>OX451737.1:1683195750-1684564286 GCA_948472305.1 Vicia faba | reverse complement strand
TCCGTCAAAGGCCCTAACCACAATGTTACTCGGCTTTAGCACCAACCCTTCATAGTCTAACCGGTCTAACGCTTTCCCGAGTAAAACATTCAATGAGGACCCAATATCCAACAACACGTGAGATAAAGTAGTGCCCATGCACTCGATTGAAACATGCAGAGCGTCATTGTGATTCTTCCCCTTGGCAGTCAAATCTGCGTCGGAGAAACCCAACCCGTTATCAGCAGTCAAACTAGCCACACAGTCTTTGAACTAGTCAGCAGATGTTTCCTGGGGCACGTGCGCAGTTTTTAGGAAAGCAATCAGAGCCTTAGCATGAGCCTCTAAGCACAACAATAAAGACAACATAGAGATCTTAGACGGGGTTTTCCCCAGCTATTCAACTACATTGTATTCGCTTTTCTTGATGATCTTTAAAATTTCCTCTATCTCCTGTCTAGAGGCTTC
Organism: Vicia faba; assembly: GCA_948472305.1. Classification (NCBI taxonomy): domain Eukaryota; kingdom Viridiplantae; phylum Streptophyta; class Magnoliopsida; order Fabales; family Fabaceae; genus Vicia; species Vicia faba. Next base: position 1,684,563,839 of record OX451737.1, on the reverse strand, counting down.
AACAGCAATCTTCCTAGGTGCCTCCGTCTGGGCAGGCCCACCGGTGATCCCTTTGCCCCGAGTGTCAGATGACTCGGCGACAGGGGTAATGATCGGAACATGAACAGGGATAGTAGCAGATGTACTGGCAGGTGTAATAACAACAGGCTTCTGAACAATTGGTGGAGAGATCTCAGGGGAGAAAAGTCTTCTGCCTCGGGTGACTTTACTATATCCAACAATATTGCTGACATCAGTATGAGCCTATTCGTCCTTTAAGTCTTGTTTAATCCCGTGATAATATACATCGGCCCCATAGTTCCACGGGACAGCCTTATCCGACGTGTAAGGGATAGGTCCAGGAACAGTAATGATCAATGGAGTAATTCTTGGAATAGATGTAATTCTAACAGGCTTTCTCGAGGAAGTCTTGGAAGAATTGGCGAAAATGGTGATTATGGAAACTTCTCCAACAGGAACTAATGGAACAAAAGTTTTCTCGAACAAGATTTATTTATTATCCATCAGGCGTTGGACACCTGACTTCAATAAATGACAACCAGCATGTAGGATGGAACATATGTGGCAACCTTCGCCACAGCCCGGAAACAAACCGGCTGATAATAAGTTCTTCTTTACTGTCATCAATGGAGTAGAAATGTCTTCTACGAAGGTTATAAATGAATCATCTTCTTCATATTTACTAGATGAATGAGACAGATCAACTTCCTGTCGCAACCTATTCCCAAATCTGTAACCCATATTCAGGAGGACTGTCTTCTTCTTCTTCTTCTTCTTCTTCTTATCCTTCAAGATAAGAGTCTTCAAATATTTCTGCCCCTTGGCAGGTTCATGAACATTTCCTGGAACTGAGCATTCTGAGCTTATAGAGCCTTGATGGCTTGATCAGTGGATGTTTCATAAGACATGATGTGATGAAATAAACAGCGAAGAAGATGAGAAACCTGTAAGGGTACCTGTGATGAGGTGCATGGGAATGGAATGCATATGATATGATTTCAAAGACTTTAGGGATATTCAAATTTGTAAACCAAAATGAAACACACTTTTATTAGATTAAAAAAACTTGAACCAATGTTTGACAATTGCCTTTAAGGCGTTACAAAGAGAAAAACTGAAAAGTAAATCAAAACTAGAAATAGCAAAAGACATCAGCGCTCCCATGGTCGTTTTCCTTATGTGTTGACATAGTCGTTGAGGACCCTCTCATTATCCAGTTGCCTTGTAAGCTTTAGGATCTTCCGTTCCTGTTCATGATACTTCTCTCTGTAAGTATCCCGCTCTTCCCTCAACTGGATCCAATACCTCTTTAATGCCCCAATGTCACTAGGCATGTACAGATGGAGGACAGTATGAGGAACCCCTTCTTCATCAACATGCTCTATAATCACTGGTAAGACAACTTCGTACGACATCCCGAGCTTTTGGGCACGGGCTCGAACCCATTGGAGATACAGTTCCATTGGAAGAGAAGTCTTAATTCCTAGCTCATGCGGATCAGACCTGTTCACCCTATCCCAAGCTCGTATAAATCTGCAATGATGTCCCTCAACATCTCCCTGGAAGTCAAAGACAATGCTTGGAAGCAACAACTCGTGAGGACCGTCCCTTCGAGCTCGTCCAAACTGTCGTAAGGCCAGATAAGGATTATAGGTTATTCCTCCCCTGATTCTAAGCAAAGGAACATTGGGGTATTCTCCGCACTGGTCAATGACAGCTACCTCTTCCATGTCCTTAGTACTCCAAATGATGTCCGTATGAGCAAGGGACATAATTCTGTAGGCCCAACCCATGCCTTCCTCGTTCTTCAAAACAGATTTGGGGAGGTGAGAAATAAACCACCTCGCCAGCAATGGTGCGTAACACATAAGGGTTCCCCGTTTCCGAGCAGTACGGGCATAAAGAGCATGTAGAATGTCACCTAAGAGAGTGGGCACTGGATTACGGGACATGAAGATCTTGATTGTGTTCACTTTGACGAAAGAATCTGAATTAGGGAACAAAACCAAGCCATAGATGAGAAGTGCTAGGATGTCTTCAAATGCCTGAAAGTACAAACTGTCCCAAAACTGTTGCGCCTGATCAATCAAGAACTTAGCCAGGAAGCCTTTAACCCCACTCCGAATGTCCCAGTTAGACATTACCTTAGCCTTTGTCAGATGTAGGGCTGTAGCAATATCTTATGGCCTAGGAGCTACCTCCAAACCTATAAATGGTGTCTGCTCTAAGATAGATATGCCAAGTAAATCAGAGAAATCCTCCAAAGTAGGGACCAACTGATAGTCCGGGAAGGTGAAGCAGTGGTGCAACGGGTCAAAGAACTGGAACTAGACACTCATCATTTGCTCGTCTAACTTGGAAGTGACCAGGCTGAGGAGATGACCATGTCTTCTGACAAAGGAAGAAGTATCAGGAACCTTGGAAACCAACTCTCTAAGTTGAGCAGGGATTTGTATGAAGCTGATGCGGATAGTATTTCTACGCATAGAGGCCATGATATGTAAAATAGAACAAAGATGAATCCCCTCGGTCTTTGAAATGGGTTAGTCTAATGCAATATGCATGCAATTTTATGATGCATGATGTCATGATAGAAACACACCACAAGTATCACAGATAGCAAACATGGTAAGGGCAAACAAGTCACACAATAGCCCTTAAATTTCAGGCTGGCATGGAGTTTAGGTATTACCCTCTTTCAGTTTAGTTGGTTCAACCTGTCCTAGTGATAGTAATCGGGTCATAGAGGATCTCAATATCACTGACCATCCTCGATCGGTCATAATTCCAATTTAGCAACCTTTTCTTGCGGCCGGAATCATCGCGAGAGTATGGTCTCAATGAATGTAGCATACTGCTACTTTTCTATGGCCAAGTTGGTCAATTATAGGTTCTAAGGTCAGTTGATTCTTAATGACCCCTTAGCAGCCCCATACTCTCCTTGTTCCGCCACAAGGGATATCGGTACTAACTAAAGTGTCACACTAACGTAGCTACTGCTTCAACCGTATCGGTCTACGCCGTACAGTCCCCTCACAGTATATTGCTACTTACCTAAAAGGTGTCCCCAGATCCGAGTTAGGATCTATAGTAACTCCGATACAAGCCCACAAAGATAAAGCAAACAAATCAATCAATTGGAAACAATATAATGAACTATTCCTAAGGTACACCCCACTTATTAAGTCCCCAGCAGAGTCGCCAGTTCTGTGATACGGTGGCCAGAACCGGGACGTGGTTTCCCTTATTTCGTTAAAGAAATTTTGTGGGTTTGCGTTTTGCGTTTGTGTTTGCAAAATGTTGCGGTAAGCAAGAGTCGCCACCGTCTTTTATTTTATCCAACAAGGAAAGGAAAAAAGCACAGAAAAATTTCTTTTTTGAGATATTTCAGAGTACGAGGGGTAGATTTATAGAAAGGGAAGGTATTAGTACCCTTTCTATTCGTAGTTATCTACGGGCTCTTAGATACTCGCTCATCATTTTCAAAATTTTTTTCTTTGTGTTTGTGGGCTTTGAAAAGTTTTTATTTTGACTTCAATTTAACTCTTGCTTCTGTCTTCAAGAGTGTAATGAAGTGTTTTTTGAAAACTTTGTTTGTAAAGGAGTGTAAGTGTGAAAAAGTTTTGTTTTATTTGAGCAAGTACTTAAGAACTAATCTATCTACTCGAAAAAGGAATCGTTCTATGTTTATTTCTTTTAGAAAATGATATCCCACTATTAGTGAGTAGGTAGCATCGTTGTTGGAGTTTTGAGGGTCAATTTGAAAGGGACGTACGGTCACTAAAGCAACGTTAGGACGTCTTAGTAATAACCCTAATGTCTTAGATCAATTATCCGAGGCAACAATATTCGAGGCAACTTTTCCGAGGCAACTTGATCTTTGGACACAAGGACGACCACTAAAACATCCTATATTCAATGACTGTTTACTGAAGGCAACCAAGTGGGAGTGTACCCTAGGAGTGCGCATGTGCGAGTGATTCAATTTTAGATTATTTTATCTTTGCACATTTAGGGTGATCTAACTGTTTTAAATTTAGACATACATTCTTGTCATGCAAACCCTATTATCAAACATCTAACAGTTGAATATTTGCAGAAATTAAAGTGCGGAATTTTAAACTAAGCTATTACAAGGCTTCGGGTATTTACATAGCCAAAGACAAAACCCTTTGAAATTAAAAGCGGTAAAAATAAGTAAATGTCCTAATTAAATTATTACAAACCGGGAGCAGATACAATAATTGGGCAAAATAATAAAACGCGCGAGAAAATTAGATCGAATGCGAAACTAGGGTTTTGACCCTTCTATCCTAATTAAAAGAGAAAATTGTTTTTTTTGTTGTTTTTTAATAAAAGAAATAAGTTTTTCTAAATTAAATGCTAAATTAATTAGTTATTAAATTAATTAATAAAAAAATAATTAAATGACATATTTTTGGTTTTTGGTTATTTTAGGGAAAAAATAAAATAATTAAGTTAGTAATAAAAACTATTTATTCTAATTAATTTTAATTATTTGCAAAAATAAATCAAAGTTGTCTAATTAATCAAACCTAATTAAATTAATTAATTTATTGCTAAAAATAATATTCTAAATTTATTTGGACATAAAAATATTTTTGGTGATTTTTTGATAAAAAAGAAAATTAATTATTGGTTAGTAAAATAAATAAAATAAAATAAATAAATGAAATATAAAAAGAAAAGAATAAGAGATGGGCCTGAATTGGGGTGTGCCAATAACAAGTTCTGGGCCCATTAGTGCTGGAGTCCATTTGACTTTCTTGATCCTGTGTATTGCGCTGACTTTGGCTCATGGTATTCCTTAAGTGGTGACCACCAGATTTGGCCATCTGGCCATCTGGCACATTTGATGATGAGGGCATATGGTGGACATTAGGCTCATATGCGCATTGGATTACCTGCAAGAAAATATGAAAATAGCAAATGCTGGAGACAGGGATCGAACCCCTGGCCTCCAGCCTCTGAACCCTTATGCGCTTACGTGGCCACCACTACGCCACTTTGTTTTCATTGTACATTAATGGAATAATAATAATAATAATATGAGAAAACGGATGTTAGTGGAAAACAAAAGAAAAAGTGCGCTGGAATTTGAATGGGCCAGTAGGGGAGTGACAACTCATCGTCCCCTTCCTCTCTCCGTGGGTAAAAGTCTCAGACTTTTACCTACGGGCATTTTGTCCGTCGCTACAGGCAGGGCTCCTTCCAAAATCCTCTACAGGTCATGGAAATAATACCTAAAGCCATGGTTGTGTCTGTCTCGTCCTCCTGATCACAACCGTACCATTTACAGAGGCCAATTTTCCTTGCAATCAAAAGCCCTAAAACCAAACTCGAAAACCTAGCAATGGTGATTAACGCCACAGGGCATATAAACACAATTGAATGATACAGAAAGTTTGCAAATGCTTCATAGATCAAGAATGTATAATTAATTTAACCTAACAATGCTTAAAACATGAGATTCGAATTCAAGAATATGGGTGTATCGTAAATGACTTACAGATCGATTAGGAACTGGAATGGACAGGTTCTTGATGGCTTTAGCTTCTAGAGAGTCCTAGGAAGCGATTGGGATAGGTAACAAGCCTTGAGGATGGCTCTAAGTGGGATTTCGATCTCACACTTTTTCCTTGATTTTTCAGATTTTGTTCTCCTTCTCACGCCTGTTTCTAGCCTCCTTTTAGGTCTGCCTCACCTCCTTATGTAACAAAGAATGAATCAGGGTTGATAATTGATCCAAATATTCCCCCTTTAATCCTTTTTGATTTAATTTGATTCACCTGTTAAAACCTTTTCAAACATATCTTTTTTCAATCTTTTCGTGCACACAAGCCTTTACACGAGTTTGAATGCTTTGCTAGCTGTAATTGGAACCTGAAACAATCACAAAAATCTCTTGTTATCAATGTTTTGGATTTTATTTGATTTAAATAAAATTAATTCAAATAAAAATCAAAATAAATAATAAAAATAAGATATGGACAAGTGGCAAAGTCTAGATCACGTGGGCTATGTTGCCAACTCAAAACAAGTGAAAAGATTGGGCCCATTTGGCAAAATTTGAAGTTTTGGGCATAGTTGACTTTTGGCAATTTTGCAAAAAAGGTCAACTTCACCAATGCATAACTTCCTCAATTTTGATTCTTTGGAGGTGTTCTTGGACTTTTTAGAAAGCTTGAGATGTCCTATAATCAACCCTTTTGGTCTCATCTCATTTTGATATTCCATGCTCATGTATGAAGCTTTGACAAAAAAGGTGTTTTTGTTGACTTTTCAAAATGACCTATAATGTCCAAATTCATAACTTCTTGTGAGTGCATATTTTTAACTTGAGAGATGAAGATGGATTGTAGGGAATTGCATCCTCTTCAAAATGAGATTTGTATGGGTCATTTCTCATAAAGTATGATAAAGTTATTCTTGGTCAAAGTTGAGTTGACTTTTCCTGCAAAACCCTAATTTAGCAACTTTTGAGTCTTGATGAATTATGAGCAATCCTTGATGAATCATGATCAAACCTTGATCAAATGATGAAATATACTTCAAAATGATGATGTTGAACAAAAATCTTGAAGTTTGAGTGTATGTGGGTCCCAGTTGACTTTTGCCCTAACACAGTCGATTTTCAGGCCTTTGAGCAATTGACTGAGCAAACTTCCTCTGCAAGGCTTGAAACTTGACATGGATGATCTTGAGAACATATTAGGACAATTTTGAGAATTTGGGGTCCCTTGGACTCAAGTATCTTGATGCAACATGAAACCCTAATTTGAGGTGGACTGCCTTAGGAGAGAGCTTGTCTGGCCAACCCTTGGACTACCTTGAGCAACTTGAGAATCTTTCTTGCAATGTTTTGAGAAATATGGGAGGTCAAATTTTGGGGTACAAAATTTACAATTCAATTTACTTTGGGATTTGTGATGAAACAATGACAACAAGAATGGTGATCCCAAGAATGAACAAACTCCGGTTGTTTTAAGAAGATTTACTCCCTTCATGAATGTTTTCTCTGAAGGAAAATTGCGATCAAAATGCAGCGGAATATAAAATTTTCCTTTAGCGATCCTTACGAATGAGCATGGTCAGTGATAGAAATATTTACCTCTTGTGGCGATTCAGACCTTTGACATCGTGATCACGAGCGTTGATGAAGAACAACGCCTCTACTCAGTCCACACGAACAGATTGCTTCCGGTCACAGTGCTAGCTGATCACGAACGGAAACCTTGAGTGAGAGAGAGAATCAAAAACGAAATTGCATCAAGTGAAATTGCTTCATCACAAGGGATCTATTTATAGAATCACTCGTGTGGGCTACAAGCTAAAAACCCAATTAAGGCTATAAGCTAAAAGCCCAATTAAGCTTATGGACATCATACCTTATGATGTACCATATATCACTTATCCACGTGGTACCTTACCACTTTTCGTATTACACTTAAGTGCACCGTACCTTACGGTGTTCCTTATTTATTCTATCTCTTATCAACCTGTCCTTATGTGTGTGACCCTGTAGGTTTTCGCGATGTTGGCAATTATATTAAATCACACATTTAATATAATAAACAATGAGCGGTATCTAGCAACACATCACTGTTACCCAAGTCACGAAAATGTCATGTGATCTGACCAAACCTTTTCCGTGATAATATTTGTGTTGTATAATTACCCTTTTGCCCTCATGTCTATATTGAACACAAGACATACACTGTGTCACCCTTGTCCAGTTCAATATTGGGCCCTTAGACATTTATCCTGTTATGCAGGATGAGCAAATTCCATCTAGGTCACTCATGTCCCTTAGCATGCTTTGTGAAGTACCCATCAACTGTCTTTATAGTCATCTAGTTACGAATGACGTTTGATCAGCAATAAAGTACTTGACTCTACATCTAGGGTCCATAGTGGTTTCAGGTCGAAGGGTGGTGTGATACGGTGGGAGAACTGACTAGTGTTTTGCGTTTGTATTCGCACTTGTTCGGTTGGGCAAGAGTCGTCACCGACTTTTTATTTTATCCTAAAGGAAAGGTTAAAAAAGCACAGCAAAAACCTTTTGAGATATTTCGTAGGTTCGGGGGGTAGATTATGAAAAGGGAAGGTATTAGCACCCTTTTCATCCATGGTTATCCATGGGCTCTTAGTTACTTGGTTTTTAGATCACTTGCCTTGATTTTCGATTGCTTGAAATTGTAGTGTGTGTGTGTGTGTTTTTAAAAATGTTTTGAAAAAGATGCCTTGTCTTAGGCTACCCTTGTAACAATTCTTTACTCGAATGTTTTACAAAGGTGTGTATCTTTTCGAAAAGATGTTTCAAATGTTTTTGAGAGTTTGTTTTGAAAGTGTTTGTGGAGTGTGGTTTTTGAAAAGAAGGCAAGTGTTTTTGCAAGTTGATCTCAAGTAACTAAGAGTTTTGTCTACCCCTAATGTACTCAAAGGTTTTCTCTATGTTTTCAACCCTTTTTAACAATTTTGTTCCACCATTGAATTTGGTGGACAATCTTGCGTTTAGGATGCTTAACGGGACGGGCGTGGGTCATCATATGGACCATGAATGCAATGGTGCCAAGTGTCTTTGGCAATTTGCTTTGAAGGGACTATGATCATTCCATTTAGGCAACTTTCGAAAGCGTCATCGAGGGACTTATGATCATTTGGATTTGTTTTGCCAAAGAAACTCGACGTGCAAGCATGGCCCATTTTGGAAGGCAACATGTGGGATTACCCTAGGGGGTGCAAGTGTGATTGTGTATTGATTTCATGTATTTGTCTTGTATTAGGTTATCTAGCGTTTGGTTTTATGTACATGCAAACCCTAGGTCTAACCATGGTATAATTCGAAAGCGGTAAATTGCGGAAATGTAAAGTCTACGCTATTACAAAATAAGTATCCGGGAGTGGGGGTACAAATTTACGAATGGGGATGAGACTTAGGAATGTAGTGTCCAATAGATTACAACCAAATCGAATCGATCAAATGTAAATGTAACGTATAGCAATGTATAAGATAAGCAAATGTGTATAGGAGCGATGTAAATGTATTTGTATCAAGCGTATAATTTGAAATGTATCGTATATTGTGTAAGTGTATATGTTCATGTATGTAATTTATTTACAGGTTGAGATGTGAATTTGAGTGTATAATTGTATTACATGTTTAATTTGTATTTTTTATATTTTTGTTTAATATATACAAAAAGAAAGAAAGAATGTTTTTTAATTGATTATGTACAAGTTAACATTTTAATTAAATGAAAGAAAGAATGTTTTTCAATTTTAATTGTATTATGTAAAAAGGATGTATTTTAATTTATTATGTATAAAACAAGAGTTCTAATTTTAAAGAAAGAAAAATATTAACTTTTAAAGGAGAAATTATGCAATCATGTAGAAAAGAAAGATTTTTTTTTAATAAAAAGAAAATGTTTTAATATTTAATATATTGTGTATATTAAGAGAATGTATTTAACTAAAAAAATGTTTTAAGTTAAACAAAGAAAAAGTTTTAATTAAAAGGACATGTTATATTCAAGATAATGATTATGTTATAAAAAGAAAATATAATTTGATGTAAGAAAATTTATGTTAATTTGTTAACAAAAATTAAATCTGTTTTATAAAAAAGAAAGGGTTAAGTTTCTGAATGGGCTTTGGGAGCCTTATGGCCCAAACAGAAAAAAGAATGAGGGGGGTGGTTTAATGAAACGTGCTTAAGCATTTGAAAGGGTTAGGCCCAGTTTACTTGAGACAAAGTTTTTAGGGTTAATTGGTTTGTGTTCAATTGAAGCTAGCTTAGGGTTTGTGTACACTGAAGCGCCGTTTGTTTGCTTCGTTCGTCTTCTCCGATTAGCCTCTGAATGTAATCTCCTCCGCCTAGCCACCATCGCAACCGTCTCCCCTTCTCCCTCAGTGCACTGTTCAGAAGACGCTTGCAAGGTTCGGTCGTATTAAGGCTTTTGTTATATCTTTGATTTTAAGCTTTGATTGGATTCTGATTTACATGTTTTCTTTCATTATTTGACATGCATGCAAGGAGTATAGGAAGGCTACCTTTCTGAGATGGAGGAGGAGGTGAGCGCGGAGGTGCTTGGAGGCTTAATGGCGAGGAGAACGTGATGACGAACGCTTTGCTTGAAAATGGATATTTCGTATCGCTTCCTTCAGGTTTTATGATGTCAAGCTGAAAACCTTTTGATTTCAATTTTCTTCTTCTCGTTTGTCTTGATGCCTCGCTTCTGTATGATGTTTGCTTGATGATTTGTTCTTCTTCTGCTTCTCTTGTTAGCCTTGGTATGCTTATGTCTCCTTGAGTTTCCTGACTATTGTATGACTTGATTATTCCCCTTCCTTTCGTTGGCTCGTAGTATGCTTGGCCTTTGATGATTGCTGTATGGTTTTGAATTTGTTGGCTTCTTTGCTTGAGTTGGTTAAGGCTTCAGGCAGGTTTGAGTCTTGACAGAGGTTTGTAGGTTGATGGTTAAGGCAGGACATGGTTTTATGCTTATTGGTAAGACTGGTTGTTTCTGGTTTGGATGTACAGGTTTGTGCTGGCTTTTGTTAGGCTAAGGTTTCAGGTTAGGCCTTTGACAGGTTATGGCCTTGGAGTTCTGCTTCAGGTTAGGCCTTTGACAAGTTTTATGCTTGGGTTGTTCAGGCAGGTATTTAGGCTTTGGTCATTTTGTTGGTTTGTTTGATGTTTTTGGTTTAAGGCTGGAAGGCCTTTTGACAAGTTCTAGGGCTTTCTTGGATTTGCTTCAGGCAGGTTTTGGCATATGCAGATTATCTGGTTTGTGGTGAGTCTTGATATTAGTTCAGGCTTGGTGTAGGTTTGACACTATCTTGCTTCAGCAGGGTTTGGCCTTTTTTCAGCAGGTTTTTGCCTTTGGATATGTTTGTGAACAAAAAGGTTCCAGGTTTTTGAGACTTGGAGGCTTATGCAGTTTTGTATATTTTTGGTGTATTGGTTTGCCTCTATCTCCTACTGTACTGTGTTCAGTTGTTTTTATATTTCTCTTCTCTCTCAAGCCTAAACCTGTAGCCCTATTTCTTTGCTCTCTTCTTCTCTCTCCAGTACAGTAAAAATATAAAAATATGTTTGCATTGTACTTTGTTCTGAAAGGGCCACTTTTTGGGAAATGATGAAAAGAAAATATGTTGCTTGCATATCATGCTTTCTCTGCATTTTTTATCTCTTCTTTTGACAGCTTCTTGTACTTTTTGTATCTTTGATATCTTTCCAAATCTTCTTTTTTTGACAGCTTGGGTAGCCTTTTGGATCTTTGATATCTTCTTTTGGCAGTTTCTTGAGTAGCCTTGTACAATTTGACATCTTTGACAGAAAGTTGAATTTGGATTTTTTAGTTTGATTTGAACTGTGCAGTTTGTTGTTTGAGATTTGAACTATGCAGTTTGATAATTTGACTTGTGCATTTTAGCAAATAAAAATTCGTCCCTCTTTGTGAACCGGGAGAAATCCCGTGATTTGCAGAGAGGGTTAACTGATCCCAATCAGTGGCCCTTAATGATGAACTGTGATTTTATCTGTCTCTTTATTTATTTATCTGCTATTTGACTTTTCTTCCTTTCTTTTGCAGATAAAAAAAAATTGAGTGGAGCACTGGAGCGAGGGATGGCAGATGAAGAATTGAAGATTAGAAAAATGTTTAGGATAGCTTTTTTTATTTAAGTTTAAATAAATGTAAAATCATTGTTGTAAACAACAAAACAATTGTACAATTCATTTAAAAAATCGATAAAAGTTTCTTTATCCAATTAATTCTTTTTCCTTCTTTTGTTTATTTATTATTTATAATTCTTTAATTAAAATAGTTGAAAATAAATTCCACTCATTTAATCTTAGAATAATAAATAATTTAAATAAACAAAGCTTTATCATTTGATCAGTTAAACCTGACATTTCCAACATCCAAAGCAAAACAACAGTTAATCACAACAACTGATCAGACGCATTCCCCTTTTTACTGATTTAATCACACAGTGCAAATTCAAACTGAATGTATCCTTTCACTGGTTCAATCAAACAAACGTGAATTCAATCCAAATGCATTCTTTTACTGATTAAGTCAAACAATGCAAATTCAAACAAAATCTCGGAATAACTTGCAAAGCACCGTAGAATTAAATCTTTCTGAAGAACCGCGCCTGAACAACCCTAATTCCTGATTAAATACCAAAGAACGTTCGCCTGATCAAAGTCGAGCCAAGAATCAATCAAAACCCTAAACCAACTGTTTGAAACATTTCAGAGCCCTGAAAATCAGTAAAACCCTAATTGCGTCTGACTGACGAGAAAAAGTCTGTTTGACCGATTCTTGAGCCAATCTGAAAAATCAGGAAACGCCTGAGGCTGTGATTTCTTGTGGAAAAATGTGAGGGCAAATTTTGGGGTACAACAGTTTCCCCTGTTCAATCTTCTTGAACCTGAAGAGTTAGATTGGCAAGTTTGCCTTTCGCGACTTGAAGGTAAAAGAAGATTGGACACTAAAGTGCCCAGAAAATTTGCACTCGGCGATGTGATGGTAGAGGTGAATGGGCTTAAAGATGCCATTTGGTGATGGGCTTAAAGATGCCATCTGATGCGGTAGAATCTTGTCGGGGGATGGGCTTAGAGATGCCATCTGGAAATGGGCTTAAAGATGCCATTTGGCGACTGCTGATAGGAGGATGGGCTTATAGATGCCATCTGGAAATGGGCTTACAGATGCCATTTGGTGACTGCTGGTAGGAGGATGGGCTTAAAGATGCCATCTGGTGATGTTGAACCGTATGTCAATGGTGAGTGGACGAGTATCAGAAAGGCACCCATGTTTTGGAACATCTCTGAACTGGGGGTCCGAGCAAGCAATAGATTGACATCCGTGTCTGGAGAATCCGTGAACTGTTTTCAGAAATTGCATTTGAACAAGTTGATAGATTAACATCCGTTGTTGGGAAGAATCCATAAACTGTTTTCAGAAGTCTTGAAGTTGAATAAGCAATAGAGCAGCATCCGTTGTTGGGAAGCGTCCGTAAACTGTTTTCAAAAGTTGCATCTGAACAAGTGATAGATTAACATCCGTTGCTGGGAAGAATCCATAAACTGTTTTCAGAAGTCTTGAGAAGAATCTGAACAAGTGATAGGTTAACATCCGTTACTGGAGAACCCGTGAACTGTTTTCAGAAATCTTGAAGTTGAATAAGCAATAGAGCAGCATCCGTTGTTGGGAAGCGTCCGTAAACTGTTTTCAAAAGTTGCATTTGAACAAGTGATAGATTAACATCCGTTGCTGGGAATAATCCATAAACTGTTTTCAGAAGTCTTGAGAAGAATCTGAACAAGTGATAGGTTAACATCCGTTACTGGAGAACCCGTGAACTGTTTTCAGAAATGTTGAAGTTGAATAAGCAATAGAGCAGCATCCGTTGTTGGGAAGCGTTCGTAAACTGTTTTCAAAGGTTGCATCTGAACAAGTGATAGATTAACATCCGTTGTTGGGAAGAATCCATAAACTGTTTTCAGAAGTCTTGAGATTGAATAGGAACCGGTGTAGGGTTTCCTGATGATGCCTCCGTGTAAAACCGCATCTGAGTGGATCTGGAATAAGTATCAGAATGTCGCCGTGTCCGGGTCACATCTGAACTACTTCTAGAAAGAATCTCGGAAGGTGATATTTGTCTGTCGACTGATTTTACCTGAAAAGGTAAAGGGTTAGTTGTATGCAATGTTATGATGCATGATGCAATGTATGTGACATCAATGTTTATGACATGAATGTGATGAATGCGCATGTAAGCTGATGAGCTATCTTGCTGAGGATAAATGAATCCTGGATGGCTGAAGATAAAAGAATCTTGACTGCTGCCGGGGAGAATAACTCTTTGGCTGCTGCTGTGGAGGGCAAGAATCTTCAATTGTTAAAAAATGAGAAGTCTTGGGACCACTGTTGGGGAAATTAGAAGCTTGGGTTGTATGCCAAACTACTGGGGTCTTCCTGTTTTGAGGAGATCGGTGTAGGATTTCCTGATGATGAGTCCGTGTAAAACTGCATTGGGTTTTTAAACACTTTTTACATTCGAATGCCCCAAGTGGTGATGTAGATAATTTCCTGGCTAGTTACAGGTGTTAATCCACAATCAGTCGTCCACAGATATCTTCCTGGCTGGTTACAGGTGTTAATCTGGAACTAGTCATCACTAGATATGCCCTGGCTGGATACAGGAATCGAATCTTCGAACTCTTCAGACGTGCCCTGGCTAGATACAGGAATCGAGTCTGGAAATAGTCGTCAACAGATATGCCCTGGCTGGATACAGGAATCGAATCTGGAAATAGTCGTCAACAGATATGCCCTGGCTGGATACAGGAATTGAATCCTCAAACTCTTCAGGCGTGCCCTGGCTAGATACAGGAATCGAGTCTGGAAATAGTCGTCAACAGATATGCCCTGGCTGGATACAGGAATCGAATCTGGAAATAGTCGTCAACAGATATGCCCTGGCTGGATACAGGAATCGAATCCTCGAACTCTTCAGACGTGCCCTGGCTAGATACAAGAATCGAGTCTGGAAATAGTCGTCAACAGATATGCCCTGGCTGGATACAGGAATCGAATCTGGAAATAGTCGTCAACAGATATGCCCTGGCTGGATACAGGAATCGAATCCTCGAACTCTTCAGACGTGCCCTGGCTAGATACAGGAATCGAGTCTGGAAATAGTCGTCAACAGATATGCCCTGGCTGGATACAGGAATCGAATCTGGAAATAGTCGTCAACAGATATGCCCTGGCTGGATACAGGAATCGAATCCTCAAACTCTTCAGACGTGCCCTGGCTAGATACAGAAATCGAGTCTGGAAATGTGATAGTTGATTTGTTGAACACTTTTGACATTCGAATGCCCCAAGTGGTGATGAAGGAGTCTTGAATCAGATTACTCTGCATATTGAGAGATTTCTTGAAATCTTGACTGGACTGCCCCAGGTTAACTGGATTTTGAAAGATCTGTTGGACCTCGACTGGACTGCCCCAGGTTAATTGGATTGTGCTATATCATGCCCTTGTTGATAGGAGATTTGTAAAGGAAGTGTCGTCCTTTTGAAGTGATTTTGCTTACTGAGAGAGTTTTCGTTCCTCCGAACATTCGCTGTATGAATTTCTTCGCTGTCAAACAAAAAACCAAATGCAGACAGTGATATTCAAGCAATGCAAAGTTTATGTTTGTCTCGAAGTTTTGAAAAATGCGTTTTTTAGCAGAAAACTTTTTATAAGACAGATCAACACAAGATTTAGAGCAAAGCCTTACAGGAGTCAGGATACCTTTTGTAACAGTATGCTTTCGAACTAACCCATGCTTCAATTAGGACTTTTGAGGGGTTGTAACGTGGCTTGGTTCACGGTTTAAGAAACAAAGGATAAAGGCTCAAAGTATATTTATGCCCACCCGCTCTTCGTGATGTTCTTCAACCTAAGCTCAGTTAATTGTGCGTTACACTCTGTTTTGAGTTTGGAACGACTTTTGGGCGATGGTTCATTAGTTGAATTTGGGAGACAGTCATCATCTCGTTTTTCTTTTTCAACATTTTTCATGTTGTTGAGGATTTGTAATGACCTCACTATCTTGATTTTGATTTGTTATCCCTAACTTTTGCCTGACTGTTCCCATTTTCGAGATTACAGTCAGCGGGATGCCCCAGCTTTCTTAAGCCTCCTTTATAGGTTTTGGCTCAGTGGGCTTTTTCTCTTTTGAGAGATTGACTGTCTATGTGATAGGGAACCACCCTTGTCTTTTGATTCCAAAGGAATGCTTTCTTTTTTTGACGTCGTTCGTTGTATTACGAACTGAGAGCTTGCGACTTCAATGCGTATTTTCTCTTGAATTAACTGAGATACTACCCTGCCCCGGGTTTATATCAAAGGTTTTGATCGTTTAGAACAGAAAAATCCTACTTCTTTGGATCGAGGGGGTTGACTAGGGATTAACTTCCTTATAACTCCAGTGTTTGGGAATTGAAAGAAATGCCTGTACATCATCAGCAAGGTCTGTTCCAAAAGCATACTGTATAAGATCATGGTATTGTTTCGTCATCCTCCCTCTAAAGGCTTGCAACTTTTTATCAAGAGTCAGATGTCATAAAGAAAAGCATAAGAGTAGTGAAACGAATGGATGAATTCAAGACAAACATATGCAATGCATTAATGAAAACAGAGTTTAACATCAACAGATAATTGTTTGACAACAAAAGAAATTACAACTTTGAAAATTTGAAATGAAGAAAAAGTCTTTCAGCTTGAGCTTCATCACTTCAGGTGGAGAACCCTTTAACGGAAGATTTTCATCTCACCGTCTGGCATGAATTCCAACACCCCAATGTCGATCAGATCTTGAATCTTGTTCTTCAAGGCCCAACAGTCGTTGGTGTCGTGTCCCGGGCTGTAGGAGTGGTAAACATAAAATGCGTCGGGACGATAGTTAGGAGAGGAGGTATTGAGCTTCTGAGGAGGACCCCTTAGGGTAAGCAGGTTGACCTCCAGCAGGCGCTTCAGTATGAAGAATGATGGTATTTCAGTCTCTGTGAATTGTCTTCCCGATGTTTCTTGCTTACGCCGATTACCCCTTTGACGCTGGCGAGGTTGTTGATGGGCTTGTGACCCTGAAGCAAGCAAAGGAGCTTTCCCCTTATCTTCTTGAGTGGATGGAGGCTGAGCGGTGACTTGCTCTTCAACTTCAGATGTTTGCCCCAATTGGTTGCTTGGAAGCAGTTGGCGGACAAGAACTCTGAGTTCCTCTTGTCTTTGAGATAGGTCTTGGATGAGAGCCATCTGGCCCACCAATTGTCCCATCACTTGGGTCCTCAATGTTGTCAGATCAAACTGCAACTCCGCAAGCTGATCACTCCTGGCATTGTTTGAATTCTCCAAGCCCTTTGTGAGGAGAACTTTCATTTCTTCTTGCCCCAGAGACAAGTTCAGGAACATCTCCTGCAGCTGAGCAGTCTGGTCTTGGATGTCTTTGACAGACCTTTCTAGAGCCATCCCTTACTGAAATAAACAGTATGAGAGTAAGGAAACCTGAAAAAAGGAAAGACTGTCAGAATGCAATGCATGATATGTGGATGCATGCTTTCAAGGATCTCTTGGGGTAAACACAAGAAAATGTTAGAGGTTGAATTTTGCTCTTGGATTGGAGACCTTTGCACCTGTGGATGTCTTTCCACTAGAATCAAGCTCACCATGTCGAGTGGGTCATAGCCACTGATTCAAGTTGTTGCACTTGATCTTTGATGGCATTTATTTAGAGGAGAAACCCCTTGCCCCTTGGTAGACGTCTGGTTCAACGTAACCCTGCATCAAAGAACCTTCGAGATCCTTGAAATGGTTATTGAAAATGCTATGGTATGATGTCATAATGTTATGTACATGTATGCAAAAAGCAAGTGAGTGTATATACAGGTAATCATATTCACACAAAGCAAACAAGTCCTTAGGTTTAGGCTTGCATGGGGTTTAGGTAAGTACCCTCTTGAAGTTAGTTGGCTCATCCTGTCCTAAAATAGAAACCGGGTTCTAAGGAGCTCAATATCATTGGATTGTTTTCCGTGTTCATTGTTTCGGTTTAGCCACTTACTGGCAACCAAAATATTCCAAGAAAACAACCCTCAAATGAGTGTAGTATCGAGTATCTACCAACTTCGGACTGTACCAAAGTTGGTCATCTCACTACCCCTAAAAAGGCTAAGATGGTCAATTAAGGTTCTAAGAGTTTGTTAGTGCTTCACGACATCACTCAGCGGCCCCGTACTCTCCTTGACTGAACTCAAGGGTTACCGGTACTCACAAATATGTCACACTAACATAGCTTACTGCTTCAACCATGTCGGTATACCCCGCACAGTTCCCTCACAGTTTTTTTGCTATTTACCTAAGAAGGTGCCCCAAATCCGGGTGTAGGATTTACAACAAACCCAAACAAGAACCCAAAAGATAAAGCAATCAAGTCAATCAAAGCAAGAAAGCAAAGGTGATCTAAACCCTAAGGTAACCCCACTTTTAAATTTATCCCCAACAGAGTCGCCAGTTCTGTGATACGGTGGGAGAACTGACTAGTGTTTTGCGTTTGTATTCGCACTTGTTCGGTTGGGCAAGAGTCGCCATCGACTTTTTATTTTATCCTAAAGGAAAGGTTAAAAAAGCACAGCAAAAACCTTTTGAGATATTTCGTAGGTTCGGGGGGTAGATTATGAAAAGGGAAGGTATTAGCACCCTTTACATCCATGGTTATCCATGGGCTCTTAGTTACTTGGTTTTTAGATCACTTGCCTTGATTTTCAATTGCTTGAAATTGTAGCGTGTGTGTGTGTTTTTAAAAATGTTTTGAAAAAGATGCCTTGTCTTAGGCTACCCTTGTAACAATTCTTTACTCGAATGTTTTACAAAGGTGTGTATCTTTTCGAAAAGATGTTTCAAATGTTTTTGAGAGTTTGTTTTGAAAGTGTTTGTGGAGTGTGGTTTTTGAAAAGAAGGCAAGTGTTTTTGCAAGTTGATCTCAAGTAACTAAGAGTTTTGTCTACCCCTAATGTACTCAAAGGTTTTCTCTATGTTTTCAACCCTTTTTAACAATTTTGTTCCACCATTGAATTTGGTGGACAATCTTGCGTTTAGGATGCTTAACGGGACGGGCGCGGGTCATCATATGGACCATGAATGCAATGGTGCCAAGTGTCTTTGGCAATTTGCTTTAAAGGGACTATGATCATTCCATTTAGGCAACTTTCGAAAGCGTCATCGAGGGACTTATGATCATTTGGATTTGTTTTGCCAAAGAAACTCGACGTGAAAGCATGGCCCATTTTGGAAGGCAACATGTGGGATTACCCTAGGGGGTGCAAGTGTGATTGTGTATTGATTTCATGTATTTGTCTTGTATTAGGTTATCTAGTGTTTGGTTTTATGTACATGCAAACCCTAGGTCTAACCATGGTATAATTCGAAAGCGGTAAATTGCGGAAATGTAAAGTCTACACTATTACAAAATAAGTATCCGGGAGTGGGGGTACAAATTTACGAATGGGGATGAGACTTAGGAATGTAGTGTCCAATAGATTACAACCAAATCGAATCGATCAAATGTAAATGTAACGTATAGCAATGTATAAGATAAACAAATGTGTATAAGAGCGATGTAAATGTATTTGTATCAAGCGTATAATTTGAAATGTATCGTATATTGTGTAAGTGTATATGTTCATGTATGTAATTTATTTACAGGTTGAGATGTGAATTTGAGTGTATAATTGTATTACATGTTTAATTTGTATTTTTTATATTTTTGTTTAATATATACAAAAAGAAAGAAAGAATTTTTTTTTAATTGATTATGTACAAGTTAACATTTTAATTAAATGAAAGAAAGAATGTTTTTCAATTTTAATTGTATTATGTAAAAAGGATGTATTTTAATTTATTATGTATAAAACAAGAGTTCTAATTTTAAAGAAAGAAAAATATTAACTTTTAAAGGAGAAATTATGCAATCATGTAGAAAAGAAAGATTTTTTTTTTTTAATAAAAAGAAAATGTTTTAATATTTAATATATTGTGTATATTAAGAGAATGTATTTAACTAAAAAAATGTTTTAAGTTAAACAAAGAAAAAGTTTTAATTAAAAGGACATGTTATATTCAAGATAATGATTATGTTATAAAAAGAAAAAATAATTTGATGTAAGAAAATTTATGTTAATTTGTTAACAAAAATTAAATCTGTTTTATAAAAAAGAAAGGGTTAAGTTTCTGAATGGGCTTTGGGAGCCTTATGGCCCAAACAGAAAAAAGAATGAGGGGGGTGGTTTAATGAAACGTGCTTAAGCATTTGAAAGGGTTAGGCCCAGTTTACTTGAGACAAAGTTTTTAGGGTTAATTGGTTTGTGTTCAATTGAAGCTAGCTTAGGGTTTGTATACACTGAAGCGCCGTTTGTTTGCTTCGTTCGTCTTCTCCGATTAGCCTCTGAATGTAATCTCCTCCGCCTAGCCACCAGCGCAACCGTCTCCCCTTCTCCCTCAGTGCACTGTTCAGAAGACGCTTGCAAGGTTCGGTCGTATTAAGGCTTTCGTTATATCTTTGATTTTAAGCTTTGATTGGATTCTGATTTACATGTTTTCTTTCATTATTTGACATGCATGCAAGGAGTATAGGAAGGCTACCTTTCTGAGATGGAGGAGGAGGCGAGCGCGGAGGTGCTTGGAGGCTTAATGGCGAGGAGAACGTGATGACGAACGCTTTGCTTGAAAATGGATATTTCGTATCGCTTCCTTCAGGTTTTATAATGTCAAGCTGAAAACCTTTTGATTTCAATTTTCTTCTTCTCGTTTGTCTTGATGCCTCGCTTCGGTATGATGTTTTCTTGATGATTTGTTCTTCTTCTGCTTCTCTTGTTAGCCTTGGTATGCTTATGTCGCCTTGAGTTGCCTGACTATTGTATGACTTGATTATTCCCCTTCCTTTCGTTGGCTCATAGTATGCTTGGCCTTTGATGATTGCTGTATGGTTTTGAATTTGTTGGCTTCTTTGCTTGAGTTGGTTAAGGCTTCAGGCAGGTTTGAGTCTTGACAGAGGTTTGTAGGTTGATGGTTAAGGCAGGACAGGGTTTTATGCTTATTGGTAAGACTGGTTGTTTCTGGTTTGGATGTACAGGTTTGTGCTGGCTTTTGTTAGGCTAAGGTTTCAGGTTAGGCCTTTGACAGGTTATGGCCTTGGAGTTCTGCTTCAGGTTAGGCCTTTGACAGGTTTTATGCTTGGGTTGTTCAGGCAGGTATTTAGGCTTTGGTCATTTTGTTGGTTTGTTTGATGTTTTTGGTTTAAGGCTGGAAGGCCTTTTGACAAGTTCTGGGGCTTTCTTGGATTTGCTTCAGGCAGGTTTTGGCATATGCAGATTATCTGGTTTGTGGTGAGTCTTGATATTAGTTCAGGCTTGGTGTAGGTTTGACACTATCTTGCTTCAGCAGGGTTTGGCCTTTTTTCAGCAGGTTTTTTCCTTTGGATATGTTTGTGAACAAAAAGGTTCCAGGTTTTTGAGACTTGGAGGCTTATGCAGTTTTGTATATTTTTGGTGTATTGGTTTGCCTCTATCTCATACTGTACTGTGTTCAATTGTTTTTATATTTCTCTTCTCTCTCAAGCCTAAACCTGTAGCCCTATTTCTTTGCTATCTTCTTCTCTCTCCAATACAGTAAAAATAAAAAAAATATGTTTGCATTGTACTTTGTTCTGAAAGGGCCACTTTTTGGGAAATGATGAAAAGAAAATATGTTGCTTGCATATCATGCTTTCTCTGCATTTTTTATCTCTTCTTTTGACAGCTTCTTGTACTTTTTGTATCTTTGATATCTTTCCAAATCTTCTTTTTTTGACAGCTTGGGTAGCCTTTTGGATCTTTGATATCTTCTTTTGGCAGTTTCTTGAGTAGCCTTGTACAGTTTGACATCTTTGACAGAAAGTTGAATTTGGATTTTTTAGTTTGATTTGAACTGTGCAGTTTGTTGTTTGAGATTTGAACTATGCAGTTTGATAATTTCACTTGTGCATTTTAGCAAATAAAAATTCGTCCCTCTTTGTGAACCGGGAGAAATCCCGTGATTTGCAGAGAGGGTTAACTGATCCCAATCAGTGGCCCTTAATGATGAACTGTAATTTTATCTGTCTCTTTATTTATTTATCTGCTATTTGACTTTTCTTCCTTTCTTTTGCAGATAAAAAAAAATCGAGTGGAGCACATGAGCGAGGGATGGCAGATGAAGAATTGAAGATTAGAAAAATGTTTAGGATAACTTTTTTTATTTAAGTTTAAGTAAATGTAAAATCATTGTTGTAAACAACAAAACAATTGTACAATTCATTTAAAAAATCAATAAAAGTTTCTTTATCCAATTAATTCTTTTTCCTTCTTTTGTTTATTTATTATTTATAATTATTTAATTAAAATAGTTGAAAATAAATTCCACTCATTTAATCTTAGAATAATAAATAATTTAAATAAACAAAGCTTTATCATTTGATCAGTTAAACCTGGCATTTCCAACATCCAAAGCAAAACAACAGTTAATCACAACAACTGATCAGACGCATTCCCCTTTTTACTGATTTAATCACACAGTGCAAATTCAAACTGAATGTATCCTTTCACTGGTTCAATCAAACAAACGTGAATTCAATCCAAATGCATTCTTTTACTGATTAAGTCAAACAATGCAAATTCAAACAAAATCTCGGAATAACTTGCAAAGCACCGTAGAATTAAATCTTTCTGAAGAACCGCGCCTGAACAACCCTAATTCCTGATTAAATACCAAAGAACGTTCGCCTGATCAAAGTCGAGCCAAGAATCAATCAAAACCCTAAACCAACTGTTTGAAACATTTCAGAGCCCTGAAAATCAGTAAAACCCTAATTGCGTCTGACTAACGAGAAAAAGTCTGTTTGACCGATTCTTGAGCCAATCTGAAAAATCAGGAAACGCCTGAAGCTGTGATTTCTTGTGGAAAAATGTGAGGGCAAATTTTGGGGTACAACAGGTGGTATACACCATTATCATCATGAGAATAACTTATGACACTTTGCATAACATTCTATGTAGTATTCTCATAGCGGGTCAATCCAGTATAAATATTACTCCTAATATTCATACCTATGTCAAGACTTGATAACTCCTTATCTATGATCTATGAGATGTGATCATCAATCTATCTTTATAATAATCTTAATGCTTTAATGTTATCCCACTTCACATTAAAGCTTGACTACAGATACTTTAAGAATAGTGTCTTATGT
Organism: Vicia faba; assembly: GCA_948472305.1. NCBI lineage: Eukaryota > Viridiplantae > Streptophyta > Magnoliopsida > Fabales > Fabaceae > Vicia > Vicia faba. Next base: position 1,684,540,987 of record OX451737.1, on the reverse strand, counting down.
TTAATGGAATCTCATGATTAAGTCACACTTAACATTTCATTAAACAAATAAACCATTCTAGGGACTTTATTATTTTGGAAAGCAAACATAATAAAGAAATGCCTTTTATTATTAATAAATAATTCGATACAAGTACCAAAAGTATTGGCCTCTAGGGCTTACACCAACAATCTCCCACTAGCACTAGAGCCAATCAGACATACCCCTAATACCCATAGATCTAGTATGTCCATCATGCTTCAGCTGCGCAAGAGGCTTTGTTAATGGGTCAGCAACATTGTCAAGTGTAGGTACTCTGCATATTTTCACATCTCCCCGATCGATTATCTCTCGAATGAGATGATAACGCCTAAGTATGTGTTTGGATCATTGGTGAGATCTAGGCTCCTTAGCTTGTGTGATAGCACCATTGTTATCACAATAGAGATCAATGGGATCCACAATGCTATGGACTATACCAAGTTCACTAATGAACTTCTTGATCCAAACAACTTCCTTTTCTGCAGTTGAGGTAGCAATATACTCAGCCTCGGTTGTAGAATCAGCAACTGTATCTTGCTTTGAACTTTTCCAGCTCACAGCGCCACCATTTAAACAAAACACATAACCAGATTGCGATCTAAAGTCATCCTTATCTGTCTGGAAGCTAGCATCGGTGTATCCAATTACAGCAAGCTCTTTCTGACCTCCATATATCAAGAATGAGTCCTTAGTTCTTCTCAAGTACTTAAGGATATTCTTGACAGCTACCCAATGAGCATCACCGGGATTTGACTGGTACCTACTCGTTGCACTTAAAGAATACGAGACATCTGGTCGAGTACATAGCATGGCATACATGATAGATCCTATTGCAGATGCATATGGAATCTTATCCATGCGATCCCTTTCTTCCTTACTTGAAGGGGATTGTGTTTTTGACAAACACATGCCATGTTGCATAGGTATGAATCCTTTCTTGGAATCATGCATATTAAAGCGTCTCAACACTTTTTCTATGTATGTACTCTGAATTAGGCCAAGCAGTTTTTGTGACCTATCTCTATAGATCCTGATTCCTAATATATAGGCTGCTTCACCTAGGTCCTTCATTGAAAAGCATTTCCTTAACCAAGTCTTCACTTGTTGCAAGGTAGGGGCATCGTTTCCAACGAGTAATATGTCATCTACATATAATACCAGGAATACGATCATGCTCCCACTAACCTTCTTGTAGACACAAGGCTCATCTTCATTCTTGATGAATCCATATTGTTTTACTGTTTCATCAAAACGAAGATTCCAGCTTCTGGAAGCTTGCTTCAATCCATAAATTGATCATTGTAACTTACATATCTTTCGGGCTTCTTCTGGTATGTCAAATCCTTCAGGTTGTGTCATGTACACATCCTCAAGAAGATTCCCATTAAGGAAAGCAGTTTTGACATCCATCTGCCATATTTCATAATCATGATATGCAGCGATAGCAAGTAAAATCCGAACAGATTTAAGCATTGCAACTGGTGAAAAGGTTTCATCATAGTCAACCCCATGAATTTGTTTATAGCCTTTTACAACCAGTCTTGCCTTATAGGTATGTACCTTACCATCCATGTCAGTCTTCTTTTTGAAGACCCACTTGCATCCTATAGGGTTAACTCCTATAGGAGGCTCTACCATGGTCCAAACCTGGTTTGTGTACATGGAATCCATTTCAGATTTCATGGCTTCTAGCCACTTCTCGGACTCAGGACCAGTTATGGCCTCTTGGTAGGTCACAGGCTCATCTTGATCCATGAGTAATACATCACCCTGATCACTTATGAGATATCCATATCGTGATACGGTGGGAGAACTGACTATGGTTTTTGCGTTTGTTTTCGCAAATGTTTCGGTTGAGCAAGAGTCGCCACCGACTTTTTATTTTATCCTAAGGAAAGGTTAAAAAGCACAGCAAAAACCTTTGAGATGTTTTCTTGGGTTCGGGGAGTAGATTATAGAAAGGGAAGGTATTAACACCCTTTCTATCCATGGTTATCCATGGGCTCTTAGTTACTTGCTTAGATCAACTTGCCTTAATTTTCAATTGTTTGAAATGGTGCTCTTGTGTGTGTGGGTTTGAAAATGTTTTGAAAAGAAGCCAATGTGGTGGCAACCTTTGTAATGATCCATGTTGGGATGTATACAAAGGTGTATGTCTTTTGAAAAAGGTTTTCATTTGTTTTTGAAAGTTTGTTTTGAAAGTGTTGTGAGGTGTGGTTTAAAAACAGGCAAGTGTTTTGCAAGTTTGATTCAAGTAACTAAGAGGTTATCTACTCCTAAATTTCTCAAAGATTTCTCCTATGTTTTCAACCCTTTTGACAATTTTGTTCCACCATTGCATTTTGTGGACAATCTTGTGTTAGGATGTGAAAGGGACGGGCGCGGGTCATCGTTTAGACCATAATTGCAATGGTGCCAACTATCTTTGGGCAATCTTTCCTTTAAGGGACTTGATCATTTTTAGGCAACTTTCGAAAGTGTCATCGAGGGACTATGATCATTTGATTGTTTGTTTTGCCCAAAGAGACCTATCATGCAATATGGCCCATTTATTGAAGGCAACAAGTGGAATACCCAAGGGGTGCAAGTGTGATTAGTGTTGTCCATTTTCATGCTTGTTTATCTTGAAATTAGGTCAAACTATTTTTGTTGTTTTTGATTCGCATACAAACCCTAATTCTAACATGGTATATTTAGAAAGCAATAAAGTGCGAAAAATAAAATTACTAAGCTATTACAACACAATATATGGGAAGGGGGGTACAAATGTTCAAATGGGGGGTTTTTTGACAAGGAATTTAAACCTAAACTATTACATCAAAATTGAATTATTTACAAGATATTTAATTGCACAAATTAAATGGAAATAAAATAAATATGCAAGATGCAAAAGGGTTTTTTATGTGTATGAAAAAAAGTATTTTTATATGTCAAATAAACAAAATAAAAAGGATTATTTTTTGGAGTTTTTTATGTTTAGGGCAAAACCCTAATTTTATTAAATAAAATGTATTAATTATTTAATATGTACACATTTATTTATTATATAAAAAAATAAAATAAAAATGAAGTATATTTGTAAAAAAGGTATTTTTAATATTAAACATTAATAAAAATAAAAATGTGTATATTTTGTATTTTAACCTAAATATACTAATACATATATAAATATTTGTATTATTTACTAAATATATATTATATATATACAAAAATAATAATATTTAATATTTATAAAAAAAGTATATTTTATATAAAATATTTTCAGAAGATAAAATGAAATAAAAATGGAAAATAAAATGTGTTTGCATTATTTTAGTATTTTTGAATAAAAGTATGTTTATATATTTATTTATGTACAAATATTAACCTAAGCAAATAAATACCTAATAAATATGAAAATGGTGTAAAAAAATATTTTTGTATTTTTAATATTATAAGAAAAAATAAATAAGTCAGAACAAAAAAAGAAAAGTCAAAAAATCATTAAAATAAGTATAATGGGCTCAAGGGGTGTAAAAGTAACAAAAGGGTGCAAAAAGAAAGTCAACTCAGGCCCAGCCCAAGAAGACTTCATCTTCAACCTCAGAACATGTTTGAACACAATCCACGCGCGTTTTTCATCTCTCAATTCCTGGACTTTCAAGCAAAACTCACAACATGAAAAATGTAGAGCATTAAGAGACGAATTCAGGGATATAAAGAACTTGACTTAACTCTCTAAGATGAGAGAGAATTTCTTCTCCCCCAATTCCTGACCTAGTTTTTGTTCCATGTTCAGACTTAAAATTCTCTAAGCATACATAATATAAATGAAATCTAATTACATGGGCATGTTCAGGGCTATGAATGTGACATGTCTTCTTCACAAACCTAAAGCTGACAATGCCTGGATAGAGAGATACGAGTTCATGAACTTACCTGTTTAGTTGAAGTTGTATCTGGTGATGGAGGTGTCTTCAATGCAAGGTGATGATTGGTACAGCTTCCTTGATGTCCAGGGATGCTATTCCAAGCTTTACTTTGTCTTGAAACCTTTTGAATCGTGCTATGGAACTTCAGCTGCAAAACAAGAAAATGAAAATGGTGATGTTGCCTGGGAGTGTTACAGGTCGTGTTTGAGGTTTGGAATAGCTTCAAGGGATATTATGGGATGTGTTTGATGTGTTTTTAGCAAGAATGCATGGAAGGTTTGAGCTATGGAACTCAAACTGCAGCAGATGCTCTGTTTGGGCAGTTTGAGGGTGATTCTGGGAATGGGGAGGTCTTGGGGATGCTAGGCTCGTGTTTCAGCTTAGGATGGATCTTTAGAAAGTGTTTGACAAGTTTTCTTAAGCATGTGTTAGCTGATATGAGAGTTGTGTTAAGTTATGGCAAGTTTCTTCTACTTTAAGCAACCAATGGCCAAGTTGAGTTTCTAGCTTGTACAGGGCCCCCTAATGTGCTGCATAACTCAGTCTTGATCAGTGTAATTAACTCATAAACTTGTGCCAAAGAGATTTCAAATGTACTTGCTTGGATTTGCATATTGACATAAAGTTCACTTTTGCAAAAGTGGATATAATGCTTTTTCTAATTTGGGATTAAACCTTTATGCAATGCTTGAACACATAGAACATGGTCTTGGCACAAAGTATTGGCATTAAATTAAGGAGTGTAATTGAGATAAAATACCTGTAATCAAGGAAAGCATGCTGAATTCAAAATGGCACAAATGTATGAACATGTAACTTGGCCAAATCAAAAGTGAGTTTTTCCCATATTGCCAAATTCGATTCTCCCTAACCATGAGGTTGTTTGATGAGTTCTTGGACATTTTGGAAATCTTGGAATGTGTACTACAATCCATCTTTGAAATGAAAATTGAAATTCCAAGTGGAAGTATGTGAAAAATGGTCTTGAAGTTAGGTAAAAACCTTGTCTAAAATAGGTCAAATTTTCTCTAAGTTAAGAATGGTTTGGTACCCTTGTTCCAAAAATTGTAACTTGAGCTACAAGCTTCTTTTGGGAAAACTTTGTGAATCAAAGTTGTAGATTTTGTAATAGGCTACAACTTTCATGTTTTGACTTTTGCTTGAATCCAAATGAATCTTGGTGAGAAAGTGGGGCAAAGTTAGGAAAAAATTAGGGTTTTTCATAACTTAGAAAAATTCTAAGTTATGAAAAATCTTCATTTCAAACCCTAATTTGCAATTCTTGATTTCTTGATGAACAAGTTTCATGATTTGGCATGTTTTGATGAAAAATGAATCTTGACACTTGATTTTGACCAAAAAGTCAAAGTTTGACTTTTCAGTATACAGTCAAAATTGATCAATTGACTGGGAAATTCAACTGTCAATCTTGTGCATTTGGGATCTTTTGAACTTGTTGAGCATGTAAAGATAATTCCATGGGGTCCTTGAGTCCATATGTGAGCTTGGTTTGCCATTGGCTAGGTCAAACAGTCAAAAATTGCCTTTGTGCGGTCAAAACCCTAAAAATGACCATTTTGCCCTTTTGGTGATCTGATCAAATTTCTTGTGGAATTGTGATCCAAACTTGACCAAATGGTCCATGTGAGTTTATAATGTTGATGTGGGTCAATTTTTATGAGATTTGACTGTCAATTAGCCACAGTTGACTTTTTCCCCAATACAGCTGATTTCTAGGTCAACTGTCCAATTGACTTGGGCAAAGGTTGGAATCAAGGCTTGAAACTTGGTATGGCTAAACTTGTGAGTTCAATATGAAGAATGAAAGTCATTTTGGGCATTTTAGGTCAAAACATCTTTGTGCAAACTCAAACCCTAATTTGGGTCAATAGTGCAAGGAGAAGTCTTGAGCAGAGGAACCCTAACTGGATCTTGAGCTCCAAGGGTTTTATGATGAGAAAATGTTGAGGAAATGGGAGGGCAAATTTTGGGGTACAACAGTTGCCCCTGTTCAATCTTCTTGAACCTGAAGAGTTAGATTGACAAGTTTGCCTTTCGTGACTCGAAGGTAAAAGGAGATTGGACACTAGAGTGCCCGGAAATTTGCACTCGCATGTTGGAGTATCAGCAATGTGATATCGGGAATGGGCTTATAAATTCCATTTGGGAGAGATGGTGGATAGGGAGATGGGCTTATAGATGCCATCTGTAGATGTGACAGAACCTTGTCGGGAATGGGCTTATAGATGCCATTTGGAAGTGTTGATCGCATAAGAGATTCCTTAGCGAGAACTTGTGTATTTGAGAAAGACAGATGTTTTCCTGGCTTGTTACAGGTGTTTGATCTTCAATCTCCTCATGCAGATATGCCCTGGCTAGATACAAGTGTTGAATCTACAATCGGTTGCTCACAGATGTGCCCTGGCTGGATACATGAATCGAATTCAGAAATAGTCGTCAACAGATATGCCCTGGCTGGATGCAGGAATCGAATCTTCGAACTCTTCAGACGTGCCCTGGCTAGATACAGGAATCGAGTCTGGAAATGTGGTCAACAGATATGCCCTGGCTGGATGCAGGAATCGAATATGGAATTGTGATGGTTGCTAGATATGCCCTGGATGGATACAGGAATCGAATCTTCGAACTCTTCAGACGTGCCCTGGCTAGATACAGGAATCGAGTCTGGAAACTGATCACTCACAGATGTGCCCTGGCTAGATACAGGTATCGAATCTGGAATTGTGACAGTTGAAGGTAATTGTCTTCGGGGTTGTCTTTTTCCCTGAAAAGGCAAAACATCAGTTGTATGCAATGTCATGATGTATGAAATGCATGATGTCATGATGTTCAACATGAGATAGTGTTGTATGCACTTTATCATGTATGTAAGCAAGATGTATGAAATGTGAAATGTTTATGAATGTATTTTCATCTAGGAAAATAAATCCTTGACGACCGGCCGGGGAATTAAATCCCGGGCTGACGTTGAAGAGTAGAGTTCTTCGCTTCCGCTGGGGATGACGGTTGTAAGAATACACCGGTAGGAGAAGATGACTCAGTTGAAGAATACACTTGTTGGAGAGATTACTCTGTGGGGAATTGCTCTGTGGAAGAGATACTTTGCTGAAGTTTTGATGAGAGGCCCGCTGAGGATTTCAATGATGGATTCCGCTGGGGATGATGATGATAAACTCCGCTGGGGATACCAAAGATAAACTCCGCTGGGGATTGTGTTGATAAGTTATGCTGGGGAACTTTGATGAACTCCGCTGGGGATAGGAAGAACTTTGCCGAGGGCGATCTTCCGTGGAAATTAGCTGAGGATAACCCAGTTATAAACCCTTATGAGGAATAACTTTGAATAAAACTCGGGAGAGACGTCCGTACTCTGCAGGGGATAAGCTTCCAGAATCTACTGGGGATAAGCTTCAAGACCTGCTGGGGATACAGATTTCGATTTTCCTGGGGAAGCTTTCGGACTTGCACTGGGGTGTCTATATTCCGCCGGGGAACAATCTTAGATCAAGACTGCCGAGGATGCTTGCTAATGAATGCCTATACTCCACTGGGGAATGTTGTTATCTTGTCTTACTCTGTAGGGAGTTGAAAGAACTTGATCACATCCTTCAGTTAGATCTACCTTGGTACCTTGGCGGACAAAGCAACCAGACTGCATCAGACAACTTTACATTGCCCATGTTTCTGATGTCACATGTAATTAGTCTTTTGTTTCATATGCAAATATTTATGAATCAGCAATTTAATGTCAAATGCATATATCAAAAATGAACATTGGACGTTCTTCGCAAGACAAAACAGAAAAAAGGAAAAACAATGGGCAATTTGTTTGGAAAAGTGAACTTGTATTGATTTTGAAATTTGCCTGTGAATATGCGTTTTTGTACAAGAGGCTGACATCCTAGTAAGAGAATACCGCCGAATAACATAGAGTTTATACAATTTTGAAAAGGAAACAAAACAGCTATGTGCACAATATTCCCACTGGGTTCTAACTCTGCTATCGCCTTTATGTCTTCAAGCGTCTCATCACTTTGCTGCTTAGTTAAAGATGAAGCTGATTGGTCGATGCCGAAGTCTGAGCCAGATAGTTGATGCCGAATTCTGGATGCAAGGTGATCCAATGAGACATAGTGTTACACTTTATCCCTAACTTTTGCCTGGACCGCCCTTTCGGGTTTTCAGTCCACCGGGATACCCATTTTTGCCCAAGCCGCCTTTTCAGGTTTTCGACTTGCCGGGTGTACAGATTTTTTTTTCATTTCATCCCTTATTTTTGCCCGAACCCTTTTGGTTCACCGGGAAGCCCTTATTTTTGCCTAGGTATGTCAACCTAGCGGGTCTTTTATTCATGCGTAGTATCTTTTTACTATGTCTGCATTGGCGGGGTGAGGAAGGTCGTCACCATCCATGGTGGTCAGAATCATGGCTCCTCCTGAGAACACATGTTTAACCACAAATGGCCCTTCGTACGTAGGGGTCCATTTGCCCCGGGGATCACTTTGAGGAAGGATGATGCGTTTGATTACCAGGTCCCCAACTTGATACTCTTGTGGTCTGACTTTCTTGTTAAATGCCCTGATCATCCGTTTTTGATACGTCTGACCATGACAGATAGCGGTGAGTCTTTTTTCGTCAATCAGGTTTAATTGATCAAGTCGAGTCTGGATCCAGTCATCTTCACTCAAGTCTGCATCCTTCATTATCCGGAGAGAGGGTATCTGGACTTCAATTGGCAAGACTGCCTCCATGCCATAGACCAAGGAAAAGGGTGTTGCCCCGGTTGACGTTCTTGCTGAGGTACGGTACCCATGAAGAGCGAACGGTAACATCTCGTGCCAATCTTTATAGGTCACTGTCATCTTCTGCACAATTTTCTTGATATTCTTATTGGCTGCTTCTACAGCCCCATTCATCTTCGGCCGGTAAGGAGAAGAGTTGTGGTGTTGTATCTTAAATTGTTCGCAGAGCTCAGTGATCATCTTGTTATTGATATTGGTACCATTGTCCGTAATGATTCTTTCCGGGACGCCGTACCGACAGATCAGGTTATGCCGGATGAAACGTGCCACGACGCTCTTGGTTACCGTGGCGTAGGAAGCTGCCTCAACCCACTTCGTGAAGTAATCAATTGCTACCAAGATGAAGCGATGCCCATTGAATGCCGTCGGTCGGATCTCGCCGATCATGTCAATGCCCCACATTGCAAAAGGCCAAGGTGCCGTCAGGACGTTTAGAGGAACCGAAGGGATGTGCACCTTATCAGCATAGATCTGGCATTTATGACAAGTTCGAGAATGTTGGTAACAATCGGCTTCCATTGTGGACCAAAAATATCCTGCCCTAAGGATTTTTTTTGCCATGGTGTGTCCACTGGAATGTGTTCCGAATGTACCTTCATGCAGTTCTATCATGATCTTCTCTGCTTCAGCCTTATCCACACAACACAGTAGAGTTGAATCATGATTCCGTTTGTAGAGAATGCCGTTGCTGAGGAAGAATTTTGCCACAAACCTTCTCATGAACTTCTTGTCATTGACAGATGTACCTTCAGGGTATTCCTGAGCTTCCAAGTATCTCTTCACCTCATGATACCAGGGTTTTTCAGTCACTTTTTCGGCCTCAAGATCGCAGCAGTATGCCGGTTCGTCCAATTTCCAGATAATGATCCAGGGAGCCTCATTGTACCATTTGACTTTGAACATTGAAGACATCGTAGCTAGTGCGTCCGCTAGCTGATTCTCCTCTCTTGGGAAGTGTTCGAAAGTTATTTCTTCAAAGTGGGGAAGCAAAGTCAACACATACTCCTTGTAAGGAATAAGATTTGGGTGTTTCGTATCCCACTCGCCTTTGATCTGATTGATCACGAGGGCGGAATCTCCGAAGACACTCAGAAACTTGATCCTTAAATCGATTGCAGCTTGAAGACCCATGATACATGCCTCATATTCTGCCATGTTGTTGGTGCAGTTGAAACACAATTGGGCGGTGAGTGGAGTATGAGTTCCTTTGGGAGATATGATTACAGCGCCGACGCCGTTACCCAAAGCGTTGGAGGCTCCGTCAAAATGCATAGACCATCGGGATCCTTCCTCAGGTCCTTCATCCGGTCCAGGCACTTCACAATCAGTTACCACCATGATGTCTTCGTCCGGAAATTCAAAGTTCAATGATTGGTAATCGTCCACAGGTTGGTGTGCCAAATGATCTGCCAGTACACTTCCTTTGATTGCTTTTTGAGTTGTATGCTGGATATCATATTCTGTCAAGATCATTTGCCATCTCGCTATTCTTCCAGACAAAGCAGGCTTTTCGAACATGTACTTGATGGGATCCATCTTTGAAATCAACAGAGTAGTGTGAGTCAGCATATACTGTCTCATCCGGCGAGCAGCCCATACCTGAGCGCAGCAAGTTTTCTCGAGCAGTGAGTAACGAGACTCACAGTCGGTAAACTTTTTGCTCAGGTAATAAATAGCGTGCTCTTTTCGGCCAGACTCGTCATGCTTCCCCAACACACACCCCATCGAGTTGTCAAGTACCGTCAAGTATAGTATTAGAGGTCTCCCTTCCACTGGTGGCATAAGAATGGATGGCTCTTGGAGATATTCCTTTATCTTTTCAAAAGCAGCCTGACATTCATCGTTCCAACGTACTACTTGATCTTTCTTCAGTAATTTGAAGATTGGATCACAAGTAGCAGTTAGATGTGAGATGAATCAGGCAATATAATTCAGTCATCCCAGAAAGCCTCTGACTTCTTTCTCTGTCTTGGGAGTTGGCATCTCTTGTATGGCTTTCACCTTGGCAGGGTCCACCTGAATACCTTTATCACTTACAATGAAACCTAGCAATTTTCCGGACCTCACCCCAAAGGTGCATTTGTTGGGATTCAACCTCAGCTTGTATAACTTCAATCGGTCAAACAGCTTCCGCAGATGATTAAGGTGCTCCTCCTCAGTTTGGGACCTTGCAATCATGTCATCAACATATACCTCAATCTCATGATGGATCATATCATGAAATAAAGCAACCATGGCACGTTGGTAGGTTGCCCCAGCATTTTTCAACCCGAATGGCATGACCTTGTAGCAGAAGGTGCCCCACTGAGTCACAAAGGTAGTCTTTTCCATATCTTCCGGAGCCATCTTGATATGATTATACCCTGAAAAACCATCCATGAAGGAGAACACCTTGTGTTGAGCAGTATTGTCAACAAGAACGTCGATGTGAGGCAGAGGGAAATCATCCTTGGGGCTTGCCCTGTTCAAATCCCTGTAGTCGACACACATTCTGACTTTACCGTCCTTCTTCGGCACTGGCACCACGTTGGCAACCCATTGAGGATAAGAAGTTACTGCTAGAAACCCGGCATCGAATTGCTTCATAACCTCAGCTTTGATCTTTTCGGACATCTCTGGGCGCATACAGCGGACCTTTTGCTTTACCGAAGGGTAGTCTTCCTTGGTAGCAGGTGATGAACTACAATGTCGGCGTCCAAACCAGGCATGTCTTCGTAAGACCAAGCAAATATCTCCATGTAATCATGTAGCATCTGGATTAATTGTTGCTTCACGCTGAGCTCTAGATTGGCCCCAATCTTGACTTCTTTCCTATCTGTCTCAGTACCCAGGTTCACTGTCTCCACCGACTCTTCATGTGGTTGAATTGCCCTCTCTTCCTGGAGTAGAAGTCTTGCGAGTTCACCAGGCACTTTGCAATCATCTTCACCTTCGTCTTCGGCCAAGTTGATCGGATTCTCGAAGTCATAACTGGTGGTAGCAGAGCTGTTACCAGTGAGATCCAGAGTGGATTGAAACCTGTATAAGTGAGTGTGTGTAAATATAGTTGTTTTGCAATATATAACACAGAAAGAAAAAGAGCACAAGATTTGAAATGCAACAAATGTCCAATGTTTTGATTAATGATATATGGAAATGTCATACAAAAAGCCCTCACAAATGGAGCTACAATGCCCCGGGTAGGACACCGAGCCAATAAAGTTTCAACATATTGTTTGTTACAAATTGAAAATCAAAAGAGTTAATTACTGCGTGACAAATGTGATAGGTGTAAAATCCTTTGTTGTCCAGTTGCTTGGTCCCTTGCTGGTGGTTGGATAGATCCAACTGTCAAACTCCGCTTCCTCTACGTCCTCCTCGATAGCATTCACCCTTGAGTTGGTGATAAACACCGGAGCCTTTCTGATCCTCTCTTTGCGCACAGCCCTCTGAGCCTCTGCAGTGAAGCCCAACCCAAACTTGTCGGTCTTTTGAGTGAAGTCAGGAAGCTGACCCCAGTTTGCACATTTGCCTTTCTCGATCACAGCCCGGGCATCCTTCAGGGATGCCATCTTCAGAGGAAAGTCTTCTTCAACCACTGTTTCAGCCGATGCCAACGTTGGAGGAACCTCCTCAAAATGTTGAAAGGGGGTTTCAATAAACTCCCCGTCCATCTCGATATACCAGAATGAATTCAAGTGACTTACCATGTATTCCTCCTCACCCTGCACAATAACAATCTTCCCTTTGACAGGGTATTTGAGCTTTTGGTGTAGAGTGGATGTTACTGCCCCAGCCTTGTGAATCCAGGGTCGACCCAACAAGCAGGAATAAGATGGACGAATATCCATTACATAGAACGTTGAGTCGAAGACTTGGGAACCCACACGAATAGGAATGTCTACCTCACCGTGCACCATCCTCTTAGAACCGTCGAAGGCTCTAACAATGATGTTACTAGGTTTCAATTCCAAGCCCTCACAATCCAAGCGATCCAATGCCTTCTTGGGCAAAACATTCAGGGAAGAACCGGTATCCACCAACATGTGTGCGAGAGTAGTGCCCCTGCACTCTATAGAGATGTGCAGGGCATCATTGTGATTTTTCCCTTTGGCGGTGAGGTCAGCATCCGAGAACCCCAAACCATTGTCAGCTGTCAAATTAGCCACACAGTCAGTGAATTGATCTGCAGAGGTCTCTTGCAGCACATGGGCCGTTTTCAGAAACGAAATCAGGGCCTTTGCATGGGCCTCTGAGCATAGCAGCAATGATAGCATAGAGATTTTGGAGGGGGTATGCCCCAACTGTTCAACAACATTGAAGTCACTCTTTTTAATGATTTTAAGGATTTCCTCCATCTCTTGTTGGGAGGCTTCAACAGCAGTCTTTTTTGGTGCCTTCGTCCTGGCAGGCAAATCGGTAGCAACTTCTTTGCCCCGAGCATCAGAGGACTCGGCGGCAGTAGTAGACACAGGAACTTGATTCGAAACATGCACACTTGCGGGTGTGATGATAAGAGGTTTTCGGATAACTGGTGGTGCAATGTCAGGCGAGAAGAGCCTGCCACTGCGAGTAATCTTGGCGGGACCAGTGATGTTACTGATACTAGTACCGGTGTTGAACTCCTGCTTCACCCCAAGCACATACACGTCGGCCCCATAATGCCATGGGACAGCTTTATCAGACTCATAGGGGAGAGGCCCCGGAACAGTAATAGTAATGGGTGCAACAGACATAATTTGGATTGGCTTCCTCGGGGGAGCTTTGGTAGGATTGTAAATTGTGACAACAGATACTTCTTCAGCGGAAACAAATGGAACAGCAGTTTTCTTGAACAAAATTTCTTTGCTATCCATCAGGCTTTGGATGCCTGATTTCAGTAGCGGACAACCGGTAGGGATAACAGCACACAGGAGGCAACCCTTGCTACAACCCGGAAATAAACCGGCTAGTAGTAAGTTCCTCTTAACAGTCAAAAGAGGGGTAGCAACATCATTCACCGAAAAAGCATACAAATCTTCCTCGATGGCATTTACTCTATGCTGGGGCATAGGAGCAGTTACAACATTTGGCCTCTCAGGCGCCTCAAACTGAATTTCCTTCGCGTCGATAAGGTCTTGCACTTTATTTCTCAAGGCCCAGCAATCATCAGTAGTATGCCCGGGGCTATCGGAATGATAAGCACAACGGGCATTTGGGTTATACTTAGGAGATGCAGTATTCACGACCTTCGGAGCCTCTTTGATGGTCACCAAGTTGGTTGATAACAGTTGCGGTAAAATTTGTGACAAGGTCATACTCAGCCGAGTATACTGCCTCTTGGGCCTTTCACCTCTTTGTTGATTATACTGCTGAGGAGCAGCAACAACTTTTGAAATGACCAAGGCATTGACGGCTTGGCGACTTTCTGGCTTGACTTGCCTTCTAGGACCATAGACGACACTTGCTTCTTTCTTGAAAGGCCTCTTCTCAGTACTTGTGGAGGCAGCTTTTTGTATCTTTCCTGACCTGATGCCAGCTTCTATCCTTTCACCCGTCAGGATCAAATCCGTAAACCCAGCGGAGGAGTTACCAACCAAATGATTGAAAAATGGACCAGACAAGGTCCCTAGAAACATATCAACCAGCTCACGATCAGTCAATGGAGGCTGCACCCTGCCAGCCAAATCTCTCCATTTTTGTGCATATTCTTTGAACCCTTCGCCCGTTCCTAGAGACATACCCTGAAGTTGGGTACGCGTAGGAGCGAGATCAGAATTGTATTGATATTGTCTATAAAATGCGGTTGCCAAATCTTCCCAATGTTGGATACTAGTTCCATCTAGTTGGTAGAACCACTCAAGCTGTGACCCCGAAAGGCTATCTTGGAAGAAGTGAATCCAAAGGTTCTTATCTGCCGTGTAAGGTTGGATCTTCCTTACGTACGACCTTAGATGCAGCTTTGGACAGGAAGCCCCGTCGTATTTGGCAAAGGCAGACGCCTTAAACTTGTGTGGGATTACTACCACAGAAGATAACCCCAAATCTCTGAAATCCATCCCCGGCATATTCTGAATCTCCATGGCCCTCAAGCGGTCCTCTAATTGCTTGTATCTGTCAGCAGCGGGAGGGTATTGTTCGTCATTGTAGTCTGTCTCATTGTCAGAGACTGCAGGACTAGGAGCTCCTCCCCCTTGGGGACTATCTTTCTCTGCGGAGGAAGTAGTTGGATCAGCTTCATTATGGAGTGTGTTCCCAAACCTGCGTCCGGTGTTGAATAACGCAGTCCTCTTTTTCTTCTTCTTCTTCAGGAGTAGAGCCTTCAACTCTTGCTGACCTTGGGCCAGGCTCAGGACCATTTCTTGAAACTGGGCACTTTGGGCCTGAAGGGCCTTGATTGCTTGCTCACTGGATGAATCTGGATTCATGATGACTGTTCAAATAAACAGCGAAGAAGATTAAGCAACCTGTGAGAAAGGGTACCTGTTATGCATATGGTGCAATGAGATGCATATGTTTTATGTTTTCAAAGACAAACGAGATTCAACTTTGTAGACAAAAAGGGAAACACACTTCATTAGATTCAAATTTTAAATTGTTCAACAACTTGCCCTTAGGCATTACAGGAATGAAAAATACTGAAAAGGAAATAAAAGCTGTAAAAAGAAATATCCCAAAGCCCATCAGTGCTCCCATGGCCTCCTCTTCTCAGTGTGGATGTAGTTATTCAGGACCCGCTCCTCCTTCAATTGCTTAGTCAGCCTCTGGATCTTCCGTTCTTGTTCGTTGAACTTTTCCCGATAAAAATCCCGTTCTTCCTTTAGCTGCGCCCAAGATCTCTTCATTGTGTCAAAATCAGTGGGTATCTGAGGAGGGAGGACAGTTGGAGGAATCCCCTCTTCATCGGGAGATTCAAGAATGATAGGTCTGACAGCTTCGTACGGCATACCTAACTTCTGAGCACGGATGCGGACCCATCTACAATAGGCTTCCATTGGTAGAGAAGTCTTTGGTCCCAACTCATGTGGGTCAGCTTTGTGAATTTTGTCCCAAGCCTTAATGAATCCATGGCGTAGTTTGTCACTGTCTACCTGAAATTCAAAATGGAAGTGAGGAACCAACATTTCATGAGGCCCTGCTCTTCTGGCTCTTCCAAACTGGCGGAGAGATAAACATGGATTATAGGAGATTCCTCCTTGGATACCAATCAATGGGACATTAGGGTATTCTCCGCAACAATCAATAACAGCTACCTCATCCAAACCTCTGAGAGTCCAAGTGATGTCATTATCAGTGAGAGACATTAACCTATGAGCCCAACCCTTTCCTTCTTCATTCTTCAGCACGAACTTAGGAAGGTGCGAAATAAACCACCTCACTAGCAAAGGAGCACAACACCACGGAGTTCCCCGTTTTCGGGCAGTACGAGCATAGAGTTGTTGCAGGATATCACCCAAAAGAGTGGGTACAGGATTCCGAGACATGAAGATCCTTATGGCATAGATACTGATAAAGGTGTCAGGATTTGGGAACAATACCAGACCATAGATTAAAAGAGCCAAAATGTCTTCGTACGCCTTGAAGTCTAAGTCATTCCAGAAATCATTAGCTTTGCCAACCAGAAATTTGACCAAAAAGCCCTTAACTCCACTTCTAGTTTCCCAGTTAGCCAATACCTCTTCTTTGGTCAAGGGGAGAACTGCAGTAACCTCTTCAGGCCTAGGAGTCTTTTCCCAACCAGTGAATGGAGTTTGCTCCAAAACAGGGATACCGAGCAAATCAGAGAATTCTTCCAGGGTAGGGACCAGCTGGAAGTCTTGAAAGGTAAAGCAATGATACAGGGGGTCATAAAACTGGGTCAGGACACTTATCAGTTGTTGGTCCCACTTTGCAGTGATCAAACCAAGGAGAGAACCATGCCTTTTGATGAAGGAAGTAGTGTTTGGAATCCTACCAACCAAATCTTTGAGCAAAGCTGGTGGTTGAACAAAGTTGAGCCGGATAGTATTCCTACGCACGGGCATCATGATGTCCTACAAAACAGAGTGTGATCGGTGGATCTAGAACTGACTGTTTAAAGCTGGTTCGCAAAATGTCGCGGAAGCAAGAGTCGCCACCGTCTTTTATTTTCTCCAAATGGAAAGGACAAAAGCACAGAAAAATTCCTTATAGAGATTGCTCTCAGTTCGGGAGGTAGATTATAGAAAGGGAAGGTGTTAGCACCCTTTCTATCCATGGTTATCCATGGGCTCTTAGATACTTGCTCATTGTGTTTTCAAAATGGTTTGTTTGCTTTTCAACTGTGGGTTTTAAAAAGTTTCTTTGAAAATTTCAGTCCGACTCTTGTATCAGTCCTCAAGAGTGTTTGAAAAATTGCTTTCGAAAGCTTTTTGAAAATGTGTCGGTGTGAAAAGTATTTTTAAATTTTGTTTTGAATTTAGAGCAAGTATCTAGAGTTCTCTACCTACCCTAAGGAATTCGTCTGTGTAAATGTCCTTTAAAGTAGTGCCATCCCACTATTGAGAGGTAGGTAGCACCACCGTTGGAGGTGTTCGGGTCAATTCGGATGTTCGGGACATGGTGATCACCAGAGCAATGGGAAGACACCTTAGAAGCTACCCTCATGCCAGGTTCCCGGATCATGAGGACTTACTAAGACATCCTCTACTCGACGATCACCTTTCGAGGCAAGGCAACAGTGAGGCGTACCCTAGGGGTGGTGTGTGATTTGTGTGTCATGTTCATTTGCATTTATCTTGTTCATGTCAAAGTGATCTATGCGTTATTTTTATTTTGTCATTCATTCTTGCATGTCATTATTAACAGTTTAAAAAGATGCGGAAATTAAAAGTTCTAAACTATTACAAAGGCGCGGGTCCACATCGCCAAATTAAAGTCCAGGACCCGATTTGACAGAAAGTAAATAAAGTGCGAGAAATAAAATGTCCGAGTTTACAAGGCTTTGGGAGAATTACATTAATATTTAAAAGAAATTAAAATAAAAATGCGCGAAGAGAATAAAAAAATCACAAGCGAGGGCGTTGGACCCTTTTTGATGAAATTAAAGTATGATTATTAAATTAGTTAAATTAAAGAAAAGAAGAAATTATTTTTTTGAGATTTTTGTATTTATGGTTTTTTATGTGAACTAAATGAAATTAAAATATTAATTAATTAACCCTAATTCTACAATTTTTATTTATTAAGAAAAACATGTTAAAGTTAAACCTAAAATTAATCTAATTATTTACATGGTAATTTAATTACAAAAAATAATATTCAATAATTAATTATGGTGAAAAAGAGAAAAAAAGAATAAAAGTAATTAAAACCTAATTCTACAAATTTTAAGGTTATTAGAAAAAATATTAAGATTAACCCTAGATTTAAGAGCTAAATTAAATTAATGAGATTTATTTACAAAAATATTAGTTAAATAAAATATATTTAATTTTTTGTCTTTTCTGATTTTTCTATTGTTTTTTATATTTTTATGAAAATAAACTAAATTAAAGAAATTAATTAAAAAAAGAAATAATTGAATCAAATAAAAAATGGAAAATATAAGAAATAGCAAACCTTGGGGGGTTCTGTCCCCAATTGGAGGGTTTTGTCCAGCAATCAGGCCCATTAAGCCTTTGGCCTTGTTGACTTTTCAG
The DNA here is from genome assembly GCA_948472305.1 of Vicia faba. Lineage (NCBI taxonomy): Eukaryota > Viridiplantae > Streptophyta > Magnoliopsida > Fabales > Fabaceae > Vicia > Vicia faba. The sequence continues at coordinate 1,684,522,615 of OX451737.1, read as the reverse complement.
GATGCGTGTAAGTGCGTTGACTCAGGTCTATGGTATTCACCAAATCTGGGCCTTCAGATTGTCTCCAGTGGCCAAGTGGCATAGTTGGATCAGGGGTTGTATGGTGGAACCCTGGAAGCGAACTACACACAAGCATGTTTATAAAAATAATATGGAAAGGGATGGGGACCTGGGATCGAACCCAGGTCCCAGGGATTACCAACACTATGCCTTGCCAACTGCTCCAACTGCGCTTTTTGTTCATAATATAACTAACAATTAATATAAGAGAAAATAAGAGTTAGTGGACAATTTAGCGCGAAGATTTAAACAACCCAACCATTGCTTTACACATCAGCGTCTTCTTCCTCGCTTTGTTTTTTCCTGAAATATAACAAAGGTTAGCGGGGGTTTTAAACCCCCCCAAAATATGCATTTTTTAATAATAGCGAACAGGCCATGGCATCACATAAATTAGGCGCGAGGGTTGCTTTAGAATCGTCCAAGCATGCTGAATTCAACCATGGTATTATGGTGTCTCAATTTTACCAAGTGCATAAACGCCCAATTTCAAATTTGAAGAACCCTAACTGGCTTTAATGGTGATTCTCCATACAACGCATAAAAACACAATCAAACTATTGGGTTAGCTTCAGAATCAATCAGGGAACGTAAATCAAACATTAAAAATTACTAAAAACGCATGAATCATGATGCAAGCATATGAAAAAAATCTGGTATAGGGCACGATTGTTCTACCGTTTCTCTGAGTTAGGATGGATGGTTTTGATTTGAAAACCTTCCTTGAAGTCTCAGGAAGGTAATGGAATGGTTATTTTTGTTTGAATCGCACTGTAACCTAGTTTTCAGTATTTGAGTTTTTCACAAAAAATGCAAAAGTGTTGATGAGGTTCTTGCGCAGCTGGGAGCCCTTTTGCACTAGGGTTGGCTTCATGCTTATGTATGGAATGATTAGGGTTGGGTTTTTTGTCCAAAGAATCAAAGCATTGATGGAATGGATATTGATTTTCATGGAAAATATTTTCCAATCTTTTTCATGCAAACTTGGTTCCAATCATGGCCAATTGACTTGATTCTTTCTAAATCAGATAATGCACGAAATCTTAAGACTATTTCATGCATAAAAAGATTTGATTGCTTAGGTTTAGTATTTTCCACATATTTATTTAAATTAAATGAATTATTAGTCATTAAAAAATCCAAATAAATAAATAAAAATGATGAAAAACTTCCCTTTGGGCCAAATGTTCGTGCACATGCTTTGGATGATGAATTGTGGAAGAAAAAGAGGCCCATTAGCATTTTTAAGACATTTGAAGCAATGTTGACTTTTCAAAATATCCAAAAGTTTCCCAACTTCCACAAGGCATATCTTGCTCAATTTTTAAGCTTTGCTCATGTTCTTGGACATTTTGGAAAGGTATTTGAGTCCTCTAACCAATGCCTTTGGTCCCATGTCATTTTGATTTACCAATCTCAAGTTATGGCATTTGACTTAAAGTCCCTTTTTGTTGACTTTTGAAAATGACCTATAATGTTGAAATTGATAACTTCTTGTGAGAGCATTTCTTGGACTTGAAGTGTGAAGAGGAGTTGTAGGAAATTCCTTTCTCTTCAAAATGAGCTTTGGATGGAATTTTTCTGATAATCCATGTGGAAGTTATGCCTTGGTCAAGTTACAGTTGACTTTTTCAACTGTCCAAATATGGAAACTTTTGCATCTTGAGACTTTTTGAGCCAAGCTTTGAGAATCATGATCAAGCATTGATCAAATGATGTTTGTGGCTTCAAAATGAGATGTTGACCAAAAATTTGAACTTTTGACTGTCAAATGACCATTTTGCCCCTACAGTTGACTGTAGTGCAATTAGGGTTTTTGACTATGCAATTTTGTGCTGTAAGTCTTGAAACTTAGTATGAGGATTCTTGACCATGTTTGTAGGCATGTGGGACTTGATTGGACCCTTGGAAACTTCAATTACCTTGTCAGAACCAAAACCCTAGTTTCTGACTGTTAGGAGGCCCTTGCACTGTGCCACCCTTGGGGAGATTTTGAAGCTTTGACTTGGCAAATTTTGAAGAATATGGGAGGGCAAATTTTGGGGTACAACAGTTGCCCCTGTTCAATCTTCTTAGACCCGAGGATGCAGATTGGCTGACGTGCCTTTCGTAATCTGAAGGTGGAAGATGATTGAACACTAGAGTGCCCAGAAATTTGCGCTCACATAGTAGTGTGATGATGGGAATGGGCTTATAGATGCCATGCTAGGAGATTGATGGATAGGATGATGGGCTTATAGATGCCATGCTAAGAGGTGATGGAAGGTGGATGGGCTTATAGATGCCATCTGGATGCTGATCGCGTAAGAGATTCCTTAGCGAGAACTTGCGTACCTGCAAAAGAAAATGATTACCTGGCCTGTTACAGGAGCTGGTCTTTAGATTCTTCGTATAGATGTGTCCCGACTGGTTACAGGAGCTGGATCTGGATCTTCAAAAGGTGATGAATGAACCAGGGATGGTTACTACCTCAACAGGAACGGTGAGAGAACCTTGGATGATTACTACCTCAACAGGAATGCTGAGAGAATCTTGAACGACTTCAACCTCAACAGTAGCGCTGAGAGAATCTGGGGACGATTACTACCTCTGCAGTATCGGGGAGAGAACCATAAGCGACTTCAACCTCAATAGTAATCATTGAGAAAATCTTGGACGACTTCAACCTCAACAGTAACGCTGAGAGAATCTTGGGCGACTTCAACCTCAACAGCAATCATTGAGAGAATCTTGGGCGACTTCAACCTCAACAGCAATCATTGAGAGAATCTTGGGTGACTTCAACCTCAACAGTAATCATTGAGAGAATCTTGGACGACTTCAACCTCAACAACAATCATTGAGAGAATCTTGGGCGACTTCAACCTCAACAGCAATCATTGAGAGAATCTTGGGCGACTTCAACCTCAACAGTAATCATTGAGAGAATCTTGGGCGACTTCTACCTCAACAGTAATCATTGAGAGAATCTTGGGCGACTTCTACCTCAATAGTAACGCTGAGAGAATCTGGGGACAAGTATCAGAAGGTAGCCATATCCGGGTCACATCTGAACCATCTCTAGAAAGGTGATCTCTGAATAAACAATAGAACAACTTCCGTGTCCAGAGCATCTCTAAGTTATCTGAGGGGGTCTGGAATAAGTGTCAGAACGTCGCCATGCCTGGGTCACATCCGAACCCTATCTGGAAGGAAATCTGGAAGAAGTATCAGAACGTCGCCATATCTGGTTCACATCTGAACTATATCTAGAAGGAAATCTGGAAGAAGTATCAGAATGTCGCCATATCTGGTTCACATCTGAACTATATCTAGAAGGAAATCTGGAAGAAGTATCAGAACATCGCCATATCTGGTTCACATCTGAACTATATCTAGAAGGAAATCTGGAAGAAGTATCAGAACGTCGCCATATCTGGTTCACATCTGAACTATATCTAGAAGGAAATCTGGAAGAAGTATCAGAACGTCGCCATATCTGGGTCACATCTGAACTATATCTAGAAAAAGTTGCGATAGTTAATAGTAATCATCTTTGTATTGACCTTTCCTGAAAAGGTAAAGCATCGGTTGTATGCAAGATCATGATGCATGAACTGCCTGATTTTAAAATGTCCTCAAAATTAATGAGATTCGTGTAGTATGATGCATATGCATGCTATAATGTATGAAGATGTGATGTTTATGAACATATGTTTTCATCTTAGGAAAATAAATCCTTGACGAGTGCCGGGAAGTCACTCCTGGGCTGCTGTTGAAGAATAGATTTTTTCCTCCGCTGGGGATGATAGTTGCAAGAATACCGGTAGGAGAAGATAACTCCGTTGGGGAATGAACTTGGCGAATGGATTACTCTGCGGGGAGAAAAGTACTCTAGTAATCTTGCTGGGGAGAAATGCTCTGTGGGGAGAGAGGTACTGTGCTGAAATGTTGATGGTAACTTCGCTGGGGATACCATTGTTGTGTTGGAAGTGTTAATAGACTTCGCTGGGGATAAGAAGACTTCGCCGAGGACGATCTCTCCGTGGCTTTTGGCTGAGGATAACCCAGTTATATCCTGGTGAGGAAATAACTCTTTGAATAAATTCGGGAGACGCGTGCGTGCTCTGCGAGAATGAGCTTCCAGAATCTACTGGGGATAAGCTTACTGCTTGGGGAGATGGATTCCCACTTTTCCTGGGGAAACCGGATTGGACTCTCCTGGGGAAGTATTTAACTGTATTGGTTATGTTCTTCAATGGAACCTACCTTGATACCTTGGAGGACCGAACAATCAGATTGCTTAGACAACTCTTTATTGCCCCTGTTTCTGATGTGGGGGAGGAAGATACCTGTAGAGGTGCTTGGTAGTTGTTGAGAGTCAAACCTTCTTCAGGTAGGCAGGTGACAAGATGACAGGACATAGTCGCACGCTTTGATCCCTAACTTTTGCCTGGACCGCCCTTTCGGGTTTTCAGTCCACCGGGATACCCATTTTTGCCCAAGCCGCCTTTTCAGGTTTTCAACTTGCCGGGTGTACAGATTTTTCCATTTCATCCCTTCATTTTGCCCGAACCCTTTTGGTTCGCCGGGAAGCCCTAATTTTTGCCTAGGTATGTCAACCTAGCGGGTCTTTGATTATGCGTAGTATTTTTTCGACTATGTCCACGTTCAGGGAATGTAGGGAGCTGCCCCTGTTGGAAGTATTTTGCCACGCTACCAGAAGATGTTTGGTCATGCAAGATTTGTTGTTGGGAATTCATGTCCAATGCCCCAAGTGGCTCAGGCGGAGGTTTGCCCCTGGCTGTTTGGCATCTTGAGAGATTCCTTGAATCCTGCCTGGACTGCCCCAGATGATGGACAATGATCAGGCCATGCCCCTTGATTGGAAGTGCTTTTTCCACTTGAGGTGACTCTTTTGTTGAGAAGACCTTTATTCATCAGATATTCGTCGTGCGAATTCCTTTGCTGTTCAAACAAATGATCATATGTAAACAATATTATTTTAAGAATGCAAAAGCCTATGTCTGTCTCGAAGATTTTGAGAATGCATTTTTTATAACACAAATGAAACCTTTTTGTAAACTGTGATGTCAACTCGTTATTTTATCGCAAGCCTTAAGGAGTCAGGATACCTTTCGTAACAGTATGCTTTCGAACTAACCCATGCTTCAGCTAGGACTTTTGAGGGTTATAACGTGGCCTAGTTCACGGTTTAAGAAACAAAGGATAAAGGCTCAAATTATTTGTCCCCACCCGCTCTTCGTGATATTCTCCAAACCTAAACTCAGTTGATCATACGTTAGACCTTGTTTGAGTCTTTGCTCTGATTTTCCGGTGATGATTCGGATGTTGATAACTTATTTTGAATAGGCAGTCATTCCTTTTTTGTTGAGGGTTTGTAAGACCTCTTTCTTGTCTGATTTTTTGTTATCCCTTTCTTTTTTGCCTGAACTGTTTCCTTTTTTGGAATTACAGTCAGCGGGATGCCCCAGTTTTGTAAGTCTCCTTCATAGGTTTTGACTTAATGGGTTTTCGTTTTGAGAAGTAATGACTGCCTGTCTTTACGATTGTTCGGAACCATCACTGTCTTTCTTTGTTTTGTAAGGACCTCTTTGGTGCCATTTGTTATGCACTTGGATCAACTGAGAGAACTACCCTGCCCCAGGTTATGATTAAGGGTTTTAATTTTCGAAAAGAAAAACTCCTACTTCTTTGGCTCAGAGGGGTTGACGAGGGATTATCTTCCTTATAACTCCAGTGTTTAGGGATTGAAACAATGCCTGTACCTCATCAGCGGGGTCTGTTCAAAAGCATACTGTAGATTATGGTATCGTTTTCGTCATCCTCCCTCAAAAGGCTTAGAATTATTAATCGAGAGTTGATCATCACAGAGAAAATGAAAACAATTTTGAATATAATGAAAACAATTGTATTAATTCCCAAAACAGACATATGCGATGCTTTAATAGAATAAAAGAGTTTGCTATGACATTAATTGTTTGTATGAGCAAAGAAAAATACAACTCGGAAATTCAAATAAACAAAAGGTCCTCAATGATCGGGCAACGGAGCAGTGATTATGTTTGGAGTCTCAGGTACTTCAAATTGAATCTCTCCGGCGTCGACCATGTCTTGAATCTTGTTCTTGAGAGGCCAGCAGTTGTCCGTAGTATGCCCCGGACTATCAGAGTGATAGGCACACCTCTCATTAGGATGGTAGTTCGGAGCAAAAGTGTTCGGATTCCGAAGAGGAGCCCTTAAGGTGATCAGCCCTGCCTTCAACATTTGTTGTAGTGCTTGATCCAGTGACATGTTGATCTTGGTGAACTGTCATTTCTCCTTGCGCTGCTGCCCCTGTCCTTGTTGAGCAGGTCCAGGATTGGAGATCTGGGTTGCCCCTACCTCATGACGACTCTTTTTACCGTGCACAACATTGGACTCTTTCTTTCCATGATGAGGCTTTTTATCAGAAGGTGCAGCCTCTTGAATCTTCCCAGACCTGATGCCAGCTTCTATTCGCTCTCCAGTCAAGATAAGGTCTGTGAATCCAGCAGACGAATTCCCAATCAGGTGGTTGTAGAATGGGCCAGACAGGGTCCCCAAGAACATGTCCACAAGTTCACGGTCAGTCAGCGGTGGTTGTACCCTACCGGCCAGGTCTCTCCATTTCTGCGCATACTCTTTAAAACCTTCTTCCGATCCTAGCGACATACCCTGGAGTTGGGTACGCGTAGGAGCGAGGTCGGCATTGTACTGATACTGCTTGTAAAAAGCAGTAGCCAACTCCTCCCAGTTACGAACCTTGGTCCCATCCAGCTGATAGAACCATTCGAGATGAGTCCCTGAAAGACTCTCTTGGAAGAAGTGGATCCACAAATTCTTGTCCACTGAGTACGGTTGAATCTTCCGCACATAAGACCTGAGATGTAGCTTGGGACAAGACGCCCCGTCATATTTGGTAAAGGATGGTGCTTTGAACTTATGAGGAATGATCACACCAGTTGACAAACCCAAGTCTCCGAAATCCAGCCCAGGCACTTGTTGGATCTCCATTGCATTCATACGGTCTTCCAACTGCTTGTACTTGTCTTCAGCAGGAGGGTATTGTTCGTCGTTGAAATCTGTCTCGTTGTCGGAGACCACTGGACTGGGCACCCTTTCCTCCTGAGGACTGCCTTTCCCCACAGATGGAGTTGTCCTCTCAGCTTCATCCTGCAGTGTGTTCCCAGATCTGCGTCTAGGGCTGAACAAAATAGTCCTCTTCTTCTTCTTCTGAATCAGAGTCTTCAATTCTTTTTGACCCTGAGCTAGGCTCACAATCAACTCCTGGAACTGGGCATTCTGAGCCTGGAGAGCCTTGATGGATTGCTCAGTTGATGATTCAGGGTTCATGACGATTGGCTGAAATAAACAGCGAAGAAGGTAAGAGACCTGTCAAAAGGGTACCTGCAGTGCAATGATATGTATGATATGCATGCAATGTTTTCAAGGACCTCGCAGGGTAAACAAGAAAATTGTTAGCCTTGGAAACTGGTGACTTGATTGAAGGCACTTCATATTGTTGAGAGTCCTTCTTCAAGGGTCATAGGCTCACCATATCAAGTGGGTCATAGCCCATGACTTTAGTCATCATGTCTGGTTTTGATTTCCAAACAACCTTGGTTAGGGGAACCTTCTTCAAGAGTCAAAGCTCACCATATCAAGTGGGTCATAGCCCCTGACAACCTTGGCTAGAGGAAAATACATCCCCTTTGCCCCTTGCTGGATAATTGGTTCATCACGACCTGCATCACAAGCCCTTGAGATCCTTGAAATGGATTAGTCTTTATGCCAGATGTATGCAATGGTATGATGTTATGGTATGCATGGGGTAATGTGAGTAACCCTGCTATGAGTCCCAATTAAGGATTGCAAACCAAAACCTGCAAGAAACTCAAGTAAAACCTGTCATGAGTCCCAATTAAGGACTAAAAACAAAACCTGCAAGAAACTCGGTAAACCTTGTTATGAGTCCCAACTAAGGACTAAAAACAAAACCTGCAAGAAACTCGGTAAACCTTGTTATGAGTCCTAATTAAGGACTATAAACAAAACCTGCAAGAAATTCCAGGGTCAGATAACAAGCATGCAAGTAGTCAAGTACGAAGGCACACAAGTCACACAAGAGAAGCCCTTAGAGTTTAGGCCAGCATAAGGTCTAGGCATTACCCTCTTGAAGTTGGTGGGTTCATACCTGTCCTATCAAAGCAACCGGGTTCTTAGAGGATCCCAATATCATTGACTACCCTCAATCGGTCATAACTCCAGCATCGCAATCTTTTCTTGCAGCCAGAACCATCACGAGAGTTTAGCCTCAATGGGCGTAGCATACTGCTACTGTTCTAATGGCCAAGTTGAGTCATTTAAGGTTCTAAGGTCTGTTGGTGCTTAATGACTCCTTGGAAGACCCATATTCTCCCCGTTTCAACACGAGGGATATCGGTACAGACCAAGGCGCCACACCAACGTAGCCACTGCTTCACCCATGTCGGTATATGCCGGACAGGTCCCTCACATCTTATGCTACCTAAACAGGGTATCCCCATATCCGGGTTAGGATCTATGTAACTCCCATGAAACCCACAATTTTAAAGCAAGCAAATCAATACAATTGAAAACACAGTTATGAACTAACCCTAAGGTACACCTCACTTTAAGTTTAATTCCCCAACAGAGTCGCCAGTTCTGTGATCGGTGGATCTGGAACTGACTGTTTAAAGCTGGTTCGCGAAATGTCGCGGAAGCAAGAGTCGCCACCGTCTTTTATTTTCTCCAAATGGAAAGGACAAAAGCACAGAAAAATTCCTTATAGAGATTGCTCTCGGTTCGGGAGGTAGATTATAGAAAGGGAAGGTGTTAGCACCCTTTCTATCCATGGTTATCCATGGGCTCTTAGATACTTGCTCATTGTGTTTTCAAAATGGTTTGTTTGCTTTTCAACTGTGGGTTTTAAAACGTTTCTTTGAAAATTTCAGTTCGACTCTTGTATCAGTCCTCAAGAGTGTTTGAAAAATTGCTTTCGAAAGCTTTTTGAAAATGTGTCGGTGTGAAAAGTATTTTTAAATTTTGTTTTGAATTTAGAGCAAGTATCTAGAGTTCTCTACCTACCCTAAGGAATTCGTCTGTGTAAATGTCCTTTAAAGTAGTGCCATCCCACCATTGAGAGGTAGGTAGCACCACCGTTGGAGGTGTTCGGGTCAATTCGGATGTTCGGGACATGGTGATCACCAGAGCAATGGGAAGACACCTTAGAAGCTACCCTCATGCCAGGTTCCCGGATCATGAGGACTTACTAAGACATCCTCTACTCGACGATCACCTTTCGAGGCAAGGCAACAGTGAGGCGTACCCTAGGGGTGGTGTGTGATTTGTGTGTCATGTTCATTTGCATTTATCTTGTTCATGTCAAAGTGATCTATGCATTATTTTTATTTTGTCATTCATTCTTGCATGTCATTATTAACAGTTTAAAAAGATGCGGAAATTAAAAGTTCTAAACTATTACAAAGGCGCGGGTCCACATCGCCAAATTAAAGTCCAGGACCCGATTTGACAGAAAGTAAATAAAGTGCGAGAAATAAAATGTCCGAGTTTACAAGGCTTTGGGAGAATTACATTAATATTTAAAAGAAATTAAAATAAAAATGCGCGAAGAGAATAAAAAAATCACAAGCGAGGGCGTTGGACCCTTTTTGATGAAATTAAAGTATGATTATTAAATTAGTTAAATTAAAGAAAAGAAGAAATTATTTTTTTGAGATTTTTGTATTTATGGTTTTTTATGTGAACTAAATGAAATTAAAATATTAATTAATTAACCCTAATTCTACAATTTTTATTTATTAAGAAAAACATGTTAAAGTTAAACCTAAAATTAATCTAATTATTTACATGGTAATTTAATTACAAAAAATAATATTCAATAATTAATTATGGTGAAAAAGATAAAAAAAGAATAAAAGTAATTAAAACCTAATTCTACAAATTTTAAGGTTATTAGAAAAAATATTAAGATTAACCCTAGATTTAAGAGCTAAATTAAATTAATGAGATTTATTTACAAAAATATTAGTTAAATAAAATATATTTAATTTTTTGTCTTTTCTGATTTTTCTATTGTTTTTTATATTTTTATGAAAATAAACTAAATTAAAGAAATTAATTAAAAAAAGAAATAATTGAATCAAATAAAAAATGGAAAATATAAGAAATAGCAAACCTTGGGGGGTTCTGTCCCCAATTGGAGGGTTTTGTCCAGCAATCAGGCCCATTAAGCCTTTGGCCTTGTTGACTTTTCAGGATGCGTGTAAGTGCGTTGACTCATGTCTATGGTATTCACCAAATCTGGGCCTTCAGATTGTCTCCAGTGGCCAAGTGGCATAGTTGGATCAGGGGTTGTATGGTGGAACCCTGGAAGCGAACTACACACAAGCATGTTTATAAGAATAATATGGAAAGGGATGGGGACCTGGGATCGAACCCAGGTCCCAGGGATTACCAACACTATGCCTTGCCAACTGCTCCAACTGCGCTTTTTGTTCATAATATAACTAACAATTAATATAAGAGAAAATAAGAGTTAGTGGACAATTTAGCGTGAAGATTTAAACAACCCAACCATTGCTTTACACATCAGCGTCTTCTTCCTCGCTTTGCTTTTTCCTGAAATATAACAAAGGTTAGCGGGGGTTTTAAACCCCCCCAAAATATGCATTTTTTAATAATAGCGAACAGGCCATGGCATCACATAAATTAGGCGCGAGGGTTGCTTTAGAATCGTCCAAGCATGTTGAATTCAACCATGGTATTATGGTGTCTCAATTTTACCAAGTGCATAAACGCCCAATTTCAAATTTGAAGAACCCTAACTGGCTTTAATGGTGATTCTCCATACAACGCATAAAAACACAATCAAACTATTGGGTTAGCTTCAGAATCAATCAGGGAACGTAAATCAAACATTAAAAATTACTAAAAACGCATGAATCATGATGCAAGCATATGAAAAAAATCTGGTACAGGGCACGATTGTTCTACCGTTTCTCTGAGTTAGGATGGATGGTTTTGATTTGAAAACCTTCCTTGAAGTCTCAGGAAGGTAATGGAATGGTTATTTTTGTTTGAATCGCACTGTAACCTAGTTTTCAGTATTTGAGTTTTTCACAAAAAATGCAAAAGTGTTGATGAGGTTCTTGCGCAGCTGGGAGCCCTTTTGCACTAGGGTTGGCTTCATGCTTATGTATGGAATGATTAGGGTTGGGTTTTTTGTCCAAAGAATCAAAGCATTGATGGAATGGATATTGATTTTCATGGCAAATATTTTCCAATCTTTTTCATGCAAACTTGGTTCCAATCATGGCCAATTGACTTGATTCTTTCTAAATCAGATAATGCACGAAATCTTAAGACTATTTCATGCATAAAAAGATTTGATTGCTTAGGTTTAGTATTTTCCACATATTTATTTAAATTAAATGAATTATTAGTCATTAAAAAATCCAAATAAATAAATAAAAATGATGAAAAACTTCCCTTTGGGCCAAATGGTCGTGAACATGCTTTGGATGATGAATTGTGGAAGAAAAAGAGGCCCATTAGCATTTTTAAGACATTTGAAGCAATGTTGACTTTTCAAAATATCCAAAATTTTCCCAACTTCCACAAGGCATATCTTGCTCAATTTTTAAGATTTGCTCATGTTCTTGGACATTTTGGAAAGTTATTTGAGTCCTCTAACCAATTCCTTTGGTCCCATGTCATTTTGATTTACCAATCTCAAGTTATGGCCTTTGACTTAAAGTCCCTTTTTGTTGACTTTTGAAAATGACCTATAATGTTGAAATTGATAACTTCTTGTGAGAGCATTTCTTGGACTTGAAGTGTGAAGAGGAGTTGTATGAAATGCCTTTATCTTCAAAATGAGATTTGGATGGAATTTTTCTGATAATCCATGTGGAAGTTATGCCTTGGTCAAGTTACAGTTGACTTTTTCAACTGTCCAAATATGGAAACTTTTGCATCTTGAGACTTTTTGAGCCAAGCTTTGAGAATCATGATCAAGCATTGATCAAATGATGTTTGTGGCTTCAAAATGAGATGTTGACCAAAAATTTGAACTTTTGACTGTCAAATGACCATTTTGCCCCTACAGTTGACTGTAGTGCAATTAGGGTTTTTGACTATGCAATTTTGTGCTGTAAGTCTTGAAACTTAGTATGAGGATGCTTGACCATGTTTGTAGGCATGTGGGACTTGATTGGACCCTTGGAAACTTCAATTACCTTGTCAGAACCAAAACCCTAGTTTCTGACTGTTAGGAGGCCCTTGCACTGTGCCACCCTTGGGGAGATTTTGAAGCTTTGACTTGGCAAATTTTGAAGAATATGGGAGGGCAAATTTTGGGGTACAACACAGAGCAAAGATGAAACTTTTTTGTCTTTGAAATGGGTTAGTCCTTATACAGGATACATGCAATGGTATGATGGCATGATGCTATGATGAAGCACACCACAAGTATTCACACATGCAAGCATGGTAAGGCACACAAGTCACACAAGACAACCCTTAGGTTTCAGGCCAGCATGAAGTTTAGGTATTACCCTCTTTTGGTTTCGTTGGTTAAAACCTGTCCTATCAAAAGTAACCGGGTTCTAGAGGATCTCAAATCATTGACTACCCTCAATCGGTCATAACTCCAGCATCGCAATCTTTTCTTGCGGCCAGAACCATCGCGAGAGTTTAGCCTCAATGAGTGTAGCATACTGCTACTGTTCTATGGCCAAGTTTGGTCAATTTAGGGTTCTAAGGTTGGTTGGTGTTTAATGACTCCTTAGAAGACCCATATTCTCCTCGTTGCAACACAAGGGATATAGGTACAGACCAAGGTGCCACACCAACGTAGCCACTGCTTCACCCATGTCGGTCTACGCCGGACAGGTCCCTCACAGATTATGCTACCTAAAAAGGGTATTCCCCAGATCCGGGTTAGGATCTATGAAACTCCGATGCAAAGCCCACAAATATAAAAGCAAACAAGGCAAACAATAGAAAACAAAGGTGATCTAAGCCCTAAGGTTACTCCACTTTTAATTTTAATTCCCCAGCAGAGTCGCCAGTTCTGTGATACGGTGGGAGAATTGACTATGGTTTTTGCGTTTGTTTTCGCAAATGTTTCGGTTGAGCAAGAGTCGCCACCGACTTTTTATTTTATCCTAAGGAAAGGTTGAAAAGCACAACAAAAACCTTTGAGATGTTTTCTTGGGTTCGGGGAGTAGATTATAGAAAGGGAAGGTATTAGCACCCTTTCTATCCATGGTTATCCATGGGCTCTTAGTTACTTGCTTAGATCAACTTTCCTTAATTTTCAATTGTTTGAAATGGTGCTCTTGTGTGTGTGGGTTTGAAAATGTTTTGAAAAGAAGTCAATGTGGTGGCAACCTTTGTAATGATCCATGTTGGGATGTATACAAAGGTGTATGTCTTTTGAAAAAGGTTTTCATTTGTTTTTGAAAGTTTGTTTTGAAAGTGTTGTGAGGTGTGGTTTAAAAACAGGCAAGTGTTTTGCAAGTTTGATTCAAGTAACTAAGAGGTTATCTACTCCTAAATTTCTCAAAGATTTCTCCTATGTTTTCAACCCTTTTGACAATTTTGTTCCACCATTGCATTTGGTGGACAATCTTGTGTTAGGATGTGAAAGGGACGGGCGCGGGTCATCGTTTAGACCATAATTGCAATGGTGCCAAGTATCTTTGGGCAATCTTTCCTTTAAGGGACTTGATCATTTTTAGGCAACTTTCGAAAGCGTCATTGAGGGACTATGATCATTTGATTGTTTGTTTTGCCCAAAGAGACCTAACATGCAATATGGCCCATTTATTGAAGGCAACAAGTGGAATACCCTAGGGGTACAAGTGTGATTAGTGTTGTCCATTTTCATGCTTGTTTATCTTGAAATTAGGTCAAACTATTTTTGTTGTTTTTGATTCGCATACAAACCCTAATTCTAACATGGTATATTTAGAAAGCAATAAAGTGCGAAAAATAAAATTACTAAGCTATTACAACACAATATATGGGAAGGGGGGTACAAATGTTCAAATGGGGGGTTTTTTGACAAGGAATTTAAACCTAAACTATTACATCAAAATTGAATTATTTACAAGATATTTAATTGCACAAATTAAATGGAAATAAAATAAATATGCAAGATGCAAAAGGGTTTTTTATGTGTATGAAAAAAGTATTTTTATATGTCAAATAAACAAAATAAAAAGGATTATTTTTTGGAGTTTTTTATGTTTAGGGCAAAACCCTAATTTTATTAAATAAAATGTATTAATTATTTAATATGTACACATTTATTTATTATATAAAAAAATAAAATAAAAATGAAGTATATTTGTAAAAAAGGTATTTTTAATATTAAACATTAATAAAAATAAAAATGTGTATATTTTGTATTTTAACCTAAATATACTAATACATATATAAATATTTGTATTATTTACTAAATATATATTATATATATATATACAAAAATAATAATATTTAATATTTATAAAAAAAGTATATTTTATATAAAATATTTTCAGAAGATAAAATGAAATAAAAATGGAAAATAAAATGTGTTTGCATTATTTTAGTATTTTTGAATAAAATTATGTTTATATATTTATTTATGTACAAATATTAACCTAAGCAAATAAATACCTAATAAATATGAAAATGGTGTAAAAAAATATTTTTGTATTTTTAATATTATAAGAAAAAATAAATAAGTTAGAACAAAAAAAGAAAAGTCAAAAAATCATTAAAATAAGCAAAATGGGCTCAGGGGGTGTAAAAGTAACAAAAGGGTGCAAAAAGAAAGTCAACTCAGGCCCAACCCAAGAAGACTTCATCTTCAACCTCAGAACATGTTTGAACACAATCCACGCGCGTTTTTCATCTCTCAATTCCTGGACTTTCAAGCAAAACTCGCAACATGAAAATGTAGAGCATTAAGAGACGAATTCAGGGATATAAAGAACTTGACTTAACTCTCTAAGATGAGAGAGAATTTCTTCTCCCCCAATTCCTGACCTAGTTTTTGTTCCATGTTCAGACTTAAAATTCTCTAAGCATACATAATATAAATGAAATCTAATTACATGGGCATGTTCAGGGCTATGAATGTGACATGTCTTCTTCACAAACCTAAAGCTAACAATGCCTGGATAGAGAGATACGAGTTCATGAACTTACCTGTTCAGTTGAAGTTGTATCTGGTGATGGAGGTGTCTTCAATGCAAGGTGATGATTGGTGCAGCTTCCTTGATGTCCAGGGATGCTATTCCAAGCTTTACTTTGTCTTGAAACCTTTTGAATCGTGCTATGGAACTTCAGCTGAAAAACAAGAAAATGAAAATGGTGATGTTGCCTGGGAGTGTTACAGGTCGTGTTTGAGGTTTGGAATAGCTTCAAGGGATATTATGGGATGTGTTTGATGTGTTTTTAGCAAGAATGCATGGAAGGTTTGAGCTATGGAACTCAAACTGCAGTAGATGCTCTGTTTGGGCAGTTTGAGGGTGATTCTGGGAATGGGGAGGTATTGGGGATGCTAGGCTCGTGTTTCAGCTTAGGATGGATCTTTAGAAAGTGGTTGACAAGTTTTCTTAAGCATGTGTTAGCTGATATGAGAGTTGTGTTAAGTTATGGCAAGTTTCTTCTACTTTAAGCAACCAATGGCCAAGTTGAGTTTCTAGCTTGTACAGGCCCCCCTAATGTGCTGCATAACTCAGTCTTGATCAGTGTAATTAACTCATAAACTTATGCCAAAGAGATTTCAAATGTACTTGCTTGGATTTGCATATTGACATAAAGTTCACTTTTGCAAAAGTGGATATAATGCTTTTTCTAATTTGGGATTAAACCTTTATGCAATGCTTGAACACATAGAACATGGTCTTGGCACAAAGGATTGGCATTAAATTAAGGAGTTTAATTGAGATAAAAGACCTGTAATCAAGGAAACCATGCTGAATTCAAAATGGCACAAATGTATGAACATGTAACTTGGCCAAATCAAAAGTGAGTTTTCCCATATTGCCAAATTCGATTCTCCCTAACCATGAGGTTGTTTGATGAGTTCTTGGACATTTTGGAAATCTTGGAATGTGTACTACAATCCATGTTTGAAATGAAAATTGAAATTCCAAGTGGAAGTATGTGAAAAATGGTCTTGAAGTTAGGTAAAAACCTTGTCTAAAATAGGTCGAATTTTCTCCAAGTTAAGAATGGTTTGGTACCCTTGTTCCAAAAATTGTAACTTGAGCTACAAGCTTCTTTTGGGAAAACTTTGTGAATCAAAGTTGTAGATTTTGCAATAGGCTACAACTTTCATGTTTTGACTTTTTCTTGAATCCAAATGAATCTTGGTGAGAAAGTGGGGCAAAGTTAGGAAAAAATTAGGGTTTTTCATAACTTAGAAAAATTCTAAGTTATGAAAAATCTTCATTTCAAACCATAATTTGCAGTTCTTGATTTCTTGATGAACAAGTTTCATGATTTGGCATGTTTTGATGAAAAATGAATCTTGACACTTGATTTTGACCAAAAAGTCAAAGTTTGACTTTTCAGTATACAGTCAAAATTGATCAATTGATTGGGAAATTCAACTGTCAATCTTGTGCATTTGGGATCTTTTGAACTTGTTGAGCATGTCAAGATAATTCCATGGGGTCCTTGAGTCCATATGTGAGCTTGGTTTTCCATTGTCTAGGTCAAACAGTCAAAAATTGCCTTTGTGCAGTCAAAACCCTAAAAATGACCATTTTGCCCTTTTGGTGATCTGGTCAAATTTCTTATGGAATTGTGATTCAAACTTGACCAAATGGTCCATGTGAGTTTATAATGTTGATGTGGGTCATTTTTTATGAGATTTGACTGTCAATTGACCACAGTTGACTTTTTCCCCAATACAGCTGATTTCTAGGTCAACTGTCCAATTGACTTGGGCAAAGATTGGAATCAAGGCTTGAAACTTGGTATGGCTAAACTTGTGAGTTCAATATGAAGCATGAAAGTCATTTTGGGCATTTTAGGTCAAAACATCTTTGTGCAAACTCAAACCCTAATTTGGGTCAACAGTGCAAGGAGAAGTCTTGAGCAGAGGAACCCTAACTGGATCTTGAGCTCCAAGGGTTTTATGATGAGAAAATGTTGAGGAAATGGGAGGGCAAATTTTTGGGTATAACACATATCTCTCAGGTTGTTGACGTATCCTGCTTGACCTACGCTGGTCTTGTTCTACTTGAGCAGGTTGCTCTTCCACAACTACTTGTGTTTCCTGCTCTAATTCCTCCATATGTGTATCAATGCTTTGTGGTTCTTGAATTTCTTAAAGCTTTATTTTCCTCCCACTGATTCTTTTGGAAATAAAATCCTTTTCCAGAAAAACTCCAGTTCGAGCGACAAACACTTTGCCCTCAGAAGGATTGTAGAAGTAATACCCTCTTGTTTCTTTAGGATACCCCACAAACAAGCATTTGTCAGATTTGGGCTCAAGCTTAGTTGAAATTTGTCGTTTCACATAAACTTCGCAACCCCAAATCTTCATGTAAGACATATGTGGTTTCTTACCACTCCATATCTCATATGGTGTCTTCTCAACCTTTTTGGATGGAACTCGGTTAAGTGTGTAAGCTGCAGTCAATAGTGCATGTCCTCAAAAGGAGTTCGGAAGATCGGCGTGACTCATCATGGATCGGACCATGTCTAACAAGGTTCGATTTCTTCTCTCAGATACACCATTCCATTATGGTGTTCCGGGAGGAGTAAGTTGGGATAAAATCCCACATTCCTTTAGATGGTCATCAAACTCTAGGCTTAAATATTCACCGCCTCGATCTGATCGAAGAACTTTAATATTCTTACCTAGTTGGTTTTGTACTTCATTCTTGAATTCCTTGAATTTTTCAAAGGTTTTAGATTTGTGTTTCATTAAATACACATAACCATATCTACTGAAATCATCAGTAAATGTGATGAAGTATTGAAAACCTCCTCTGGCTGGTATGTTCAGTGGTCCACATACATCAGTATGTATGAGGGCCAAAAGATCATTAGTCCTTTCACCTTTTCCTGTGAATGGGGACTTTGTCATCTTTCCAATTAAACAAGATCTGCATGTCTCATATGATTCATAATCAAAAGAGTCCAAGAGTCCATCTTTATGGAGTTTGGAAATGTGTTTCTCATTTATGTGGCCTAAGCGACAATGCCAAAGGTAGCTTGGATTTGATTCATTAGGTTTAATCCGTTTAGTATTAATGTTATAAATTGGCATTTCAAGATCAAGGACATATAGTCCATTGTTCATTTGTGCAGAAGCATAGAATATATCATTCAAATAAATAGAGCAACAATTGTTCTTTATTATAAATGAAAAACCAAACTTGTCCAAACAAGAAACAGAAATAATATTCCTACTAATTGTAGGTACATAATAACAGTTCTCTAACTGAATTATTAAACCACTAGGTAAAGTCAAAACATAAGTTCCTACGGCTAAAGCAGCAACCTTTGCTCCATTTCCAACTCGTAGGTCAACTTCACCTTTTGCCAAATCTCTACTCCTTTTTAGCCCCTGCACATTAGTACAAATGTGAGAACCGCATCCAGTATCTAATACCCATGATGCAGAAGTAGATAAATTAATTTCAATAACAAAAATACCTGAATTTGAAGTCCCTACTCCATTTTTCATATCTTCCAGGTACTTTGGGCAGTTTCTCTTCCAATGTCCGGTCTTACCGCAATGGAAGCAAGTGCCCTCCTTTGCTATGCCTCCACTAGGCTTCAAAGCAGGAACAGTAGGTTTAGGCTTGGAAACTTCCTTGCCTTTCCCTTTACCAACCTGCTTGGTAGGCCTCTTGTTCAGCTTCTTTCCATTACTGACCATCAGAATGGACTTCCCTTTTGTCTTCATATTCTGCTCAGCAGTTTTCAACATGCTTAGCAATTCTGGAAGACTCTTATCCATGTCATTCATGTTGAAATTCATGACAAACTGATTAAAGCTATCTGGCAACAATTGCAAGATAAAATCAGTTGCAAGTTCCTTTCCAAGCGGAAACCCTAACCTTTCAAGGTTCTCCACATACCCAATCATTTTGAGTACATGGGGACCTACAGGGTTTCCCTCAGATAACTTGCTGTTAAAAAAGGCCTTTGAAACCTGAAACCTCTCATTTCTTGCCTGCTCTTGATAGAGCATTTTCAGATGTCCGATCATATCGAACGCTGACATGTTCTCGTGTTGCTTTTGCAACTCCGAGTTCATAGTAGCTAGCATGAGACAAGCGGCTTCGTTAGCATCATCAAAATGCTTCTTATAAGCTTCTCTTTCTGCCTTAGGTGCCGAACTAGGCGGTTCCTCTTCAGGAACAGGTGTCTCCAAGACATACAACTTCTTATCGAGCTTGAGGACAATCCTCAGATTTCGGTGCCAATCCAGGAAATTTGTCCCAGACAATTTTTCCTTATCTAGGATTGATCGCAAAATATGGTTGTTTGTTGTCATGGTAATCTACAAAAAAAATGAAAATATAAGTATCATTAAAATAACATATTTAATTAGGCCTTTAATCAAATATGCTCCCACTATTTTACTCAAACCAAATGACCCTCATCATTTGATTCGGAAAATCCCGTTGGAAGACTTTCTAGTGGGTCGAGATCCGCATTTCACTTCGTTCTAAGTCAGTGTTAGGCTGATTACACAAAACCAGGTTATTTAGGTAGGAACTCCTTCCAATTGTATCTCATACAACTCTCGAATATTCTCAGTTGGGTGAATAACTCCTTATTCTAATTCATCATATGAATCATTCCCAACTCTTGCTTCTAAACATGTATAATCTTATTATAATGTGTTTAGTTAAGTTTGACCCATTGTTTTAGCAGTTGGATATTACAATTATCCCATCGCACCTTACTAATATAGAAATTGCACCTCGCGTAGGCGAAACCTACATTATTCGATACTAGTCTTGATGAGTGCTAAAACTTGGAAAGCATGAACTTAATATTTAACTTGAGGGATTTTGTTATTAGTTTGATCTCACCGGCTTAACATGCAATTCGTCTCTCTCATGCATCAACATACAAACACATGCATCAATATACATAAAAGGATACAGTTATGGCCCCTAGCGCAATTGTTCTCCCAAGCCAATGAGAGAACCTAAGCTAACCTAATAATGATCTAAACTTCTCCAAGCAAGATCTCCAAGGTTATCCTCCTTTGATATTGTATTCTTCTCTTTCTTCATAATAATACATTACATAAAAGAAACTCGTTTTACATACGAGGGAGTGAGATGAGAAAAGAAGTTACATCAAGAATTTTAGAGAGAGGCACGACACGCAGGCAGTATTTTACAATCCCAAAACAAAATAAAGGAAAAAAAAAACTAAGGTCATAACTGATCACCACAAGACAATAATAATAAACACACTTTTATTATTAGTTTAAATTTTCTTAATTAAAAAAAGGCAAATTAATTTCGAAGATTGATCACACTACGCAGAGTTAGCCGGGGGTTCCGCTGCCCGGCAGCGCCCCTTTGCAGGGTTGTCAGGGGCAGCGCCCCGGCGCAAAATTTTAATGAACAATTCATTTGAAATCGGCGTCATTTTCACACAACTCTTGTGCATTCACAACCCTAATCGCATAACTCTGCAACAACACAACCCTTGTGCCGTCATGAACCCTAATGCAACAGTTTCATGCTGTCAAACACATTTCGATTGATGATTCAATATGATTAATCACATGTCATTGCTTCACCATACTAATGTCGGATTCCGAAGCATATGAACAGTGATCGGTCAAAGGAATAACAATCATCAAGTGTTTGAATGAACGAAACAGAAACAGTATATCCCATATACCATCGTTGCATCAGATTTACTTATATCATATATAAAAGTGATCGATCTTACTTGTGTAACCTATGGACGATCGATGTATCGCTACTTCACCATACTAATGTCGGATTCCGAAGCATAGTCAACATCAATCATCCAAATCGTACACAACAGATGCCAAATTTAATTACTCGTTTATTATTCAATTCATTCTGGTTTTAATCGAATCAAAACAGAAAATATAGAACATAAACAACTATCAGATCCATGGTTTCGTAAGTGGCTCTGATACCACTGAAGGAAAATTGCGATCAAAACGCAGCGGAATATAAAATTTTCCTTTAGCGATCCTTACGAATGAGCATGATCAGTGATAGAAATATTTACCTCTTGTGGCGATTCAGACCTTTGACGTCGTGATCATGAGCGTTGATGAAGAATAACGCCTCTACTCAGTCCACACGAATAGATCGCTTCCGGTCACAGTGCTAGCTGATCACGAACGGAAACCTTGAGTGAGAGAGAGAATAAAAAACGAAATTGCATCAAGTGAAATTGCTTCATCACAAGGGATCTATTTATAGAATCACTCGTGTGGGCTACAAGCTAAAAGCCCAATTAAGGCTATAAGCTAAAAGCCCAATTAAGCTTATGGACATCATACCTTATGATGTACCATATATCACTTATCCACGTGGTACCTTACCACTTTTCGTATTACACTTAAGTGCACCGTAACTTACGGTGTTCCTTATTTATTATATCTCTCATCAACCTGTCCTTATGTGTGTGACCCTGTAGGTTTTTGTGACGTTGGCAATTATATTAAATCACACATTTAATATAATAAACAGTGAGCGGTATCTAGCAACACATCACTGTTACCCAAGTCACAAAAATGTCATGTGATGTGACCAAACCTTTTCCGTGATAATATTTGTGTTGTATAATTACCCTTTTGCCCTCATGTCTATATTGAACACAAGGCATACACTGTGTCACCCTTGTCCAGTTCAATATTGGGCCCTTAGACATTTATCCTGTTATGCAGGATGAGCAAATTCCATCTAGGTCACTCATGTCCCTTAGCATGCTTTGTGAAGTACCCATCAACCGTCTTTATAGTCATCCAGTTACGGATGACGTTTGATCAACAATAAAGTACTTGACTCTACATCTAAGGTCCATAGTGGTTTCAGGTCGAAGGGTGGTATACACCATTATCATCATGAGAATAACTTATGACACTTTGCATAACATTCTATCTAGTATTCTCATAGCGGGTCAATCCAGTATAAATATTACTCCTAATATCCATACCTATGTCAAGACTTGATAACTCCTTATCTATGATCTATGAGATGTGATCATCAATCTATCTTCATAATAATCTTAATGCTTTAATGTTATCCCACTTCACATTAAAGCTTGACTACGTATACTTTAAGAATAGTGTCTTATGTTTAATGGGATCTCATGATTAAGTCACACTTAACATTTCATTAAACAAATAAACCATTCTAGGGACTTTATTATTTTGGAAAGCAAACATAATAAAGAAATGCCTTTTATTATTAATAAATAATTCGATACAAGTACCAAAAGTATTGGCCTCTAGGGCTTACACCAACATTCTCAGGTCATTTTGCTGGTATATGCGCAATCTTTGGGTGTTTCTCAAATAGTTAAAGACGATATCAGTGGGTGCAAGGTACAATATTGGGTTTGTGATCACATATCCCCAGTCAAGTCTTGGTTCGTTTTTGATTTTGGGTTTGCATGGTCAGAAGCCTCTGTCCCAGATTCCCCAGTGAAGTCTTCCCTCATATGATGAAAGGTTTTATTCCCTTGGTGTGCTGAGATGTCGCTCTTTTTGCAGTATTGGCACTAGTGTTGACTTCTTGATTTCCCGAGAAGGTTATCCCAGGGCATCTCTCGTTGGAATGAGTATTCGTGATGAAAATTTTCAATCCGCAGTTTTTTCTCTAGGGAGGTGGGCTTGAATCCCCCAGTGAGGTTTGGTTGTGTCGACGTCAGTCTGCTTTATTTGAGGCTGGTCTTGCAATCCCCAGTAGGCATGTTGCTTTTGGAAAAATGCTTCTCCGATGAAATCGGAAGAAGGATGTTCTATGCCGGTATCTATTTAATTTGGCTACATTCGGATTATGTTTCTCCTCAGTGAAGTTAAGGCAGGCAATAGGATTGGCTTCTGTAGTTGGTTTTTACCTTTCTTGGATTGATCTTTCTGGTTGAAGTTTAACCCAATGTTGTTAGTACCTGGGGTGGTTTTGTTTTTTTGTACTGATTATGTATCCTTTTACCAGCATATGCACAATAACACTCATACATTCATACATACATCATGCATGGCTAAAAACCATCATTCATTGACATTGTGTTCTGACCTTCCTGCATCGCTTTTTTCTTAGTTGAATTTGGTTTTCCCTCTTGAGTTTATTTCTCAAAGGATGTATCTTCATTGGCCGTCTTGCTCCAGTTTATTTCTGAATTGGATTTGTGGTTGCATGACAATATTATTTACTTTGGATTTCTGAGAACTTTGAGTTTTGGTTTGTGCATTTATTTTGCACGGGAAGACTTTATCTCCTCAGTAGGAATATCGTAGAATTTCCCCGGGAAGTCATATTTCTATCCCCAAAAAGTAATTTCTCTTTGCAATTCCCCATGACAATGAGTAACAAAGTCTCATTATTTGAGACAGCTTATGTTTGATCTTTTCCAGGCATATTTCCTTGGTTAAAGAAGAAGTTGAGGCCCGTTCTAGGTAAAACGCCAAAATTTTGGGATAACTCGATGATTTTCTCTTTCTATCTTCAGTGAACGTTGGTAGGACATCGGCAGTGAACGTCGGTGTTTGTTATCTTTTTGCTATCTTCAGTGAACGTTGATAGTTCATCGTCAGTGAACGACAGTGATATGATATATTTTCTCTTTCTACCTTCAGTGAACATTGGTAGGACATCGGCAATGAACGTTGGTGTTTGTTATCTTTTTTCTATCTTCAGTGAACATTGATAGTTCATCGTCAGTGAACGACGGTGATATGATATATTTTCTCTTTCTACCTTCAGTGAACGTTGGTAGGACATCGGGAGTGAACATCGGTGTTTGTTATCTTTTTGATATCTTCAGTGAATGTTGATAGTTCATCATCAGTGAACGACGGTGATATGATATATTTTCTCTTTCTACCTTCAGTGAACGTTGGTAGGACATCTTCAGTGAACGTCAGTGTTTGTTATCTTTTTGCTATCTTCAGTGAATGTTGATAGTTCATCGTAAGTGAATGGCGATGATATGATATATTTTCTCTTTCTACCTTCAGTGAACGTTGGTAGGACATCAACAGTGAACGTTAATGTTTGTTATCTTTTTGCTATCTTTAGTGAACATTGATAGTTCATCATCAGTGAACGGCGGTGATATGATATATTTTCTCTTTCTACCTTCAGTGAACGTTGGTAGGACATCGGCAGTGAACATCGATGCTTGTTATCTTCCTCTCTGATTATGTTCTTGTGGTTCACCAGTGATTTATTTTCCTGGTGGGGTTGCTCCTTTATTTCTTAATTTTTGTTGCATCCCCAATGTTACTTTGCGTCTCTTTGGTTCTGTTCATATGCATTCATATGTATAAGCATTTGCATGGCATCTTAGGGCCAAAAATAGGGTTTGTTTTATATTTAAGTATCTTCGATCACGTTGATACGAAGATTTTAACCTTCGTATCTCCAGATAGAAGAAACTTAAATAAGGGCATCTGTTGTACCCCAATTTTTGCCCCTAAGATCCCTTCATCATACCATTTTGTTTCAATCACAAAAAGATCACATTAAGGCTTTTGGTTCTTCTCCCTATCTTTAGCTTTGCTCTTTTGAAGAGTTACCAAGTACCTTGACTTATTTTCTTTTGTGATCATGAATATTTTGCTTTGATTTTCTCTCTAATTAATAAAATGCAATATTGGGTTGTCTTACTTGTTAATAATGTAGGTAAAGGCAATGAGGTTTAACAAGTTGCTTCATGGGTTCATGAGTTTATTTCCATGCCCTAGTCAATAGCTTGAGAAATTCAAACTTCACTATTGGAGTGATTTTGGAAGAAATGGCATGACAAGGCTCATTTTGGTTCAACATATTTCAAAGCTATCAAAATTGATTCAAAAGTACAAAGGGTTAAGGGAAGAAGTTGTCATGATTGGACAAGGTCTTGTTCCTATTGGTCACAAGAGCATATTTGTCTCTAATTTCAAGATATGGAAGTGGTTTTGGTAGCTATGAGTCCTCGTCATCATCCTCAACAACTTCTATTCACAAAGGAAGAATATTGGCACAAAAAGCTTGTTCAAACTTGGCAAATTTCCTCAAAGAATTCTCTTGATCTAGAGGCTAGGGTTTTGGACTTCAAAGGAGCATATCTTGCTCATCTTTTTGTATTTTTGAGTGATTCCAAGGACATCATTCTCTTAAAATAGTTACCAACAAATCACTTCAAAGGTTCCAAGGAGTTTTCATGTGGAAGGAACTTAGTGAAGAAGAAAGATTACAAGTCATCCAGATGAATCCCCAATTTTCCATTTGTGACTTCAAATGGTCATAACTTGGTCAATATTTATCACCTTGAGCCCATTCTTTTTCCATAATTATCTTAAGGATGTGTACTTCATGCCTTCTTTTATGTACAAAGTAAGAAAATTGATGGAAGTTGTCTTAAGAATGCAAAAGATTATAGGTCATTTCATGATTTTTGGCCAACTTCAACAAGTCATAACTTGCTCAATTTTTGGAGATTTTGAGTGGTTCAAATTGCAAAATTTCATTCAAGAGATCTACTTCATTCCATCTTTTTTGGTCAAGAGAAAATTCTAAGTGGAAGGCCATGTTTGGATGCAAAATATTATAGGTCATTTTTAAAGAAGAATTTGAAATATTTCTAAGTATGGAAAGTCAACTCTTTTTCTTCAACTTTGACTCCTCGTAACTTTCAGCTCAAGCATCCATTTGATTCCTTTCTTTTTCCATTGCAAAGCTTGTAACCTCATCTTTCCAAAGCATCAAGAATTATGCCCTAAGACCCTTTGAGGTGGAAATGCCATGGATTTGAATTGGGTAGTTTGAAACTGAATTTTTCACAAAGTCAGGATTTTGAAATCTTTGTTTTAGCTTCTAATCACAATATTTCCACGCGTTTTTGGTTCTAATCATGTTTAGCAACTTGCCAGAAGCGATTAACATCATGAAACGCGCGATTTGGCTGAGTTTTGATCAAGTTTGAGTCACACTTTCTTCATGATGCAAACCCACACGAATTCCCTCCAAAACGCATCATTTGTTATTCCTTTTGATCCCATTTGATTCCCTATAAATAGAGGGTCATCCCCCATTCAATTTCCCAAGCTTAGATAGCCAAAATCACCCTGCCAAACTTGCTTCACAACCCAGAATTCAGCAACTTCGAAATCTATTCTCAAGCCTTTTTCAATCCATTTTCCCCTCAATTCACCTTCCTTGATCTTCCCTGAAGCTAACCATATAATTACATTCAAGAATCATGCCCTATACTGCTCCATAGAAGTCCAGTTTCAGAGCTCTGCAACTCAATTTCAATAGGTAGATTCCTTCATCAATTCTTCAAAACTCTGATATCATTGTGTTGCTCTCATTGTCGTGGTTCTAGTTGCAACACTTACATTTCACTGGGAGCACGTTTTGACCATGAATTTTCAAATCCCTTTTCAAAACTTTCCTTCCAAATTGCTTGAGCTACAGTTTATATAAATTTTGCGCGAGGGTGTGATTGTTTTCGTCTTGAAGAGATGAAACGATTGGCATAGGTCTGAGCTTCTGATTTTATAATTTGAGAGACCTGCCAATCACATTGGCTGGAGGTTGAAGATGACATACATGTCATCTTCCAACCAATTATGGCGTGCCATTTGTGTTTTTCAAAAATCTGATTTATTATTGATTCTGTACAGTATTCATTAATGACCATAATATGCACAGCGCGCCAGATCCCTTGGATTTGATTATTAACGCGTTTTGACTCTCATCCAATGGTCCACATCTTTTACTTTTATTTTCTTTTTCTGATTTTTATATTTTAATTGTTTTAAATTTCAAAAAAATCATAGAAAATTCATTTTTAGTCCAAAAAATCTGAAAAAATTATGAAAAATATTTTTGATTATTCTCTTTCTGATTTTTATTTTTTCACAATTTAATTTTTTGTTTTGGTATTTTTTATGAATTTTACACTTATTTGATTTGTTTAAAATGTTTAAAATTACTTTTATACATTTTTAAATTCTGAAAAAATTATGGAATGATTCAATGATATTGTGACAAATATTAGTGACCTTATTTTATTTTTGTTTCTGACTTTATTATTTTTTACTATTTTTGTTTATTTTACCCATTTATTTTAATTTTTTAAAATAGTTTCTGACTTTTAAAAATTACCAAAAATTTTGTAAAATTACTTGGCCTCTTTATTTATTTTTCTATGGTCTTATTTTTCATTTCTTGATTAATTTGAATATAATTGATATTTTCCTCATTATTTTCCTTTTTTTTAAAACATTTTTAAACCTTTTAATGTATATATTAAATACATTATTATTTTGTGATTATTTTCTGGCTGTCTTGGGTTGATTTTTTTTTATCATGACTTTATTAACATCACTGGATCCATGGTGTTGAGTTTAACTCCACAAAAATGGATGAATGATTTTAATAATAGTTTGATTAAATTTTATAATTCAAAAGTGGTTTATTTATCTTTTGCCCTAATCCTCTTCATCTCATCCCTTTCTCATTGCACTAAATGTTGTTGGAGCATGATCTCTATATCATGTCTCAAAACAAATGGTGCATAGATTGCTATTGACCGGCCTCAAAATAGGTGCGACTTCTATATAAGTCCACTTACGATTGCTTAACATAGCGCTAAATTCTGTCCCGATTCGAATAAATGATCATTCATGGCCCAAACTTATGATTGCAAGCCCAAGTATGTTAATTTGATCTCTTTGATCCAATAACCTTGAGATTCATTGTGTGGAGGCTTTGGTTCTACCAATCCTCTAATGGATCTACAACACCTTTGGTCAACGCGGATCACTTAAACATTGTTGATCATTAAATGGTACTTATGAGAATTCCAAATGGATGATATACTTGACAAAAAGCAAATGCAACTTGTTGTGTGGAGGCTTTGGTTCTACCAATCCTCTAATGAGTTCCAAATGCAAGTTTCAAGATGGTCATCCAACTAACCACTAATTATTGACTTGTTTATTTTATGCTTTTATTCTTTTATGCTTTATGTACTATTTATTTTTTTTAGCATTTTTCATTTCATGCCATTTTCATCTTTGCTCATTTGAGCATTTATCTTCTTTCCATTTTTATTTTGCTCACTTGAGCTTTTCTTTTTCTTTTACTAAGATACTTAATAATCAACATAAACCCTAAAGAACTCTTAATGGTACTTGGGCTATTTGGTTACTATCCTTGGCATTATGGAGCATTGGAACTTTCCTTGGACTTAGGATTAGAAACCTTGGCCTATCTTGGAGACCTTGTGATCTTATCTGATTATTTTGTCTAGAGCTCTTGAGGTTTACCTCAAGACATTGGGTTGCTTGTTTGTTTTTGTGTGCAGGTTTTTTGTGATTACATCCTTTGTTTGTAATATGGAATTCACCCATATACAGCCGTTACTCTGCCCAATTTTTGTGAAGACTAAATACACTTGAAGTTTGTTTCTCTCAAGAGGTCTAGTATCTTTGCTTGCTTGGTTTCAATCCAAAGAATGGGAATTCTATCTTGGCTCATAATGTCAAGTTTTGGCTTCTTGTTGGTTAGATGGTCCTTATCCTTAGCTTTTACCTTATGCTTTAGGATAGCCTCTTCTACTCCTCCCATCTTTTTTAATTTCAAAAATCTTCTCCCTCCTTTTTAAACTCTTCTTGTTTCTAAACTTGAAACACTTTCATAATAAACTTGGACTTAGGTCCATGCCTTTTCAAAACATTTTCACCAATAAACTTCAATCAATTTAATAATACTTTGACACTTTTTTATGAGAAGACTAAAAGTCAATCAATCTCATTTCAAACCATTTTTCCACTTTGGCTTTTATCTTTAAACTTTTCTCAAAAGGTTAGACTCTTGTAATTCCTTGTAGTGATGCAAACAACTATACTTCTACAATATGTAGTGAAGTGAGATATTTTCCACTTGGGTGTTGAGTGAGGCATTGTTGATTTTAAAATCCAAGCCATTATCCTCCACTTTGAGATGATGCAAATTCTCCTTTCTCATGATTGTGGGTAGTAAGTATGTTTTCCACACGGACAATGGTGATGATGTGTTGTCTTATAAAATTAACCAACACACGTGTGTTTCAATTTTTTAAAAGAGGAACTACGTGTACCTGATCCCCTATTGCACGAAAGGTGGTATGTAGGCACTAAAGGTTCGCAACCACGACGGGTGCAAAAATCATAAAAAAATATATTTCTTTTCTCACCCCCACCATCCATTTTATATATAACACATTTTTATAGCCAAAATATACAGATTTTTCAAAGAGGTTCCTGCGGAGTACCGTAGATGTTTAGGGTGCTAATACCTTCCCTTTGCATAACCAACCCCCTTACCTTGAATCTTTCCCCCTTTTTTTGGGTTATTCGTTCTTTTCCCATTCCTTTGGAAATAATAAAGCGCGGTGGCGATTTTTATTTTTGATTTGTATAAAGTCTAGTCAATCCAATGGCTTAGTCTTGAACATTTCTACCGCTAAATTCCCCATCAACTTCGAGGTAGATTCAGGTTGGTACTCGTAAATACGAGTTATGTTGTCATGCCTACTTCTACGAGAGCCAACTGCATACTACCTTCCTAAAGATTTCCATCTTATATACCCGATCTCCCCATAGCCACAATACGACCGTCGGTGCATTCTCGATGGGTCATCCATAACCTTAAGTACCCTCTGATTAGCTGGTTTAGATGGTCTTCTAAGAGCGTATGTTGTCATGATAGAGTGTGACACCCTATAGAACCACGTCAAGTAGTCGTCTGTATAAGCCCAATGTACAAGAACTGGCACCCTGCGATACTCTCCTAATACTAAATGACTCTCGAAATCCTCAACTATTGCATCAAGATCTCTGCAATAGGCAGAGGGAGGAGCTAACTCTAAGGGGTGTCTCGGAATAATATGCAAATAGTCAAACTAGTGTATCCCTCGCTCATCAAAATACAGATGCACCAGACTTGATCCACATGCCAACCATCTGGAGTATAAGAAGATGGCATCCAACTTACGCATCTAGAAGTGATCGCGGTATGGGCAAATGATAATATTCATCTGCTACATGACATTTAAGATGCACTCAAAATAGATAGATTGTTTGATTCCTTATGTACATGGAAAAGACGACAACATGTGGCAAATCCTCAGTGTAGCTAGGCATAACTTCCCACCCAGTGATGTAGGGGAAGTGGAAGATGACCCATCTCTGAAAAATGGTCCAAATACAATATAAATAACAAGTGTAACAAATGAATTATGGAAATATTAGTAACATTAAATTATCATAACCAGCATGTTCTATCCTGTCATCTACTTCGTCTTCTAAAAACAACCTTCACATAGCTTTGAGCACGTGTAGACCAAACAAGCGCCCTTCAATTGTACTAGTGAATTACCGCCAGGTCGATTAAGTACTCAAGGTTGACAATATTGACGTAGGTTACACTTTTATCCACTAAAATGGACATGCCAAATAGAAACAATAGATAACACCTCAATGTATAAGTCTGATAATACTCAACCTGCATATCATCACCATCAATATCCTTAGCCCATTACAACTGGTCTTTATAAATTTATTCCAAAAATTTAAATTTAGCACGAGCACTTTTGATACCAGCTACCTCATTTACAACCTCAGTTGGGCCGACCCTCAAATTCATAACCAGCATCTCATTGGCTTCCTCTCAACCGAGCCTTCTGTGACCTAGTAATTTTCCCATGATGGAAAGATATAGGAGGCACAAAACATTATACAGGGTGATGGTCATCACCAATAAGAAAGTAGATTCTCTCCAAATGCCACCAGCATATCATGGTTTATGGTCATGTACGCAACAACATATAAATTGACAAGACCAGTATAATGGATAACATCCCTGAACCAATCAACATTAGGCTGTTCCAAATCCAATATTTTCCTACTGTGGTTTATCGATTTTCAGCCATGATAGAAACTCCAAAAAGTTGTTGCTTGAAAATGTGTGATGTCACATGTAAGTATACATGTATGTTTAAAGTGGCGAGTGATATAATAGTAAAGATGTCGAACCAACAAGGAGTGGAAAATAACTTAAGTTGATTTTGTAAAACTATCTTTTATAAAAGAGCATGAGCAAGAATAAAAATAATTTATGGTTGTTACAAGTTCAGTAGGTAGCAAATAATGTCAAAACTAGTTTAAAGATAATAAATTTGTTCGATAATGAAAAGTGTGTTGGTAATGATCGGTTAATGCAACTTGTCAGTTATGTGTACATGGTGCGTTATATCGAGCTAGACGAGGTCAGAAAGTGATCTTATGATGTGTCTTTACATTATCATAAACATATACAGTAAAGCAAGCGAACAAATCTCTAAGCATCGCTTGTAAGTTTAATGCATGTTTGGTTTTATTATAAATATTATTTGTGATTGTAGCTCTTTATCTTAAAGTAGTTAATCCAGTGAATATCTCCATCTTACAATTTTCAATAACTTTTTATCATGAAATTTGCTTGTTGTTGGATCTCTCACAACAACAAGCTTATATCTTTTCCTAAGTTGATCATTTAACGAAACAAATTTATGATAATATAACTCATGATAAAACAAAGCACTAACAACACACCATTTAACACACAAACTATTTTATATTAAATTCACATTATTCAACATAAAATGTTTTAGCTCATGACAAGTTTAGTACATACATAAATAATGATTCATAAGCTAAACATTCTTAAACACATAATGAAAAGGAGATGAAAATATAAGAGTAACTTCTTTGTCTTATTGTAATTGTTAATCACCAAAAATGACCTCTGTCACACCAGATATTGGTAGCATACACTTGAAATGATGAGCAGGAGAAGATCCCCACTTTGTTCAGCTCACTCTCTTTATTGATTTTCTCTGAGTGTTTCTTTCTCTAAAATGATGAACCCCTTGTATTTCCCCTAGAGATCTTTTTATAGTCACTTCCAACTAGGATTTTTATGTTGTCTTGGATCATGAACTTATGGATATTTCTCCATTATATCCTAAAGGAATCAACATAATTCCCTATAATTCTTCAATTTCGTACTAATGCAGAGCCATGTACAATCAACATATGAGAGACAATATGTCTTGTGGCAGAGTAGTGGTGCAGACATTCAGGCAGTGGTGTCTTGCATTTGTCATTTACAGCTGATGAACAAGGCACTACTACAGATAAGGCCTTTAGTAACTATTGGAAATGATATATAATCATGCGGGACCAGGCGTTATTGTGTAGAGTATTTTTGTAAATTTGTTACTAACAATCACAGTTCTGGGACCGTTGTAGTATACTGGAAAGCACGTGTGTTATCATAAAGGTTATTCTTATCCACTGTTATGATATATATATATGGTACTGGGTTCGAAGCCAACAAGAAATAAATTACATTAAATCACAGTTAAAATAGAAAACCATTGTGGAAGGTATCCTTAATTTATTATATATAAGTGTATATTGATTATTTTACCATACACCTCATTAAAGAAATACAACCCCTAAATTGGTAAAGAAGTATATAATCTGAAAATTAAATTATTATTAAAAACCAACTTAAAAACACTAGTGTTTCCAAATTACATATGTCTCATTCAACACATTTTATATTCCTTAACTCATAATGTATATGATTCAATGGTCAATTTCCTTCAATATGTTGATATCTTTTGTTTTTGTTTACCTCATCATCATCGCTTATCACTGTGATTGTTATGATGACTTATCATCATAACAATCATGTATAGAGATATGTGTAGAATGAATTGAATTGATAATACTGTCATTAGGTTACAGAAGTATAAATATACAAATTGATAATGTAAATTGGAAAGAGTCAAACAAATAAACTCCACCAATTTAGCTCTATTTGTTAGCCTAAATAAAGGGAAAACAGATATACAAAGGTTGAATAATAGAAACTAATTATTATGATTTAAAACTAATTATAATGATTGATATCCTCCTGCAAGTTGGACGATCTGGAAGAGAGATGCAACTTGGACAGTAATGAATCAAACCGAGGGTGAAGCATAAGCTTTGTGAGTATATCAGCAAGCTGATCATCAGTAGACACAAAAGACACCCGAAACTTGCCTTGTTGAACATGTTCACAAACAAAGTGATAGGCTAAGGCTATATGTTTCATCCGAGAGTGGAAAACAGGATTAGCACTGAGACTTGTGGCACCAAGGTTGTCACAATATATAACCGGATTGGCTGTGGGCATGTGACCAAGTTCAGTGAACAGGGATAGGACCCATAGAAGCTCACTAGCAGTGTCAGCCAAGGCTTTGTATTCTGCTTTGGTTGAGGAACGAGCAACAAGCATTGTTTTCGGGAGCTCCAAGAGATGGGAGTGCTACCAAGATACAACAAGTAACCGGTGGTGGAGATATAATCATCCTTATCACCCGCCCAATCTGCATCCGAGTAAGCATGAAAGGTTAGTGGAGTAGTTGCCGAGATGAAGATTCCTTTGTTGCAAGAGCCTGCTAAATAACAGAGCACCCATTTGAGGGCAGACCAACGCGCCGTTCTTAGATGTTGCATGAACTGCGCAAGTTTGTTAGTGCTGAAGTTGATGTCTGGGCGAGTAAGACTTAAGTATTGAAGACTTCCCACGAGTGCGCGATAATCAGTTGGGGAAGGTAGGAGATCACCGGAATCCTTGAGTAATGGAGCACTGGCGGACATGGGAGTGGATGCTGATTTTGTGTTAGCCATGCCTGATTTATGGAGTAGATCAGTGATGTATTTTCTTTGCGAAAGAAATAGTCCTGTAGCAGAAGGAATTACTTCGATTCCCAAGAAATAGTTGAGACATCCAAGGTCTTTAAGCGAAAATAGAGCAACAAGGGTGTAAATGAGGTTGGACAGGTCTGTATAGGAACTCCCAGTGACAATGATATCATTAACATATACAAATAAATATAGGGTGGAACCTAATTTTTGGTAGATGAAGAGAGATGCATCTGCAGCGGAATTGACAAAGCCAAGAGAAAGTAGAAACACTCGAAGCTCCGTATACCAAGCGCGGGGTGCTTGCTTTAGCCCATATAGTGCCTTTTTTAGGCGGCAAACATGATCAGGGAAGCTTTTGTTGATAAAACCAGGGGGCTGGAGCATGAATACTTCCTCTTTGAGCGTCCCTTGAAGAAACGCATTGTTGACATCAAGTTGGCGGATGGACCATCCTTGATGAACAGCAAGTGTTAGGATAATGTGAATGGTGACCGGTTTAACAACTGGGCTAAATGTATCTGTATAGTCCCAACCAGGGCGTTGGTGAAAACCTTTGGCGACTAGCCGAGCTATGTACCGATCAATCGATCCATCCGGGTGTCTTTTGATTCGAAAGACCCATTTGCAGCCAACTAAATTTTGAGTAGAGGACCGACTGACAAGTTCCCAAGTGTTGTTCTTGTGTAAGGCATCAAACTCAACTTGCATGGCTGAGCGCCAATCAGGGTCGCGAAGAGCTTGGGTGATGGTGTTGGGCTCGAGTGGAGAAGAGGGTTGGACATGGAGGTTAAGCTTCTTAAGGGGTTTGACAATGTTGTTTTTAGATCAAGTTATGATGCCACCTCCATCGGGTTGGGGTGGTGGCACAGAACATTGTGGGGATAATGTTGAGGTTGGAATTGAGTGAGTGGATTTAGAGTGTCCAGTGGAAAGTTGGTCCAGAGTCGGGGAGTTGGTGAAGGATGGAGATGAAGGTCCAGTCAAGACCTCCTCCGATTCCATGGGTTGGTTTATGGGCTGGAGTATGGAGAGCTGAAGTGGGCTTGTTTGTTGCTCTGCATTCGGACTGGCCTGAGGTACTAGGGAGTTGTACGGGAATTTAGATTCAACGAACTTGACATGGCGAGAGGTGTAGATCCTTCCTGTGGTAGAATCGAGACACAAGTATGCATGTTGATCAGCCGAGTAACCTACAAAAACACACATAGTAGACTTTGGTGCAAGTTTATGGTTAGCATATGGTTTAATCCAGGGAAAACACAAACAACCAAAACACTTTAACTTATGATAATCCGGGCTAATTCTGAGGAGTTTGGAATAGGGTGAATGGTACCCAAGAATTGGTGTTAGGAGACGATTTATGAGATAGGCGGTTGTATTCATGGCGTGAGGCCAATATGTGAGGGGCAAACCTGAGTGATGGAGAAGAGAGAGACCGGTTTCAGCAATATGCCGATTCCGGCATTCTGAAATTCCATTGTGTTTAGGTGTATGAGGCGGGGTGGTGTGATGACTTATTGCATGAGTGCTTAAAAAAGGACGAAGACCAATATATTCGCCACCATTATCCGTGTAAAGAATTTTGATATTGTGATGATAGAAATTTTCAACAAGCGCTTTAAATTTGGGAAACAAAGTTTGCACATCAGATTTGCATTTCATCGGATATAGCCAAATATAGTGAGTAAAATGATCAATAAACATGCAATAGTAATGAAGACCATCAATTGATAAAACAGGAGAAGTCCATACATCAGAAAATTATTTCTAAAGGATAAGA
Organism: Vicia faba; assembly: GCA_948472305.1. Classification (NCBI taxonomy): domain Eukaryota; kingdom Viridiplantae; phylum Streptophyta; class Magnoliopsida; order Fabales; family Fabaceae; genus Vicia; species Vicia faba. Next base: position 1,684,486,739 of record OX451737.1, on the reverse strand, counting down.
CGATTTAAGAGTGGATTCACGGAAAGGAAGTTTATGACTTTTGCTAATTTGGCATGAGTTACAATCTGATTGTTGGAATTTATTTGAACCCAAAGAAAAATGCTGCTGAATAAATGTGAAGATAGAAGAGGAAGGATGCCCAAGTCTATGGTGCCATGAAGTAGAGGAATCTGTGCAGACAGAGTGGACGGACGGGGAGTTGGCTGGCCAGAGATAGAGTCCATCCACACATGAGCCTCTATGAGTTGTTTGACCCGTCTGCAAGTCCTTTACATGAAAAGAGTTGGGCAAGAAAACAACAACAGAGTTAGTTTGTTTGGTGAGCTGAGAGACAAAATTATTTTCTGTTGCATGGAAGGAACGCACAAAGTATGTGAGAGGGATAAATCATTAAGTAAAAGTGTTCCAGAATGAGAGATGTTTAAACCTGAACCGTTACCCATAAACAGTGAGTCTGGACCCGTGTACGGATGATGAAGCACTAGATTGGCAAGATCATTGGTGACGTGATGCGTCGCTCCACTGTCCACCAGAAAGTTTGTTTGAGATGTGCCAGCAGTTGCGGTATGGACCTGAACCTGTCCAGGGTTAGCCGAAGAGGAACGAGGGGGCGGCGGGATACCAGGGTGTTGCTGATTGAAGGTGTGACATTGAGACAGAACATGGCCCTTGACATTGCACCACTAGCAGCGACCAAGAAACGGTTTGCAATTTCCAGGGCGTGAAGTTGAGGATGTAGAAAATTGCCCAGACCGAGTTTTGTCATAGTGGTTAGGGTGAGCCTGTTCATTCAAGGCTGTCATTGGAGCAGGAACCTGTCTCTGAGCAGAAACCAGGGAGAGTTCTTGAATGAGAAGCTTCTCGAGGAGGTCATCAAAAGGAATGAAAGTGTCCCTTGCATTGACACCGCCAATGACAGCTTTGTAGCTGTCGTCGAGGCCATGCAAGACATGATCAGTCATGTCTTCAATGGAGATATGGGAGCCAAGTGATGCAAGGAGATCTGCAGTTTGCTTCAGAGAATGCATGTAGGTGGTAATGGATTGGGTACCTTTGGATGTCGTATGGAAACGCTCCTTCAATTGCTTGAGGTGGCTACGGGATGGCTTAGCATAGGTGCTCTGGAGAAGAGTCCAGAGATCATGTGATGTCTTTGTTTGAGACACCAGGGATGCCACTTCAAGGGAGAGAGTGGTGAGGAGAGCACCATATATAAGACGGTCCTGTCGACGCCAGGTTTGATAAGCAGGATTCGGAGTCGTCATCGGAGGTTCAGCGGTGGTAGAGACCGTTATCGCCGGTGCAGAAAAGGATCCATTTGGATATTTGAGAAGATCATAGCCATCAAGGAGAGCTGCAACTTGAAGTTTCCATATGAGGTAATTGTAGGGAAGAAGCTTGGTGACACTGCTGAGAGTGATGCAAGTGAAGGGTTTTGATGGCTCATGGGGGTTGTTAATGGATGAGGAGTTGTCGTTGGCCATGAGAGGCAAAAAAAAAGAAGGAGAAGGAGCGGCGTCCTGTGTTAGAAGAGAAGGATCTTGTATTAGGCTGATACCATATAGAGATATGTGTAGAATGAATTGAATTGATAATACTGTCATTAGGTTACAGCAGTATAAATATACAAATTGATAATGTAAATTGGAAAGAGTCAAACAAATAAACTCCACCAATTTAGCTCTATTTGTTAGCCTAAATAAAGTGAAAACAGATATACAAAGGTTGCATAATAGAAACTAATTATTATGATTTAAAACTAATTATAATGATTGATATTATGATCTTAACAATCACGATGATAAGCGATGTCGATGGGGTAAAGTAAACTAATAGATATCAATGTATTATAGGAAACCAACCATTGAACTATATATTATGGGTTAATGAACATAAACCATACTGAATGAGACACATGCAATTAGGAATATTGTGGTGTCTTTAATTTGGTTTTCAAATATATCTTAATTTTCAGATTATATGTTTCTATGTCAATATAAATGATTGCATTTTCATTAAAAGGTCAGTGAAACAAATAATATACATAGTATATAATAAACTAAACTTCATCTTCTATCAACCTGTATAAGAATTTAAAGAAAAAAACATTGCTAAGTAAGTCACAAGAAGCCTTCTTCTTATGACTTAGCAATGTTTTGTTCTTTTTTGAGAATATTTGTCAACAACAATATCATACAAAAACACAACAAATACATGTAACACAATAAATGAAAACAAACATTTAAGCCACAAAACACTAACAACATACAATATCATGATATATTAAGTTGTTTATAGAACACATCTTTTATTGAAAATAATCATGGAATTATGAGTTCGTCTAGTTTATGAAGCCACAAGGAAGAAGTATAAGGTGGATGGAGTTAACACAATAGCTTCATATGTGAGCAACCCCTTCATAATTGGTTTTGAATGATAGCAAATATATGTGAAATAATCAATAAAGGTTATCTACGTGTGTGGATTATAAAAATATAGTATAACATGTTTAAAATGAGTTAAAAATGTGTTTTACACATAAGACACTGTTATGAGTCGACACAAATAGTTTTGCATCGACACACACTCAAGCAAAGAATCATAAAAACGATTCAGCTTCAGTATGAGTTGACACATCTATGTTATGCATCGACTCATAACATGTTGATGCCCCTGAAATGCTATCTTCAACCATTATGCATCGATATATAATCTCATGCATCGACACATAACATATTGATGCCCCTGTAATACAACCTTGAGCTTGTATGCATCGATACATAACCTCATGCATCGACACATAACATATTGATGCCTATGTAATACAACCTTGAACTTGTATGTATCGATACATAACACCACGCATCGACTCATAACACATTTTGTGTTCAAGGATTAAAAGTTCAATCGGTATGTATCGACACATACGTGTTATGCATCGACTCATAACATGTTGTGTTCAAGAATTAAAAGTTCAATTAGTATGCATCGACACATACGTATTATGCATCGACTCATATAAAATAGTTGGTTCTGTAATATGTTGTAATATCTGCTTGTATCGACTCATAACAACATGTATCGACTGATCCTGTGTTTCATAACTAACATGAGTCGACTCATACATGCATTGACTCATAATATGTTTTTCTGTCTCTAACCGTTTTCTGTTACATATATAAGCAATTATTTTCAGCAGCAAAAGTTATGACACATCATTACAATTGTGTGCATCAATAGTGAGCATCAAGAAGCCTGAAAGATACTTCATCTTCATCATCTTCTCAATGATCTTCATTCAACAACAACAATGAAAATCAAACATCTTTGTTCAATTGAATCAAGAGATCAAGAGATAACGTTCAGCTGTGCATTCAAGGGATCTCAGCTGGGTTGAATATTTTGAAGGGGGCTTCGAGGAAAAACCAAGGGGTTTGTCCTTTAAGATCATACGGGTTCTTGAGGGTTTGTTAGTCATGGTTGTACAAGTCAGATTCAGCCGTAGGGAGGGGTTTGAAAATCAGAGGTATTTTTGCAAACAGGACGTGGAAGCGGAGGATCGATTGTGGATCTTGTAGGGAATCTTGATACATCTCATATCAAGTGGAGGTTCTTACAAGAAGAAGAAGATCTTAGGGATTTCGTTATGTCTGTGTAGCGTAACCTTGTATTCAAACATTCAACAAATTGTTATAAGAGTTCTCAGTTTCAATTCTGAAATTGAGAGGGAGACGTACCCACATGCGATGACGATAGTGGGGAACTTCCTTACCAAACTGCCTGCGTATTATTCTTTCTTTCTCTCTATCTCTTTACATTTTCCATAATTTTGTGATTCAATTGGCTTGCTGAGTTTTCTGTTTAATGTTAAAATAGTGGTTCAAATACTTTCATCAAACCACCATTATTAATCATCAAAAAAGCATACGCCAACCGTTTGACAAAATTGCTAACAAGTTTTAATTCATTGGAAACACTGTTTTAGTGATAAGTGCATTAAAACGTAAAGTAATCTGTGTTGAATATTCATCCATTTCATCTAATAAAATCCAGCAAGTTTTTCACATGTCTGGTTTTCTAGTAGTCGGTTCAAAATAGACGGAAATTGATTCAGGATATTAATTTTCCGCTGCTTTCAACAAACTTTGATAAAAGATTTTAAATCCTTGAAGAATTAGGAGGTGATCTATTCACCCCCCTCTCGATCACTTGCCACACTGTCTAACATAATACTTCTTATATTTATTTTCATAGCTTCTAAAACTAGATGAAGTTTATTGTTGTTGTTGTTGTTGTTTCTTCATTCACTTCTCTTGAGTCCTACAAACACCATGAAAATTATCAACGTGTGAAATGACAAACTTATTTGTCATCAACATAACAGGCAACAACAACATAGAACAACATAGAAAAATAAAAGAACCATAAACTATCTAACCATGTGAATCATAACACCAACGTACATAAAAATGAGAGAATAAAGGAAAAAGAATAATACCTTTATGTTATAAGAACAAGATTGACGGTTATAATGTAGAATATGAATGCTAATGATGAATAAGAAGAGAAAAAAATGGGTTATAGGGTTTTGTTGAGAAAGATGTGGCTTTACTGTGAAAGAGCGAGAGTAAATTTGCTTATATATTAAAATTCCCGCAACGGTTGACCTTAGCAACCGTGATATATATAAATGTATCACAACGGGTGAACTAAAGAACCACACTCATAACCCTTTATTTTATATATAAAACTAAATATAATAGAAAAGACGCGCCTTAACATTAAATGTGAGGGCCTTGAGGTTTGAACCCAAGAAAGTCTGGAATCTATAACCACGGTATGTCTGAAAGTGTTATTAGATACTAACAATTTTTAATAAAAATATAATAATAAAATGTTCGCGCTTGAGTTTAGAGATGTCGCCACGGTGTTGGGAAGAACCATGGTAAACTAGCATTATTGTTAGCGTGTTTTGTAGTAGTGAAGATTTGTGTTGTAGTGGGTGTACTATGGTGCAACATTTTATCCTCTAGTGTCTTGGTATTATCCCTTTGCATATTTGATTCTAACACACTCCATTATGTAAATTGATGCCATGTAAGCCCTGCACTATTTAATGTATACTATTTGGTACTTGTATTACTTCAATTATCAAATTTAAATTGAGGTTAAGGTTCTGTTCAATAAATTCTTTTCGAGGACTTATCAAAAGTTAACATTACACAAGTAACAAATACATAAAAACTAACAAAAGAGAGCACTTGTTGTACTTTTTATAAACTACTCAAAAGCAGTAAAGTGCAATAAATTAAGCTATTAAATAATTGAATTAAAAGGATATATTCAAGTGATAAGGTTTATAATAACTCACAAATTTTGAGTTATCACACCCCAAGCTTGAATCATTACTCGCCCTCTGGTGATGTGACAAATAATATAGAAAATAAAAAGTTTACTTCCCCCTATTCTTTTATCTAATAACTCATTTCTTTTTCAACTCAGAATTCATATAAGGGAACCACATCCAAAAATTTGCACAACTCAGTCTCTTTGTAATTTAGTTATGTTAGTGCATGTGTATGTGTGTGTTTCTTAATGATGCTTGACATGCCATAACTCTTCAGTTAAGATAGTTAGTCTAAATACTAGTTTTGTTATCTTATCCTATGGTCTGGAAATTCATTTTTCAGTTTCAAAAGGAGGAACTAACTATTTTTCTCTTGACTTTTAACTCATTTTGAACTTGAGACTTCCACGTGCATTTTTATTATTATTGATAAGTCTTGTTAGATGCTTTAACCTTTTCACATGACGAGATCTCACTTGTAATGATTCCAACCTACTACTAACAGCGAAGACATCCATTGTTCCACCATTTTCAAGCGCGAGAACTTGTTTCCCCTAGATTCGGGCATAAAAAATTATTTGAAGTGCTTATTGGCTTACTTCATTTTTCCCCACATTTTTATGTGTTTATTTATAAATGCATAGTATCCTTGTGTTATCCTTAAGCAATAGTGTTTTTATCCCCTAAACTAAATCCTACAATTACTTTTATTCCATAATCTAAAACAATTTAAACTCCTTAAGAGGCTAACTGTAACACCCTTCTAAAATCCTACGATTTTCACGAAGATTTTTAATAAATGAATAAACGTAAAACAATAACAAGGATGTTACATCTTCACACAAGCATCATTTCACATATAATATTACTTCGTAACACGAGTTACAACAAACACTTAAATATAATTATTTAGCATCACAGCTATTTTATTTCGAACTTCGCAATGGAACTAATGAGTCTTAAACCCCTTCATAAAATAATCTCAATACCATGACAAGTAGTTGAAAGGTTAATAAAATCGTCACACTTCATGTTCGTAACATCATGATCCAAAACATGGAAAAAGTCATGAAAGTAATACAAAATCTCAAGATAACAAAATCGTGCATAGTTCACAACCAATCAATCCTAACCCCGATTTTACATATCAGAGTAAGACTCCATTTATTCAACGAAAAGAAAATAAACACACTCTAAAGCTATCCTCACACTTCTACGAGCTATTTACGATCATCTGCGTGTTACCCACATGGAGGCAACATTCAAACAGAAAGGGTGACTAAATCATAATAATTATAAAAGACATAAGGAATAAATATAGTAGTTATGGTACAACAACAAGAAACCACACATCGTTACATCCTCATGTTATACTCACATCATCATATACTCATATTGAACACATAACTATATTCTCATGACATCACATGTCATCAAACATCACAATTAGCATCACATTATTATTATCATGTAATCAATCATTATGCAATGTCAAATATAATACAAATGCAGTTCATTAGACGCATACACGTGGTACCAAAACTTCACAGATGACTTAGTCATCGTTATCCCTAAAGATCCCCACCAATAGGATCAGTTCCCACTTGGAACCAGAGCACTTCAAAAATTTTCACTCAATCCACATTATGGGATTGAGGCCATCACTGGACCATATCTCCCTATATACATCACCGAATCAATATTCTGCAAAACATCACTGGACCGAAGTCCTACAATATGCTATGAATGCATGATACATAACAACATATAAACACAACCACGACTAGTCAACACGCATCATCATCCATGAATTCATCCCAGCATCATCATATCATCATAATAAACAAATTATCCTCATGACACCATCAAATCATCATAATAAACAAAGCATCATATTAACATCATCATATCATCATAATAAACAAAGCATCGTCATAACATCATCATATCATCATAATAAACAAAGCATCATGGTAATCCAACACAAAAAACCTAACTTCATCCTAACTTAGGTACTAGGAATACACTTCTTATCACTCATTTTATTCCATATAATTAAATTTCATTGTGTTATCTATCTAACGCTTCGAACGACACCTCAAACTGAATTCTAAAACTCAAGTCACGGGCTTCTAAAAATGTCTGCGTGTTTAGGCAATGTGTTTTTTTTGTCTCTGGGAAATGCGTGTGTCCGTCCTTGATAGACAATCCTGTCTTGTATTTATAGGGGTGTGGTGGTGGGAGAAAATGGCATGAATCAGCCATTAACCATCGCTTTGAAAGCAAAATCGATAGTTTTAAGAAGTTGCCATTTTTTTATGATTTTCTACCATTTGGGGCTTTAAGTGAACTAGGACAGGTTTCATCCCATTCAACTTTTCACATCTTGACTCCTTCGAATGCTCCCAATATTTGTTCTTTGATGGCTCTGAGTTCCAATTTGAATGGTTCAAGGCCTCAACATCATGGCTTCTTCGATTGAGTTACTATCTACCTTAGCTGCTTGATCTGAACACTATCCAACCAGCCCAATTGAACAGTTATTGTTCCTTTCAATTTCATTTCCTTCAATTCGACTACCTCTTCCTCTTGGTCTATAGAAGCTTCATTTTGTCATCTCCTTCGAATGTAGTTGTGCAGGTGGCTCTTTGATTCCAACTACCACCCTTTGCTTATGTCTACAAAAATATCTTTCTTGCAGATCACTAGTTCACCTTCGATTGGTGAATATAGCTTATATGCACCAATCGAAGGATGACTTATGAGCACTAAGCCTTTACTTTGATTACATAACTCCTTCCTCGCCTGCTCATGCACATGCCTGAAACACATTGATCCCCAAAACTCTAAGATGACTCATATTTGGCTGATTTATCTCTTTCTGTCCTTCGAACCAATAGATTTCCACGTGTTTCTTTGGATAAGATAAGAGCTTTTTGAATTCCAAATATTCTTCTTTTTGAAGCACTCATTCAGGCAACATGTTAATCGAAAGGTGTCTTCCTTGTAACGCTTCGAATGGCTTACATCTCCATGTTCGAAAATGAACCTTTTGATGGAACTCATTACTAGCTCTCCCAATCGAAGGCTTCATAAAATCCTTCTCGCACTTTCTTTCGAACTAGCCCTCCTTCGATCCTAGTTTTTCGTTGGGCATTAAATTAGCCTGCATACTGCTGTCAAAGCTGCTTCGACCCAAAAGCCCTTAGGCATATTTTCAGCCTTCGACCTACACTTTGTCATGTACACTTCTTTTCTTTCTTTCAGCTGTGCCATTATGCTTAGGCATATAAGATGTCATGGAAATCATTTGAAGCTTTGGAACTCACACATCTTGGTGAAAAGTGAAATTAGTTGAAAGGCCATTGCTTAGGAGGAGAATTTATCTAATCAATTCTTGGTCAACCTTGAGAAATTGGGGACCTTAATGAGTATGCCTTGAATAAAAATAGGAGGGAAAATTTTGGGGTACAACAATGTGAACACATTAAATCGAAACACAAAAGCTACAATTTATAGAACTTCGACCCTAACGGCCTCCTAACAAACTAATGCCACATTTCCGCTGGCATGTCTTCGACAATCCAAGAGATTCCACGCGTACTTCTGGATAAGAATGAATATTCGAATTCAAACCCTTCGCTATCTATCTTGAGCGTCAAAACCAATAAAATCTGATAACGGTCGAAGTATAAAGTCTTAAACCATGTTTCGAATAATAACTTTATTTCACAATTCGAATTATAAACTATCCATCAATCTCTTAACGAATTTCGAATTCGAATATTCATGGCTATTAAAAAAAAGCCAAACAATTCTCTAAGTATATTCAGACCATTCACTCAGCTCAATTTCTCCTTAGTCAAAATTTCCAGCCAACACGGTGACATGATTGTTTCTTGGAATGTAAGGGGGATTAATAACTCAGGGAAGTGTAATGAGGTCAGCTCCCGCCTCAATAGAATGCACCCTATTATTGTTATCTTAGTAGTAACTCGTGTTAAATTGCACAAAGTTGTTGACATTAGGAAGAAGTATGGGCGTATGTGGTCTTTTAAGGACAATTATGCTGACCATAATAATGGCCGAATTTGGGTGATATGGAAAGAGACCAATTTTAATCTGCAGGTGGTTAGAAGCTCTTCCCAATATATTCATTGTTGTGTTTACCATTTGAATGGAGATCCGTATATGTGGCTTACTGCAATTTATGCAATGAACACATTGGAGCAAAGAAAATTTTTATGGCAGGATATAGAAACTCTGCATTTCAACATCATTGGTCCGTGGGTGCTCATGGGGATTTTAACAATGTCCTTCATGCTCAAGACAAAATAGGGGGAATTTGGTCATTGAGAATGAATACAGAGATTTTGATAAGATGCTTGAAGTAACGGATCTTCATGAAAAAGATAGTAGTGGAAAATATTATACCTGGACAAATAACCAAGCTAATGGTGTGATGTGATTGGTATTTTAAGTTGGCTGCAATAGTATGAAGATTTCAATATGTAAATTCTGAATTATGGGGTGTCAGACCACTCCCTTATGTGCTTGTGTAAACAGGAAGTCAGACATCCCAGTAGAACTCCCTTCAAATTCCAAAATGTAGTCACAAATGTCTTAGGTTTTCAGGGTGTTGTGAGAGAGAACTAGAACAATCCAGTTTGGGGTACTACTGCTATGTGCAGGTTGTGGAATAAGCCCAAGCATCTCAAACCTGCTATAAAAACCTTAAGCAGAACCTTCAACGGTATCTCGAGAGATTTGGCAAAAGCAAGAGAACATCTCACTGCTGTGCAAAAAGACCTTCTAACGAACCAGTTTAATATGCAGATTATTGAGAATGTGAAAAGATGCACAATGCAAGTTCTGAAGCTGAGCAGCCTTGAGGAACAACTTTTAAGACAAAAATCAAAAGTTTATTGTCTTAAATTAGGATACGGGAACAACGCGTATTTTCATGCATCCTTAAAATCGAAATCTAGGAGAACACAAATTCTATCGCTTGTTACTGAGAATGGTGATATGATAGTTGAGCAGGAGAAAATAACAGAAGAGATTTTTACTTTTTACAGGGACTTGGTTGGCACAAAGAGCATCCATTTGAATAGTATTGATCTTGTAGCTATCAGGCAGGGCAAGCAGCTCACTAATGATCAAAGGTCATCATTGTTACTACTGATAACTGAAGAAGAAATTATTAGCAGTCTCAAAGGCATTAGTGACATCTCTTCACCGGGGATTGATGGGTATAATGCTAAATTTTTCAAATCTACCTGGAGCATAACTAAGTTTGACATCATTGCGGCGGTAAAAGAATTCTTTGAGGATGGTCTTATCTACAAAGCAGCTAACTGTGCTGTAATCACCTTGATTCCTAAATCGAACAACGCCAATATGGTGAAATATTTTCGCCATATCTCGTGTTGTACAGTTATTTACAAAATCATTTTGAGGATCATATTTACGCGTCTGGGAAAAGTTCCGAGTGCAGTTCTGCATCAGAGTCAGGCATTGTTTATTCTGGGGCAGCGTATTCATGACCATATATTGTTGGCGTATGAGCTGATCAAGGGCTATAATACTAAGGTAGGTACTCCAAGATGCATACTCCAAATGGATTTACATAAAGTGTATGACGCTGTAGAATGGTCGGCATTAGAAGATATTCTGAATGAATTAAGTTTTCCTCATAGGTTCATTAATTGGAGCATGATTATGGTGACCACTGTGTCGTATAGATACCATGTGAATAGAGTTCTCTCTAATCGTGTGATAGCTAAGAGAGGTATTAGGCAAGGGGACCCTCTTTCCCCCTTGCTCTTTGTGATTGTTATGGAGTATCTCTATCGTGTTATGCAAAAGCTAAATCAGGTTCCGAATTTCAATTTTCATTCGAAATGCAAAAAATTATCTATCATTAACCTCAGCTTTATGGACGACCTGCTGCTGTTTACAAGAGGGGATCCCGTGTCTGTGAGATTGGTGTTGAATGTTTTTAATGGTTTTTCTGCAGCTACTGGATTAAAAGTTAACCATTCCAAATGCAATATTTACTTTGGGAATGTTTCTAATGAGTTGAAAAAGGAGATTTAGGAAAGTGTGAAGTACATGGAATGGATCATTCCTTTTCGATATCTAGGCATTCCTTTATCAAATAAAAGACTTTCTGTTGCACACAGTCTTTTATTAGCAGATAAAATTACAGCTAGAATAAAACATTGGAGTGTTCGGCTTCTAAGCTTTACGGGCAGGGCGCAACTGATTAACAGTGTCCTATTTGCAATTTCCAACTTCTGGCTGCAATACATTCCTTTACCCAAGAAAGTTATCAAGAGGATTAATGATATTTGTTTCTCTTTGCGTAAATCCCCAATTGCCTGGAAGCGGGTTTGCACGCCGACGAAACAAGAAGGGCTGGATATTATTTCTATTGAGTTTTGGAATAAAGCAAATATCATTAAGTTGCTGTGGAATCTGAATGGGAAATCTGATAGCTTGTGGATAAAATGGATTCACTGTTATTTCTTAAAGAAATGGAGTATTACGAATGTTCCTATGAGGTCTAACATTTCCTAGATTTTGAAAGCTGTTCTAAATCAAAGACAAGAGGTGTATATGAACCCGGTTTGGCAGGATATAATGCAGAGACAAAAGTTTCAAACATGCACAATGTACAGGGCTTTAATTCCCCTGTTCCGTGAGGTTAAGTGGAGATATCTGTTCAAGGGAAACATGGCTCGTCCGAGAGCCCGGTTTATCCTTTGGGTGGCTTGTCATGAGAGATTAGGAACAAAAGAGAGACTTAGGCATTTTGGAATGGTTAATGACGACACATGCTATTTCTGTGAAGAAAAAGAGTCCATTCATCATATTTTCTTCCAATGTAAAATGTTGTGTCAATTCTGGAAACAAACCCTTGATTGGCTTGATGTTCCTCATTCTCCAGGTGGTTGGAATGACGAGTTAGATTGGATTATCAAGAAGTGAAAGAGCAAGGGAAGCAAAGCTAAGATCATCAAATGTGCATTCACAAAAGCGGTTTATGAAACCTGGATGTTTAGAAATAATAATTGTTTTGGTCAAGTTACTACGAGTAGTAATGTTTGTACTAGAATTACCGGCACCATTGTGTATAAATGTTGGATGAATCCTAATCTTATGAGTCATTTGGGGAGACTTATGATCCCCTAGGTGGTGTTTGTGTTTTCTTAGTTTATTGTTTTGCTGGATCCACGGGAATCACATTGTTTGTATTTGTTTTTTGGTTTTGAATATATATTCTTCTTTTCTAAAAAAAAATAAAAATAAAAATAATAACAATAATATAAAAGATAGTTAAATTAAGGTCATACCAATATATGAGTTAAATAGGGTAATGCATTTTTATTTGTGTAATGCCACAATTACCTTTCAATGTTGTATGATTTTTATATATCTTTTTGAAAAAACAATGGAAGTTTTCAAAGACGATTTGTTTGTTTATAATTTCAATTTTAATAATTGTTTAGATAATTTAGTCAAACTACTTAAAAGGTGAAAAAAGTTAATCTTACGATTAAATAAAAAATATGCCATTATATGATAAAAAAGATATCGTTCTTCGACATTTAGTTTTCAAATGAGTTATTCACGTAAACAGAATTTTTTTATAGAAAATGTACCCTTCTTCATCTACAGAAGAAGTAAACACTTTGAATAATTAACAAATGTTACATTTTCCATCAAATGCACATTTTTATATTATTATATAAGTATTTGTTTGAAGTAAGCACATATATTTTAATTCAAAGTCTATGTCGAGTTTAGTTCTTTGAAGTAAGCCAAAACACCAACAAAAGGAGCATTGATATATGTAGTTGGTTCTGATTGAGAAACATTTAAACGTGAATCTTGAAAAGAATCATCATCTGCGGGTCCTCCAACAATTGCACCGGTTAGTACATTGATATTTGGTGCTTGTGATTGAAAATATTTGTCTCCATCACGACACCCTGTATGCTTAGGATACACATCAATTGATGGATTTATTGAACCACGATGGTGTATCTTCTGAGGAATTTTTTTTCCATATCCTATCATATATGACATTCCTAGTGGGTTGTTTCCTAGTACATAGTCCACCTAAAAAATAGAATTTAAGAAATATACTTTAAAACACATATGCATATTCACTAGCAATTAAAAATCAAAATAATACATATTTGATTTAATAAATGAATTTAAGAAATATACTTTAAAACACATATACATATTCACTAGCAATTAAAAATCAAAATAATAATAAACAATAATAATAATAATAAATAATAATAATAATAATAATAATAAACAATAATAATAATAATAATAATAATAATAATAATAATAATAATAATAATAATAATAATAAACAATAATAGTAATAATAAAAAAACTGAAGATGGGGAGAGGGAGAGGGAAGCCGGGGCGTCCGAAGAAGACGGTGCCACCGCCGCCAGCCTCTCTGGAGACACCGCACCCGTCTGCAAAGGAGACTGAGCCAAGCCAACAAGTTTGTTCTAGTGGCACTCGTATTGTTGAATCCCAAGATGAAGTCATGATTAGTGAGGATAATGTTGTGCCGATGAAGTCCATCCCTGTGGAATCCTTACAAGCTGAAGGGCGTAAGCTATGGGTAGATGTACTGAATGATAATAGGAACCCTGCGAGAGGGGGACCCGTGAAGTTCATAGCTCCGACGATTGTCAATGGCACAACTGAAGCGGTGATTAGGGAGGAGGATGTCATATCAGAAGTGAAATTCTGGGAACCTTCACTTGTTCTGTACTCCCTAGGGTTGGAATTGAGCATGAATGGGGTAAAGAATTTCATGACTAAGAATTGGAGTTTCGTTCAACTTCCAAACATGTACTACAATGATGATGGTTTCTTCATTCTCCGTTTCAAATCCTTTGGTGACATAGATGAGGTCCTTATGCGTGGCCCCTATATGTTCAGAAATGTTCCCCTTCTAATTCGTGAATGGAGGCCTGAGTTCAAATTGAAGGATGGTTTACTGCACACTCTCCCACTCTGGATTAAACTCCCCTAATTGCCTCTCATCTTTTGGGGCGACACAAGCCTTTGCAAAATTGGTATCTTCCTGGGTAATCCGATTGTAACAGATGACTGTACCGCCAATAGATTGGGAGTATCATATGCGAGAATCCTAGTGGAAATGGATGTTACAAAGGAGTTGCCTCAATCTATCACCATTGTGGATGATGATGGGGTTAAGTTTCAGCAACCCATTATTTATGAATGGAAGCCCCTTTTCTGCCGTAAGTGTCAAAAGCTTGGGCACAACTGTGATAAAGTCATTCCAAAGCAGCACTGGGTGCCAAAACCTCCAGATGGAACGCAAGTATCAGATATTTCTTCTAGCTCAGTGGGAATTGGTCTAGCAGGTAATCAGAATGAGGCTGTAGTTCAAGCTCCAGGGAGAAGGGACCCTGTTGTAAAGCAGATAGAATCGTCTGAGGAAGCATGGAAAGAGGCCCCTAGAAGTGTTCCTGACAGAGGAAAACATCAGGGGCTTGCTTCATCATCAGGTAATTTGTTGTGTGATAATGGTTTTGATGCTCTAGGGATTTTGAACGATCTCCTAGAGTTTCAAAATACTGGACAATGATTATATCCTGGAATTTGAGGGGGGTAAATAAAATGGGGAAGTTAAGGGAGATTAGCTCCCATCTCCTTAATCTTCACCCTAGGATAGCTATTCTTATTGAAACTCGAGTGAAATCTGATAAGGCTAATAAAGTAAGAGGGCAGCTGAAGCTTAGAGGAAATTTCATTAATAATTATCAGTATCACCCCAATGGCAGAATCTGGATCTATTGGGATAATAATAGGGTTGAGGTTAGATTGGTTAAATGTTATGCACAGATGATCCACTGTAGGGTCTATGATCTGAATGGTGTTTTTAAAGCTTGGATGACAACTATCTATGCTTTTAATCAGTTGGATGATAGAAGAAGACTGTGGGTAAATTTGGAGAGTGTTTACAATAGCCAGAAAAGAGCTTGGTTCATTATGGGTGATTTCAATAATGTGATTAAATCTATGGACAAAATTGGGGGCAATTTGGTGACTGATGCTGAAATTGTGGATCTCAAAGATTTGATGGATAAATTTGGGCTATATGAGAAAGATAACATAGGGGATTATTATACCTGGACTAACAAGCATATTGTGGGGATAATATATTCTAGAATTGACCATGTCTTGGGAAACATTGAGTGGCTGATGGATAACATTGACTTGAAACTGGCTATTCTTCCTTGTAGTGTCTCAGATCATAATATGCTCTGTTTGAATGGTCATGTGCAGAGGGAGGCCAAGGATTCACAGTTCAGGTTTACTAATAGTGTAATCCAGATGGATGGTTACCTTGTGACTGTTGTTGATAGTTGGCAAAAAACAATGAAGGGAAGACCTATGGCTAAGCTTTGGTTCAAGATCCTGCGTTTACAGGCCCCTATTAGTAGAATAAGCAAGCAACTGTCTAATGTAAATAGAACCATAGCTAAAGCCAGGACTGATCTTAGATTGGCCCAAGAGGAGCTGTGTCTGGATAGAATGAACACCGAGATTATTGAAAAAGTAAAATGCTGTACTAAATCTCTTATCTATTGGCAAGAGATTAATGACCAAATGATGAGGCAAAGAACCAAAATTGACTGGCTTAGGAAAGGAGATAGCATCACTGCATTTTTCTATGCTTCTTTGAAAGCTAAGCATTCTGCTACCACCATCAAAGTATTGCATAAAGATGGTGGTTCTGTACTTCGGCACCCTGATGATATTATTGCAGATGTTTGTGACTTTTACAGGAACCTCATGGGGTCGTGTGATAGTAGGCTGCAAATGATCGACATAAAATCTATGAGGGAAGGTCCTCAGCTGCCTGTGCTGCAGAGAAGTGGCCTTATTTCACCTGTTACTGTGTCTGAAATTAGAGCAGCATTAAAGGGTATATGTGATTAAAAAAGTCCAGACATTGATGGTTATGGGGTGATGTTCTTCAAATCTAGTTGGGAGGTAATTGAGCAGGATATGATAGAGGCTGTTAACGATTTTTTTTGAGCATAATGTGATGTACAAAGCATTTAATGAAACTGTTGTTACTCTTATCCCCAAACACCCTGCTGCCAAGACCATTCGTGACTATCGACCGATAGTTGATTGTTTCACGTTTTATAAAATAATATCCAAGATTCTCACTACTAGATTGGGCAAGGTTCTGGGCAGTGTCATTAATAAAGCTCAGGCTTCCTTTGTGACATGGCAGCATATTCAAAATCACATATTACTTGCAACAGAGCTGATTAAAGGGTATAACAGAAAGGTGATTTCCCCTAGATGCATGATCCAGCTAGATCTCCAAAAAGCATATGATATGGTGGACTGGTGTGCGTTGGAGAATATCATGTGTGAAATTGGTATTCCAAGGAAGTCTGTGGACTGAGCTATGACAACTGTGACTACTATTTTGTATCGTTTCAATCTAAATGGTAAGGTTACAGATAAAATGGAGGCTAGACGAGGCATACGTCAAGGGGATCCATTATCTCCTCTCTTGTTTGTCATTACAATGGAGTATTTGAATATATTATTCTTCCAAATGCAAAGGAATCCGAATTTCAATCATCATCCCAAGTGCGAGAGGTTGTCAATTACTAACATGATTTTCGCGGATGATTTACTGTTATTTTCCAGGGGGACATTAAATCGATTGAGCTTGTGCAAAAAACTTTACAAACTTTCCTTGAGTCCACAGGGTTGAAGATGAATCCCACAAAAAGCAGCATCTATTTTGGTGGGATGACAGTTGATGCCAAAGAGCGTATTCTGCGTATGACTTCCTACCGAGAGGGTAAGTTCCTGTTTCGTTACTTGGGCGTGCCTGTGACCAGCAAGAATCTCTCGGTGATCCATTACATGCCTCTTGTGGATAAACTGGTCTGCAGAATTACACATTGGAGGGCTAGTTTGCTGAGTTATGCAGGTCGGATGCAACTCATTAGAGTGTTTTGTATGCTATTTCTTCATTCTGGATGCAGTGTTTCCTATTCCCCAAGACTGTCTTGCATAGAATCACTACTGTTTGTAGAATATACCTCTGGACAGGGTGCAATACTGTGAGTAAAAAGAGCCATGTTGCTTGGGATAAGATTTTTAAACCATCCACAAAAGGTGGGCTTAATGTTAAGGATGTGGCCCTTTGGAATAGAGTTCTCATTCTGAAGTTGCTGTGGAATATTTGTGCCAAGGCTGACAATTTACGGGTTCAATGGATTCATGCGTATTATCTGAAGAATGATGAGGTCATGTACAGAAGTCCCAAACTGACCGATTCCGATATTTTTAAAGCTATTTTGCAGCAACGTGTACTTGTGCCTGGTATTAATAGCCTGTGGGTTAGTATGTTGACTGAGGGGAAGTTCCACACTAAGAAAGTGTACAATGAGTTGATACGGTCAGTGATAAAGTAATATGGTGCAACCTCATCCTTCTTAACAAGGCACGACCCCGATCCATTTTTACTCTCTAGATGTCTTGCCATGGGAGCTTAGCAACTAAGGCTAGGTTGTTCAGGTTTGGTATGATATCTAATAATATTTGTGTGTTTTGTGATAAAGAGGAAACTGTTGATCACCTCTTTTTCGGGTGTACAAAGTTGAAGAGTATTTGGAAAGCTGTGCTGAATTGGCTCCGGATTATACATGTTCCTGGATTCTGGTTTGAGGAAATGAATTGGATTCTTAGGCATTATCGTGGTAAGGGCTGGAAATCTGATTTGGTTAGAATGACTTTTGCTGAAATCATTCATGAATGTTGGCATCTGCGAAATGACTTCATTTTTCGTAATGGTAGTGATGATAGGAATATTGTAGAGAAGATCATTAATGTGATTGTTTATAGAGGGTGGAATAGTCCTAAGCTTAGACCACACTTAGCTTCGTTAATGATGCCTTAAGAATAGCCTAATTCATTTGTTATTTTGAGGGCTGGATCCTAGCGATCGTCGTGTATTAATTATTTTTTGAGTTAATACAATTTTGATTCAAAATAAAATAATAATAATAATAATAATAATAATAATAATAATAATAATAATAATAATAATAATAATAATAATAATAATAATAATAATAATAATAATAATAATAATAATAATAATAATAATATAAAAGATAGTTAAATTAAGGTCATACCGATATATGAGGTAAATAGGGTAATGCATTTTTATCGGTGTAATGTCACCATTACTTTTCAATGTTGTATGATTTTTATATATTTTAAAAATATTTTTTTGAAAAAACAATGAAAGTTTTCAAAGACGATTTGTTTGTTTATAATTTCAATTTTAATAATTGTTTGGATAATTTAGTCAAACTACTTACAAGGTGCAAAATGTTAATCTTATGATTAAATGGAAAATATGCCGTTATATGGTAAAAAAAAGATATCGTTCTTCGACATTTAGTTTTCAAATGAGTTATTCAGATAAACAGAAAGAAAAAAAATAGAAAATGTACCTTTCTTCATCTACAGAAGAAATAAAAACTTTGAATAATTAACAAATGTCACATTTTCCACCAAATACACATTTTTATATTATTATATAAGTATTTGTTTGAAGTAAGCACATAGATTTTAATTCAAAGTCTATGTCGAGTTTAGCTCTTTGAAGTAAGCCAAAACACCAACAAAAGGAGCATTGATATATGTAGTTGGTTCTGATTGAGAAACATTTAAACGTGAATCTTGAAAAGAATCATCATCTGCGGGTCCTCCAACAATTGCACCGGTTAGTACATTGATATTTGGTGCTTGTGATTGAAAATATTTGTCTCCATCACGACACCCTATATGCTTAGGATACACATCAATTGATGGATTTATTGAACCACGATGGTGTATCTTCTGAGGATATTTTTTTCCATATCCTACCATATATGACATTCCTAGTGGGTTGTTTCCTAGTACATAGTCAACCTAAAAAATAGAATTTAAGAAATATACTTTAAAACACATATACATATTCACTAGCAATTAAAAATCAAAATAATACATATTTGATTTAATAAATGAATTTATACAAAAAAAAAAAAAAAGATAAACGGGCAATAACATGCACAACAATTGTTTAATAATTACCTGAGTTTTTGTTAGATTAACGAGATCATATGCTTTGACAACAACATTACCACAATTGAGTATTTTATGGTTAGCTTCCATGTAACTTGCATAGACAATTAATAGAAAAGAATATGATGCTACATGTTGCATATTACTTGGTCCAGGTATGAATAGAAGTCCACCTAATCAACAACCAAGAGTCAATTTATGTAATTTAAGCATATATTTTTACATCAGCTAGAAAAATAAGTATTTCTCTATAGAGTATAACTTGTATAATAACGACAAAAAGATTTGACTATGATTAAGGATAATAAAATAGGTTTGATTTGTTGAGCATATCCGTTTGAACTGCATTTTTTTTTTGTAAGGTATGTCAAAGTTTTAGATTTTTTTTTCTTTTTTGTACTTATGAATCTTTATTTCTATTTCTTAACGGAATGGAGAGTAGGGTTTTTTATCTCTTACCTTTAGAATATGTGACTGTTTTGTTTGGTGAATTAGGCAACAAATTGCATATAAAGTTTTCTGCATTAGGGATGAAAGGATTCTGATTTGATGGATCTTTCATCACCCACTGCCAAAATTTGATTAATAAAATCAGACTTGACAAATGTCAAATAAATAATTGATTCTTACATGCATCAAATGGTATAACTTTTTTTTTGTGTGTAAAAGAGTGTTTGCTCAATTACGCTAGTAATGAAAAGTGACACTAACCTGAGAAACAAGTACATTAATTCCAGCATCCTTGGAATCCCATCCAAAATCATCTATGGTTCTTATGAATTGCATATTTGATTTTACAAAGTTCCAATAACTTTGATCATTTGAAGCCTTATACAACCATGCTGCCGCCCAAACCAACTCGTCCTGAATTTGATCACAAATAAAATATTTATTTATTAATTTGGTTATTAGATTAACCATCAAATAAATGAATTATTAATTAACTATATGAGTCTGATTAAACTATATGATTGTTGAACCGATAAATATTATTATTATTTTTAAATATAATAACATATATTTCATACTTAAATTTTAATCTTATATATTCTGCTTAATCTAATTGGCTTAATATCAATTTAACTAGATAAATGATTCAATAACATGATATCAATGATGAATTTGCTTTTTGATTTAACCATCAAACATGATATAATGATATGGGTTTTAAAACTATACAACAACATCAATTTTTTTGTTGGAATTTGATTTGCATATTGATTCAATACTTTATAATATTTTTCTAAAAAAAATAGTTACAAGATCATGAAAATCATACCATGTAGCCATCGATATCACAATAGAAGGGACATGCTCCATCACCTATGGAATCATTATAAGATCCACGGTAATTATTTGCAAAATCAAACACCTAAATTTTATATAAAGATATGTTAATCAGTAACAAGCTATTTAGAAAACTATAATATAAAAAATAAAAAACAAATTGATACCTAATATAAGGTAAGATTCATGAAAAAAAAATCATTTTTTTAACAAACTCTTTTCATATTTAATTATTTTTAATATGGACGTCAACATTTATTTTTACCTAAAGTGTTTCTTTTTCCCTAAATTAAGTGCAGGAATCAATTTTCTTTTGTAAAATTCAAATATTTCTTTATATTATTAGCAAATAAATTCAAATTAAGTAATAAAAAAGATGTTTAATATAAAAAAAATTATTTTTTAAATTTATTGAAGAAATAACACACGTGTGAATTATATATAATCAAAATACACTAATTTTTCAATAAAATTTAAAAAAAAAATTTATATTAAAAATCAGAAGTAATACCATTTTAGCTCTATCAAGCAGAACTCTAGAGTATAAATAATTAATTTTGTTTAATGCAATCGATGATGACGCAAGGGCGGCCGCAATCTCGGCCGAAACCTCTGAACCAGGTCTATCTCGAGAGACAAAATATATTTGTCTAGAAGTATCCATGTCTTCGGGTCTTTCCCAACAATTATGGTCGCTAATAGGATCTCCAACTTGTGCTACAACAATATTTGAGATTTTTGTTGCTTTTAGAAAATAATCAGTTCCCCAACGAATTGCTTCTATTGCATGTTGCAAATCTGGACCCATCAAATCTCCAAATTCTATAACACTCCAAGCTAGTATCGTTGTTGTAAATGCCATAGGGAAATGAAACTTTACATTATCACCAGCATCATAGTATCCACCAATCATATCCATCTGTTTTGAAACGCAAAGTTTCACAAATAAATACCAAATTCAATGTGACAACTAAAGTTACGGAATCACATATTCGATACATAGTCACACAAAATTAATATCGAAACAATAGGTTTTTATTAGATCTTTGATAAATAAGATACACATATAATTTACTTACATCAATATCATATCCATCACTAAGACCAGAGTCTTTTCTCCATTTCATACGCTGAGAAGGTGGCAATGGTCCTGACCTTTGCCCTTCAAAAAACAAAATACTTTTTGTTAATGCATCACTATAATTAAGTGAAATTGGTTTTACCATTGTAGCCATCATCATTGTCACTAACACAAACATTTTTGACAATATTTCTACTCTATTTCCTCTCATATTTTATGTATCTTATTAAATTTCAATTTTAAGGTATGATATTTGAGCATTCATAAAAAATAATTTTTATTTAAAAAAAAATTGATGAATGATAAATATCAACAATTTACTTACATTATATATATATATATATATATATATATATATATATATATATATATATATATATATATATATATATATATATATATATATATATATATATATATATATATATATATATATATATATATATATATATATATATATATATATATATATATATATATATATATATATATATATATATATATATATATATATATATATATATATATATATATATATATATATATATATATATATATATATATATATATATATATATATATATATATATATATATATATATATATATATATATATATATATATATATATATAATATATATATATATATATATATATATATATATATATATATATATATATATATATATATATATATATATATATATATATATATATATATATATAATCTAGTTGAACTATCTATAATGTATATATATAATATATATATATATATATATATATATATATATATATATATATATATATATATATATATATATATATATATATATATATATATATATATATATATATATATATATATATATATATATATATATATATATATATATATATATATATATATATATATCAGTTGAACTATCTCATCCATCCTATAATAATTTTTATTAAAATTAAATATTAGTTTAACATAAGATCAAATCTACAATAATTTTTATAGATTAAACTAAAGTCAAAATTACATAATTTTTAAAAAAGATTTACTTTTTTATAATTTACAATACAATGTTTATAATTAATTCTAATTAATATATTACAATCATTTTCTGTATTTATAAAAGTGATATTAAATTTTAAATTAAGTTAATTGAATAATGATATAAATAGTTATCTTGTAAATGAATTGTATTTCAAAAGATATTTATAAATTAATATAAAGTTCAAAATATTAGTATAAAATAGTAATACAATAATATTTATTTGATAAATTTGGTAGGTATACTTTTTTTTATTATTTAAAATATTACCATTTTAGTTAAATATGGTTTTTAGATTGAGCGCGTGTGTGACCTAGTGGTGAAACACTTGAGTCTTGAGAGTTTGCTCCTCTCAAGGTTTTAGGTTTGAATTCTACTAGATACAAATTATTTATTAAAAAAATGACTTTTAGAAATTTTTAAGCTTTTTCTATGTAGACCCTCTTTGGTAAGATATTTTTTGAGCTTATAGTGTAACATCCCGACTTTTATTAACTATTTTTATTAGTTATTTATTTATTTAATTATTATGTGGTGTGATAATTATTTAATTAATTAATTATTTAATTATGCGACTATGTGCTAATTGGGTTATTTAGGTTATTAAATGTATTAATGAATGAAATAATTAGTTGATTCTAATAATGAGAAATAGAAGTAATAAGGGTGTGTGTGCAAGTAAGCCCATTAGTTATATGATACTAGTTAGTAAAGAAACTAGATTACAGATTCATTTTGTGAAAAACAAGAGAAAAGAAGAGATAAGGGAGAAAAGATAAGAAAAAGGAGAATAGACAACCCTAGAGTATTCAACCTAAGAGGTAAGGGTGGGTATTCATGTTATTATGGGTATATGATGTATGGAATGGGTAGTAACATGATAAGTGTTGTTGATTTCAATTTCTAGAATCTTACATGTTAGAGTTTACGTAGAAATCTATGAAATTGATAAGAATCGATGTGTTGAATGGAATAGAATGAATAATCTCATATTAGAATGATAGGTTGTTGCTAAAATTGACAAGCATGATGATTTGTGGTGATTTATGGTGCTTTTAAGAAGGAATTTCGTGTAGTATTTGTGTTAGAAAATGCAAAAAAAATCCTTTTAATGTAGTATGCGTCGACTCATGCATATGGGAGGGTCGACCTGAGCATACTCGCGGAGCAGAGGCTCTATGTCAAAGAGCGATGCGTCGATCTATAGAGGTTATGATTCGACACATAGGTGTCCAAAAGACTTAGTATGAGTCGACCTGAGCAGTCATGAGGGGCATCCAATATTTTTTGACAGATTTTTGTAATGACCATAACTTTTGAACAGTAACTCTATTTTAGGCGTCATTCAAAGCATTAGGAAGCTAATAAAATAACCTTTAAGATAGAACTATGTTTGTTGGCATTGGACGATTGGATCATTATGTGATTGTGTAAAGTAACATGTATATGTGTATATGTATGTCATGAATAGGTGAAATATGAATAACATGTGTTAGTATTGTTGCTAAATGCTATCCGTGATATGCTTGATGGGTGAATGCTAAATAATTGCATTATTAGTAATGATAACATGATAAATGTATATTTTGTGCAATGTTGGGATGATTCATTTTGATGGATTATTGTGATATGCGGTAATGATTAAGGTTTAGTGATAATCTTAATCTGCATATATTTGATTATGTTTGCACATGCATACATGAGGAGATTGAACTATGTTTGGTTGCTTTGATCCTTGTGTGGAAATAGAAGTGGTGGACTATATGTTCATAATGATGGGCTTTGATCTTGTCCGGATTGGAAGCGTGGCTCTGATTCTAGATATGGAATCGAGAGCGAGGTGAGCTTGATGTTCACGATGGTACCATATGCATGAGTCACATTGAGTTGTATTGGAGTCACATTTGTTGCTATGTGATGTTTTGCTTTGATGCATAATATATTTGATAATTGGTTTGATCGTGAAATTGGTGATGTTTGTAATATATGTGATAATTGAATTATTTATTACATTGATGTTACTTCGATGGAAATTGTGCTATATGCGATGATTGTATGATTTGTTCTACTTGGTATACTTGTAATGTTTGGATATAATTGTTTTGGTACTTGGAATGATAAAGCCATGTTGTATAGATAATTATATGAAGTGTGATGAATTATTTGCATGTATGTGTGTTATATACATTGTTTATATTTTATATATTCATAATGATATGAATTTTCACCCTTCTGTTGCAATGATGTTCTATGCGACATCGCTTAGGTACCGAATATAGTGGTGCTTCGCACGAGGATAGTTGAGGAGATTAGCTTGGTTTATCCGTTTTTCCTAGGTAGTGAATCAATACTCTGGTCATGTAACACGGGGGGTATTTGAACTCATGTTTGTTGTGAAGAAATTTTTTTATATTCTCTTATTTGGTTTGTATTTTGAGATAATATGTTGGGTGGCCTTAGTGCCCAATGTTTTGGATTCATATGACTTGTTATGTGTGAATTATTGCTATGTTGGTATATGATTATAGTATAGGATATAATCATTTGATAAAGTTTTGAGTAAAGAAATATTCTGATGTGATTTCATAGTTGTGGAAACATGAAGTTTGAATATGTGTTATGTATTATGACCAGGTGTATGTTGATGAATGTTTGTTGATTTTCTATGTTTTGGAAAATGACATGTGATACCCTTTGAATATTATGCATGTTATCTTACTCTGTTTTATGCTATATTTGCTTGGGGTTAGAAAGGGGTGTCACATTAATGGTATCAGGGATGGTCGGCCAATTGGCCAGGTTATTGATATCTTTATTCCCTTTGTATTTGATTTGTGTATCTGACACGATCAATATTGTCTATCTGTTGGTTGTTGGATGTCTTAGGACGATAGTTGCATGAAGGAATTATAATGCCATTGCTGAGGCATTAAGGATGTTGGCTGAATCTCTTGGACAAATTCCACAGGTGAATGCTGGTAACAGAGATGAGGATGACGAGTTTCGTGCTTTGGGGAAATTCCAGAGGAACAACCCTCCAATATTTAAGGAGAGCATGAACCTGACAAGGCGCAAGCTTGGTTAAAGGCGATTGAAAAGATCTTTCGAGTCATGAGTTGTACTGATGCAAAGAATATGCAGTTTGGTACTCATAAGCTTGAGAAGGAAGATGAGGATTGGTGGGACAACACTGTTCAGAGGTTTGATGAAGATGGTATTGTGGTTACTTGGGCTCTTTTCCGTGATGATTTTCTAGAGAAGTACTTTCTGGAAGATGTGCGTGGGAAGAAATAGGTGGAATTTCTTGAGCTGAGGCAGGGTAATGGGACTGTAGCTGAGTATACCGCAAGATTACAAGAGTTGATTAAGTATTATCCTCATTACAATAACATTAATGCTGAGAAGTCTAAGTGTCTTAAGTTTGTGAATGGTTTGAGACCTGATATCAAGAAGGCTATTGGTTACCAACAGATTGCTCGTTTTTTTGAGTTGGTGAATGAGAGTAGGATTTATGATGAGCATAGTAGGAAGAGTGCTTCTTACTCTAAAAATTTGCATGATAGGAAAGGAAAAGGTCAATTCCGTGGGAAACCGTTTGATGATAGGAGGAAACAATAAACTGGTTATGGCAAGAAGCCAAGTGGGGGAGGAGTTTCTGCTCAGATTATGTTCTTCAAGTGTGGTGTAGAAGGGAATCACAGTCCTGAATGTGGAAAGGTTTTTGGTAAGTGTTTCAAGTGTGGTAAGCCAGGTCACAAATCTATTGATTGCAAGGTTAGTTCTAGTGTGACTTACTACAATTGTGGTGAGCAAGGGAACATTAGTACCAAGTGTGACAAGCCAAAGAAGGAGCAATCTAGAGGGAAAGTGTTTGCATTGTCCGGTTCTGAGACTGCTGCTGAGGATAGACTAATCTGAGGTACATACTTTATTAATGGTACACCTTTGATTGTTATCGTTGGTACTAGTGCAACAAATTATTTCATTTCTTTGGATTGTGTTAAGAGGTTGAATCTTGAATTGTCTCATATGCATGGAAATATGATTATTGATACTCCTGCTATGGGTTTTGTGTCTACTTCTATTGTGTTTTTGAATTTTCCCTTGAGTATCTTTGGTAGAGAATTTGGGATTGATTTAGTTTGTATTTCGTTAGATAAACTTGATGTGATTCTTGGTATGAATTAGTTAGAGTACAATCATGTTTATATCAACTGTTTTGATAAGACGATTATCTTTCTTGATCCTGGTGTCGAGAGGGATTTGGTTTTGTCTGCTAAACAATTAGATGAGTATGTGCAATGTAACACCCCAATTCTACCCGTCAATTATATAAATAGATCAGAGTTATAAAATCATTCATGCAAACGAACCAGGATGCCACAAATTTATAATTAAAAACTCATTACATTCACCGTGGATACATAACACTTTAAAACTTCGAATGAACCATCAGCATAATAATTAAATCTCTTAAATCAACAATTTAACATCTACGCAGCGGAATTCTTGATAACATCTTTATCATCGTTACAGCAACTTCAAAACAACACATACTTAATAATAATCAACTTAAAGTTCAACAACTGAATAATCAACAATCAAAAGCAACAAGCGTTCATCCCCCCAAGTGTTACATATAAGAGCAATGACACCGACTCGAACTATTGAAGGTATACAACCTTCACTCTCGATTACCCGCACGTTACCAACATAAGGGCAACATTCAAACAGAAGGGGTGAGATATCTAACAATATAATAAAGCGTATGATAATTAATATATTGAATTAGATCATATAACACCGCCACTTCTCATCTTATAATCAACAATAATCGCATCAATAATACACATTCACAACATCAATACACAACCTCTTTATGCAATCATATAATGCGACTCAATACTATGCAGATGCATGTGGTACCATTGGAGTAGAACTCCCATCTTAAAAATCTGTCAATAAATAGAGGCATCAACAAGGCATAAGCCTTCATCTTAATATTCACCAATACAGGTCATCTTAACGAGCATAAGCTCGATCTTGAAATGCAATGTATGCAACACAATCATGAATGTAATGACAACACCAAAATCAACAACATCTCAACACAACGTCATTCTTGGCCAAAAGCATACATCTTAAAAGCTGCCCATTATAAGAGGCATCACAACATCTTTCATCAACATCATACATCAACATCATAAATCATCAAACATCATATATCATCGCAATTCGTCAAACATCATATATCATCGCAATTAGTCAAACATCATATATCATCATAATTCACAGCAATTCAGCCACAACAACATTACAACAGCAAGTTGTCAATCTCGCAATGTTGGCCATAGGCATATAACATGATTCGTCTATAACTAGTTAATCAACTAAGGCTTACTCCTAAATTACCAACCTCTACATATTACTATTCTGTAATACTACATCATTATCATCATTAATCCTACTGTTACAATTCAGACAGTAATCTATAAACGTTTCATCCTCATCATTCCTCACAAAAATCAACATAATGATCAACACGGGAACTAATCTGATTCGTAACTTGGATACTAGAATTATCCTTCATATTCTTCATTTTAATCCTTAAGAATGAATTTCATCGCGTTAGCTATTCAACGCTTCAAACGGTACCTCAAACGGAGTCCGAAAACTCAAGTTACAGCATTCACAAACTGATTATTCCAAAAACCAGCCAACATGGGTCGATGCATAATGCCTTGGGTCAACGCATACTGAATTGAACTCGCAACATGAGTCGACGCATCCTCTCTTGTATCGACTCATACTGAGTCTGCCACACTGCATGTATCGACACATGCTTACATATCGACTCATCCTGAGTCTGAAAGCCCTCATGTATCGACACATGACTCCTTCGTGTCGACTCATACTGAGTCTAACATCATTCTTGTATCGACACATCACGTTTGGGGTTGACACATACTGCTCTGCTAAGGGTATTTTCTGTGATTTTCTGTGTTTTCACTACGGGTTCCATACTTTAAGCCCTAAAAACATCCTCTAATAATGGAAAATCATCAAATATAATTATCCTATAATTCTACATCAAATAAACAACATAGGAACATCATCATTCATCTTCCAATCATCAATTCTCATCATACAACATCATATACATACAAATCATAAACCAAACAATCTTTCACCTCTAACCCCACATACCAATTATCATGAACCCTATTATAGATTAAGAACCCCATCCTTACCTTGGATTAAAGGTTGCTCTATAATTTCCAGTTGATTTTTCATTCTCCCTATTTTCCTTCTTCCCAACAGCTTTCATGTTCTTTCTCTAACCCTTATTCTTCTACTGCTTCCTTCTTCTTATCACTTCTAACAATATAATAAAATAACCTATTATTCTCTTTATGCCTTAATGGGCTTAAGACTACTACACCCCCTTAATTACTACTTCTATTCCTTTAAAACAAGTCTACATCAAATAATATCATTCTTCTAATAGTATTTCACCACTTAATAAAATAAATAAATCCAATTAATCACAACACAACTTCTCAAATATTCCAAAAATAATTTAATTAAATAATTAATTAAATTACGGGCGTTAGAACTCTCCCCCACTTAGAATATTTTTGTCCTCGAAAATTTACCTTAATCAAACAACTCAGGATAGGAGTCTCGCATTTTGCTCTCCAACTCCTAAGTCATGCTTTTTCCGAAAGCTCCTAGCCAAACCAATTTAACCAAGGAAATATCTTTGCCCCTCAGAGTATTTATTTCACGATCCGCGATCCGTACAGGCATCGTCTCCACCGTAAGATTATCCTGTACTTGCACATCGTCCATATGAATCACATGAGATGGATCTGAAATATACTTCCAGAGTTGTGACACATGAAACACATCATGCAAATTCGAAAGATTAGGCGGTAAAGCCACTCTGTAAGAAACATTCCCACTCTCTCCGGAATCTGATATGGTCCAATAAAATGAGAAGTGAGCTTCTTAGACTTCAATGCTCGCCCAACACCAGTCACAAGTGTAACTCTTAAAAATACATGGTCACCCGATTGAAATTCTAAATCCTTCCTTCACTTGTCATGATAACTCTTCTGTCTACTTTGGGAAGATTTCATCTTTTCTCGAATCAACTTCACCTTTTCAGTAGTCTCACGAACAAGTTCAGGTCCAAGTACTACACTTTTACCAAATTCATGCCAACATAAAGGAGTTCTACATCTTCAACCATACAACGCTTCAAAAGGTGCCATCCCAATACTGGAATGGTAACTGATATTATAAGTTAACTCTATCAAAGGAAGATAAGTATCCCACGAACCTCCCTGCTCAAGAACACATACCCTCAGCAAGTCTTCCAACGATTAGATAGTCTGTTTAGTATGACCATCTGTCTGAGGATGATACGCTGAACTCAACCTCAACTTAGAACCCAACGCTTCTTGCAAACTCTTCCAAAAATCAGAAGTAAATCTTGGATCTCTATCTGACACAATGCACAAAGGAACACCATGCAGCTTCACAATCACACTAGTGTAAATCTCAGCCAACTTCGACACTGGAAAACTGATGTTAATAGGAATAAAATGAGCCAACTTCATAAGCCTATCAACAATCACCCAAATCAAATCATGTCCTATTATAGTATTAGGTAACCCTGTCACAAAGTCCATTGAAATGCTATCCCATTTCCATTCTAGAACTTCTAACGGTTGCATCAACCCTGCAGGCTTCTGATGTTCAACTTTCGACTTCTGACAAGTCAAACATGCATACATAAACTGAGCCACATCACTCTTCATTCCAGACCAACAAAATAAACCTTTCAAACCTCGATACATCTTTGTAGATCCTGGATGAATACTCAGCTTACTTCTATGACTCTCTTCAAGTATCACTTTTGTGATACGGTGGGAGAACTGACTGTGGTTTTGCGTTTGTATTCGCACTTGTGCGGTTGAGCAAGAGTCGCCACCGACTTTTTATTTTATCCTAAAGGAAAGGTTGAAAAAGCACAGCAAAAACCTTTTGAGATATTTCGTGGGTCCGGGGGGTAGATTATGAAAAGGGAAGGTATTAGCACCCTTTTCATCCATGGTTATCCATGGGCTCTTAGTTACTTGGTTTTTTAGATCACTTGCCTTGATTTTTTTGATTGCTTGAAAATGGTGTATGTGTGAGTGTTTTTGAAAATGTTTTTGAAGAAGATGCCTTGTCTTAGGCTAACCTTGTAACAATTCTTTACTCGAATATTTTACAAAGGCGTGTATCTTTTCGAAAAGATGTTTCAAAATGTTTTGAGAGTTTGTTTGAAAGTGCTTGTGGATTGTGGTTTTTGAAAAGAAGGCAAGTGTTTTTTGCAAGTTGATTCTCAAGTAACTAAGAGTTTTGTCTATCCTATTGTACTAAAAGGTTTTTTGTTATGTTTTAACCCCTTTTAACAATTTTGTTCCACCATTGAATTTGGTGGACAATCTTGCGTTTAGGAAGTTTATTCGGGACGGGCGCGGGTCATCGTATGGACCATGAATGCAATGGTGCCAAGTGTCTTTGGCAATTTGCTTTGAAGGGACTATGATCATTCTTTTTAGGCAATATTCGAAAGCGTCATCGAGGGACTTATGATCATTTTGCATTGGTTTTGCCAAAGATACTCGACGTGCAAGCATGGCCCATTTTAGAAGGCAACATGTAGGATTACCCT
Organism: Vicia faba; assembly: GCA_948472305.1. NCBI lineage: Eukaryota > Viridiplantae > Streptophyta > Magnoliopsida > Fabales > Fabaceae > Vicia > Vicia faba. The sequence continues at coordinate 1,684,455,075 of OX451737.1, read as the reverse complement.
AGAGAGTGCAAGTGTGATTGTGTATTGATTTCATGTATTTGTCTTGTATTAGGTTATCTAGCGTCTGATTTTATGTACATGCAAACCCTAGGTCTAACCATGGTATAATTGAAAGCGGTAAATTGCGAAAATGTAAAGTCTACGCTATTACAAAATCAATATCCGGGAGTGGGGGTACAAATTTATGAATGGGGATGAGACTTAGGAACATAGTGTCCAATAAATTAACCAAATCGAACCAATCAAATGTAAATGTAACGAATGTCAACGTAAGCAAATGTATAATGTATCAAAATGCAAGTATATTGCGTAAGTGTACGTGTATTTGATTATTTACAGGTGCGACAATGTGATTTTTATGAGAGTATTATTAAGTATTTGTTTTAACCTAAAGAAAAAATTAAATGTTTATTTAATTAATTAGTAATCTTGTATTTTCTTAATATGTACAAAAAGAAATGTTTTAATCAAATGCTTTAAATTCTAATTAAATTATGTATAAAAATGTATCTTTGTTTATTATGTACAAAAAATATTTAAATTAGATATTCTAAATAAAAATGTGTTTTATGTATTAATGTATTAGTATGCCAATTAAATGTTAATCTTAAGAAACAAATTATATTCTTTGTATATATAAGAAATAAAGGAAAAGGTAAGTTTAAATATAGAGAAAAGTATTTTTATAAGTTTCTAAATGAACCAAATAAAAAGAATGTTGTTAGTTTTTGTATTTTGTTAATTAAAAAAAAGAAAATAATGTTTTTAAAACTGAATTGGAAACAAAAAAAGAAGTGGGCTTGGAGGATTATGGCCCAAGTAGAATGAATAGATAGAAGGGGGGTTTGAATTGGAAAACAGAAGGGCTTGGGCGTTGAGAAAAATGGGTTAGGCCCATATTGACATTAAACATTTTTTAGGGTTTTGATTTGTTATTCAGTTGGTCATACGCTTAGGTTTTGTGTAGCGGCGACGTTCGTCCGTTTTCATCTTCTCCGTCTTCGTTCAATCTTTCCAGCTTCTGAGTTCGTCCCCTCGCCTAAGCCACCAACGCAACCCCTTAACCTCTCCTTCCTCCATAGCTCGAGCCAAATGGTTTTACGAAGCAAGGTTTGATTTTGGTGTTTTTATACCCTTTTAATGATTTTTGCATGCTTATTTCGTTTTGAACTTTGAATTTCTTCTTTGCTATTATTGTCATGGATGTTGTGGAAGAATAGAGAAACAGAAAGCGTTACCTCTTGAAGACGAAGGAAGAGGTTGAAGTCGGAGGCGTTCCGGAGGTTTGACGGCGAGGGGATCGTGAAAGAGCTAACTTGTCTGGACTCCTGGTATTCGTGTCTTAACCCCCTTTTTTAGGTTTTATGATGCGTTCTGAAAACCTTTATTTGATTTCTCTTCTTCTTCGTCTTTGAGTTGCCTTGGATGCTTCTGTTTGATTGACTTTGAATTTCCTTTGAAACTGTTGAGCTTGATAATTGCCTTTAAACGTTTTGCCTTTTGATTGTTGAGCTTGATAGTTGCTTTTTGCCCAATGATGTATTCACTGAGGGGCTTTTGGGTTTGGTTATCTCTCTTCTTTGTCCCTGAGTTGCCTTGAATATGCTTTATTTCTTAATGGCCAATGATGAGGCATCTGAGGCCTTCGACATTGGACATTGGTTTAATGGCTAATGAGGTTTAGGCCAAGGTGTTTTGGTTATGGTAATGGGTATTGATGGCTTGCTTCAGGCAGGTTTAATGTTTGACAGGTTTGTATGGTTTGAGTTTGGGATTAGGCAGGCTTTGAGCTTTAACAGGTTTCATGGCTTAGCAGGTTTGAGTTTAGGCCATGTTTTGGTTTGATGTTTTATGGTTTATGCAGTGGGCAAGTTTGCTTCAGGCAGGTTTTATGGCTTGACAGTAGGGTGAGGCTTGAGGCTTAATGCTTGTTGGTTTGCTTCAGGCAGGTTTGGCTTCAGCAGGTTTGAGTTTGACAGTAGGTAATGGTTTATTAGGCCATTACAGGTTATGTGTTTGTGACTTGCTTGCTTCAGGCAGGTTTGGCATATGCTGGTATGGTTTTTTTGTTTACTGTCACCAGGTTGAGCTTGGTTAACACAGGTTGGCGTTTTGTATTGTATCTTGATGGTTATGAGGTTTTTTTTATGGTGAGATAGGTTTATGCAGTAGGAGTTTGTATATCTCCTGTGTTAGAGTTTTTTTGAGCTTCTTTATCCTACTGTGTTCAGTATTTTTTGTATATCTCTCTCTTCCTGCCTAAAGCCTAAAAACCTGCATTCTTTTATCTCTCTACTCTTCTCTCTCTCAGTACAGTTGAATATTAAACTATGTTTTCTGCTGTACCTTTGTTCTGAAAGGGCTACTTGTTGGGAAATGATGAAAAGAAGATGTATGCTTGCATAATGGTTTTCCTCTGCATATTTTATCTTTTCTTGACAGCTTTTGTGCTTGCTTGATATCTTGCCATATCTTCTTATTGACAGCCTGGATACCTTTGTGCAGTAACTTGTACCTTTTGGCATATTTTGACAGAAAGTTGCAATTTGATTTTTAGTTGGGTTTGAACTGTGTAGTTTGAGATTTTGAACTTATGCATTTTGACACTTTGCATTTTTTCTCAACTTTGCATTCATGATTAGCAAATAACATTCTTCCCTCTTTGTGAACCGGGAGAAATCCCGTGATTTGCAGAGAGGGTTAACTGATCCCAATCAGTGGCCCTTAATGATGACTGTAATTTTATCTGTCTTTTCAATTCAATTTAACTGTTATTTGACTTTTCTCTTTTCCTCTTGCAGATGAATAATTGAATGGAGGGGAGCATCACTAAATGAAGAATGAAGAATTAGGGACTTAGAAAATATTTAGAAAAATAGGATAGTTTTATTTTCAATTTAATCATTGTAAACTATTATTATTATAAATACTTCGTAAATGAATACTTGTATCTAAATAATAATTGTAACAAATATTTAAATATGAAATAAAAATTCTATTGATCCATTTAATTCTTTTTTTATCCCTTTTCAATTATTTACTTATTCTTCATAGTTCCTTAAATTAAAATAAATGAAAATTAAATTCCAGATATTTAATCCTTAGAATAATAAATAATCAACTAAACATTGATTCTATGTTGATCAAAATAAATGAACTTGGCGCCTCCATCATCCAAAGCAACGCACAATCAAACGCAATAACTAATCAGACGCATTCCTTTCTTCCCTGATTTTTTACCAAGCACTGTAAATCCAAACTGCGTATATCTTTTGACTGGTTCAATCAAACGAACGTGAATTCAAACCAACTGTAGTCTTTTTACTGATTAAGTCAAATAATGCGAACTCAATCCAAATCTCGGAATAACTTGCAGAGCATTTAAATCTTTCTGAGAATGTGCCCAAAAAAAACCCTAATTCTTGATTAAATCCCAAAGAGCGTTCGCCTGATCAAAATTGAGCCAAAATCAACCAAAACCCTAAGCCAACTGTGTGAAACATTCCAGATCCCTAAAAAATCAATAAAACCCTAATTTTTGTTTGACTGACGAGAAAAGTCCGTTTGTCTGATTCTTGAGCCAATCTGAAAAATCAGGAAACGCCTGAAGCTGTGATTTCTTGTGGAAAAATGCGAGGGCAAATTTTGGGGTACAACAGTTGCCCCTGTTCAATCTTCTTGAACCTGAAGAGTTAGATTGGCAAGTTTGCCTTTCGCGACTTGAAGGTAAAAGAAGATTGGACACTAAAGTACCCAGAAAATTTGCACTCGTCGACGTGATGGTAGAGGTGAATGGGCTTAAAGATGCCATCTGGTGCGATAGAATATTGTCGGGGAATGGGCTTAGAGATGCCATCTGATAATAGGCTTAAAGATGCCATTTGGTGATGGGCTTAAAGATGCCATCTGGTGTCTGCTGGTAGGAGGATGGGCTTAGAGATGCCATCTGATGACTGCTGGTAGGAGGATGGGCTTATAGATGCCATCTGGAAATGTTGAACTGTATGTCAATAGTGAGTGGACAAGTATCAGAAAGCCACCCATGTTTTGGAACATCTCTGAATCGGGGGTCTGAGCAAGCAATAGATTGACATCCACGTTTCGGAGAATCCGTAAACTATTTTCAGGAGTTGAGATTGAATAAGCAATAGGGCCACATCCGTTGTTGGGAAGCGTCCGTAAACTGTTTTCAAAAGTTGGCATCTGAACAAGTTGGTAGATTGACATCCGTTGTTGGGAAGAATCCGTAAACTGTTTTCAGAAGTCTTGAAGAGGAACCGGTGTAGGGTTTCCTGATGATGCGTCTGGACGGATCCGGAATAAGTATCAGAATGTCGCCGTGTCCGGGTCACATCCGAACTATTTCTGGATGAATCTCGGGAGGTGATCTTTGTCTGTCAACTGATCCTACCTGAAAAAGTAAAGGGTTAGTTGTATGCAATGTCATGATGCATGATGCAATGTATGTGACATCAATGTTTATGACATGAATGTGATGAATGCGCATGTAAGCTGACGAGCTATCTTGCTGAGGATAAATGAATCTTGACTGCTGCAGATAAAAGAGTCTTGATTGCTGCCGGGGAAAACAAATCTCTGGCTGCTGCTGTGGAGGAGAATTCCTGATGACCTCTACAGGGGAGTTCCAAACTAGTAGACTCATGCTGGGGAGGTAAAACTGAGAATCTTTAGTTTGGCGGGAAGTAACTCTGGCGACTTCACCGGGGAACTCAAGATTTGCCCTCCCAAAACTCTGCGGGGAGAAGGTTCATTAGTCTGGCTCCGCTAGGGATTGATAATTTGAAGTTTTATCTTTGCTGGGGATAATGAGACTCGACTCTGAGGGGAGTTAGCCTCTGGAAGGTTCTCTGGTTGGGGATTGCGAGAGTCCTCTGATTGTTGCAGGTGAAGGCTTGGAATCTGAACAAACGATAGATTGACATCCGTTACTGGAGAATCCGTAAACTGTTTTCAGAATGTTTGAGAAGAGTCTGAACAAGCGATAGGTTATCATCCATTACTGGAGAACCCGTGAACTGTTTTCAGAGGTTGAATCTAAACAAGTTGGTAGATTATCATCCGTTGTTGGGAGGAATCTGTAAACTGTTTTCAGAAGTCTTGAGAAGAATCTGAACAAGCGATAGGTTAACACCCGTTACTGGAGAACCCGTAAACTGTTTTCAGAAATCTTGAAGTTGAATAAGCAATAGAGCAGCATCCTTTGTTGGGAAGCGTCCGTAAACTGTTTTCAAAGGTTGCATCTGAACAAGCTGATAGATTAACATCCGTTGTTGGGAAGAATCCATAAACTGTTTTTAGAAGTCTTGAGAAGAATCTGAACAAGTGATAGGTTAACATCCGTTACTTGGAGAACCTGTGAACTATTTTCAGAAATCTTGAGATTGAATAAGCAATAGAGCAGCATCCGTTGTTGGGAAGCGTCCGTAAACTGTTTTCAAAGGTTGCATCTGAACAAGTTGATAGATTAACATCCGTTGTTGGGAAGAATCCATAAATTGTTTTCAGAAGTCTTGAGAGGAACCGGTCTAGGGCTTCCTAAGGATGAGTTTGTGTAAAACTGCATCGGGTTTTTGAACACTTTTGACATTCGAATGCCCCAAGTGGTGATGTAGATAATTTCCTGGCTTGTTACAGGTGTTGATCTGGAATTCTTCAGATGTGCCCTGGCTGGATACAGGAGTCGAGTCTGGAAATAGTCGTCAACAGATATGCCCTGGCTGGATACAGGAATCGAATCTTCAAACTCTTCAGACGTGCCCCGGCTAGATACAGGAATCGAGTCTGGAAATGTGGTCAACAGATATGCCCTGGCTGGATACAGGAATCGAATCTGGAATTGTAATAGTTGATTTGTTGAGCACTTTTGACATTCGAATGCCCCAAGTGGTGATGAAGGAATCTTGAATCAGATTACTCTACATATTGAGAGATTTCTTGAAGTCTTGACTGGACTGCCCCAAGTTAACTGAACTTTGAAAGATCAGTTGGACCTTGACTGGACTGCCCCAGGTTAATTGGATGGTGACATGTCATGCCCCTTGTTGATAGGAGATTTGCAATGGAAGTGTTATCCTCTTGAAGTGATTTTTACTTACTGAGAGAGTTTTCGTTCCTCCGAACATTCGCTGTATGAATTTCTTCGCTGTCAAACAAAAAGCCAAATGCAGACAGTGATATTCAAATAATGCAAAGTTTTATGTTTGTCTCGAAGTTTTTTGAAAAATGCGTTTTTAGCAGAAAACTTTTCACAAGACAAGTCAACACAAGATTTAGAGTAAAGCCCTACAGGAGTCAGGATACCTTTTGTAACAGTATGCTTTCGAACTAGCCCATGCTTCAATTAGGACTTTTGAAGGGTTGTAACGTGGCCTGGTTCACGGTTTAGGAAACAAAGGATAAAGGCTCAAAATATATTTGTACCCACCCGCTCTTCGTGATGTTCTTCATACCTAAGCTCAGTTAACTGTGCGTTACTTTGTTTTGAGTTTGGAACGACTTTTGGGCGATGGTTCACCAGTTGAATTTGGGGAGACAGTCATCATCTCCTTTTTTGTTTTTCAACATTTTTCATGTTGTTGAGGATTTTGTAATGACCTCACTATTTTGATTTTGATTTGTTATCCCTAACTTTTGCCTGACTGTTACCGTTTTCCGGGATTACCGTCAGCGGGATGCCCCAGCTTTCTTAAGCCTCCTTTATAGGTTTTGGCTCGGCGGGCTTTTCCTTTTTTGAGAGATTGACTGTCTATGTGATAGGGAACCTCCCTTGTCTTTTGTTTCCAAAGGAATGCTTTCTTTTTTTGACGTTGTCCGTTGTATTAAGAACTGAGAGTTTGCGACTTCAATGCGCATTTTCTTTTTAATTAACTGAGATACTACCCTGCCCCAGATTTATATCAAAGGTTTTGATTGTTTAGAACAGAAAACTCCTACTTCTTTGGCTCGAAGGGGTTGACTAGGGATTAACTTCCTTATAACTCCAGTGTTTGGGAATTGAAAGAAATGCCTGTACATCATCAGCAAGGTTTGTTCAGAAGCATACTGTATAAGATCATGGTATTGTTTCGTCATCCTCCCTCTAAAGGCTTATAGCTCTTTATCAAGAGTCAAATATCATAAAGAAAAGCATAAGAGTAGTGAAACGAATGGATGAATTCAAGACAAACATATGCAATGCATTAATGAAAACAGAGTTTAACATCAACAAATAATTGTTTGACAGCAAAAGAAATTACAACTTTGAAAATTCAAAAAGAAGCAAAAGTCTTTCAGCTTGAGCTTCGTCACTTCAAGTGGAGAACCTTTTAACGGAAGATTTTCATCTCGCCGTCTGGCATGAATTCCAGCACCCCAATGTTGATCAGATCTTGAATCTTGTTCTTCAAGGCCCAACAGTCGTTGGTGTCGTGTCCCGGGCTGTAGGAGTGGTAAACACAAAATGCGTCGGGATGATAGTGAGGAGAGGAGATATTGGGCTTCTGAGGAGGGTCCTTTAAGGTAAGCAAGTTGACCTCCATCAGGCGCTTCAGTATAAAGAATGATGGTATTTCAGTCTCTGTAAACTGTCTTCCCGACGTTTCTTGTTTACGCCGATTACCCCTTTGACGCTGGCGAGGTTGTTGATGGGCTTGTGACCCTGAAGCAAGCAAAGGAGCTTTCCCCTTGTCTTCTTGAGTTGATGGAGTTTGAGCGGTGACTTGCTCTTCAACCTCAGATGTTTGCCCCAGTTGGTTGTTTAGAAGCAGTTGGCGGACAAGAACTCTGAGTTCCTCTTGTCTTTGAGATAGGTCTTGGATGAGAGCCATCTGGCCCACCAACTGTCCCATCATTTGAGTCCTCAAGGTTGTCAGATTAAACTGCAGTTCCGCAAGCTGATCACTCCTGGCATTGTTGGAATTCTCCAGGCCCTTTGTGAGGAGAGCTTTCATCTCTTCTTGCCCCAGAGACAAGTTCAGGAACATCTCCTGCAGCTGAGCAGTCTGGTCTTGGATGTCTTTGACAGACCTTTCAGAGCCATCTCTTACTGAAATAAACAGCAGGAGAGTAAGGAAACCTGAAAAAGGAAAGATTGTCAAAATGCAATGCATGATATGTGGATGCATGCTTTCAAGGATCTCTTGGGGTAAACACAAGAAGATGTTAGAGGTTGAACTCTGCTCTTGGATTGGAGAACTTTGCACCGGTGGACGTCTTTCCACTAGAATCAAGCTCACCATGTCAAGTGGGTCATAGCCACTGATTCAAGTTGTTGTATTTGAACTTTGACTGGAGAACTTTGTATCGGTGGATGTCTTTCCACGAGAATCAAGCTCACCATGTCGAGTGGGTCATAGCCACTGATTCAAGTTGTTGTATTTGGACTTTGACATGAGAACTTTGTATCGGTGGACGTCTTTCCACGAGAATCAAGCTCACCATGTCGAGTGGGTCATAGCCACTGATTCACGTTGTTGTACTTGAACTTTGACTGGAGAACTTTGTTTAGAGGAGAAACCTCTTGCCCCTTGGTAGACGTCTGGTTCAACGTGACCCTGCATCAAAAGAACCCTCGAGATCCTTGAAATGGTTATTGAAAATGCTATGGTATGATGTTATGATGTTATGTACATGTATGCACAAGCAAGTGAGTGTATATACAGGCAAACATATTCACACAAAGCAAACCAGTCCTTGGGTTTAGGCTTGCATGAGGTTCAGGTACTACCCTCTTGAAGTTAGTTGGCTCATCCTGTCCTAAAATAGAAACCGGGTTCTAAGGAGCTCAATATCATTGGATTGTTTTCTGTGTTCATTGTTTCGGTTTAGCAACTTACTGGCGACCAAAATATTCCAAGAAAACAATCCTCAAAAGAGTGTAGTATCGAGGATCTACCAACTTCGGACTGCACCAAAGTCGGTCATCTCACTACCCCTAAAAGGCTAAGATGGTCAATTAAGGTTCTAAGAGTTCGTTAGTGCTTCATGACATCACACAGCGGCCCCGTACTCTCCTTGACTACTCAAGGGTTACCGGTACTCACAAATATGTCACACTAACATAGCTTACTGCTTCAACCATGTCGGTATACCCCGCACAGTTCCCTCGCAGTTTTTTTGCTATTTACCTAAAAAGGTGCCCCAAATCCGGGTGGAGGATTTACAACAAACCCAAACAAAGACCCAAAAGATAAATCAATCAAGGCAATCAAAGCAAGAAAGTAAAGGTGATCTAAACCCTAAGGTAACCCCACTTTCAAGTTTCTCCCCAGCAGAGTCGCCAGTTCTGTGATACGGTGGGAGAACTGACTGTGGTTTTGCGTTTGTATTCGCACTTGTGCGGTTGAGCAAGAGTCGCCACCGACTTTTTATTTTATCCTAAAGGAAAGGTTGAAAAAGCACAGCAAAAACCTTTTGATATATTTCGTGGGTCCGGGGGGTAGATTATGAAAAGGGAAGGTATTAACACCCTTTTCATCCATGGTTATCCATGGGCTCTTAGTTACTTGGTTTTTTAGATCACTTGCCTTGATTTTTTTGATTGCTTGAAAATGGTGTATGTGTGAGTGTTTTTGAAAATGTTTTTGAAGAAGATGCCTTGTCTTAGGCTAACCTTGTAACAATTCTTTACTCGAATATTTTACAAAGGCGTGTATCTTTTCGAAAAGATGTTTCAAAATGTTTTGAGAGTTTGTTTGAAAGTGCTTGTGGATTGTGGTTTTTGAAAAGAAGGCAAGTGTTTTTTGCAAGTTGATTCTCAAGTAACTAAGAGTTTTGTCTACCCTATTGTACTCAAAGGTTTTTGTTATGTTTTAACCCCTTTTAACAATTTTGTTCCACCATTGAATTTGGTGGACAATCTTGCGTTTAGGAAGTTTATTCGGGACGGGCGCGGGTCATCGTATGGACCATGAATGCAATGGTGCCAAGTGTCTTTGGCAATTTGCTTTGAAGGGACTATGATCATTCTTTTTAGGCAATATTCGAAAGCGTCATCGAGGGACTTATGATCATTTTGCATTGGTTTTACCAAAGATACTCGACGTGCAAGCATGGCCCATTTTGGAAGGCAACATGTAGGATTACCCTAGAGAGTGCAAGTGTGATTGTGTATTGATTTCATGTATTTGTCTTGTATTAGGTTATCTAGCGTCTGATTTTATGTACATGCAAACCCTAGGTCTAACCATGGTATAATTGAAAGCGGTAAATTACGAAAATGTAAAGTCTACGCTATTACAAAATCAGTATCCGGGAGTGGGGGTACAAATTTATGAATGGGGATGAGACTTAGGAACATAGTGTCCAATAAATTAACCAAATCGAACCAATCAAATGTAAATGTAACGAATTTCAACGTAAGCAAATGTATAATGTATCAAAATGCAAGTATATTGCATAAGTGTACGTGTATTTGATTATTTACAGGTGCGACAATGTGATTTTTATGAGAGTATTATTAAGTATTTGTTTTAACCTAAAGAAAAAATTAAATGTTTATTTAATTAATTAGTAATCTTGTATTTTCTTAATATGTACAAAAAGAAATGTTTTAATCAAATGCTTTAAATTCTAATTAAATTATGTATAAAAATGTATCTTTGTTTATTATGTACAAAAAATATTTAAATTAGATATTCTAAATAAAAATGTGTTTTATGTATTAATGTATTAGTATGCCAATTAAATGTTAATCTTAAGAAACAAATTATATTCTTTGTATATATAAGAAATAAAGGAAAAGGTAAGTTTAAATATAGAGAAAAGTATTTTTATAAGTTTCTAAATGAACCAAATAAAAAGAATGTTGTTAGTTTTTGTATTTTGTTAATTAAAAAAAAGAAAATAATGTTTTTAAAACTGAATTGGAAACAAAAAAAGAAGTGGGCTTGGAGGATTATGGCCCAAGCAGAATGAATAGATAGAAGGGGGGTTTGAATTGGAAAACAGAAGGGCTTGGGCGTTGAGAAAAATGGGTTAGGCCCATATTGACATTAAACATTTTTTAGGGTTTTGATTTGTTATTCAGTTGGTCATACGCTTAGGTTTTGTGTAGCGGCGGCGTTCGTCCGTTTTCATCTTCTCCGTCTTCGTTCAATCTTGCCAGCTTCTGAGTTCGTCCCCTCGCCTAAGCCACCAACGCAACTGATGGGGTCTGCGATCGACTTAATGTCTGATGGTATCTTAACTGCAAGCGCACAGCCTATCGGGGTAGTAATAAAAGATTGTCGAATCCACAGGGACTTTGTAATCACGCTAGTGTTGTAAAACAGGTTGGTTTAGCTAAGGCGGAAATTGTCACGTTGGTTTTGGGAAAATTAAGGAAGGTAAATTAATTGATTTTAAAGTAATTATAAAATGAACGGTCGGTATGCAATAGAGTCAACCTAAGGGATCTAATCGGGCCTAGGCATATAAGGATGGTCAACTTGGTTTATCCGTAGAATTAATCAGTTTAAAAACCCTCAACTCACACTTTCATGGTCTTATCTCGGATTATACGTCTAAAGCCCTATACCTGCTTTCGCTAGCCTATAAGTGTTTAGAAGTGTTCTTTGGAAACTTAATTAATTCTAATTTGGTTTAAAGCGCTTTCACTGTATTTAAATCAAATGCCTAACTTTAGCTATCCGGTTAAAAACCTCACACTTTCGTGGTCTCGATTTAACCTATTTACTCTTCTTACTTTCGTAACAAAGATTTTATTATTAAGCATAAAAAGTTATAACCAGAGTTAAGTTGATTGAAGTTTTAGCCTAAGTTTGATTAGATGCCTAATGTCTCTTACTATTCCATACCGACACTAAAGGTTTAGCTAGCCATGGAAATCAAAATAAACATACTGTAAATAAAAGCAAGCAAATATAAATTGGACATTATAAATAATAAATAACAAGCATGCATTAATAAATTAATTAAAATGAATTTAATACAATTGCAAAATAAAAACCTGACAGTAAAGCCAATACTTCAATCCTTCTTCCACAAATCGGAAACTCGGACTTGGTATCGGGAGTATTGCAAATTCTGAAGCTTGAATGATAAATCTTAAACTAGAATAATAATTCCCTAATGTTGGAAATTATTATTTGGACAGTGGAATTTAAAAGAATTGAAATAAACAAATGCTGGAAAATGAATACTGAAATAATACTGGTTTCAATTTTGGCAGAGCTTCGGCACAAATAAGCTGTAATAAAACTCCATACTTTTTTTGTTCAATATTGAGGTATTTATAGAAGAGTAAAATCTGGCAGTTGGTTTGTTAAACTTGGAACTCAGTCTTCCTTCAAAATCTCCAAAAATATAGTAACCTAGCAGTTGAGGGAGAAATGGTGAACGTGATGTTTGACTGGAGAGAATTAAGGAGTTTGGAAACTCCTTCTGTTATGCTTGCCACGTTCTGCATTTTCCAAGTGAAGTATTATGCACATTACGTTCGTTACATTGGCGTTACGAGCATATTTTGGTCTTTCCCGTGTTACGGTCGTGGCCACTGTGTTACGGTCGTAACACTCTTCAAACTGGCTTACGGTCGTGGCAGCTTCATTACGACCGTCACAGCTACAAAAGTGCAGTTCTTTGACAGATTTATCCTTTTCTTCTGTTCTTTTGATGCTTTCTTGCATTGTTTCATGTTTTCTTCTATTTTGAGCTCAATTATGAAATACCTGCAAAAGTGATGACAAACTCGAAATATTCGGGAATTAATCGGGTCAAAATAATACAAAACGGATGAATTTCATAGCAAATAAACGATACGATTTCATGTTATCAAATTCCCCCATACTTAAACCTTTGCTTGTCCTCAAGCAAAATAATCAAATTTAGAATATCGGACAAGTTTTTATAAACGCACATAACTAGTATACCTTTCGTTTTCAAATAATTTCAAGAAATCCTAAGTTAGTTCGGCCGAGAAAATCGAATGAAACAACAACGATACATAAATGATACAAGCAACAAGCTAGTCGACGACTATCCGTTTTAAACGAAGCGTCCAATTACACCGTTATAATTCAACTCAAGGTTTCTCGCCCATATTTCACTCGGTTTCGTTCTTGCGCAATCACATTAAGCCCATTATCCTTGCACGCACGTAGTGGAATAGCCGGTTAGTGGTTCTGATCAAAACAAGACGGTTTCCGGCACAAATATGTGGCAACCTCTTTTATCCAATTGCAAGATGCGGGGGATCAAACCGTAGTCTGCCCTACCGAGTTCAGTACCAGATGCTTCCTCACCACCTAGACAATGGATTCTTATGTTACTTAGTAGAAGCTTTTGCATCCGTTGGATTAAACGATCGGGTGAGGATCGCCCAATTTAGTTGGTGCAATATCTATTTCCTTAAAGCATGTAACATTGTATTTAAATCAATTTTCAAGATCATCCACTTATGTTCATCGACTTTCCACGTGGATTGTGTTAGGACTGGTGCTGACTGCTAATATAAACTACTAGGGGCTCATTTAAGGTTCGAAACTCAAAGTATCGGTATAACGAAAAATGAAGACGATTCGCGTGAGTAGAGAGTCGAAGGTGTCATAATCGTATAGTTCTCGTTGGATCGCTCTCGGCCTTCTAACTAAGATTTCAGTTAAAGTAGGTAACTAACGGTTGTGCGAATATAAAAGGCTAAAAATTTTTGGTATGGCTAAATAAAATGGGGAGAAAATGAAATAGCGAAATATAACAGAAATAGAAATGAAATTACTCGTTCTGGATTAAGAATGCAGTGCTCCTCCCACACTATATCAAACATTGTCTCAATGTTATGACATAATGGCGAGGTTAAATAAAAAGTACATCGGAAAAACAAGGAAAACAACAAGAAAAGGAAAAACTACTGGCGACCACGGCGGCTTCGGGTTCGTGACCGTCTGGAAGGAGTAGCTTCAGGGTCAGAGTCTTGGGGTCCAAGAGATGTAACATCCATCCTCAAAGCGTTAAGCTCGCATAGCACTTCATCTAGCCTTTCATTTGTCGAGCGTTGACCACTCAAGGTTTGGACATTTTGCTGATGTAAGGCGTCGTAACGCTCCTGATTCTTCCTTTCAAGAGCTACAGCCATCTGATTTTGCTGATGGAGGGCTCTAAGGACGTCCTCCATAGTAAAAGGAGGTGGTGCAGAAGAGGATGACTCAGGAATGTCAGGCGCGGGAGCAGCTCGATCCATTTCTTCCTGCATCTCATCGGCGGGGCCGACATGAGGTTCTTCTTGAGCAGCAGCAGGGCCTTCAGGGTTAAATAGCCAGTTGGCTCGGTTCTGAGGGTCGATTCTGTCCCTGCAAGGCAAAACAATATTAGTGTAAACTCGGTTTTGTATCACTGGATGAAATCTTCCATCGTCCCGCTCGTGGATGAGGTGGGCCGATTTACAATGATCCAAAGTGAGCAGAACCGGTGGTCGGGACGGCAGATGAACAAGGGTGTCGCCATGGTTTAGTGCTAAAGCAAGAGAAGTGACAAGCCCTCCAAAATAGAAAGGTTTGCCGCCTCTAGTGCAAATGGAGTGAATATGAGCCAGGAGGAAAGGTGCGGCATTAATTTTCTGACCCGAGAATGCACAATGCATGAAAAATAACTCCTTTGAGTTGAGCTTGTGGTTGCTATCTCTTGCAAAGATTGTGTTGGACAAGATGCGGTGGAAGTAACGAATGGCGGGGTTGTGGATTTGGGTGGCATTTAGGTGATCGTATGAATCTGCCCGATTATTGGTCAAGCTATGCCACAAGTTGAAAGATTCCTCATGAAAAGTGTCAGGCACACGTAGGTGAGCGCCTTCATCGATACAGAAATCAAGTAGGCGACCGAATGCGTTCTGAGGGAATTCGTATTCGGTGCTGAAAATTCGGAACCTTACCACACCGGTGAGTTGATTTCTTGTACCGTTTGGAGTAATGTAGCAAAATGAACTGAGAAACTCAAGTGTGAGAGTCTCGTACGTCGGTTGTGGCTGGCTACATAGCGTCCAAAGGTTGACACTTTGTAATAGGTGTTGGACACTTTCGAGCAACCCGAGGTTTCGGAGGCAGTCAGTGTCGACGAACCTCGTAGGGTGGATGCCTCGGCGCTGGAACTTTAGGAACCGTGTCCGTTGAGTTTCACCTGCTTCGCCATTTCGTAGGGTAATGCCAGGAATGAGATTGTCTGCCATTTGCATGCAAAGTGTTTGAGTGAAAATGGGTCTTGGTTGGTGAATGAGAGAATGATAATGATGATACGGGTAATGGATGTATATATGGTGGAAGGAGGTAGTGGAAGTTTGAAAATTGATAGGGATTAATTTTGGGTTGAATGGGGTTAATGGGGAGTTATGGAAGAAGAAGAAGAGAGAAAGGTGCAGGAAAAGGGATCGTTCTGCTAACAGGGTTACTGATGTAACCCGTGTTACGGTCGTAACACCTGGCTGACGAGCGTAACGCTCTGAAAGGCGCGTTACGTTCGTGGGGGATAGATGACGATCGTGGCAGCTACAAGTTTTGGTTTTTTTCACAGAACAGAACACAATATAATTGCACATAGTA
Source organism: Vicia faba (assembly GCA_948472305.1). Classification (NCBI taxonomy): domain Eukaryota; kingdom Viridiplantae; phylum Streptophyta; class Magnoliopsida; order Fabales; family Fabaceae; genus Vicia; species Vicia faba. Next base: position 1,684,439,548 of record OX451737.1, on the reverse strand, counting down.
TATTTTTATCTCAGGCATTCTAACATAAACACAGCATTAATTAATTTAACATATAATCCAACATATATAATTCGCAAATAGAGTAGAAAACCGTAAAATATTTTAAGCGGCATAATGATTGTGAGTTTAGAACTGAAAACAAACAATTGCATTGGTTTAAACTGAGTAACTTGTTCCTTTTTGCCAGAAAAAAATAAAAATAAATGACGCGTAAGTTTAAATGCAGTAACTTTAAAAATTGGAACTAACTAAAAACAAAGCAGAATGGAAAAAGTCTAAAAACAAAGAATTGAAAAACTGAAAACTGAAAATTGAGAAACTATAAACTGCTTCATCCAATCTTTTCTTTTAATATTTCCAAAGCTTGAGTGATGTGATAGAACTGCTCCACCGAGATGTCAGTCAAACCCATAAGATCCAAACGCATAGTCTTCAATTCATTCTTTATTCCATCAATATCAGTTTTATAAGCATCCAAAGTGGTCAGAATGGTGTTTAATTGTGTGGTATATTCTCCTTGGTTTGTATCAGGGGCTGCTTGTGCTTCAGCCATATTTGTAAAGTCATGATAACCAGGAGGGGTTTCGGGATCTGTTTCGGTTTCAGACATGAAATTATTATCAACAAAATATGATTGTGGTGTTTCCGGTGTTGAAGGGTGATCGGGTGGATTCAATTCGTACAACCAATTTTCGCGGTTGTGGACACTTATTCGGGCATGGTTCGGGAGGGTAAAAAGAGTAACAACCTCATCTCTGATTAGGTAGTCATAAGGTGCAGGGCCTAAGTTTCCTATTATCCGATTGTTAAAACAGAAATTAATATTCATAGGCCTAATTGATCCAAATGGTGCACAGTTATTAAGTTGGCAACGAGGTCTAAGAGCATGTGCAATCATTGTAACTAATCCTCCCACACTGACAGGAACATTAGGGTCCTCACTAATGCGGGTAAAGGTCTTCATCAGGAGTGGGACCGCATTGACAGGGCGTCCTAGGTTCATACAATAAAGCAGAGATAATTCATCCTTGGATACAGCATTTTGATTTTGCTCTTTTCCAAACAGGGTGTGGGCAAGAATCCTATGGAAATAACGAATGGCTGGGTTATGTATTTCGTTGTTATCCATACTTTCTGGGTCAGGGTGATAGTTTCCGGTTAAAGTACCCCAGAAGTAGTCCAGCTCAAAATCCAATAGATCGGCCTCAGGGGTGGTAAAAGCTAAGGGTCCACTGGGGAATCCTAATAAAGTAGCTAAGTCCCTATGGTTATAGGTGAATTCAATACCAAAAAGTCTGAAGGTAATGAATCCTTTTCGGGCTCCAACACCATGTTCAGGGATGTGAACTAGAGAACTTAGGAATTCAAGGGTAAGCTCTCGGTAAGTGACGAACCTATTTTTCAGGTGGGCTTTCTCCCATCCCAACCGGTTAAACATGTAGTGAATACTGTCAGTAATGCCTAAAGAGTCCATAGTGGGTACATCATGATACAGGGTTAAACTGATTGCTCGCTGAGTCAAAGCCTCAAATCGTCTTTGTTGGTTTCTACCTCTAAAGGCGGCTTCCATAAAGGTCTGTGGGGGATCCATAGGAAAAACAAAACAGGGAAACAGAGTAGAGGAGAAAGTAAAGAGAAAAAGATTATTCAGAAATCCTGTGTGAAGTAAAATTGATTTGAAATCAGCAGCAGTTTCATAAAAGTTTTTAGAAACGAAAAATACTTATATAGAATGCAAAAACAAATAATATAAACAAGATAGCAGGTAAAAACAAATAAAATGGGTTGCCTCCCATGAAGCGCTGTTTTTAACGTCATAAGCCTGACGAAATTCCTAGTGAAAGATTATTCGAGAGAAATAGGTAGCAGTTCTACGAGTTTAAGCTTATTCGTATAATCTCTATTATCTACACGATGATATTGTTTTAACCGCTGCCCGTTTACAATAAACGGGGCGCTATTTCTATCAGTGATTTCTACCGCTCCGCTAGGCAAAACTCTTGTAATGTCGAAAGGACCGGACCATCTAGATTTAAGTTTTCCAGGGAAGAGTCTAAGTCTAGAGTTAAATAAAAGTACGACATCTCCCACATTAAATTCTTTCCGTGATAAACGTTGATCGTGCCATTTTTTAGTTCGTTCTTTGTATATTTTAGCGTTTTCGTAAGCGTCTAGTCTTAATTCTTCCAGTTCATGTAAATTGAGGATTCGTTTCTCGCCAGCAGCAATGTAATTGATATTGAGTGTCTTTATCGCCCAATAAGCTTTATGCTCTAATTCTACCGGGAGATGGCACGATTTTCCGTAAACAAGTTTGAAAGGTGTAGTTCCGATAGGAGTCTTATAAGCCGTCCTATAAGTCCATAAGGCTTCGTTAAGCTTGGATGACCAATCTTTTCGAGATATCGCGACGGTTTTTTCTAATATTTGTTTAATCTCTCTATTCGAAACTTCGACTTGTCCGCTAGTTTGCGGATGATAGGGCGTTGCTACGCGGTGGTTCACTCCATATTTAGATAGTAATTTATCAAATATCTTCGAAACAAAATGAGATCCACCGTCACTGATAACAAGTCGGGGAACACCAAAACGCGGGAAAATTATATTCTTGAAAAGCTTTATCACTACTCGTGTGTCATTTGTGGGAGAAGCTATTGCCTCGATCCATTTTGAAACGTAGTCGACAGCGACGAGTATAAACTTGTTTCCAAAAGAAGATGGGAAAGGTCCCATAAAATCTATTCCCCAAACGTCAAAGATTTCCACTTCAAGTATTCCTTTCTGAGGCATTTCGTCGCATCTTGAGATATTACCGGTGCGTTGGCATCGGTCACAGTTTTTAACGGCGACGTGGACATCCTTCCACAGGTTAGGCCAGAAAAGGCCGGCTTGGAGAATTTTGGCACACGTTTTAAAGGTGCTAGTATGTCCGCCACAAGAAGATGAATGGCAATGGGAAATGACGTTTTCTATTTCTTCGTCGGGTATACACCGGCGGAAAATTCCATCGGGTCCTCGTTTAAATAAAAGTGGTTCGTCCCAATAGTAACTCTTGAGATCATGGAAAAATTTCTTTTTCTGTTGGTAAGTTAAATCAGGTGGAAGTGCTCCGACAGCTAAATAGTTAACGATGTCAGCATACCAAGGCAATCCTATGGTCATGTCGATGGCTTCCATAACTTCTTTAGCTTCTGGTTTATTTAAATTCAATTGATCTAGGTCGCTTATCATTTGTGCTATCAGATGTTCATACGGAAAATCGTCGTTAATTGGCACTTGTTCGGGTTTTATACCTTCTAAACGGGATAAATGATCCGCTACGATGTTTTCGGTTCCTTTCTTATCTTTAATTTCCAAGTCGAATTCTTGTAAGAGTAAAATCCATCGGAGGAGTCTGGGTTTTGCATCTCTCTTGGCAAGTAAATATCGGATAGCAGCATAGTCTGTGTAAATGGTGATTTTCGCTCCTACAAGGTAAGAACAGAATTTATCGAGTGCGAAGACCACGGCTAAGAGTTCTTTTTCAGTGGTGGCGTAGTTCATTTGAGCTGAGTCTAGCGTTCTGCTGGCGTAGTAAATTGCGTGAAGTTTCTTATTGTGATCGGTGGATCTGGAACTGACTGTTTAACGCTGGTTCGCGAAATGTCGCGGAAGCAAGAGTCGCCACCGTCTTTTATTTTCTCCAAATGGAAAGGACAAAAGCACAGAAAAATTCCTTAAAGAGATTGCTCTCGGTTCAGGAGGTAGATTATAGAAAGGGAAGGTGTTAGCACCCTTTCTATCCATGGTTATCCATGGGCTCTTAGATACTTACTCACTTGTGTTTTCAAAAATGGTTTGTTTGCTTTTCAACTGTGGGTTTTAAAAAGTTTCTTTGAAAATTCCAGTTCGACTCTTGTATCGGTCCTCAAGAGTGTTTGAAAAATTGCTTTCGAAAGCTTTTTGAAAAGGTGTCGGTGTGAAAAGTATTTTTGATTTGTTTTGAAATTTAGAGCAAGTATCTAGAGTCGTCTACCTACCCTAAGGAATTCGTCTGTGTAAATGTCCTTTAAAGTAGTGCCATCCCACCATTGAGAGGTAGGTAGCACCACCATTGGAGGTGTTCGGGTCAATTCGAGGTTCGGGACATGGTGATCACCAGAGCAATAGGAAGACACCTTAGAAGCTACCCTCATGCCAGGTTCCCGGATCATGAGGACTTACTAAGACATCCTCTACTCAACGATCACCTTTCGAGGCAAGGCAACAGTGAGGCGTACCCTAGGGGTGGTGTGTGATTTGTGTGTCATGTTCAGTTATTTTGTCTTGTCATGTCATTGGTGATCTAGCGTTTGTTTTTATTTTTGTCCATACATTCTTTCATGCCATTATTTAACAGTTAAAATATTGCGGGAAAAGTAAAAGTCTAAAGCTATTACAAAAGGCGCGGGTCCACATCGCCAAAATTTCTTGAACCCGATTTGACAGAAAAATAAAGAAAGCAAATAAAAAGTGCGAGAAAGTTAATTACATGGCTTTGGGAGAGGTACATAAATATTTAAACGAAATAAAATAAATATGCGAATTAATAAGAATTAAAAACGAGGGCGTTGGACCCTTTTTTGCAAAATTAAATTAAATGGTGACATTAATTAATTAAAAAAAGAAAGGAAATTGTTTTTTTTGGTATTTTATGATTTTAATGGAAAAAGAAAATTAAAATAAATGCTAACCCTAATTCTAATTGTTTTTTAACTTGTTAAGAAAAGATTGAATTTTTAACCTAAAATTAAACCTAATTATTTATATGCAATTTAATTACAAAAAATAAATATTTAATGTTTTAATTATTATAAGAGAAAAATAAAAAGGAATAAAAATTATCATGAATCCTAATTCTACCATTTTTTAGATTTTATTATGAAAATATTATAATTAACCCTAATTTAATAACTAAATGAATTAATACAATTTATTTATGAAAATACTAAAAATAAAAATATTTAATATTTTTCTTGTCTTTTCTGATTTTTTTGATGTTTTTTATATATTATGAAAAAGTGAAATTAATTAATAAAACGATAATTAAAAGGAAGTATAAAATAAAAAAAATAAAGGAAGTAAAAAATATGCAAACCTAGGGGGTCTGCCCCAAATTGGAGGGTGAAGCCTTAGTAATTCAGGCCCATCCACCATTGGCCTTGTTGACTTTTGCGCCAACGTGTACCTCCCTTGACTAATATTCATGATGGTCTTCAAATCATGTCCTTTGGATTGATCTTAGTGCATGCGTGGCAAGCCAGATCTTGTGGATACATGGTGTTCCTTCATAGTGAACCTGCATAGGATAATGGTTGAAAGAAAAATAATATGAAAGAGTGGGGACCTGGGATCGAACCCAGGTCCTGAATGTCACCACTTCAATGCCTTGCCAACTGCTCCAAACACGCTTTCAATATATTAGATAACCAACAAATATTATAATATGAAACAACGCGTTAGTGGATTTTGCGCGCAAAAATTCAAATGAACCAGTCAGACCTCGCCACCTAAGCGTCTTCTTCGTTTGTTTATTTTTTTTTCTGAAACAAGAACAAACTAGCAACGGTTTTCAAACGTTGCCATAGATGCCATATAAGAAAATAGCGAATAGGCCATAAGGCCTCATAAATTGAGCGCGAGGGTAGCTTCTTCTTCGTCCAAGTGTACTGGTTGCAACCATGGCATCGTGATTCTCCAATTTTTCCTTATTTTAAAACCCCTAATTTGAAATCCTGTAAACCCTAAAACACGACTATGGCATCTTTGCATACAGTGCATAATAATTCAATCAAATCACATGGTTAGCTTTAAAACACATCACTGATCATGAATCTATAAACAAAATGCCATGAATGTGCGTAAATTGTAAGGCACGATTATGAAAAAAAGTAAGAAAATTTGGACTTCTGTACAATGATTCCAGGGGTTAGGATTGATGCTTTTGATCCAGAAAGATTGCTTGATGTCCTTGGAAGGCAATAGGATGAGTTTTGGGGCTTGAAACGACCTGCAAATAAGTTTTCAGAATTGAGTTTTTAGGCAAAATTTTCAAGTTTGGTGTATGCTTTTCTGCGCAGCTCAATGGTCTTTTGCATTAGGTTTGTGATCAGGCTTAAGTATAGAGTGAATTAGGTCAAGAAAAACAATCCAAATCCTTTGCATTCATGGTTTTTGAGATTTGATTTTTCAAGATCTTTTTCCAATCTTTTTTCATGCTATTTTTGTACAAATCATGTCCAATCAATTCAATTCCTTCCATATCTGATCATGCACGAATTATTGAATATATTTCATGCACAAAAAGATTTGATAAGTTAGGTTAAGTATTTTTCATATATTTAATTGATTTAAATGAATTATTATTAATAAAAATTCAAATAAATAAATAAAAAATGAATAAAAACTCCCCTTTGGGCCAAATGGTCGTGTGCATGCTTTGGATGATGAATTGTGGAAGAAAAATAGGCCCATTAGCAATTTTAGGTCATTTGAAGCAATGTTGACTTTTCAAAATATCCAAAAATTTCCCAACTTCCACAAGGCATAACGTGCTCAATTTTTAAGATTTGCTCATGTTCTTGCACATTTTGGAAAGGACTTTGAGTCCTATAACCCATGCCTTTGGTCCCATGTCATTTTGATTTACCAATCTTAAGTTATGGCCTTTGACTTAAAGTCCCTTTTTGTTGACTTTTGAAAATGACCTATAATGTTGAAATTGATAACTTTTTGTGAGAGAATTTCTTGGACTTGAAGTATGAAGATGAGTTGTAGGAAATGTCTTTCTCTTCAAAATGAGCTTTGGATGGGATTTTTCTGATAATCCATGTGAAAGTTATGCCCTGGTCAATTTACAGTTGACTTTTTCAACTGTCCAAATAAGGAAACGTTTGCATCTTGATGATTTTTGAGCCTATCTTTGAGAATCATGATCAAGCATTGATCAAATGATGTTTGTGGCTTCAAAATGAGATGTTGACCAAAAATTTGAACTTTTGACTGTCAAATGACCATTTTGCCCCTACAGTTGACTGTAGTGCAATTAGGGTTTTTGACTGTGCAATTTTGTGCTGAAAGTCTTGAAACTTGGTATGAGGATGCTTGACCATGTTTATAGGCATGTGAGACTTGATTGGACCTTTGAAAACTTCATTTTCTTGATCAGAACCAAAACCCTAATTTTGACTGTTTAGGAGGCCTTACACTGTGCAACCCTTGGGGAGATTTTGAAGCTTGATTTTTTTGCAATTTCTTGAAGAATATGGGAGGGCAAATTTTGGGGTACAACAGTTGCCCCTGTTCAATCTTCTTAGACCTGAGGATGCAGATTGGCTTGTGCGCCTTTCGTAATCCGAGGGTGGAAGATGATTGAACACTAGAGTGCCCAGAAATTTGCGCTCACATGGTAGCAGTGTGATGATGGGAATGGGCTTATAGATGCCATTTGGAGATTGATGAATAGGATGATGGGCTTATATATGCCATGCTAAGAGGTGATGGAAGGTGGATGGGCTTATAGATGCCATCTGGATGTTGATCACGTAAGAGATTCCTTAGCGAGAACCTGCGTACCTGCAAAAGAAAAAAATGAGTACCTGACACGTTGCAAGAGTTAGTCTTCAGATGCTTGGTATAGATATGTCCTGACTGGTTACAGGAGCTGAGTCTGGAGCTTCACAAGATGATGAATAAACCAGGGATGGTTACTACCTCAGTATGAACGGTGAGAGAACCTTGGGTGACTTTAACTTCAACAACGCTCGTTGAGAAAATCTTGGTGGGAATTACCATCTTCGCAGGATCGGGAAGAGAACCATAGGCAATTATAATCTCAAAAGCGGACGTTTGAGAAAAACCTGGGATGGAATTATCATCTCCGCACCGCTGGGGAGAGAACCATAGGAAATTATAATCTCAAAAGCGGACGTTTGAGAAAAACCTGAAATGGAATTATCATCTTCGCACCGCTGGGGAGAGAACCATAGGAAATTATAATCTCAAAAGCGGACGTTTGAGAAAAACCTGGATTGGAATTATCGTCTCCGCACCGCTGAGGAGAGAACCATAGGAAATTATAATCTCAAAAGCGGACGTTTGAGAAAAACCTGGGATGGAATTATCATCTCCGCACCGCTGGGGAGAGAACCATAGGAAATTATAATCTCAAAAGCGGACGTTTGAGAAAAACCTGGGATGGAATTATCATCTCCGCACCGCTGGGGAGAGAACCATAGGAAATTATAATCTCAAAAGCGGACGTTTGAGAAAAACCTGAAATGGAATTATCATCTCCGCACCGCTGGGGAGAGAACCATAGGAAATTATAATCTCAAAAGCGGACGTTTGAGAAAAACCTGAAATGGAAATATCATCTCCGCACCGCTGGGGAGAGAACCATAGGAAATTATAATCTCAAAAGCGGACGTTTGAGAAAAACCTGAAATAACTTCTACTGAGTCTTCATCAGAAAAATCTGTTGGGAGTCGATTTAGCTGGACTAGAGAAGGCCTTGGACTGGATAAGAAATCTTTGGAGTCGATTAACTGAACCGGTCTAGGTCTTGAAATATGATGGAGAATTTAGCTGAATCTTTCCTGAAAGGTAAAGGTTAGTCATATGCAATGCATGATATGGATCAAGCAATGATGTTCTCAACATAAATGAGATTTGTAAGATATGATGCGTACATGCATGCTATAATGATGTATGTGATGTTTAGGAATGTATGTCTTCGTCTAGGAAAGTAGATCCTTGACGGGTGCCAGGAAGTCATATCCTGGGCTGATATTTGAAGAATAGATTTCGCTTCCGCTGGGGATGATAGCTGCAAGAATACCGGTAGGAGAAGATAACTCCGTTGGGGAATAAACTTGGCGAATGGAATAACTCTGCGGGGAGGAAAGTACTATAACGACTTTGCTGGGAAGCAATACTCTGTACGGAGAGAGATACTTTGTTGAGTGTTGATAATACCTTGCTGGAGATATCCTTGTTGTATTGGAAGTGCTAATAGACTTCGCTGGGGGTAAGAGAACTTCGTCGGGGACGCTCTTTCCATGGCTTTTGGCTGAGGATAACCCAGTTATATCCTGTTAAGGAAATAACTCTTTAAATAAAGTCGGGCGACGCGTTCGTGCTCTGCGAGGGATAAGCTTCCAGAATCTACTGGGGATAAGCTTGCTGCTTGGGGGAGATGAATTCCAATTTTCCTGGGGGAATTGGATTGGACTCTCTTGGGGAAGTTTTGAACTGTAGGGGAAGTGATTCCTTTGAACGTTTGATATGCCGCCGGGGAACAATCTTTAGATCAAGACTGCCGGGGATGCTTGTTAAGAATATATATGCTACTGGGGAACGTTGATATCTGCTGGAGGGTACTCAACTTCCTTAAGTTTGATAGTAGCTTCGCTTGAGGAGAGTATACTGACTTCTTACTCTCTGGGGAAATAAGATATACTGGTTATGTTCTTCAGCCAAACCTGCCTTGGCACCTTGATGGATGGAACAATTAGATCGCTTGGACAGCTCCTCATTGCCCCTGTTTCTGAGGTGGGAGAGGAAGACCTGTGAGGTGCTGATAGTTGTTGATGGGCAAACTCTTCTTCTAATAGGCAAGTGACAAGATGCTGGGACATAGTCGTACGCTTTGATCCCTCATTTTTGCCTGGATCGCCCTTTCGGGTTTTCAGTCCACTGGGATACCCATTTTTACCCAAGCCGCCTTTTCAGGTTTTCGACTTACCGGGTGTACAGATTATTTTCATTTCATCCCTTCATTTTGCCCGAACCCTTTTGGTTCGCCGGGAAGCCCTTATTTTTGCCTAGGTATGTCAACCTAGCGGGTCTTTGATTGTGCGTAGTATTTTTTCGACTATGTCTGTGCTTTCAAAATGTCGGGAGTTGCCCCTGTTAGAAGTGTTTTGCCATGCCACCAGAAGATGTTTGATCAGGCAAGATTCGTTGTTGGAATGCCCCAAGTGACTCAGGCAGAGATTTGCCTCAGACTATTTGACCTTTGAGAGATTCTCCGAATCTTGATTGGATTGCCCCAGATAATAGACCATGATCATATCATTGCCCCTTGATTGGAAGTGCTTTTGTTCACTAGGTATTTCTCGTGCGAATTTTCCTGCTGTTCAAACAAAAAGTCCTATGCAAACAAAGTTATGTTAAAAATGCAAAGCTTATGTCTGTCTTGAAGATTTTGAAAACGCATTCTTTTTCATAAAACCAGTGAATGTTTGTAAAACGTGATGTCAACTCCGTATTTACTGTAGGCCTTAAGGAGTCAGGATACCTTTCGTGACAGTATGCTTTCGAACTAACCCATGCTTCAGCTAGGACTTTTAAGGGTTATAACGTGGCCTGGTTCATGGTTTAAGAAATAAAGGATAAAGGCTCAAATTATTTGTACCCACCCGCTCTTCATGATGTTCTCCCATCCTAAACTCAGCTGATCGTGCGTTAGACCTCGTTTGAGTCTTTGCTCTAGTATACAGTGATGGTTCGAATGTTGACAATTTATGCTGAATGGGCATTCATTTTTGTCGAGGGTTTGTAAGACCTCTTTCTTTTTTTCTGATTTTTATTATCCCTTTCTTCTTTTGCCTGAACTGTTTCCTTTTTTGGAATTACAGTCAGCGGGATGCCCCAGTTTTGTAAGTCTCCTTCATGGGTTTTGACTTAATGGGTTTTTTTTCTTTTTTATTTTGAGAGATATAATGACTGCTTATCCTTGTGATTGTTCGGAATCATCATTGTCTTTCTTCGTTTTGTAAGGACTTCTTCGGTGCCATTCGTTATGCACTTGGATCAACTGAGAGACTACCCTGCCCCAGGTTATGATTAAGGGTTTTAAAATTCGAAAAGAAAAACTCCTACTTCTTGGCTCAGAGGGGTTGACGAGGGATTATCTTCCTTATTACTCCAGTGTTTAGGGATTGAAACAATGCCTGTACCTTATCAGCGGGGTCTGTTCAAAAGCATACTGTAGATTATGGTATCGTTTTCGTCATCCTCCCTCAAGAGGCTTAGAATTATTATTTAAGAGTTGATCATCAGAAAAAATATGAAAATAATTTGCATTTAGTGAATACGAATATATTGTTTCAGAACAGACATATGCGATGCATTAATGAAATAACAATGTTTAACATGAGTAAATGTTTGAACAAAAGAGAATTGCAACTTGAACATTCGAATGAACAAAAATTTCTCAATCCTAGCCATGTTTTGGCAAGGGAGCAGTGATCACGTGGGGAGTCTTGGGTACTTTAAACTGAATCTCTCCAGCGTCGATCATGTCTTGGATCTTATTTTTCAAGCTCCAACAATCATCTGTAGTATGCCCCGGGCTGTCAGAGTGATAAGCGCAGCGGGCGTTGGGGTTATACTTCGGTGACGTTGTATTTTGGCTCTTCAGAGCTTCTTTTAGAGTTACCAGCTTGGTCTCCAGCAACTGTGGTAATATCTGGGATAAGGTCATGCTGAGCCGAGTGAACTGCCTTCTCTCGCTCTTTTGTTGGTTGTGATGTTGAATTTGTGACACTGGAGCCATTTGAGGAGCTCTCCCTTTACCTCCTTGTCTCAAAGGTGGTTGAACGATGACTGGCTTTTTACCCTTAGACTTTTGCCCCAGTTGGTTACCCCGAAGCAGTCGGTTGACGAGAAACCAGAGCTCATCTTGTCTTTGAGCTAACTCTTGAATGGCAGTCACCTGCCCCAGCATCTGGACTTTCAATGCATCCACCTCAGCTCGTAGGTGTTTCAGCCTTTCATCCTCAGCACTGTTCCTGACAAAGGTCTCCATGAGAAGTGTCCTTAGCTCCTCCTGCCCCTTAGGTAGACTCAGGAGGATTTCCCCGAACCGGGTCTCTTGAGCAAGAAAGTCCTGTTTGTCTTGTGGGCAAGCCATTGCTGAAATAAACAGCGAGAACGGTAAGTGACCTGCAACAAGGATATCTGTTATGCAATGATGACTATGACATGCATGTAATGTTTTCAAGGACCTCGCGGGGTAAACAAGAAAATTTGTTAGAATTTGGGTCCGGTAGCTTGATTGAAGGAAACCCATGTTATTGAGCACTCCTCCAAGGGTCAAAGGCTCACCATATCCAGTGGGTCATAGCCCCTGACTTTAGTCATCATGCCTGGTTTTGATTTCCAAACAACTTTGGTTAAGGGAACCTTCTTCAAGAGTCAGAGCTCACCATATCAAGTGGGTCATAGCCCCTGACAACCTTGGCTAGAGGAAAATAAATCCTCTTTGCCCCTTGCTAGACGTTTGATTCATCATGACCTGCATCACAGACCCTTGAGATCCTTGAAATGGGTTAGGATGTATGCAATGGTATGATGTTATGGTATGCATGAGGTACTATGAATAACCCTGTTATGAGCCTTTATTAAGGACTATAAGCAGGAACCTGCAAGAAACTCAAGTAAAACCTGTTATGAGTCCTAATTAAGGACTAAAACAAACCCTGCAAGAAACTCGGTAAACCTTGTTATGAGTCCTAGTTAAGGACTAAAACAAGAACCTGCAAGAAACTCGGTAAACCTTGTTATGAGTCCTAGTTAAGGACTAAAACAAGAACCTGCAAGAAACTCAAGTAAAACCTGTTATGAGTCCTAATTAAGGACTATAAACAAAACCTGCAAGTAGTTCATGTATCAGCTAACAAGCATGCAAGTAGGCAAGTACAAAGGCACACAAGTCACACAGGAGAGACTCTTAGAGTTTAGGCCAGCATGGGGTCTGGGTATTACCCTCTTGAAGTTGGTGGGCTCAACCTGTCCTATTAGAAGTAACCGGGTTCTAAGGGTCCCAATATCACGGGATTGCTTTCATTGTTCATCGTTTCGATTTAGCCACTGAACTGGCGACCGAAATATTCCAGGAAAGCAACCTTCAATTGAGTGTAGTATCGAGTATCAACCAACCTCGGACTGCACCAAAGTCAGTTATCTCACTACCCTAAAGAGGCCAAGATAGTTCAATTAAGGTTCCTAAGGTCTGTTGATGCTTCACGACACCACGCGGAGGCCCCGTACTCTCCTTGACTGAACTCAAGGGTTACCGGTACACACCAAAGTGCCACATCAACGTAGCAGACTGTTTCAACCATGTCGGTATACCCCGCACAGTTCCCTCACAACCTTGTTGCTACTTTCTAAGAAGGTATTCCCCAGATCCGGGTTAGGATCTATGTAACTCCCATGCAACCCACAATTTAAAGCACACAAGGAAAACAATTGAAAACACAGTTATGAACTAGCCCTAAGGTACACCTCACTTTAAGATCATCCCCAGCAGAGTCGCCAATTCTGTGATCGGTGGATCTGGAACTGACTGTTTAATGCTGGTTCGTGAAATGTCGCGGAAGCAAGAGTCGCCACCGTCTTTTATTTTCTCCAAATGGAAAGGACAAAAGCACAGAAAAATTCCTTAAAGAGATTGCTCTCGGTTCGGGAGGTAGATTATAAAAAGGGAAGGTGTTAGCACCCTTTCTATCCATGGTTATCCATGGGCTCTTAGAAACTTACTCACTTGTGTTTTCAAAAATGGTTTGTTTGCTTTTCAACTGTGGGTTTTAAAAAGTTTCTTTGAAAATTCCAGTTCGACTCTTGTATCGGTCCTCAAGAGTGTTTGAAAAATTGCTTTCTAAAGCTTTTTGAAAAGGTGTCGGTGTGAAAAGTATTTTTGATTTGTTTTGAAATTTAGAGCAAGTATCTAGAGTCGTCTACCTACCCTAAGGAATTCGTCTGTGTAAATGTCCTTTAAAGTAGTGCCATCCCACCATTGAGAGGTAGGTAGCACCACCATTGGAGGTGTTCGGGTCAATTTGAGGTTCGGGACATGGTGATCACCAGGGCAATAGGAAGACACCTTAGAAGCTACCCTCATGCCAGGTTCCCGGATCATGAGGACTTACTAAGACATCCTCTACTCAACGATCACCTTTCGAGGCAAGGCAACAGTGAGGCGTACCCTAGGGGTGGTGTGTGATTTGTGTGTCATGTTCAGTTATTTTGTCTTGTCATGTCATTGGTGATCTAGCGTTTGTTTTTATTTTTGTCCATACATTCTTTCATGCCATTATTTAACAGTTAAAATATTGCGGGAAAAGTAAAAGTCTAAAGCTATTACAAAAGGCGCGGGTCCACATCGCCAAAATTTCTTGAACCCGATTTGACAGAAAAATAAAGAAAGCAAATAAAAAGTGCGAGAAAGTTAATTACATGGCTTTGGGAGAGGTACATAAATATTTAAACGAAATAAAATAAATATGCGAATTAATAAGAATTAAAAACGACGGCGTTGGACCCTTTTTTGCAAAATTAAATTAAATGGTGACATTAATTAATTAAAAAAAGAAAGGAAATTGTTTTTTTGGTATTTTATGATTTTAATGGAAAAAGAAAATTAAAATAAATGCTAACCCTAATTCTAATTGTTTTTTAACTTGTTAAGAAAAGATTGAATTTTTAACCTAAAATTAAACCTAATTATTTATATGCAATTTAATTACAAAAAATAAATATTTAATGTTTTAATTATTATAAGAGAAAAATAAAAAGGAATAAAAATTATCATGAATCCTAATTCTACCATTTTTTAGATTTTATTATGAAAATATTATAATTAACCCTAATTTAATAACTAAATGAATTAATACAATTTATTTATGAAAATACTAAAAATAAAAATATTTATTATTTTTCTTGTCTTTTCTGATTTTTTTGATGTTTTTTATATATTATGAAAAAGTGAAATTAATTAATAAAACGATAATTAAAAGGAAGTATAAAATAAAAAAAATAAAGGAAGTAAAAAATATGCAAACCTAGGGGGTCTGCCCCAAATTGGAGGGTGAAGCCTTAGTAATTCAGGCCCATCCACCATTGGCCTTGTTGACTTTTGCGCCAGCGTGTACCTCCCTTGACTAATATTCATGATGGTCTTCAAATCATGTCCTTTGGATTGATCTTAGTGCATGCGTGGCAAGCCAGATCTTGTGGATACATGGTGTTCCTTCATAGTGAACTTGCATAGGATAATGGTTGAAAGAAAAATAATATGAAAGAGTGGGGACCTGGGATCGAACCCAGGTCCTGAATGTCACCACTTCAATGCCTTGCCAACTGCTCCAAACACGCTTTCAATATATTAGATAACCAACAAATATTATAATATGAAACAACGCGTTAGTGGATTTTGCGCGCAAAAATTCAAATGAACCAGTCAGACCTCGCCACCTAAGCGTCTTCTTCGTTTGTTTATTTTTTTTCTGAAACAAGAACAAACTAGCAACGGTTTTCAAACGTTGCCATAGATGCCATATAAGAAAATAGCGAATAGGCCATAAGGCCTCATAAATTGAGCGCGAGGGTAGCTTCTTCTTCGTCCAAGTGTACTGGTTGCAACCATGGCATCGTGATTCTCCAATTTTTCCTTATTTTAAAACCCCTAATTTGAACTCCTGTAAACCCTAAAACACGACTATGGCATCTTTGCATACAGTGCATAATAATTCAATCAAATCACATGGTTAGCTTTAAAACACATCACTGATCATGAATCTATAAACAAAATGCCATGAATGTGCGTAAATTGTAAGGCACGATTATGAAAAAAAGTAAGAAAATTTGGACTTCTGTACAATGATTCCAGGGGTTAGGATTGATGCTTTTGATCCAGAAAGATTGCTTGATGTCCTTGGAAGGCAATAGGATGAGTTTTGGGGCTTGAAACGACCTGCAAATAAGTTTTCAGAATTGAGTTTTTAGGAAAAATTTTCAAGTTTGGTGTATGCTTTTCTGCGCAGCTCAATGGTATTTTGCATTAGGTTTGTGATCAGGCTTAAGTATAGAGTGAATTAGGTCAAGAAAAACAATCCAAATCCTTTGCATTCATGGTTTTTGAGATTTGATTTTTCAAGATCTTTTTCCAATCTTTTTTCATGCTATTTTTGTACAAATCATGTCCAATCAATTCAATTCCTTCCATATCTGATCATGCACGAATTATTGAATATATTTCATGCACAAAAAGATTTGATAAGTTAGGTTAAGTATTTTTCATATATTTAATTGATTTAAATGAATTATTATTAATAAAATTCAAATAAATAAATAAAAAATGAATAAAAACTTCCCTTTGGGCCAAATGGTCGTGTGCATGCTTTGGATGATGAATTGTGGAAGAAAAATAGGCCCATTAGCAATTTTAGGTCATTTGAAGCAATGTTGACTTTTCAAAATATCCAAACATTTCCCAACTTCCACAAGGCATAACTTGCTCAATTTTTAAGCTTTGCTCATGTTCTTGGACATTTTTGAAAGGTATTTGAGTCCTCTAACCCATGTCTTTGGTCCCATGTCATTTTGATTTACCAATCTTAAGTTATGGCCTTTGACTTAAAGTCCCTTTTTGTTGACTTTTGAAAATGACCTATAATGTTGAAATTGATAACTTTTTGTGAGAGCATTTCTTGGACTTGAAGTATGAAGATTAGTTGTAGGAAATGTCTTTCTCTTCAAAATGAGCTTTGGATGGGATTTTTCTGATAATCCATGTGAAAGTTATGCCCTGGTCAATTTACAGTTGACTTTTTCAACTGTCCAAATAAGGAAACTTTTGCATCTTGATGATTTTTGAGCCTATCTTTGAGAATCATGATCAAGCATTGATCAAATGATGTTTGTGGCTTCAAAATGATATGTTGACAAAAAATTTGAACTTTTGACTGTCAAATGACCATTTTGCCCCTACAGTTGACTGTAGTGCAATTAGGGTTTTTGACTGTGCAATTTTGTGCTGAAAGTCTTGAAACTTGGTATGAGGATGCTTGACCATGTTTATAGGCATGTGAGACTTGATTAGACCTTTGAAAACTTCATTTTCTTGATCAGAACCAAAACCCTAATTTTGACTGTTTAGGAGGCCTTGCACTGTGCAACCCTTGGGGAGATTTTGAAGCTTGATTTTTTTGCAATTTCTTGAAGAATATGGGAGGGCAAATTTTGGGGTACAACACTTATCTTTTCTTTGTCCAAGAACTGCGCCGACAGCGTAATCACTTGCATCGCACATGATTTCGAAAGGTAACCTCCAATCGGGCGGTTGCATGATTGGTGCAGAAATAAGTGCGGCTTTAAGGGTTTCAAAAGCTTGAAGACAATCGTTATCGAATATGAACTCAGCATCCTTCATTAATAGACCAGTTAGTGGTTTTGTAATTTTCGAGAAATCTTTAATAAAACGTCGGTAAAAACCGGCGTGTCCTAGAAAACTTCGTATCTCTCGAACGGTCTTTGGTGGTTGGAGTTCTTTAATCACCTCTATCTTAGCTTTATCAACTTCAATTCCTTTATTAGAAATAACATGTCCAAGTACGATTCCTTCTCTGACCATGAAATGGCATTTTTCCCAGTTGAGCACAAGGTTTACTTTCACACATCGTTCTAAAATACTTTATAAATTAGACAGACATCCTTCAAAGCTTTGTCCACACACAGAGAAGTCATCCATAAACACTTCCATGATGTCGTCAATGAAATCTGCAAAGATGGCCATCATCCATCGTTGGAAAGTTGCGGGAGCATTACATAATCCAAATGGCATTCGTCTGTACGCGAATGTTCCATAGGGACACGTGAATGTAGTCTTCTCCTGATCATCAGGGTGAATCGGAATTTGGAAAAATCCAGAATAACCGTCTAAATAGCAGAAATAGGAGTGTTTGGCTAATCGTTCTAACATTTGATCAATAAAGGGTAAAGGAAAATGGTCTTTCCGAGTAGCTTTGTTCAGTTTTCGATAATCAATGCACACTCTGTGTCCACTAACTACTCTTTGTGTTATCGATTCGCCTTGTGCGTTTTTCACGACAGTGACACCTCCTTTCTTAGGTACGACATGCACTGGGCTAACCCATTTACTGTCGGAGATCGGGTATATAATTCCGGCTTCCATTAGCTTTTTGATTTCATCTCTGACTACAGTGCTTAGAATCGGATTGATTCTTCTTTGAGGTTCTCGAGAGGTTTTGCAATCCTCTTCTAATAGAATACGGTGCATACAAATTGAAGGACAAATTCCTTTTAAGTCTGATATGTTGTAACCTAACGCAGTAGGGTATTTCCTTAGAACGTCTAAAAGTTTTTGAGTTTCGAGCGTTCCTAAACTGGAATTCACTATTACAGGTCGAGTTTGTTCAGTATCAAGGAATTCGTATCGTAGATTTTTAGGTAGAACTTTCAATTCTAGTTTTGGTTTCTTGGAACATGGCATATGATTGGGTGTAAGTGCTAGACTTTCGCTTAGACTGTCATCTTTATATGGTTCTCGCCAATTGTCGTCTTCGAATATCAGAGGGGTTTCGATTTTCATTATTTCGGAATATGTGGTTTGTTCAACTTCCATCTCTCTCACACACTCGTCTATAATATCGAGTAAGTAACATGTGTCATTTATGGCGGGTGCTTGTAGAAATTGAGTGAGGATGAATTCCACTTTTTCCTCTTCGACTTCGAATGTTAATTTGCCCTTCTTTACATCAATTATAGCTCCGGCGGTGGCTAGGAATGGTCTTCCTAGTATGATAGGGGTAACTGAGTCCTCGGTTATGTCCATGATGATGAAATCGGTAGGGATATAGAATTGACCTATTCTAACTGGAACGTTTTCCAGTATACCTACAGGGTATTTAACCGATCGGTCGGCTAATTGGACGGACATTTTCGTGGGTCTGAGTTCTTCCATCTCTAGCTTTTTGCAAATAGATAAGGGCATGACACTAATGCTTGCTCCTAAGTCACATAGAGCTTTGTCTATGACAAATTTTCCAATATTACAAGGTATAGAGAAACTACCTGGGTCTTTTAGCTTAGGAGGCATATTGTTTTGAATGATCGCGCTACACTCGGCAGTGAGTGTAACTGTTTCGTTATCCTCTATCTTCTTCTTGTTGGATAGAATTTCCTTAAGAAATTTAGCGTACGAGGGCATCTGAGTGATGGCTTCTGTAAAAGGTATGGTTATATTGAGTTGTTTCAGAAGTTCAACGAATTTCTTGAACTGGCCCATCGTTTTGGAATTTGTAAGTCTCTGAGGATACGGGATTGGTGGTTTATAAGGTGGTGGAGGTACATAAGGCTTCTCTTGCTCCACTGCTTCTTGCGTTTCGCTTTCCTTTTCTTTAGGCTCATTGGCTTGTTCAGGCAGCTCGCTCTGCTTTTGGTACATGGCTGGATTTTCTAGTCTCGGGTCAACAGGTCCGTCGAGTTCTTTTCCACTTCTCAATATCACAACATTAACATGTCCTTTCGGGTTGGGCTGTGGTTGACCAGGAAAAATTCCAGCTGGTGCCGCAGTAGATGCTTGTTGTTGAGCTACTTGTGAGATTTGCGTCTCAAGCATCTTGTTATGGGTGGCTAAAGCATCAACCTTGCTAGCTAATTGTTTTATCTGCTCATTAGTATGCAAATTTTGATTCATAACGTCTTTATTAGTCTGAGCTTGGGTAGCAACGAAGTGTTCAATCATGATTTCTAGGTTAGATTTCCTAGGAGTATTAGGTCCATTACCAGGATGATTTGGGATAGCTTTTGGATAACCGGGTGGTGTGGCAGGAGCTGGTACAGGCGCGTATAATGCGTTGTTGTTTTTGTATGAAAAGTTCGGATGATTTTTCCAGCCTGGGTTATAGGTATTGCTATAAGGGTTCCCTTGTACATAGTTTGCTTGTTCAGCTGGAACTCCTGTTAGAAGTGGGCATTCTGGAGCAAGATGTGATTGAAGACCACATAGATCGCAAGTTTGGACAACTGCAGCTACGGTAGCTGCAGGAGCAGTGGTGAGGTTTTCTAGCTTTTGGGTAAGAGCTTCCACTTTAGCATTGACTTGGTCCAGCATATTCACTTCAGACATTCCACCTTTGGTTTGGGATTTCTCCACATTAGCTCTTTCGCTTCCCCATTGATAGTGGTTCTGGGCCATACTTTCGATAAGTTGATTTGCTTCGGCATATGGTTTATCCATCAGTGCGCCACCAACAGCAGCGTCTATAGTCATTCTTGTGTTATACAACAGACCGTTGTAAAATGTATGAATGATTAGCCATTCTTCTAAACCATGATGAGGACAGAGTCTAATCATATCCTTGTAACGTTCCCATGCTTCGAAAAGTGATTAGTTATCTTTTTGTCTAAAACCGTTGATGTTAGCTCTAAGCATAGCAGTTTTGCTTGGTGGGATATATCTAGCCAAGAAGACTTTTTTCAATTCATCCCATGTGGTGATTGAATTTGAAGGAAGGGATTGGAGCCAGGCTCGGGCTCTGTCTCTTAAAGAAAAAGGAAATAGGCGCAATCGTATTGCCTCGGGGTTTACACCATTCGCTTTTACAGTGTCTGCGTACTGCACAAACACTGACAGATGTAGATTAGGGTCGTCAGTAGGAGATCCAGAAAATTGATTCTGCTGAACGGCGGATAGAAGCGAAGGTTTCAGCTCGAAATCGTTTTGAGCGATAGCAGGGGCGACAATGCTGTTGTGAGGCTCCGCTTGCGAAGGAACAGCATAGTCCTTAAGAGCGCGAGGCAGATTTGGTACGTCAGCCATTGTCGATTCTTCGGTAGATTCTGATAACGGGATATCAGGAATTTTTGTTGGAGGAAGATTATTAAGAGATCGGTATTCTTGAATTCGGCGTCTTAATCTTAAGTAACGCTCGATATCGTTAATTTGTAAATGCAAAGGCTCGTTTTGAGAACGAGTGTTTGGCATACACAGAGGGAAATGTAAAAAGTTTCCTTAGTCTAGACAGCGTTGTTTTCAGATTACACTAGTGACTAAACTAAAGTCCCCGGCAACGGCGCCAAAAACTTGATGGGGTCTGCGATCGACTTAATGTCTAATGGTATCTTAACTACAAGCGCACAGCCTATCGGGGTAGTAATAAAAGATTGTCGAATCCACAGGGACTTTGTAATCACGCTAGTGTTGTAAAACATGTTGGTTTAGCTAAGGCGGAAATTGTCACGTTGGTTTTGGGAAAATTAAGGAAGGTAAATTAATTGATTTTAAAGTAATTATAAAATGAACGGTCGGTATGCAATAGAGTCAACCTAAGGGATCTAATCGGGCCTAGGCATATAAGGATGGTCAACTTGGTTTATCCGTAGAATTAATCAGTTTAAAAACCCTCAACTCACACTTTCATGGTCTTATCTCGGATTATACGTCTAAAGCCCTATACCTGCTTTCGCTAGCCTATAAGTTTTTAGAAGTGTTCTTTGGAAACTTAATTAATTCTAATTTGGTTTAAAGCGCTTTCACTGTGTGATCGGTGGATCTGGAACTGACTGTTTAACGCTGGTTCGCGAAATGTCGCGGTAAGCAAGAGTCGCCACCATCTTTTATTTTCTCCAAATGGAAAGGACAAAAGCACAGAAAAATTCCTTAAAGAGATTGCTCTCGGTTCGGGAGGTAGGTTATAGAAAGGGAAGGTGTTAGCACCCTTTCTATCCATGGTTATCCATGGGCTCTTAGATACTTGCTCAATGTGTTTTCAAAATTGTTTGCTTGCTTTTCAACTGTGGGTTTAAAAAGTCTCTTTGAAAATTTCAGTTCGACTCATACGTCAGAGTGTTTGAAAAATTTGCTTTGAAAGCTTTTGAAAAGTGTTGGTGTGAAAAGTCTTTTTGAGTTTGTTTTTGAGATTTAGAGCAAGTATCTAGAGTTGTCTACCTACCCTAAGAAATTCGTCTGTGTAAATGTCCTTAAAGTAGTGCCATCCCACCATTGAGAGGTAGGTAGCACCACCGTTGAAGGTGTTCGGGTCAATTCGAAGTTCGGGACATGGTGATCACCAGAGCAATGGGAAGACACCTTAGAAGCTACCCTCATGCCAGGTTCCCGGATCATGAGGACTTACTAAGACATCCTCTACTCGATGATCACCTTTCGAAAGGCAACAGTGAGGCGTACCCTAGGGGTGGTGTGTGCGAATTCGTGTGTCATGTTTCAGTTATTTGTCTTGTCATGTTTGTTATGATCTACGCTTGATTTTAATTAGGACATTCATTCTTGCATGCTTTTTAACAGTTATAAAGTTTGCGGGAAAATAAATCTAAGGCTATTACAAATGGCGCGGGTCCACATCGCCAAAATTAAACCGGACCCGATTTGACTGAAAAATAAATAAAGCGAATAAAAGTGCGACAAGTTAAATTGTTACAAGGCTTTGGGACATATACATAATTATAATAAATGACATAAAACAAATGCGCAAATTAAATAATTAAAAATGTGGGCGTTGGACCCTTTTGCAAAATTAAAATTAATAAGGAATTAAAAATTAAAATTAAAAAGAATGTTTTTTTTGGTATTTTTTGTATTTTTTAAGATTTAATAGAAAGAATAATTAATTAAAATTAAAATGAAGCGTCAAACCCTAATTCTAATGTTTTTTAAGTTTATTGTGAAAATATTAAGTTTTAACCTAATTTAAATCTAAGTTAATTTACATGCAAAATTTAATTTATGAAAATAAATAAAATAAATATTATTATTAAAAAAAAAAGGAAATTAAAAGGAATAAAAATTAAACCTAATTCTATTTTTGGATTTTTGTTATTAAAAGGATTAAAATTATGACCTAATTAAAACTAAATTTATTTACATGTAATTTATCTATAAAAATAATTAAAATAAAATATTTATTACAATTTGTCTTTTTTTCTGATTTTTTTAATGAAGTTTTTATATTTTATAAAAAAAACAATTAATTAATTAAAACAATGAAAATATAAATAACATAACAATTAAAAAAATAAAATATGAAAAGAAAAGCAAACCAGGGGGGGTTCAGGCCCCAATTTAGGAGGTATAGGCCTAGCATTCTGGCCCAATAGCTTGAAATCCATTGACTTTTTTGTGCAACATGTGACGCGTCTGACTAGGGTACATGGTACTCCTTGGATCTATGCCTTTGGTGTGGCCGTCTGGGACACGTGTATGCTTGGATCATGAGGTGTATGGTGTTTTTCACTGTGAGCGCTGCATAGGAATTAATATACAAAAATAATATGGAAATTGTTCAGACCTGGGACTTGAACCCAGGTCTTTAACGTTGCCAGCACAACCACTTGCCACTGAACCATCGCTTATGCATTTGTTATATAATAGTTAGTATATATTATAAAAGAAAATAAAACGTTAATGAATTAAAACGCGCGAAAATTTAAAAGATCCAACCAATGCTTGCCAACACATCATCTTCCTCATTGTTTTTATTTTTTTCTGAAACACAAGCCTATGGAAACGGTTTTGCACGCATGGCTTTAGGCTAGCTTCAAGAAAATAGCGACTAGCGCTAGGATGTATATAAATTAATCGCGAGACTTGAATTTGCTTCGTCTTGACAGGACGAATTTGCCTGTACCAGTTTGGTGATCCAATTTTACGCCTTGCATAAAGCCCCAATTTTGGAACCTTGGAACCCTAGAATCTGTCAATGGTGGAATCTTATACACAGCGAAATAATGCAATTAAACATAATGGTTAGCTTGTAAACTTCATACTGAACAAGAATTCATAAACAAAAATGCAAAAAGATGTATGAATTATGATATACGATTTCAAAAGTTTTGTGACACAGTTCGAGTTCTATCTACCAATCCTTGGAGCTTTGAAGGGTGTTTGGAGTTGGAATATGATCAGGAGTCCACGAGCAAGCTTTTGGAATGAGTATTAGGGCTTGAATGAATCTCTAACCACGTTTTCAGAATTGCTTTTTTTGACAAAATTTTCAAGTTTGTATATTGATCTTATGCGCAGCTTTTTGTCTCTAAGGCTTAGGGTTGAGATTCTGAATATGTATAGAAGCTTTTAGGTCAACAAAATTGCACAAAATCCATGGCATTCAATGATTTGCATATTTGATTTTGTAAGATCTTTTTGAATCTTTTTCACATGGTTCTTTGTGTCAATTAGCTCCAATCACACCAATTCTTTCCATAATTGAACAACCACGAAATATTGAGTCCAAATCATGCATAAAAAGATTGGTTTTGTTAGGTTAGATATTTTTCATGTATTTAAATAATTTAAATGAATTAATATTAATATAAATTCAAATAAATAAATAAAAATTGAGAAAATACTTCCCTTTGGGCCAAATGGTCGTGCATAGGCTTAGAATGATGAATCATGGAAGAAAAAATGGGCCCATTAGCAATTTTGGATCATTTGCATCAATGTTGACTTTTCAAAATTCCCAAACATTTCCCAACTTCCATAAGGCATAACTTGCTCAATTTTTAAGCTTTTCACATGTTCTTGGACATTTTGGAAAGGTATTTGAGTCCTTTAACCAATGCCTTTGGTCCCATGTCATTTTGATTTACCAATCTCAAGTTATGGCCTTTGACTTAAAGTCCCTTTTTGTTGACTTTTGAAAATGACCTATAATGTTGAAATTGATAACTTTTTGTGAGAGCATTTCTTGGACTTGAAGTATGAAGATGAATTGTAGGAAGTGTCTTTCTCTTCAAAATGAGCTTTGGATGGAAATTTTCTGATAATCCATGTGA
This sequence comes from Vicia faba, assembly GCA_948472305.1. NCBI lineage: Eukaryota > Viridiplantae > Streptophyta > Magnoliopsida > Fabales > Fabaceae > Vicia > Vicia faba. Next base: position 1,684,414,927 of record OX451737.1, on the reverse strand, counting down.
AAGTTATGCCTTGGTCAATTTCAGTTGACTTTTTCAGCTGTCCAAATATAGCAACTTTTGCATCTTTGATGATTTCTGAGCCAAATTTTGAGAATCATGATCAAGCATTGATCAAATGATGTTTGTGGCTTCAAAATGATATATTGACCAAAAATTTGAACTTTTGACTGTCAAATGACCATTTTGCCCCTACAGTTGACTGTAGTGCAATCTATGGTTTTGACTGTGCAATTTTGAGCTGAATGCCTTGAAACTTGATATGAGGATACTTGACCATATTTGTAGGCACATGAGACTTGATTGGGCCTTTGAAATCTTCATTTTCTTGATCAGGACTCAAACCCTAGTTTTGACTGTATGGGAAGCTGTTGAGCTGCACAACCCTTGGGGAATTTTGTGACTTGGCTTGGCAATTTCTTGAAGAATATGGGAGGGCAAATTTTGGGGTGCAACAGTTGCCCCTGTTCAATCTTCTTAGACCTGAGGATGCAGATTGGCTGACGGGCCTTTCGTAATCCGGGGGTAGAAGATGATTGGACACTAAAGTGCCCAGAAATTTGCGCTTACATAGTGGCAGTGTGATGGGAATGGGCTTATAGATGCCATTTGGAGATTGCCGGATAGGATGATGGGCTTATAGATGCCATCTGGATGTTGATCGGGTAAGAGATTCCTTAGCGAGAACCTGCATACCTGCAAAAGAACAAATGAGTACCTGACACGTTGCAGGAGTTGATTTTAGATGCTTGATACGGATGTGTCCTGACTGGTTACAGGAGTTGAATCTGGAGCTTCAAACGCTGATGAATGAACCAGGTATGGTTACTGTCTTAGCATGGATGGTAAGAGAACCTTGGATGACTTTGATCTCAACAACGCTCGTTGAGAAAAATCTTGATGGGAATTATTATCTTCGCAGTATTGGGCAGAGAACCATAGCCAATTATAATCTGAAAGGGAATCATCACCTCACTCAACGTCGGAGAGGGAAACATCTGAAAAAGGGATTACCACCTCACACACCACTGGAGAGGGAACCATAGGGAGAATATCACCTCACACTCATCGTCGGAGAGGGAAACATCTTGAAAAAGGAATTACTACCTCACACACCGCTGGAGAGAGAACCATAGGGAGAATATCACCTCACACTCATCGTCGGAGAGGGAAACATCTAAAAAGGACTTCTGGAAGCAGTATCGGAACGTCACCATATCTGGTTTACATCTGAAACTATATCTGGAAGGAAATCTGGAAGCAGCATCAGAACGTCACCATCGCTGGGTTTACATCTGAAACTATATCTAGAAGGAAATCTGGAAGCAGTATCAGAACGTCACCATCGCTGGGTTTACATCTGAAACTATATCTAGAAGGAAATCTGGAAGCAATATCAGAACGTCACCATCGCTGGGTTTACATCTGAAACTATATCTGGAAGGAAATCTGGAAGCAGTATCAGAACGTCACCATCGCTGGGTTTACATCTGAAACTATATCTAGAAGGGAATCTGGAAGCAGTATCAGAACGTCACCATCGCTGGGTTTACATCTGAAACTATATCTGGAAGGAAATCTGGAAGCAGTATCAGAACGTCACCATCGCTGGGTTTACATCTGAAACTATATCTAGAAGGAATTATGGAAGCAGTATCAGAACGTCACCATCGCTGGGTTTACATCTGAAACTATATCTAGAAGGAAATCTGGAAGCAGTATCAGAACGTCACCATCGCTGGGTTTACATCTGAAACTATATCTAGAAGGAAATCTGGAAGCAGTATCAGAACGTCACCATCACTGGGTTTACATCTGAAACCATATCTAGAAGGAATTCTGGAAGCAGCATCAGAACGTCACCATATCTGGATCATATCTGAAACTATATCGAGAAGGAATTCTGGAAGCAGCATCAGAACGTCACCATATCTGGATCATATCTGAAACTATATCAAGAATGAATTGCGATAGTTGATAGTAGTCATTTTTGTATTGACCTTTCCTGAAAGGTAAAGCATTAGTTGTATGCAAGATCATGACGCATGAACTGCATGATTTCAACATGTCCTCGAAATTAATGAGATTCGTGTAGTATGATGCATATGCATGCTATAATGTATGAAGATGTGACGTTTTATGAATGTATGTTTTCGTCTTAGGAAAATAAATCCTTGACGGGTGCCGGGAAGTCGTATCCTGGGCTGATGTTGAAGAATAGTTGCAAGAATTCCAATAGGCGAAGATAACTCCGTTGGGGAATAAACTTGGCGAATGGAGGGTTCTGCGGGGAGAAAAAGATATTCTAGCGACCATGCTGGGAAGAAATACTTTGTGGGGAGATGCTTTTGCTGAATTGTTGAGGATGACTCGTTGAGGATACCTTGCTGTATTGGAAGTATAAATGGACTTCGCTGGGGATAAGAAGATTCTGTCGACGACGCTCTTTCCGTGGCTTTTGGCTGAGGATAACCCAGTTATATCCTGTTAAGGAAATAACTCTTTAAATCAAGCCGGACGACGCGTTCGTGCCCTGCTAGGGGATAAGCTTCCAGAATCTACTGGGGGTACGCTTACTGTTTGGGGAGATGGATTCCAACTTTCCTGGGGAACTTGGGTTGGACTCTCCTGGGGAAGCTTTGATATGTTGGGATGTTCTTCAACGGAACCTACCCTGATGCCTTGGAGGATAGAACAATCAGACTGCTCAGACCAACCTTTATTGCCCCTGTTTCTTGTGGGGTGCTGATAGTTGTTGGCGGACAAACCTTCTTCTGGTAGACAGATAGCAGGACAACAGGACATAATCATACGCTTTAATCCCTAATTTTTGCCTGGACCGCCCTTTCGGGTTTTCAGTCCACCGGGATACCCATTTTTGCTCAAGCCGCCTTTTCAGGTTTTCGACTTGTCGGGTGTACAGATTTTTTTTTCATTTCATCCCTTCATTTTGCCCGAACCCTTTTGGTTCGCCGGGAAGCCCTTATTTTTGCCTAGGTGTGTCAACCTAGCGGGTCTTTGATCGTAGTATTTTTCCGACTATGTCCATGCTCTCAGGATGTAGGGAGGTGCCCCTGGCTGCTTGTGTTGCCATGTTACCAGAAGATGTTTAGTCATGCAAGATTTGTTGCTGGAGTGCCCCAAATGATTCAGGCAGAGATTCGCCCCAGGCTTTTTGGCCTTTTGGGAGATTCTCTGGATCTTGACCTAACTGCCCCAGATGATGGACAATAGTCATGCCATGCCCCTTGATTGGAGATACTCTTGTTTATTAGACTTTCGTCATGCGAATTGCTAGGCTGTTCAAACAAAAAGTCCTATGCAAACAAAGTTATGTTAAAAATGCAAAGCTTATGCCTGTCTCAAGGATTTTGAAAATGCATTCTTTTTCATAAAACAAATGATTGTTTGTAAAACATGATGTCAACTCTGTATTTACCGTAGCCTTAAGGAGTCAGGATACCTTCGTAACAGTATGCTTTCGAACTAACCCATGCTTCAGCTAGGACTTTTGAGGGTTATAACGTGGCCTGGTTCACGGTTTAAGAAACAAAGGATAAAGGCTCAAATTATTTGTACCCACCCGCTCTTCGTGATGTTCTCCAAACCTAAACTCAGTTGATCATACGTTAGACCTTGTTTGAGTCTTTACTCTGATTTTCCGGTGATGGTTCGGATGTTGAACATTTCTTTGAATAGGCAGTCATCTTTGTTTTTTTTTGTTGAGGGTTTGTGAGACCTCTTTCTTGATTTTGTTATCCCTTTCTTTTTTGCCTGAACTGTTTCCTTTTTGGAATTACAGTCAGCGGGATGCCCCAGTTTCATAAGTCCCCTTTGTAGGTTTAGACTTTTTGGGCTTTTCATTTATGATTTTTTTTTTGATAATGACTGCCTGTCCTTATTGGTTATTCGGAACCATCAATGTCTTTCTTCGTTTCGTAAAGATCTCTTCGGTGCCATTCGTCATGCACTTGGATCAACTGAGAGAACTACCCTGCCCCAGGTTATGATTAAGGGTTCTGATTTTCGAAAATAAAAACTCCTACTTCTTTGGCTCTGATGGGTTGACGAGGGATTATCATCCTTATAACTCCAGTGTTTAGGGGTTGAAACAATGTCTGTACCTCATCAGCGGGGTTTGTTCAAAAGCATACTGTAATGATCGCGGTATCGTTTTCGTCATCCTCCCTCAAGAGGCTCAGAGTTGTTAACCGAGAGTTGACATCAGAAAAAATATGAAAAGAATATAATAAAAATAATTGTATTAATTCTCAAAACAGACATATGCGATGCATTGATAGAATAAAAGAGTTTGCTATGACATTAATCGTTTGTATAAGCAATGAAAAATACCACTCAAAATTCAAATAAACAAAAGGCTTCAATGATTGGGCAACGGAGCAGTGACTATGTTCGGAGTCTCGGACACTTCAAACTGAATCTCTCCAGCGTCGATCATATCTTGAATCTTATTCTTGAGAGGCCAGCAGTTGTCGGTAGTATGCCCCGGGCTATCTGAATGATATGCGCACCTATCATTGGGATGATAATTGGGTGCAGAAGTGTTCGGATTCCGAAGAGGAGCCCTTAAAGTGATCAGTCCTGCCTTCAACATTTGTTGCAGTGCTTGATCCAACGACATGTTGAGTTTGGTGTACTGCCGTTTCTCTTTGCGTTGCTGCCCCTGTCCTTGTTGAGCAGGTCCGGGATTGGAGATTTGGATTGCCCCTGCCTCATGACGGCTCTTTTTACCGTGCACGGCATTGGATTCTTTCTTTCCATGCTGAGGCTTTTTATCAGCAGGTGCAGCCTCTTGAATTTTCCCAGACCGGATACCAGCTTCTATTCGCTCTCCAGTCAAGATAAGATCTGTGAATCCAGCAGATGAATTCCCGATCAGATGGTTATAAAATGGACCAGACAAGGTCCCCAAGAACATGTCCACAAGTTCCCGATCAGTCAGAGGCGGTTGTACCCTTCCAGCAAGATCCCTCCATTTCTGCGCATATTCTTTAAAACCTTCACTTGACCCTAACGACATACCCTGGAGTTGGGTACGCGTAGGAGCAAGGTCGGCATTATATTGATACTGCTTATAGAAAGCAGTAGCCAACTCCTCCCAGTTATGAACTTTGGTCCCATCCAGCTGATAGAACCATTCGAGATGAGTCCCTGAAAGACTCTCCTGGAAGAAGTGGATCCACAAATTCTTGTCCACCGTATATGGCTGAATCTTCCGAACATAGGACCTTAGATGCAGCTTGGGGCAAGACGCCCCGTCATACTTAGTAAAGGATGGTGCTTTGAACTTCCGAGGAATAACCACACCAGTTGACAAACCCAAATCTCCAAGATCCAGCCCAGGTACCTGTTGGCTCTCCATAGCATTCAGCCTATCCTCCAACTGTTTGTACTTGTTCTCAGCCGGAGGGTACTGTTCGTCGTCGAAATCTGTTTCATTGTCAGAGACCTCTGGACTGGGCACCCTTTCCTCTGGATGACTGCTCTTCCCCACAGATGGAGTTGTCCTCTCAGTTTCAATCTGCGGTGTGTTCCCAGATCTGCGTCTAGGGCTGAACAAAACGGTCCTCTTCTTCTTTTTGTCCTTCTTCAAGAGCAGAGCCTTCAGATCTTGTTGCCCCTGAGTCAAATTAATGATCAGCTCTTGGAACTGGGCGTTCTGAGCCTGGAGGTCTTTGATAGTCTGCTCGGCTGATGATTCAGGATTCATGACGAGCGGCTGAAATAAACAGCGGAGAAGGGTAAGCGACCTGTTAAAGGGATACCTGCAATGCAATGAGATGTATGACATGCATGTAATGTTTTCAAGGACCTCGCGGGGTAAACAGAGAAACTTTGTTAGCGTTTGGAACCGGTAGCTTGATTGTAAGAACTTCATTTTTGTTGAGAGTCCTTCGTCAAGGGTCAAAGGCTCACCATATCCAGTGGGTCATAGCCCCTGACACTCTTAGCTAGAGGAAAATAAATCCTCTTTGCCCCTTGCTGGGTGTTTGATTCATCATGACCTGCATCACAAGCCCTTGAGATCCTTGAAATGGGTTAGGATGTATGCAATGGTATGATGGTATGATGTCATGCTATGCATGGGGTGAAGTAGGTAAACCCTGTTATGAGTCCCAATTAAGGACTATAAACAGACCCTGCAAGAAATTCAGTATACTTTGTTATGAGTCCCAATTAAGGACTATAAACACGACCTGCAAGTGGTTAGTACACCCCGTTATAAGTCCCATTTAAGGACTATGAACAAAACCTGCAAGAAACCTAAGTAAAACCTGTCATGAGTCCCAATTAAGGACTATAAACAGAACCTGCAAGTGGTTGGTACACCCTGTTATAAGTCCCAATTAAGGACTATGAACAAAACCTGCAAGACGTCAAGAGTCAGATAACAAGCATGCAAGTAGTCAGGTACGAAGGCACGCAAGTCACACAATAGAAGCCCTTAGGGTTTAGGCCAGCATGGGGTCTAGGTATTACCCTCTTGAAGTTGGTGGGTTCAACCTGTCCTATTAGAAGTAACCGGGTTCTAAGGTTCCCAATATCACGGGATTGCTTTCATTGTTCATCGTTTCGATTTAGCCACTGAACTGGCGACCGAAATATTCCAGGAAAGCAACCCTCAATTGAGTGTAGTATCGAGTATCAACCAACCTTGGACTGCACCAAAGTCAGTTATCTCACTACCCTAAAGAGGCCAAGATAGTTCAATTAAGGTTCCTAAGGTCTGTTGATGCTTCATGACACCACGCGGAGGCCCCGTACTCTCCTTGACTGAACTCAAGGGTTACCGGTACACACCAAAGTGCCACATCAACGTAGCAGACTGTTTCAACCATGTCGGTATACCCCGCACAGTTCCCTCACAGCCTTGTTGCTACTTTCTAAGAAAGGTATCCCCAGATCCGGGTTGAGGATCTATAGAACTCCCAAGACAGTCCCACAATTTAAAGCAAACAAGGAAAGCAATTGAAAACACAGTTATGAACTAGCCCTAAGGTACACCTCACTTTAAAAGGGTCCCCAGCAGAGTCGCCAGTTCTGTGATCGGTGGATCTGGAACTGACTGTTTAACGCTGGTTCGCGAAATGTCGCGGTAAGCAAGAGTCGCCACCGTCTTTTATTTTCTCCAAATGGAAAGGACAAAAGCACAGAAAAATTCCTTAAAGAGATTGCTCTCGGTTCGGGAGGTAGGTTATAGAAAGGGAAGGTGTTAGCACCCTTTCTATCCATGGTTATCCATGGGCTCTTAGATACTTGCTCAATGTGTTTTCAAAATTGTTTGCTTGCTTTTCAACTGTGGGTTTAAAAAGTCTCTTTGAAAATTTCAGTTCGACTCATACGTCAGAGTGTTTGAAAAATTTGCTTTGAAAGCTTTTGAAAAGTGTTGGTGTGAAAAGTCTTTTTGAGTTTGTTTTTGAGATTTAGAGCAAGTATCTAGAGTTGTCTACCTACCCTAAGAAATTCGTCTGTGTAAATGTCCTTAAAGTAGTGCCATCCCACCATTGAGAGGTAGGTAGCACCACCGTTGAAGGTGTTCGGGTCAATTCGAAGTTCGGGACATGGTGATCACCAGAGCAATGGGAAGACACCTTAGAAGCTACCCTCATGCCAGGTTCCCGGATCATGAGGACTTACTAAGACATCCTCTACTCGATGATCACCTTTCGAAAGGCAACAGTGAGGCGTACCCTAGGGGTGGTGTGTGCGAATTCGTGTGTCATGTTTCAGTTATTTGTCTTGTCATGTTTGTTATGATCTACGCTTGATTTTAATTAGGACATTCATTCTTGCATGCTTTTTAACAGTTATAAAGTTTGCGGGAAAATAAATCTAAGGCTATTACAAATGGCGCGGGTCCACATCGCCAAAATTAAACCGGACCCGATTTGACTGAAAAATAAATAAAGCGAATAAAAGTGCGACAAGTTAAATTGTTACAAGGCTTTGGGACATATACATAATTATAATAAATGACATAAAACAAATGCGCAAATTAAATAATTAAAAATGTGGGCGTTGGACCCTTTTGCAAAATTAAAATTAATAAGGAATTAAAAATTAAAATTAAAAAGAATGTTTTTTTTGGTATTTTTTGTATTTTTTAAGATTTAATAGAAAGAATAATTAATTAAAATTAAAATGAAGCGTCAAACCCTAATTCTAATGTTTTTTAAGTTTATTGTGAAAATATTAAGTTTTAACCTAATTTAAATCTAAGTTAATTTACATGCAAAATTTAATTTATGAAAATAAATAAAATAAATATTATTATTAAAAAAAAAAAAGGAAATTAAAAGGAATAAAAATTAAACCTAATTCTATTTTTGGATTTTTGTTATTAAAAGGATTAAAATTATGACCTAATTAAAACTAAATTTATTTACATGTAATTTATCTATAAAAATAATTAAAATAAAATATTTATTACAATTTGTCTTTTTTTCTGATTTTTTTAATGAAGTTTTTATATTTTGTAAAAAAAACAATTAATTAATTAAAACAATGAAAATATAAATAACATAACAATTAAAAAAATAAAATATGAAAAGAAAAGCAAACCAGGGGGGGTTCAGGCCCCAATTTAGGAGGTATAGGCCTAGCATTCTGGCCCAATAGCTTGAAATCCATTGACTTTTTTGTGCAACATGTGACGCGTCTGACTAGGGTACATGGTACTCCTTGGATCTATGCCTTTGGTGTGGCCGTCTGGGACACGTGTATGCTTGGATCATGAGGTGTATGGTGTTTTTCACTGTGAGCGCTGCATAGGAATTAATATACAAAAATAATATGGAAATTGTTCAGACCTGGGACTTGAACCCAGGTCTTTAACGTTGCCAGCACAACCACTTGCCACTGAACCATCGCTTATGCATTTGTTATATAATAGTTAGTATATATTATAAAAGAAAATAAAACGTTAATGAATTAAAACGCGCGAAAATTTAAAAGATCCAACCAATGCTTGCCAACACATCATCTTCCTCATTGTTTTTATTTTTTTCTGAAACACAAGCCTATGGAAACGGTTTTGCACGCATGGCTTTAGGCTAGCTTCAAAAAAATAGCGACTAGCGCTAGGATGTATATAAATTAATCGCGAGACTTGAATTTGCTTCGTCTTGACAGGACGAATTTGCCTGTACCAGTTTGGTGATCCAATTTTACGCCTTGCATAAAGCCCCAATTTTGGAACCTTGGAACCCTAGAATCTGTCAATGGTGGAATCTTATACACAGCGAAATAATGCAATTAAACATAATGGTTAGCTTGTAAACTTCATACTGAACAAGAATTCATAAACAAAAATGCAAAAAGATGTATGAATTATGATATACGATTTCAAAAGTTTTGTGACACAGTTCGAGTTCTATCTACCAATCCTTGGAGCTTTGAAGGGTGTTTGGAGTTGGAATATGATCAGGAGTCCACGAGCAAGCTTTTGGAATGAGTATTAGGGCTTGAATGAATCTCTAACCACGTTTTCAGAATTGCTTTTTTTGACAAAATTTTCAAGTTTGTATATTGATCTTATGCGCAGCTTTTTGTCTCTAAGGCTTAGGGTTGAGATTCTGAATATGTATAGAAGCTTTTAGGTCAACAAAATTGCACAAAATCCATGGCATTCAATGATTTGCATATTTGATTTTGTAAGATCTTTTTGAATCTTTTTCACATGGTTCTTTGTGTCAATTAGCTCCAATCACACCAATTCTTTCCATAATTGAACAAACACGAAATATTGAGTCCAAATCATGCATAAAAAGATTGGTTTTGTTAGGTTAGATATTTTTCATGTATTTAAATAATTTAAATGAATTAATATTAATATAAATTCAAATAAATAAATAAAAATTGAGAAAATACTTCCCTTTGGGCCAAATGGTCGTGAATAGGCTTAGAATGATGAATCATGGAAGAAAAAATGGGCCCATTAGCAATTTTGGATCATTTGCATCAATGTTGACTTTTCAAAATTCCCAAACATTTCCCAACTTCCATAAGGCATAACTTGCTCAATTTTTAAGCTTTTCACATGTTCTTGGACATTTTGGAAAGGTCTTTGAGTCCTTTAACCAATGCCTTTGGTCCCATGTCATTTTGATTTACCAATCTCAAGTTATGGCCTTTGACTTAAAGTCCCTTTTTGTTGACTTTTGAAAATGACCTATAATGTTGAAATTGATAACTTTTTGTGAGAGCATTTCTTGGACTTGAAGTATGAAGATGAATTGTAGGAAGTGTCTTTCTCTTCAAAATGAGCTTTGGATGGAAATTTTCTGATAATCCATGTGAAAGTTATGCCTTGGTCAATTTCAGTTGACTTTTTCAGCTGTCCAAATATAGCAACTTTTGCATCTTTGATGATTTCTGAGCCAAATTTTGAGAATCATGATCAAGCATTGATCAAATGATGTTTGTGGCTTCAAAATGATATATTGACCAAAAATTTGAACTTTTGACTGTCAAATGACCATTTTGCCCCTACAGTTGACTGTAGTGCAATCTAGGGTTTTGACTGTGCAATTTTGAGCTGAATGCCTTGAAACTTGATATGAGGATACTTGACCATATTTGTAGGCACATGAGACTTGATTGGGCCTTTGAAATCTTCATTTTCTTGATCAGGACTCAAACCCTAGTTTTGACTGTATGGGAAGCTGTTGAGCTGCACAACCCTTGGGGAATTTTGTGACTTGGCTTGGCAATTTCTTGAAGAATATGGGAGGGAAAATTTTGGGGTGCAACACACTGTATTTAAATCAAATGCCTAACTTTAGCTATCCGGTTAAAAACCTCACACTTTCGTGGTCTCGATTTAACCTATTTACTCTTCTTACTTTCGTAACAAAGATTTTATTATTAAGCATAAAAAGTTATAACCAGAGTTAAGTTGATTAAAGTTTTAGCCTAAGTTTGATTAGATGCCTAATGTCTCTTACTATTCCATACCGACACTAAAGGTTTAGCTAGCCATGGAAATCAAAATAAACATACTGTAAATAAAAGCAAGCAAATATAAATTGGACATTATAAATAATAAATAACAAGCATGCATTAATAAATTAATTAAAATGAATTTAATACAATTGCAAAATAAAAACCTGACAGTAAAGCCAATACTTCAATCCTTCTTCCACAAATCGGAAACTCGGACTTGGTATCGGGAGTATTGCAAATTCTGAAGCTTGAATGATAAATCTTAAACTAGAATAATAATTCCCTAATGTTGGAAATTATTATTTGGACAGTGGAATTTAAAAGAATTGAAATAAACAAATGCTGGAAAATGAATACTGAAATAATACTGGTTTCAATTTTGGCAGAGCTTCGGCACAAATAAGCTGTAATAAAACTCCGTACTTTTTTTGTTCAATATTGAGGTATTTATAGAAGAGTAAAATCTGGCAGTTGGTTTGTTAAACTTGGAACTCAGTCTTCCTTCAAAATCTCCAAAAATATAGTAACCTAGCAGTTGAGGGAGAAATGGTGAACGTGATGTTTGACTGGAGAGAATTAAGGAGTTTGGAAACTCCTTCTGTTATGCTTGCCACGTTCTGCATTTTCCAAGTGAAGTATTATACGCATTACGTTCGTTACATTGGCGTTACGAGCAGATTTTGGTCTTTCCCGTGTTACGGTCGTGGCCACTGTGTTACGGTCGTAACACTCTTCAAACTGGCTTACAGTCGTGGCAGCTTCATTACGACCGTCACAACTACAAAAGTGCAGTTCTTTGACAGATTTATCCTTTTCTTCTGTTCTTTTGATGCTTTCTTGCATTGTTTCATGTTTTCTTCTATTTTGAGCTCAATTATGAAATACCTGCAAAAGTGATGACAAACTCGAAATATTCGGGAATTAATCGGGTCAAAATAATACAAAACGGACGAATTTCATAGCAAATAAACGATACGATTTCGTGTTATCAGCAACCCCTTAACCTCTCCTTCCTCCATAGCTCGAGCCAAATGGTTTTACGAAGCAAGGTTTGATTTTGGTGTTTTTATACCCTTTTTATGATTTTTGCATGCTTATTTCGTTTTGAACTTTGACTTTCTTCTTTGCTATTATTGTCATGGATGTTGTGGAAGAATAGAGAAACAGAAAGGGTTACCTCTTGAAGACGGAGGAAGAGGTTGGAGTCGGAGGCGTTCCGGAGGTTTGACGGCGAGGGGATCGTGAAAGATCTAACTTGTCTGGACTCCTGGTATTCGTGTCTTAACCCCCTTTTTTAGGTTTTATGATGCGTTCTGAAAACCTTTATTTGATTTCTCTTCTTCTTCGTCTTTGAGTTGCCTTGGATGCTTCTGTTTGATTGACTTTGAATTGCCTTTGAAACTGTTGAGCTTGATAATTGCCTTTGAACGTTTTGCCTTTTGATTGTTGAGCTTGATAGTTGCTTTTTGCCCAATGATGTATTCACTGAGGGGCTTTTGGGTTTGGTTATCTCTCTTCTTTGTCCCTGAGTTGCCTTGAATATGCTTTATTTCTTAATGGCCAATGATGAGGCATCTGAGGCTTTCGACATTGGACATTGGTTCAATGGCTAATGAGGTTTAGGCCAAGGTGTTTTGGTTATGGTAATGGGTATTGATGGCTTGCTTCAGGCAGGTTTAATGTTTGACAGGTTTGTATGGTTTGAGTTTGGGATTAGGCAGGCTTTGAGCTTTAACAGGTTTCATGGCTTAGCAGGTTTGAGTTTAGGCCATGTTTTGGTTTGATGTTTTATGGTTTATGCAGTGGGCAAGTTTGCTTCAGGCAGGTTTTATGGCTTGACAGTAGGGTGAGGCTTGAGGCTTAATGCTTGTTGGTTTGCTTCAGGCAGGTTTGGCTTCAGCAGGTTTGAGTTTGACAGTAGGTAATGGTTTATTAGGCCATTGCAGGTTATGTGTTTGTGACTTGCTTGCTTCAGGCAGGTTTGGCATATGCTGGTATGGTTTTTTTGTTTACTGTCACCAGGTTGAGCTTGGTTAACACAGGTTTGCGTTTTGTATTGTATCTTGATGGTTATGAGGTTTTTTTATGGTGAGATAGGTTTATGCAGTAGGAGTTTGTATATCTCCTGTGTTAGAGTTTTTTTGAGCTTCTTTATCCTACTGTGTTCAGTCTTTTTTGTATATCTCTCTCTTCCTGCCTAAAGCCTAAAAACCTGCATTCTTTTATCTCTCTACTCTTCTCTCTATCAGTACAGTTGAATATTAAACTATGTTTTCTGCTGTACCTTTGTTCTGAAAGGGCTACTTGTTGGGAAATGATGAAAAGAAGATGTATGCTTGCATAATGGTTTTCCTCTGCATATTTTATCTTTTCTTGACAGCTTTTGTGCTTGCTTGATATCTTGCCATATCTTCTTATTGACAGCCTGGATACCTTTGTGCAGTAACTTGTACCTTTTTGCATTTTTTGACAGAAAGTTGCAATTTGATTTTTAGTTGGGTTTGAACTGTGCAGTTTGAGATTTTGAACTTATGCATTTTGACACTTTGCATTTTTTCTCAACTTTGCATTCATGATTAGCAAATAACATTCTTCCCTCTTTGTGAACCGGGAGAAATCCCGTGATTTGCAGAGAGGGTTAACTGATCCCAATCAGTGGCCCTTAATGATGACTGTAATTTTATCTGTCTTTTCAATTCAATTTAACTGTTATTTGACTTTTCTCTTTTCCTCTTGCAGATGAATAATTGAATGGAGGGGAGCATCACTAAATGAAGAATGAAGAATTGGGGACTTAGAAAATATTTAGAAAAATAGGATAGTTTTATTTTCAATTTAATCATTGTAAACTATTATTATTATAAATACTTCGTAAATGAATACTTGTATCTAAATAATAATTGTAACAAATATTTAAATATGAAATAAAAATTCTATTGATCCATTTAATTCTTTTTTTATCCCTTTTCAATTATTTACTTATTATTCATAGTTCCTTAAATTAAAATAAATGAAAATTAAATTCCAGATATTTAATCCTTAGAATAATAAATAATCAACTAAACATTGATTCTACGTTGATCAAAATAAATGAACTTGGCGCCTCCATCATCCAAAGCAACGCACAGTCAAACGCAATAACTGATCAGACGCATTCCTTTCTTCCCTGATTTTTTACCAAGCACTGTAAATCCAAACTGCGTATATCTTTTGACTGGTTCAATCAAACGAACGTGAATTCAAACCAACTGTAGTATTTTTACTGATTAAGTCAAATAATGCGAACTCAATCCAAATCTCGGAATAACTTGCAGAGCATTTAAATCTTTCTGAGAATGTGCCCAAAAAAACCCTAATTCTTGATTAAATCCCAAAGAGCGTTCGCCTGATCAAAATTGAGCCAAAATCAACCAAAATCCTAAGCCAACTGTGTGAAACATTCCAGAGCCCTGAAAAATCAATAAAACCCTAATTTTTGTTTGACTGACGAGAAAAGTCCATTTGTCCGATTCTTGAGCCAATCTGAAAAATCAGGAAACGCTTGAAGCTGTGATTTCTTGTGGAAAAATGCGAGGGCAAATTTTGGGGTACAACAACTTTCTTCATCTCAGCATCATCAAGAATACAAATCCAGTTACGAAATCTCAACACACCTTGCGCATCTAACTTAAAATCATTATTCTCATACTGATCTATTCCAACCATCAAATCTACCAGTTTCACATCCAACTTCTGAGCTTCTCTGATACTGTCTAGAAATTCATTATTAATCTTCAACATACCCAACATAACACTTCGCGGTGTCACCTCGCAAACTAAGCTCATATCTATGAACTGCTCAATTAATTCCAACTCTTTAACCATCATTTCCGACATATGTAAGGTCTTTCGACTCAACGCATCAGCTACCACATTCGCTTTTCCTGGATGATAATACAAATCGAAATCATAATCCTTTAACAATTCCAACCATCTTCGTTGCCTCACATTCAGCTCCTTCTGATTGAATAAATACTTCAAACTCTTATGGTCACTAAACACTTCAAATCTAGAACCATAAAGATAATGCCTCCAAATCTTCAACACAAAAACAATTGCGGCAAGCTCTAAATCATGCGTAGGATAGTTCTTCTCATGAGTCCTCAACTGCCTTGACGCATAAGAAACTACCTTATCATTATACATAATCACACCTCTTAAACTCATCTTAGAAGCATCACAATATACCATAAAAGTCTCTCCTGGATTAGGCAATGTCAAAATCAGAGCCGACGTCAACCTCTTCTTTAATTCTGTAAAACTTTCTTCGCACTGAACATCCCATACAAAAGCTCTACGTTTACAAGTCAACTTAGTCAACGGAAGTGCCAACTTAGAAAAACATTTGATAAACCTTCTATAATAACCAGCTAATCCCAAAAAGCTTCTAATCTCAGTAGCCGACTTCGGAGTTTCCCATTGCAACACAACATCAACCTTCGATGGATCTACAACAATGCCACTACCTGAAATCACATTACGAAGAAAACTAACCTCCTTTAACTAGAATTCACACTTGGACAACTTTGTATGCAACTTCTTCTCTTTCAAAACTTGAAATACTACTCTTAAGTGTTATGCATGCTCTTCTTCTGACTTAGAATAAATCAAAATATCATCAATAAACACCACTACGAATCGATCCAAATAAGTATGAAAGATACAATTCATGTATTCCATGAATACTCCTGGCGCATTAGTAACGCCGAAAGGCATCACCGAATACTCATAATGTCCATAACGCATTCTGAAAGCCGTCTTCTGGATATCTTCATCCTTCACTTTAATCTGATGGTAACCCGACCTCAAATCAATTTTACTAAACACACGAGCATCCACCAATTGGTCCATCAAGTCATCTATTCTTGGAAGCGGATACTTGTTCTTAATCGTCACTTTATTCAACTGTTTATAATCAATACAAAGCCTCATAATTCCATCTTTCTTCTCTACTAACAACACTGGAGCTCCCCACGGCGATACACTTGGTCTTACAAACTTCTTCTCAAGTAACTCTTCCAATTGCTTCTTTAACTCTGACAATTCAGATGCAGACATCCTGTATGGTGCCATAGACACAGGTCTTGTACCAGGTACGAGATCAATTGCAAATTCAACTTCTCTCTCCGGCGGTACATCAAGAATCTCATCAGGGAAAACTTCAGGAAATTCACACACCACCTGCAATTCCTTAATTACAGCTTGAGTCTCTACAAATAGCGACTCCATCAACGAGAACATCTGTGCTTCCCCTTGCATCAACTTCCTCAACTGTCTAGCAGACAGCAGACTACCTTCCTCTTCTTCAGGAGTAGAAAACCTCACAGACTTGTCATAACAGTTAATATGAACACAGTTATGCTCTAACCAGTTCATACCCAAAATCACATCCAAACCTCTTAACGGTAAACAAACCAAATCAACAGCAAAGTCTCTGTCGAAGATCGACAAGGGACACTTCATACACACAAAAGAAGTAGTCACCGACCCCTTGGCTGGAGTATCGATGACCATTTCTCCATTCAAAGAAGACAACATAAGACCCAATTTTTCAACACAATCAGCAGCAATAAAACAATGAGTAACATCGGTATCAATAATAGTAATTAAAGGAGTACTATTAATGAAACATGTACCTCTTATAAGTCTTTCCTCAACAACTGTCCGATCCTCAACCAAAGCGAACACCTTGCCACTTGTCTGAGCCCTCTTTGGTTTCTGACACTCACTACCAATGTCCCTTCTTCACTACAGTTAAAACAAATCACATCCTTATGCTTGCACTCAGATACAACATGTCCGTTCTTACCGCAACGGAAACACCTATTTACTTCAGTAGTGCATACATTGCTCTTATGCCCAGGTTTCCTACATTTAAAACAAACCACACCAGCAGAAGCATCTCCTCCACTAGTCCTCTGACCCTGAGAAACTTTCTTCTTACCTTTACCAGCTGGGGTATCATAAGGCTTACCACAATTCTGTTGGTGCTTACCCCTCTTCTCGCTGATAATCTTGTAATGAGCATTATTATCCTCTTCAAAAATTCTGCAACTATCAATCAAATCAGCAAAGACACGAATCTTCTGATATCCCACTGCCTTCTTGATCTCTGGGTGCAACCCATTATCAAACTTGATACACTTTGAAAACTCAGCATCTGCATTAGCATAGTGCGGATAAAACTTAGCCAACTCAGAAAACTTGGCAGCATACTCAACAACTGACATGCTCTCTTGCTTTAGCTCAAGGAACTCAATCTCCTTCTTACCACGAACATCTCCAGGAAAGTACTTCCTCATAAATTCCCTACAGAACATAGCCCAAGTGACATTCTCACCTGCAACTTCTAATCTCTGACAAGTCTCTAACCACCAGTCATCAGCCTCGACTGCTAGCATATGAGTACCATACTGAACCTTCTGTGTTGGAGTGCAGTCCATCACACGAAATATTCTCTCAATCTCTTTCAACCACTCCAATGCTCCATCAGGATCATACGTTCCCTTGAACGTAGGAGGATTCTCTCTCTAGAAAGTCGCCAAGCTACGAGATCCAGCATTCTCGTCAGCATTCGGCTGATTCTCCATCGCATGAGCCATTTCTTATAAAGCGGCAGCAAGTGCAGCGTCATTCCTTCCAGCCATCTCAACTTATCACTACAACATAAACAACGGTTAGAACTCACATTAACAATACTCGATTGTTAGACAACTATGACTCGACAACGAGGTCTGACCAACCTTTTGCTCTGATACCAACTTTGTAACACCCCAATTCTACCCGGAAATTATATAAATAGATCAGAGTTATAAAATCATTTATGCAAACGAATCAGGATGCCACAAATTCATCATTAAAAACTCATTGCATTCATCGTGGATACATAACACTTTAAAACTTCGGATGAACCATCAGCATAATAATTAAATATCTTAAATCAACAATTTAACATCTACGCAGCGGAATTCTTAATAACATCTTGATCATCGTTACAACAATTTCAAAACAACACATACTTAATAATAATCAACTTAAAGTTCAACAACTGAATAATCAACAATCAAAAGAAACAAGCGTTCATCCCCCCGAGTGTTATATATCCGAGCAATAACACCGACTCAAACTATTGAAGGTATACAACCTTCACTCGTGATTACCTGCACGTTACCAACATAAGGGCAACATTTAAACAGAAGAGGTGAGATATCTAACAATATAATATAGCGTATGATAATTAATATATGGAATTAGATCACATAACATCACCACTTCTCATCTTATAATCAATAATAATCGCATCAATAATACACATTCACAACATCAATACACAACCTCTTTATGAAATCATATAATGCGACTCAATACTATGCAAATGCATGTGGTACCATTGGAGCAGAACTCCCATCTTAAAAATCTACCAATAAATAGAGGCATCAACAAGGCATAAGCCTTCATCTTAATATTCGCCAATACAGGCCATCTTAACGAGCATAAGCTCCATCTTGAAATGCAATGTATGCGACACAATCATGAATGTAATGACAACACCAAAATCAACAACATCTCAACACAACATCATTCTTGGCCAAAAGCCTACATCTTAAAAGCTGCCCATTATAAGAGGCATCATAACATCTTTCATCAACATCATATATCAACATCATAAATCATCAAACATCATATATCATCGTAATTCTTCAAACATCATATATCATCATAATTCACAGCAACTCAGCCACAACAACATTACAACAGCAAGTCATCAATCTCGCAACGTTGGCCACATGCCTACAACATGATTCGCCTATAACTAGTTAATCAACTAAGGCTTACTCCTAAATTACCAACCTCTGCATATTACTATTCTGTAATACTATATCATTATCATCATTAATCCTACTATTACAATTCAGACAATAATCTATAAACGTTTCATCCTTATCATTCCTCACAAAAATCAACATAATGATCAACACGGGAACTAATCTGATTCCTAACTTGGATACTAGAATTATCCTTCCTATTGTTCATTTTAATCCTTAAGAATGAAGTTCATCGCATTAGCTATTCAACACTTCGATTGGTACCTCAAACGGAGTCCGAAAACTCAAGTTACAACATTCTCAAACTAATTCTGCCAAAATTCAGCCAACATGGATCAATGCATAACGCCTGGGGTCGACGAGTACTGAACTGAACTCGCAACATGATTCGACGCGTCCTCTCTTATATCGACTCATACTGAGTCTGCCACACTGCATGTATCGACACATGCTCCTACGTATCGACTCATCCTGAGTTTGAAAGCCCTCATGTATCGACACATGACTCCTTCGTGTCGACTCATACTAAGTCTAACATCATTCTTTTATCGACACATCATGTTTGGGGTCGACACATACTGCTCTACTAAGGGTATTTTCTGCGATTTTCTCTGCGTTTTCACTGCGGGTTCCATACTTTAAGCCCTAAAAACATCCTTTAATCATGGAAAATCATCAACTATAATTATCCTATAATTCTACATCAAATAAACAGCATAGGAACATCATCATTCATCTTCCAATCATCAATTCTCATCATACAACATCATATACATACAAATTATAAACCAAACAATCTTTCACCTCTAACCCCACATACCAATTATCATGAACCCTATTATAGAGTCAGAACCCCACCCTTACCTTGGATTGAAGGATGCTCTATAATTTCTGGTTGATTTTCCGTTCTGCCTCTTTTCTTTCTTCCCAACAGCTTTCACGTTCTTTCTCTAACCCTTATTCTTCTACTGCTTCCTTCTTATTATTACTTCTAACAATAAATAAAATAACCTATTATTCTCTTTATGCCTTAATGGGCTTAAGACTACTACACCCCCTTAATTACTACTTCTATTCCTTTAAAACAAGTCCACATCAAATAATATCATTCTTCTAATAGTATTTCACCACTTAATAAAATAAATAAATCCAATTAATCACAACACAACTTCTCAAATATTCCAAAAATAATTTAATTAAATAATTAATTAAATTACGGGCGTTACATTCTAGATGGTGCTGTGTTGTTTGCTTTGTTGGCAACGTTGAATCTCGTTGAATCTCTGTTGTTCGTGACTTTTATGAGGTGTTTCCTGATTATGTAAGTGATTTTCCGCCAGAACGTAAGGTGGAGTTTACGATCGACTTAATTCCTGGAACTAGTCCTGTTTCGATGGCTCCATATCAGATGCCAACTTCTGAGTTAAAATATTTGAAGAGTCAACTTGAGGATTTACTTGAGAAGAAGTTTATTCGTTCAAGTGTGTCGTTGTGGGGTGAACCTGCTTTGTTAGTTAAGAAAAAGGAAGGTTTAATGAGGTCGTGTGTTGATTATAAACAACTGAACAAGGTGACTATTAAGAACAGGTATCCACTTCCAAGGATTGATGATTTGATGGATCAGTTGGTTGGTTCATATGTGTTCAGTAAGATTGATTTGAGGTCTAGTATCATCAGATTCGTGTAAAGGCTGGAGATACTCAGAAGACTACTTTTAGAATGAGGTATGGTCATTATGAGTATTCTGTAATGTCGTTCGGTGTGACCAATGCACCTAGTGTATTTATGGAATATATGAACAGGATTTTTCATGAGTATTTGGATAAATTTGTTATTGTGTTCATTGATGATATTTTGATCTATTCTAAGAGTGAAGAGGATCATGCTGAGCATTTGAGGATTGTGTTATTTGTGTTAAATGAGAAGCAGATGTATGTTAAACTTTCTAAGTGTGAGTTTTGGTTGAAGGAAGTGAGTTTCCTTGGGCATGGGATTTCAAGTGGTGGTATTGATGTTGATCCGTCAAATATTGAGGTTGTGTCTCAATGGGAAACTCCAAAATTTATTTGAGATTAGAAGTTTTCTTGTTTTAACTGGTTATTATAGGAAGTTTATTGAAGGTTTTTCTAAGTTGGCATTACCTTTGACACAGTTGACAAGGAAGGGTCAAGCTTTTATTTGGACTTTGCAGTGTGAAGCTAGTTTTCAAGAGTTTAAAAGAAGGTTGGCGACTGCTCCTATTTTGATTTGTCCTAGTTCGACATAACCATTTGTGGTGTATTGTGATTCTTTATTGATGGGTTTAGGAGGTGTGTTGATGCAAAATTGGCAAGTGGTAGCTTATGCTTCAAGGTAACTTAAGTTCATGAGAGGAATTATCCGACGCATGATTTAGAGTTGGTTGCGGTTGTGTTTGTTTTGAAACTTTGGAGGCATTATTTATTTGGATAGAGGTTTGATATGTTTAGTGATCAAAAGAGTTTGAAGTATCTACTTGATCAGAAAAAGTTAAATATGAGGCAAAGGAGGTGGTTGGAATTCTTGAAGGATCATGATTTTAGTTTGAATTACCATCTGAGTAAGGCAAATGTTGTAGCTGATGCTTTGAGTAGGAAGTCTTTGCATATGTCGATGTTGATGGTTTTAGAATTGGAGTTGCTTGAGTAATTTCGAGATATGAGTTTGGCTTGTGAAGAGACTTATTCTAGTGTTAAGCTTGGTATGTTGAAGCTTACTAGTGGTATTCTTGATCAATTTCGAGAAGGTTAGAAATCTGATTTGAGTTTAGTTGATCGATTAACATTGATCAATCAAGGTCTAGGTGGTGATTTTTGGATTGATGATAATGGTATCATAAGGTGTCGCGATAGAGTTTGTGTTCCAGGTGTAGGAGATTTGAAGAAAAGAATTCTTGATGAAGGACATCGTAGTAGTTTGAGTATTAATCTTAGAGCTACTAAGATGTATCAAGATTTGAAGAAATTATTTTGGTGGTCTGGTATGAAGAAATATATTGCAGAGTTTGTGTATTCTTGTTTGATCTATCATAAGTCTAAGATTGAACATCAGAAATCATCTGGGTTGTTGCAACCGTTATCCATTCCAGAGTGGAAGTGGGATAACATTTCTATGGATTTTATTTTGGGTTTTTCGAGGTCTCCGAGTAATTGTGATGTTGTTTGAGTTATTGTGGATAAATTAACAAAATCTGCTCATTTTATCCCGATTAGGATGGATTATCCGATGGAAAGGTTTGCTAAGTTATATATTGAGATGGTGGTGAGTTTGCACGGTGTCCCGTCGAGTATTGTTTCCGATAGAGATTCAAGGTTTACTTCGAATTTTTGGGAAGATTTGCAAGGTGTGTTGGATATAAAGTTGCGTTTGAGTTTGGCGTATCATCCGCAAACAGATGGTCAAACTGAGAGGATAATTCAATCACTTGAGGATCTTTTTAGAGCTTGTGTTTTGGAGCAAGGAGGTGTTTGGGATAATTAATTACCTTTGATTGAGTTTACTTATAACAACAGATTCTATTCGAGTATTAGAATGGCACCGTTTGAGGCTTTGTATGGAAGAAGGTGTAGGACACTTTTGTGTTGGTATGAATCTGGTGAAAGTGTTATGGTTGGACTTGAGATAGTTCAACAAACTACAAATAAGATTAAGATGATTCGAGAGAAGATGAAGATTTCTCAGAGTCGTCAGAAGAGTTATCATGATAAGAGGAGGAAATTACTTGAGTTTGAGAAAGATGATCATGTATTTATGAGGGTTATTCTGATAACGGGTGTTGGTCGAGTTTAAAGTCGTGTAAGTTGACGCCATGTTTTATTGCTTCTTATCAGATTTCCAAGAAAGTAGGTAAACTGGCATATGAGATTGCTTTGCCATTGTCACTTTCTAATCTCCATGACGCGTTCCATGTATCTCAGTTGAGGAAATAAATTACGGATCCGTCTCATGTTGTCCAATTAGATGATGTGCAAGTAAGAGATAACTTGACCGTTGAGACATCACCTATGCAGATAGAGGATAGAGAAGTGAAACAACTCTGAGGAAAAAAATCACTTTGGTGAAAGTGGTTTGGGGAGGACCAGCAGATGGTAATGTGACTTGGGAGCTTGAGAGTCAAATGAAGGATTTGTATCCCGAGTTATTTGTTTGAGGTAATTTTTGAGGAAAAAATATTTTAAGTGGGAGAGAGTTTTAACATTCCGATTTTTATTAACTATTTTATTAGTTATTTATTTAATTATTATGTGAAATGATAATTATTTAACTAATTATTTAATTATATAACTATGTGCTAATTGGGTTATTTGGGTTATTAAGTGTATTAATGAATGAAATAACTAGTTGGGCCTAATAATGAGAAATAGAAGTAATAAGGGTGTGTGCGCAAGTAAGCCCATTAGTTATATGATACTAGTTAGTAAGGAAGCTAGGTTAGAGATTCATTTTGTGAAAAACAAGAGAAGAGAAGAGGCCAGGGAGAAAAGAGAAGAAAAAGGATAAGAGGAAACCCTAGAGTATTCAACCTAAGAGGTAAGGGTGGGTATTCATGTTATTATGGGTATATGATGTATGCAATGGGTAGTAATATGATAGGTGTTGTACCCCAAAATTTTCCCTCTCATTTCTCAAAAAGATCATCATGGACCCTCAGGTTTTGCTTCTATCAAGTTCCAAGTCTTGGATTACAATTTTCTAAGAAAGTCATTCACAAGGGCAAAATGGTCAAAAGCACACTGAAAAGTCAAACATTGACTTTTGGATTCAAAAATCAATGTTTCAATAATTATATTTCATCAAGACATGAAATTATTTCATCAAAACAGAAGTCAAAAATTACTTTGAAAAAAAATCAAATTTCTAAACATTTAGAAAATTTTCTAAGTGTTAAGAGAATATGATACTTCAGAACTTCTGGGCCACCTCCACACAAGTGCAGTCAGAATTTGCAAACATGGTTCAGAACATGACTCTTAAGTCAGAACATATGGAAACTGTGTTCTTCAACCAGAACATGATTCTTCAGCATATGGAGATTACGTTCTATGCTTTGATCAGAGCCTCACCCTTTGAATCTCACTCTGGTCTTCTACGATCAGAATATCACCAAATCTTAAAACCTCGTTTGAGTAACCTACTGCACTCCCACGGATCAGTCCTGCAACCAGCTGCCACAACACTCCAAAGTGCTGCTGATCCAGTCCACGCCTGCACTTTCTCAAACCCCAAATTTGCACCAAATTAGCACATAAAATTGTGTTTAAAAAGAAATGGAACAGTATACCAAAAAGGTTTAAATCCTATTTGTTTTCCCCCCCAAAAGCACAGAAAACTCACCTATAAATAAGATGCTCCATCACACGTTCAAGGGGCTGGATTTTGGAAAGAGAGAATTATCAAAGAGAGAAAAGAAAATAGTAAAACATTCGTGAACCCATAATTCCCAAACAACCAAACCTTCGTTCTTCCCTTTGAATCAAAGAACATAACATTCTGTTCCTTGATAACCCAAGAACATTTGAAGGCAGCGGCTCAAGTCCCAAACACAGGCTTCAGATTCAAGGTAAGTCTTTCTGACTTTGAATTTTTATTCAAAACATCATTAAATATGTAAATATCATAATGTTGATATTGTCCATATCATTGCATAAATAGAAAAACTATGGATCAGAACTTCTTGAATAAAGATAGGCTCAGAATTAGGATTAGAACTTCTATAAACTGTTGTGCTTTTATCTTTCTTATTTGTTGTTGTTAAGAACTGAAAAAGTTGCAGATGTTATGACTAATGTAAGGGAGTAGGCAAAGTGTAACACAGAACTTCTGAGTTTTTCTTTCCCACTGTTTTAGCACAACACAAAACTTATGAGTTCTCCTCACTGTTTCAACACACAGAACTTCTAGGCTTTCTTACTATTTTAATACACACCGAACTTCTAGGTTTTCACACTGTTATGACACAACACCAGAATTTCTAGGCTTTCTTACTGTTTTAACACACACAAAACTTCTAGGTTTTCACACTGTTATGACACAACACCAGAATTTCTAGGCTTTCTTACTGTTTTAACACACACAGAACTTCTAGGATTTTTCTCACTATTTTAACACTCAGAACTTCAGCGCGTAGCAACCCAAAACTTCTGTTTCTCCCTCTAACGTTTCTTTCAGGGCTCCTGCGTGCATCCACCCAGAACTTATGATTACCTCTGACGTTTCTTTCTGAACCACATCGCGCCTGGCATCAGAACTTCTGGTCCCCTTTATTTCTGTTTTCAGCAATGTGTTGATCCGTTTTTCATTAGTTTTTGCTTTTTTTTCTTCTTATTCTTATTATTTTCAGCATTAATACCTTTTTCATTAATATAAAAAAGACATAAAAATATTTTCTTTTTATTAACTAATTATTCCTTTTTCTTCTAATTCATTAAGACAAAAACCCATTTTCAAAAACAAGTCCTTTCCTTTTCTTATATTGTACAATTCAATATGGTTGTAATAGATAATTAGGATTTAAAATTCTTGCAACCCCCCATTTGTAAATTTGTACCCCCATCCCTAAATGATGTAATAGCGTAGGACTTTACATTTCCGCAATTTATCACTTTCAAATATAAATGCTAGTAATTAGGGTTTTTATGGTAAGATATGAAATCAATAAATAGATAACCCTAATCAAAGACAAAATGCATGTAAATCAAACACACTTGCACACTAGCACCTCTAGGGTAATCTCACTTTGTTGCCTTTCGGAAAATAGTCATGTCCCTCGAATATGGGCGTTTTAGCAAAGACCCTCGATAAAAGATTGTAGTCATTCGATGATCCTTAATGTTGCCTTCGGTAAATGATCTAGTCCCTAAACGACATTGCTACAACGTCCCATAGGTTGCCTTCTATGACTATACAAAAACGCCCCGTGCCCGTGCCTTCACATCCAATGACGGGGCTTCTTACCAAATCAATGGTAAGATAGCAACATCTAAAGGAGGAGGAAAAGAACATTTAAAGACATTTCGAGTAGGTAGGTTACTCCTAGTTGCTTGCTTGCTCATAACGTAAACATTTTATACACCAACACTTCACTTTAAAACATTTTTTTAAAAGACAAAACACTTTGTACGCGTTCTTATAGAGACGAGAACCATTACAAAGACATTCTTTTACAAAATAATTTCAAAACCCACATCACGAACACACTTTAAAAAAAAAGCAAGTGATCTAGAAAGTAACTAAGAGCCCATAGATAACTACGGATAAAAAGGGTGCTAACACCTTCCCTTTTTATAATCTATACCCAGAACACAAGAAATCATCTCGAAAGGTCTTTCCTGTTCTTTTCAACCTTTCCTTTTGGATAAAATTAAAGTCGGTGGCGACTCTTGCTATCCGCAACAATTGCGATCAAACGCAAAACACCCAGGTCAGTTCTCCCACCGTGTTACAGAACGAGAGACTCTGCTGGGGACTATTCAAAAGTGGGGTTACCTTAGGGCTATATCACCTTTATTTACTTTTCATTGTTTAATTTGTTTGCTTTATATTATGGTTCCTTGTTTGGGTTTGTTTTGATCCTATACCTGGATCAGGGGCACCTTTTTAGGTAAGTAGCAATAAGTTGTGGAAACTGTGCGGGGTATACCGACATGGTCTAAGTAATAGCTATGTTAGTGTGACACATTTGTTGGTATCAGTACCCCTTGAGTAGTCAAGGAGAACACGGGGCCTCTGTGTGGTGTCATGAAGCACTAACTGACTTTAGAACCTTACTTGAACAACTTGGACATTACGAAGGAGTGAGGTAGCCGGCTTTGTTGCAGTACAAAGTTGGTTGATACTCGATACTACGCCCATTGAGATCGAACTTTCAGGATATTTCGGTCGCCATTAAAGAGGCTTGCACAACAACAATGCCCGATGAAGAAAGATTAGTGACATTGAGATCCCCTAGAATCCGGTTACTATTAGTAGGACATGTTGAGCCAACTAAACTTCAAGAGGGTACTTACCTACAAACTCCATGCAAGCCTAAACCTAAGGACTTGTCTGCTTTATGTGTATATGACTATTTGTACATAATAACTTGCTTACTTTGCATGCTTGCACATAACATAATGACATCATACCATAGCATTTTAGAGTAACCATTTCAAGGATTTTTGAGATTCATTTTTGTCCTGTTTTGTAGGATATGACTCCCACTCGCAGGAACACGATCCAAGTCAACCTTGTACGAGTACCTTCTCATCTCAAAGAGTTAGCATCAAGGGTCCCTGATAATTCTCTATTCACCAAAAGACTTGGGCGACTTCTCAACTTGGTTACCTCAAGCTTTGATGAAGATATGATGAAGGTGCTTTTCCATTTCTTTGACCCTTTGCACCATTACTTTACCTTCCCTGATTACCAGCTTGTACCAACTATGGAAGAGCTCTCTCAACTCTTGGGAATTCCTATTCTCGATCAACTACCTTTCAAAGGTACTAAAAGAGACCCAAGCCATGAAGAGGTTGCCCGAGCTTTATACTTGAAACAATCTGACGTCACAACTAATTGGGAAACAAGAAATGGTGTGAAAGGGTTCTTAGCCAAGTTCTTATTGGAAAAAGCTCAAGACTGTTGGAACAATATGGATTTACGAGCGTTCAAAGAAATTTTGGCTCTTCTAATCTATGGGATGGTACAATATCTAAATCCTGACCAACTTATAGATGTGAATGCTGTCAAAATCTTTTTATCTCACAATCCAGTGCCTAATTTTTTGGGAGATATCTTACATTCTCTTCACTCTCGCACCATGAAGAGAAGAGGAACCCTCATGCGTTATACTCCTATATTGGCTAGATGGTTTGTTTCGCATCTCCCCCGATCCGTTTTGAAGAATGAGCAAGGTTTGTGGTTGTCCAATAGGCTGATGTCACTCAGACATTCGAATATCTACTTGTGTTCTCGATCCTTGGAGGACATTACTATCATCGACTGTTATGGGGAATTCCCTAATGTCCCTCTGCTTGGCATTAGAGGAGGTATCACTTATAACCCTTGCTTAGCTTTCTGAAAGTTTGGTTACACACAAATAGGTGGTCCACATGACGCGCTCATCCAAGGTGTGGTGTTCGACTACGAAAGCAACGATCAAGGCTACCGTCAGAGGTTTATATGAGCTTGGGGGATGGTAAGCAAGGTGGACAGTAGGAAACTGGGTCACAAAAACTCTATCCCCCTTAAGCCTTATCTTAGGTGGGTGCGAGCTCGTGCTCAGAATCTCGCAATGCCTTACCCCTCCATCCTCCCTGTTATCATGGAGCCTGTTGTTGAAGGAGATGTCCTGTGCACTGTCCTTCATCCCAACATGCCTACCTCTCTTCAAGACTTACAAAAGGATTGGATTCAGCTAAAGGAAGAACGAGACACTTTCGAAGCCCAATTCTACACCAGTGAGAAGAAAGTTCTGGAACTCACTAAGCAGCTTCATGAAGAGTAGAGTTTGAATGCCTACATCGCACCAAATAGGATACGTTCAACCTTTTTATCTTAGGAGTTTTTGTATTTTATTTCTTCCATTGTAAGCCCAAAGAGGCATGATGTACTCGAACTTGGATTTATTAATATAACATGTGTTTCCTTTTTATCTAAACAAATTTAAATCTCTAATTTCCTTGAAATCATTTGCATATGCATTTTCATTCATCATAACACAAACAGGTTTCTTACAACAGTCTCCTTATCTTTCTACTGTTTATTTCAGTGAGATGGATATTGAACAGACAATAAAGGATCTCCAAGCGCATAATGCTCAATTCCAACAAATGTTCTTGGCTCTGGAAAAGGGACAAGAGGATTTGAAAACTATGCTGATCAAAGAAAAGAAGAAGAAAGCGAAGAAACCAGCCGGTGTTTTGAATCTAGGAAGAAGGTTCAAAGGCCTAGCCAGACGAACTCTAGATTTCGCAACATCATCAGGTGAAGGAGATAATCAAGAAGGGAAAAACAAGGAAGTGGATGACCATCTAGAGTCTGAAGAAGAAGAAGAGGTTGATTACTCTGAAGAGCAGTATCCTCCCAATGATGATAAATACAAGTAGTTGGAGGATCGCCTCAATACTATGGAGATCTAGAGGGTACCCAGATTGGATTTTGAAGAGCTAGAACTTGTCTCAGGGGTTGTCATCCCACAGAAATTCAAGTTCCCCACTTTCACTAAATATGACGACGTCTCTTGTCCGAAGCTGCATTTAAGGTCATACGTCAGATAGATCCAACCCCATACTGCTGATAGGAATATATGGGTGCATTTATTCCAAGAAAGCTTATCAAGGACGCAGTTGGATTGGTTCTATCAGTTGGAAAGGACCAACATTCGCAATTGGGAAGATTTGACTGCCGCCTTTTACAAGCAATACCAGTATAATGCTGACTTAGCTCCAACTCAGACGCAATTGCAAGGTGTTGTACCCCAAAATTTTCCCTCCCATATTCTTCAAAGTTTTGACAAGCATCATCTCAATTTGCTCAAGTCTACTCAAGGGTTGCACAGTTCAACCATCCTCCTAAGCCAGTCAAAATTAGGGTTTTGGTTCTTGCAAGGAAGTTGAGGTTTTCAAGGGCTCAATCAAGTCCAATATGCTCATATACATTGTCAAGCACCTACATGTCAAGTTTCAAGGCTCACAAGGTCAAGTTGCACAGTCAAAAACCCTAATTGCTTCACAATCAACTGTAGGGGCAAAATGGTCATTTGGCAGTCAAAAGTCAAATTTTTTGGTCAACATCTTACTTTGAAGCCACAATCATCATTTGGTCAAATCTTGACCATGATTTCACAAGAATGGCTCAAAAATCATCAAGGTGTCAAAAGTTTCTATTTTTGGACAGCTGAAAAGTCAACTGTAACTTGACCAAGGCATAACTTTTTCATGGTTCATCAGAAAAATCCCATCCAATGCTCATTTTGAAGGGGAGGACATTTCCTACAACTCATCTTCACATTCCAAATCCAAGAAATGCTCTCACAAAAAGTTATCAATTTCAACATTATAGGTCATTTTCAAAAGTCAACAAAAAGACATTTTAAGTCAAAGACCATAACTTGATATTGGTAAATCAAAATGACATGGAACCAAAGGCATTGGTTAGAGGACTTCAAGACCTTTCCAAAATGTCTAAGAACATGTTCATATGATCAAAATTGAGCAAGATATGCATTGGAGAAGTTGGGAAATTTTTGTGAAATGGCCAAAGTCAACTATCCTTGAAACTTCAATTTTTGACAAAAGGGCCCACTTTTCTCCACTTGATTCATCCTTGTCATGCTACCCACGTGTCCCATGATTTATTTCAAGATTAAAAATTAATTTTTCTATTTTTTATTTAATTTTATTGATTTAATTCATTTTAAATCCATAAAATTCAAATAAAAATCAAAAAAATTAATTAAGGGATATCTTGTGGCTTGAATGACTTTGATACATCATAATCCACCTACCAAATTCGTGTAAGGTCCATTTTAAGCATAAAATTCAAATTTGGACAAAAAAGGCAAGTTTCTTCAATGGTGGTTATGGAAATCTCAAAACTTGATTGCAAGGGTTAAAAGCTCCTTATTGTGACTGATTCTCATTCAAGGATACATATGCAAGCCTCTCCAATTAAAGGCACGACCTAGAAACCTCAGAGAGAGCAAATCAAATTCTAAAAAAATCAAGAAAAGTTCAAAACTGTAATCAGTCTTCCAGGCGAATTAAAAGCCTCTTTTTGATTCAAACACCTTGCCTGAGTCTCCAGGAACCTGTTGCCATCAAGAACAAGCCCTAACACCATCAGAATCGTTCACCACAAGTCATTCAGTTTGCATTATTTTCCATAACTGCATATCATAATTCATGCGCTTTTAATCCATTTTCTTGGTTGATTTATGTTAACAGGAACCTTCTGAAGCGATTGGTATAATCCAATTGGATTATAGCATTCTGAATCGAAAACTACCATGGAAGAACATTAGGGTTTCGAAGCTGTTAATTTAGGGCTTTGCACATAAGGAAAAATTGGACTGTGAAACGTGCATGGTTGAATTCGTCAAGGCCAGACGAATTCAACCCAACCCTCGCGCCCTTTTTATATTGCTTGTGTGCTTAATCGCTATTTTTGATGTTTCCAGTTTGTGGGGGTTTAAAACCCCCGCTATCTGCTTTATATTTTTACAGGAAACGAAGAAGATGAAGGACGTGCCTCCATGTGGCTGGCCAGTTCAAATAATATGCGCGCTTTTTCTCTTTCCAAGCATAATTGGCATTTTCCTATATTATTTTCATTATCCAATATGTTTACAAACAAACGCAGATGGTGTAGTGGCTGGAGACGTGACTTGCAATCGTTGGGACCTGGGTTCGATTCCCAGGTCCCCCATATAATTGTTGATCTTTTTTCTAACACGTTCCAATGCAGCGCTTGTCAATGATCTACCATGAACCTTCAGTACTCCATGTGCCAAGTGGCTGTGACTATCAATCCAATGGCTGCAAGGAAAGGAGCATCATGTGCTCAGGTCAAAGCAGGCATAGGCGATCATGAAAGTCAACAAGGCTCAGAGCATTGTTGGGCCATAATTTCTCAAAATAAAACTCCCAATTCTGGCGCATACCCCCCCCCCCCCCCCCCTTAGGTTTGCAATTTCATTTTGTCATTTTATATTTTATTTGTCTTATTTTTATTTTTTCCCTTTTATTAACAATTAACATAATTAACATTTTTATATAAAAATCAAAAAAAGAACTAATATTATTATTATTATTAATTCCATTTTATTTTTGTAAATAAATAACTAATAAATTGAATTAATTTTAATTAGGCAACCTTAACCTTTTTTTCTTAATAACTAAAATAAATTTAGAATTAGGTTTTATTAACTTTTAATTTTATTTCCTTTTATTTTATTTCATTAAAAAAAACATAAAAATAAAAATACAAAAAACATTTTTTTCTTTTGATAAATTAATTAATTAGTTTAATCATTAGTTTTAATTTCATTTAATCACAAAAAAGACAAAAAAATTCATTTCTTTTCTTAAAAGGGTCAAAACCCTTGAGGCATTCCCGATTAAATTTCCATTCGCGCATTTTCATTTCTTTTGATTATATTTTTGTATCTGTACAGAGGATGTAATAGTAATTAGGATTTTATTGCTTTCTTTAATTTTCTCGCACTTTATTGTATAAAACGGGTCTTTGTTTTTTCGCGATGTATAGACCCGCGCCTTGTAATAGCGTAGCTTTACATTCCCGCACTTTAATTTTCCGCACTCCTAACTGTTAATACGCATGAAAGACTGAATGACAAATTAAAAAAAACAACTCGTAGCTCACAAATAACATGTACAAAGACAATTAACTGAAAAACAACACACAAAGCACATGCCACTCCTAGGGTACGCTTCACTCGTTGCCTCGAAACGTGGTCATCAAGTACAGGGTGTCTTAGAGGTCGCCCTTCTGTCCAAAAGATCCAGTTGCCTCGAAACGGTTGCCTCAGATACAAAGGATCTAGGACATTAGGGTTACTTCTAAGGTGTCCTAGCGTTGCTTCGGTGACCACACTGTCCCGATAATCGAATTGACCCGAATACCTCCAACGATGGTGCTACCTACCCCTCAATGGTGGGATAGCACTATCTAAAGGACATTTACACAGCCTAATTCCTTAGAGTAGGTAGATTCTCTTAAGTACTTGCTCTTTTCAAAACAAACAAAAACCACTTTTCGCACCTCACACTTTCAAAAAGTTTTCAAACAAATTTTTCATACACTCTTGAGGACAGATACAAGAGTTACTTAGAAGTTTTTTAAACAAATTTTTTTTCAAAAACCCACACAAATTTGAAAAGCAAACATCTTTTGAAAACATAAGAGCAAGTACCTAAGAGCCCGTGGATAACCATGGATAGAAAGGGTGCTAACACCTTCCCTTTCTATAAATCTACCTCCCGAACCGAGAGACATCTCGAATAAGGAATTTTGTTGTGCTTTTGTCCTTTCCATGTTGGAGAACATAAAAGACGGTGGCGACTCTTGCTTACCGCGACATTTCGCGAAACCAACTTAAAAAACAGTCAGTTCTATTTCCACCGATCATAGAACTGGCGACTCTGCTGGGGAATATAAAAGTGAGGTGTACCTTAGGATTAGATCATACTTATGTTTTCAATTGCTTTTCTTTGATTGATTTATATTTGTGGGCTTTGCATCGGAGTTTCATAGATCCTAACCCGGATCTGGGGATACCCTTTTAGGTAGCATAAGCTGTGAGGGACCTGTCCGGCATTGACCGACATGGGTGAAGCAGTGGCTACGTTGGTGTGGCACCTTGGTCTGTACCGATATCCCTTGTGTTGCAACGAGGAGAATATGGGTCTTCTGAGGAGTCATTAAGCACTGTTGCACCCCAAAATTTGCCCTCCCATATTCTTCAAGAAATTGCCAAGCCAAGCTTCAAAATTCCCCAAGGGTTGCACAGTCAAAGGGCTCCGATACAGTCAAAACTAGGGTTTGTGTTCTGATCAAGAAATTGAAGGTTTCAAAGGCCCAATCAAGCCTCATATGCCTACAAATATGGTCAAGCATCCTCATATCAAGTTTCAAGACATTCAGCACAAAATGGCACAGTCAAAACCCTAGATTGCACTACAGTCAACTGTAGGGGCAAAATGGTCATTTGACAGTCAAAAGTTCAAATTTTTGGTCAACTTATCATTTTGAAGCCACAAACATCATTTGATCAATGCTTGATCATGATTCTCAAAATTTGGCTCAGAAATCATCAAAGATGCAAAAGTTTCCTTATTTGGACAGTTGAAAAAGTCAACTGAAATTGACCAGGGCATAACTTTCACATGGATTATCAGATAAATTCCATCCAATGCTCATTTTGAAGAGAAAGACATTTCCTACAACTCATCTTCATACTTCAAGTCCAAGAAATGCTCTCACAAAAAGTTATCAATTTCAACATTATAGGTCATTTTCAAAAGTCAACAAAAAGGGACTTTAAGTAAAAGGCCATAACTTGAGATTGGTAAATCAAAATGACATGGGACCAAAGGCATTGGTTAGAGGACTCAAAGACCTTTCCAAAATGTCCAAGAACATGAGAAAAGCTTAAAAATTGAGCATGTTATGCCTTGTAGAAGTTGGGAAATTTTTGGATATTTTGAAAAGTCAACTTTGATTCAAATGGTCTAAAAATGCTAATGGGCCCATTTTTCTTCCATGATTCATCATTCCAAGCCTATGCACGACCACTTGGCCCAAAGGGAAGTATTTTCTCATTTTTTATTTATTTATTTGAATTATTATTTATATTAATTCATTTAAAACATTTAAATATGTAGAAAATATAAAACTTGACCTAAAAAATCTTTTCATGCATGTTTTGCCATCAAGATTTCGTGCATAGGCTAATTAGGAAAGATTTGGTTTGATTTGAGCCTAATTGATACAAAAACCATGTGAAAAAGATTGAAAACATAATGGAAGAAAATCAAATATTCAAACAATGAATTCAAGAGATTTTGATCCATATTTTTGACCTAATTGCCTCACTACATAATCAGGAACCTAAACCTAATCATAAGGGACTGAAAGCTGCGCTCAAGAATACCTTACAAACTTGGAATTTTTGTCAAATAAAGCAATTCTGAAAACGTGGTTAGAGGAGGATTCAGGTCTTAATTCTTGTTTCAAAGGCTTCCTCAAGGTTCCCAGAAGCGATTCCAGTCATAAGCATCCATTCAAACTCCAAGCATTGGTAGCCTGAACATGAACTGTATAGAAAAAAATTGATCATCGTGTTTCATATTTTAAGCATCTTTTTAACATTTGATTCATGGATTCTTGTTCCTCATAATGTTCTGATGCTAACCAATGCCTTTAATTGCATTTTTATGTCATACACGCGATTTCACCATGATCGTGTTCTAGGGTTTTGCAGGACTGAAATTTGGGGCTTTTAAAAATAGGCAAAATTAATCCTCCAAACGACCACCATTCAATTCAGCGCTTGAAAACGAAGAGCATGGAACCCTCGCGCTCAATTTATGAGCGTCGAGGAGCTAGTCGCTATTTTTCCAAAAGCCTTCTAAAACCACGCAATAAAAACCGTGGCCTATATGTTTTATGTTGCAGGAACAGGATGAAGATGAGTTCGTGGCAGCGTGTGATACGTTGGTTTAAATTTTGCGCGCAAATTCACGAACACCGATTGTTTTCCTATATTATATTTGTTTGTTTATTTTATATTAACAATGCGCAAGTGGGTCAGGTGGCAAACATGAAGACTGACAAAGCTCTTGACCTGGGTTCGAACCCCAGGTCTATGTCATCTCAATATTGTTTTTCACTATGTGTTCACATGCAGCGCTTATGTGGAAAACCATCATATTCCCTCACAATCAAGAGGTCCACGTGCCCCTGAAGATTAAACCAACGGCATGGATCTGAAGAACACGTTAAGTCCTGGTCAATGCGCTAATACACGAATTGAAAAAGTCAGCGAACTTCCATGCTTGTTGGGCCAAATTGCTGAGCCCTTGCCTCCTTCTGGGGCCTGAACCCCCCCTGGTTTGCTTCTCTATATTTTTTATTTTTATTTTTCAATTATGATTTTATTTTTGCTTTATTGTTTTAATCAAATTAATTAATTCTTTTTTTTTTACAAAATACAAAAACATCATAAAAATCAGAAAAGGCAAAAAAATATAATATTTATTTATTTTAATTATTTTTACAAATAAAAGCATGTAAATAAACTTAGTTTTAATTAGGTTGTAATTTTAATCCTTTTAATAACTAAAATCCAAAAATATAGAATTAGGTTTAATAACTTTCTTTTCTTTCTTTTAATTTTTTTTCTTTTTTTCATAATAATAATATTACTTATTTTATTTTCATTAAATTGCATGTAAATTAACTTAGATTTGAATTAGGTTAAAACTTAATCTTTTCACAATAAACTTAAAAACCATTAGAATTAGGGTTTGACACTTCATTTTAATTTTAATTAATTATTTTTTCTATTAAATTTTAATAACCAAAAATACCAAAAAAACATTCTTTTTAATTCTTAATTTCAATTCCATTATTAATAATATTTTGCAAAAGGGTCCAATGCCCTCGTTCGTAATTTATTTAATTTGCGTATTTATTTTATTTCGCTTAAATAGTTATGTATCTGTCCCGAAGCCATGTAACTTAAACTTTTCGCACATTCTTTTACTTTATTTATCTTCTGTCAAATCGGGTCCGGTTTAATTTTGGCGATGTGGACCCGCGCCATTTGTAATAGTTTAGATTTTTTTTCCCGCAAATATTAAACTGTTAAATAAGCACGAAAGAATGTATGGACTTAAAATAAAATCGAGCGTAGAACACCAATAAACATGACAAGACAAATATCAATGAAAACGACACATGAATCGCACACACCACCCCTAGGGTACGCCTCACTGTTGCCTTTCGAAAGGTGATCGTCGAGTAGAGGATGTCTTAGTAAGTCCTCATGATCCGGGAACCTGGCATGAGGGTAGCTTCTAAGGTATCTTCCCATTGCTCTGGTGATCACCATGTCCCTACAAACTCGAATTGACCCGAACACCTCCAATGGTGGTGCTACCTATCTCTCAATGGTGGGATGGCACTATTTTAAAGGACATTTACACAGACGAATTCCTTAGGGTAGGTAGACAACTCGTAGATACTTGCTCTCTTCAAAACAAACTGAAATCTTTTCACACCAACACTTTTCAAAAGCTTTCAAAGCAAATTTTTCAAACACTCTGACGTACGAGTCGAACTGAAATTTTTCAAAGAAACTTTTAAACCCACATTGAAAAGCAAGCAAACATTTTTGAAAACACATTGAGCAAGTATCTAAGAGCCCATGGATAACCATGGATAGAAAGGGTGCTAACACCTTCCCTTTCTATAACCTACCTCCCGAACCGAGAGCAATCTCTTTAAGGAATTTTTCTGTGCTTTTGTCCTTTCCATTTGGAGAAAATAAAAGACGGTGGCGACTCTTGCTTCCGCGACATTTCGCGAACCAGCGTTAAACAGTCAGTTCCAGATCCACCGATCACAGAACTGGCGACTCTGCTGGGGATAAAAACTATAAAGTGAGGTGTACCTTAGGGCTAGGTCATAACTATGTTTTCAATTGTCTTCTTTGCTTGCTTTATTATTGTGGGTTGCTTGGGAGTTCTATAGATCCTAAACCCGGATCTGGGGGATACCTTTCTTAGAAAGTAGCAACAAGGCTGTGAGGGAACTGTGCGGGGTATACCGACATGGTTGAAACAGTCTGCTACGTTGATGTGGCACTTTGGTGTGTACCGGTAACCCTTGAGTTCAGTCAAGGAGAGTACAGGGCCTCCGCGTGGTGTCGTGAAACATCAACAGACCTTAGGAACCTTAATTGAACTATCTTGGCCTCTTTAGGGTAGTGAGATAACTGACTTTGGTGCAGTCCGAGGTTGGTTGATACTCGATACTACACTCAATTGAGGGTTGCTTTCCTGGAATATTTCGATCGCCAGTTCAGTGGCTAAATCGAAACGATGAACAATGAAAGCAATCCCGTGATATTGGGAACCTTAGAACCCGGTTACTTTGATTAGGACAGGTTGAACCCACCAACTTCAAGAGGGTAATACCTAGACCTCATGCTGGCCTGAACCCTAAGGGCTCTTTTGTGTGACTTGTGTGCCTTCGTACTTGACTATCTGCGTGCTTGACACTTGTTTCTTGCAGGTCTTGTTTATAGTCCTTAATTGGGACTCATAACAGGGTACTAAATTTCTTGCAGGGTTGTTTATAGTCCTTAATTGGGACTCATAACAGGGTACTAAATTTCTTGCAGGGTTGTTTATAGTCCTTAATTGGGACTCATAACAGGGTACTAAATTTCTTGCAGGGTTGTTTATAGTCCCTAATTGGGACTCATAACAGGGTTTACCCACATCACCCCATGCATAGCATGACATCATACCATTGCATACATCCTAACCCATTTCAAGGATCTCAAGGGCTTGTGATGCAGGTCATGATAGATCAAACATCTAGCAAGGGGCAAAGAGGATTTATTTTCCTCTAGCCAAAGTTGTCAGGGGCTATGACCCACTAGATATGGTGAGCCTTTGACCCTTGACGAAGGACTCTCAACAACAGGAAGTTCCTTCAATCAAGTTGCCAGTTTCCAATTCTAACAAGTTTCTCTGTTTACCCTGCGAGGTCCTTGAAATCATTGCATGCATGTCGTACATCTCATGGCATTGCAGGTATCCCTTTGACAGGTTGCTTACCCTTCTTCGCTTTTTATTTCAGCCGACCGTCATGAATCCTGAATCATCAGCTGAGCAGTCCATCAAGGACCTCCAGGCTCAGAACGCCCAGTTCCAAGGGCTGATCATGAATCTGACCCAGGGGCAGCAAGATCTGAAGGCTCTGCTCTTGAAGAAAGAAAAGAAGAAGAGGAGGACTGTTTTGCTCAGCCCTAGACGCAGATCTGGGAATGCACCGCAGATTGAAACTGAGAGGACTACTCCGTCTGTAAGGGAAAGCAGTCACCATGAGAGAGAGGTGCCTAGTCCAGTGGTCTCCGACAACGAGACAGATTTCAACGACGAGCAGTACCCTCCGGCTGAGGACAGGTACAAACAGTTGGAAGACCGGCTCAGTGCTATGGAGATACAAAAGGTGCCTGGCCTGGACTTCGAGGATCTAGGTCTGTCTTCTGGGGTAGTGATCCCGCGCAAATTCAAGGTACCTGCCTTTGCTAAATACGACGGGGCATCCTGTCCTAAGTTGCATCTCAGGGCTTATACAAGGAGGATCCAGCCCTATACAGCTGACAAAAACTTATGGATCCATTTCTTCCAAGAGAGTCTTTCAGGGACTCAGCTCGAGTGGTTCTATCAACTAAATGGAGCCAACATCCGTACCTGGGAAGACTTAGCCACTGCATTTTACAAACACTACCAGTATAATGCCGACCTCGCTCCCACGCGTACTCAGCTTCAGGGGATGTCTATGGGTACAGGCGAAGGCTTCAAAGAGTATGCTCAAAAATGGAGGGACCTTGCTGGAAGGGTACAACCACCTCTGACTGACCGCGAGCTCGTCGACATGTTCTTGGGGACCCTGTCTGGTCCATTCTTCAACCACCTAATTGGGAATTCTGCTGCTGGGTTTACAGATCTTGTCTTGACTGGGGAGAGAATCGAAGCTGGTATCAAGTCGGGGAAGATTCAAGAAACCGCACCTACTGATGCTCAGAAAAAGCCCCACAGTGGAAAGAAAGAGTCCAATGCTATACATGGTAAAAAGGGTCGTCATGATGTAGGGGCAATCCAGATTTCTGATCCCACGCCCGTTCAACCAAGAAAGAGCAATAGGCGTAGGATAAAGCATCAAGATAGGAAGTATACTGACATCAACATGTCTTTGTCTCAGGCATTACAGCAATTGCTGAAGGCGAAAATGATCACACTAAAGGATCCTCCTCAAAATCCTGACACTTCCTCTCCCAAGTACAACCCGGGTGTGAGATGTGCCTACCATTCTGACAGTCCTGGACATGACACCGACGACTGTTGGACCTTGAAGAACAAGATCCAGGATTTGATTGACGCCAAGGAGGTCGAGTTTGAACACTGATCCTACACCGAATCATCGAGAATGTCTTTTGTTCATTCAAATATTCAAGTTGTATTTTTCTTTGATTGTTCAAACATTTATTCATGTTAAATATTGTTATCACATTAATACATCGCTTATGTCTATGTTGAATCAATATATTCGCATTCACTATATGCAAACTGTTTTCATATTTTTTCTGATGTCAACTCTCAATTAATAATTCTAAGCCTCTTGAGGGAGGATGACGAAAACGATACCACGATCTACAGTATGCTTTTGAACAGACCCCGCTGATGAGGTACAGGCATTGTTTCAAATCCTAAACACTGGAGTTATAAGGAAGATAATCCCTCGTCAACCCATCTGAGCCAAAGAAGTAGGAGTTTTATTTTCAAAAAAAAAGTGAAACCCTTAATCATAACCTGGGGCAGGGTAGTCTTCTCAGTTGATCCAAGTGCATAACGAATGGCACCAAAGAGATCCTTACGAAAAAAGAAAGACAGTGACGGTTCCGAATAATCAAGAAGGACAGGCAGTCATTATATCTCTCAAAATAAAAAAAACCCATTAAGTCAAAACCCATGAAGGAGACTTACAAAACTGGGGCATCCCGCTGACTGCAATTCCAAAAAGGAAACAGTTCAGGCAAAAAACAGGGATAACAAAATCAAAAAAGCAAGAGGTCTTATAAACCCTCAACAAAAAAGAAATGACTGCCTAATCAAGATAAACCGTCAATATCCGAACCATTATTGGAACATCAAAGCAAAGACTCAAGCAAGGTGTAACGCACGATCAACTGAGTTTAGGTTTGGAGAACATCACGAAGAACGGGTGGGTACAAATAAAATTTGAGCCTTTATCCTTTGTTTCTTAAACCGTGAACCAGGCCACGTTATAACCCGTAAAAGTCCTAGCTGAAGCACGGGTTAATTCGAAAGCATACTGTTACGAAAGGTATCCTGACTCCTTAAGGCTACGGTAAATACAAAGTTGACATCACGTTTTACAAACATTCACTTGTTTTATGAAAAGAATGCATTTTCAAAATCGTCAAGACGGACATAAGCGTTGCATTTTTAACATAACTTTGTTTGCATATGACTTTTTGTTTGAACAGCATAGAAATTCGCACGACGAATACCTAGTGAACAAAAGCACTTCCAATCAAGGGGCATGGCATGAGCATGGTCCATCATCTGGGGCAATCCAATCAAGATTCGGAGAATATCTCAAAGGCCCAAATCGCCATGGGGCAAATCTCCGCCTGAGTCACTGGGGGCATCCTAGCAACGAATCTTGCCTGGTCAAACACCTTCTGGTAGCATGACAAAGCACTTCTAACAGGGGCAACTCCCTACTTTCTGAGAGCGTGGACATAGTCGGAAAAATACTACGCACAATCAAAGACCCGCTAGGTTGACACACCTAGGCAAAAATAAGGGCTTCCCGGCGAACCAAAAGGGTTCGGGCAAAATGAAGGGATGCAATGAAAAAAATCTGTACACCCGGCAAGTCGAAAACCTGAAAAGGCGGCTTGAAGAGCAGGGCCTCATGAGATGTTGGTACCTCACATCAGTTTTGAGTTTCAGGTAGATAGTGACGAACTGCGCCGTAGATTCATCAAAGCTTGGGACGGAATTCACAAAGCTGACCCACATGAGTTGGGACCAAAGACTTCTCTACCAATGGAACCCTATTACAGATGGGTCCGCATCCATGCTCAGAAGTTAGGTATGCCATATGAAGTTGTCAGGCCTATCATTCTTGAAATTCCTGACAGAGACGAGGTTCCTCCAATTGTTCTCCCTCCTCAGATACCCACTGATGTTGATACCCTAAAGAGGTCTTGGGCGCAACTATAGGAAGAGCGGGATTATTATCGGGAAAAGTTCAACAAACAGGAACAGAAGATCCAGAAGCTGACCAAGCAATTGGAGAACGAGCAGATCATGAATGACTACATCCGTACTGAGAAGAGGAGGCCATGGGAGCACTGATGGGCTTTGGATGTTTCCTTTACAGCTTTTATTTCCTTTTCAGTATTTTCATTCCTGTAACGCCTAAGGGCAATTTGTTGAACAATTTAAATTCCAAAGTTTAGATTTAATAAAGTGTGTTCCTTTTGTCTACAAAGTTGATTCCCGATTATCTTTGAAAACATAATTCATACGCATTTCATTCATCATATGCATCACAGGTACCCTTTTTCTACAGGTTGCTTAATCTTCTTCGCTGTTTATTTCAGCACTCAGTCATCATGAATCCTGAACCAACTACCGAGCAAGCTATCAAGGCCCTCCAGGCCCAAAACGCCCAGTTTTAGGAGATGGTCATGAACTTGGCCCAGGGACAACAGGAGTTGAAGGCTTTGCTCCTGAAGAAGAAGAAGAAGAAGAGGACTGTGTTGTTCAACACTGGACGCAGAGTCAGGAATATACTGCAGAATGAAGCTGAGAGGACTACTCCATCTGTTGGGGAAGGCAGTCACCAAGGGAGAGAGGTTCCTAGTCCTGTGGTCTCTGACACCGAGACAGATTTCAAGGATGAACAGTACCCTCCTACCGAGGACCGGTACAAACAGTTGGAGGACCGGTTAAATGCTATGGAGATTCAACGTGTGCCTGGGATGGATTTTGGAGACTTAGGGTTATCTTCTGGGGTGGTGATCCCACACAAGTTCAAGGCACCTGCCTTTGTGAAGTATGACGGGGCTTCCTGTCCTAAGATGCACCTTCGTTCTTATGTAAGGAAGATCCATCCTTACACTGCAGACAAGAACTTATGGATCCATTTCTTCCAGGAGAGTCTTTCAGGGACTCATCTCGAATGGTTCTATCAGCTGGATGGAACCAACATTCGTAACTGGGAGGACTTGGCCACTGCTTTTTATAAGCAGTATCAGTACAATTCCGACCTCGCTCCCACGCGTACCCAACTCCAGGGTATGTCACTGGGAACGGGTGAAGGTTTTAAGGAGTATGCACAGAAATGGAGAGACCTGGCTGGCAGGGT
Source organism: Vicia faba (assembly GCA_948472305.1). Lineage (NCBI taxonomy): Eukaryota > Viridiplantae > Streptophyta > Magnoliopsida > Fabales > Fabaceae > Vicia > Vicia faba. The sequence goes on along the minus strand of OX451737.1, from coordinate 1,684,372,385 downwards.
GCAGCCACCGTTGACGGATCGTGAACTAGTGGACATGTTCTTGGGGACCCTATCTGGTCCATTCTTCAACCATCTCATTGGTAATTCCTCTGCTGGGTTTACAGACCTGATCCTGACTGGTGAGAGGATCGAAGCTGGTATCAAATCAGGGAAAATACAGAAAAGTGCCTCCTCAAATACTGAAAAGAAACCCTTCAAGAAGGAAGCTAGTGCTGTGTATGGTCCCAGGAGACAGAACAAACCGGAACGCCACCAAGCTGTCAACGCGGTGGTAATTTCTAAGCCTGTTGCTGCTCCTCAGCAATACAACCAGCCAAGAGTTGAGAGGCCCAAAAGACAGTATACTCGGCTCAGCATGACTCTCTCTCAGATATTGCCGCAACTGTTATCAACCAGCCTGGTAACTGTCAAGGAAGCTCCGAAGGTGGTAAACACAGCATCTCCGAAGTATAATCCCAACGCCCGCTGTGCTTATCACTCTGATAGCCCGGGGCATTCTACTGATGATTGTTGGGCTCTAAGGAATAAGGTTCAGGACCTTATTGATGCTAAGGAAATACAGTTCGAGGCGCCCGAAAGGCCCAATGTTGTGACTGCTCCCATGCCCCAGCATGGAGTGAATGCTGTGGAAGAGGATCTGTATGTAGCTTCTGTGGATGATATTGCTACTCCGCTGTTGACCGTCAAGAGGAACCTGTTACTAGCCGGTTTATTTCTGGGATGTAGTAAAGGTTGCCATTTATGTGCTGTTTCACCTGCTGGTTGTCCTTTGCTGAAGTCAGGCGTCCAAAACCTGATGGATAGCAAAGAGATCTTGTTCAAGAAGATTGCTGTTCCTGCTGTCCGTACCGAAGAAGTGTCCATTGTCACCATTTTCAACAATCCTACTAAGGCTCCCCCGAGGAAGCCTGTCAAAATCATGCATGTTCACAAGGTTGCACCCATCACCATCACTATTCCGGGGCCCCTCCCCTATACATATGACAATGCCGTCCCGTGGCACTATGGGGCAGATGTTTATGTTCTGGGAGAGAAACAAGAGTTTGATACTAGTACCAGTGTCACCAACATCACCGGGCCTGCTAAAGTCACTCGTAGTGGAAGACTGTTCTCACCAGATATTGCACCTCCAGCAATTCAGAGACCTCTTATCATCACACCTGCCAGTGTGCCTGTTTCCCCTCCTGATCAAGTTCCTACCTCTGATGCCGAGTCATCTGACACTCGGGGCAAGGGGATTGCTACTGATGTGCCTGCCCGGACGGAGGCACCGAAGACCACTGTTGAGGCTTCCAGGCAAGAGATGGAAGAGATCCTCAAAATTATCAAGAAGAGTGACTTCAACGTCGTTGAACAGCTGGGGCACACCCTCTCTAAAATCTCTATGCTATCACTATTGCTGTGTTCAGAGGCCCATGCCAAGGCCCTGATCGCTTTCTTGAAGACGGCCCACGTGCCACAAGAAACGTATGCTGATCAATTCACCGATTGTGTGGCCAACTTAACTGCTGATAATGGTCTGGGTTTCTCTGACGCTGATCTGACGGCCAAGGGGAAGAACCATAATGATTCCCTACATGTCTCTATTGAATGCAGGGGCACTACTCTTGCCCATGTGCTGGTTGACACTGGTTCTTCATTAAACGTGCTACCCAAGAAAGCTCTAGACAGGCTGGACTGTGAGGGTTTAGAGCTCAAACCAAGTAACATCGTTGTCCGGGCCTTTGACGAGTCCAAAAGGATGGTACATGGTGAGGTTGACATCCCAATCAGGGTTGGGTCACAAGTCTTTGATTCAAAATTCTATGTGATGGATATCCGACCGTCCTACTCTTGTTTGCTGGGTCGTCCTTGGATCCACAAGGCAGGAGCTGTGACCTCAATGTTGCATCAGAAGCCTAAGTACTCGGTCAGGGGGAAGATCGTAACAGTGCAAGGGGAAGAGGAATACATGGTCAGCCACCTCAACTCGTTCCGATACGTAGAAATGGATGGGGAGTTCATTGAAACCCCCTTTCAACACTTTGAAGAGGTGCCTCAGACATTGGCAGCAGCAGAGACAGTGACTGCAGAAGACTCTCTGTTGTACCCCAAAATTTGCCCTCCCATATTCTCCAAGATTTGTCAAAGTCAAGGTCACAAAATTCCCCAAGGGTTATGCAGTTCAACTGTCTCCTATGCAGTCAAAACTAGGGTTTGGTTTCTGATCAAGAAATGAACTTTTCAAAGGCCCAATCAAGTCTCATATGCTTACAAAGATGGTCAAGCATCCTCATATCAAGTTTCAAGGCATTCAGTTCAAAGTTGCACAGTCAAAACCCTAGATTGCACTACAGTCAACTGTAGGGGCAAAATGGTCATTTGACAGTCAAAAGTTCAAATTTTTGGTCAACATATCATTTTGAAGCCACAAACATCATTTGATCAATGCTTGATCATGATTCTCAAAATTTGGCTCAGAAATCATCAAAGATGCAAAAGTTGCTATATTTGGACAGTTGAAAAAGTCAACTGAAATTGACCAGGGCATAACTTTCACATGGATTATCAGAAAAATTCCATCCAAAGCTCATTTTGAAGAAAAAGACATTTCCTATAACTCATCTTCATATTCAAAGTCCAAGAAATGCTCTCACAAAAAGTTATCAATTTCAACATTATAGGTCATTTTCAAAAGTCAACAAAAAGGGACTTTAAGTCAAAGGCCATAACTTGAGATTGGTAAATCAAAATGACATGGGACCAAAGGAATTGGTTAAAGGACTCAAAGACCTTTCCAAAATGTCCAAGAACATGTGAAAAGCTTAAAAATTGACCAAGTTATGCCTTGTGGAAGTTGGGAAATTTTTGGAAAATTTTGAAAGTCAACAATGATGCAAATGATCCAAAAATGCAAATGGGCCCATTTTTCTTCCAAGTTTCTTCATGCCAAGCCTATGCACGACCATTAGGCCCAAAGGGAAGTATTTTCATATTTTTTAATTATTTATTTGAATTTATATCAATATTAATTCAATTAAATTATTTAAATATGTAGAAAATATGAAATTGACCTAAATAAATCTTTTTGTGCATATTCAAAATCAATATCACGTGCATATCTTAAATAGGCAAGATTTGGTGCTAATTGATCATGATTGAACCAAAATACATGAGAAAAAGATCAAAAAAAGATCTTCCAAAATCAAAGATTGAAATCATCATGGCAAGAGATTTTGTACAGCTTTCTTAACCTAATTACTTCCTTGCATATATAGGAATGTAAACCTAATCAAAAGAGACTGCAAGCTGCGCCCAAAGAAGCCATTGCATATTGAAAATTTTTCTTAAAAACTCAAATCTGAAAAGTGCCTTAGAGGTCGATTCAAGCTCCCATTCTTGTCCTATCATCATCCTGAGACATCCTTGAACGTCTCTCAATCATTAACAACAACCAAAACGCCTTGAATTGGTACCCCTAAGTCAAACTGTACATCAAAATTTCTGAATTCGCATAGCATGATTCAAGCATATTTGTGCATTTTTATTTATGTATTCATGATCACAATGATGTCTCTAAGCTAACTGACATGTTTGATTGCATTTTCATTAGCCATACGTGAATCCACCATGCGCGTTTTTTAGGGTTACAGGTTTCTGAAATTGGGGATTTTGTATAGAGGAAAAATCAGGACCCATGAATACCATGGTTGAGCTCAGTGCTTAGAGACGAAGAAGAACATGTACTCGCGAACAATTTATGAAGCCCATGGTTCTAATCGCTATTTTTCAATAGGCACCTTTTTGCAACGCTACGAAAACCGTTCCCATAGTGTTTTGTTTTACAGGGTGAGGAAGACGAAGGCATCGTGTCAATTGGTGATAGGTCCATTTGAATTTCGCGCGAATTTCCAAAAGCACTAACGTGTTCTTTTTATATTATTTATTGTTTATTATTTGTTAAATGAAATACAAATGGCTCAGTGGACAGGGACAACGCTTGTAACCTTCAAGACCTGGGTTCAAGTCCCAGGTCTGGCAAATTCCAATGCTATTTTTCAATATGAAATTCTATGCTTTGCTAACGTCCAGGTGCACCATATTCCCTCACCATCAGGCAGCCACGCGTCCCATGAGATCAAGCCAAGGGCAAAGATTGGGAGAGCATCATGTACCATAGTCCAACGCGTTATATGTGATTCAAAAAGTCAACCAATTTCCAACGTTAATGGGCCAGAATCTCCAGGCCTATACCTCCATCTGGGGCCTGAACCCCCCCTGGTTTGCTTTTCTTTTCTTTTTATTATTTTAATTATTGTGTTATTTATTTTTATTGCTTTAATTAATTAATTTTCTCTTTTTTACAAAATATAAAGAACATCATAAAAATCCAGAAAATACAAAAAATATGATATTTATTTTATTATGATTATTTTCAAATAAACATGTAAATAATTTAGGTTAATTAGGCTATAGTTTTAATCTTTTTTATAAAAAATCCAAAAAATAGAATTTAGGTTTAATAACCTTTTATTTTCTTTTTTTAATTTTCCCCTTTTTCAGAATAATAATATTATTTATCTATTTTTATAATTAAAAATTGTACATAAATAATTTAGGGTTTAATTTAGATTATATTTTAATTCTTTCATAATAAATAAACAATACTAGAATTAGGGTTTGCCGTTTGATTTAATTTCAATTAACTCTTTTTTCTCATTAAATCTAAAAAACACAAAAATACCATTTTCATTTAATTTAAATTTTAAATTCCTTGTTAATTTTAATTGTTTGCAAAAGGGTCCAACGCCCTAGTTTTGTTTCAATTCCTTTACTTCGCGCATTTATTTTACAATCGTTTAAATAATTATGTAATTGTCCCTAAGCCTTGTAACTTTACTTTTCGCACCTTATTTTTCCGCTTTATTTATTTTTCGCTAAATCGGGTCCGGTTTAATTTTGGCGATGTGGACCCGCGCCATTTGTAATAACCTTAGATTTATTTTTCGCAAACTTTATAACTGTTAAATATGCATGCAAGAATGAATGGACAAATTAAAATCAAGCGTAGAACACGACAAACATGACAAGACAAATAACTGAAACGTGACACACAATTCGCACACACCACCCCTAGGGTACGCCTCACTGTTGCCTTTCGAAAGGTGGTCGTCGAGTAGAGGACGTCTTAGTAAGTCCTCATGATCCGGGAACCTGGCATGAGGGTAGCTTCTAAGGTGTCTTCCCATTGCTCCGGTGATCACCATGTCCCTAAAACTCGAATTGACCCGAACACCTCCAACGGTGGTGCTACCTACCTCTCAATGGTGGGATGGCACTACTTTTAAGGACATTTACACAGACGAATTCCTTAGGGTAGGTAGGTTCTCAAGGATACTTGCTCTAATTTCAAAAACAAACTCAAAAAGACTTTTCACACTGACACTTTTCAAAAGCTTTCAAAGCAAACTTTTCAAACACTCTGACGTATGAGTCGAACTGAAATTTTTCAAAAGAAACTTTTAAACCCACATTGAAAAGCAAATAAACAATTTTGAAAACACATTGAGCAAGTATCTAAGAGCCCATGGATAACCATGGATAGAAAGGGTGCTAATACCTTCCCTTTCTATAACCTACCTCCCGAACCGAGAGCAATCTCTTTTAAGGAATTTTTCTGTGCTTTTGTCCTTTCCAATTGGAGAAAATAAAAGACGGTGGCGACTCTTGCTTCCGCGACATTTCGCGAACCAGCGTTAAACAGTCAGTTCCAGATCCACCGATCACACTCTCCTTTGAAGATGGCTTCCTTGAAAGATGCATGGGCTGTGATTGAGAAGGGTGAGTGCGCAAACTGGGGCAGACTTCCTAATTTCACTCCAAAGACTGACAAGTTTGGCTTGGGTTTCACTGCAGAAGCTCAGAAGGCTGTGCGCAAGGCAAGGATTGGAAGACCTCATGTGCTCATCACCAACCCGGGAGTGAATGCTATTGAGGACGACGTGGAGGAATCCGAATTTGACAGCTGGATCTACCCAACGACCAACGGTGGACCTAGCAACTGGACTGCAAAAGACTTTATACCTATTACTTTTGTCATGTAGTAATGAACTCTTTTGTTTTAAAGTTGTAACAAACCATATTACTAAACTCTATGGCCCGGTGTCTTACCCGGGGCACCGTGGTTTCATTTGTGAGGGCTTATTATTTGTCACCTTCATATATCATGAATAAAAGCATTGGACGTTTTTCACATTTCAAATCTTGCGCTCCTTTTCTTTCTTTATTATATATTGCAAAACAGCTATATTTACACACACTCACTCATACAGGTTCCAATCCACTCCGGATCTCACTGGTAACGACTCTGCTGCCGCCAGTTATGACTTCGAAAATACAATCAACTTAGCCGAAGACGAAGGTGAAGATGATTGTGAAGTGCCTGGCGGGCTTGCAAGACTGCTACTCCAGGAAGAGAGGGCCATTCAGCCACATGAAGAGCCAGTGGAAATGGTAAATCTGGGTACGGAGATAGACAGAAAGGAGGTCAAGATTGGTGCCAATCTAGAGCTCAGTGTGAAACAGCGGTTGATTCAGATGCTGCATGACTATGTGGAAATCTTTTCCTGGTCCTACGAAAACATGCCTGGGTTGGATACTGACATTGTGGTTCATCACCTACCTACCAAGGAAGACTGTCCTCCGGTAAAACAGAAGGTCCGCCGTATGCGTCCAGAGATGTCCGAGAAAATCAAGGCTGAGGTTATGAAGCAATTTGATGCCGGGTTTCTTGCAGTGACATCTTACCCTCAGTGGGTTGCCAACGTGGTTCCAGTGCCAAAGAAAGATGGTAAGGTCCGAATGTGTGTTGATTACAGGGATTTGAACAGGGCGAGCCCTAAGGATGACTTCCCTTTGCCTCACATTAACGTTCTGGTTGACAATACTGCTCAGCATAAGGTATTCTCCTTCATGGACGGGTTTTCCGGTTATAATCAAATCAAGATGGCTCCTGAAGACATGGAGAAGACCACCTTTGTTACTCAGTGGGGCACCTTTTGTTACAAGGTCATGCCTTTTGGGTTGAAGAACGCTGGGGCAACCTACCAACGTGCCATGGTTGCTTTATTTCATGACATGATCCATCATGAAATCGAAGTATATGTCGACGATATGATTGCAAGGTCCCAAACTGAGGAGGAACACCTTGACCATCTGCAGAAGCTGTTTGACCGTCTGAAGTTGTACAAGCTGAGGTTGAACCCAAACAAATGCACCTTTGGGGTGAGATCTGGAAAGCTGTTAGGTTTCGTCGTAAGTGACAAAGGTATTCAAGTGGACCCTGCCAAGGTGAAAGCCATACAAGAGATGCCAGCTCCCAAGACAGAGAAAGAAGTCAGAGGCTTTCTAGGACGGCTGAACTACATTGCCCGATTCATCTCACATCTAACTGCTACCTGTGAACCAATCTTCAAGCTACTGAAGAAAGATCAAGTAGTACGTTGGAACGATGAATGTCAAGCCGCTTTCAACAGAATCAAAGAGTATCTCCAAGAACCACCCATTCTTATGCCACCGGTTGAAGGGAGACCTCTAATCTTATACTTGACAGTACTTGACAGCTCAATGGGGTGTGTGCTGGGGCAGCATGACGAGTCTGGCCGAAAAGAGAACGCCATTTATTACCTTGGCAAAAAGTTTACCGACAGTGAGACCCAATACTCACAGCTCGAGAAAACTTGCTGCGCTTTGGTATGGGCTGCTCGCCGGCTGAGACAATATATGTTGACTCACACTACTCTCTTGATTTCAAAAATGGATCCAATCAAGTACATATTCAAAAAGCCCGCTCTGTCCGGAAGAATAGCAAGATGGCAAATGATCTTGACTGAATACGACATCCAATACACGACTCAGAAAACAATCAAGGGAAGTGTATTGGCAGACCATTTGGCACACCAGGCAGTAGACGACTACCAATCTATGAACTTTGAATTTCCAGACGAGGATATCATGGTAGTAACTGATTGTGAAGTACCTGGACCGGATGAAGGACCTGAGGAAGGATCCCGATGGTCTATTCACTTTGATGGAGCCTCAAACGCTTTGGGTAACGGTGTCGGCGCTGTGATCATATCCCCCAAAGGCACTCATACTCCACTCACTGCCCGGCTATGTTTCAACTGCACCAACAACATGGCAGAGTATGAGGCATGCATCATGGGTCTTCAAGCCACAATTGACTTAAGGATCAAGTTTCTGAGTGTCTTCGGAGATTCCGCTCTCGTGATCAATCAGATCAAAGGCGAGTGGGATACAAAACACCCAAACCTTATTCCTTACAAAGAGTACGTGTTAACGTTGATTCCCCACTTCAAGGAGATAACTTTTGAACACTTCCCAAGAGAGGAGAATCAGTTAGCGGACGCGCTGGATACGATGTCTTCTATGTTCAAAGTCAAATGGGACAACGAGGCTCCCCGGATCATTATCTGGAAATTGGATGAACCTGCATATTGCTGTGATCTTGAGGCTGAAGAGGTAACTGAAAAACCTTGGTATCATGAAGTGAAGATGTACTTGGAAGCTCAAGAATACCCCGAGGGTGCATCTGTTAATGACAAGAAGTTTCTGAGAAGGTTCGCGGAAAAGTTCTTCCTTAGCAACGACATTCTGTACAAGCGAAACCATGATTCAACTTTACTGCGTTGTGTGGATAAGACTGAAGCAGAAAGGATCATGGCAGAGCTGCATAAAGGTACCTTCGGAACGCATTCTAGTGGACATACTATGGCAAAGAAAATCCTTCGGGCAGGATATTTCTGGTCCACAATGGAAGCTGACTGTTACCAACATTCTCAGACGTGTCACAAATGCCAGATTTATGCTGATAAGGTGCACATTCCTCTAGTACCTCTGAACGTCTTGACAGCACCTTGGCCTTTTGCAATGTGGGGCATTGATATGATCGGCGAGATCAGACCTACGACATCCAACGGGCATCGCTTCATCCTGGTAGCGATTGATTACTTCACAAAGTGGGTTGAAGCAGCTTCCTACGCTACCGTAACTAAGAACGTCGTGGCACGGTTCATTCGACATAACCTGATCTGTCGCTACGGTGTACCTGAGAGGATTATTACGGACAATGGTACCAATCTTAACAATAAGATGATCACTGAGCTCTGCGAGCAATTCAAGATACAGCACCACAACTCTTCTCCCTACCGGCCGAAGATGAATGGAGCTGTCGAAGCAGCTAATAAGAATATCAAGAAGATTGTGCAGAAGATGACAGTGACCTACAAAGATTGGCACGAGATGTTACCGTTTGCTCTTCATGGGTACCGTACCTCAGCAAGGATGTCAACAGGGGCAACACCCTTTTCCTTGGTCTATGGCATGGAAGCAGTCCTACCTATTGAAGTCCAGATACCCTCTCTCCGGATAATGAAGGATGCAGATTTGAGCGAAGATGACTGGATCCAGACTCGGCTTGATCAATTAAACCTGATTGACGAAAAGAGACTCACTGCTATTTGTCATGGTCAAACGTACCAAAAACGGATGATCAAGGCATTTAACAAGAAAGTCAGACGACAAGAGTATCAAGTCGGGGATCTGGTAATCAAGCGCATCATTCTTTCTCAAGGTGATCCCAGGGGCAAATGGACCCCTACGTACGAAGGGCCATTTGTGGTTAAACATGTCTTCTCAGGAGGAGCCATGATTCTAACCACCATGGATGGTGACGACCTTCCTCACCCCGCCAATGCAGACATAGTAAAAAGATACTACGCATGATTAAAGACCCGCTAGGTTGACACACCTAGGAAAAAATAAGGGCTTCCCGGCGAACCAAAAGGGTTCGGGCAAAAATAAGGGATGAAATGAAAAAAAATCTGTACACCCGGCAAGTCGAAAACCTGAAAAGGCGGCTTGGGCAAAAATGGGTATCTCGGTGGACTGAAAACCCGAAAGGGCGGTCCAGGCAAAAGTTAGGGATTAAAGCGTAATACTATGTCTCATTGGATCACCTTGCATCCAGAATTCGGTATCAACTATCAGGTTCAGACGGCGCCAAGAAATCAGCTTCATCTTCAACTAAGCAGCCAAGTGATGAGACGTTTGAAGACATAAAGGCGATAGCAGAGTTAGAACACAGTGGGATTATTCCTTTCACATAGGTGTTTTGTTTTCCTTTTCACAAAAATTGTATAAACTCTATGTTGTTCGGCGGCGTTCTCTTACTAGGACGTCAGCCTCTTGTGCATAAACGCCTATTTACGGGCAAATTCAAAAATCAATACAAATTCACTTTACCAGGCAGATTGCCAGTTGTTTTTCCTTTTTTCTATTTTGTCTTGCGAGGAACGTCCAATGTTCATTTTTGATATATGCATCTGACACTAATTGCTAACTCATAAGTATTTGCATACGAAACAAAGGACTAATTACAGGTGACATTAGAAACAGGGGAAATAATGAGTGGTCTAAGCGATCTAGTTGCTCTATCCACCAAGGTACCAAGGTAGGTTCGCCTGAAGAACATAACCAAGTTACCTCCACTCCCCGCAAAGTAAGACCAGATTCAGCAATACTCTCCCAAGCAGAGTTGGTCTCCCATCAGCCCTAAAAAGGCACAGTATCTCCAGCAAGTCAGCGACACTCTCCCCAAGTAGAGTTAGCCTACAGTCAGCCTTATGGAAGTTGGGTATCCCCAGAAGATCTCAATATTCCCCAGCGGAGTATACAGACGTTCCTAAGCAAAGCATCCCCAGCAGTCTTAATATAAGATTGTTCCCCGGCGGAATACCAGACATCCCAGTGGAGCCACTTCCCCAGTGCAGCCCAAAAGTCTCCCCAGGAAAGTTGAATCAATCTCCCTAGTAGATTCTTGAAGCTTATCCCCAGTAGATTCTGGAAGCTTATCACTTGCAGAGCACGAAGACGTCTCCCCGACTTTATTCAAAGGTTATTCCCCACCAGGGTATAACTGGGTTATCCTTAGCTAATTGCCACGGAAAGATCGTCCTTGACGAAGTTCTTCCTATCCCCCAGCAGGAGTTCTTCAAATCTCCTAACATAACTTATCAACGGTATCCCCAGCGGAGTTATCATCAAACCTCAGTGAAGCATCTCTTCCCACAGAGTATTCCCCGCAGAGTATCTCTCCAACAAGTTTATTCCCCAAACAGAGTCATCATCTCCTACCGGTTTATTCTTGCAACCATCATCCCCAGCGGAAACAAAGAACGCTACTCCCCAACATCAGCCCAGGATTCAACTTCCCAGCGTTCGTCAAGGATTTATTTTCCTAGACGAAAATACATTCATAAACATATCACATTTTCATACATCCTGCTTACATACACAATGCATGCACATACGCATCATATCACACAATCTCATTTATTCTTGAGAACATCATGACATCATGCACTTCATACATCATGACATTGCATACAACTGATGTTTTGCCTTTTCAGGAAAAAGATCAATCCAAAGATAATTACTATCAACTGTCGCAATTCCAGATTCGATACCTGTATCTAGCCAGGGCATATCTGTGAGCAATCAATTCCAGATTTGATTCCTGTATCCAGCCAGGGAATATCTGTTGACGACTAATTCCAGATTCGATTCCTGTATCCAGCCAGGGCACGTCTGAAGAGTTTGAAGATTCGATTCCTGTATCCAGCCAGGGCATATCTGTTGACGACTAATTCCAGATTCGATTCCTGTATCCAGCCAGGGCACGTCTGAAGAGTTTGAAGATTCGATTCCTGTATCCAGCCAGGGCATGTTTGTTGACGACTAATTCTAGATTCGATTCCTGTATCCAGCCAGGGCACGTCTGAAGAGTTTGAAGATTCGATTCCTGTATCCAGTCAGGGCATGTCTGTTGACGACTAATTCCAGATTCGATTCCTGTATCTAGCCAGGGCATGTCTGAAGAGTTTGAAGATTCGATTCCTGTATCCAGCCAGGGCATATCTGTTGACGACTAATTCCAGATTCGATTCCTGTATCCAGCTAGGGCACGTCTGAAGAGTTTGAAGATTCGATTCCTGTATCCAGCCAGGGCATATCTGTTGACGACTAATTCCAGATTCGATTCCTGTATCCAGCCAGGGCACGTCTGAAGAGTTTCCAGATTCGATTCCTGTATCCAGCCAGGGCACGTCTGAAGAGATTGTAGATTCGACGCCTGTATCCAGCCAGGGCATGTCTGCATGAAGAGTTTAGATATTCGACTCCTGTATCCAACCAGGGCACGTCTGTAAGCAACCTTTTGAAGTTCCAGATTCGATACCTGTATCTAGCCAGGGCATGTCTGTGAACGACTGAGTGAAGATCAACACCTGTAACAGGCCAGGAAATTATCTTTCTCAGGAATGCAAGTTCTCGCTAAGGAATCTCTTACGCGATCGACACGTAGATGGCATCTATAAGCCCATCCTCCCATACCATCTTTCCAAATGGCATCTATAAGCCCATTCCCGATAAGGTTCTGTCACACTTCTAGATGGCATCTATAAGCCCATCCTCCTATCCACCATCTCTCCAAATGGCATCTGTAAGCCCATTCCTGCTGTCACACTGCTGATACTCTACTATGTGAGTGCAAATTTTTGGGCACTCTAGTGTTCAATCATCTTCCACCCTCGGATCACGAAAGGCACACAAGCCAATCTACATCCTCAGGTTTAAGAAGATTGAACAGGGGCAACTGTTGTACCCCAAAATTTTCCCTCTCATATTCTTCAAAGTTTTGACAAGCATCATCTCAATTTGCTCAAGTCTACTCAAGGGTTGCATAGTTCAACCATCCTCCTAAGCCAGTCAAAATTAGGGTTTTGGTTCTTGCAAGGAAGTTGAGGTTTTCAAGGGCTCAATCAAGTCCCATATGCTCATATACATTGTCAAGCACCTACATGTCAAGTTTCAAGGCTCACAAGGTCAAGTTGCACATTCAAAAACCCTAATTGCTTCACAATCAACTGTAGGGGAAAAATGGTCATTTGGCAGTCAAAAGTCAAAATTTTTGGTCAACATCTTATTTTGAAGCCACAATCATCATTTGGTCAAATCTTGACCATGATTTCACAAGAATGGCTCATAAATCATCAAGGTGTCAAAAGTTTCTATTTTTGGACAGCTGAAAAGTCAACTATAACTTGACCAAGGCATAACTTTTTCATGGTTCATCATAAAAATCCCATCCAATGCTCATTTTGAAGGGGAGGACATTTCCTACAACTCATCTTCACATTCCAAATCCAAGAAATGCTCTCACAAAAAGTTATTAATTTCAACATTATAGGTCATTTTCAAAAGTCAACAAAAAGACATTTTAAGTCAAAGACCATAACTTGAGATTGGTAAATCAAAATGACATGGGACCAAAGGAATTGGTTAGAGGACTCCAAGACCTTTCCAAAATGTCCAAGAACATGTTCATATGATCAAAATTGAGCAAGATATGCATTGGAGAAGTTGGGAAATTTCGTGAAATGGCCAAAGTCAACTATCCTTGAAACTTCAATTTTTGACAAAAGGGCCCACTTTTCTCCACTTGATTCATCCTTGTCATGACACCCACGTGTCCCATGATTTATTTCAAGATTAAAAATTAATTTTTCTATTTTTTATTTAATTTTATTGATTTAATTCATTTTAAATCCATAAAATTCAAATAAAAATCAAAAAAATTAATTAAGGGATATCTTGTGGCTTGAATGACTTTGATACATCATAATCCACCTACCAAATTCGTGTAAGGTCCATTTTAAGCATAAAATTCAAATTTGGACAAAAAAGGCAAGTTTCTTCAATGGTGGTTATGGAAATCTCAAAACTTGATTGCAAGGGTTAAAAGCTCCTTATTGTGACTGATTCTCATTCAAGGATACATATGCAAGCCTCTCCAATCAAAGGCACGACCTAGAAACCTCAGAGAGAGCAAATCAAATTCTAAAAAAATCAAGAAAAGTTCAAAACTGTAATCAGTCTTCCAGGCGAATTAAAAGCCTCTTTTTGATTCAAACACCTTGCCTGAGTCTCCAGGAACCTGTTGCCATCAAGAACAAGCCCCAACACCATCAGAATCGTTCACCACAAGTCATTCGGTTTGCATTATCTTCCGTAACTGCATATCATAATTCATGCGCTTTTAATCCATTTTCTTGGTTGATTTATGTTAACAGGAACCTTCTGAAGCGATTGGTATAATCCAATTGGATCATAGCATTATGAATCGAAAACTACCATGGAAGAACATTAGGGTTTCGAAGCTCTTAATTTAGGGCTTTGCACATAAGGAAAAATTGGACTGTGAAACGTGCATGGTTGAATTCGTCAAGGCCAGACGAATTCAACCCAACCCTCGCGCCCTTTTTATATTGCTTGTGTGCTTAATCGCTATTTTTGATGTTTCTAGTTTGTGGGGGTTTAAAACCCCCGCTATCTGCTTTATATTTTTACAGGAAACGAAGAAGATGAAGGACGTGCCTCCATGTGGTTGGCCAATTCAAATAATATGCGCGCCTTTTCTCTTTCCAAGCATAATTGGCATTTTCCTATATTATTTTCATTATCCAATATGTTTACAAACAAACGCAGATGGTGTAGTGGCTGGAGACGTGGCTTGCAATCGTTGGGACCTGGGTTCGATTCCCAGGTCCCCCATATAATTTTTGATCTTTTTTCTAACACGTCCCAATGCAGCGCTTGTCAATGATCTACCATGAACCTTCAGTACTCCATGTGCCAAGTGGCTGTGACTATCAATCCAATGGCTGCAAGGAAAGGAGCATCATGTGCTCAGGTCAAAGCAGGCATAGGCGATCATGAAAGTTGTGATCGGTGGATCTGGAACTGACTGTTTAACGCTGGTTCGCAAAATGTCGCGGAAGCAAGAGTCGCCACCGTCTTTTATTTTCTCCGAATGGAAAGGACAAAAGCACAGAAAAATTCCTTATAGAGATTGCTCTCGGTTCGGGAGGTAGGTTATAGAAAGGGAAGGTGTTAGCACCCTTTCTATCCATGGTTATCCATGGGCTCTTAGATACTTGCTCATTGTGTTTTCAAAATTGTTTGTTTGCTTTTCAATTGTGGGTTTAAAAAGTTTCTTTGAAAATTCCAGTTCGACTCTTGTATCGGTCCTCAAGAGTGTTTGAAAATTTGCTTTCGAAATCTTTTGAAAATGTGTTGGTGTGAAAAGTATTTTTTTTTTGTTTTGAAATTAGAGCAAGTATCTAGAGTCGTCTACCTACCCTAAGGAATTCGTCTGTGTAGATGTCCTTTAAAGTAGTGCCATCCCACCATTGAGAGGTAGGTAGCACCACCGTTGGAGGTGTTCGGGTCAATTCGAGGTTCGGGACATGGCGATCACCAGAGCAATGGGAAGACACCTTAGAAGCTACCCTCATGCCAGGTTCCCGGATCATGAGGACTTACTAAGACATCCTCTACTCGACGATCACCTTTCGAGGCAAGGCAACAGTGAGGCGTACCCTAGGGGTGGTGTGTGCGATTTGTGTGTCAGATTCATTTATTTTTGTCTTGTCATGTTATTGGTGTTCTAGCGCTTGTTTTTACTTTGTCCATACACTCTTTCATGCATTTATTAACAGTTAAAAATATTGCGAGAAAAGTAAATTCTAAGCTATTACAAATGGCGCGGGTCCACATCGCCAAAATTAACCAGGACCCGATTTGACAGAAAAATAAAGAAAGCAAAGAAAATAAGGAATTGAAAATGCGAGCAATTATTTACACGGCTTTGGGAGAGATACATAAATATTTAAACGGAATAAAATAAATACGCGAATTGATAAGAAATTAAGAACGAGGGCGTTGGACCCTTTTGCAAAAATTAAATTAATGATGGAGTTAATCAATTAAAAAAGAAAGAACTTGTTTTTTTGGTATTTTTTAGTATTTTAAGATTTAATAGAAAAAATTAATTGAAATTAAACGCTAACCCTAATTCTATTTTATTTTAATTTATTAAGAAAACATTAGAATTTAACCTAAATTAACCCTAATTTTTATATACAAATTTAATTATAAAAATAAATAAAATAAATAATATTATTATAAAAAGGAAAAATAAAAAGGAATAAAAACATTAATTAAACCTAATTCTATGTTTTTTAGATTTTATTATGAAAAGAATTAAAATTACAACCTAATTTAAAACTAAATAATTATACACAATTTATTTATGGAAAATATTAAAACAAAAATATTTATTATATTTTTCCTTTTTTCTGATTTTTATGGCATTTTATGTTTTTTATGAAAATAATAATTAAATTAGCAGAATTAATTAAAAATAATAATTGAAAATAAAGAAACAAAAAAAAATAAAAAAAACTAATGAAGAGGGTTTGCAAACCTGGGGGTTCAGACCCCAATCAGGAGGTTTTCTCCTAGTAAACCTGGCCCAATATGCTTTGGCCTTTGCTGACTTTTCACGTTGGCACGTGGACTCATTGACTAACGACTATGTTGTTCGTCAGATTATGGCCATTGATTGGATTTCCTGGGACGCGTGGACGCTTGATTAGGAAGGTGTATGGCGCGCTTCAAGACTTGAACTGCACGTGAATATAAATGGAAAAATAACATTGAGATAATGAAGACCTGGGGCTCGAACCCAGGTCATGGACATTGCCAGCACATGTACCTACCACTGAACCATCCCAAACGCGTTTAATATATAATAACGAATAAACATTATAAAAGAAATAATGGTCAGTGATTCAAAATGCGCGAAAAATTTGAACGCTCCACTCATGGACAGCCACCTAAGCGTCTTCCTCGTTGGTTTTCTTTTTCCTGAAATATACAAACAAAGAGCAACGGTTTTCAAACGTTGCTAAAAGTGCCATATGAAAAAATAGCGAATAGGCCATAAGGCCTCATAAATTGATCGCGAGTGCTGGTTTCTGTTCGTCCAAACACGTTGAATTCAATGGCTTTGGTCTCAGCCTCCAATTTTGCCTTATTTCAAAACCCCCAATTTGAAGGTTGAAGAACCCTAAATATCAACAATGGCATAATCACGTATAATGCACAAAAATACAATCAAATGCATGGGTTAGCTTCAGAATAGCATAAGGAATGTAAATCACATATCAAAACTTGCAATAAACGCATGAATGAAGATGCATGATTGTGAATTTTATTTGAAACAGTTTTACTCCATTATACCAATTCCGGGCGTTTTGATGATCGTTTGTGATTGGAAAACGTTCAGTAATGCTTGAGGAAGCTAATGAGATGGAAATCCTGGCTTGAAACCACCTACAAATTAGTTTTCAGTATTGAGTTTTTTTGCAAAAAAATCCAAGTTTGATTTCCTGGTTTTTGAGCAGCTGCGTGTGTACAAGCATGAGGGTTTGCTTTGTATATATGTGTGGAACAATTAGGTTAAGAAATTTGATCCAAAAAGCTTGGCATTCATGACTTTTGGAAATTTGATTTTCTAGAATCTTTTTCAATCTTTTCCATGTGTTTTTGTACCAATTAAGATCAATTCTCTCCAAATCCTTCCCTATTTGATTTCACACGAATTATTGAGTAGATTACATGTGCAAAATGATTTGATACTTAGGTTAAATATTTTCCATGCATTTAATTTGATTTAAATGAATTAATATAAATAAAAATTCAAATAAATAAATAAAAAATGAAGAAATACTTCCCTTTGGGCCAAGTGGTCGTGCACATGCCATGGATGATGAATTCTGGAAGAAAAATGGGCCCATTAGCAATTTTAGGTCATTTGAAGTAATGTTGACTTTTCAAAATATCCAAAACTTTCCCAACTTCCACAAGGCATAACTTGCTCAATTTTTAAGATTTTCTCATGTTCTTGGACATTTTGGAAAGGTCTTTGAGTCCTCTAACCAATGCCTTTGGTCCCATGTCATTTTGATTTACCAATCTCAAGTTATGGCCTTTGACTTAAAGTCCCTTTTTGTTGACTTTTGAAAATGACCTATAATGTTGAAATTGATAACTTTTTGTGAGAGCATTTATGGGACTTGAAGTATGAAGATGAGTTGTAGGAAATGTCTTTCTCTTCAAAATGAGCTTTGGATGGAATTTTTCTGATAATCCATGTGAAAGTTATGTCCTGGTCAATTTTCAGTTGACTTTTTCAGCTGTCCAAATAAGGAAACTTTTGCATCTTGATGATTTTTGAGCCAAACTTTGAGAATCATGATCAAGCATTGATCAAATGATGTTTGTGACTTCAAAATGATATGTTGACCAAAAATTTTAACTTTTGACTGTAAAATGACCATTTTGCCCCTACAGTTGACTGTAGTGCAATTAGGGTTTTTGACTGTGTACTTTTGTGCTGAAAGTCTTGAAACTTGATATGAGGATGCTTGACCATATTTGTAGGCATATGAGACTTGATTGGACCTTTGGAAACTTCATTTTCTTGATCAGAACACAAACCCTAATTTTGACTGTATAGGAGACCTTTGCACTGTGCAACCCTTGGGGAACTTTGAAGCTTTGACTTGGCAATTTTATGAAGAATATGGGAGGGCAAATTTTGGGGTACAACAGTTGCCCCTGTTCAATCTTCTTAGACCTGAGGATGCAGATTGGCTGACGTGCCTTTCGTAATCCGAAGGTGGAAGATGATTGAACACTAGAGTGCCCAGAAATTTGCGCTCACATAGTAGCAGTGATGGTGGAAATGGGCTTACAGATGCCATTTAGAGGTTGATGAATAGGATGATGGGCTTATAGATGCCATCTGGATGTTGATTGCGTAAGAGATTCCTTAGCGAGAACTTGCGTACCTGCAAAAGAAAAGATGAGTACCTGACATGTTGCAGGAGCTGGTTTTCAGATGCTTTTGTGTAGATATGTCCTGACTGGTTACAGGAATCGGATCTTCGAATTCTTCAGACGTGCCCTGAAGAGATACAAGAATCGAGTCTGGTAATGCTAGTCTTCAACGGATACACCCTGGCAAGATTCAGGTATCGGATCCTCGAACTCTTCAGACACACCCTGGCAAGATACAGGAATCGGATCTGGTAATGTTAGTCTTCAACGGATACACCCTGGCAAGATTCAGGCATCGGATCCTCGAACTCTTCAGACACACCCTGGCAAGATACAGGAATCGGATCTGGTATTGCTAGTCTTCAACGGATACACCCTGGCAAGATTCAGGTATCGGATCCTCGAACTCTTCAGACACACCCTGGCAAGATACAGGAATCGGATCTGGTAATGTTAGTCTTCAACGGATACACCCTGGAAAGATTCAGGTATCGGATCCTCGAACTCTTCAGACACACCCTGGCAAGATACAGGAATCGGATCTGGTAATGTTAGTCTTCAACGGATACACCCTGGCAAGATTCAGGTATCGGATCCTCGAACTCTTCAGACACACCCTGGCAAGATACAGGAATCGGATCTGGTAATGTTAGTCTTCAACGGATACACCCTGGAAAGATTCAGGTATCAGATCCTCGAACTCTTCAGACACACCCTGGCAAGATACAGGAATCGGATCTGGTAATGTTAGTCTTCAACGGATACACCCTGGCAAGATTCAGGTATCGGATCCTCGAACTCTTCAGACACACCCTGGCAAGATACAGGAATCGGATCTGGTAATGTTAGTCTTCAACGGATACACCCTGGCAAGATTCAGGTATCGGATCCTCGAACTCTTCAGACACACCCTGGCAAGATACAGGAATCGGATCTGGTATTGTTAGTCTTCAACGGATACACCCTGGCAAGATTCAGGTATCGGATCCTCGAACTCTTTAGACACACCCTGGCAAGATACAGGAATCGGATCTGGTAATTGGTCATCAACAGATACACCCTGGCAAGATTCAGGAATCAGATCTTTAGTTGCGACCATTGAGGGTAATCATTTTTGTATTTTTGTCCTGAAAAGACAAGCGTTAGTTGTATGCGATGTCGTGTGGCTTGACATGCGAGATGCCCTCTGAATAAGTGATATTGTATGTTCATGATGCGTATATGCATGCTATAATGATGTATGTGATGTTTACGAATGTATGTTTTCGTCTAGGAAAGTAAATCCTTGACGGGTGCTGGGAAGTCCCTCCTGGGCTGATGTTGAAGAATAGATTTGCCTCCGTTGGGGATGATAGTTGTAGGTATACCGGTAGGAGAAGATAACTCCGTCGGGGAATAAACTTGGCAAATGGAAGATTCTGCGGGGAGAAAAATACTCTAGCGACCATGCTGGGGAGTGATACTCTGTGGGGAGAGAGATACTTTGCTGATTCGTTGATAATGATTTGCTGGGGATATCCTTGTTGTGTTGGAAGTGCGAGTAGACTTCGCTGGGGGTAAGAGAATTTCGTCGACGACGATCTTTCCATGGCTTTTGGCTGAGGATAACCCAGTTATATCCTGTTAAGGAAATAACTCTTTAAATAAAGCCGGACGACGCGTTCGTGCTCTGCGAGGGATAAGCTTCCAGAATCTACTGGGGATAAGCTTACTGCTTGGGGAGATGTGGATTCCAACTTTCCTGGGGAACTGGGTTGGACTCTCCTGGGGAAGTTTTGAACTGCGGAGGAAGTGATTCCTCTGAATGTTTGATATGCCGCCGGGGAACAATCTTTAGGTCAAGACTGCCGGGGATGCTTGTTAAGAATATATGTATTGTTGCTGGGGAATGTTGCTATCTGCTAGAGGATACCCAACTTCCTTAAGATTTGATAGTATAGTTTGGAGAGTATATTGACTGCTGACTTATTCTCTGGGGAATTAAGATGTACCGGTTATGTTCTTTAGCCGAACCTACCTTGGTACCTTGGAGGATAGAACAATTAGATTGCTTAGACAACTCTTTATTGCCCCTGTTTCTAGTGTTACCTGTAATTAATCCTTTGTTTCGTATGCAAGTATTTATGAGTTAGCAAATTATTGTCAATGCATATATCACAAATTGAACCTTGGACGTTCTTCGCAAAACAAAACAGAAAAAGAAAAACAATTGGCACATTTAACTGAAAAGTTTATTTGTATTGATTTTTGAGTGGCCTGTAAATAGGCGTTTTGTATACAAGAGGCTGAAGTCCTAGTAAGAGAACACCGCCGAGCAAAAGTGTTTATACAAATTTTGTACAAAAGAAAATAAAACAGCTGTGTGAAATGAATGATCCCACTGGGTTTCAACTCTGCTATTGTCTTTATAACTCTGAGCGTCTCATCACTTGATGACCTTGGTTGAAGGTGAAGCTGACTGATCGATGCCGTCTGAACTTGATGTAGATACCGGATTCTGGATGCAAGGTGATCCAATGAGACATATTATTACGCTTTTATCCCTAATTTTTGCCTGGACCGCCCTTTCGGGTTTTCAGTCCACCGGGATACCCATTTTTGCCCAAGCCACCTTTTTAGGTTTTCGAATTGCCGGGTGTACAGATTTTTCATTTTATCCCTTCATTTTGCCCGAACCCTTTTGGTTCGACGGGAAGCCCTAATTTTTGCCTAGGCATGTCAGCCTAGCGGGTCTTTTTTCATGCGTAGTATCTTTTTACTATGTCTGCATTGGCGGGGTGAGGAAGGTCGTCACCATCCATGTTGGTCAATATCATGGCTCCTCCTGAGAACACCTGCTTAACCACAAATGGCCCTTCGTACGTAGGGGTCCATTTGCCCCTTGGATCACTCTGAGGAAGGATGATTCGTTTGATTACCAGATCCCCAACTTGATATTCCTGTGGTCTGACCTTTTTGTTAAATGCCCTGATCATCCGTTTCTGATACGTCTGACCATGACAGATAGCAGCAAGTCTCTTTTCATCAATGAGGTTGAGCTGATCAAGTCGTGTCTGGATCCAATCATCTTCGTTCAGATTTGCATCTTTCATTATCCGGAGAGAGGGTATTTGCACTTCAATCGGTAAGACTGCCTCCATACCATAAACCAAAGAGAAGGGAGTTGCCCCGGTTGACGTCCTAGCTGAGGTACGGTACCCATGTAGAGCGAATGGTAACATCTCGTGCCAATCTTTATAAGTCACTGTCATCTTCTGCACGATTTTCTTGATGTTCTTATTTGCTGCTTCTACAACCCCATTCATCTTCGGTCTGTAAGGAGAAGAATTGTGGTGCTGTATCTTGAACTGTTCGCAGAGCTCAGCGATCATCTTATTATTCAGATTGGTACCGTTGTCTGTAATAATTCTCTCTGGGACGCCGTACCGACAGATCAGGTTGTGCCGAATGAACCGTGCCACAACAGTATTGGTTACTGTAGCATAGGATGCTGCCTCAACCCACTTCGTAAAATAATCAATCGCCACTAGGATGAAGCGATGCCCGTTAGATGCTGTAGGTTTAATCTCGCCAATCATGTCTATGCCCCACGTTGCAAACGGCCAAGGCGCAGTCAGAACATTCAGGGGAACCGGAGGAACATGCACCTTGTCTGCATAAATCTGGCACTTATGGCATGTCCTGGAATGTTGGTAGCAGTCAGCTTCCATTGTGGACCAGTAATATCCTGCCCGAAGGATCTTCTTGGCCATGGTGTGTCCACTGGAGTGCGTACCAAAGGTCCCTTCATGTAGCTCTTCCATGATCCTTTCTGCTTCATTCTTATCCACACAACGCAGCAAGGTTGAATCATGGTTTCGCTTGTACAAGATGTCGTTGCTAAGGAAGAACTTGGCTGCGAACCTTCTCAGGAACTTCTTATCATTGATAGAGGCACCTTCAGGGTATTCCTGAGCTTCCAGATATCTTTTTACCTCATGGTACCAAGGCTTCTCAGTCACCAATTCAGTTTCGAGATCGCAACAGTATGCCGGTTCGTCCAGTTTCCAGATGATGATCCGGGGAGCCTCATTATCCCATTTGACTTTGAACATAGAAGACATTGTAGCTAACGCGTCCGCCAACTGATTCTCTTCTCTTGGAAAGTGTTCAAAGGTTATCTCGGTGAAGTGGGGAATCAGGGTCAACACACATTCTCTGTAAGGAATCAGGTTTGGATGTTTCGTATCCCACTCTCCTTTGATCTGATTGATCACAAGAGCAGAATCTCCGAAGACACTCAGAAACTTTATCCTTAAGTCGATCGCAGCTTGGAGACCCATGATGCACGCCTCGTACTCCGCCATGTTGTTGGTACAGTTGAAACATAGCCGGGCGGTAAGCGGAGTATGATTGCCTTGAGGAGATATGATGATGGCGCCGATACCATTACCCAAAGCATTGGATGCCCCGTCAAAGTGCATAGACCATCGGGATCCTGGTTCAGGTCCTTCATCCGGTCCAGGTACTTCACAATCAGTTACAATCATGATGCTTTCGTCCGGAAACTCAAAGTTCATTGACTGATAGTCATCTACAGCTTGATGTGCCAAGTGGTCTGCCAATACACTTCCCTTGATGGCTTTTTGGGTTGTGTACTGAATGTCGTATTCCGTCAAGATCATCTGCCATCTTGCAATTCTTCCAGACAGAGCAGGCTTTTCGAATATATACTTTATAGGATCCATCTTTGAGATTAACAAGGTAGTGTGAGTCAGCATATACTTTCTCAGCCGGCGAGCAGCCCATACCAAAGCGCAGCAAGTTTTCTCAAGCAGTGAGTATCGGGTCTCACAGTCGGTAAACTTTTTGCTAAGGTAATAAATGGCATGCTCTTTTCGGCCAGACTCGTCATGCTGCCCCAGCACACACCCCATTGAGTTGTCAAGCACGGTTAGATATAATATCAGAGGTCTCCCTTCCACTGGTGGCATAAGGATAGGTGGTTCTTGGAGATACTCCTTGATTCTGTCAAAAGCAGCCTGACATTCATCATTCCAACGTACTACCTGATCTTTCTTCAGCAGCTTGAAGATTGGTTCACAGGTAGCAGTCAGATGTGAGATGAAGCGAGCAATGTAATTCAGGCGTCCTAAAAAGCCTCTGACCTCTTTCTCTGTCTTGGGAACTAGCATCTCTTGAATAGCTTTGACCTTGGCAGGGTCCACTTGAATGCCCTTGTCACTTACCACGAAGCCTAGCAACTTTCCAGATCTTACCCCGAAGGTGCACTTGTTCGGGTTCAACCTCAGCTTGTATAGTTTCAACCGGTCAAACAACTTCTGCAGATGATCTAGGTGCTCTTCCTCAGTCTGGGACCTTGCGATCATGTCATCAACATACACTTCTATCTCATGATGGATCATATCATGAAATAAAGCAACCATGGCACGTTGGTAGGTTGCCCCAGCGTTCTTCAACCCGAATGGCATGACCTTGTAACAGAAGGTGCCCCACTGAGTAACAAATGTAGTCTTTTCCATGTCTTCAGGTGCCACCTTGATCTGATTGTACCCTGAAAAGCCATCCATGAAAGAGAACACCTTATGCTGAGCTGTATTGTCAACAAGGACATCAATGTGAGGTAGAGGGAAGTCATCCTTGGGGCTGGCCCTGTTCAGATCCCTGTAGTCGACACACATTCTGACCTTACCGTCCTTCTTAGGTACCGGCACCACATTAGCAACCCACTGAGGGTAAGAAGTCACTACAAGAAACCCGGCATCAAACTGCTTCATAACCTCGGCCTTGATCTTCTCAGACATCTCTGGACGCATCCGACGGACCTTTTGCTTAACTGGAGGGCAGTCTTCCTTAGTCGGCAAATGATGGACCACAATATCGGTATCCAACCCGGGCATGTCTTCGTAAGACCAGGCGAAGATCTCCATATAGTCATGTAGCATCTGAGTCAACCGTTGCTTCACGCTGAGCTCTAGGTTGGCACCAATCTTTACCTCTTTCCTGTCTGCCTCAGTACCCAAGTTTATTGTTTCCACTGGCTCTTCATGGGGTTGAATTGCCCTCTCTTCCTGAAGCAACAGTCTTGCAAGCTCGCCAGGCACTTCGCAATCATCTTCACCTTCGTCTTCGGCTAAGTTGATCGGATTTTCGAAGTCATAATTGGCAGTAGCAGAGTTGTTATCAGTGAGATCCAGAGTGGATTGAAACCTGTATGAGTGAGTGTGTGTGTAAATACAACTGTTTTGAAATATATGTAAAGGAAAGAAAGATAGAAAAGGAGCACAATATTTGCAATGCGGGAAAACGTCCAAGATTTTCATTCATGATATATGAAATGACAATTTATATGCCCTCACAAATGAAACCACGGTGCCTCGGGTAAGACACCGGGCCATAGAGTTTATCATTGTTTATTACAAATACCAAAAACATAGGAATTCATTACTTAGTAACAAGAGAAACAGACAGGTTGTCCTTTGCACTCCAATTATTAAGTCCACTGTCGGTTGCAGGGTAAATCCAGCTATCAAACTCAGCTTCATCCACTTCCTCTTCGTCCCCAATAGCATTCACTCCATGAGCAGGCAGGGGAGCTGTCACTACATTAGGCTTCTCAGATGCCTCAAACTGTACCTCCTTGGCGTCAATAAGGTCCTACAGCTTGTTCCTTAATGCCCAACAGTCATCAGTGGCATGCCCCGGGCTATCAGAATGATAAGCACAACGAGCATTCGGGTTGTACTTAGGAGATGTAGTATTTGCAACCCTCGGAGCCTCTCTGACGGTTACCAAGTTGGTTGAGAGCAATTGTGGTAAGATCTGCGACAAAGTCATACTTAAACGGGTGAATTCCCTTCTGGGTCTCTCAGCCCTTGGTTGGTTAGCTTGCCGAGGAGCGGCTGCAGGCTTGGCAATCATTAATGCACTGACAGATTGACGGCGCTCTGGTTTATCCTGCCTTCTAGGCCCATACACCGCACTGGCCTCTTTCTTGAAGGGTTTCTTCTCAGAGCTAGACGATGCACCCTTCGGAATCTTTCCAGACTTCAACCCAGCCTCAATTCTCTCTCCAGTCAGAATCAAATCAGTGAACCCAGCAGAAGAATTCCCGATAAGATGGTTGAAAAACGGCCCAGATAGGGTCCCCAAGAACATGTCTACCAACTCCCGATCAGTCAACGGAGGCTGCACCCTGCCAGCCAGGTCTCTCCACTTCTGAGCGTACTCCTTAAAACCTTCACTTGCACCTAACGACATACCCTGGAGTTGGGTACGTGTAGGGGCAAGGTCGGCATTATATTGATACTGCTTATAGAAAGCAGTAGCCAACTCCTCCCAGTTACGAACTTTGGTCCCATCCAGCTGATAGAACCATTCGAGATGAGTCCCTGAAAGACTCTCCTGGAAGAAGTGGATCCACAAATTCTTGTCCGCCGAGTACGGTTGAATTTTTCGAACATAGGACCTGAGATGTAGCTTGGGACAAGATGCCCCGTCATACTTAGAGAAGGATGGTGCTTTGAACTTGTGAGGGATAATCACACCGGTAGACAAACCCAGATCTCCAAAATCCAGCCCAGGTACCTGTTGTATTTCCATGGCATTCAACCTATCCTCTAGTTGCTTGTAACGGTCTTCTGCCGGAGGATACTGCTCTTCATCAAAATCAGTCTCGTTGTCAGAGACTACCGGACTAGGAACCCTTGCTTCTGCCTGAGGAGTACTCTTGCCAACAGAAGAACCAGCCTCTTCCTGCTACAGAGTATTGCCAAACCTTCGGCCCGAGTTGAACAGAACAATTATTCTCTTCTTCTTCTTCTCCTTCTTCAGGAGCATAGCCTTCAGCTCTTCTTGGCCTTGAGCCAAACCCTTGATTAATTCCTGAAACTGCGCATTCTGCGCCTGAAGAGCCTTGATGGAAGTCTCAGTTGATGACGAGTCAGGATTCATGATGCTGAAATAAACAGCGAAGAACTGTAAGCAACCTGAAAAGAGGGAAAACCTGCTATGCACATGATGAATGAGATGTGTTGATGCAATGCATTCAAGGGTTCGAAAATTCAACTTTGTTGTAGACAAAAAGGAACACACGTTATCATTAAGGAAATCATTGTTTAATACATCAAAGCCTCATGGGCAAAATAATACAAAAGCAAATCAATCCCAGAATACACTGCGCATCCTCTTTGGAGCTATGTAAGTGTTGAGATTCCTCTCCTCATGCAACAGGCGGGTGAGCTCCAAGACCTTCTTTTCACTGGCATGTAGACTAGTCTCAAGAGAATTCCGTTCTTCCTTAAGCTGGATCCAGCTCTTCTGCATCTCTCCCCAGGATGTGGGCATATCAGGGTGCTGGATAGTGTAGGGCACTTCTCCTTCCAAGACTGGTTCTTTGATTACTGGGAGCATATGAGGATAAGGCATTACCAACTTCTGGGAGCGGGCGCGTACCCACTTGAGATAAGGCTCCAACGGGATGGAGTTCCTGTGCCCCAGTGTCTTGCTGTCTATCCTACTTGGCATCCTCCAGGCTCTGATAAATCTCTGGCGAAGTCCTTGAGTATCGTTGTCGAAGTCAAAAACTATGTCAGGAATTAACATGTCATGAGGGCCATCCCTCCGAGCATAACCAAACTGTCTCCAAGCCAGGCATGGGCTGTAAGTAATACCTCCTCTGATTCCAAGTAAAGGAACATTAGGGTACTCCCCGCAACGATCAATGATAGTGACATCTTTTCTGGACCTAGGGCACCAATGTATATCTGCATGTGTAAGAGTCATCAACCGTTGTGATCATCTCAAACCTCGCTCATTCTTCAAGACTGATTGGGGAAGGTGCGAAATAAACCACCTTCCCAGGAGAGGAGTGCAACACATAAGGACACCTATTTTTCTCATGGTTCGAGTGTAACATGAGTGAAGGATGTCCCCCAGCAACGTAGGTATAGGATTCCTGGACATAAAGATCTGGACAGCACTGATATCAATAAGCTGATCTGGGTTAGGGAACAGCACCAAACCATAGACAAGGAGGGCCACCACTTCTTCAAAAGCTTGCAAGTCGAGGGAGTTCCAACATTCATGGGCCTTTTCAAATAGAAACCTGGCTAAGAACCCTTTGATACCACTTCTAACTTCCCAATGTCCCTTGAGGTCAGATGACTGTAGGTGCAAGGCTTTAGCAATCTCTTCAAGCTTAGGTTCCTTTTCTGTACCGTTGAAGGGTAGCTGATCAAGGATAGGGATCTTCAGGAGTCGGGAGAACTCCTCCAATGTAGGTACCAACTAATAGTCCAAGAAGGTGAAACAGTGATGTAGAGGGTCAAAGAATTGGAACAGGACCTTTATCATATCTTCCTCAATGTTGGTATTGACCAAGCTGATGAGACTTCCATGTCTTTCACTGAATGAAGAGTTCTCGGGAATCCTGGATATAAGTTCCTTAAGCTGAGGAGGGACCCTTACAAGACTGATTTGAATTGTCTTTCTGCGAACAGTTTCCATGTCCTACAAAACAAGAACAAAGATGAAAATTCGAACCCCTGAAATGGTTAGTCAATGCATATGATGCTGGATGATGTCATGATGCTATGATTAAACACACCACATATATTTTACAAAGACAAACATGTAAGGCACACAAGGCACACAAGACAAGCCCTTAAGGTTTAAGGCCAGCATGGGGTCTGGGTAGTACCCTCTTGAAGTTGGTGGGTTCAACCTGTCCTATCAAAGTAACCGGGTTCTAAGGGTCCCAATATCACGGGATTGCTTTCATTGTTCATCGTTTCGATTTAGCCACTGAACTGGCGACCGAAATATTCCAGGAAAGCAACCCTCAATTGGGTGTAGTATCGAGTATCAACCAACCTCGGACTGCACCAAAGTCAGTTATCTCACTACCCTAAAGAGGCCAAGATAGTTCAATTAATGTTCCTAAGGTCTGTTGATGCTACACGACACCACGCGGAGGCCCCGTACTCTCCTTGACTGAACTCAAGGGTTACCGGTACACACCAAAGTGCCACATCAAAGTAGCAGACTGTTTCAACCATGTCGGTATACCCCACACAGTTCCCTCACAGCCTTGTTGCTACTTTCTAAGAAGGTATCCCCCAGATCCGGGTTAGGATCTATAGAACTCCCAATTTAGTCCCACAATAATAAAGCAAGCAAGTCAATACAATTGAAAACACAGTTATGAACTATCCCTAAGGTACACCTCACTTTATAGTTTAGTCTCCCCAGCAGAGTCGCCAGTTTTGTGATCGGTGGATCTGGAACTGACTGTTTAACGCTGGTTCGTGAAATGTCGCGGAAGCAAGAGTCGCCACCGTCTTTTATTTTCTCCGAATGGAAAGGACAAAAGCACAGAAAAATTCCTTATAGAGATTGCTCTCGGTTCGGGAGGTAGGTTATAGAAAGGGAAGGTGTTAGCACCCTTTCTATCCATGGTTATCCATGGGCTCTTAGATACTTGCTCATTGTGTTTTCAAAATTGTTTGTTTGCTTTTCAATTGTGGGTTTAAAAAGTTTCTTTGAAAATTCCAGTTCGACTCTTGTATCGGTCCTCAAGAGTGTTTGAAAATTTGCTTTCGAAATCTTTTGAAAATGTGTTGGTGTGAAAAGTATTTTTTTTTATTTGTTTTGAAATTAGAGCAAGTATCTAGAGTCGTCTACCTACCCTAAGCAATTCGTCCGTGTAGATGTCCTTTAAAGTAGTGCCATCCCACCATTGAGAGGTAGGTAGCACCACCGTTGGAGGTGTTCGGGTCAATTCGAGGTTCGGGACATGGCGATCACCAGAGCAATGGGAAGACACCTTAGAAGCTACCCTCATGCTAGGTTCCCGGATCATGAGGACTTACTAAGACATCCTCTACTCGACGATCACCTTTCGAGGCAAGGCAACAGTGAGGCGTACCCTAGGGGTGGTGTGTGCGATTTGTGTGTCAGATTCATTTATTTTTGTCTTGTCATGTTATTGGTGTTCTAGCGCTTGTTTTTACTTTGTCCATACACTCTTTCATGCATTTATTAACAGTTAAAAATATTGCGGGAAAAGTAAATTCTAAGCTATTACAAATGGCGCGGGTCCACATCGCCAAAATTAACCAGGACCCGATTTGACAGAAAAATAAAGAAAGCAAAGAAAATAAGGATATGAAAATGCGAGCAATTATTTACACGGCTTTGGGAGAGATACATAAATATTTAAACGGAATAAAATAAATACGCGAATTGATAAGAAATTAAGAACGAGGGCGTTGGACCCTTTTGCAAAAATTAAATTAATGATGGAGTTAATCAATTAAAAAAGAAAGAACTTGTTTTTTTGGTATTTTTTAGTATTTTAAGATTTAATAGAAAAAATTAATTGAAATTAAACGCTAACCCTAATTCTATTTTATTTTAATTTATTAAGAAAACATTAGAATTTAACCTAAATTAACCCTAATTTTTATATACAAATTTAATTATAAAAATAAATAAAATAAATAATATTATTATAAAAAGGAAAAATAAAAAGGAATAAAAACATTAATTAAACCTAATTCTATGTTTTTTAGATTTTATTATGAAAAGAATTAAAATTACAACCTAATTTAAAACTAAATAATTATACACAATTTATTTATGGAAAATATTAAAACAAAAATATTTATTATATTTTTCCTTTTTTCTGATTTTTATGGCATTTTATGTTTTTTATGAAAATAATAATTAAATTAGCAGAATTAATTAAAAATAATAATTGAAAATAAAGAAACAAAAAAAAAACAAAAAAAACTAATGAAGAGGGTTTGCAAACCTGGGGGTTCAAACCCCAATCAGGAGGTTTTCTCCTAGTAAACCTGGCCCAATATGCTTTGGCCTTTGCTGACTTTTCACGTTGGCACGTGGACTCATTGACTAACGACTATGATGTTCGTCAGATTATGGCCATTGATTGGATTTCCTGGGACGCGTGGACGCTTGATTAGGAAGGTGTATGGCGCGCTTCAAGACTTGAACTGCACGTGAATATAAATGGAAAAATAACATTGAGATAATGAAGACCTGGGGCTCGAACCCAGGTCATGGACATTGCCAGCACATGTACCTACCACTGAACCATCCCAAACGCGTTTAATATATAATAACGAATAAACATTATAAAAGAAATAATGGTCAGTGATTCAAAACGCGCGAAGAATTTGAACGCTCCACTCATGGACAACCACCTAAGCGTCTTCCTCGTTGGTTTTCTTTTTCCTGAAATATACAAACAAAGAGCAACGGTTTTCAAACGTTGCTAAAAGTGCCATATGAAAAAATAGCGAATAGGCCATAAGGCCTCATAAATTGATCGCGAGTGCTGGTTTCTGTTCGTCCAAACGCGTTGAATTCAATGGCTTTGGTCTCAGCCTCCAATTTTTCCTTATTTCAAAACCCCCAATTTGAAGGTTGAAGAACCCTAAATATCAACAATGGTATAATCGCGTATAATGCACAAAAATACAATCAAATGCATGGGTTAGCTTCAGAATAGCATAAGGAATGTAAATCACATATCAAAACTTGCAATAAATGCATGAATGAAGATGCACGATTGTGAATTTTATTTGAAACAATTTTACTCCATTGTACCAATTCCGGGCGTTTTGATGATCGTTTGTGATTGGAAAACGTTCAGTAATGCTTGAGGAAGCTAATGAGATGGAAATCCTAGCTTGAAACCACCTACAAATTAGTTTTCAGTATTGAGTTTTTTTGCAAAAAATTCCAAGTTTGATTTCCTGGTTTTTGAGCAGCTGCGTGTGTACAAGCATGAGGGTTTGCTTTGTATATATGTGTGGAACAATTAGGTTAAGAAATTTGATCCAAAAAGCTTGGCATTCATGACTTTTGGAAATTTGATTTTCTAGAATCTTTTTCAATCTTTTCCATGTGTTTTTGTACCAATTAAGATCAATTCTCTCCAAATCCTTCCCTATTTGATTTCACACGAATTATTGAGTAGATTACATGTGCAAAAAGATTTGATACTTAGGTTAAATATTTTCCATGCATTTAATTTGATTTAAATGAATTAATATAAATAAAAATTCAAATAAATAAATAAAAAATGAAGAAATACTTCCCTTTGGGCCAAGTGGTCGTGCACATGCCATGGATGATGAATTCTGGAAGAAAAATGGGCCCATTAGCAATTTTAGGTCATTTGAAGTAATGTTGACTTTTCAAAATATCCAAAAATTTCCCAACTTCCACAAGGCATAACTTGCTCAATGTTTAAGCTTTTCTCATGTTCTTGGACATTTTGGAAAGGTCTTTGAGTCCTCTAACCAATGCCTTTGGTCCCATGTCATTTTGATTTACCAATCTCAAGTTATGGCCTTTGACTTAAAGTCCCTTTTTGTTGACTTTTGAAAATGACCTATAATGTTGAAATTGATAACTTTTTGTGAGAGCATTTCTTGGACTTTAAGTATGAAGATGAGTTGTAGGAAATGTCTTTCTCTTCAAAATGAGCTTTGGATGGAATTTTTCTGATAATCCATGTGAAAGTTATGTCCTGGTCAATTTTCAGTTGACTTTTTCAACTGTCCAAATAAGGAAACTTTTGCATCTTGATGATTTTTGAGCCAAACTTTGAGAATCATGATCAAGCATTGATCAAATGATGTTTGTGACTTCAAAATGATATGTTGACCAAAAATTTGAACTTTTGACTGTCAAATGACCATTTTGCCCCTACAGTTGACTGTAGTGCAATTAGGGTTTTTGACTGTGTACTTTTGTGCTGAAAGTCTTGAAACTTGATATGAGGATGCTTGACCATATTTGTAGGCATATGAGACTTGATTGGACCTTTGGAAACTTCATTTTCTTGATCAGAACACAAACCCTAATTTTGATTGTATAGGAGACCTTTGCACTGTGCAACCCTTGGGGAACTTTGAAGCTTTGACTTGGCAATTTTATGAAGAATATGGGAGGGCAAATTTTGGGGTACAACAAAAGTCAACAAGGCTCAGAGCATTGTTGGGCCATAATTTCTCAAAATAAAACTCCCAATTCTGGCCCATACCCCCCCCCCCCCCCCCTTAGGTTTGCAATTTCATTTTGTCATTTTATATTTTATTTGTCTTATTTTTATTTTTTCCCTTTTATTAACAATTAACATAATTAACATTTTTATAAAAAAATCAAAAAAAGAACTAATATTATTATTATTATTAATTCCATTTTATTTTTGTAAATAAATAACTAATAAATTGAATTAATTTTAATTAGGCAACCTTAACCTTTTTTTTCTTAATAACTAAAATAAATTTAGAATTAGGTTTTATTAACTTTTAATTTTATTTCCTTTTATTTTATTTCATTAAAAAAAACATAAAAATAAAAATACAAAAAACATTTTTTCTTTTGATAAATTAATTAATTAGTTTAATCATTAGTTTTAATTTCATTTAATCACAAAAAAGACAAAAAAATTCATTTCTTTTCTTAAAAGGGTCAAAACCCTTAAGGCATTCCCGATTAAATTTCCATTCGCGCATTTTCATTTCTTTTGATTATATTTTTGTATTTGTACAGAGGATGTAATAGTAATTAGGATTTTATTGCTTTCTTTAATTTTCTCGCACTTTATTGTATAAAATGGGTCTTTGTTTTTTGGCGATGTATAGACCCGCGCCTTGTAATAGCGTAGCTTTACATTCCCGCACTTTAATTTTCCGCACTCCTAACTGTTAATACGCATGAAAGACTGAATGACAAATTAAAAAAAAAAACAACTTGTAGCTCACAAATAACATGTACAAAGACAATTAACTGAAAAACAACACACAAAGCACATGCCACTCCTAGGGTACGCTTCACTCGTTGCCTCGAAACGTGGTCATCAAGTATAGGGTGTCTTAGAGGTCGCCCTTCTGTCCAAAAGATCCAATTGCCTCGAAACGATTAACTCAGATACAAAGGATCTAGGACATTAGGGTTACTTCTAAGGTGTCCTACCGTTGCTTCGGTGACCACACTCCCGATAATCGAATTGACCCGAATACCTCCAACGATGGTACTACCTACCCCTCAATGGTGGGATAGCACTATCTAAAGGACATTTACACAGCCTAATTCCTTAGAGTAGGTAGATTCTCTTAAGTACTTGCTCTTTTCAAAACAAACAAAACAACTTTTCGCACCTCACACTTTCTAAAAGTTTTCAAACAAATTTTTCATACACTCTTGAGGATAGATACAAGAGTTACTTAGAAAATTTTTTAATGAAACTTTTTTCAAAAACCCACACACATTTGAAAAGCAAACATCTTTTGAAAACATAAGAGCAAGTACCTAAGAGCCCGTGGATAACCACGGATAGAAAGGGTGCTAACACCTTCCCTTTCTATAAATCTACCTCCCGAACCGAGAGACATCTCGAATAAGGAATTTTGTTGTGCTTTTGTACTTTCCATGTTGGAGAACATAAAAGACGGTGGCGACTCTTACTTACCGCGACATTTCGCGAAACCAGCTTAAAAAACAGTCAGTTCTATTTCCACCGATCACACAAGGCATGTCTATGGGTGCAGGTGAAGGTTTCAAAACCTATGCTCAAAAATGGAGGGATCTCGCGGGAAGAGTCCAACCCCTCTATCTGACAGAGAATTGGTGGATATGTTCTTAGGCACGCTATCTGGTCCATTATTCAACCATTTGATCGGAAGCTCCTCGGCTGGATTTACTGAACTAATCATGACTGGTGAACGGGTAGAAGCGGGTATAAAAAGTGGCAAAATTCAAAGGAATGTATCCTCGAGAATGATGAAGAAACCCTTTATCGGAAAAAAGGAGGTCATTGTTGCATACAACCATAGGAATCAAAACAAAACTGAACATCGCCCGACGGTAGGGGCTGTTATGATTTCCAATCCTGTACCAAATCAACAGCGAAATTATCAGCACAGGCCAGAGGCGCCCATAAGACTATTCACCCGAATCAACATGATCTTGTCTCAAGTTCTGTCACATCTTTTAAAGTCCAATCTGGTGAACCTGAAGGAAGCTCCCAAGAACCCCAATACAGGTTCTCCTTGCTACAACCTGAATGCTCGATGTGCCTATCATTCTGAAAGCCCAAGGCATGACACAAACGATTGTTGGTCCTTGAAGAATAAGATACAAGACCTTATCGAGACGAAAGAGATTGAGTTTGATCCCCCAGAAACACCTAATGTGATAACAGCGCCAATGCCCAAACACGGTCAAGGTGTCAATGCTATTGATAATGAGTGTTTTGTTTCCTCAGTGAATGATTTAACTACTCCTCTTTTGACCATTAAACAAAACCTATTACGAGTCAGTCTATTTTCGGGTTATGATGGAAGTTATCAATTATCTGTGTCTCTACCTAATGGCTGTTTGCTACTGAAGATGGGCATCCAGCGCCTGATGGCTAACAAAGAAATCATGTTTGAAAAATTTCCTCTTATTAGAAATTCCTGTGAAGATGTCTTGATAATCACCATTTCCGAAAATCCTCCCAGGGTTTCCACCAAAAGACCCGTTAGGGTTACATCTGTTCCAAAGTCTGATCCCCTGATCATCACCATGTCGAGGCCAATACCATATTCTTCGGATAAAGTTGTTCCCTGGAACTATGGGGTTGACGTCTATTACTATGGCATCAAGCAAGATCTGTTGGCTGTCCCAGACAAAATTGAGAAAGACACTAATCCCGATGCTGTCAATATTTTAGGGACCAGTAAGATAACCAGAAGTCGAAGAATCTTCTCACCTGAGATCTCTCCAAAGACCATTTCTACTCCTATAATTACTTCTGCTACCGCTCTTACCAGCATTCTCAGTGATACTCTTGTTGACAATCCTATTGTTATCCTTGCGACCAAGGCAAGGGGCAAGGAGGTGTTATCTGAGCTTGTCCAGACGAAGGCACATCCAGAGGATATTTCTGAAGCTTCTAGAAAGGAGATAAAATAGATACTAAAATAATCAAGAAAGTTGACTACAACATCGTGGAACAGTTGGGGCAAACCCCCTCAAAAATATCGATGTTGGCCTTACTTTTGTGTTCTGAGGCCCATGCCAAAGCCTTGGTAAAGTTTCTAAAGACCGCCCACGTGCCCCAAGAGACTTCCATTGACCAATTTTAGAATTGTGTGGCTAGTCTAACTGCTAGTAACAGTTTGGGCTTTTCTGACACCGACTTGACTTCCATAGGAAGGAAACACAACGATGCCTTTCACGTCTCCATTGAGTTCCGGGGCACTATGCTAACCCATGTTCTGGTGGATATGGGCACATCACTTAATGTCTTACCCAAAAATTCTCTTGATCAGCTAGACTGCGAGGGACTCACTTTAAATCCTAGCACCATTGTAGTGAGAGCCTTTGATGGTTCTAGAGGACAGTGCACGAAGAAGTTGACATCCCTATAAAAGTTGGAACCCAGACTTTTGATTCAACTTTCTATGTGATGGATATCCGCCCTTCCTATTCCTGTCTTTTGGGCCGACCCTGGATTCATGGCGCTGGTTCCGTCACCTCTACATTACATCAGATGTTGAAGTACCCAATCAAGGGAAAAACCATAACTGTCCATGGGGAAGAGGAATATATGGTTAGCCACATGAACTCTTTCAGGTACGTGGAAATGGATGGTGAGTTCATCGAAACTCCATGTCAACATTTCGAGGAGGTCCCACAAACAGTTGCGGCAGCCAAGACTACTACCAAGACTCCAAAAGTTACCAGACCGCCATTGAAAATGGCCTCTTTGAAGGATGCTAGAGAAGTGATTGAAGAAGGTGGATGCACTATCTGGGGTCAACTTCCGGATATTCCCTACGAATCCAACAAATTTGGTTTGGGTTTTACTTCAGAGGCTCAGAAAGCTGTTCGACAAACTCGCACCGGGGGACCACCTTTACGTATCAGCAATCAGGGAGTCAACACAGTGGAAGACATTGATGGCAGATGTGACCTGGACGAGTGGATTTTTCCAACTGTCAACAGAGGACTCAACAATTAGGAGGCCAAAGAATTTGTCCCTATTACTTTTATTCAAGAGTAATTATCTTTAAATTTTTTGTTGGACTTGTAATAATTAAACAATTTAGACTTTAAAACCTTGTGTCTTACCCGAGGCACAATGGTTCATTTATGAGGGTTGTTACTTCATCTTCATATGTCATCAATAAATCATGGACGTTTTTGCATGCAAATTTTACGCTCTTTGTTCTTCTTGTATACCTTTTATTTTTTCCAAAGATAGCTATGCTCTTACACACACTCACATATCGAAATGCAGATCCACATCCACTCAGGATCCCATGGGTAACGATTCTGCTATGGCCTATCATGACTTTGAAAATCTGATCTACCAAGCCAAAGACGAAGGTGAGGAATATTGTGAGTTACCAGGGGAATTAGCCAGGTTATTACAACAGGAAGAAAGGACCATACAACCCCATGAATAGCTAGTGGAAATAGTTAACCTAGGTACTGAAAAGGACAATAAAGAAGTCAAGGTAGGTGCCAACCTGGAGCCTAGTGTCAAGAAGCGCTTAACTCAGTTACTACATGACTATGTTGAGGTCTATGCATGGTCATACGAAGACATGCTAGGACTCGACACTGATATCATGGTCCATCGTCTGCCGACAAAAGAAGACTGCCCTCCGGTAAAACAGAAATTTTGTCGCATGCGGCCAGGAATGTCAAAGAAAATCAAGACTGAAGTCATGGAGCATTTCAACACCGGATTCTTAGCTGTCACCTCCTATCCATAATGGGCCGCCAATGTTGTTCCAGTTCTTAAAAAGGACGGTAAGGTACATATGTGTATGGACTACAGAGACTTGAATAGGGCAAGCCCCAAGGATGACTTCCCGCTTCCCCACATTGATATTTTGGTTGACAACACCGCACATCATAAAGTATTCTCCTTCATGGATGGGTTCTTTGGGTACAATCAAATCAAAATGGCACCTGAGGACATGGAGAAAATAGCCTTCGTCACACAATGGGGCACGTTATGTTACAAAGTTATGCCATTTGGGCTGAAGAACGTTGGGGCAACCTATCAGCGCGCCATGGTAGCTCTATTTCACGATATGATCTATCACGAGATAGAGGTCTACGTGGATGACATGATATCCAGATCTCAAACTGAAGAGGAACACCTGGACCATCTGCAGAAACTGTTTGAAACACTGAAGAAATACAAACTAAGGCTGAATCCGAATAAATGCACTTTTGGAGTGAGGTCCGGTAAACTCTTAGGCTTCATTGTCAACAGCAAAGGTATCAAAGTGGACCCTGCAAAGGTAAAAGCAATACAAGAAATTCCTGCTCCTCGCATTGAGAAGGAGGTTAGGGGGTTCTTAGGACGGCTAAACTACATCGCCCGGTTCATTTCCCACCTAACCGCTACTTGTGAACCAATCTTAAAATTACTGAAGAAATATCAAGTGGTAGAATGGAACGACGAATGCCAAGCCGTTCTCGACAGGATCAAAGAGTACCTTCAAGAGCCTCCCATTTTGATGCCGCCAGTTGAGGGAAGACCTTTGATCATGCACTAACTGTCTTGGAAAATTCAATGGGGTGTGTGCTGGGGTAGCATGACGAGTCTGGCCGAAAAGAGCATGCAATATACTACCTGAACAAAAAGTTTACCGACTGTGAAACCAGATATTCACTGCTCGAGGAAACTTGCTGCGCTCTGGTATGGGATGCTCGCCGACTAAGAAAGTATATGTTGACCCATACTACCTTATTGATATCCAAGATGGATCCAATTAAATACATATTCGAGAAGCCCACTCTCTCTAGAAGAATAGCAAGATGGCAGATGGTTTTGACTGAATATGACATTCAATACACTACCCAGAAAGCAATAAAAGGAAGTGTGTTAGCCGATCACCTTGCTCATCAGGCTATGGATGACTATCAATCCATGAATTTCGAATTTCCAAACGAAGACATCATGTTGGTAAACAATTGTGAAGAACTCAGACCATATGACGGACCTGAACAAGGACCCTGATGGACCTTGGTTTTTAACGGAGCT
Organism: Vicia faba; assembly: GCA_948472305.1. Lineage (NCBI taxonomy): Eukaryota > Viridiplantae > Streptophyta > Magnoliopsida > Fabales > Fabaceae > Vicia > Vicia faba. The sequence goes on along the minus strand of OX451737.1, from coordinate 1,684,333,492 downwards.
TCCAACGCACTCGGCAACAGCATAGGCGTTGTGATCATATCTTCTGATGGATGCCATACTCCCTTCACTACTAGATTGTGTTTCAACTGCACTAATAATATGGCGGAATATGAAGCATGTATTATGGGTCTCAAAAATGCCATAGATTTGGGAATCAAGTCTTTAAGTGTATTTGGAGATTCAGCCTTAGTCATCAGTCAGATCAAAGGAGAACGGGACACGAAGCACCTGAATCTCATCCCCTACAAAGAACACGTATTGACATTAATCCCATATTTTGAATAAATTACCTTTGGGCATTTCTACGAGAGGAAAATAAACTAGCAAACGCGCTAGCAACTATGTCATCCATGTTCAAAATCAAGTGGGATAATAAGGCTCCTCAGATCACCATTGAGAGAATGGATGAACCAGCTAACTGTCACGAGATTAATACTGAAGAAGTAGTGGCCAAACCTTGGTTCCATGAAATTAAGAGATATCTCGAGACCCAAGAGTATCCGAAGGGAGCTTTAGTCAATGACAAGAAATTCCTAAGAATATTCTTTGCTAATTTCTTCCTCAGTAATGGGATTATCTAAAAGGACAACCATAACTCTACTTTGCTTGGGTGCATAGACAAGAGTGAGGCTGACAAGATCATGGCTGATTTACACGAAGGCACCTTTGGCACCCATTCTATTGGGCACACGATGGCTAAAAAGATCCTACGGGAAGGATACTACTGGTCCACCATGGAAGCAGATTGTCATCAGCATTCACGAACATGTTATAAGTGTCGGATCTATGCTGACAAGGTACACGTGCCTCCAATTTCTCTAAACATCCTAACCGCTCCTTGGACATTCACGATGTGGGACATTGACATGATCAGAGAGATCAAACCTACAACTTCTAATGGATACCGCTTCATCTTGGTTGCCATTGATTACTTCATGAAGTGGGTTGAGGCAACTTCATTCGCTTATGTTACCAAGAGTGTTATGGCCTGATTCATCAAACAGAATCTTATCTGTCGGTATGGTATTCTAGAAAGGATCATCACATACAATGGTTCCAATCTTAACAATACTATGATCACTGCACTATGCACGCAATTCAAAATCTAGCATCATAACTCTTCTCCTTACCGACCGAAGATGAATGGCGCTGTAGAAGCCGATAATAAAAACATCAAAAAGATCATACAAAAAATGATAGTGACCTACAAGGACTGGCACGAGATGTTACCATTTTCTCTCCACGGCTACCGTACCACGGCGCACACTTCAACAGGGGCAACTCCTTTCTCCTTAGTATACGGCATGGAAGCTGTCTTACCAATTGAAGTCTAAATACCTTCTCTGAGAATCATAAAGGATGCGGGGTTGAATGAAGATGAATGGATTCAAACTTGACTTGACCAGCTCTTGTACCCCAAAATTTTCCCTCTCATTTCATCAACATTTCTCATCACAAGACTCTTGGAACTCAAGATCAAGCTAGGGTTTGCTCTGCTCAAGACACCTCATTGCACTGTTGACCTAAATTAGGGTTTGAGTTTGCACAGGGATGTTTTGACCTACAATGCCCAAAGTGACTTTCATACTTCATGTTGGACTCACAAGTTTATCCATACCAAGTTTCAAGCCTTGAATCAAATTTTTGCTCAGTCAATTGGACAGTTGACCTAGAAATCAGCTGTATTGGGGAAAAAGTCAACTGTGGCCAATTGACAGTCAAACCTCATGAAATTTGACCCACATCAACATTATGAACTCAAATGAACCATTTTATCAAGTTTGGATCACAATTCCACAAGAAATTTGATCAAATCACCAAAAGGGCAAAATGGTCATTTTTAATGTTTTGATTGTACAAAGGTAATTTTTGACTGTTTGACCTAACTGTGATCGGTGGAAATATAACTGACTGTTTTGGAATGCTGGTTCGCGAAATGTCGCAGTAAGCAAGAGTCGCCACCGTCTTTTATTTTCTCCAACAAGGAAAGGACAAAAGCACAGCAAAATTCCTTTTCGAGATGTTTCTCGGTTCAGGAGGTAGATTATAGAAAGGGAAGGTGTTAGCACCCTTTCTATCTGTGGTTATCCACGGGCTCTTAGGTACTTGCTCACTATGTTTTCAAAAGATTTTTGCTTTTCTTGTGTTTGTGGGTTTTGAAAAAGTTTGTTTGAAAACTTCGTTTTAACTCTTGTATCTGTCCTCAAGAGTGTATGAAGTGTTTGTTTGAAAACTTTTGTCAGAAAAAGTGTATGTGCGAAAAGTATTTTTTGTTTTGAAAGAGCAAGTACCTTAGAACCTCTACCTACTCAAAAGAAATTAAGCTGTGTAAATGTCCTTTAGACAGTACTATCCCACTATTGAGAAGTAGGTAGCACCGTCGTTGGAGTTATTCGGGTCAATTCGATTATAGGGACATGTGTGGTCACCAAAGCAATAGTAGGACGCCTTAGCGGTAACCCTAATGTCCTAGATCCTTTTTATCCGAGGCAACCGTTTCGAGGCAACTTGGATCTTTAGACAGGAGGGCGACCTCTAAAACACCCTATACTCAATGACCACGTCGAGGCAACCAAGTGAGGCGTACCCTAGGAGTGGCATGTGCGAGTGTGTCAGGTTTCAGTTTATGTTATCTTTGTACATGTTATGGTGAGCTACGGGTTGATTTTATTTTCATACAAGTCTTGTCATGCATAGTTAACATACATCTAATAGTTAATAGTTTGCGGAAAGTAAATTGCGGAAAGTAAATCTACGCTATTACAAGGCGTCGGGTATTTACATCGCCAAAAGCAACCCTTGAAAAGTAAATGCGAGAAAATTAAAGAAAGCGATAAAAAGGAGTCCTAATTAACGCTATTACATCCTCGGAGCAAATACATAATAATGATCCAAATAATAACCAAAAAGAATATGCGTGCGAGAACTGAATCGGAAAAGTCCTTAGGGTTTTGACCCTTTTTGAGAAAGAATGAGTTTTTGGTCCTTTTTGCATTTAATTAAATTAAACCTAAAAAACTAATTAATTAATTAATTAAAAGAAAAAAGTATTATTTAGTTTTTTTAATGTCTTAATGAAATAAAATAAAAGAAATTAAAATTGTCAAGAAAACCCTAATTCTAATTTATTTTATTTGTTATGAAAATAATTAAAGTTAACCTAATTAAAACAACTAAATTAATTAATTACATTTATTTACAAAAATAATAAATTAAAGGTGAAATTAATAATAATAAAAATATTTTAGTTTTCTGAATTTATTATGAAAATAATTAATTATGTTAATTAAATAATAATAATAATAATAATTAATAAAAGAAATAAAAAAGAAAGAAAGAAAAAAAAGGAAAGAAGCAAACTTGTGGGGGTGATGACCCAAATCAGGAGATGTGTTAGAGATTTTGTGGCCCAACACGCTGAAGCCTCTTTGACTTTGGAGATCCTCCATGCGCATGGTTGACTGGGAGTACCATGGTCATCCACTTATGACCTTCAGATTTGTGCCTGTGGCCACTTGGCGCCTGGGGTTTGAAAGTGCATGGTGGACTCCTTTGCAAGCCTGATACTGGAATACCTGAGGAAAAAGAACAAATAATGTTTGGGGGACCTGGGATTCGAACCTAGGTCCCAATGCTTTCCAACCAATGCCTTAACCACTCCAACTGCACGCTTTAGTTATTAATAAAATAAAAGACAATTAATATATTGAGAAACTAAACACTATGCTGTACAAAAGAAAAAGCGCGCGTTTCTTTTCAAATGATCCAATGACATGTCAACAGCTCATCATCTTCCTCGTTGAACCTGCAAAATAAACGTTAGATAGAGGGGGGTTTTAACCCCCACAAAACATGGTGACGAAAAATAGCGATTAGGGCTACAGGCTACATAAATATTTCGCGATGGTTGCTTTGGATTCGTCTGGTCTCAACGATTTTAACCATATGCCTTACAAGTCCTGATTTTTCCTGGTTGAGGAATCCCCAAATTCAAAGCTCAGGAACCCTAAAATTCGTCCATGGCAACTTTCGATTCTGTGCACTATAATTCAATTAACTTATGCCATTAGCTTCATATGGATTCAAGCAATGCAAAACAACCAAAAAATCACGTTAAATGCTCATGAAATAAGCAATACGATTCTAAAAAAAATGTGCAAACCGTGGTTCTGTTCTTGATGATTCCTTGAGTTATGAAGTTTGAATTTGATTGCTACACGTTCCTGGGGACTCCTGCAATGTGTTAGAATCAATAAAACGCCTTGAATTGGCCTGGAATATAGAAAACAATTTTGCAATTTTCTTGAACTTTTTCAATATGGTTATGGTTTTTTCTGCAGCTCTCTCACGTGTGCATGATCAGGGTTTGCTTGTGTATTTATAGAGGAATGGAATTAGGTCAGAATCTTGCACAAAAATCCATTGGAATGGTGGTTGAATATTTGATTGGAAATCAAATCTTTTTGCATTTTCATGATTGAAGAAAGTTGCCAATTTTGGATGTTTTGTATCTTTGACTTTGTGCACGAATTTGCCATCATATCTTGACCATATTTGCTTCACAAAAAGATTGAAAAACCAAATCTTTGTATTTTCCTACAATTTAAATTAATTAAATGAATTAATATCAATTAAAAATTCAATTAATTAATAAAAAATAAGAAAATAAATTCAATTAAGCTTGATGGGTCGTGCATAGGCCATGGATGAAGTTTCAAGAAGAGATTTGAGGCCCATTAGCAAAAATAAGGTGTTTTGAGCAAAGTTGACTTTTGCAAATTCATAAAAATTTCCCAACTTCTCCAATGCATATCTTGCTCAATTTTGATCATATGAACATGTTCTTGGACATTTTGGAAAGGTATTGAAGTCCTCTAACCAATGCCTTTAGTCCCATGTCATTTGGATTTACCAATCTCAAGTTATGGCCTTTGACTTAAAGTGCATTTTGTTGACTTTTGAATTTGACCTATAATGTAGAAATTGATAACTTTTTGTGAGAGCATTTCTTGTACTTGGAGTGTGAGGATGGATTGTAGGAAATGTCATCCCCTTCAAAATGAGCATTGGATGGGATTTTTCTGATAAACCATGAAAAAGTTATGCCCTGGTCAAGGTACAGTTGACTTTTTTGCTGTCCAAAAATAGTAACTTTTGCATCTTGATGATTTTTGAGCTATTCTTGTGGAATCATGATCAAGACTTGATCAAATGATGATTGTGGACTCAAAATAAGATGTTGACCAAAAATTCTGACTTTTGGCTGCAAAATGACCATTTTGCCCTTGCAATTGACTGTAGGTCAAATGGAGCTTTTGACTGTGCAAATTGGCATTGTGAGCCTTGAGACTTGATTGAGCCCTTGAAAACCCCAAATTCCTTGAAAGAACCAAAACCCTAATTTCAGCTGTCTTAGGAGGTGATTTGACTGTCTAACCCTTGAGCTAACTTGAACCATTTGAGGATCATTCTTGACAAATCTTGAGGAATATGGGAGGGCAAATTTTGGGGTACAACAGTTGCCCCTGTTCAATCTTCTTAAACCTGAGGATGTAGATTGGCTTGCGTGCCTTTCGTGATTCGAAGGTGGAAGATGATTGAACACTAAAGTGCCCAGAAATTTGCACTCGCATGGTGTAGTATCAGCAATGTGATGTCGGGAATGGGCTTACAGATGCCATTTGGAAAGATGATGGATAGGAGGATGGGCTTATAGATGCCATCTGGAGATGTGACATAATCTTGTCGGGGATGGGCTTACAGATGCCATCTGGAGATTGTTTGTTGAATTGTAACTTGGTAGGTTGAGAGAAGGAACCTGTGTAGGGTTGCTTCACAATGAGTCAGTGTAAAACTGCATTTTGGAAGGAAGGAAACCTGTGTAGGGTTGACTGATGACGAGTCCGTGTAAAACTGCCTCTGGAATTGAGAAGGAAACTTGTGTAGGGTTTCTTGATGACGAGTCCGTGTAAAACTACGTCTTTGGAAAGAGAGAACCTATGTAGGGTTTCTTGATGACGAGTCCGTGTAAAACTTCATCTGGAGTTGAGAAGGAAACCTGTGTAGGGTTTCTTGATGACGAGTTCATGTAAAACTGCATCTTTGGAAAGAGAGAACCTATGTAGGGTTTCTTGATGACGAGTCCGTGTAAAACTTCATCTGGAGTTGAGAAGGAAACCCGTGTAGGGTTTCTTGATGACGAGTCCGTGTAAAACTGCATCTTGAAGAGAAGGAACCGGTGTAGGGTTGCTTCATGATGAGTCCGTGTAAAACTTCATCTTGGAAAGGAAGGAAACCTGTGTAGGGTTGCCTTATGATGAGTCAGTGTAAAACTTCATCTGAAATCGAGAAGGAACCAGTGTAGGGTTTCCTGATGATGAGTCCGTGTAAAACTTCATCTGAAAGGGAAGGAACCGATGTAGGGTTGCCTGATGATGAGTCCGTGTAAAACTTCATCTGAAAGGGAAGGAACCGGTGTAGGGTTGCCTGATGATGAGTCCGTGTAAAACTTCATCTTGGGATTGAGAAGGAACCGGTGTAGGGTTGCCTCATGATGAGTCAGTGTAAAACTTCATCTGAAATCGAGAAGGAACCGGTGTAAGGTTTCCTGATGATGAGTCCGTGTAAAACTTCATCTGAAAGGGAAGGAACTGGTGTAGGGTTGCCTGATGATGAGTCAGTGTAAAACTTCATCTTGGGATTGAGAAGGAACTGGTGTAGGGTTGCTTCATGATGATCTAGTAGATAATTGTCCTGTCTGGTTTCAGGTATTAACCTACAATCAGTCATCCACATAATTTTCCTGGCTTGTTACAGGTGTTCATATGGAACTGCAAAGGCAGATGGTAATCATCTTTTGATTGACCTTTTCCTGAAAAGGCAAAACGTTAGCTGTATGCAATGTCATGATGCATGAACTGCATGATGTCAAGATGTTCTCAAGAATAAATGAGATCTGTGTTGTATGATGCGTATGCATGTCATAATGTATGAAGATGTGAAGTTTTTAGCTGGGGAAAATAAATCCCGGAGCTGCTGGAGAATAGTGTTGAGTTCTTCGTTTCCGCTGGGGATGATGACCGAAGATGCTAAACTTGCAGGAGAGGATGATTCCATTGGGGAATAAACTTGATGAAGAGATTACTCTGTGGGAAATTACTCTGTGGGAAGAGATGCTTCGCTGAGATTTTAATGATAAGTCCGCTGGGGACTCCGTTGATAAGCTCTGTTAGGGATTTTGATGATGAACTCTGCTGGGGATAGAAAGAACTTCGCTGAGGATGATTTTTCCGTTGCAACTTGCTGAGGATAACCCAGTTAGACTTTGGTTGGGGATAACCTCTAAACATGGTTAGGGAGAGATTTTTGAACTCTGTAGGGGACAAGCTTCCAGAATCTACTGGGGAGATGATTCAACTCTCCTGGGGAAACTTTTGAGGAAATGGCTCCACTGGGGTGTCTGTATTCCGCCGGGGAACAATCTTATATTTCCGTCGAGGAATATTAAGACTGTCGGGGATGCTTGCTGAGGAATATCCGTATACTCTGCTAGGGAATATTAAGATCTTCTGGGGATACCCAACTTTTCCAGGACTGATGGTAGACCAACTCTGCTCGGGGAAGAGTATTGCTGACTTTGCCGGGGATACTGTGCCTTTTTAGGGCTGATGGGAGACCAACTCTGCTTGGGGAGAGTATTGCTGACTTGCTGGGGATACTGTGCCTTTTTAGGGTTGATGGGAGCCCAACTCTGCTTGGGGAGAGTATTGCTGAATCTTGTCTTACTCTGCGGGGAGTGGAGGTATCTTGGTCAAATTCTTCAGCTGAACTTACCTTGGTACCCGGAGGACAGCGCAGCTTGTACAGTTCGGACAATTCTTATTACCCCAACTTCTGTGGGAGAAGGTACCTGTGGAGATGCTTGATAACTGCCGATTGCTAAATCTTCTTCTGGTAGGTAAGTGACGAGATGACGGGACATAGTCGTACGCTTTTGATCCCTAACTTTTGCCTGGACCGCCCTTTTGGGTTTTCAGTCCATCGGGATACCCATTTTTGCCCAAGCCGCCTTTTCAGGTTTTCGACTTGCCGGGTGTACGGATTTTTCATTTTCATCCCTTATTTTTTCCCGAACCCTTTTGGTTCGCCGGGAAACCCTTATTTTTGCCTAGGCCAATCAACCTAGCGGGTCTTTGTTCATGCGCAGTATTTTTTTTGACTATGTCCATGCTCTCAGGATGTAGGGAGTTGTCACTGTCGGTAGTGTTGTGTTTCCATACCACCAGAAGATGTTTGATCATGCAAGATTCGTTGCTGGAGTTCATGTCCAATGCCCCAAGTGACCCAGGCGGAGATTTGCCCCTGGCTATTTGGCATTTTGAGAGATTCCTTGAATCTTGACTTGACTGCCCCAGATGATGGACAATGATCATGTCTGCCCCTTGGTTGGGAGTGTCTTTCCAGTTGAGGTGATCCTTGAGAAGATTTTTGTTTACTAGATATTCGTCGTGTGAATTTCTCTGCTGTTTGAACAAATAGTCATATGCAAACAATGTTATTTTAAGAATGCAAAGCTTATGTCTGTCTTGAAGTTCTTTGAAAATGCAGTTTTCAATAAAACAAGTGAATTTTTGTAAAATGTGATGTCAACTCAAGGTTTTACAGCGAACCCTATAGGAGTCAGGATACCTTTGGTAACAGTATGCTTTCGAACTAACCCATGCTTCAGCTAGGACTTTTAAGGGTTATAACGTAGTCTGGTTCACGGTTTAAGAAACAAAGGATAAAGGCTCAAAATTTATTTGTACCCACCTGTTCTTCGTGATGTTCTTCGATCCTAAACTCAGCTAATCATGCGTTAGACCTTGTTTGAGTCTTTACTCTGATATTCCAGTGATGGTTCGGATATTGATAGTTTATTTTGAATAGGCAGTCATTTCTTTTTGTTGAGGGTTTATAGGACCTCTTTCTTTTTGATTTTATTATCCCTGTCTTTTCGCCTGAACTGTTTCTTTTGTGATTACAGTCAGCGGGATGCCCTAGTTTTGTAAGTCTCCTTCATAGGTTTTGACTTATTGGGCTTTTTTTTTGAAAGATAATGACTGCCTGTCTTTACGATTATAGAGAACCATCACTGTCTTTTGTTTTTGGAAGGACTCCTTTGATGCCATTCATTGTGCACCTGGATTAACTGAGAAAACTAACCTGCCCCAGGTTATGATTAAGGGTTTTAATTTTTGAAAAGAAAAACTCCAACTTCTTTGGCTCAAAGGGGTTGACTAGGGATTATCTTCCTTATAACTCCACTGTTTAGGATTTGAAACAATGCATGTACCTCATCAGCGGGGTCTGTTCAAAAGCATACTGTAAAGATCGTGGTATCGTTTTCGTCATCCTCCCTCAAAAGGTTTAGAATTTTTTTATCGAGAGTTGAACATCACAAAAAAATGAAAGCAATTTGAATATAGTGAACACAATTACTTCAAAACAGACACGTGTAATGCATTAATGAAATAAGAGAGTTTGACATGATAATTGTTTGAATAAGCAAAGGAAAATACAACTTGAACATTCAAATAAAACAAAAGCCTTCAATGATTTGGTGTAGGATCAGTGATCAAACTTGATCTCCTTGGCATCAATTAGGTCTTGGATCTTGTTCTTCAAACTCTAACAGTCGTCGGTGTCATGTCCAGGACTGTCAGAATGGTAGGCACATCTCTCATCAGGGTTATACCTTGGGGAGGCTGTGTTGGGATTCTTAGGAGGGTCCCTTAATGTCACCAGATTCAGTATCAGCAGGCGTTGTAAAGCTTGAGACAATGACACGTTGAGCTTGGTGAATTGCCTCTTGGGCTTGTTTGGCTTTCTCTTATCAACCTGTTATTCTTGGCGGGGTTGTTGTTGGACCTGTGAGGTAGCAGCGACTTGAAGAGGTCTATTCTTCACCACACCAAACCTTTGACTTCTCTGAAGTTGACTAATGACTTGATCCTCAACCTTGACTGTTTGCTTCATACAATTGTATTTGTCTTGATGAAGCTGGTTGACCACGGTTCTCAACTCTTCTTGCTCCCGAGCCAAGCCTTGGATAAGAGCCATCTGCCCCAGCATCTGGGTTCTCATTGCATCTACCTCAGCTTGCAGATGTTTCAGCCGTTCGTCCTTACTGTCTTCAGGACTCTTCTTGACCAAATTCCCCATGAGGAGTGTTCTCAACTCTTCCTTCCCCTTGGATAGGCTTAGGAAGATTTCCCTGAACTGAGTCTCCTGAGTATGAAGATACTGGTTGTCTTGTTGGAGAACCATTGCTGAAATACACAGCGAGAACATGAGAAACCTGTAAAGGGTGACCTGTTATGCAATGATATGTATGTATGCATGCAATGTTTTCAAGGATCTCGTGGGGTAAACAGAGAAACTTGTTAGAATTTGAATCCGGTAGCTTGATTGAAGGAACTTCATGTTGTTGAGAGTCCTTCATCAAGAGTTAAAGCTCACCATATCGAGTGGGTCATAGCCCCTGACTCAAGTCATCATGTTTTGATCTCCGAACAACCTTGGCTAGAGGAAAATAAATCCTCTTTGCCCCTTGCTAGACATTTGGTTCATTATGACCTGTACCACAAACCCTTGAGATCCTTGAAATGAGTTAGTCCTTATGCAGGATGTATGCAATAGTATGATGGTATGATGTTATGATAAGGAACACCACAAGTATTCACCAAAGGCAAACATGGCAAAGGCACACAAGTCACACAAGACAGCCCTTAGAGTTCAGGCTGGCATGAAGTTTAGGTACTACCCTCTTTCAATTTCAGTTGGTTAAGACCTGTCCTAGAAATAGTAACCGGGTTCTAGAGGTTCTCAATATCACTGACTACCCTCAATCGGTCATAACTCCAGCTTCGCAACCTTTTCTTGCGGCCGGAACCATCGCGAGAGTTTAGCCTCAATGAGTGTAGCATACTGCTACTGCTCTATGGCCAAGTTGGGTCAATTTAAGGTGCTAAGGTCAGTTGGTGCTTAATGACTCCTCAGAAGACCCATAGTCTCCTCGTTCCAACACAAGGGATATCGGTACAGACCAAGGTGTCACACCAACGTACCTACTGCTTCACCCGTGTCGGTCTACGCCGAACAGGTCCCTCACAGTTTATTGCTACTTACCTAAAAAGGGGTACCCCAGATCTGGGTTAGGATCTATGAAACTCCGATACAAGCCCACAAAGATAAATCATACAGAGCATGCAATAGAATGATCTAATCCTAAGGTACACCTCACTTATTTAAGTTTCCCCAGCAGAGTCGCCAGTTCTGTGATCAGTGGAAATAGAACTAACTGTTTTGAAATGCTGGTTCGCGAAATGTCGTGGTAAGCAAGAGTCGCCACCGTCTTTTATTTTCTCCAACAAGGAAAGGACAAAAGCACAACAAAATTCCTTTTCGAGATGTTTCTCGGTTCGGGAGGTAGATTATAGAAAGGGAAGGTGTTAGCACCCTTTCTATCCGTGGTTATCCACGGGCTCTTAGGTACTTGTTCACTATGTTTTCAAAAGATTTTTGCTTTTCTTGTGTTTGTGGGTTTTGAAAAAGTTTGTTTGAAAACTTCGTTTTAACTCTTGTATCTGTCCTCAAGAGTGTATGAAGTGTTTGTTTGAAAACTTTTGTCAGAAAAAGTGTATGTGCGAAAAGTATTTTTTGTTTTGAAAGAGCAAGTACCTTAGAACCTCTACCTACTCAAAAGAAATTAAGCTGTGTAAATGTCCTTTAGACAATACTATCCCACTATTGAGAAGTAGGTAGCACCGTCGTTGGAGTTATTCGGGTCAATTCGATTATAGGGACATGTGTGGTCACCAAAGCAATAGTAGGACGCCTTAGCGGTAACCCTAATGTCCTAGATCCTTTTTATCCGAGGCAACCGTTTCGAGGCAACTTGGATCTTTAGACAGGAGGGCGACCTCTAAAACACCCTATACTCAATGACCACGTCGAGGCAACCAAGTGAGGCGTACCCTAGGAGTGGCATGTGCGAGTGTGTCAGGTTTCAGTTTATGTTATCTTTGTACATGTTATGGTGAGCTACGGGTTGATTTTATTTTCATACAAGTCTTGTCATGCATAGTTAACATACATCTAATAGTTAATAGTTTGCGGAAAGTAAATTGCGGAAAGTAAATCTACGCTATTACAAGGCATCAGGTATTTACATCGCCAAAAGCAACCCTTGAAAAGTAAATGCGAGAAAATTAAAGAAAGCGATAAAAAGGAGTCATAATTAACGCTATTACATCCTCGGAGAAAATACATAATAATGATCCAAATAATAATAAAAAAGAATATGCGCGCGAGAACTGAATCGGAAAAGTCCTTAGGGTTTTGACCCTTTTTGAGAAAGAATGAGTTTTTGGTCCTTTTTGCATTTAATTAAATTAAACCTAAAAAACTAATTAATTAATTAATTAAAAGAAAAAAGTATTTTTTAGTTTTTTTAATGTCTTAATGAAATAAAAGAAAAGAAATTAAAATTGTCAAGAAAACCCTAATGCTAATTTATTTTATTTGTTATGAAAATAATTAAAGTTAACCTAATTAAAACAACTAAATTAATTAATTACATTTATTTACAAAAATAATAAATTAAAGGTGAAATTAATAATAATAAAAATATTTTAGTTTTCTGAATTTATTATGAAAATAATTAATTATGTTAATTAAATAATAATAATAATAATAATAATTAATAAAAGAAATAAAAAAGAAAGAAAGAAAAAAAAGGAAAGAAGCAAACTTGTGGGGGTGATGACCCAAATCAGGAGATGTGTTAGAGATTTTGTGGCCCAACACGCTGAAGCCTCTTTGACTTTGGAGATCCTCCATGCGCATGGTTGACTGGGAGTACCATGGTCATCCACTTATGACCTTCAGATTTGTGCCTGTGGCCACTTGGCGTCTGGGGTTTGAAAGTGCATGGTGGACTCCTTTGCAAGCCTGATACTGGAATACCTGAGGAAAAAGAACAAATAATGTTTGGGGGACCTGGGATTCGAACCCAGGTCCCAATGCTTTCCAACCATTGCCTTAACCACTCCAACTGCACGCTTTAGTTATTAATAAAATAAAAGATAATTAATATATTGAGAAACTAAACACTATGTTGTACAAAAGAAAAAGCGCCCGTTTCTTTTCAAATGATCCAATGACATGTCAACAGCTCATCATCTTCCTCGCTGAACCTGCAAAATAAACGTTAGATAGCGGGGGTTTTTAACCCCCACAAAACATGGAGACGAAAAATAGCGATTAGGGCTACAGGCTACATAAATATTTCGTGATGGTTGCTTTGGATTCGTCTGGTCTCAACGATTTTAACCATATGCCTTACAAGTCCTGATTTTTCCTGGTTGAGGAATCCCCAAATTCAAAGCTCAGGAACCCTAAAATTCGTCCATGGCAACTTTCGATTCTGTGCACTATTATTCAATTAACTTATGCCATTAGCTTCATATGGATTCAAGCAATGCAAAACAACCAAAAAATCACGTTAAATGCTCATGAAATAAGCAATACGATTCTAAAAAAAATGTGCAAACCGTGGTTCTGTTCTTGATGATTCCTTGAGTTATGAAGTTTGAATTTGATTGCTACACGTTCCTGGGGACTTCTGCAATGTGTTAAAATCAATAAAACGCCTTGAATTGGCCTGGAATATAGAAAACAGTTTTGCAATTTTCTTGAATTTTTTCAATATGGTTATGGCTTTTTCTGCAGCTCTCTCACGTGTGCATGATCAGGGTTTGCTTGTGTATTTATAGAGGAATGGAATTAGGTCAGAATCTTGCACAAAAATCCATTGGAATGATGATTGAATATTTGATTGGAAATCAAATCTTTTTGCATTTTCATGATTGAAGAAAGTTGCCAATTTTGGATGTTTTGTATCTTTGACTTTGTGCACGAATTTGCCATCATATCTTGACCATATTTGCTTCACAAAAAGATTGAAAAACCAAATCTTTGTATTTTCCTACAATTTAAATTAATTAAATGAATTAATATCAATTAAAAATTCAATTAATTAATAAAAAATAAGAAAATAAATTCAATTAAGCTCGATGGGTTGTGCATAGGCCATGGATGAAGTTTCAAGAAGAGATTTGAGGCCCATTAGCAAAAATAAGGTGTTTTGAGCAAAGTTGACTTTTGCAAATTCATAAAAAATTTCCAACTTCTCCAATGCATATCTTGCTCAATTTTGATCATATGAACATGTTCTTGGACATTTTGGAAAGGTCTTGAAGTCCTCTAACCAATTACTTCGGTTCCATGTCATTTGGATTTACCAATCTCAAGTTATGGCCTTTGACTTAAAGTGCATTTTTGTTGACTTTTGAATTTGACCTATAATGTAGAAATTGATAACTTTTTGTGAGAGCATTTCTTGGACTTGGAGTGTGAAGATGGATTGTAGGAAATGTCATCCCCTTCAAAATGAGCATTGGATGGGATTTTTCTGATGAACCATGGAAAAGTTATGCCCTGGTCAAGGTACAGTTGACTTTTCTACTGTCCAAAAATAGTAACTTTTGCATCTTGATGATTTTTGAGCTATTCTTGTGGAATCATGATCAAGACTTGATCAAATGATGATTGTGGACTCAAAATAAGATGTTGACCAAAAATTCTGACTTTTGGCTGCAAAATGGCCATTTTGCCCTTGCAGTTGATTGTAGGTCAAATGGAGCTTTTGACTGTGCAAATTGGCATTGTGAGCCTTGAGACTTGATTGAGACCTTGAAAACCCCAAATTCCTTGAAAGAACCAAAACCCTAATTTCATCTGTCTTAGGAGGTGATTTGACTGTCTAACCCTTGAGCTAACTTGAATCATTTGAGGATCATTCTTGACAAATCTTGAGGAATATGGGAGGGCAAATTTTGGGGTACAACACTAACCAATAGCAAATCTAGCTCAACCATGGACTCAAGGACTCAATGAAATTATCTTGACCCATTCAACAAGTTCAAAAGATCTCAAATGCATAGGATTGACAGATGAATTTTTCAGTCAACTGATCAAAATTTAACTGTATACTGAAAAGTCAAACTTTGACTTTTTGGTCAAAATCAAGTGTCAAGGGTCATTTTTCATCAAGACTTGTCAAATTATGAAACTTGTTCATCAAGAAACCCAAAATTACAAATTAGGGTTTAAAATGGAAAAATTTCATAACTTAGAAATTTTCTAAGTTATAAAATTTTCTTATTTTTTCCTAACTTTGTCCCATATTTCCACCAAGATTCAAATGGATTCAAGCAAAACTTACAACATGAAAGTTGTAGTCCATCACAAAGTCTACAACTTTTATTCACAAAGTTTTCTCAAAAGAAGCTTGGATCTCAAGTTATGATTTTGGGAATAAGGGTACCTAAAACTTTTAACTTAGAGAAATTTTGCCCTAGTTTAGGCAGGATTTTGACCCATCTTCTTGGCCATTTTTCACATAGTTCCACTTGGAGTTTCAAGTTGCATTTCAAATATGGATTATAGTACATGTTGCAAGCTTTCCAAATTGTCAAAGAACTCCTCAAACACCTTTGTGGTTAGGGAGAATCGAATGCTTGAAGTTGGCAAAAACTCACTTTGTAACCATGGCCAATACATGTTCATACCAAGTTGCAAATCTGACCAAACTAGCTTAATACATGATTACAGGCCTCTAAACCAATTTACACTCCAAAATTGAATCCAAATACATTGGACATTGGCATTATTCTGATCAAGGGAGCTTTGTACATTGAACTTTTCCATTTTTGGCATAAAGATGGCACTTCCATTTTCATAAAGGCCACTTTATGTCAAATTGCATTTTCTTGAGCCTTGGACTTTCTTCCTTTGTAGCAAACAAGATCCACAATATCAGGCATAGTACAAGAAGTTGGTGCATGCTTAGAGATAGCCTGTACAGGCCTATCACACTTCACTTCCAACTTTGCTTTTAAAACAAGTCAAAGGGCCAAAAGCTTGTATCTCACATATCTGATAAAACCAACTCAAGCCAAGTTTTCAAACAGGTTTGGCATATCCTCACAAGTCAGAAGCACGAGCCTTTCACCCCTAAAGCAGCCTCATACTCAAAAACCACATTTTCTTGCAAAACAGGGCCAGTTCTGCAAATCACAAGCCACCATCAAATTCCCTCGTGCGTTTTGTCCAAAATCACTTCAAACACATTCCAATCAATATACCTAAGTTGTCCAGACCATTCACAAGTTGTTGTAACTCCATTAACACACATTGCCATTTTTGTTTGGAAGCTTTGCAGGTTGAGTTATGTAGCACGATTCAGGCCACTTCAAAACAAACTAAGCATTGGGAAAGGTTCGGGGGACATCAGGCAAGCTCAAAAGAACCTCAAGCACCATTGAAAGTTGCTACATTGTCCAGCTCGAACTCAACTGAAACAGGTATTTCATGAACTTCTATCTCTCTATTTAGGAAAAGTTAGACTTAGGTTTGTGAATGAAAGATGTTGTATTCATAGCCCTGAAACCATACATATGCTTAGTTCTCATTTATATTAATCGTGCTAGGAGAATTTCATCCATGAACTTTCTGAAAAAACTAGGCTAGAAATTAGGGCCAGAGAAATTCTCTCTGGTCTTTGAGAGTTAGATCAAGTTTTTTATATGGTTAGAATCGTGGTTTGATGCTCTACAAGTTTCATGTTTTGAGTTTTGTCAAAGGATCACAAATACAGGAGATTAAAGTTTGTGTGGAAAACGCGCGCTTTTTCAAAGTCTGGAGGAAGAAGATGAAGCTGATGGGCTGGGCTGGCTTGTTTTGCTTCTAACACCCTCTTTTCCAGTTTCACACCCCCTGGCCCATTTCTTTGTATTTTTATTATTTTTGCATTTTTATTTCATTTCTGACTTTGATATTTTATTTTCAAACATAAAAAATACTTAAAAAATATTTTCATAAATTTTTATATTTATTGGGTATTTATTTCAATTATTTCCAACATTAAAATATTTAAATACTTTATATTATTTTGTTTAAACTTAAAAATAATGCAAAAAATACTTTTATTTTCATTTATTATTTTTATTCACATTTGAAAATATTTTCTTGAAATATATACATTTTTGTAAATAATTTATTTTATTTTTATACACACTTAATATATTTAATATATATATATATACACATATTTTATTTTTATCTTATTAAATACTTAGAAATAAATCACAAAAATATTATATTTTATTTTTATTATTATTTATACTAAAAAAACCTTTTTTGGATATATTTCATTTTTATACATATTGATACATTTTTGTACATAAATAAATACATTATATTTATTTTCTTAAGAAATTAGGGTTTTTGCCCTAAAAACAAAAATAATTAAAATTGACTTTTTCTTTATTTCTTTACATTTCTTTCCATTGAAAATACTTTACATACATAAAAAACCTTTTTTTTTTTGCATAATGCATTTTACCTAATATTTATTTATTGTATTTTATTTAAATATTGTACATTTAAATATTATGCCTTGCAAATTCAATTTGGTTGTAATAATTTAGGGTTTAATTTCTTGTCAAATACCCCCTATTCAAAAATTGTACCCCCTCCCTATATCATGTTGTAATAGCTTAGAGTTTAAATTCTCGCACTTTTAAGCTTTCAATTATGCCATGATTAGAGAATTAGGGTTTGTATGCAAAATCAAAACCAACAAATAGTTTGACCTAATCAAAGACAAAAATGCATGAAAAACAAACACAATGCACACTTGCACCCCTAGGGTTTCAATCCACTTGCTGCCTTCAAAAATGGGCCATGGTATGCATGTCAAGTACTTTGGCAAAACAAAAATAAAACAAAGATCATAGTCCCTCGATGACGCTATCTGAGTTGCCTAAACAAAATGATCAAGTCCCTCAAGAAAATTTCCAAAAATACTTGACACAATTGCTATCATGGTCTATACGATGACCCGCGCCTGTCCCGTTTAATATCCTAACACAAGGTTGTTCACCAAATACAATGGTGAAGCAACACTGTTAAAAGGATTGAAAACATAAGAAAGATCTTTGAGTAAAATAGGGTAGACAACTCTTAGTTACTTGATCAAAACTTGCAAAAACATCCTTGCTATCTTCAAAACACACTTCACAACATAATTTCAAAACCCTACTTTCAAACAATGAAAACTTTTCAAAAGACAAAACACCTTTGTATACATTCAAACAAGAATCATTACAAAGGTTGCCACAACGATGGCCTCTTTTCAAAACATCTTTCAAAACCACACACAAAGCACCATTTTAAACAATTGAAAAGCACCATTTCAAACAATTGAAAAGCAAAGCAAGTGATCTAAGCAAGTAACTAAGAGCCCATGGATAACCTTGGATAGAAAGGGTGCTAATACCTTCCCTTTCTATAATCTACTCCCCGAACCCAAGAAAACATCTCAAAGGTCTTTCCTGTGCTTTTTGACCTTTCCTTAGGATAAAATAAAAAGTCGGTGGCGACTCTTGCTAAACCGAAACATTTGCGAACACAAATGCAAAATCCCAAGTCAGTTCTCCCACCGTATCACACCAGCTGAACTTGATTGATGAGAAGAGGCTTACGGCTGTCTGCCATGGTCAGATGTACCAAAAACGTATGATTAAAGCTTTTAACAAGAAAGTCAGACGTCAGGTATATCGGCTTGGTGAGTTGGTAATCAAGCGTATCATACTACCACAAGGTGATCCCAGGGGCAAATGGACTCCTACTTACAAAGGACTGTTTGTGATAAAAAAATCTATTTTCTGGTGGGGAAATGATCTTAACCACTATGGACGACAACGACCTTCTGCACCCTGTAAACGCGGACATAGTTAAAAGATACTACGCATGAACAAAGACCCCTAGGTCGACTGGCCTAGGAAAAAATTAGGGCATCCCGGCGAATCAAAAGGGTTCAGGCAAAAATTAGGGATCAAATACGAAAAAATATGTACACCCGACGAGCTAAAAACCTGAAAGGGCGGCTTGGGCAAAAAAAGGTATCCCGGTGGACTGAAAACCCGAAAGGGAGGTCCAGGAAAAAGTTATGGATTTAAAGCGTATGACTATGTTCCGTTGGATCACCTTACCGCCAATCTTCAGCATCAATTGTCAAACTCAAACGGTTCTAATCAATCCAATCAGCTTCAGACAAAGCAGAAAGTGGGTGAGACGCTCAAAGACATGAAGGCTATAGAAGATTGGGAACCCCATGGGATTATTTCACATAGTTGTCTTTTCTTTGTATCAGTTTTCATATTTACGACGACATTCTCTTACTAGGATGTTCGTCTCTTTGTACATAAATACTTATTCAAGTTAATACAAAGATATTCCTTTGAAAGTGCAAAACTATCTGTTTATCTTTTACTGTTCTTGTTTTGTTTGCAAAAAACGTCAAGTGTTTATTTTTGAACATATGCATTTGAATGTAATTACTGTTTATAAATGAACGCATAAAAAGGGGAAAACTGAACAGAAAGACAATTACTAATGGCTTTAAGAAACAGGACAATATCTATGGGTCATTCCATAAAATCCCCGTAGATACCTTCTATAAACAGAGAAGAATCAAGAACATCTTGCTACAAGATCATTGTCATATCCCAAGCATATAGCCTATAGTATCTTTTGCCTTCATATCTCCGACGGAGCAAAACTTCCAGTTATCACCTCAAGGATTCCCCAGCAAAAGTCGCCCAACTTCTCAGGATTTCACCAAGTCCAAAAGTAATGTACGATGTTTCCCTTCCCCAACAGAGTTTATTTCTATAATAATGGAAACTAATCCATCAACACATCAACTTCAACAAAATATGAAGACTTACACTTCTCATTCCCAGCGGCAGTCAGGGATTTATTTTCCCAATCCAACAACATTGCAGCAGAACAACTTACATGCGCATACATCGCATCTATACATCATAAACATCAATGACACAAATGCATATATCGTAATCTCATTGCACTATGCATTTCATGCATCATGGAATTACATATAACTAACCCTTTACCTTTTTCAGGAAAGATCAATCAACAAAAAAATCATCGTCAAATATCTATGAACAAATCAATTGTAGATCAATTCCCAAAACAGGACGGGGTGATGACAATTACTTCCCTCAGACATCTGTCGGTTCAGTTTAAATCTCTCAACGATTTATCCTGATTCTTTCCCGCAAACATCTTCTCTGGTTCAGATAAGTCGCTTCAAGATTTATTCTGATTCTTTTCCAGACCTCTGTCAGTTCAGTTTAAATCTTTCAATAGTTTATCCTGATTCTTTCCCGCAGACATCTTCTCTGGTTCAGATAAGTCGCTCTAAGATTTATTCTGATTCTTTTTTAGACCCATGCTGGTTCAGTTTAAATCTCTCAATGGTTTATCTTGATTCTTTCCCGCGGACATCTTCTCTGGTTTAGATAAATCACTCCAAGATTTATTATGATTCTTTTCCAGACCCTTGCTGGTTTAGTTCAAACCTCTCAATGGTTTATCCTGATTCTTCCCTAATAGACATCTTCTCTGGTTCAGATAAGTCGCTCTAAGATTTATTCTGATTCTTTTCCAGACCTCTGCTGGTTTGGTTTAAATCTCTCAACGGTTTATCCCAATTCTTCCTCAGTAGACACTTTCTCTGGTTCAGATAAATCGCTCAAAGATCTATTCTGATTCTCTCCAGTTAAAGAATACCCAAGACCTTTTTGGTTCAGCTTAAACCTCTCAACAATTTATCCCGATACTTTCCAAATAGACGCTTTCTCTGGTTCAGCTAAGTCACTCCGAGATTTATTCTGATTCTTCCCAATTAAAGATTATTCAAGACTTCTACTAGGTTCAGTTTTAAATCGACCAAAGGTTTATTCTGATTCTTGCCCCAGTTGAAGTCAATTTTAGACTTAGTCTAATTTCTGTCAACAATCACCTCTGGATGGCATCTATAAGCCCATCTCCGCCAACTCTCCATCATTTCTCCAAATTTCATCTTTAAGCCTATTCCTTACACCTCAACCTCAAAATCATCAGAGTGAAAATTTCTAGGCACTCTAGTGTTCAATCATCTTCCACCTTCAAGTCACGAATGACAAATTCTCCAATCTAACTCTTCAGATTTAAGAAGATTGAACAGGGGCAGTTGTTGTACCCCAAAATTTTCCCTCTCATTTCTCAAAAAGATCATCCTGGACCCTCAGGTTTTGCTTCTATCAAGTTTCAAGTCTTGGATTACAATTTTTTAAGAAAGTCATTCACAAGGGCAAAATGGTCAAAAGCATACTGAAAATTCAAACTTTGACTTTTGGGGTCAAAAGACAAGTTTCAATAATTATATTTCATCAAGACATGAAATTAGTTCATCAAAATCAGAAGTCAAAAATTATTTTGAAAAAAATAAAATTTCTAAACATTTAGAAAATTTTCTAACTGTTAAGAGAATATGATACTTCAGAACTTCTGGGCCAGCCTACACACAAGTGCAGTCAGAATTTGGAAATATGGTTCAGAACATGACTCTTCAGTCAGAACATATGGAAATTGTGTTCTTCAACCAAAACATGATTCTTCAGCATATGAAGATTATGTTTTATGCTTCGATTAGAGCCTCATCCTTCGAATCTCACTATGGTCTTATGCGATCAGAATATCACCAAATCCCAAAACCTCGTTTGAGCAACCTGCTACACTGCCATGGCACAGTCCTGCAATCAGCTGCCACAACACTCCAAAGTGCTGCTGATCCAGTCCACGCCTGCACTTTCTCAAACCCCATACTTGCACCGAATTAGCACATAAAAATAGTGTTTAAAAAGCAATGGAATAGTATACCAAATAGGTTTAAATCCCATTTGTTTCCCCCCACCCCCCAAAACCATAACAAATTCACCTATAAATAAAATGCTCCATCACACGTTCAAGGGGATGGCTTTTAGAAAGATAGAATTATCAAAGAGAGAAAAGAAAACAGTAAAACATCCGTGAACCCAAAATTCCCAAACAAAACCAAACCTTCGTTCTTCCCTTTGAATCAAAGAACATAACATTCCGTTTCATTCCTTGCTAACCCCAAAACATCTGAAGGCAGCAGCTCAAGTCCCAAACACACGCTTTAGATTCAAGGTAAGTCTTTCTGACTTTGTATTTTTCATTCAGAACATCATTAAATGTATAAATATCATAATGTTGATGTTGTTCATATCATTGCATAAATAGATAAACTGTGGATCAGAACTTCTTGAATAAAGCTAGGCTCAAAATTAGGACTAGAACTTCTATAAACTGTTGTGCTTTTATCTTTCTGATTTGCTGTTGTTAAGAACTGAATAAGTTGCAGATGTTCTGACTAATGTAAGGGAGGAGGCGAAGTATAACACAGAACTTCTGAGTTTTTCTTTCCCACTGTTTTAGCATAATACAGAACTTATGAGTTCTCCTCACTGTTTTAACACACAGAACTTCTAGGCTTTCTTACTGTTTTAATACACACCGAACTTCTAGGTTTTCACACTGTTATAACACAAAACCAGAATTTATAGGCTTTCTTACTGTTTTAACACACACAGAACTTCTAGGTTTTCACACTGTTATGACACAACACTAGAATTTCTAGGCTTTCTTACTGTTTTAACACACACATAACTTCTAGGATTTTTCTCACTGTTTTAACACTCAACTTCAGCGCGTAGCAACCCAGAACTTTTGTTTCTCCCTCTAACGTTTCTTTCAGGGCTCCTGCGTGCATCCACCCAGAACTTCTGATTACCTCTGACATTTCTTTTTGAACCACAATGCGCCTGGCATCAGAACTTCTGGTCCCCTTTATTTCTGTTTTCAGCAATGTGTTGATCCCATTTTCCTTAGTTTTTCCTTTTTTTCTTTCTTATTCTTATTATTTTCAGCATTAACACCTTTTTCATTAATCTAAAAAAAGACATAAAAATATTTTCTTTTTTATTAACTAATTTTTCCTTTTTCTTCTAATTCATTAAGACAAAAAACCATTTTCAAAAACAAGTCCTTTCCTTTTCTTATATTGTACAATTCAATATGGTTGTAATAGATAATTAGGATTTAAAATTCTTGCAACCCCCCATTTGTAAATTTGTACCCCCGTCCCTAAATGATGTAATAGCGTAGGACTTTACATTTCCGCAATTTATCACTTTCAAATATAAATGTCAGTAATTAGGGTTTGTATGGTAAGACATAAAACGAACAAATAGATAACCCTAATCAAAGACAAAATGCATGTAAATCAAACACACTTGCACACTAGCACCTCTAGGGTAATCTCACTTTGTTGGCTTTCGGAAAATAGTCATATCCCTCGAATATGGGCGTTTTAGCAAAGACTCTCGATAAAAGATCGTAGTCCTTCGATGACCCTTAATGTTGCCTTCGGTAAATGATCTAGTCCCTAAACGACATTGCTAAAATGTCCCATAGGTTGCCTTCTATGACTATACAAACGTCCCATGCCCATCCCTTCACATCTAATGACGGGGCTTCTTACCAAATAAATGGTAAGATATCAACATCTAAAGGAGGAGGAAAATAACATTTAAAGACCTTTTAAGTAGGTAGATTACTCCTAGTTGCTCGCTTGCTTATAATGAAAACATTTTATACACCAACACTTCACTTTGAAACATTTTTTTAAAAGTTAAAACACTTTGTACGCGTTCTTATAGAGACGAGAACCATTACAAATACATTCTTTTACAAAATACTTTCAAAACCCACATCACGAACACACTTTCAAACAAAAAGCAGGTGATTTAGCAAGCAACTAAGAGCCTGTAGATAACTACGGATAAAAAGGGTGCTAACACCTTCCCTTTTTATAATCTACCTCCCGAACTCAAGAAATAATCTCGAAAGGTCTTTCCTGTTCTTTTTAACCTTTCCTTTTGGATAAAAGAAAAGGCGGTGGTGACTCTTGATATCCGCAACAATTGCGATCAAACGTAAAACACCCAAGTCAGTTCTCCCACCGCGTTACAATAGGTGTTGTTGATTTCAATTTTTAGAATCTTACATGTTAGGGTTTATGTAGAAATCTATGGAATTGATATGAATTGATGTGTTGAATGGAATAGAATGACTACTCTCATGTTAGAATGATAGGTTGTTGCTAAAATTGACAAGCATGATGATTTTTGGTGATTTATGGTGCTTTTAAGAAGGAATTTCGTGTGGGACTAGTGTTAAAAATTCAGAAAAATCCTTTTAACATAGTATACATTGACTCACACACAAGGGAGGGTCGACCTGAGAACACCCGTGAGGCAGAGTCTCTCTGTCAAACAATGACGCGTTGACCTATAGAGGTTATGAGTCGACACATAGGTGTCCAAAAGACTCAGTATGAGTCGACCTGAGCAGTCCCGAGGGGCATCCACTATTTTTTGATCGATTTTTGTAACAACCGTAACTTTTGAACCGTAACTCCATTTTAGACGTTGTTTAAAGCATTAGGAATCTAATGCTATAACTTTTAAGATAGAACTAGTTTTGTTGGCATTGGATGATTGTATCATTATGTGATTGTAAAGTAACATGTATATGTGTATATGTATGTCATGAATTGGTGAAATATGAATAACATGTGTTAGTATTGTTGCTAAATGCTATTCGTGATATGCATGATGGGTGAATGCTAAATAATTGCATTGTTGGTAATGATAACATGATAAATGTATGTTTTGTGAAATGGTTGGATAATTCATTTTGATGGATTATTGTGATATGCAGGATTATTAAGGTTTGGTGATAATCTTAATTTGCATATATCTAGTTAGGTTTGCACATGCATACATGGGGAGATTGAACACCAGTTGGTTGCTTTGATCCTTGTGTAGAAATTGTAGCAGTGGACTATATGTTTATAATGATGGGCTTTGATCTTGTCCAGATCGAAAGCGTGGCTCTGATTCTAGATATGGAATCGAGAGTGAGGTGAGCTTGATGTTCATGATGGTACCACATGCATGAGTCGCATTGAGTTGCATTAGAGTCACATATGTTGTTATGTAATGTTTTTCTTTGATGCATAATGTATGTGATAATTGGTTTGATCGTGACATTGGTGATGTTTGTAATATATGTGATAATTGAATTATTTGTTACATTGATGTTACTTCGGTGGAAATTATGCTATATGCAATGATTATGTGAATGTTCTACTTGGTATACTTGTAATGTTTGGATATAATTGTTTTGGTACTTGGAATAGTAAAGCCATATTGTATTGCTAATTATATGAAGTGTGATGAATTCTTTGGATGTATGTGTATTAGATACATTGTTTAACTTTTATATATTCATAATGATGTGAATTCTCACCCTTCTTTTGGAATGATGTTCTATGTGACATCGCTCAGGTACCAAAGATAGTGGTGCTTCGCACGAGGATATTTGAGAATCTTAGCTTGGTTTATCTATTTTTCCTAGGTAGCGAATAAATGCTCTGGTCATGTAACACGGGGGTATTTCAACTCATGTTTGTTGTGAAGAGATTTTGTTATATTCTCTTATTTGGTTTGTATTTTGAGATGAAATTTTGGGTGGTCTTAGTGCCCAATGTTTTGGATTCATATGACTTGTTAAGTGTGAATTGTTGTTATGTAGGTATATGATTATAGTATGGAATATAACCATTTGATAAAATTTTGAGTAAAGAAATATTTCGATGTGATTGCATAGTTGTGGAAACATGAAGTTTGAATATGTGTTATGTATTATGACCAGGTGTATGTTGATGAATGTTTGTTGGTTTTCTATGTTTTGGAAAATGACATGTGACACCCTTTGAATATTATGCTTGCTATCTTACTCTATTTTATGCTATATTTGCTTGGGGTTAGAAAGGGGTGTTACATATAGCTTATAAGTTCATATGACAATAAAAGATCCGTTTGTAATGGTATTTTCTATGCGAGCTTATAGCTTATTTTATTAACTTATAGCTTATTTTCTAGACGCTATTTCAAATAAAGTTTTAACTTATAGCTTATATCTTATCATTTTTTCTTCTATTTTTTCCTTTATTATTTTAATTAAAACTCACTACATTCTTTTATAATTTAGTTTAATTTAAAATAAAACAATTATATATTAAATGTCTTTTATGTCATTTTAATTTATCAATTAATGAACCACTAGTTTTACAAACACTTCAATTAGCTTATCAACTATAAGTCATCAGTCATCATCTATAAGCTATAAACTATCAATCATCAGTCAAAAGCTATAAGTTATAAGCTAGCTTATCAGCCAATCATTATTTTTACAAAACAAAGCCTTAATAATTTTTTTAGCTTGGTAAGGCTAAAGTCCCGCTTAAGTTAATGAATGAGGATTAAACATGAAACTTGAAACAACCGGCTGAACAGTCATCTGATAATGAAATCAATGAAGTCGCCATCAAATGTTTTTTTATCCCACAAGAAGGGAAAGGTAAAATCAAGAAAACCTGAGAAGGGTGAAATCACGATCAAACTACCGAGAGATCGGGTAAGGGAGTATGTTACGCGAGGGGAAGGTATTAGCACCCCACGCACCCGTAATACTCTATGGTATCCACTCTTGTTGTCTATCTTATGGGTGTGTTTCAAATCTAAACTTAATAGCTAAAAAAAATTCAAAGAGGGAATGCATGCAAAATAAAAGAGAAAATAATATAGGGAAAATAAAAGTTGTGCTCTTTCGGGCCCTACCCCAATGCTTACGTATCCCTTTTAAGGAATCAGAGCAGCCGTAGTTCGACTCACATGTTTCGATTTGTTTCGTGTTTTTTAATTGAACAAGGTTAGGTTCGAATCAGCCCACCGTGGTTCAACTTTTAGAGACTTGCGACCTGTAGCGGAAGGGAACTAACATGTTATTAGAAAAAAACGCCGATTAGAAAAAATAAAGGTGTTGGTTTGTCTTTTTTACCTTGAGAAAGGATTTGAAAGTTTTAAGTGTTTTATGATTTTCAAAGAAAAAGAAAAGAAAGGTTTTTGTTTTATTATGCAAAGGATACAAAAGAAAAGAAAACATCTAAGGGAGACTAACCTAAATCTATCCCTAATGTTATCACACAAATGATTGACCCTAAAGTTGAGTTTTGAAGGGGAAACTCTAACCTATGTTGACATGCATGGTGTAACACGGTGGGAGAACTGACTAGAGTGTTTGCGTTTGATCACAATTATGCGGATAGCAAGAGTCGCCACCGACTTTTCTTTTATCCAATAAGGAAAGCTTGAAAAGAACATGAAATACCTTTCGATATATTTTCTTGAGTTCGGGGGGCAGGTTATAAAAAGGGAAGGTGTTAGCACCCTTTTCATCCGTAGTTATCTACGGGCTCTTAGTTGCTTGCTAGATCACTTCGTTTGTTTGAAAGTGTGTTTGTGATGTGGGTTTTGAAAGTATTTTGAAAAGGAGTCTTTGTAATGGTTCTCATCTCTATAAGAACGCGTACAAAGTGTTTTTGTCTTTTGAAAAATGTTTCAAAGTGAAGTTGTGGGTGTATAAAATGTTTTCATTTTGAGCAAGCGAGCAACTAGGAGTAACCTACCTACTCAAAGGTCTCAACTGGGACGTTTGTATAGTCATAGAAGCAACCTATAGGATGTTTTAGCAATGTCGTTTAGGGACTAGATTGTTTATCGAAGGCAGCATTAAGGGTCATCGAGGGACTACGATCATTTATTGAGGGTCTTTGCTAAAACGCCCATGTTTGAGGGATATGATTATTTTTCGAAAGACAACAAAGCGGGATTACTCTAAGGGTGCAAGTGTGAACGGTGTATTTCATTTACATGCATTTAGTCTTGATTAGGGTTATCTATTTGTTGATTTCATATCTTATCATACAAACCCTAATTACTAGCATTTATATTTGAAGGCGATAAATTGCGGAAATGTAAAATCCTACGCTATTACATCATTTCGGGGAAGGGGTACATATTTATAAGTGGGAGTTCACGAGGATTTTAAATTCCTAATTATCTATTACAACCATATTGAATTGTAAAATGTAAGGAAAGAAAAGATTTGTTTTAAAAAAAATGGTTTTTTGTCTTAATAAATTAAAATGAGAATAACTATTTAATAAAACGAAATAATTTTTATGTTTTTGCATGTTAATAAAAAATAGTTCTAATGCTAAAAATAATAAAAATAAAAGAGAAAAAGGGAAATAATGAGAAATAATTTCAACCTGTTGCTGAGAGCAAAACAAAGGGGATCAGAAGTTCTGATGTTGTGTGTTGTAGCTCAGAAAGAAATATCAGAGGTGATCAGAAGTTCTAGGTTGATACCGCTGGAATCCTGAAAGAAACGTTAGAGGGAAAAAACAAAAGTTTTGGGTTGTGTTTAGATAGTGGGAAAGAATCAGAAGTTCTGTGTTGTGTTAAACAGTGAGCAAAAAGTTAGAAGTTCTGTGTTTGTGTTAAACAGTGAGTGAAAATCAGAAGTTATGTGTTGTGTTAAACAGTGAGTGAAAATCAGAAGTTCTATGTGTGTTAAAACAGTGAGAAAGCCTAGAAGTTTTGTGTATGTTAAAACAGTGAGAAATCCTAGAAGTTTCGTGTGTGTTAAAAGAATAAGAAAGCCTAGAAGTTCTGGGGTTGTGTCACAACAGTGAGAAAACCTAGAAGTTTTGTGTGTGTTAAAACAGTAAGAAAGATCCTAGAAGTTTTGGTGTTGTGTTATAACAGAGTGAAAACCTAGAAGTTCTGTGTGTTAAAACAATGAGCAGAAATCAGTAGTTTTGTGTTGTGCTAAAACAGTGGGAAAGAAAAAAAACAGAAGTTCTGTGTTACACTTCACCTCCTTCCTTACATTAATCAGAACATATGCACATTACTCAGTCCTTATCAACAGCAAATCAGAAAGATAAAAGCACAACAATTCATAGAAGTTCTAATCCTAATTTTGAGCCTAGTTTATTTAAGAAGTTCTGATCCACGATTTTTTCTACTTATGCAATGATATGGACAACATCAATATTATGATATTTACATATTTAATGATATTCTGAATGAAAAGATTCAAAGTCAGAAAGACTTACCTTGAATCTGAAGCGCGTGTTTGGGACTTGAGCTGCTACCTTCAGATGTTCTGGAGTAAGCAAGAACAACGGAACATAAAATGTTATGTTCTTTGACTCAAAGGGAAGAACAAAGGTTTTGGTTTTGTTTAGGAATTCTGAGTTTACGAATGTTTTACTGTTTTCTCTTCTCTCTTTTTTGTATTTTATAATTCTCTCTTTCCAAAAGCCAGGACCTTGAACGTGTGATGTAACAACTTATTTATAGGTGAATTTGTTGTGGTTTTGGGGGGGGGGGGGGGAGGGGGGGACAAATGAGATTTATACCTTTTTGGCATACTGTTCCATTGCTTTTTAATCACAGCTTTTGTATGCTAATTTTTTTCAATTATGGGGTTTGAGAAAGTGCATGCGTGGACCGAATCAGCAACACTTTGGAGTGTTGTGGCAGCTGGATGTAGGATTGTGTTGTAGTAGTGCAGCAGGCTGCTCAAATGAGGTTTTAGGATTTGGTGATGTTCTGATCGCAGAAGACCAGAAACGTAGCCTCCATATGCTGAAAAGTCATGTTCTGACCGAAGAACATTGCTTCCTTATGTTCTGATTGAAGAGTCATATTCTGAACGGTCTTTGCAAATTCTTATTGCACTTGTGTTGAGGCTGGCCCAGAAGTTCTGAAGTATCATATTCTCTTAACACTTAGAAAATTTTCTAAATGTTTAGAAATTTGATTTTTTCAAGGTAATTTCTGATTTTAGATTTCTTGATGAACCAACTTCTTGTCTTGACGAGATATGATTGTTGGAACTTGATTTTGATCAAAAAGTCAGAATTTGACTTTCTAGTGTATTTTTTACCATATTTCCCTTGTGAATGACTTTCTTGGAAAATTGTAATCCAAGACTTGAAACTTAATAGAAGCAAACCTGAGGGTCCAGGATGATCCTTTAGGAAATGTGAGGGAAAATTTTGGGGTACAACAGTTTCCCCTGTTCAATCTTCTTAAACCTGAAGAGTAAGATTGGCGAATCTACCATTAGTGACTTGAAGGTGGAAGATGATTGAAAACTAGAGTGCCCAGAAATCTTCACTCTGAGGACTCGGAGGTTGAGGTGTAAGGAATGGGCTTAAAGATGCCATTTGGAGAAATGATGGAGAGTTGGTGGAGATGGGCTTATAGATGCCATCCAAAGGTGATTGCTGACAGAAATTAGACTGAGTCTAAGTTTGAATTCAAATGGGACAAGAATCAGAGTAAACCTTTGGAGTGTTTTATCTGAACCAGAGAAGGTGTCTACTAGGGAAAGAATCAGGATAAACCGTTGAGAGATTTAAACTGAACCAGTAGGGTTCTGGAAAAGAATCATAATAAATCTTGGAGCAGTTTATCTGAACCAGAGAAAGATGTCTACAGGAAAGTTGTACCCCAAAATTTTCCCTCCCATATTTCTCAAAACATTTCAAGAATGATACTCAAGTTGCTCAAGGTAGTCCAAGGGTTGGCCAGACAAGCTCTCTCCTAAGGAAGTCTACCTCAAATTAGGGTTTCATGTTGCATCAAGATACTTGAGTCCAAAGGACCCCAAATGCTCAACATTGTCCTAATATGTTTTCAAGAACATCCATGTCAAGTTTCAAGCCCTACAGAGGAAATTTGCTCAGTCAATTGCTCAAAGGCCTGAAAATCGACTGTGCTAGGGCAAAAGTCAATTGTGGCCCCCATACAGTCAAACTTCAATATTTTTGGTCAACACCCTTATTTTGAAGCATATTTTATCATTTGATCAAGGGTTGATCATGATTCATCAAGGATTGCTCATAATTCATCAAGAACCAAAAGTTGCTAAATTAGGGTTTTGTAGGAAAAGTCAACTCAACTTTGACCAAGCATAACTTTCTCATACTTTATGAGAAATAACCCATCCAAAGCTCATTTTTAATAGGATGAAATTCCCTACAATACATCTTCAGCTCCCAAGTTCAAAATATGCACTCACAAGAAGTTATGAATTTGGACATTATAGGTCATTTTGAAAAGTCAACAAAAACACCTTTTTTGTCAAAGCTTCATACTTGAGCATGGAATACACAATTTTGAGATGGGACCAAAAGGGTTGCTTATAGGACATCTCAAGCTTTCTAAAAAGTCCAAGAACACCTCCAAAGAGTCAAAATTGAGGAAGTTATGCATTAGTGAAGTTGACCTTTTTTACAAAATTGCCAAAAGTCAACTATGCCTAAAACATCAAATTTTGCCAAATGGGCCCAATCTTTTTCACTTGTTTTGAGTTGGCAACATAGTCCACGAGCTCTAGCCCTTTCCACTTGTCCTTATCATGTTTTTGTTATTTATTTTGATTTTTATTTGAATTAATTAAATTTAAATCAAAACAAATCATATAAAATCTAAAATATTGAAAACACAAGATTTTGTGCTTGTTTCAGGTCTTAAATTATAGCTAGCAAGTATTCAAATTCGTGTGAAGGCATATATGCACAAAAAGATTGATTTTAGGCCAATTTTGGAATGATATTCAAGAGAATCAAATCACAATCAAATTTAATAATGGAAGAAGATATTGTGCATTCTATCAACCCTAATCCATTCCTTGATACAAATAGAACAAAGGCAGACCATAAACTAGGTTAGAAAGAGGCGCAACATCAAGAACAAAAATGTGAAAAATCAAGAAAAAGTGCAAGATCGAATTCCTATTTCCAGGCATCCTCAAGGCGTTCTAGCTATCCCAATCGACTCCTGGGAGTGTCAGCAAGCTAAAGCAATAAAAAACCAAGCCTTTCCAGTACCCAAAAGCACTGTAAGTCCATCACGACATCTCTTCTTTTTTGAATTCGAATTTCATGATATGGACATTGTTAGCATGAATTAACCACATATTCTTGATCCATGGAACATTTTCAAGCTTTTTGCATCATTTAATTTCATTTACATGTCCTGTGCAAGATTTCACCATGGCTAGGTTTTGTAGCTTCGAATTAGGGTTTTTGCTTGCAGGTGAAATTAACTTTGATGAAGGGTACCATCATGTTCAGAATGATGAGACGAATCCAACCATGGAGTTAGGTGTCATTTATATGGCCCATGGAAGATTTAGGAACGAACCTTGTTTATAGCAACGGACAAACGTCCGTAGGTAAAAGTCTGGGACTTTTACCAACGGAACAAGGTCAGGGATGACCTGCGTGTCATATTCCTATTGGCCTATTCAAACTCTGGCGCGTTTTTTTTACATTCTCCACTAACACGATTTTTTTTATATATTATCATTATTTCTTGTTATATGTACAACAAAAACCAACAACTCAGCTGGTTGCCAAGCGCTGGAAATTGCCTTGGGGCCTGGGTTCGAATCCCAGGTCCCCCACTTTTCTCAATATTATTTTATTTCAGGCAATTACATGCGTGCACAAGCCAGGAGACTACCATGCTCCCTCATCATCTATCATGCCAAGTATCCTGAGGCCAGATCCAAGGGCCATGATGGGAGGAACACCAAAGGCAAGGTCAAAGCAATCACACTGGATCCAGGAAGTCAACGTGGACTTCCATCTTTGGGCCCAGAATTCTGATTTTGGCACCCCCCTAATTGCAGGCCCAATATCTTTTTTCTATTTTCTTTTAATTTATTTATTTTATTTTACTAACCAATTAAATTATTTTCTTTTTATCAAAAATCACAAAAAACATTACTTTTCATAAATTAGATCTAGATTTTATTTTTATTAAAAATTAATTAATTTAATTAGGTTATTAATTTTAGATAATTTTAATTCTTTTTGTACATAATTAAAATTAATTAGAACAAATAGGTTTTATTTCTAATTTAATTATTTTCTTTTCTTAAAAATAACCAAAAAACCCAAAATAGGTCATGTAATTATTTTTATTAATTAATTTAATTAACTAATTAATTGCATATTTAATTTAGAAAACTTATTTCTTTTATTAAAAACAAGAAAAAAAACAATTCTTCTTTTAAATAGGTTAGAAGGGTCAAAACCCTAATTTCTCGTCGATCTAATTTTCCTCGTGCGCTTTATTATTATTTTTATCTATATTGATGTAACTGCTTACAGTTTGTAATAGTTTAATTAGGACGTTTATTTATTTTCATCGCTTTATTTTGAAAGGGTTTGTTTTTGGCTATGTAAATACCTGAAGCCTTGTAATAGCGTAGTTTAAATTCCGCACTTTAAATTCTGTAAATTATTAACTGTTAGATGTATGATATTAGGATGCATGACAAGAATGTATGATTAATTTTTAAAACAGTTAGATCACCCTAAATGTGCAAAGATAAATAAACTGAAATTGAATCACTCGCACATATACACTCATAGGGTACTGTGATACGGTGGGAGAACTGACTTGAGGTTTTGCGTTTGTATTCGCAAATGTTGCGGTTAGCAAGAGTCGCCACCGACTTTTTATTTTATCCTAAGGAAAGGTTAAAAAGCACAGCAAAAACCTTTTGAGATGTTTTCTTGGGTTCGGGGAGTAGATTATAGAAAGGGAAGGTATTAGCACCCTTTCTATCCATGGTTATCCATGGGCTCTTAGTTACTTGCTTAGATCACTTGCCTTTTGTTTTTAATTGTTTTAAATGGTGCTTGAGTGTGTGGGTTTGAAAATGTTTTGAAAAGAGGCCAATGTGGTGGCAACCTTTGTAATGATCCATGTGGGGATGTATACAAAGATGTATGTCTTTTGAAAAAGTTTTCATTTTGTTTTTTGAAGGTTGTTTTGAAAGTGTAGTGATGTGTGATTTTGAAATTAGGCAAGTGTTTTGTTTTGCAAGTTAATTCAAGTAACTAAGAGGTTATCTACTCCTAAATTTCTCAAAAGATCATTGCTATACTTTAACCCTTTTAACAAGTTTGCTCCACCATTGTATTTGGTGGGCAACCTTGTGTTAGGATGTGAAAGGGACAGGCGCGGGTCATCGTTTTAGACCATAATTACAACGGCGTTAAATGTCTTTGAGCAATTTCTTTAAGGGACTTGATCATTTGTTTTGTTTGTTTTGAAAAGTTTTATCGAGGGACTATGATCATTCAAACTGTTTGCTTTGCCCAAAGAAGTTCAACATGCAATATGGCCCTTTTATTTGAAGGCAACAAGTGGAATACCCTAGGGGGTGCAAGTGTGATTTGTGTGTCCATTTTCATGCTTGTTTATCTTGTATTAGGTCAAACTATTTTTTATCGTTTTTTCGCATACAAACCCTAATTCTAACATGTTATCATTAGAAAGCAATAAAGTGCGAAATTAAAATTACTAAGCTATTACAAAACCAAATATGGGAAGGGGGGTACAAATGTTCAAATGGGGATATTGAAAAGAATTTAAATCTACATTATTACATCATTTTGAATATTTGCAATTTAAATGATGTACAAAAATTAAATAAAAATGCAAGATGCACAAAAATGTTTTGTATATGTATGAAAAAATATTATTTATGTAAAAGAGAAAAGAAAATAAAATGTATTATTTTTTTTTAGTATTTTGAATTTAGGGCACAAACCCTAATTTTTAAAGAAAATGCCTTATTATCTAATTTAATACAAATGTTTATTTTTTTATTTATAAAAATAATATAATAATGAAGTATATTGTGAAAAAAGTATTTTTGTATCAAATATTAATAAAAAATGAAAAATTCAAGTACTTTTTACATTTTAGCTTAAATGTATTAATAAGCATATATATATATATATATATATTAAACCCTAAATATGTATTATACACAAAATAAGTATTTATTTAATATTTTAATAAAATAAATAAAAGAGTATTTTTTTTTGTGTGAAATATTTTCAGAAAGTAAATAAAAATAAAAATGTATTTACACTATTTTTCCTATTTTATTCTAATAATGGTATATATATATATATATTATGCATAAATAAAGAAACAAATCAAATAAATATGCCATAAATTCAGAAAATGATGGAAAAAATATTTTTAATTTTTTAATGCCATGAGAAAAAATAAACAAAGTCAACCAAAAAAGAAAAAGTCAAAAATGTTAAAAAATGAACAAATGGGCTCAGGGGGGTGTGAATCAAAAAAGAAAGTGTGAAAAGCAAAATAACACAGGCCCAGCCCATTTCACTCCTTCTTCAACCTCCAGCACAGATATTTGAAAAACGCGCGCCCCTGTTCTTCAATGTCTAACTCCTGATTCTTGGCTTTTCAGCAAAAACTCATAACACAACAAATATTCAGCATGAAGAGACGGTTCTAACCATATAAAGAACTTGACCTATCTCTCTAAGATGAGGGAGAATTTCTCCTCCCCCAAATCCTAACCTAATTTTTCATCAATGTTCAGAACCAAAATTCTCTCTACTCAGGCAAAAGAAATGAAATGTAAAGATATGTACATGTTCAGGGCTATGAGTAGGACCCTGTTTCTTCACAAACTTAAGACTAAATATGCATGATAAGAGAGATACGAGTTCAAAGTTTTACCTGTGCAGTTGAACTTCTATGTGGAGAATGAGAGACTTTCAGTGCAATGTAATGATTGGAAAAGCTTCCTTGAGGTCCAGGGATGCTTTTTCAATGCTTACTTTGTCTTGAACCTTCTTGTATCAAGCTGCAGAACTTCAACTGCAAAAGGAGAAATTAAAAATGGTGGAAACTATTAGAGTGATTACAGGTCAGGTTTTAGGCCATGGTTAGCTTGCATATGTTGTAAGGAAGGTGTATGAATTGATTTTGGTGAGAATGCTCGAGGGAAGTGGGAGTTTGCACTCAATCTGCAGGGGTTCCCCTGTTTGTGCAGTTTCAAGGTGATTTTGAGATGGAGGATGCTTGGGAGGTTTAGGACTCGTGCCAAAGCTTGGGTAGGTTCTATGGAATGTGTTTGATAGCTTTTGTGTTGTGTGTCTAAGCTGAGATGAGAGATGGCATAAGTTATGGACCTTTCTTCACACTTAAGCTACAAAATGCAACTTGGCTCCCTAGGTCAGTACAGGCCCTCCCACTATGCTGCTATCCCTTGCCTTGATCAGTGCAATTTGCTCACAAACTTGTGCCAAGAAGATCTTGATTGTACCACTTGGATTGCAAACTTGACATAAAGTTCTTCTTTTCAAGAATGGAAATAATGCTTTTTCTAGTTTAGGCTTAATTCCTTGTGTAATGACCAAAGGCTTAGAATAACAACTTGGTTCAATGGTTTTGCAATAAATTAAGGAGTGTAATTTGGTTTAAAGACCTGTAAAGTAGCACAAACTATGCTGAGTTCAAATTTGCCAAGTTTATGAACATGTTTTGATGAAGAACAAAAGTGAATTCTTGCCAACTTGTGAAATTCGAATCTCTCAAGTTATGAGGTTGTTTGATGAGTTCTTGGACATTTTGGAAAGCTTGGAATGTGTACTACAATCCATCTTTGAAATGAAAATTAAAATTCCAAGTGGAAGGGTATGAAAAGTGGCCTTGAAGTGGGGTAGAAAACCTTGTCATAATAGGTTAAAATTTCACTAAGTTAAAAATGGTTTAGTGCCCTTATTCAAAAAATTATAACTTGAGATACAAGCTTCAAATGAGAAAACTTTTTGAATCAAAGTTGTAGATTATGCAACAAGCTACAACTTTCATGTTTTGACTTTTGTTTGAATCCAAATGGATCTTGGTTAAAAGATGGGGCAAAGTTGGGAAAAAACTAGGGTTTTTCATAACTTAGAAAAATTCTAAGTTATGAAAAATTCCATTTTCAAACCCTAATTTGCATTTTGTGATTTCTTGGTGAACAAGTTTCATGATTTGGCATGTTTTGATGAAAAATGAATCTTGACTCTTGATTTTGACCAAAAAGTCAAAGTTTGACTTTTCAGTATACAGTCAAAATTGATCAATTGACTGGGAAATTCAACTGTCAATCTTGTGTACTTGGGATCTTTTGAGCTTGATGAGCATGTCAAGATAATTCCATTGAGTCCTTGAGGCCATATGTGAGCTTGGTTTGCCATTGGCTAGGTCAAACAGTCAAAAATTGCCTTTGTGCAGTCAAAACCCTAAAAATGACCATTTTGCCCTTTTGGTGATCTGATCAAATTTCTTGTGGAATTGTGATCCAAACTTGATCCAATGGTCCATATGAATTCAATATGTTGATGTGGGTCAAATTTCATGAGGTTTGACTGTCAATTGGCCACAGTTGACTTTTTCCCCAATACAGCTGATTTCTAGGTCAACTGTCCAATTGACTGGGCAAAACTTGGAATCAAGACTTGAAACTTGGTATGGAGAAACTTGGGAGTCCAATATGAAGCATGAAAGTCATCTTAGGCATTTTAGGTCAAAACATCCTTAGGCAAACACAAACCCTAATTTGAGTCCACAGTGCAAGGAGAAGTCTTGAGCAGAGGAAACCCTAACTGGATCTTGATCTTCAAAGGTATTGTGATGAGAAAATGTTGAGGAAATGGGAGGGCAAATTTTGGGGTACAACAGTTGCCCCTGTTCAATCTTCTTGAACCTGAAGAGTTAGATTGGCAAGTTTGCCTTTCGTGACTCGAGGGTAAAAGGAGATTGGACACTAGAGTGCCCGGAAATTTGCACTCGCATGCTGGAGTCTCAACAATGTGGTGTCGGGAATGGGCTTATAGATGCCATTTGGAGAGATGGTGGATAGGGAGATGGGCTTATAGATGCCATCTGGAGATGTTGATCGCATAAGAGATTCCTTAGCGAGAACTTGTGTATTTGAGAAAGACGGATGTTTTCCTGGCTTGTTACAGGTGTTTGATCCTCAGTCTCCTGATGCAGATATGCCCTGGCTGGATACAGGTATTGAATCTACAATTGGTCGCTCACAGATATGCCCTGGCTGGATACAGGAATCGAATCTGGAAATAGTCGTTAATAGATGTGCCCTGGCTGGATACAGGAATCGAATCTTCGAACTCTTCAGACGTGCCCTGGCTAGATACAGGAATCGAGTCTGGAAACGTGGTCAACAGATATGCCCTGGCTGGATACAGGAATCGAATCTGGAGGGGTTGTAGTGGATAGATGTGCCCTGGCTGGATACAAGAATCGAATCTTCGAACTCTTCAGACGTGCCCTGGCTAGATACAGGAGTCGAGTCTGGAAACTGATCACTCTCAGATGTGCCCTGGCTAGATACAGGTATCGGATCCAGAATTGTGACAGTTGAAGGTAATTGTCTTTGGGATTGTCTTTTTCCCTGAAAAGGCAAAAATATAAGTTGTATGCAATGTCATGATGTATGATATGCATGGTGTCATGATGTTCAACATGAGACAGTGTTGTATGCACTTCATCATATATGTATGAAAATGTGAAATGTTTATGAATGTAATTTCGTCTTAGGAAAAATAAATCCTTGACGGTCGGCCGGAGAATTGCTCTGTGGAAGAGATACTTGGCCGAAGCTTTGCTGAGAGGCCCGTTGAAGACTCTAATGATGGATTCCGCTGGGGATAATGACGAGAAACTCCGCTGGGGATTGAAGGAACTTTGCCGAGGGCGGTCTTCCGTGGTTTTTAGCTGAGGATAACCCAGTTATAAGTCCTTATGAGGAAATAACTCTAAATAAAACTCAGGAGAGACGTTTGTGCTCCGCAGGAGATCAGCTTCCAGAATCTACTGGGGATGAGCTTTAAGACCTGCTGGGGAATGTTGTGTCCTTTCAGGATCGACGGGGAACCAACTCTGCTTGGGGAAGATACTACTGAACCTTGTTTTACTCTGCGGGGCGTTGAGATGATTTGGCCACATTCTTCAGTTGAACCTACCTTGGTGCCTTGGCGGACAAAACAACCAGACATGCATTAGACAACTTCAAATTGCCCCTGTCTCTGATGTCACCTGTAATCAATCTCTTGTTTCATATGCCAATATTTATGAATTAGCAATTTTAATGTCAAATGCATATATCAAAAATGAACATTGGACCTTCTTCACAAGACAAAACAAAAAAGAGAAAACAATGGTAATTTGTATGGACAAGTGAATTTGTATTGATTTAAACTTTGCCTGTGAATAGGCGTTTTTGTACAAGAGGCTGACATCCTAGTAAGAGGACATCGCCAAATAGTATAGAGTTTACAATTTGAAAAAGGAAACAAAACAGCTATGTGAACAATCCCACTGGGTTCCAACTCTGCTATCGCCTTTATGTCTTCGAACGTCTCATCGCTTTGCTGCCTAATTTGAAGATGAAGCTGATTGGTCAATGCCGAAATCTGGAGCCAGATAGTTGATGCCGAATTCCGGATGCGAAGTGATCCAATGAGACATAGTGTTACGCTTTTATCCCTAACTTTTGCCTGGACCGCCCTTTCGGGTTTTCAGTCCACCGGGATACCCATTTTTGCCCAAGCCGCCTTTTCAGGTTTTCGACTTGCCGGGTGTACAGATTTTTTATTCATTTCATCCCTTATTTTTGCCCGAACCCTTTTGGTTCGCCGGGAAGCCCTTATTTTCGCCTAGGTATGTCAACCTAGCGGGTCTTTTATTTATGCGTAGTATTTTTTCACTATGTCTGCATTGGCGGGGTGAGGAAGGTCGTCACCATCCATGGTGGTTAGGATCATGGCTCCTCCTGAGAACACACGCTTAACCACAAATGGCCCTTCATACGTAGGGGTCCATTTGCCCCTGGGATCACTTTGAGGAAGGATGATGCGTTTGATTACCAGGTCCCCAACTTGATACTCTTGCGGTCTGACTTTCTTGTTAAATGCCCTGATCATCCGTTTCTGATACGTTTGACCATGACAGATAGCAGTGAGCCTCTTTTCGTCAATCAGATTTAATTGATCAAGTCGAGTCTGGATTCAATCATCTTCATTCAAGTCTGCATCCTTCATTATCCGGAGAGAGGGTATCTGGATTTCAATTGGCAAGACTGCCTCCATGCCATAGACCAAGGAGAAAGGAGTTGCCCCGGTTGACGTCCTTGCTGAGGTACGGTACCCATGAAGAGCGAACGGTAACATCTCGTGCCAATCCTTATAGGTCACTGTCATCTTCTGCACAATTTTCTTGATATTTTTATTGGCTGCCTCTACAGCCCCATTCATCTTCGGCCGGTAGGGAGAAGAGTTGTGGTGCTGTATCTTGAATTGTTCACAGAGTTCAGTGATCATTTTGTTATTGAGATTGGTACCATTATCCGTAATGATTCTTTCTGGGACGCCGTACCAACAGATCAGATTATGCCGGATGAAACGTGCCACGACGCTCTTGGTTACTGTGGCATAGGAAGCTGCCTCAACCCATTTCGTGAAGTAATCGATCTCCACCAAGATGAAGCGATGCCCATTGGATGTCGTTGGTCGGATCTCACCGATCATATCGATGCCCCACATTGCGAAAGGCCAAGGTGCCGTCAGGACATTAAAAGGAACCGGAGGGATATGCACCTTGTCAGCATAGATCTGGCATTTATGACAAGTTCGGGAGTGTTGGTAACAATCGGCTTCCATTGTGGACCAGAAATATCCTGCCCGAAGGATTTTCTTAGCCATGGTGTGTCCACTGGAATGTGTTCCAAATGTGCCTTCATGTAATTCCATCATAATTTTCTCTGCTTCAGCCTTATCCACACAACGTAGCAGAGTTGAATCATGATTCCGTTTGTAGAGAATGTCGTTGCTGGGGAAGAATTTTGCAGCAAACCTCCTCATGAACTTCTTATCATTGACAGACGCGCCTTCAGGGTATTCCTGAGCTTCCAAGTACCTCTTCACCTCATGATACCAGGGTTTTTCAACAACTTTCTCAGCCTCGAGCTCGCAACAGTATGCCGGTTCATCCAACTTCCAGATTATGATTCGGGGAGCTTCATTGTCCCATTTAACCTTGAACATTGAAGACATCGTAGCTAGGGCGTCCGCTAGTTGATTCTCCTCTCTAGGGAAGTGCTCAAAAGTTATCTCTTCAAAGTGAGGGAGCAAGGTCGACACATACTCCTTGTAAGGAATAAGATTTGGGTGTTTCGTATCCCACTCGCCTTTGATCTGATTGATCACGAGAGCGGAATCTCCGAAGACACTTAGAAATTTGATCCTTAAGTCGATTGCAGCTTGTAAACCCATGATACATGCCTCATATTCTGCCATATTGTTGGTGCAGCTGAAACATAATCGGGCGATGAGGGGAGTATGAGTTCCTTTGGGAGATATGATTACAGCGCCGACGCTGTTACCCAAAGCATTGGAGGCTCCATCAAAATGCATAGACCATCGGGATCCTTCCTCAGGTCCTTCATCCGGTCCAGGTACTTCACAGTCAGTTACCACCATGATGTCTTCGTCCGGAAAATCAAAGTTCAATGATTGGTAATCGTCCACAGGTTGGTGTGCCAAATGATCTGCCAGTACACTTCCTTTAATTGCTTTCTGAGTCGTATACTGGATATCATATTCTGTTAAGATCATTTGCCATCTCGCTATTCTTCCAGATAGAGCGGGCTTTTCAAATATGTACTTGATGGGATCCATCTTTGAAATCAATAAAGTAGTGTGAGTCAGCATATACTGTCTCAGCCGGCGAGCAGCCCATACAAGAACGCAACAAGTTTTCTCAAGCAGTGAGTAACGAGACTCACAGTCGGTAAACTTTTTGCTCAAGTAATAAATAGCGTGCTCTTTTCGGCCAGACTCGTCATGCTGCCCCAGCACACACCCCATTGAATTATCAAGCACTGTTAAGTACAATATCAGAGGTCTTCCCTCCACCGGTGGCATAAGAATGGGTGGCTCTTGGAGGTATTCCTTTATTCTTTCAAAGGCGGCCTGACATTCATCATTCCAGCGTACTACTTGATCTTTCTTCAGCAATTTGAAGATTGGCTCACAAGTAGCAGTTAGATGTGAGATGAATCGGGCAATGTAATTTAGTCGTCCCAGGAAGCCTCTGACTTATTTCTCTGTTTTTGGAGCCGGCATCTCTTGTATGGCTTTTACCTTGGCAGGGTCCACCTGAATACCTTTGTCACTTACAATGAAACCTAGTAATTTTCCGGATCTTACCCCAAAGGTGCATTTGTTGGGATTCAACCTCAGCTTGTACAACTTGAGTCGGTCAAACAGCTTCCTCAGATGGTCAAGGTGCCCCTCCTCAGTTTGAGACCTTGCAATCATGTCATCAACGTATACTTCAATCTCATGATGGATCATATCATGAAATAAAGCAAACATGGCACGTTGATAGGTTGCCCCAGCATTTTTCAATCCGAATGGCATGACCTTATAACAGAAGGTGCCCCACTGAGTCACAAAGGTAGTCTTCTCCATATCCTCTGGAGCCATCTTAATCTGATTATACCCTGAAAAACCATCCATGAAGGAGAACACCTTGTGTTGAGCTGTGTTGTCAACAAGGACATCGATGTGAGGTAGGGGGAAGTCATCCTTGGGGCTGGCCCTGTTCAAATCCCTGTAGTCGACACACATTCTGACTTTACCGTCCTTCTTCGGTACCGGCACCACATTGGCAACCCACTGGGGGTAGGAAGTCACTGCAAGGAACTCGGCCTCAAACTGTTTCATAACCTCGGTCTTGATCTTTTCAGACATCTCTGGACGCATCCGTCGGACTTTTTGCTTTACCGGAGGGCAATCTTCCTTGGTTGGCAGGTGGTGAACTACGATGTCGGCATCCAAACCAGGCATATCTTCATAAGACCAAGCAAAAATCTCCATGTAGTCTTGTA
This sequence comes from Vicia faba, assembly GCA_948472305.1. Taxonomy (NCBI): domain Eukaryota; kingdom Viridiplantae; phylum Streptophyta; class Magnoliopsida; order Fabales; family Fabaceae; genus Vicia; species Vicia faba. The sequence continues at coordinate 1,684,290,661 of OX451737.1, read as the reverse complement.
GCATCTGGATCAATCGTTGCTTCACGCTGAGCTCTAGATTGGCACCAATCTTGACCTCTTTCCTATCTGTCTCAGTACCCAGGTTAATTGTCTCCACAGGCTCTTCATGTGGTTGAATAGCTCTCTCTTCCTGGAGTAGCAGTCTTGCGAGTTCACCAGGCACTTCGCAATCATCTTCACCTTCGTCTTCGGCCAAGTTGATCGGATTTTCGAAGTCATAACTGGCGATAGCAGAGCTGTTACCAGTAAGATCCAGAGTGGATTGAAACCTGTATAAGTGAGTGTGTGTGAATATAGCTGTTTTGCAATATATATAACACAGAAAGGAAAAAGAGCACAAGATTTGAAATGCAACAAACGTCCAATGTTTTGATTGATGATATATGAAAATGTCATACAAAAAGCCCTCACAAATGGAGCTACGATGCCCCGGGTAGGACACCGAGCCAACAAAGTTTTAACATATTGTTTGTTACAAATTTGGAAATCAAAAGAAATTAATTACTGCGTGACAAATGTGATAGGGGTAAAATCCTTTGCCGTCCAGTTGCTTGGTCCGTTGCTGGTAGTCGGGTAGATCCAACTGTCAAATTCTACTTCCTCTACAACCTCCTCGATAGCATTCACCCTTGAGCTGGAGATAAACACCGGAGCCTTTCTGATCTTCTCTTTGCGCACCGCCTTCTGAGCCTCTGCAGTAAAGCCTAGCCCAAACTTGTCGTTCTTCTGAGTGAAGTCAGGAAGCTGACCCCAGTTTGCACAATTGCCTTTCTGAACCACAGCTCGGGCATCCCTTAGGGAAGCCATCTTCAAGGAAACATTCTCTTCGACCGCCGTCTCTGCTGCTGCTGAAATTGGATGTACCTCCTCGAAATGTTGAAAGGGGGTTTCAATAAACTCCCCATCCATCTCAATGTATCTGAAGGAATTCAAATGGCTCACCATATACTCCTCTTCTCTTTGCACAGTGACGATCTTCCCCCTGACGGGATACTTCAGCTTCTGGTGCAAGGTGGAGGTCACTGCCCCAGCTTTATGGATCCAAGGTCGACCCAGCAGACAAGAGTACGATGGACGTATATCCATCACGTAAAAGGTAGAGTCAAACACTTGAGAGCCCACACGAATAGGGATGTTAACCTCTCCATGAACCATCCTTTTTGAACCGTCAAAGGCCCTGACGATGATATTGCTGGGCTTCAATTCCAGGCCTTCATAATCCAGACGATCTAAAGCCTTTTTCGGTAGAACATTCAAGGAAGAACCAGTATCCACCAATACATGTGCCAGAGTAGTGCCCCTGCATTCAATAGAGACATGCAGGGCATCATTGTGGTCTCTCCCTTTCGCGGTCAAGTCAGTATCTGAAAAACCCAAGCCATTGTCTGCTGTCAGATTTGCTATGCAATCAGTGAACTGGACTGCGGACGTTTCCTGCGGCACATGGGCCGTTTTGAGAAATGAGATCAAAGCCTTAGCATGGGCCTCGGAGCATAGCAATAAGGAGAGCAGGGAGATCTTGGAGGGCGTATGCCCCTGTGATCGGTGGATCTGGAACTGACTGTTTAACGCTGGTTCGCGAAATGTCGCGGAAGCAAGAGTCGCCACCGTCTTTTATTTTCTCCAAATGGAAAGGACAAAAGCACAGAAAAATTCCTTAAAGAGATTGCTCTCGGTTCGGGAGGTAGGTTATAGAAAGGGAAGGTGTTAGCACCCTTTCTATCCATGGTTATCCATGGGCTCTTAGATACTTGCTCAATGTGTTTTCAAAATTGTTTGTTTGCTTTTCAATGTGGGTTTTAAAAAGTTTCTTTTGAAAAATTTCAGTTCGACTCGTACGTCAGAGTGTTTGAAAAGTTTGCTTTGAAAGCTTTAGAAAATGTGTTGGTGTGAAAAGTATTTTTGAGTTTGCTTGAAATTAGAGCAAGTATCCTTGAGAACCTACCTACCCTAAGGAATTCGTCTGTGTAAATGTCCTTTAAAGTAGTGCCATCCCACCATTGAGAGGTAGGTAGCACCACCGTTGGAGGTGTTCGGGTCAATTCGAGTTTAGGGACATGGTGATCACCAGAGCAATGGGAAGACACCTTAGAAGCTACCCTCATGCCAGGTTCCCGGATCATGAGGACTTATTAAGACATCCTCTACTCGACGATCACCTTTCGAAAGGCAACAGTGAGGCGTACCCTAGGGGTGGTGTGTGATTTGTGTGTCATGTTCAGTTATTTTGTCTTATTCATGTCAAGGTGATCTATGCGTTTGTTTTTATTTAGACATTCATTCTTGCATGCAATTATTAACAGTTAAATAAGTTGCGGAAATTAAAGTTCCTAAACTATTACAAAGGCGCGGGTCCACATCGCCAAATATTAAACCGGACCCGATTTGACAAAAAGTAAATAAAGCGAAAGAAATAAAAGTGCAAAAAGTAATTACAAGGCCTTGGGAGAGGTACAAAATTATTTAAGCGACATAAAATAAATACGCGAAATAAAGGAATTAAAAACATGGGCGTTGGACCCTTTTGCGAAATATTTAAAGTTAATGAGAATTAAAATTAATATTAAGTGTTTTTGGTATTTTGGTGTTTTTAAGATTTAATGAAAAAGGAGAATTAATCAAAATTTAAATTGAATATAAACCCTAATTCTAATGGTTTTTAAACTTATTATGAAAAATATTGAATTTTTAACTAATTTAAACCTAAGTTAATTTACATGCAAAATTTTAATTTATGAAAATAAATAAAATAAATATTATTGTTGTAAAAAAGGAAATTAAAAGGAATAAAATTAACAATTAAACCTAAATTCTATATTTTTGTATTTTTTGTTATTAAAAGAAATTAAAATTGTAACCTAATTAAAATTAATAATTACATGTTATTTGTCTATGAAAATAATTAAAATAAAATAAATATTATATTTTTTTCTTTTCTGAGTTTTTATGTATTTTTTGTATTTTTGTAAACAATAATTAATTAAGTAAATTAAAGCAATAAAATAAACAAAACAATAATTGGAAAAAATAAAATATGAAGAAAATGCAAACCAGGGGGGGTGCAGGCCCCAATATGGAGGTATGGATCAGGAAATTTTGGCCCATTTAGTATTGAATTCGTTGACTTTTCCAGGCATCTTGTGACACTCTTGACCAGGGTGTAGAGTGTATCTTCAATCCCAACCTTTGGTTTGATCTTGATAGAGGCGTGTCATGTTGGATTTGGAGGATGTATGGTATACTGGGACGCTTATGCTGCATGGGAATTGTTTTTGCAAAATAGTAAATGAAATATACAGACCTGGGGTTCGAACCCAGGTCTTAGACATTGCCAAGGGGTACACCTGCCACTGAAGCGCTTGATTTCAACTTAATATATAATGGCTATTAAATATAATAAAAGAAAACAAAGTGTTAGTGGGCAACGCGCGCCAATTTTTAAACCGGCCTATCATTGGTGGCCACGAGCTCATCTTCTCCACGTCCCCTGTAATACAAAACAATATGGCAACGGTTTATGATACGTTTCCTTAGGCAGGCTATTGAAAAATAGCGATTAGTTCATCTCCAATCATAAATTAGGCGCGAGGGTTGGTCTTTGTTCGTTTGGGCATGGTGATTCCAATGGTGATACTCAGGAGTCCTGATTTTGCCTTGGCTGGAAAGCCCTAAATTGAAAGACCTGCAAACCCTAGAAACTGGCCATGGCGAAATTGTATATACAGCACAATATTTCAATTAAACATCATGGTTAGCTTCCAAAACAAATGAGGAATAAGAATCAATAAAAAAAATGCTGCAAAGATGCTTAAATCATGATGCACAATTTCAAGTTTTCCTCTGTACAGTTCATGTGCATTCTACCAATTCTTGGCGTGGTGATGGAGGGTTCTGATTGGAATTCGTTCAGGGATTGCCAAGGAAGCTATTGGAAAAGGAATGGAGGCTTGAATCGACCTCTAGAGTGCTTTTCAGTTTTGAGTTTTTTGACAACTTTTTCAAGTTTGCATGATGCCTTCCTGCGCAGCTTTCTTTCTAATGCAATTAGGTTTGTGATCCTGTTTATGTATTGAAGCAATTAGGTTAACAAAATTCAACAAAATCTCTTGTAATCATGGATTGAAGATTTGATTTTTTTTCCATTATATTTTCAATCTTTTTCACATGGTTTTTGTATCAATTATGATCAATTCAATCCAATTCTTCCTAATCAGCATGTGCACGAAATATTGACCTTGAAATGTGTACAAAAAGATTTGTTTGGTTCATTTAGATATTTTTTCACATATTTAATTGATTTAATTGAATTAATATAAATAAAAATTCAAATAAATAAATAAAAAATGAGAAAATGCTTCCCTTTGGGCCAAGTGGTCGTGCATAGGCTTGGAATGATGAATCATGGAAGAAAAATGGGCCCATTAGCAATTTTGAATCATTTGCATCAATGTTGACTTTTCAAAATATCCAAAAATTTCCCAACTTCCACAAGGCATAACTTGCTCAATTTTTAAGCTTTTCACATGTTCTTGGACATTTTGGAAAGGTCTTTGAGTCCTCTAACCAATTCCTTTGGTCCCATGTCATTTTGATTTACCAATCTCAAGTTATGGCCTTTGACTTAAAGTCCCTTTTTGTTGACTTTTGAAAATGACCTATAATGTTGAGATTGATAACTTTTTGTGAGAGCATTTCTTGGACTTGAAGTATGAAGATGAGTTGTAGGAAATGTCTTTCTCTTCAAAATGAGCTTTGGATGGAATTTTTCTGATAATCCATGTGAAAGTTATGCCCTGGTCAATCTCAGTTGACTTTTTCAACTGTCCAAATATAGTAACTTTTGCACCTTGATGATTTTCTGAGCCAAATTTTGAGAATCATGATCAAGCATTGATCAAATGATGTTTGTGGCCTCAAAATGATATGTTGACCAAAAATTTGAACTTTTGACTGTCAAATGACCATTTTGCCCCTACAGTTGACTGTAGTGCAATTTAGGGTTTTGACTGTGCAATTTTGAGCTGAATGCCTTGAAACTTGATATGAAGATACTTGACCATCTTTGTAGGCATGTGAGACTTGATTGGGCCTTTGAAACCTTCACTTCCTTGATCAGAACACAAACCCTAGTTTTGACTGTATAGGAGACAGTTGGACTGTGCAACCCTTGGGGAATTTTGTGACTTGGCTTGGCAATTTCTTGAAGAATATGGGAGGGCAAATTTTGGGGTACAACAGTTGCCCCTGTTCAATCTTCTTAGACCTGAGGATGCAGATTGGCTGACGTGCCTTTCGTAATCCGAGGGTAGAAGATGATTGGACACTAGAGTGCCCAGAAATTTGCGCTCACATAGTGGCAGTGTGATGGGGGAATGGGCTTATAGATGCCATTTGGAGATTACTGGATAGGATGATGGGCTTATAGATGCCATCTGAATTTTGATCGCGTAGGAGATTCCCTAGCGAGAACCTGCATACCTGCAAAAGAACAAATGAGTACCTGACACGTTGCAGAAGCTGGTTTTCAGGTGCTTGGTATAGATGCGTCCTGACTGGTTACAGGAGCTGAATCTGGAGCTTCAAAAGATGATGAATGAACCAGGTATGGTTACTGCCTTAGCATGGATGGTAAGAGAACCTTGGGTGATTTTAACTTCAACAACGCTCGTTGAGAAAAAATCTTAGTGGGAAATACCATCTTCGCAGGGTCGGAACGGGAACCATAGACCATTATAATCTGAAAGGGAATCACCTCACTCGCCGTCGGAGAGGGGAATCACAGGAAAAGGAATTGTCACCTCACACACCGTCGGAGAGGGGACCATAAGAGACTATCACCTCACACTCATCGTCGGAGAGGGAATCATCTGAAAAGGACTTACTACCTCACACGCCGTCGGAGAGGGAAACATAGGAGACTATCACCTCACACTCATCGTCGGAGAGGGAAACATCTGAAAAAGGAATTACCACCTCACGCACTTGCCGGAGAGGGGACCATAAGAGATTATCACCTCACACTCATCGTCGGAGAGGGAAACATCTGAAAGGCAATCTGGAAGTAGCATCAGAACATCACCATATCTGGATCATATCTGAAACTATATCTAGAAGGAAATCTGGAAGCAGTATCAGAACGTCACCATCTCTGGGTCATATCCGAAACTATATCTAGAAGGAAATCTGGAAGCAGCATCAGAACGTCACCATCTCTGGGTCATATCTGAAACTATATCTAGAAGGAAATCTGGAAGCAGTATCAGAACGTCACCATCTCTGGATCATATCCGAAACTATATCTAGAAGGAAATCTGGAAGCAGTATCAGAACGTCACCATCTCTGGATCATATCCGAAACTATATCTAGAAGGAAATCTGGAAGCAGTATCAGAACGTCACCATCTCTGGGTCATATCCGAAACTATATCTAGAAGGAAATCTGGAAGCAGCATCAGAACGTCACCATCTTTGGGTCATATCTGAAACTATATCTAGAAGGAAATCTGGAAGCAGTATCAGAACGTCACCATCTCTGGATCATATCCGAAACTATATCTAGAAGGAAATCTGGAAGCAGTATCAGAACGTCACCATCTCTGGGTCATATCCGAAACTATATCTAGAATGAATTGCGATAGTTGATAGTAGTCATTTTTGTATTGATCTTTTTCCTGAAAAGGTAGAACATAATTGTATGCAAAATCATGATGCATGAACTGTATGTCTTCAAAATCAATGAGATTCGTGTAATATGATGCATATGCATGCTATAATGATGTATGTGACGTTTTATGAATGTATGTTTGTCTAAGAAAATAAATCCTTGACGGGTGCCGGGAAGTCGTATCCTGGGCTGATGTTGAAGAATAGCTTTTGCTTCCGCTAGGGATGATAGTTGCAAGTATACCGGTAGGAGAAGATAACTCCGTTGGGGAATAAACTTGGCAAATGGAGGATTCTGCAGGGAGAAAAGATACTCTAGTGACCATGCTGAGAAGCAATACTCTGTGGGAAGAGGGATGCCTCGCTGAGTGTTGATAATAGTTTGCTGGGGATACCCTTGTTGTGCCGGAAGTATGAATGGACTTCGCTGGGGATAAGAAAATTGCATTGACGACGATCTTTCCGTGGCTTTTGGCTGAGGATAACCCAGTTATATCCTGTTGAGGAAATAACTTTTTGAATAAAGCCGGGCGACGCGTTCGTGCCTTGAGAGGGGTAAGCTTCCGTAACTTACTGGGGATAAGCTTACTGCTTGGGGAGATGAATTCCAACTTTCCTGGGGAACTGGATTGGATTCTCTGGGGAAGTTTTGAACTGTATTGGTTATGTTCTTCCACGGACCCTAACTTGACACCCTGGAGGACAGAACAATCAGATTGCTTAGACCACCCATTATTGCCCCTGTTTCTATGGGGGAGGCACCTGTGGGATGCTGATAATTGTTGAGGGTCAAACCTTCTTCTGGTAGGCAGGTGACAAGATGACAGGACATAGTCGTACGCTTTGATCCCTAATTTTTGCCTGGACCGCCCTTTCGGGTTTTCAGTCCACCGGGATACCCATTTTTGCCCAAGCCGCCTTTTCAGGTTTTCGACTTGCCGGGTGTACAGATTCTTTTCATTTCATCCCTCATTTTGCCCGAACCCTTTTGGTTCGCCGGGAAGCCCTTATTTTTGCCTAGGCATGTCAGCCTAGCGGGTCTTTGATGATGCGCAGTATTTTTTTTCGACTATATCCACACTCTCAGAATGTAGGGAGTTGCCCCTGTTAGAAGTGTTTTGTCATACCATCAGAAGGTGTTTGATCAGGCAAGATTCGTTGCTGGGAATTCATGTCCAATGCCCCAAGTGGCTTAGGCGGAGATTTTCCCCAAGCTATTTGGCCTCTGAGAGATTCTCCGAATCTTGATTGGACTTCCCCAGATAATGGACCATGGTCATGTCTGCCCCTTGATTGGAAGTACTTTTGTTCACAAGGTATTCATCGTGCGAATTTCCCTGCTGTTCAGACAAAAATTCATATGCAAACAAAGTTATGTTAAAAATGCAAAGCCTATGTCTGTCTTGAGGATTTTGAAAGTGCATTCTTTTTCTTTTTTAAAACAAGCGGATGTTTGTAAAACGTGATGTCAACTCCGTAATTTATCGCAAGCCTTAAGGAGTCAGGATACCTTTCGTAACAGTATGCTTTCGAACTAACCCGTGCTTCAGCTAGGACTTTTGAGGGTTATAACGTGGCCTGGTTCATGGTTTAAGAAACAAAGGATAAAGGCTCGAATTTTATTTGTACCCACCCGCTCTTCGTGATGTTCTCCAAACCTAAACTCAGTTGATCATACGTTAGACCTTGTTTGAGTCTTTGCTCTGATTTTCCGGTGATGATTCGGATGTTGATAACTTACTTTGAATAGGCAGTCATTCCTTTTTTGTTGAGGGTTTGTAAGACCTCTTTCTTGATTTTTGTTATCCCTTTCTTTTTTTGCCTGAACTGTTTCCTTTTTTGGAATTACAGTCAGCGGGATGCCCCAGTTTTGTAAGTCTCCTTCATGGGTTTTGACTTAATGGGCTTTTTATTTTTTTGAGATAATGACTGCCTTTCTTTATTGATTATTCGGAACCATCACTGTCTTTCTTCATTTTGTGAGGACTTCTTTGGTGCCATTTGTTATGCACTTGGATCAACTGAGAGACTACCCTGCCCCAGGTTATGATTAAGGGTTTTAAATTTCGAAAAGAAAAACTCCTACTTCTTTGGCTCAGAGGGGTTGACGAGGGATTATCATCCTTATAACTCCAGTGTTTAGGGATTGAAACAATGCCTGTACCTCATCAGCGGGGTCTGTTCAAAAGCATATTGTAGATTGTGGTATCGTTTTCGTCATCCTCCCTCAAGAGGCTCAGAATTATTAACCAAGAGTTGATCATCAGAAAAAATATGAAAAGAATTTTGAATATAACAATTGTATTAATTCCCAAAACAGACATATGCGATGCATTAATAGAATAAAAGAGTTTGCTATGACATTAATTGTTTGTATAAGCAAAGAAAAATACAACTCAAAAATTCACATAAACAAAAGTCTTCAATGATTGGGCAACGGAACAGTGATTATGTTCGGAGTCTCTGGCACTTCAAATTGAATCTCCCCGGCGTCGATCATGTCTTGGATCTTGTTCTTGAGAGGCCAGCAGTTGCCCGTAGTATGCTCCGGGCTATCAGAATGATATGCGCACCTATCGTTGGGATGATAGTTAGGAGCAGAAGTGTTCGGATTCCGAAGAGGAGCCCTTAAGGTGATCAGTCCTGCTTTCAACATTTGTTGCAGTGCTTGATCCAATGACATGTTGAGTTTGGTGTACTGCCGTTTCTCCTTGCGCTGCTGCCCCTGTCCTTGTTGAGCAGATCCGGGATTGGAGATCTGGATTGCCCCTGCCTCATGACGGCTCTTTTTACCATGCACCGCATTGGATTCTTTCTTTCCATGATGAGGCTTCTTATCAGAAGGTGCAGCCTCTTGAATTTTCCCAGACCGGATACCAGCTTCTATTCGCTCTCCAGTCAAGATAAGATCTGTGAATCCAGCAGACGAATTCCCGATTAGGTGGTTGTAGAACGGACCAGACAGGGTCCCCAAGAACATATCAACAAGTTCCCGATCATTCAGAGGTGGTTGTACCCTTCCAGCAAGATCCCTCCATTTCTGCGCATATTCTTTAAAACCTTCACTTGATCCTAACGACATACCCTGGAGTTGGGTACGCGTAGGAGCAAGGTCGGCATTATACTGATACTGCTTGTAGAAAGCAGTAGCCAACTCCTCCCAGTTACGAACCTTGGTCCCATCCAGCTGATAGAACCATTCGAGATGAGTCCCTGAAAGACTCTCCTGGAAGAAGTGGATCCATAAATTCTTGTCCGCAGAGTACGGCTGAATTTTCCGAACATAGGACCTTAGATGCAGCTTGGGACAAGACGCCCCGTCATACTTAGAGAAGGATGGTGCTTTGAACTTCCGAGGAATAACCACACCAGTTGACAAACCCAAATCTCCAAGATCCAGCCCAGGTACCTGTTGGATCTCCATAGCATTCAGCCTATCCTCCAACTGTTTGTACTTGTCCTCAGCCGGAGGGTACTGTTCGTCGTCGAAATCTGTTTCATTGTCAGAGACCTCTGGACTGGGCACCCTTTCCTCTTGATGACTGCTTTTTCCCACAGATGGGGTTGTCCTCTCAGTTTCAATTTGCGGTGTATTCCCAGATCTGCGCCTAGGGCTGAACAAGACAGTCCTCTTCTTCTTCTTGTCCTTCTTCAAGAGGAGAGCCTTCAGATCTTGTTGCCCCTGAGTCAAATTCATGATCAGCTCTTGGAACTGGGCGTTCTGAGCCTGGAGGTCCTTGATAGTCTGCTCGGCTGATGATTCAGGATTCATGACGATCGGCTGAAATAAACAGCGGAGAAGGGTAAGCGACCTGTCAAAGGGATACCTGCAATGCAATGAGATGTATGACATGCATGCAATGTTTTCAAGGACCTCGCGGGGTAAACAGAGAAACTTTTAGAGTTGAGAACCGGTAACTTGATTGAAGGAACTTCATGTTGTTGAGAGTCCTTCTTCAAGGGTCAAGGCTCACCATATCCAGTGGGTCATAGCCCCTGACAACCTTGGCTAGAGGAAAATAAATCCTCTTTGCCCCTGGCTAGACAGTTGGTTCATCATGACCTGCATCACAAGCCCTTGAGATCCTTGAAATGGGTTAGGATGTATGCAATGGTATGATGTCATGCTATGCATGGGGTCGTGTAGGTAAACCATGTTATGAGTCCCAATTAAGGACTATAAACAAACCCTGCAAGAAATTCAATATACTTTGTTATGAGTCCCTATTAAGGACTATAAACAAAACCTGCAAGAGATCTAGTAAACCCTGTTATGAGTCCCAGTTAAGGACGATAAACAAAACCTGCAAGAAATTTGGTAAACCCTGTCATGAGTCCTAGTTAAGGACTATAAACAAAACCTGCAAGAAATTTGGTAAACCTTGTTATGAGTCCTAGTTAAGGACTATAAACAAAACCTGCAAGAAATTTGGTAAACCTTGTTATGAGTCCTAGTTAAGGACTATAAACAAGACCTGCAAGAAGTTCACGTGTCAGCTAACAAGCATGCAAGTAGGCAAGTACAAAGGCACACAAGTCACACAAGAGAAACCCTTAGGGTTTAGGCCAGCATGGGGTCTGGGTAGTACCCTCTTGAAGTTGGTGGGTTCAACCTGTCCTAATCAAAGTAACCGGGTTCTAAGGTTCCCAATATCACGTGACTGCTTTCATTGTTCATCGTTTCAATTTAGCCACTGAACTGGCGACCGAAATATTCCAGGAAAGCAACCCTCAATTGAGTGTAGTATCGAGTATCAACCAACCTCGGACTGCACCAAAGTCAGTTATCTCACTACCCTAAAGAGGCCAAGATGGTTCAAGTAAGGTTCCTAAGGTCTGTTGATGCTTCATGACACCACGCGGAGGCCCCGTACTCTCCTTGACTGAACTCAAGGGTTACCGGTACACACCAAAGTGCCACATCAACGTAGCAGACTGTTTCAACCATGTCGGTATACCCCGCACAGTTCCCTCACAGCCTTGTTGCTACTTTCTAAGAAGGTATCCCCAGATCCGGGTTAGGGTCTATAGAACTCCCAAGACAATCCCACAATTTAAAGCAAACAAGGAAAGCAATTGAAAACACAGTTATGAACTAACCCTAAGGTACACCTCACTTTAAGTTAGTCCCCAGCAGAGTCGCCAGTTCTGTGATCGGTGGATCTGGAACTGACTGTTTAACGCTGGTTCGCGAAATGTCGCGGAAGCAAGAGTCGCCACCGTCTTTTATTTTCTCCAAATGGAAAGGACAAAAGCACAGAAAAATTCCTTAAAGAGATTGCTCTCGGTTCGGGAGGTAGGTTATAGAAAGGGAAGGTGTTAGCACCCTTTCTATCCATGGTTATCCATGGGCTCTTAGATACTTGCTCAATGTGTTTTCAAAATTGTTTGTTTGCTTTTCAATGTGGGTTTTAAAAAGTTTCTTTTGAAAAATTTCAGTTCGACTCGTACGTCAGAGTGTTTGAAAAGTTTGCTTTGAAAGCTTTAGAAAATGTGTTGGTGTGAAAAGTATTTTTGAGTTTGCTTGAAAATAGAGCAAGTATCCTTGAGAACCTACCTACCCTAAGGAATTCGTCTGTGTAAATGTCCTTTAAAGTAGTGCCATCCCACCATTGAGAGGTAGGTAGCACCACCGTTGGAGGTGTTCGGGTCAATTCGAGTTTAGGGACATGGTGATCACCAGAGCAATGGGAAGACACCTTAGAAGCTACCCTCATGCCAGGTTCCCGGATCATGAGGACTTATTAAGACATCCTCTACTCGACGATCACCTTTCGAAAGGCAACAGTGAGGCGTACCCTAGGGGTGGTGTGTGATTTGTGTGTCATGTTCAGTTATTTTGTCTTATTCATGTCAAGGTGATCTATGCGTTTGTTTTTATTTAGACATTCATTCTTGCATGCAATTATTAACAGTTAAATAAGTTGCGGAAATTAAAGTTCCTAAACTATTACAAAGGCGCGGGTCCACATCGCCAAATATTAAACCGGACCCGATTTGACAAAAAGTAAATAAAGCGAAAGAAATAAAAGTGCAAAAAGTAATTACAAGGCCTTGGGAGAGGTACAAAATTATTTAAGCGACATAAAATAAATACGCGAAATAAAGGAATTAAAAACATGGGCGTTGGACCCTTTTGCGAAATATTTAAAGTTAATGAGAATTAAAATTAATATTAAGTGTTTTTGGTATTTTGGTGTTTTTAAGATTTAATGAAAAAGGAGAATTAATCAAAATTTAAATTGAATATAAACCCTAATTCTAATGGTTTTTAAACTTATTATGAAAAATATTGAATTTTTAACTAATTTAAACCTAAGTTAATTTACATGCAAAATTTTAATTTATGAAAATAAATAAAATAAATATTATTGTTGTAAAAAAGGAAATTAAAAGGAATAAAATTAACAATTAAACCTAAATTCTATATTTTTGTATTTTTTGTTATTAAAAGAAATTAAAATTGTAACCTAATTAAAATTAATAATTACATGTTATTTGTCTATGAAAATAATTAAAATAAAATAAATATTATATTTTTTTCTTTTCTGAGTTTTTATGTATTTTTTGTATTTTTGTAAACAATAATTAATTAAGTAAATTAAAGCAATAAAATAAACAAAACAATAATTGGAAAAAATAAAATATGAAGAAAATGCAAACCAGGGGGGGTGCAGGCCCCAATATGGAGGTATGGATCAGGAAATTTTGGCCCATTTAGTATTGAATTCGTTGACTTTTCCAGGCATCTTGTGACACTCTTGACCAGGGTGTAGAGTGTATCTTCAATCCCAACCTTTGGTTTGATCTTGATAGAGGCGTGTCATGTTGGATTTGGAGGATGTATGGTATACTGGGACGCTTATGCTGCATGGGAATTGTTTTTGCAAAATAGTAAATGAAATATACAGACCTGGGGTTCGAACCCAGGTCTTAGACATTGCCAAGGGGTACACCTGCCACTGAAGCGCTTGATTTCAACTTAATATATAATGGCTATTAAATATAATAAAAGAAAACAAAGTGTTAGTGGGCAACACGCGCCAATTTTTAAACCGGCCTATCATTGGTGGCCACGAGCTCATCTTCTCCATGTCCCCTGTAATACAAAACAATATGGAAACGGTTTATGATACGTTTCCTTAGGCAGGCTATTGAAAAATAGCGATTAGTTCATCTCCAATCATAAATTAGGCGCGAGGGTTGGTCTTTGTTCGTTTGGGCATGGTGATTCCAATGGTGATACTCAGGAGTCCTGATTTTGCCTTGGCTGGAAAGCCCTAAATTGAAAGACCTGCAAACCCTAGAAACTGGCCATGGCGAAATTGTATATACAGCACAATATTTCAATTAAACATCATGGTTAGCTTCCAAAACAAATGAGGAATAAGAATCAATAAAAAAATGCTGCAAAGATGCTTAAATCATGATGCACAATTTCAAGTTTTCCTCTGTACAGTTCATGTGCATTCTACCAATTCTTGGCGTGGTGATGGAGGGTTCTGATTGGAATTCGTTCAGGGATTGCCAAGGAAGCTATTGGAAAAGGAATGGAGGCTTGAATCGACCTCTAGAGTACTTTTCAGTTTTGAGTTTTTTGACAACTTTTTCAAGTTTGCTTGATGCCTTCCTGCGCAGCTTTCTTTCTAATGCAATTAGGTTTGTGATCCTGTTTATGTATTGAAGCAATTAGGTTAACAAAATTCAACAAAATCTCTTGTAATCATGGATTGAAGATTTGATTTTTTTCCATTATATTTTCAATCTTTTTCACATGGTTTTTGTATCAATTATGATCAATTCAATCCAATTCTTCCTAATCAGCATGTGCACGAAATATTGACCTTGAAATGTGTACAAAAAGATTTGTTTGGTTCATTTAGATATTTTTTCACATATTTAATTGATTTAATTGAATTAATATAAATAAAAATTCAAATAAATAAATAAAAAATGAGAAAATGCTTCCCTTTGGGCCAAGTGGTCGTGCATAGGCTTGGAATGATGAATCATGGAAGAAAAATGGGCCCATTAGCAATTTTGAATCATTTGCATCAATGTTGACTTTTCAAAATATCCAAATATTTCCCAACTTCCACAAGGCATAACTTGCTCAATTTTTAAGCTTTTCACATGTTCTTGGACATTTTGGAAAGGTCTTTGAGTCCTCTAACCAATGCCTTTGGTCCCATGTCATTTTGATTTACCAATCTCAAGTTATGGCCTTTGACATAAAGTCCCTTTTTGTTGACTTTTGAAAATGACCTATAATGTTGAGATTGATAACTTTTTGTGAGAGCATTTCTTGGACTTGAAGTATGAAGATGAGTTGTAGGAAATGTCTTTCTCTTCAAAATGAGCTTTGGATGGAATTTTTCTGATAATCCATGTGAAAGTTATGCCCTGGTCAATCTCAGTTGACTTTTTCAACTGTCCAAATATAGTAACTTTTGCACCTTGATGATTTTCTGAGCTAAATTTTGAGAATCATGATCAAGCATTGATCAAATGATGTTTGTGGCCTCAAAATGATATGTTGACCAAAAATTTGAACTTTTGACTGTCAAATGACCATTTTGCCCCTACAGTTGACTGTAGTGCAATTTAGGGTTTTGACTGTGCAATTTTGAGCTGAATGCCTTGAAACTTGATATGAAGATACTTGACCATCTTTGTAGGCATGTGAGACTTGATTGGGCCTTTGAAACCTTCACTTCCTTGATCAGAACACAAACCCTAGTTTTGACTGTATAGGAGACAGTTGGACTGTGCAACCCTTGGGGAATTTTGTGACTTGGCTTGGCAATTTCTTGAAGAATATGGGAGGGCAAATTTTGGGGTACAACAGCCCCAACTGCTCGACAACATTAAAATCACTCTTCTTTATTATTTTCAGAATCTCCTCCATTTCTTGTCGGGAGGCCTCAGCGTTTATGGGTATTGGTGCCTCCTTCCGGGCAGGCTCTTCTTCAATCCCTTTGCCCCGAGCATTTGATGACTCGGCAGCAGGGGAAACAACTTGATCAGCAACAGTAACAGGTATACTTGTAGGTTTTATAAGAAGGGGTCCTCGAATAGCGGGCGGCGCAATGTCAGGCGAGAAGAGCCTGCCACTGCGGGTAACTTTGGCTGGACCAGTGATATCGCAGATACTGGCACTAGCGTCGAGTTCTTGTTTGATTCCATTTACATACACGTCTGCCCCATAATGCCAGGGGACAGCTTTATCAGATATGTAGGGGAGAGGCCCCGGGACAGTAATAATTACAGGTGCAACAGTCATAATTTGAACAGGCTTCTTCGGGGGAGCCTTGATTGGATTTTTGAAGATGGTAATCACAGAAACTTCTTTCATCGGAACCAACTGAACAGCAGACTTTTTGAATAGAATTTCCTTGCTATCCATTAGGCCTTGGACGCCTAACCTCAGCAAGGGGCAATCAGATAGGGAAACAGCACAGAATAGGCAACCTTCACCGCAACCCGGAAATAAACCGGCCCGCAGTAGGTTCTTCTTAACAGTCTTCAGAGGGGTGACAACTTCATTTACCGAAACAGCGTACATTTCTTCTTCGATGGCATTTACTCTATGCTGGGGCATAGGAGCAGTTACAACATTTGGTCTCTCTGGCGCTTCAAACTGAATTTCCTTTGCGTCGATCAGATCTTGCACTTTGTTTCTCAAGGCCCAGCAATCATCAGTAGTGTGCCCGGGACTATCAGAATGATAAGCACACCGGGCATTTGGGTTATACTTAGGAGACGCAGTGTTGACAACCTTAGGAGCTTCTTTGAGGGTCACCAGGTTGGTGGATAACAGTTGGGGTAAAATTTGAGATAAGGTCATACTCAGTCGGGTATACTGCCTCTTGGGCCTTTCGCTTCTTTGTTGATTGTACTGCTGAGGAGCAGCAACAGGTTTGGAGATGACCAAAGCATTGACGGCTTGGCGACTTTCGGGTTTGACTTGTCTTCTAGGACCATAGACGGCACTTGCTTCTTTCTTAAACGGCCTCTTCTCAGCACTTGTGGAGGCAGCCTTTTGTATCTTGCCTGACCTGATGCCAGCTTCAATTCTTTCTCCCGTCAATATCAAATCTGTAAACCCAGCGGAGGAGTTACCAACCAAATGATTGAAAAACGGACCAGACAAAGTCCCAAGGAACATATCAACCAGCTCTCGGTCAGTTAATGGAGGCTGCACCCTGCCAGCCAAATCTCTCCATTTTTGAGCGTACTCTTTGAACCCTTCACCCGTTCCTAGAGACATACCCTGAAGTTGGGTACGCGTGGGAGCGAGATCAGAATTGTATTGGTATTGTCTGTAGAATGCGGTTGCCAAATCTTCCCAGTGTCGGATGCTAGCTCCATCCAATTGGTAGAACCATTCAAGCTGCGACCCCGAGAGGCTATCTTGGAAGAAGTGAATCCAGAGGTTCTTATCCGCCGTGTAAGGTTGGATTTTCCTTACGTACGACCTCAGATGCAGCTTTGGACAGGAGACCCCATCATACTTGGCGAAGGCAGGTGCCTTAAACTTGTGTGGAATTACTACTCCAGAAGATAATCCCAAATCTCCGAAATCCAGCCCCGGCACATTCTGAATCTCCATGGCGCTCAAGCGGTCCTCCAATTGCTTGTATCTGTCAGCAGCAGGTGGGTATTGTTCGTCGTTATAGTCCGTCTCGTTGTCGGAGACTGCGGGACTAGGAGCTCCTCCCCCTTGGGGACTGTTCTTCTCAGCAGAAGAAGTGGTTGGATCAGCTTCATTATGGAGTGTGTTCCCAAATCTGCGTCCGGTGTTGAACAATGCAGTCCTCTTTTTCTTCTTCTTCTTCATGAGTAGAGTCTTCAACTCTTGCTGACCTTGGGCTAGGCTTAGGACCATCTCTTGAAACTGTGCACTTTGGGCCTGAAGGGCCTTGATTGCTTGCTCACTGGATGATTCTGGATTCATGATGACTGTGCAAAATAAACAGCGAAGGAGATTAAGCAACCTGTGAAATAGGGTACCTGCTATGCATATGGTGCAATGGAATGCGTATGTTTTATGTTTTCAAAGACAAACAAGATTCAACTTTGTAGACAAAAAAAGGAAACACATTTCATTAGATTAAAATTTTCAATTGTTCAACAAACTGCCCTTAGGCATTACAGGAATGAAAAAATACTGGAAAGGAAATAAACTACAAAAGGAAACAATCAAAGCTCATCAATGCTCCCATGGCCTCCTTTTTTCAGTGCTGATGTAGTTGTTCAGGACCCGTTCTTCCTCCAATTGCTTAGTCAGCCTCTGGATCTTCCGTTCCTGCTCGTTGAATTTTTCCCGATAGAAGTCCCGTTCTTCCTTTAGCTGTGCCCAAGATCTCTTCATGGTGTCAAAATCAGTAGGTATCTGAGGAGGGAGGACAGTTGGAGGAACCCCATCTTCATCAGGAGACTCAAGAATGAGAGGTCTAACAGCTTCGTAGGGCATACCTAATTTTTGAGCACGGATGCGGACCCATTTGCAATAGGGTTCCATTGGTAGAGAAGTCTTTGGTCCCAACTCATGTGGGTCAGCTTTGTGAATTCTGTCCCAAGCTCTAATGAATCCCTGGCGTAGTTTGTCACTGTCTGCCTGAAACTCAAAATGGAAGTGAGGAACCAGCAATTCATGAGGCCCGTCTCCTCTGGCTCTTCCAAACTGTCGGAGAGCTAAGCATGGATTGTAAGAGATTCCTCCTTGGATACCAATCAACGGAACATTAGGGTATTCTCCGCAACGGTCAATAACAGCTACCTCATCCAAACCTCTGAGAGTCCAGGTGATGTCATTATCGGTGAGAGACATTAACCTCCGAGCCCAACCTTTTCCTTCTTCATTCTTCAGCACGAACTTAGGAAGGTGCGAAATAAACCACCTTACTAGCAAAGGAGCACAACACCACGGAGTTCCCCGTTTTCGAGCAGTACGAGCATAGAGTTGTTGTAGAATATCACCCAAAAGAGTAGGTACCGGATTCCGAGACATGAAGATCCTTATGACATGGATACTGATAAAAGTGTCAGGGTTGGGAAACAGTACCAGACCATAGATCAAAAGAGCTAGAACATCCTCATATGCCTTGAAGTCCAAGTCATTCCAGAAATCATTAGCCTTGCCAACCAGAAATTTGACCAAAAAGCCCTTGATCCCATTTCTAGTTTCCCAGTTGGACAATACCTCTTCCTTGGTCAAGGGGAGAATTGCAGCAATCTCTTCAGGCCTAGGAGTCTTTTCCAAACCAGTGAATGGAGTTTGTTCCAAGACAGGAATCCCAAGCAAATAAGAAAATTCTTCCAGGGTAGGGACCAGCTGGAAGTCTTGGAAGGTGAAACAGTGATGCAGAGGGTCATAAAACTGGGTCAGAACACTTATCAGTTGTTGGTCCCATTTTGCAGTGATCAAGCCAAGGAGAGAACCATGTCTGTTGATGAAGGAGGTAGTGTTTGGAATCCTTCCAACCAGATCCTTGAGTAAAACTGGTGGTTGAACAAAGTTGAGCCGGACAGTATTTCTACGCACGGGCATCATGATGTCCTACAAAACAGAGCAAAGATGAAACCTTTTTGTCTTTGAAATGGGTTAGTCCTTTATACAGAATGCATGCAATGGTATGATGACATGATGCTATGATGAAGCACACCACAAGTATTCACAGAGGTAAATAAGGCACACAAATCACACAAGACACCCTTAGGTTTCAGGCCAGCATGAGTTTCAGGTATTACCCTCTTTTGGTTTTGTTGGTTAAAACCTGTCCTATCAAAAGTAACCGGGTTCTAGAGGATCTCAAATCATTGGCTACCCTCAATCGGTCATAACTCCAGCATCGCAATCTTTTCTCGCGGCCAGAACCATCTCGAGAGTTTAGCCTCAATGAGTGTAGCATACTGCTACTGTCCTAATAGCCAAGTTGGTCAATTTAGGGTTCTAAGGTTGGTTGGTGTTTAATGACCCCTTAGAAGACCTATATTCTCCCCGTTGCAACACAAGGGATATAGGTACAGACTAAGATGCCACACCAACGTAGCCACTGCTTCACCCATGTCGGTCTACGCCGGACAGGTCCCTCACAGATTATGCTACCTAAAAAGGGTATATCCCAGATCCGGGTTTAGGATCTATGAACTCCGATGCAAAGCCCACAAATATAAAAGCAAACAAAGCAAACAATTGAAAACAAAGGTGATCTAAGCCCTAAGGTTACTCCACTTTTAAAAGTTATCCCCAGCAGAGTCGCCAGTTCTGTGATACGGTGGGAGAACTGACTTGAGGTTTTGCGTTTGTATTCGCAAATGTTGCGGTTAGCAAGAGTCGCCACCGACTTTTTATTTTATCCTAAGGAAAGGTTAAAAAGCACAGCAAAAACCTTTTGAGATGTTTTCTTGGGTTCGGGGAGTAGATTATAGAAAGGGAAGGTATTAGCACCCTTTCTATCCATGGTTATCCATGGGCTCTTAGTTACTTGCTTAGATCACTTGCCTTTTGTTTTTAATTGTTTTAAATGGTGCTTGAGTGTGTGGGTTTGAAAATGTTTTGAAAAGAGGCCAATGTGGTGGCAACCTTTGTAATGATCCATGTGGGGATGTATACAAAGATGTATGTCTTTTGAAAAAGTTTTCATTTTGTTTTTTGAAGGTTGTTTTGAAAGTGTAGTGATGTGTGATTTTGAAATTAGGCAAGTGTTTTGTTTTGCAAGTTAATTCAAGTAACTAAGAGGTTATCTACTCCTAAATTTCTCAAAAGATCATTGCTATACTTTAACCCTTTTAACAAGTTTGCTCCACCATTGTATTTGGTGGGCAACCTTGTGTTAGGATGTGAAAGGGACAGGCGCGGGTCATCGTTTTAGACCATAATTACAACGGCGTTAAATGTCTTTGAGCAATTTCTTTAAGGGACTTGATCATTTGTTTTGTTTGTTTTGAAAAGTTTTATCGAGGGACTATGATCATTCAAACTGTTTGCTTTGCCCAAAGAAGTTCAACATGCAATATGGCCCTTTTATTTGAAGGCAACAAGTGGAATACCCTAGGGGGTGCAAGTGTGATTTGTGTGTCCATTTTCATGCTTGTTTATCTTGTATTAGGTCAAACTATTTTTTATCGTTTTTTCGCATACAAACCCTAATTCTAACATGTTATCATTAGAAAGCAATAAAGTGCGAAATTAAAATTACTAAGCTATTACAAAACCAAATATGGGAAGGGGGGTACAAATGTTCAAATGGGGATATTGACAAGAATTTAAATCTACATTATTACATCATTTTGAATATTTGCAATTTAAATGATGTACAAAAATTAAATAAAAATGCAAGATGCACAAAAATGTTTTGTATATGTATGAAAAAATATTATTTATGTAAAAGAGAAAAGAAAATAAAATGTATTATTTTTTTTGAGTATTTTGAATTTAGGGCACAAACCCTAATTTTTAAAGAAAATGCCTTATTATCTAATTTAATACAAATGTTTATTTTTTTATTTATAAAAATAATATAATAATGAAGTATATTGTGAAAAAAGTATTTTTGTATCAAATATTAATAAAAAATGAAAAATTCAAGTATTTTTACATTTTAGCTTAAATGTATTAATAAGCATATATATATATATATATATATATTAAACCCTAAATATGTATTATACACAAAATAAGTATTTATTTAATATTTTAATAAAATAAATAAAAGAGTATTTTTTTTTGTGTGAAATATTTTCAGAAAGTAAATAAAAATAAAAATGTATTTACACTATTTTTCCTATTTTATTCTAATAATGGTATATATATATATATTATGCATAAATAAAGAAACAAATCAAATAAATATGCCATAAATTCAGAAAATGATGGAAAAAATATTTTTAATTTTTTAATGCCATGAGAAAAAATAAACAAAGTCAACCAAAAAAGAAAAAGTCAAAAATGTTAAAAAATGAACAAATGGGCTCAGGGGGGTGTGAATCAAAAAAGATAGTGTGAAAAGCAAAATAACACAGGCCTAGCCCATTTCACTCCTTCTTCAACCTCCAGCACAGATATTTGAAAAACGCGCGCCCCTGTTCTTCAATGTCTAACTCCTGATTCTTGGCTTTTCAGCAAAAACTCATAACACAACAAATATTCAGCATGAAGAGACGGTTCTAACCATATAAAGAACTTGACCTATCTCTCTAAGATGAGGGAGAATTTCTCCTCCCCCAAATCCTAACCTAATTTTTCATCAATGTTCAGAACCAAAATTCTCTCTACTCAGGCAAAAGAAATGAAATGTAAAGATATGTACATGTTCAGGGCTATGAGTAGGACCCTGTTTCTTCACAAACTTAAGACTAAATATGCATGATAAGAGAGATACGAGTTCAAAGTTTTACCTGTGCAGTTGAACTTCTATGTGGAGAATGAGAGACTTTCAGTGCAATGTAATGATTGGAAAAGCTTCCTTGAGGTCCAGGGATGCTTTTTCAATGCTTACTTTGTCTTGAACCTTCTTGTATCAAGCTGCAGAACTTCAACTGCAAAAGGAGAAATTAAAAATGGTGGAAACTGTTAGAGTGATTACAGGTCAGGTTTTAGGCCATGGTTAGCTTGCATATGTTGTAAGGAAGGTGTATGAATTGATTTTGGTGAGAATGCTCGAGGGAAGTGGGAGTTTGCACTCAATCTGCAGGGGTTCCCCTGTTTGTGCAGTTTCAAGGTGATTTTGAGATGGAGGATGCTTGGGAGGTTTAGGACTCGTGCCAAAGCTTGGGTAGGTTCTATGGAATGTGTTTGATAGCTTTTGTGTTGTGTGTCTAAGCTGAGATGAGAGATGGCATAAGTTATGGACCTTTCTTCACACTTAAGCTACAAAATGCAACTTGGCTCCCTAGGTCAGTACAGGCCCTCCCACTATGCTGCTATCCCTTGCCTTGATCAGTGCAATTTGCTCACAAACTTGTGCCAAGAAGATCTTGATTGTACCACTTGGATTGCAAACTTGACATAAAGTTCTTCTTTTCAAGAATGGAAATAATGCTTTTTCTAGTTTAGGCTTAATTCCTTGTGTAATGACCAAAGGCTTAGAATAACAACTTGGTTCAATAGTTTTGCAATAAATTAAGGAGTGTAATTTGGTTTAAAGACCTGTAAAGTAGCACAAACTATGCTGAGTTCAAATTTGCCAAGTTTATGAACATGTTTTGATGAAGAACAAAAGTGAATTCTTGCTAACTTGTGAAATTCAAATCTCTCAAGTTATGAGGTTGTTTGATGAGTTCTTGGACATTTTGGAAAGCTTGGAATGTGTACTACAATCCATCTTTGAAATGCAAATTAAAATTCCAAGTGGAAGGGTATGAAAAGTGGCCTTGAAGTGGGGTAGAAAACCTTGTCATAATAGGTTAAAATTTCACTAAGTTAAAAATGGTTTAGTGCCCTTATTCAAAAAATTATAACTTGAGATACAAGCTTCAAATGAGAAAACTTTGTGAATCAAAGTTGTAGATTATGCAACAAGCTACAACTTTCATGTTTTGACTTTTGTTTGAATCCAAATGGATCTTGGTGAAAAGATGGGGCAAAGTAGGGAAAAAAACTAGGGTTTTTCATAACTTAGAAAAATTCTAAGTTATGAAAAATTCCATTTTCAAACCCTAATTTGCATTTTGTGATTTCTTGGTGAACAAGTTTCATGATTTGGCATGTTTTGATGAAAAATGAATCTTGACTCTTGATTTTGACCAAAAAGTCAAAGTTTGACTTTTCAGTATACAGTCAAAATTGATCAATTGACTGGGAAATTCAACTGTCAATCTTGTGTACTTGGGATCTTTTGAGCTTGATGAGCATGTCAAGATAATTCCATTGAGTCCTTGAGGCCATATGTGAGCTTGGTTTGCCATTGGCTAGGTCAAACAGTCAAAAATTGCCTTTGTGCAATCAAAACCCTAAAAATGACCATTTTGCCCTTTTGGTGATCTGATCAAATTTCTTGTGGAATTGTGATCCACACTTGATCCAATGGTCCATATGAATTCAATATGTTGATGTGGGTCAAATTTCATGAGGTTTGACTGTCAATTGGCCACAGTTGACTTTTTCCCCAATACAGCTGATTTCTAGGTCAACTGTCCAATTGACTGGGCAAAACTTGGAATCAAGACTTGAAACTTGGTATGGAGAAACTTGGGAGTCCAATATGAAGCATGAAAGTCATCTTAGGCATTTTAGGTCAAAACATCCTTAGGCAAACACAAACCCTAATTTGAGTCCACAGTGCAAGGAGAAGTCTTGAGCAGAGGAAACCCTAACTGGATCTTGATCTTCAAAGGTATTGTGATGAGAAAATGTTGAGGAAATGGGAGGGCAAATTTTGGGGTACAACAGGTACACTCCCACTTGGTTGCCTTCGGTAAACGGTCATTGAGTATAGGATGCTTTAATGGTCGTCCTTTTGTCTAAACAACGATCAAAGTCCCGATTCAGAAAAGTTGCCTCGGAATAGTTGCTTCGGAAAGGTTGCCTCGGAATTGTTGTCTCGAATAATTGATCTAAGACACTAGGATTACTACTAAGATGTCCTAACATTGCTTTGGTGACCGTACGTCCCTTTCGAATTGACCCTCAAAACTCCAACAATGGTGCTACCTACTCACTAATAGTGGGATAGCGTTGTCTAAAGGAAACGAACATAAAACGATTCTTTTTTCGAGTAGGTAGATTAGCTCTTAAGTACTTGCTCAAACCAAACAAAACTTTTCACACTTACACTCCTTTGCAAACAAAGTTTTCAAAAACATTTCATTACACTCTTGAAGACAGAAGCAAGCGTTAAATAGAAGTCAAAACAAAAGCTTTTCAAATCACACGAACACAAAGAAAACAATTTTGAAAATGATGAGGAAGTACCTAAGAGCCCGTAGATAACTACGGATAGAAAGGGTGCTAATACCTTCCTTTTTTATAAATCTACCCCCCGTACTCAGAAACATCTCGAAAAAGGAATTTTCTGTGCTTTTTTCCTTTCCTTGTTGGATAAAATAAAAGTCGGTGGCGACTCTTGCTTACCGCAACATTTTGCAAACACAAACGCAAAACGCAAACCAGCAAATTCCTTAACAAAAGAGGGAAACACGTCCCGGTTCTGGCCACCGTACAACAGAACTGGCGACTCTACTGGGGATTCATAAGTGGGGTGTACCTTAGGATTAGTTCATTATTTTGTTTTAAATTGTTTGATTTGTTTGCTTTAATTTGTGGGCTTTGTATCGGAGTTACTATAGATCCTAACCCGGATCTGGGGAACACCTTTTAGGTAAGTAGCAATAGACTGTGAGGGAACTGTACAGCGTAGACCGATACGATTGAAGCAGTAGCTACGTTGGTGTGACACATTAGTTGGTACCGATATCCCTTGTGGAGGAACAAGGAGAGTATGTGGCTGCTAATGGGTCATTAAGCATCAACTGACCTTAGAACCTATAATTGACCAACTTGGCCATAGAAAGTATCAGTATGCTACACTCATTGAGACCATACTCTCGCGATGATTCCGGCCGCAAGAAAAGATTGCTAAACTGGAATTATGACCGATGGAGGATGGTCAGTGATAGTGAGAACCTCTAGAACCTGGTTACTATTACTAGGACAGGTTGAACCAACTAAACTGAAAGAGGGTAATACCTAAACTCCATGTCAGCCTGAAATTTAAAGGCTATTGTGTGACTTGTTTGCCCTTACCATGTTTGCTATTGTGATACCTGTGGTGTGTTTTTATCATGACATCATGCATCATAACATCGCATGCATATTTCATTAGACTAACCATTTCAAAGACCGAGGGGATTCATCTTTGTTCTGTTTTGCAGATCATGGCTTCTATGCACAAAAATACTATTTGAGTCAGTTTCGTGCAAATCCCTGCTCAGCTCAGAGAGTTGGTTTCCAAAGTTCCTGATACTTATTCCTTTGTTAGAAGACATGGTCACCTCCTTAGCTTGGTCACTTCAATGTTGGATGAGCAAATGATGAGTGTCCTGTTCCAGTTCTTTGACCCGTTGCATCACTGTTTCACCTTCCCGGACTATCAGTTGGTCCCTACTTTGGAGGAGTTTTCTGATTTGCTTGGCATATCTATTCTAGAGAAGACACCCTTTATAGGTTTGGATATGGCTCCTAGGCCAGAGGATATTGATTCATCCCTACATCTAACAAAGACTGATGTAGTGTCTAATTGGGAGATTCAGAGTGAGGTTAAAGGTTTCTTGGCTAAGTTCTTGATCGATCAAGCTCAATAGTTCTGGGACAACTTAGAATTTCAAGCTTTTGAAGACATCCTGGGTCTCCTCATCTACGGCCTGGTCCTGTTCCCGAATCCAGATGCCTTCATAGACGTGAACGCAGTCAAGATTTTCATGTCTCGTAACCCAGTGCCTACTCTCTTAGGTGACATTTTACATGCTCTTTATACCCGTACTGTCCGGAGAAGGGGAACCCTCTTGTGTTGTACACCGCTGCTGGCGAGGTGGTTTATTTCTCACCTCCCCAAATATGTATTGAAGAATGAGGAAGGTATGGGTTGGGATTACAGGATCATGTCCCTTGCTCCTACGGACATCCTTTGGAGTACTAAGGATATGGAAAGGGTGGCTGTCATTGATCGGTGTGGGGAATACCCCAATGTTCAATTACTTGGAATTCGAGGAGGCATAACCTATAATCCTTGTTTGGCCTTACGACATTTTGGACAAGCTCGGAGGGACGGACCTCATGAGCTGCTGCTTACAAGTATTGTCTTTGACTTCAAGGGGGATGTTGAGGGACATCGTTGCAGGTTTATATGAGCTTGGGATATGGTTAACAAGTCTGATCCACATGGGCTAGGAATGAAGACTTCTCTCTCGATGCAACCGTACCTCCAGTGGGTTCGAGCCCGTGCTCAAAAGCTGGGGATGCCTTATGAAGCTATTTTGCCGGTGATCATAGAGCATACTAATGAAGAAGGTGTTCCTTATACGGTCCTCCATCCATACATGCCTACTGATATTGGGGCATTAAAGAGATCTTAGATCCAGCTAAGGGAAGAAAGGGATACCTACAGAGAGAAGTATCATGAGCAGGAGAGGAAGATCCTGAAGCTTACAAGGCAGCTGGAGAATGAGAGGACAATCAACGATTATGTCAGCACGAAAGGAAAACGACCTTGGGAATTCTAATGTCTTTTACTATTTCTAGTTTAGATTTGCTTTTCAGTATTTCTTTTGTAACGCCTTAAAGGCATTTGTCAAACATTGTTTCAAGTTTTAGTCTAATAAAGTGTGTTTTATTTTGGTTTACAAATTTGAATCTCCCTAAGTCTTTGAAATCATATCATACGCATTCCATTCCCATGCACCTCATTACAGGTACCATTACAGGGTTCTTATCTTCTTCACTATTTATTTCAGCACAAACATGTCTTCTGAAACACCTACTGATCAAGCCATCAAGGCTCTTCAAGCTCAGAATGCTCAGTTCCAGGAGATGTTCTTGAACTTAGCCAAGAGTCAACAAGATTTGAAGACTCATATCTTGAAGGACAAGAAGAAGAAGAAGAAGAAGAAGAAGAAAGTGATCCTCCTGAATATGGGTCACAGATTTGGGAACAGGTTGAGACAGGAAGCTGATTTGTCTCATTCATCTGGAGGAGGAGAGAATCAAGAGGAAAGGAAGGGTCATAGCCATGTTGTTTCTGACAATGACACTGACTTTGATGAAGACCAGTATCCTCCTGCTGAGGATAGGTATAAGCAACTCGAAGACCGGTTGAGTGCAATGGAGATCCAGAAGATACTTGGGTTGGACTTCGGAGATTTGGGTTTGGCATCAGGGGTGGTGATCCCACACAAGTTTAAAGCTCCTGTCTTTGCTAAGTACAATGGGGTCTCCTACCCAAAGTTACACCTCCGCTTGTATGTTAGAAAGATTCAACCATATACTGCTGATAGGAACCTTTGGGTCCATTTATTTCAAGATAGTTTGTCAGGGACTCAACTTGAATGGTTCTATCAACTGGAAGGAGCTAATGTCCGCAACTGCGAGGACCTCGCTGCTGCTTTTTACAAGCAATACCAATATAATGCCGACCTTGCTCCCACGCGTACCCAACTTCAGGGTATGTATGGGTGCGAGCGAAGGTTTTAAGGACTACGCTCAGAAGTGGAGAGATCTTGCTGGAAGAGTACAACCCCCTCTGGATGATAGGGAGTTAGTGGACATGTTTCTTGGGACTTTGTCTGGTCCATACTTCAATCATTTGATCGGTAGTTTATCGTCCGGGTTCACTGAATTGATTATGACTGGGGAGAGAGTTGAGGCTGGTATTAAAAATGGCAAGATACAGAAAGGTGCTTCGTCAAGTACAGAGAAGAAGCCTTTCAAGAAGTAAGCTAGTGCAGTTTACAGCTCGAGGAGCCAAGACCGACCTGAACGCCGCCAAGCAGTTAATGCGGTAGTTATATCAAGACCTGCTGTTGCCCCACAACGCAACAATTAGCAAAGAGTAGAGAGACCGCAAAGGCAGTATACTCGGCTCAGTATGACTCTATCTCAAATTTTTCCGCAACTGTTGAAAACCAACTTGGTGATTCTGAAGGAGGCTCCAAAGAATCCCAGTACTACATCATCGCTGTATAATCCGAACGCCCCCTGTGCTTATCACTCCGATAGCCCAGGGCATGATACAAACAACTGCTGGGGTTTGAAGAATAAAGTGCAGGATCTGATTGATGCTAAGGAGATCGAGTTTGAAGCGCCGTAAAAGCCTAATGTCATGACTGCTCCTTTGCCCAAGCATGGAGTGAATGTTGTGGACCATGATTCATTTGTAACCTCTCTGGAAGACATTTCTACTCTGTTGTTGACCATTAAGAAGAACTTATTGTTGGCCGGTTTATTTCCGGGCTGTGGCGAAGGTTTCCACCTATATTCCATCCTACCTGCTGGTTGTCTTTTATTGAAATCAGGTACTCAGCCCCTGATGGACAACAAAGAGATCTTGTTCGAAAAAACTTTGGTTCCATTGATTCCTATTGAAGATGTTTCCATAATCACAATTTCCGCCAATTCTTCCAAGGCTTCCTTGAGAAATCCTGTTAGAATTACATCTGTTCCGAGAGTTGCTCCATTGATCATTACTATTCCTAGACCTATCCCTTACACGTCGGATAAGGCTGTCCTGTGGCACTATGGGGCCGATGTGTATTATCATGGGATCAAACAAGACTTGAAGGTTGAGGAGGCTGATACTGATGTCAGCAATATCGTCGGGTCTAGCAAGGTCACCCGAAGCGGAAGACTTTTCTCTCCTGAGATTTCCCCACCAACAATTCGGAAGCCTGTTGCTATTCCACCTGCCAGTACATCTGTTACTGTCCCTGTTCATGTTCCAATCATTACCCCTGTCGCCGAGTCATCTGACGCTCGGGGCAAAGGGATCACCGGTGAGCCTTCTCGCACGGAGGCACCAAAGAAGATTACTGTTGAAACCTCTAGGCAGGAGATAGAAGAGATTTTGAAGATCATCAAGAAAAGCGACTACAACATAGTCGAACAGCTGGGGAAAACCCCGTCGAAGATGTCCATGTTATCTTTATTATTGTGATCATAAGCCCATGCTAAGGCTTTAATTGCTTTCTTGAAAAATGCGCATGTGCCGCAGGAGACACCTGTTGATCAATTCAAAGACTGTGTGGCTAGTTTGACCGCTGACAACGGGTTGGGTTTCTCCGACACCGACCCGACTTCCAAAGGAAAGAATCACAACGATGCTTTGCATGTTTCAATCGAGTGTAGGGGCACTACTCTAGCTCACGTACTGGTGGATATTGGGTCCTCGTTGAATGTTTTACCCAAGAAAGCATTAGATCAGTTGGACTCTGAAGGGTTGGTGCTGAAGCCAAGTAATATTGTGGTTAGGGCCTTTGACGAGCCAAAAGGATGGTACATGGAGAGGTGGATGTTCCAGTTAAGGTTGGTTCCCAGACTTTCGCGTCTACATTCTATGTGATGGACATTCGACCGTCTTATTCTTGTTTGCTGGGTCGCCCGTGGATCCATAAGGCTGGGGCAGTAACTTCTACGCTCTATCAGATGCTAAAATATCCAGTAAAGGGGAAAATTATTACGGTACGAGGAGAAGAGGAGTACATGGTAGGCCACCTTAAATATTTTCGGTGTGTGGAAATGGATGGGGAGTTCATTGAAACCCCATGACAAAACTTTGAAGAAGTCCCCCACACGCTGGCGTCGACTGAAACTCTTGCTGAAGGTCCTCTAATGAAGATGGCTTCCCTTAAGGATGTCCGGGCTGTTATTGAAAAAGGTGGGTGTGCGAATTGGGGCCAACTCTCTGACTTTGCACATAAGACTGACAAGTTTGGTTTGGGTTTTACTGCAGAAGCTCAAAGGGCAGTTCGGCTTGCGCGGATTGGAAGACCTCCCCTGCTTATCAGTAATCCAGAAGTGAATGCGATTGAAGAAGATGATGAAGAGTCTGAGTTTGATAGCTGGATTTACCCGACTACTGATGGTGGATTAAGCAATTGGACAGAGAAGGACTTCGTTCCCATTTCTTTTATTACACAGTAATAAGACTTTTGTTTTGAGATTTGTAACATACAATTTTAAACTTTACGGCCCGGTGCCTTGCCCGAGACATCGTGGCTTTGTTTGAGGGCTTATCATGTGTCATTTCCATATATCATCAATAAAAGCATTGGACGTTTTCTTGCATTACGAATTTTGCGCTCCTTGTTTTTCTTTTCTATCTTGCAAAATAGCTATTTGTCTTACACACACTCACATATACAGGTCTACATCCATTCTGGATCCCACTGATAACGACTCTGCTATTGTCAATTATGACTTCGAAAGTCCGATCAACCAAGCCGAGGACGAAGGTGAGGATGATTATGAAGTGCCTGGGGAACTTGCTAGATTGTTACTTCAGGAAGAGAGGGTCATACAGCCGCATGAAGAGCCAGTGGAAACAGTAAATCTGGGTACAGAAGTAGACAAGAAAGAGGTCAAGATCGATGCAAATTTGGAGCCTAGTGTTAAACAACGGTTGATACAGATGCTGCCCGACTATGTTAAGATCTTTTCCTGGTCTTATGAAGATATGCCTGGGTTGGATACCGATATTGTGGTTCACCGCTTGCCAACTAAGGAAGACTATCCTCCAGTGAAACAGAAAGTTCGCTGAATGCGCCAAAGATGTTTGAGAAAATCAAGGCTGAGGTGATGAAACGGTTTGATGCCGGTTTTCTAGCAGTTACTTCTTACCTGCAGTGGGTTGCCAACGTGGTCCCTGTGCCGAAGAAAGATGGTAAAGTACAGATGCGTGTCGACTTTAAGGATCTGAATAGGGCAAGCCCCAAGGATGATTTCCCTTTGCCTCACATCGACGTTCTGGTTGACAACACCGCGCAGCATAAGGTCTTCTCCTTTATGGATGGTTTCTCTGGTTACAATCTGTTGTACCCCAAAATTTGCCCTCTCATTTATCAAGATTTTTCTCACAAGACTTCTTGGACTCAAGACAGGATTAGGGTTTGCTCATCTCAGGACATCTCATCTTGCACTGATGACCCAAAATTAGGGTTTGAGTTTGCACAAGGACTTTTGGACCACCAATGCTTCATGTGACTTTCATACACGATCTTGGACCCCTAAGATTTCTCATGTCAAGTTTCAAGCCTTGAATCACATTTTTGCTCAGTCAATTGGACAGTTGACCTAAAAATCAACTGTATTGGAGAAAAATTCAACCATGGCCAATTTACAGTCAAAATCCATAATTTTTGATCCACATCAACATTCTAGGCTCCTATGCACCATTTGATCAAATTTTGATCACAACTCCTCAAGAAATTTGATCAAATCATCAAAAGGGCAAAATGGTCAAAATTAGGGTTTTGACTGAGAAAGGGCAATTTCTGATTTTTAACCTAGCCAATGACCAATTGGGTTCAAACATGATTTCAAAGATTAAATGGAATCATCTTGACCTAATTACATGGTTCAAAAGATCTCAAGTTCATTGGATTGACAAATGAATTTTGCACTCAACTGATCAAAAGTCAATTGTACACTGAAAAGTCAAACTTTGACTTTTTGGTCAAAATCAAGTGCCAAGGGTCATAATTCATCAAGATATGTCAAAATAGGAAACTTGTTCACCAAGAAAACCATTTTTGAAAATTAGGGTTTTGGATTTGAAAATTTTCATAACTTAGAATTTTTCTAAGTATGGAAATTTTCTTATTTTTCCCCAACTTTCCACCACTTTTTCACCATGATGCAATTTGATTCAAAGAAAACTTACAACATGAAAGTTGTAGTCCTCCATGAAATCTACAACTTTTCTTCACAAACTTTTTCCAAAAGATGCTTGGATCTCAAGTTATGAATTTGTGAACATAGGTCCATGAACTAAATAACTTAGTGAAAATTTGCCCTAATTTAGGCAGTTTTTGGACCCAACTTCATGGACATTTTTCACCTAGTTCCAAGAGGTATCTCAAAATTCATTTCAAATATGGATTATAGAGAACATTGAAAGCTTTCTAAAATGTCCAATAACTCTCCAAGATCATTTGTGGTTAGGGAGAATCGAAAAAGAGAAATAGGGATTTTATCACTTTTGCTCATGCCATTTTTACAATGCATCAAGTTGCAAATCTGATCTTGGATGCTTGTACCTTGCATTACAGGTCCTAAACTCATTCTACACTCCATAGTTAAATGAAAACTCAAAGGATAAGGGCTTTATATTTGCTTTTGGAGCATTGTACGAGAAATAATTCCATTAATGGCATAAAGGTTACAATGCCATTTTCATTAAGTGAGCTTTTGTAACTTTATCAATCTTGAGCCTTGGACCTGTTTATTTTAGGCAAGCAATCTCCACAGATCTTAAGCAATGTGTACCAACTCCTATCAGCTCACAAGCAAGCAGTACAAGCATGTTTGCATAAGTCATGTCACTTTTCTTAAAATGCAAGAAAGTTGGCCAAAAGTGCTAGAACTTGTACAGCTAGTAAGAGTGGACTTTGTATCCATTCTATACATACTCACAAACTTATCACAAGGCTAAACACGAATTGATAGCATCCAAAACACTCCCAAGCTCAAAAAAACACAAAATTCTGCCAAAACATTACAGTTCTGCAAAATCATTGCCAACTTCATTTTGGCCCGTGCGTTTTGCCCTTTAACATTTGAAACACTTCATACACATTATACCAAATCAGTCCAAGCATTCATCCTGCATCTGTAAGCCCTGTTTCAGCCATTTCCATTTTCAAACTTGGAGCTTGCAACTTGACTTCTACAGAGAGTTTTGGCCATCCACAAAGAAAGCTAGGTATTGGAATATTTTGAAGGAAGTTCAAGGAAGCTCACACGATCCTCAGGCCTCACTCAAAGTCCCCACATTGTCATATCCAAATCCAGCTGAAGGAGGTATTTTTAAAATCTCTATCTCTCAATTTAGGCATCCTTAAGCCACGATTTGTGAAGAAAAAATGTAGCCCTTATCTTGGTGAAGCTATACATATGCATATTTGTCATTTATATTAACTGTGCCATGAGAATTTGAAGCTTGAAGTTCCTGGATTTTTTAGGTCACGATTTAGGGCTGATAAAATTCTCCCTGATCTTTTAGAGTTAGGTTGCAAATCTTATATGGTTGGAATCGTGAGATTGAATGCTACAAGTTTCATGTTACAAGTTTTTTGTTTTTGTGCAAGCATTTGAGAGTTACAGGTTTCAACCATAAGCGCGCGAAGGAGAAGGAACCAAGGACATGGACGAAGCTGTTATTCTGGGCTTTTTTTGTTGTTTCTGGCCT
The DNA here is from genome assembly GCA_948472305.1 of Vicia faba. NCBI lineage: Eukaryota > Viridiplantae > Streptophyta > Magnoliopsida > Fabales > Fabaceae > Vicia > Vicia faba. The sequence continues at coordinate 1,684,257,098 of OX451737.1, read as the reverse complement.
TTTTGGTTTTGCTATTCACACGTCGAATGTTGCACCCTAGATGGTGACCCCTAACTTTCTTTTGCACCCCCCTGATTATTTTCTTATATTTTTACATTTTCTTGCATATTTTATATTTACTACTTGCATTTATTTTTTCTAATGATAAAAAATACCCAAAAATAATTTATTTATTTTCACACTTTTATTTTATTTTTTCATTATTTTTTGGCAAAAAAATTAGTTTATTAGGATAATAGTTGTTATTTTCTTAAATAAATTTGTAAATATATTTAAAAATACAATACATTTTTATTATGTTATTTATATAAATAAAATATTTAATTTCATACATATTTTAATTTTTAATATTTTGTACATAATATTATTTATTATTTTCTTGTACAAAAATGGACAAAATAAATAATAGGAAACATATATTTCTTTTAATAAAAAATTAGGGTTTCCCCCTTTCAAAAATAATAATATTATTTTTCCTTATTTTCTAGGGTTAATTAATTTTATTTTCTCATACCTTAAACAAATAAAAAACATTTTTTCCATAAATACATTGCATTGTATATTTAAATATTTGTATATTTATTTATTCACACAATATTCAATTGGGTTGTAATAGTATTTTTAGGGTTTATTTTGTGCAATATCCCCATTCAAAAACTTGTATCCCCCCTCCCATAATAATTGTTGTAATAGCTTAGTTTACATTTACGTAATTTATCGCTTTTATACCATGTTTAGTAAACTAGGGTTTGCATGACAAGACCAAAAACAAACAAATAGACAAGACCTAATACAAGACAAATCAAATGCATGAAAAATGACACACATTTCACATAAACACCCTTAGGATTTCACCCACTTGGTTTCCTAAACAAAAATGGCCATGTTACACACGCGAAGTATCTTGGCAAAACAAAACAAAAATAAGATCATAGTCCCTCGATGACGCTATCAAAAGGTTGCCTGAACAAAAATGATCTTGGTCCCTCAAACATGCTAAGATACTTGGCAACATTGCTATCATGGCCATATGATGACCCACGCCCGTCCCGTTAACATCCAAAGATAGGGTTGTTTACCAAATCAATGGTAAACCAACAATGTCAAAGGAATAAAAATGCACAAGAAAGACTTTTGAGTAGGTAGATGCTTCTAGTTACTTGATCAATTTCAAAACAATACTTGCTATTTTCCAAAACAAACACACACACATTTCAAAACATCTTACAAAACATTGAAACATTTTTTAAAAGACAAACATCTTTGTATACATTCTTACGAACGAGAATCATTACAAAGATCGCCTAAACAATGGCCTCTTTTCAAAATAATTTCAAAACCACACAAAGCACCATTTCAAACAATTCCAAAGCAAAGCAAGTGATCTAAACAAGTAACTAAGAGCCCATGGAAAACCATGGATGAAAAGGGTGCTAACACCTTCCCTTTTCATAATCTACCCACCGAACTCAAGAAAACATCTCAAAGGTCTTTCCTGTGCTTTTTACCTTTCCTTTTGGATAAAAGAAAAGTCGGTGGCGACTCATGCTAACCGTGACATTTGCGAACATAAACGCAAAACCTCAAGTCAGTTCTCCCACCGCATCACAAAACTGGCGACTCTGCTGGGGAAAATTATAAAAAGGGGTTACCTTAGGGTTTAGATCACCTTTATTTACTTACAATTCTTTGATTTGTTTGCTTTACATTTTGTTCTATTGTTTGGGTTTGAATCCTCCACCCGGATTTGGGAAACATTATAGGTAAATAGCAATACATTGTGGAAATTGTGTGGGGTATACCGACATGGTCTAAGAAATAGCTATATTAGTGTGACATATTTGTGGGTACCGGTAGTATTTGAGTCAATCAAAGAGAATACGGGGCCGCTGAGTGACGTCATGAAGCACTAATGAACTTCTAGAACCTTTACTTGACCAACTTGGCCTTTTAGGATGTAGTGAGATGATCGGCTTTGGTGCAGTCCGAAGTTGGTAGATACTCGATACTACACTCATTGAGGGTTGGTTTCTTGGAATATTTCGGTCGCCAGTAAAGAGGCTTAAACTGAAACAATGAACTAGGAAACAATCCAGTGATATTGAGCTCCTTAGAATCCGGTTACTATTTCTAGGACAGGTTGAGCCAACTAAACTTCAAGAGGGTACTTACCTATGAAACCCCATGCAAGCATAAACTAGGAACTTGTGTGATTTGCTTGTACATATATACTTGTGCATAACATCATGGACACCATGAATATCATATGCATCCACTAACCATTTCAAGGATTTTAGAGATTCATCTTTTTTCTTGTTTTGTAGGTTATGGATTCACTTCGCAGGAAAACTATCCAAATCAACCTTGTAAGAATTCCTCCACAACTCAAGGAGCTAGCTTCAAGGATTCCTGAGAATTCTCCATTCACCGAGAGACATGGTCGTCTACTCAACTTGGTCACTTCCAACACAAAGGAGGATATGTTGAAAGTTCTCTTCCAGTTCTTTGACCCTTTGCATCATTGCTTCACATTTCCTGACTATCAACTTGTGCCCACTTTGGAAGAATTCTCTCAACTTCTGAGGATTCCTATTCTTAATCAACTACCCTTCAACGGTAAGGAAAGAGATCCAAAGCCAAAAGAGATTTCTCAAGCCCTGCACTTGCACTCATCTGATGTCACAACATATTGGGAAACTAGAAGTGGTGTCAAAGGTTTCTTGTCAAAGTTTCTGTTTGAGAAAGCCCAAAGCTGTTGGAATTCCCTAGACTTGCAAGCTTTTGAGGAGATTGTAGCTCTTCTCATCTATGGGATGGTCTTATTCCCTAATCTTGACCAACTCATAGATGTGAGCGCTATTAAAATCTTCATGACTCGCAACCCGGTGCCTACATTGCTTGGGGATATCCTCCACTCTTTTCACACTCGTACAATGAGGAAAAGAGGTGTTCTTATGTGTTGCACTCCTCTCCTGGAAGGATGGTTTATTTCTCATCTTCCCCAACCAGTCTTGAAGAATGAGCAAGGTTTGAGGTGGTCACAAAGGCTGATGACACTTAACCATTCAGGTATTCATTGGTGTTCTCGATCCAAAGAGAATGTCATTATTGTTGACCGTTATGGGGAATTCCCTAATGTCCCTCTACTTGGCATTAGGGGAGGCATCACCTACAACCCATGCTTAGCTCTAAGACAATTTGGTTATGCCCGAAGGGATGGCCCACATGATATGCTGATTCAAGGATTGGTTTTCGACTACGACAACGACGACCAAGGACTCCGTCAGAGATTCATCCGAGCTTGGAGGATGCCCAACAAGGTGGATAGCAAGAATCTGGGACACAAGAATTCCATCCCTCTTGAGCCTTACCTAAAGTAGGTACGAACCCGCGCCCAAAGTCTCATGATGCCTTACCCCTCCATTCTCCCAGTGATTATAGAGCCTGTTAAGGAAGGAGAGGTTCCATACACCATCCTACATCCTGACATGCCGACATCACTCAAAGACCTACAAAGGAGTTGGATACAGCTCAAGGGAGAGCGCGATACTTTCGAAGCCCAATTCTACACAAGCGAGAAGAAGGTTTTGGAACTCACTCGGCTACTTCATGAAGAGCAGACTCTCAACACCTACATTGCACCAAAGAGGATGCGTAATGTCTTTTTACCTTAGAGTTTTGTACTATTTTGCCCAAGGGGCATTGATGTACTCACAATTCTATCTTATTAATATGATGTGTGTTTCTTTTTTGTTTAAAACAAACTTGAATTTCTGAATCCTTGAAAGCATTGCATGAATACATATCATTCATCATAAGCATAAACAGGTATTCACATCAAGTTTCCTCATATCTCTACTGTTTATTTCAATAAGATGGATGTCGAACAAACGGTCAAAGATCTGCAAGCTCAGAATTCACAGTTTCAATAGTTACTCATGACCTTAGCCAAGGGGCAGGAGGAGCTGAAGACTCTGCTAGAGAAAGAGAAAGAGAAAAATAAGAAGAAGCCAGATGGTGTGGTTATCATGGGCAAAAGATTTCAGGGACAAGCCAGAAGGACCTTGGAATTTCTAACAACATCTGAAGAGGGGGAGAGAAAAGGAAAAGGAACGGAAGTACCATCAGATTCTGAAGAAGAAGAAGACTACTTTGAACAACAATACCCTCCGACTGATGACAAGTACAAACACCTTGAAGAGCGACTCAGCGCTATGGAAATCTAGAGAGTACCGGGGCTAGACTTTGAGGAGTTAGGGCTGGTGTCAAGAATTGTAATCCCTCCAAAGTTTAAATTGCCACTATTTTCTAAGTATGATGGGGTGTCTTGCCCTAAAATGCACCTCAGATCCTATGTCAGGAAGATTCAACCATATTCTGCCGACAAAGATCTATGGGTCCACTTTTTCTAAGACAGTTTATCAGGAACGCAACTTGATTGGTTCTACCAGTTTGAGAGAGCAGATGTCCATAATTAGGAAGACTTGGCAGCAACTTTCTTTAAACAGTATCAATACAACACCGACTTGGCGCCAACCCATACTCAACTACAAAGTATGGCTATGGGTTCCAATGAGGGCTTTAAAGATTACGCGCAAAAGTGGAGAGACCTAGTCGGAAGGGTGCAACCTCCTCTATCTGAGAGGGAGTTGGTGGACATGTTCTTGGGAACTCTTTCAGGCCCTTTCTTCAATCATCTGATTGGGAGTTCCTCTGCAGGGTTTACCGAATTGATTTTAACTAGCGAAAGAGTGGAGGCTGGTATAAGAAATGGGAAAATTCAGAAGGACGTGTCTGCCTCAACAACTGTAAAAAAGCCCTTCACTGGAAGAAAGGAAGTATTTGCTGTCTATTCACAGAGAAATCAGGGAAGAACCAAGCGCCGACCAACGGTGGGGGCCGTTATGATTCTGAAGCCTGCACTAGACCAGCCGAGAACTAATCAGCAAAGGGTAGAAAGGCCAGTTCGGCAGTTTACCAAGATTAACATGACTCCGTCTCAATTTCTGCCACATCTCTTGAAGTTGAATCTGGCCACTCTAAAAGAGGCCCCAAAGAATCCTAATACTTCTTCTCCACATTATCATCCCAACGCCAGATGCGCGTACCATTCTGAAAGTCCAGGACACGACACCAACAACTATTGGGCTCTGAAGAATAAGATTCAAGATCTGATAGAAGCAAAGGAAGTTGAGTTTGAAGCGCCTGAGAAACCGATTGTTATTTCCGCTCCGATGCCGAGGCATGGTCACAATGCCAACGCTATTGAAGAAGATATGTTTGTTGCTACCGTGGATGAACTGTTAACTCCGCTTCTGACCATCAAGTTGAATTTGTTAAAAGATGGAATCTTCCCAGGTTGTGATAAAGACTGCCATATCTGCCTGTCCTCATCATTTGATTGCCCTCTGTTGAAGAAAGGAATCCAATAATTGATTGATAACCAAGAAATCTTGTTTGAGAAAGCTCCTATTTCACCCGTTCCAGTGAAAGAAGTTTCAATAATAACCATCTACGCCAATCTTTCCAGGGCCCCTAAAAGACCCGTTAGGATTACACCTGCTCCAAAGACTGCTCCGCTTAAGATAACAATGCCCGGACCTGCCCCATACAAATCATATAAATCAGTACCATGGAATTATGGTGGAGAAATCTACTACCATGGTATCAAACAGATTGAATTGACTGGCGAAGAAGAAAGCTCCGAAGAGGACAGTTCCGACATTAGAAATATTGTTGGAACTAGCAAGATCACCCGCAGTGGTAGGATCTTCTCTCCAGAGATTACTCCTCCAACAACAGTCTTTGGACCCGTGGCCATTCCGAAGATTACATTTGTACCAGTGATTGTACCTTCAAGCGTACCTACCAACAAAGATAATACAATTCCTATCCCTGCTTACACTGCTGAGAATAAAGGAAAGAATATTCAAGAGGAGCCTGTCCAGACGAAGGCTCAATCACTAGTTATCCCTGAAACATCCAAGAAGGAGATGGAAGAAATCCGGAGGATCATTAAGAAGAGTGATTATGATGTGGTCGAACAATTGGGGCAGACCCCTTCCAAGATCTCTATGCTAGCCCTGCTGCTTTGCTCTGAAGCCCATGCCAAAGCACTGGTAAAATTTATGAAGACAACTCATGTGCCGCAAGAGACGTCTGCTGACCAGTTCCAGGACTGTGTGGCCAGTTTGACAGCTGATAATGGCCTGGCCTTCTCCGATGCTGACTTGACACCCCGGGGGAGAAAACACAATGATGCATTACATGTCTCAATGGAGTGCAGAGGAACAACCCTAGCTCATGTCTTGGTCGATACCGGATCATCTCTGAATATCTTGCCGAAAAAAGCCCTTGATAGATTGGACTGCGAGGGGATGACTTTAAAACCCAGCAATATAGTGGTTAGAGCTTTTGATGGATCGAAGAGGATGGTCCACGGGGAGGTGGACATCCCAATCAAGGTGGGAACTCAGGTCTTCAAATCCACTTTCTATGTGATGGACATCCTTCCTTCTTATTCCTGTCTGTTGGTACGCCCTTGGATCCACAATGCCGGTGCGGTCACCTCCACCTTGCATCAGATGCTCAAGTACCCCGTCCAAGGGAAGATCATAACTGTCCACGGGAGGAGGAGTATATGATTAGTCATCTGAATTCCTTCCGTTATGTGGAGTTAGATGGCGAATTCATAGAGACCCCTTTCCAACATTTTGAAGAAGTCTCTCAGGAAATAGCGGCGACCAGGGCGGTATCCTCAATTCCTATCATCACAAGACCTCCACCTCGGATGTCATCCCTAAAGGATGCAAGAGCAGTAGTGGAAGAAGAGGGATGCACAATCTGGGGTCAGCTTCCAGACATTCCTTACAAATCAGACAAGTTTGGCTTAGGATTTATTTCGAATGGTCAGAAGGTTGTGCGCCGTGCCCGTGCTGGGGGGCCACCTGTGAAGATTACCAATCAAAGCGTCAATGCAGTGGAAGACAATGAAGAGGAGGGCAGCTTGGAAGATTGGATATTTCCTACTGTCAGCGGAGGACTTTGCAACTGGGAAGCCAAAGACTTCGTTCTAATAACTTTCATACCGCAGTAATTTATCTTTTACATTTCTGTTGGACTATAATAATTCACAAACAATTCGCACTTTAAAAACCTTGTGTCTTACCCGAGGCACAATGGTCCATTTGTAAGGGTTTTTATTTCATCTACAAATGTCATTCAATGAATCATGGACGCTTTTTCACATATACACTTTTTGCTCATTGTGTTTCTTTTACATTTTATTGTTTTAAGATGGCTATACCCTTACACACACCCACACTCACAAATGCAAGTACCCTTACATTCCGGATCCCATGGGTAACGATACTGCTATAGCCTTCAGTGACTCTGAAGATCTGATCTACCAAGCCGAATACGAAGGTGAGGAAGATTATGAGGTGCCAGGGGAATTAGCCAGATTATTATAGCAAGAGGAAAGAGCAATTCAGCCTCATGAGAAGTAGTTGGATACAATCAACTTGGGTACTGAGGATGATAAAAAGGAAATCAAAGTGGGTGCTAATCTAGAGCTGAGTGCCAAGGAGCGCCTAATTCAGCTGTTGCATGATTATGTTGAGATCTTTTCCTGGTCATACGAAGACATGTCGGGACTCGATACAGACATTGTGGTACACCGTCTACCCACCAGAGAAGACTGTCCACCAGTGAAACAAAAGGTCCGCCGCATGAGACCTGACATGTCAGAGAAGATCAAAGCAGAAGTTATGAAACAATTCAATGCTGGATTTCTGGCTGTTACTTCCTATCCTCAATGGGTGGCCAACATTGTGCCCGTGCCTAAGAAGGACGGCAAAGTGAGAATGTGCGTGGATTATAGAGACTTAAACAGGGCCAGCCCTAAAGATGATTTTCCACTTCCACACATCGACATCCTGGTTGACAACACAGCTCAGCACAAAGTATTTTCTTTCATGGACGGATTCTCAGGCTATAACCAGATTAAAATGGCACCTGAGGACATGGAGAAAACTACTTTTGTCACACAGTGGGGTACGTTCTGCTACAAAGTGATGCCATTCGGACTGAAGAATGCCGGGGCAACCTATCAACGCGCCATGGTAGCTTTGTTTCATGATATGATATATCATGAGATAGAGGTCTACGTAGATGACATGATAGCCCGATCACAAACAGAAGAAGAACACCTTGATCACTTGCAAAAGCTATTTGTCAGGTTGAAGGAGTACAAGTTAAGATTGAATCTAAACAAGTGTACATTCAGAGTTCGGTCCGGTAAACTCTTAGGTTTCATTGTCAGCAACAAAGGCATCGAGGTTGATCCTGCCAAAGTCAAAGCTATACAAGAAATGCCTGCTCCTCGCATTGAGAAGGAAGTCAGAGGTTTTTTGGGACGCCTAAACTACATTGCCAGGTTTATTTCTCACCTAACGTCTACTTGTGAACTAATCTTCAAGCTGTTGAAGAAAGATCAAGCAGTCAGATGGAACGATGAATGTCAGATTGCTTTCGATAAAATCAAGGAGTATTTGCTAGAACCTCCTGTATTGATGCCACCCGTCGAGGGAAGACTGTTAATCATGTATCTGACTGTCTTAGAGAATTCAATGGGGTGCGTACTGGGGCAGCATGACGAGTCTGGCCGAAAAGAGCACGCCATTTATTAGGTTAGCAAAAAGTTTACCGACTGTGAAACCAGATATTCACTGCTCGAGAAAACTTGTTGCGCTTTGGTATGGGCTGCTCGCCGGCTAAGGCAGTATATGTTGACTCATACCACTTTGCTGATATCTAAGATGGATCCGATAAAGTACATCTTTGAGAAGCCTTCTTTCTCTGGGAGGATAGTCAGATGGCAGATGATCCTAACAGAATACGACATACAGTACACGACCCAAAAAGCTATAAAGGGCAGTGTGCTAGCTGATCATCTTGCCCATCAAGCTGTAGAAGATTATCAATCCATGAAGTTTGACTTCCCTGACGAAGACATCATGACATTAGACAATTGTGAAGAGATCAGACCATATGACGAACCTGAACAAGGATCCCGATGTACCCTGTACTTTGATGGGGCATCCAATGCACTTGGTAGCGGTATCGATGCTATGCTCATATATCCAGAAGGATGCCATACTCCTTTCACTGCCAGACTCTGGTTCAACTGTACGAACAACATGGCAGAGTACGGAGCATGCATCTTTGGTCTCAAGGTTGCCATAGACTTGGGAATCAAATCCTTAGATGTGTTTGGGGACTCAGCTTTGGTCATCAGTCAGATCAAAGGAGAGTGGGATACTAAGCATCCAAACCTCATCCCTTACAAAGAACATGTTTTGACATTATTACCACATTTCAAGCAGATTACCTTCGAGCATTTCCCGCGAGAAGAAAATCAGCTGGCAGATGCTCTAGCTACAATGTCATCTATGTTTAAACTTGATTGGGATAATTAGGCTCCCTAGATCTCCATTGAACGGATGGATGAACCAGCACATTATCATGAGATTAATACTAAAGAAGTAGTGGACCAGCCGTGGTTTCATGAAGTCAAAAGGTATCTCGAGGCTCAAGAATATCCCGAAGGAGCTTCAGTCAACGACAAAAAGTTCTTAAGGAGATTCTCAGCTAAGTTCTTCCTAAGTAATGGCATCCTGTACAGGCATAATCATGATTCTATTCTGCTCCGTTGTATGGACAAGATTGAAGCTGAAAAGATCATGGCTGAATTGCATGAGGGTACCTTTGGCACTCACTCTAGCGGGTATACGATGGCGAAGAAGATTCTACGGGCAGGCTATTACTGGTCTACCATGGAAGCTGACTGCTATCAACACTCCTGGACTTGTCATAAGTGTCAAATATATGCAGACAAGGTGCACGTGCCTCCTGTTCCTCTAAATGTCTTGACAGCTCCTTGGCCCTTCGCTATGTGGGGAATCGACATGATTGGAGAGATCAAGCCTACAACATCCAATGGACACCGCTTCATTCTAGTGGCCATTGACTATTTCACCAAGTGGGTCAAAGCAGCTTCCTTCGCATCTGTTACTAAGAATGTTGTTGCCCGCTTCATCAAGCATAATCTCATTTGCCGGTACGGTATCCCCGAAAGGATCACCACTGATAACGGTACAAACCTTAACAATACTATGATCACCACCTTGTGCGAGCCGTTCAAGATTCAACATCACAATTCATCTCCCTATCGGCCAAAGATGAATGGTGTGGTAAAAGCTGCTAACAAAAACATTAAGAATATCATACAAAAGATGACAGTCACCTACAAGGACTAGCATGAGATGCTACCGTTTGCTCTTCACGGGTACTGTACCACGGCTCGCACATCAACTGGGGCAACACCCTATTCTTTTGTTTATGGCATGGAGGTTGTTTTACCTATTGAGGTTCAGATTCCCTCTTTGAGAATCATGAAAGATGCAGGTTTGAATGAAGACGATTGGATTCAGACCCGACTTGATCAGCTAAACTTGATTGATGAAAAGAGACTTACTACTATTTGCCACGGTCAGACGTATCAAAAACGGATGATCAAGGCTTTCAACAAGAAAGTCAAACACTAAGTATATCAAGTTGGAGATCTAGTGATCAAGCGCATTATCTTACCACAAAGTGATCCCAGGGGCAAATGGACTCCTACCTATGAAGGACCATTTGTAATCAAGAACATCTTTTCTGGTGGGGCAATGATCTTAACCACCATGGACGATGACGACCTGCCACACCCTGCGAACGCAGACATAGTCAAAAGATACTACGCATAAAAGACCCGCTAGGTTGACACACCTAGGCAAAACAAGGGCATCCCGGCGAACCAAAAAGGTTCGAGAAAAAATTAGGGATAAATAAAAAAATTTGTACACTCGGCAAGTTGAAAACCCGAAAGGGCGACTTGGGCAAAAAAGGGTTTCCCGGTAGATCGAAAACCTGAAAGGGCGGTCCAGGCAAAAGTTAGGGAATCAAAGCGTATGACTATGTCTCGTCGGATCACTTTGAGGACAATCTCTTCACTAACAAACTCTGAGCTTCTGATCGACTCAATCATCTTTGGACGAAGCAACAGACAGACAAGATATTCGAAGATACGAAGGCTATAGCGGAATGGGAACCCCATGGGATTATTACACACATAGCTATTTTTCTTTGTATAAATTTTTCTTGCTTTTATGACACCATCCTCTTACTAGGATGTTTGTCTCCTTTGTACAAAATACTTATTCAAAGTAAATACAAAGATATCTCTTTCAAAGTACAGAAAACTATTTTCCCTTTTCTTTACACTTGTGTTTTTTATTTGCAAAAACGTCTAATGATTCATTGATGAACATATGCATTTGAACATAATTACTGTTTACAAATAAACAAGGTGGAAAAGATCAATTACTGACAGACTGAAAGGATAGAAAAACGTCTTTAGGCTATTCCATGAGAAATCCCTACAGTACTTCATCTAGATCCCCAGCTGAGCCAAAATCTTGGATTACAGATCCCCATCAGAGTTAAAACTTCAAACTACTAATCCCCAGCGGAGCCAAAGTTTCAAACTATCAATCCCCAGTAGAAACCATTCAGTTTCTTCAAATTCCCCAGCAAGTTATCTTGAAGCCTAAAAACTAGACAACAACTTCTGATAACTCCCCAGTAGAATGGCAGACAACCCAAATTCCTGAACCTACTCCCCAGCAGTAAGCCTTCTTCCCCACAGAGTTTTCATTGCTCCCTAACAGAATGAAGATTCTCTTTGTTAATTCCCCGCAGAAGTCATCAGAGTTTTCTTTATTCCCCAGCAGAATAAGGTTTCCCATGGTGTAATCCCCAGTAGAAGTCATCAATTTCTCCGGATTCCCCAAGAAGATTACTCAAGCAATATATGGCATTGCTCACAACAAAATTTTTGTCAATACTCCAACTTCAAGACATGAAGGATCCCTATATCTCCAGAGAAGTCGCCAAGGATTTCTTATTCTCAGTAATCAAGGATTTTTAATCCCCAACAGTCGCCAAGGATTTCTTATCCTCAGCAGTCGAGGATTTATTTTCCCCGACAGTAGTCAAGGATTTATTTTCCTCAGCAATATAGCACATCAGCTTACATGCGCATACATTACATCCATATGTCATAAACATTGATAAAAACACATATATTGCATCATACATTTCATGCATCATAACTTTGTGTTTCAGCTAACATTTTACCCTTTTCAGGATAAGATTAACATCTACCATTAATAATGTTCAAAGATTTCAGATACAGTACAGATACACTCCAGACACGGAAGTCATTATGTTACTCATTTAGATTTCAACATTCAGATACAGTCCAGATACGCTCCAGACACGGTTGCCATTCTGTTACTTATTCAGATTCCAGTTCAGATACGCTCCAGACACGGATGCCATTCTGGCCATTATTCAAATTTCAAATTCTAGATACAGTACAGATACACTCCAGACACAGAAGTCATTCTGTTACTCATTCAGATTCAACTATCAGATACAGTACGGATACGCTCCAGACACGGATGCTATTCTGTTACTCATTCCGATTTCAATATTCAGATACGCTCCAGACATGGATGCCATTATGGCCCTTGTTCAAATTTCAAGATCAGATACAGTACGGATACGCTCCAGACACGGATGCTATTCTGTTTCTCATTCATATTTCAAGTCTCCAGATACAGCTCAGATACGTTCCAGACGCGGATACCATTCTGATACTCATTCTTCTGACTTACAACTTACAATTCAACAAACATTCTTGGATGGCATCTACAAGCCCATCTCCAACAAGATTCTATCACCTCTCCAAATGGCATCTTTAAGCCCATTCCCTCAACTACACTTTATCGAGTGCAAATTTATGGGCACTCTAGTGTCCAATCATCTTTTAACTTCGAGTCATGATCGGCAAAACTCGCCAATCTAACTCTCCAGGTTCAAGAAGATTGAACAGGGGCAACTGTTGTACCCCAAAATTTTCCCTCTCATTTATCAAGATTTTTCTTACAAGACTTCTTGGACTCAAGACATGATTAAGGTTTGCTCAGCTCAGGATATCTCATCTTGCACTGATGACCCAAAATTAGGGTTTGAGTTTGCAGATGGATTTTTGGACAACCAATGCTTCATGTGACTTTAATACACCATCTTGGACTCATAAGATTGCTCATGTCAAGTTTCAAGCCTTGAATCACATTTTTGCTCAGTCAATTGGACAGTTGACCTAAAAATCAGTTGTATTGGGGAAAAAGTCAACCATGGCCAATTTATAGTCAAACTCCATAATTTTTGATCCACATCAACATTCTAGGCTCCTATGCACCATTTGATCAAGTTTGTATCACAACTCCTCAAGAAATTTGATCAAATTATCAAAAGGGCAAAATGGTCAAAATTAGGGTTTTGACTGAGAAAGGGCAATTTCTGATTTTTAACCTAGCCAATGACCAATTGGGTTCAAACATGATTTCAAGGGTTCAATGGCATCATCTTGACCTAATTACATGGTTCAAAAGATCTCAAGTTCATTGGATTGATAGATGAATTTTGCAGTCAACTGATCAAAAGTCAATTGTACACTGAAAAGTCAAACTTCGACTTTTTGGTCAAAATCAAGTGCCAGGGGTCATAATTCATCAAGATATGTCAAAATATGAAACTTGTTCACCAATAAAACCATTTTTGAAAATTAGGGTTTTGGATTTGAAAAATTTCATAACTTAGAATTTTTCTAAGTATGGAAATTTTCATATTTTTTCCAAACTTTCCACCACTTTTTCACCATGATGCAATTTGATTCAAAGAAAACTTCCAACATGAAAGTTGTATTCCTCCATGAAATCTACAACTTTTCTACACAAACTTTTCCCAAAAGATGCTTGTATCTCAAGTTATGAATTTGTGAACATAGGTCCATGAACTAAATAACTTAGTGAAATTTTGCCCTAATTTAGGCAGTTCTTTGACCCAACTTCATGGACATTTTTCACCTAGTTCCAAGAGGTATCTCAAAATGAATTTCAAATATGGATTATAGAGAACATTGAAAGCTTTCTAAAATGTCCAATAACTCTCCAAGATCATTTGTGGTTAGGGAGAATCGAAAAAGAGAAATAGGGATTTTATCACTTTTGCTCATGCCATTTTTACAATGCATCAAGTTGCAAATCTGATCTTGGATGCTTGTACCTTGCATTACAGGTCCTAAACTCATTCTACACTCCATAGTTAAATGAAAACTCAAAGGATAAGGGCTTTATCTTTGATTTTGGAGCATTGTACAAGAGATAATTCCATTAATGGCATAAAGGTTACAATGCCATTTTCATTAAGTGAGCTTTTGTAACTTTATCAATCTTGAGCCTTGGACCTGTTTCTTTGAGGCAAGCAATCTCCAAATATCTTAAGCAATGTGTACCAACTCCTATCAGCTTACAAGCAAGCAGTACAAGCATGTTAGTCTAAGTCATGTCACTTTTCTTAAAATGCAAGAAAGTTGGCCAAAAGTGCTAGAACTTGTACAACTAGTAAGAGTGGACTTTGTATCCATTCTATACATACTCACAAACTTATCACAAGGCTAAACACGAATTGATAGCATCCAAAACACTCTCAAGCTCAAAAAAACACAAAATTCTGCCAAAACATTGTAGTTCTGCAAAATCATTGCCAACTTCATTTTGGCTCGTGCGTTTTGCCCTTTAACATTTGAAACACTTCATACACATTATACCAAAGCAGTCCAAGCATTCATCCTGCATCTGTAAGCCCTGTTTCAGCCATTGCCATTTTCAAACTTGGGGCTTGCAACTTGACTTCTACAGAGAGTTTTGGCCATCCACAAAGCAAGCTAGGTATTGGAATAGTTTTAAGGAAGTTCAAGGAAGCTCACACGATCCTCAGGCCTCACTCAAAGTCCCCAAATTGTCATATCCAAATCCAGCTGAAGGAGGTATTTTTCAAATCTTTATCTCTCAATTTAGCATCCTCAAGCCACGATTTGTGAAGAAAAAATGTAGCCCTTATCTTGGTGAAGTTGTACATATGCATATTTGTCATTTATATTAACTGTGCCAAGAGAATTTGAAGCTTGAAGTTCCTGGATTTTTTAGGTCACGATTTAGGGCTGATAAAATTCTCCCTGATCTTTTAGAGTTAGTTACAAATCTTATATGGTTGGAATCGTGAGATTGAATGCTACAAGTTTCATGTTACAAGTTTTTTGTTTTTGTGCAAGCATTTGAGAGTTACAGGTTTGAACCATAAGCGCGCGAAGGAGAAGGTACCAAGGACAGGGATGAAGCTGTTGTTCTGGGATTTTTTTGTTGTTTCTGGCCTTTTTGGTTTTGCTATTCACACCCCCTAACTTGCTTTTGCACCCCCCTGGTTATTTTCTTATATTTTTACATTTTCTTGCATATTTTATATTTACTACTTGCATTTATTTTTTCTAATGATAAAAAATACCCAAAAATAATTTATTTATTTTCACACTTTTATTTTATTTTTTCATTATTTTTTGGCAAAAAAATTAGTTTATTAGGATAATAGTTGTTATTTTCTTAAATAAATTTATAAATATATTTAAAAATACAATACATTTTTATTATGTTATTTATATAAATAAAATATTTATTTTCATACATATTTTAATTTTTAATATTCTGTACATAATATTATTTATTATTTTCTTGTACAAAAATGGACAAAATAAATAATAGGAAACATATATTTCTTTTAATAAAAAATTAGGGTTTCCCCCTTTCAAAAATAATAATATTATTTTTCCTTATTTTCTAGGGTTAATTAATTTTATTTTCTCATACCTTAAACAAATACAAAACATTTTTTCCATAAATACATTGCATTGTATATTTAAATATTTGTATATTTATTTACTCGCACAATATTCAATTGGGTTGTAATAGTATTTTTAGGGTTTATTTTGTGCAATATCCCCATTCAAAAACTTGTATCCCCCCTCCCATAATAATTGTTGTAATAGCTTAGTTTACATTTACGCAATTTATCGCTTTTATACCATGTTTAGTAAACTAGGGTTTGCATGACAAGACTAAAAACAAACAAATAGACAAGACCTAATACAAGACAAATCAAATGCATGAAAAATGACACACATTTCACACAAACACCCTTAGGATTTCACCCACTTGGTTGCCTAAACAAAAATGGCCATGTTACGCACGCGAAGTATCTTGGCAAAACAAAACAAAAATAAGATCATAGTCCCTCGATGACGCTATCAAAAGGTTGCCTGAACAAAAATGATCTTGGTCCCTCAAACATGCTAAGATACTTGGCAACATTGCTATCATGGCCATACGATGACCCACGCCCGTCCCATTAACATCCAAAGATAGGGTTGTTTACCAAATCAATGGTAAACCAACAATGTCAAAGGAATAAAAATGAACAAGAAATACTTTTGAGTAGGTAGATGCTTCTAGTTACTTGATCAATTTCAAAACAATCCTTTCTATTTTCCAAAACAAACACACACACATTTCAAAACATCTTACAAAACATTGAAACATTTTTTAAAAGACAAACATCTTTGTATACATTCTTACGAACGGGAATCATTACAAAGATCGCCTAAACAATGGCCTCTTTTCAAAATACTTTCAAAACCACACAAAGCACCATTTCAAACAATTTCAAAGCAAAGCAAGTGATCTAAACAAGTAACTAAGATCCCATGGAAAACCATGGATGAAAAGGGTGCTAGCACCTTCCCTTTTCATAATCTACCCCCCGAACTCAAGAAAACATCTCAAAGGTCTTTCCTGTGCTTTTTTACCTTTCCTTTTGGATAAAAGAAAAGTCGGTGGAGACTCTTGCTAATCGTGACATTTGCAAACACAAACGCAAAACCTCAAGTCACTTCTCTCACCGCATCACACAATCAGATTAAGATGGCTCCCGAGGATATGGAGAAGACAACCTTCGTCACACAGTGGGGTACCTTTTGCTACAAAGTCATGCCTTTCGGGTTAAAGAATGATGGGGCAACATATCAGCGCACCATGGTCGCTTTATTCCATGACATGTTTCATCATGAGATTGAGGTATACGTTGACGACATGATTGCAAGGTCCCAGACTGAGGAAGAACATCTTGACCATCTTTAAAATCTATTTGACAGGTTGAAGATGTATAAGCCGAGGTTAAACCCAAACAAGTGCACCTTCGGTGTGAGGTCTGGTAAGCTGCTGGGTTTCGTCGTTAGTGATAAAGGTATTCAAGTGGATCCTACAAAGGTGAAGGCTATACAGGAAATGCCATCTCCCCGAACAGAAAAATAAGTCAAAGGCTTTTTGGGACGTCTGAATTACATTGCCCGATTCATCTCGCACCTGACTGCTACTTGTGAACCAATCTTCAAGTTGTTGAAGAAAGATCAAGTAGTGAGATGGAATAATGAATGTCAAGCCGCTTTCGAAAGGATCAAAGAATATCTCCAAGAGCCTCCTATTCTGATGCCTCCAGTTGAAGAAAGACCTTTGATCTTATACTTGACAGTACTCGACAATTCGATGGGGTGTGTGCTGGGGCAGCATGACGAGTCTGGCCGAAAAGAGCATGCTATTTACTACCTTAGCAAAAAGTTTACCGACTGTGAGACCCGATACTTACTGCTTGAGAAAACTTGCTGCGCTTTGGCATGGGCTGCTCGCCGGCTGAGACAGTATATGCTGACTCACACTACTCTATTGATATCAAAGATGGATCCTATCAAGTATATCTTTGAAAAGCCTGCCTTATCCGGAAGAATAGCAAGATGGCAGATGATCTTGACCGAGTATGACATCCAATACACGACCCAAAAGGCAATCAAGGGAAGTGTATTGGCAGATCATTTTGCATATCAGGCAGTGGACGATTACCAGTCTATGAACTTTGAATTCCCGAATGAGAACATCGTGGTGGTGACTGACTGTGAAACACCTGGACCAGATGAAGGACCCGAGGAGGGATCCCGATGATCTATGTATTTCGATGGAGCTTCAAACGCTTTGAGTAATGGCATTGGCGCCGTGATCATATCTCCTGAAGGCTGTCATACTCCATTCACCGCCTGATTATGTTTTAACTGCACCAATAACATGGCGGAGTATGAAGCATGCATTATGGGTCTTCGAGCAGCTATTGACCTAAGGATTAAGTTCTTAAGTGTATTCGGAGATTCCGCTCTCGTGATCAGTTAGATCAAAGGCAAGTGGGATACGAAACATCCAAATCTTATTCCTTACAAAGAGTATGTGTTAACGTTGATTCCGCACTTTGAGGAGATAACCTTTGAACACTTCTCCAGAGAGGAGAATCAGTTGGCGGACGCGCTAGCTACTATGTCTTCTATGTTCAAGGTCAGATGGGACAATGAGGCTCCGTGGATTACCATTGAGAGCTTGGACGAACCCACACATTGCTGTGACATTAAGACTGAAGAGGTAACAGATAAACCCTGGTTTCATGAGGTAAAGAGGTATCTTGAGGCTCAGGAGTACCCCGAAGGTGCATCTGTTAATGATAAGAAGTTTCTGAGGAGATTTGCGGTGAATTTATTCATCAACAATGGAATTCTCTACAAGCGTAATCATGATTCGACCTTACTGCGTTGTGTGGACAAGAACGAGGCAGAAAGGATTATTATATATTTACATGAAGGTACTTTCAGGACTCATTCCAGTGGACACACCATGGCGAAGAAAATCCTACGGGCAGGATATTATTGGTCTACCATGGAAGCCGACTGTTATCAGCATTCTCGGACTTGTCATAAGTGCCAAGTCTATGCTGATAAAGTGCACATACCTCCAGTACCTCTGAACGTCTTGACAGCTCCTTGGCCTTTTGCAATGTGGGGCATCGACATGATCGGTGAAATCAGACCTACTGCGTCCAACGGGAATCGTTCCATCTTCGTAGCGATTGATTACTTCACAAAGTGGGTTGAGGCAGCATCCTTTGCTACAGTAACCAAGAACGTCGTGGCACGATTTATTCGGCACAATCTGATCTGTCGATATGGTGTACCAGAGAGGATCATTACGGACAATGGTACAAATCTAAACAATACGATGATCACCGAGCTCTGTAAGCAGTTCAAGATACAACATCACAACTCTTCTCCTTATCGGCCGAAGATGAATGGGGCTGTTGAAGCGGCTAATAAGAATATCAAGAAGATTGTGCAGAAGATGACAGTGACATATAAAGACTGGCACGAGATGTTACCATTTGCTCTGCATGGGTACCATACCTCAACACAGACGTCAACAGGGGCAATACCCTATTCCTTGGTATATGGCATGGAGGCCGTCTTGCCCTTTGAAGTTCAGATACCCTCTCTTTGAATTATGAAGGATGCAGGTTTGAGAGAGGATGATTGGATCCAGACCCGGCTTGATCAACTGAACTTAATTGACAAGAAGAGACTCATTGCTATTTGTCATGGTCAAACGTACCAAAAACGGATGATCAAGGCATTTAACAAGAAAGTTAAAGGATAAGAGTATCAAATCGGGGATCTGGTGATCAAACGTATCATATCACCTCAAAGTGATCCCAGGGGCAAATGGACCCCTACTTACGAAGGGCCATTTGTGGTTAAGAACATTTTCTCGGGAGGAGCCATGATTCCAACCACCATGGATGGTGACGACCTTCCTCACCCCGTCAATGCAGACATAGTGAAAAAATACTATGCATAAATAAAGACCCGCTAGGTTGACTGGCCTAGGAAAAAATAAGGGCTTCCCAGCGAACCAAAAGGGTTCGGGCAAAAATAAGGGATGGAAATGAAAAAATCTATACACCCGGCGAGTCGAAAACCTGAAAAGGCGGCTTGGGAAAAAAGGGTATCCCGGTGGACTAAAAACCCGAAAGGGTCGTCCAGGAAAAAATTAGGGATTAAAGTGTAGCACTATGTCTCATTGGATCACCTTGCCATCAGACTTCGGTATCGACTATCAAGCTCGGACGGCAGTAATCAATTTGATCTACCTTCAACCGAGTAGCAAAGTGATGATATGTTCGAGGACATAAAGCCAATAGCAGAGTTGGAACCCAGTGGGATTGTTCACATAGCTGTTTTTCTTTATTTTTCACAAATTGTATAAATTCTATTGTTCGGCGGCATTCTCTTACTAGGACGTCAGCCTCTTGTACAAAAACACTGATTTACAGGCTAATTTCAAAGTTAATACAATTCATTTTCACAAAGAAAGTTCAAATTGCTTTTCTTTTTCTGTTTTGTTTTGCAAGAACGTCCAATGTTCATTTTTGCTATATGCATTTGACAATAATTGCTGCTCATGAATATTTACATACAAAACAAAGGACGATTACTCATAATATCATAAACAGGGGCAAACAAGAAATGCCCAAACCGTACAGTTGCTCTATCCACCAGGTATAGGGATAGTCCTAGTTGGAGAAAAACGATTGAAAGTACATTCACTCCCCGCAGAGTAAGGAGAAAGACAATGGTGTTAATTGTCCCCAGCTGAGGTTCGCAACCGCGAACGAATCAGCGATATTCTCCCCAAGCAGAGTTTATCTACCACCAGCACTGAGAGAATCATCCCCAGTAGAGTCTAAAAGATTATTCCCAGTGAAATCGCAACTAGAAAATCATCCCCAGCGGAGTTCATTCCTTTTACAAACAGAAACTCAATCCCTGACAGAGTTTATCATCGCCGACAATGAGGATTCATCCCCAACCGAGGTTATTTCTCCAAATCAACAGGTCCTCTAGAAGAATATGTCCTCCCCACAGAGACATTTCCTCGTCAGTTTATTCCCCAGCGAAGTTATCCTCTCCTGCAGGTTTATTCTCACAATCATCTTCATTAACTATCCCCAGCGGAAACGAAGAATTCAACTCTTTTCTCCAGCAGCAATCCGGGATTTATTTTCCCCAGCTAAAAACATCACATTTCCATACATCATGACACATGCATATACGCATCATACAACACAATCTCATTTATTTTGGGAACATCGTTGCTTGATACATATCATGCATTACATACAACTAACCTTTACCTTTCAGGAAAGATACAATCAAATTCTCACAAAATTCTCACTGTAAAGCCCGGGTACGACTGGATAACAGTCTAATCCCCAGTTAAATACGGACGAGTGAAGCTCCTAAAATTCAACTTTCCTCTTTAAACTGAGATGATTCCTCAGTCGAATACGGACGACCGAAGTTCCTAAAATTTAACTGAGATGATTCCTCAGTCGAATACGGACGACTGAAGCTCCTAAAATTCAACTTTCCTATTTAAATAGAGATGTTTCCTTAGTCGAATACGGACGACCGAAGTTCCTAAAATTCAACAGAGATGATTCCTTATTCGAATACGGACGACCGAAGTTCCTAAAATTCAACAGAGATGTTTCCTCAGTAGAATACGGACGACCGAAGTTCCTAAAATTCAACAGAGATGTTTCCTCAGTAGAATACGGACGACCGAAGTTCCTAAAATTCAACAAAGATGTTTCCTCAGCAGAATACGGACGACTGAAGTTCCTAAAATTCAAACAGAGACGACTCACCAGCAGAATAACGGACGATCGAAGCTCCTAAAATTCTATTTCTCTCAAGACAGAGATCAGCATTCCCCAATGGAATCTTCCTAAACGACAGGTATACAAGCTCTCGTTAAGGAATCTCTTATGTGATCGAAACTCCTTAAGATGGCATCTTTAAGCCCATCCCCTCATCAGAAATTTCCAAATGTCATCTGTAATCCCATTCCCGATATTACAAGACGAACACCACTCCATGCGAGTGCAAATTTCTGGGCACTTTAGTGTTCAATCATCTTCCACCTTCGGATCACGAAAGGCACGAAAGCCAATCTACATCCTCAGGTTTAAGAAGATTGAACAGGGGCAGCTGTTGTACCCCAAAATTTGCCCTCCCATATTTCTCAAAACATTTCAAGAATGATACTCAAGTTGCTCAAGGTAGTCCAAGTGTTGGCCAGACAAGCTCTCTCCTAAGGCAGTCTACCTCAAATTAGGGTTTCATGTTGCATCAAAATACTTGAGTCCAAAGGACACAAAATGCTAAACATTGCCCTAATATGTTTTCAAGAACATCCATGTCAAGTTTCAAGCCCTACAGTGGAAATTTGCTCAGTCAATTGCTCAAAGGCCTGAAAATCGACTGTGCAAGGGCAAAAGTCAACTGTGGCCCCCATACAGTCAAACTTCAAGATTTTTGGTCAACATCCTCATTTTGAAGCATATTTCATCATTTGATCAAGGCTTGATCATGATTCATCAAGGATTTCTCATAATTCATCAAGAACCAAAAGTTGCTAAATTAGGGTTTTGTAGGAAAAGTCAACTCAACTTTGACCAAGCATAACTTTCTCATACTTTATGTGAAATGACCTATCCAAAGCTCATTTTTAAAAGGATTCAATTACCTACAATCCATCTTCATCTCTAAAGTTCAAAATATGCACTCACAAGAAGTTATGAATTTGGACATTATAGGTCTTTTTAAAAAGTCAACAAAAACACCTTTTTTGTCAAAGCTTCATACTTGAGCATGTAATACCAAATTGAGATGGGACCAAAAGGGTTGCTTAGAGTACATCTCAATATTTCTAAAAAGTCTAAGAACACCTCCAAAGAGTCAAAATTGAGGAAGTTATGCATTACTGAAGTTGACCTTTTTTGCAAAATTGCCAAAAGTCAACTATGCCTAAAACTTCAAATTTTGCCAAATGGACCCAATCTTTTTCACTTGTTTTGAGTTGGAAACATAGTCCACGAGATCTAGCCCTTGCCACTTGTCCTTATCATGTTTTAATTATTTATTTTGATTTTTATTTGAATTAATTCAATTTAAATCAAAACAAATCATATAAAATCTAAAATACTGAAAACACAAGATTTTGTGCTTGTTTCAGGTCTTAAATTACAGCTAGCAAGTATTCAAATTCGCGTGAAGGCATATATGCACAAAAAGATTGATTTTAGGCCAATTTTTGAATGATATTCAAGAGAATAAAATCACAATCAAATTCAATAACGGAAGAAGATTGAGTGCATTCTATCAACCCTAATCCATTCCTTGATACAAATAGAACAAAGGCAGACCATAAACTAGGTTAGAAAGAGGCGCAACATCAAGAACAAAAACGTGAAAAATCAAGAAAAAGTGCAAGATCGAATTCTTATTTCCAGGCATCCTCAAGGCCTTCTAGCTATCCCAATCGACTCCTGGGAGTGTCAGCAAGCTAAAGCAATCAAAAACCAAGCCTTTCTAGTACCCAAAAGCACTGTAAGTCCATCACGACATCTCTTCTTTTTTGAATTAGAATTTCATGATATGGACATTGTTAGCATGAATTAACCACATATTCTTGATCCATGGAACATTTGCAAGCTTTCTGCATCATTTAATTTCATTTATATGTCATGTGCAAGATTTCACCATGGCTAGGTTTTGTAGCTTCGAATTAGGGTTTTTGCTTGCAGGTGAAATTAGCTTTGATGAAGGGTACCATCATGTTCAGAATAATGAGACGAATCCAACCATGGCGTTAGGTGTCATTTATATGACCCATGGAAGATTTGGGAACGAACCCTGTTTATAGCAACGGACAAACGTCCGTAGGTAAAAGTCTGGGACTTTTACCAACGGAACAAGGTCAGGGATGACCTGCGTGTCACATTCCTATTGGCATATTCAAACTCTGGCGCGTTTTTTTTTCATTCTCCACTAACACACTTTTTTATATATTATCATTATTTCTTGTTATATGTACAACAAAGACCAACAGCTCAGCTGGTTGCCAAGCGTTGGAAATTGCCTTGGGGCCTGGTTTTGAATCCCAGGTCCCCCACTTTTCTCAATATTATTTTCTTTCAAGAAATTACATGCGTGCACAAGCCAGGAGACTACCATGCTCCCTCATCATCTATCATGCCAAATGTCCTGAGGCCAGATCCAAGGGCCATGATGGGAGGAACACCAAAGGCAAGGTCAAAGCAATCACACTGGATCCAGGAAGTCAACGTGGACTTCCATCTTTTGGCCCAAAATTCTGATTTTGGCACCCCCCTAATTGCAGGCCCAATATATTTTCTCTATTTTCTTTTATATTTTATTTTATTTCTTTTAATTTATTTATTTTATTTTACTAACCAATTAAATTATTTTCTTTTTATCAAAAATCACAAAAAACATTACTTTTCATAAATTAGATATAGATTTTATTTTTATTAAAAATTAATTAATTTAATTAGGTTATTAATTTTAGATAATTTTAATTCTTTTTGTACATAATTAAAATTAATTAGAACAAAAAGGTTTTATTTCTAATTTAATTATTTTCTTTTCTTAAAAATAACCAAAAAAACCAAAATAGGTCATGTAATTATTTTTATTAATTAATTTAATTAACTAATTAATTGCATATTTAATTTAGAAAACTTATTTCTTTTATTAAAAACAACAAAAAAACAATTCTTCTTTTAAATAGGTTAAAAGGGTCAAAACCCTAATTTCTCGTCGATCTAATTTTCCTCGTGCGCTTTATTATTATTTTTATCTATATTGATGTAACTGCTTACAGTTTGTAATAGTTTAATTAGGACGTTTATTTATTTTCATCGCTTTATTTTGAAAGGGTTTGTTTTTGGCTATGTAAATACCCGAAGCCTTGTAATAGCGTAGTTTAAATTCCGCACTTTAAATTCTGTAAATTATTAACTGTTAGATGTATGATATTAGGATGCATGACAAGAATGTATGATTAATTTTTAAAACAGTTAGATCGCCCTAAATGTGCAAAGATAAATAAACTGAAATTGAATCACTCGCACATGCACACTCCTAGGGTACACTCCCACTTGGTTGCCTTCGGTAAACGGTCATTGAGTATAAGATGATTTAGTGGTCGTCCTTTTGTCTAAACAAAGATCAAAGTCCCGATTCGGAAAAGTTGCCTCGGAAAGGTTGCCTCAGAATTGTTGCCTCGAATAATTGATCTAAGACACTAGGATTACTACTAAGATGTCCTAACATTGCTTTGGTGATCGTACGTCCCTTTCGAATTGACCCTCAAAACTCCAACGATGGTGCTACCTACTCACTAATAGTGGGATAGCGTTGTCTAAAGGAAACGAACACATAACGATACTTTTTTCGAGTAGGTAGATTAGCTCTTAAGTACTTGCTCAAACCAAACAAAACTTTTCACACTTACACTCCTTTACAAACAAAGTTTTCAAAATCACTTCATTACACTCTTGAAGAAAGAAGCAAGAGTTAAATCGAAGTCAAAACAAAAGCTTTTCAAATCATGCGAACACAAAGAAAACAATTTTGAAAATGATGAGCAAGTACCTAAGAGCCCGTAGATAACTACAGATAGAAAGGGTGCTAATACCTTCCCTTTTTATAAATCTACCCCCCGTACTTAGAAATATCTCGAAAAAGGAATTTTTCTGTTCTTTTTTCCTTTCCTTGTTGGATAAAATAAAAGTCGGTGGCGACTCTTGCTTACCGCGACATTTTGCAAACACAAACGCAAAACACAAACCAGCAAATTCCTTAACAAAAGAGGGAAACACGTCCCGGTTCTGGCCACCGTACAACAATGATAAACCATTGAGAGATTTAAACTGAACCAACAGGGGTTTGGAAAAGAATTCGGATAAATCTTGGAGCGACTTCTCTGAACTAGAGAAAGATGTCTGCATGAAAGAATCAGGATAAACCGTTGAGAGATTTAAACTGAACCAGCAGGGGTATGGAAAATAATCAGAATAAATCTTAGAGCGGTTTATCTTAACCAGAGAAGATGTCTACGGGAAAGAATCAGGATAAACTGTTGAGAGATTTAAACTGAACCAGCAGGGGTCTGGAAAAGAATCAGAATAATTCTTATTGATTTATCTGAACCAAAGAAGATGTCTGCAGGAAAGAATAAGGATAAACCATTGAGAGATTTAAAATGAACCAACAGGGGTCTGGAAAATAATTAGGATAAATCTTGGAGCGGTTTATCTGAACCAGAGAAGATGTCTACGGGAAAAAATTAGGATAAACCGTTGAGAGATTTAAACTGAACCAGCAGGGGTCTGGAAAAGAATCAGAATAATTCTTGGAGCGATTTATCT
This sequence comes from Vicia faba, assembly GCA_948472305.1. Classification (NCBI taxonomy): domain Eukaryota; kingdom Viridiplantae; phylum Streptophyta; class Magnoliopsida; order Fabales; family Fabaceae; genus Vicia; species Vicia faba. The sequence goes on along the minus strand of OX451737.1, from coordinate 1,684,230,875 downwards.
GAACCAGAGAAGATGTCTGTAGGAATGAATCAGGATAAACCGTTGAGAGATTTAAACTGAACCAGCAGGGGTCTGGAAAAGAATCAGGATAAATCTTGGAGCGATTTATCTGAACCAGAGAAGATGTCTGTAGGAAAGAATCAGGATAAACCGCTGAGAGATTTAAACTGAACCAGCAGGGGTCTGGAAAAGAATCAAAATAAATCTTTGAGCGATTTATCTGAACCAGAGAAGATGTCTGTAAGAAAGAATCATGATAAACCATTGAGATATTTAAACTGAACCAACAGGGGTCTGGAAAAGAATCAGGATAAATCTTGGAGCGATTTATCTGAACCAGAGAAGATGTCTGCAGGAAAGAATCAGGATAAACCGTTGAGAGATTTAAACTAAACCAACAGGGGTCTAGAAAAGAATCAGGATAAATCTTAGAGCGATTTATCTGAACCAGAGAAGAAGTCTGCAAGAAAGAATCGGGATAAACCATTGAGTTATTTAAACTGAACCAGCAGGAGTCTAAAGAAAGTAATTGTCATGTAGATAGTCACCCCATCTTGTTTCGGGAATTGATCTACGATTGATTTGTTCATAGATATTTGCCTTGTCTTGTTGAAAATTTGATAATAATTTTCTGTTGATTGATCTTTCCTAAAAAAGGTAAAGAGTTAGTTGTATGTGATGCCATGATGCATAGTGAAATGAGATTGTGATATATGCATTTGTGTCATTGATTTTTATGATGTATGGATGTGATGTATGCGCATGTAAGCTGTTCTACTGCAATGTTGTCGGATTGGGGAAAATAAATCCCCGACTACCGCTGGGAATGAGGAGTGTAAGTCTTCACATTTTGTTGAAGTTGAAGTGTTGAATGTTGGGTTTCCATAATCAGAGAAATAAACTCTGTTAGGGAAGAGAAACGTCGTGTATTGCCTGTGGGCTTTGTGAAATCCTGCTGGGAAATCCTGAGAAGCTAGGCGACTTTTGCTGGGGAATATTTGAGGTGGTAACTGGAAGTTTTGCTCCGTCGGGGATATAAAGGCAAAAGACACCAATAGGATACATGCTGGGGATATGACAATGATCCTGTAACAGGATGTTCTTGCTTCTGCTCTGTTGGAGAAAGTACCTGCGGGGGTTTTGTGGAATGGCCCACAGATGTTGTCATGTTTCTTAAAGCCATTAGTAATTGTCTTTCTGTTTAGTTTCCCTTTTTTATGCGTTCATTTATAAACAGTAATTACATTCAAATGCATACGTTCAAGAATAAATACTGGACGTTTTTTGCAAATAAAACAGGAATATTAAAAGAGAGACAGATATTTTCTCACTTTTAAAGGAATATTTTTGTATTAACTTGAATAAGTGTTTTTGTACAAAGAGACGAATATCCTAGTAAGAGAATGTCATCGTAAAAATGAAAATTGATACAAAGAAATGACAACTATGTGAAATAATCCCATGGGGTTCCCATTCTGTGATAGCCTTCATGTCTCTGAGCGTCTCATCCACTTGCTACTTTGTCCGAAGTTGATTGGATTGATTAGAACCGTTTGAGTTTAACAATTGATGCTGAAGATTGGTTGTAAGGTGATCCAACGGGACATAGTCATACGCCTCAAATCCCTAATTTTTTCCTAGACCACCCTTTCGGGTTTTCAGTCCACCGGGATACCCTTTTTTGCCCAAGTCTCCTTTTCATGTTTTCATCTTACCGGGTGTACAAATTTTCGTATTTTTCCCTAATTTTTGCTCGAACCCTTTTGGTTTGCCGGGATGCCCTAATTTTTGCCTAGGCCAGTCGACCTAGCAAGTCTTTGTTCATGCGTATTATCTTTTAATTATGTCCGCAGTTACAGGGTGTGGAAGGTCGTCGCCGTCCATAGTGGTTAAGATCATCGCCCCATCAAAAAATATGTTTTTTTATCACAAATGGTCCTTCGTATGTAGGGGTTCATTTGCCCTTGGGATCACCTTGTGGTAGTATGATACGCTTGATTACCAAGTCACCAACCCGATATACCTGACATCTAACCTTCTTGTTAAAAGCTTTGATCATACGCTTTTGGTATATCTGGCCATGGCAGACAGTCGTAAGCCTCTTCTTATCAATCAAGTTCAGCTGATCAAGTCGAGTTTGAATCCATTCATCTTCACTCAACCCTGCATCCTTTATGATTCTCAGAGAATGTATTTGGACTTGAATTGGTAGGACAGCTTCCATGTCGTATACCAAAGAGAAAGGAGTTGGCCTTGTTGATGTACGCGCCGTGGTACGTTAACCATGGAGAGAAAATGGTAACATCTCGTGCCAATCCTTATAGGTCACTGTCATTTTTTGTATGATCTTCTTGATGTTTTTATTAGCGGCTTCTACAGCGCCATTCATCTTCGCCTGGTAAGGAGAAGAGTTAAGATGATGGATCTTGAATTGTGCGCATAGTGCAGTGATCATAGTATTATTGAGATTTGTACCATTATCTGTGATGATTAATTCCGGAATACCGTATCGACAGATAATATTCTGTTTGATAAATCGGGCCACAACATTCTTGGTGACAGAAGCAAAGGAAGCTGCCTTAACCCTCTTCGTGAAGTAATCAATGGCAACCAAGATGAAGCGGTGTCCATTGGAAGTTGTAGGTTTGATTTCTCCAATCATGTCATTGCCCCACATCGTGAATGTCCAAGGAGCAGTTAGGACGTTTAGAGGAGCTGGAGGCACATGTATCTTGTTAGCGTAGGTCTGACACTTGTGACAGGTTCGTGAATGCTGATGACAATCTGCTTCCATGGTGGACCAGTAGTATCCTTCCCGTAGGATCTTTGTAGCCATCGTGTGCCCACTAGAATGGGTTCCAAAGGTGACTTCATGTAAATCAACCATGATCTTTTTTGCCTCACTTTTGTCTACGCACCGAAGTAAGGTAGAGTCGTGGTTGCGCTTGTAGAGAATCCCATTACTGGGGAAGAACTTAGCAGAGAATCTTCTCAGGAAATTCTTGTCGTTGACTGAAGCTCCCTCCAGATACTCTTGGGCCTCAAGATATCTCTTAATTTCATGGAACCAAGGCTTGTCCACTACTTCATTAGTATCGATCTCGTGACAATAAGCTGGTTCGTCCATTCTCTCGATGGTGATCTGAGGAGCCTCATTATCCCACTTGATCTTGAACATGGATGACATAGTTGCTAGCGCGTCTTCTAGTTGATTTTCTTCTCGTGGAAAATGCTCAAAGGTAATTTATTCAAAATGTGGGATTAATGTCAACACATGTTCTTTGTAGGGGATGAGACTATGCTGCTTCGTGTCCCATTCTCCTTTGATCTGGCTGATGACTAAGGCTGAATCTCCAAATACACTTAAGGATCTGATTCCTAAATCCATGGCAGCTTTGAGACCCATAATACACGCTTCATATTCCACCATATTATTGGTACAGTTGAAACACAGCCTAGCAGTGAAGGGGGTATGACAACCTTCAGGGGATATGATTACATCGCCTATACCGTTGCTGAGTGCGTTGGAAGCTTTATCAAAAACCATGGTCCATCGGGATCCTTGTTCAGGTTTTTCATATGGTCTAAGTTCTTCATAATTGTTTACTAACATGATGTCTTCGTCCGCGAAATTCATGGATTGATAGTCATCCATAGCCTGATGAACAAGGTGATCGGCTAACACACTTCCCTTTATTGCTTTCTGGGAAATGTATTGAATGTCGTATTCAGTCAGGACCATCTGCCATCTTGCTATTCTTCCAGAGAGGGCGGGCTTCTCGAATAAGTATTTAATTGGATCTATCTTGGATATCAATAAGGTAGTGTAAGTCAGCATATACTGTCTCAACCGACGAGCAGGCTATGCTAGAGCGCAACAAGTTTTCTCGAGCAGTGAATATCTGGTCTCACAGTCGATAAACTTTTTTCTCAGGTAGTATATTGCATGTTCTTTTCAGTCAGACTCGTCATGCTGTCCCAACACACACACCCATTGAATTTTCCAAGACAGTTAGATACATGATCAAAGGTCTTCCCTCGATTGGAGGCATCAAAATGGGAGGCTCTTGAAGGTACTCTTTGACCCTGTCGAAGGCAGCCTGGAAGTCGTCGTTCCATTCCACCACTTGATCTTTCTTTAGCAATTTGAAGATTGGTTCACAGGTAGCGGTTAGGTGAGAAATTAAGTTGGCGATGTAGTTTAGTCGTCCTAAGAATCCCCTAACTTCCTTCTCAGTGCAAGGAGTAGGCATTTCTTGTATTTCTTTCACCTTTGCAGGGTCCACTTAGATACCTTTTCCGCTGACAGTGAAGCCTAGGAGTTTACCGGACCTCACTCCAAAAGTGCATTTATGCGGGTTTAGCCTCAGTTTGTATTTCTTCAGTTTTTCAAACAGTTTATGTAGATGGTCAAGGTGTTCCTCTTCAGTTTGAGATCTGGCTATCATGTCATCCACGTAGACCTCTATCTCATGATGGATCATGTCGTGAAACAGAGCTACCATGGCACATTGATAGGTTGCCCCAGCATTTTTCAACCCGAATGGCATGGCTTTGTAACAGAATGTGCCCCACTGTGTGACGAAGGTCGTTTTCTCCATGTCCTCAGGTGCCATTTTGATCTTGTTGTATCTGGAGAAACCATCCATGAAGGAAAATACTTTATGTTATGCGGTGTTGTCAACCACAATATCGATATGGGGAAGCGGGAAGTCATCCTTGGGGCTTGCCCTATTTAAATCTCTGTAGTCCACACACATATGTACCTTACCGTCCTTTTTAGGCATTGGAACAACATTGGCGACCCATTGTGGATAGGAGGTGACGGCTAAGAATCCGGTGTTGAATTGCTTCATGACTTCAGTCTTGATTTTCTTTGACATTTCTGGCCGCATGCGACAGACTTTCTGTTTTACCGGAGGGCAGTTTTCTTTTGTCGGCAGATGATGGACCACAATGTCAGTGTCGAGTCTTGGGATGTCTTCGTATGACCAGGCAAAGACCTCAAGATAGTCATGTAATAACTGAGTTAAGCGTTTCTTGACACTAGGCTCCAGGTTGGCACCTACCTTGACTTCTTTCTTGTTCTCTTCAGTACCTAAGTTAATTGTTTCCGTCGGCTCTTCATGGGGATGTATGGTCCTGTCTTCCTGTTGTAGTAACCTGATTAGTTCCCCTGGTACTTCACAATCTTCCTCACCTTCGTCTTCGGCTTGGTAGATCTGATTTTCAAAGTCACAATAGGCCATAGCATAATCGTTACCCATGGGATCCTGAGTGGATGTGGATCTACATTTTGATATGTGAGTGTGTGTAAGAGCATAACTATCTTTGAAAAATGAGAAAGGTTAAAAAAGAAAAAAATGAGCGTAAAATTTGCATGCAAAAATGTCCATGATTTATTGATGACATATGAAGATGAAGTAACAACCCTCAGAAATGGACCGTTGTGCCTCGGGTAAGACACAAGGTCTTAAAGTCTAAATTGTTTAATTATGACAAGTCCCACAAAAATTAAAAGACAATTACTCTTGGATAAAAGTAATAGGGACAAATTTTTTGGCTTCCCAGTTGTTGAGTCCTCCGCTGATGGTTGGAAAGATCCACTCGTCCATATCACAGCTGCCATCAATGTCTTCCACTGCGTTGACTCCCTGGTTTCTGATACATAAAGATGCCCCCCCAGCGCGAGTTCGTCGAACAACTCTTTATGCTTCCGAAGTAAAACCCAAACCAAATTTGTTGGATTTGTAGGGAATATCCGGAAGTTTACCCCAGATGGTGCATCCACCTTCCTCGATCACTGCTCTAGAATCCTTCAAAGAGGCTATTTATAATGGCGGTCTGGTAAATTTTAGAGTCTTGGTAGTAGTCTTGGCTTCCGCAACTGTTTGTGGGACCTCCTCGAAATGCTGACACGGAGTTTCGATGAACTCACCATCCATTTCCACGTACCTAAAAGAGTTCAGGTGGCTGACCATATATTCCTCCTCTCCATGGACAATGATGATTTTTCCCTTGATTGGGTACTTCAGCATCAGGTGTAAGGTAAAGGTGACGGCACCAGCACCATGAATCCAGGGTCGTCCCAAAAGGCAGGAATAGGAAGGGCGGATATCCATTACATAGAAAGTTGAATCAAAAGTATGAGTTCTGACTTTTATAGGAATGTCAACTTCTCTGTGCAATGTCCTCTTAGAACCATCAAAGGCCCTCACCATAATGTTTCTAGGATTTAAAGTGAGTCCCTCGCAATCTAGCCGGTCAAGAGCATTTTTGGGCAAGACATTTAGCGATGAGCCCATATCCACCAGAACATGGGCTAGCATAGTGCCCCTGCACTCAATGGAGACATGCAAGGCATCGTTGTGTTTCCTTCCTTTGGGAGTTAAGTCGGCGTCAGAAAAGCCCAATCCGTTACCAGCAGTTAGACTGGCCACACAATTCTCAAATTGGTCAATGGAAGTCTCTTGGTGCACGTGGGTGGTCTTGAGAAACTTTACCAAGGCTTTGGCATGGGTCTCAGAACACAAGAGTAAAGCCAACATTGATATTTTCGAGGGGGTTTGCCCCAACTGTTCCATGATGTTGTAATCACTTTTCTTGATTATTTTTAGTATCTCTTCTATCTCCTTTCTAGAAGCTTCAGGAATATCCTCTGGATGCGCCTTCGTCTGGACAGGCTCAGATAACACCTCCTTGCCCCTGGTCTTGGCAGCAGGGATGACAGTAGGATTATCAATAGGAGTATTACTGGGAATGTTGGTAGGAGCGGTAGCGGGAATAATTACAGGAGTAGCAATGGTCCTTGGAGAGATCACAGGTGAGAAGATTCTTCCACTTCTTGTTATATTACTGGTCCTAACGATATTGACGACGTCAAGATCAATGTCTTTCGCAACTTTGTCTTAGATAGCTAATAGATCTTGTTTGACGCCATAGTAATAGACGTCAGCCCCATAGTTCCAGGGAATAGCTTTACCCGAAGAATATGGTATTGGCCTTGGTATGGTGATGATCAGGGGAGAAGACTTTGGAGCAGATGTAATCCTGACGGGTCTTTTGGTGGAGACCCTGGGAGGATTGTCGGAGATGGTGATTATTGAGACATCTTCACAGGAATTTATGATAAGAGGAACTTTTTCAAAAATGATTTCTTTGTTAGCCATCAGACGCTGGACGCCCATCTTTAGTAACAAATAGTCATTTGGTAGAGACACAAATAATTGACAACTTTCATCACAACCCGGAAACAAACCGACTCAAAAAAAATTTGTTTAATGGTCAAAATAGGAGTAGTTAAATCATCTACCGAGGAAACAAAACACTCATCATCAACAATATTGACACCTTGACTGTGTTTAGGCATTGACGCTGTTATCACATTAGGTGTTTCTGGGGGATCAAACTCAATCTCTTTCACCTCAGTAAGGTCTTGTATCTTATTCTTCAAGGCCCAACAATCGTTTGTATCATGCCCCAGGCTTTCAGAATGATAGGCACATCGAGCATTCGGGTTGTAGCAAGGAGAAGTTGTATTGGGGTTCTTGGGAGCTTCCTTTAGGTCACCAGATTGGACATCAAAATATGTGACAGAACTTGGGACAAGGTCATGTTGATTCGGGTGAATCGTCTCATGGGCGCATCTGGCCTGCATTGAGAATTTCTCTGCTGATTTGGTGTAGGATTAAAAATCATAATAGCCCCTACCGTTGGACGACGTTCAGTTTTGTTTTGATTCATATGGTCATATGCAACATTGACCTCATTCTTTCTGATAAAGGGTTTCTTCATCGTGCTCGAGGATGTGTCTCTCTGAATTTTTTCACTTTTTATACCCGCTTCTACCCGTTCACCAATTATGATTAGTTCAGTAAATCCAGCCGAGGAGCTTCCGATCAGATGGTTGAAGAATGGACCAGATAACGTTCCTAAGAACATATCCACCAATTCTCTGTCAAATAGAGGGGGTTGGACTCTTCCTGCGAGATCCCGCCATTTTTTAGAATAGGTTTTGAAACCTTCACCTGCACCCATAGACATGCCTTGCAATTGTGTATGAGTAGGAGCTAAGTCAACATTATACTGGTATTGCTTGTAAAAAGCGGCTGCCAAATCTTCCCAATTGCGAAATATTGGTCCCTTCCAACTGATAGAATCAATCCAACTGCGTCCTTGATAAGATTTCTTGAAATAAATGCACCCATATGTTCCTATTGGCAGTATGGGGTTGAATCTTTATGATGTATGACCTTAAATACAGCTTCGGACAAGAGACACTGTCATATTTAGTGAAAGTGGGGCCCTTGAATTTCTGTGGGATGACAACCCCTGAGACAAGTCCTAGCTCTTCAAAATCCAACCTGGGTACCCTCTGGATCTCCATAGCATTGAGGCGATCTTCCAACTGTTTGTATTTATCGTCATCTCGAGGATACTTCTCTTCAGAGTAATCAACCTCTTCTTCTTCTTCTTCAGGCTCTGGATGGTCATTCACTTCCTTGTTTTCCCTTCTTGATTATCCCCTTCACCCAATGATGTTGTGAAGTCTAGAGTTCGTCTGGCTGGTCCTTTGAACCTTCTTCCCAGATTCAAAACACCGGTTGGTTTCTTCGCTTTCTTCTTCTTTTCTTTGATCAGCAAAGTTTTCAAATCCTCTTGTCTTTTTTCCAGAGTCAAGAACATTTGTTGAAACTGAGCGTTCTGCGCCTGAAGATATTTTAATGTCTGTTCAATATCCATCTCACTGAAATAAATAGTAGAAAGATAAGGAGACCGGTTGTAAGAAACCTATTTTGTGTTATGATGAATGAAGATGCATATGAAAATGATTTCAAGGAAATTAGAGATTTAAATTTGTTCAGACCAAAAAGGAAACACATGTTATATAAATCCAAGTTTGCGTACATCATGCCTCTTTGGGCTTACAATGAAAGAAATAAAATACAAAACTCCTAAGACAAAAAGTTTGAACGCATCCTCTTTGGTACGATGAAGGCGTTCAGACTCCGCTCTTCATGAAGCTGCTTGGTGAGTTCCAGAACCTTCTTCTCACTGGCGTAGAATCGGGCCTCGAAAGTGTCTCGCTCTTCCTTTAGCTGAACCCAATCTCTTTGCAAGTCTTCGAGAGAGGTAGGTATGCTGGGATGAAGGACAGTGTACAGGACGTCTCCTTCAACAACAGACTCTATGATAACATGGAGGATAGAAGGATAAGGCATTACGAGACTCTGAGCATGAGCTCATACCCACCTAAGGTAAGGTTCAAGGGGAATGGAATTTTTGTGTCCCAATGTCCTAATATCCACCTTGTTTACCATTCTCCAAGCTTGTATAAACCTATGATGGTAGCCTTGATCGTCTCTTTCATATTCGAACACCAAACCTTAGATGAGCATCTCATGAGGACCATCTCTTCGGGCATACCAAAACTGTCGTAAAGCTAAGCAAGGATTATAAGTGATACCTCCCCTAATGCCAAGCATAGGGACATTAGGGAATTCCCCACAATGGTCAATGATATAAGTATCTTCCAAGGATCTCGAACACCAATGAATATCAGAGTTGGTGAGGGACATCATCCTTTGAGACCATGTCAATCTTTGCTCGTTCTTCAATGTTGATCGAGGTAGGTGTGAAGTGAACCACTTGGAGAGTAGGGGAATACAACACAAGAGAGTGCCTTTTTTCTTCATGGTGTGGGTATGGAAGCAATATAAGATGTCTCCCAACAAGGTAGGTATAGGATTGCGAGAGAGAAAGACTTTGATGGCATTTACATCTATGAATTGGTCCGAGTTTGTGAATAGAACCAAACCATAGATGAGAAGAGCCAGGACATCTTTAAAAGCTTGAAAATCCATATCTTCCCGGAATGAAAGAGCCTTATCCAATAGAAACTTGGATAGGAACCCTTTGACTCCGCTTCTTGTCTCCCAATTTTCTATGATGTTGACTCTCTTCATATGCAAAGCTTCAGCGATGACCTTAGGTTTCAGAATCCCTAATAGTAGAGAGAACTCTTCTAGTGTAGGTACCAACTGATAATCAGGAAAGGTGAAGCAATGATGTATGTGATCAAATAATTGGAAGAACACACACATCATCTCCTCTTGGAAATTGGAGGTAGCCAAACTGAGGAGTCGACCATATTTCCTGGTAAAAGGAGAATCTCCGGGCACCCTTGATGCTAACTCTTGGAGCTAAGGGTGTGCTTTCACGAAGCTGATTCAGATGGTGTTCCTTCGGACGGGATTCATGGCCTACAAAACAAAAGTAAGCAAGTTTTATCTACACACAAAGCAGGCAAGTCCTTAGGTTTAGGCTTGCATGGGGTTTTTAGGTAAGTACCCTCTTGAAGTTTAGTTGGCTCAACCTGTCCTAGTAATAGTAACCGAGTTCTAACGGATCTCAATATCACCGACCTTTCTTTTAGGCATTGTCTCAGCATAATAAATCTTTTCTTGCGGCCGAGATATCCCAAAAGTACAATCTCAACGAGTTTAGTATCGAGTATCAACCAATTTTCAGTTTTCCACCGAAACCAGTTATCTCACTAAGTTCTAATGGCCAAGTTGTGCAATTAAGGTTATAAGACCAGTTAGTGCTTCATGACGCCGCTCAACGGCCCCATATTCTCCTCGATTCAACACAAGGGATACTGGTACCAACAAATGTGCCACACTAACGTAGCCATTGTTTCAACCGTATCGGTCTACGCCATACAATTTCCACAATCTATTTCTACTTACCTAAAAAGGTGCCCCATATCTGGGTAGAGGATCAAAACAAACCCAAACAAGGAACCATAATGTAAAGAAAACAAAATCAAACAAAGGAAAGTAAGTAAAGGTGAACTAACCCTAAGGTAACCCCACTTTTAAATAAGTCCCCAACAGAGTCTCCAGTTCTGTAACACGGTGGGAGAACTGACTAGGGTGTTTGTGTTTGATCACAATTATGCAGATAGCTAGAGTCGCCACCGACTTTTCTTTTATCCAATAAGGAAAGGTTGAAAAGAACAGGAAATACCTTTCAAGATATTTTCTTGAGTTCGGGGGGTTGGTTATGAAAAGGGAAGGTGTTAGCACCCTTTTCATCCGTAGTTATCTACGGGATCTTAGTTGCTTGCTAGATCACTTTCTTTTGTTTGAAAGTGTGTTTGTGATGTGGGTTTTGAAAGTATTTTGAAAAGGAGTCTTTGTAATGGTTCTCGTCTCTATAAGAACGCGTACAAAGTGTTTTGTCTTTTGAAAAATGTTTCAAAGTGAAGTTGTGGGTTTATAGAATGTTTTCGTTGTGAGCAAGCAAGCAACTAGGAGTAACCTACCTACTCAAAAGGTCTTAAATGTTCTTTTCCTCCTCCTTTAGATGTTTTTATCTTACCATTGATTTGGTAAGAAGCCCCATCATTGGATGTGAAGGGACGGCGTGGGACATTTGTATAGTCACAGAAGGCAACCTATGGGACGTTTTAGGAATGTCGTTTAGGGACTAGATCGTTTACCGAAGGCAACATTAAGAGTCATCAAGGGACTATGATCTTTATCGAGGGTCTTTGCTAAAACGTTCATGTTCGAGGGACATGACTATTTTCCGAAAGGCAACAAAGCGGGATTACCCTAAGGGAGCAAGTGTGAACAGTGTGTTTGACTTACATGCATTTAGTCTTGATTAGGGTTATCTATTTATTGATTTCATATCTTGCCATACAAACCCTAATTACTAGCATTTATATTTGAAGGCGATAAATTGCGGAAATGTAAAATCCTACGGTATTACATCATGTCGGGGAAGGGGGTACATATTTATAAGTGGGAGTTTGCAAGGATTTTAAATTCCTAATCATCTATTACAACCATATTGAATTGTACAATATAAGGAAAGAAAAGATTTATTTTAAAAAAATGGTTTTTTGTCTTAATAAATTAAAAGGAAAATGATTATTTAATAAAAGAATATAATTTTGGTGTTTTTGAATGTTAATAAAAAATAGTTCTAATGCTAAAAATAATAAAAATAAAATAGAAAAAAGGAAAAATAATGAGAAATAGGATCAGCCTGTTACTGAGAGCAAAACAAAGGGGATCAGAAGTTCTGATGTTGTGTGTTGTAGCTCAGAAAGAAACGTCAGAGGTGATCAGAAGTTCTGGGTTGATGCTGCTGGAATCCTGAAAGAAACGTTAAAGGGCAAAAACAGAAGTTCTGGGTTGTGTTTAGATAGTGGAAAAGAATCAGAAGTTTTGTGTTGTGTTAAACAGTGAGCAAAAAGTCAGAAGTTCTGTGTTTGTGTTAAACAGTGAGTGAAAATCAGAAGTTTTGTGTTGTGTTAAACAGTGAGTGAAAATCAGAAGTCCCGTGCATGTTAAAACAGTGAGAAAGCCTAGAAGTTCTGTATGTGTTAAAACAGTGAGAAAGCCTAGAAGTTCTGTGTGTGTTAAAACAGTCAGAAAGCCTAGAAGTTCTGGGGCTGTGTCACAACAGTGAGAAAACCTAGAAGTTCTGTGTGTGTTAAAACAGTAAGAAAGATTCTAGAAGTTTTGGTGTTGTGTCATAACAGAGTGAAAACCTATAAGTTCTGTGTGTTAAAACAGTGAGGAAAATTCAAAAGTTCTGTGTTGTGCTAAAACAGTGGGAAAGAAAAAAAACAGAAGTTATGTGTTATACTTCACCTCCTTCCTTACATTAATCAGAACATTTGTAGCTTATTCAGTTCTTAACAACAGGAAATCAAAAAGATAAAAGCACAACAGTTCATAGAAGTTCTAATCCTAATTCTGAGCCTAGCTTTATTCAAGAAGTTCTGATCCACAGTTTTTTCGACTTATGCAATGATATGGACATCATCAATATTATGATATTTACATATTTAATGATGTCCTGAATGAAAAGATTCAAAGTCAGAAAGACTTACCTTGAATCTGAAGCGTGTGTTTTAGACTTGAGCTGCTACCTTCAGATGTTCTGGAGTCAACAAGAACAACGGAACAAAAAATGTTATGTTCTTTGACTCAAAGGGAAGAACAAAGGTTTTGGTTTTGTTTAGGAATTATGAGTTTGTGAATGTTTTACTGTTTTCTCTTCTCTCTTTTTTGTATTTGATAATTCTCTCTTTCCAAAAGCCAGCACCTTGAACGTGTGATGTAACAACTTATTTATAGGTGAGTTTGGTGTGGTTTTGGGGGAAAATGAGATTTAAACCTTTTTGGCATATTGTTCCATTGCTTTTTAATCACAGCTTTTGTATGCTAATTTGGTGCAATTATGGGGTTTGAGAAAGTGCAGGCATGGACCGGATCAGCAGCACTTTGGAGTGTTGTGGCAGCTGGATGTATGACTTTGCTGTAGTAGTGCAGCAGGCTGCTCAAACGAGGTTTTGGGATTTGGTGATGTTCTGATCGCAGAAGACCAGAAATGTAGCCTCCATATGCTGAAGTGTCATGTTCTGACCGAAGAAAACTGCTTCCATATGTTCTGATTGAAGAGTCATATTCTGAACCGTCTTTGCAGATTCTGATTTCACTTGTGTGGAGATTGGCCCAGAAGTTCTGAAGTATCATATTCTCTTAAAACTTAGAAAATTTTCTAAATATTTAGAAATTTGATTTTTTTCAAGGTAATTTCTGATTTTAGATTTCTTGATGAACCAACTTATTATCTTGATGAAATATGATTGTTGGAAATTGATTTTGATCAAAAAGTCAGAGTTTGACTTTCCAATGTATTTTTGACCATTTTTCCCTTGTGAATGACTTTCTTGGAAAATTGTAATCCAAGACTTGAGACTTGATAGAAGCAAACCTGAGGGTCCAGGATGATCCTTTGAGAAATGAGAGGAAAAATTTTGGGGTACAATACATGGATGACAATCCTAATGTCTATCTCAAATCATAATCTATAGATGAATCAAGAAGTCATAAAGGAGCATAGAAAGGGTTTATCACCTAAAACTATGTCTATCTCGAATCATCATCTATAGTTGAAACGAGAGCTCCTAAGGGAACATGCCGAGGGTATATCATCTCAAAACATGCACACAAAGACGAAATCAATCAAGCAAGCCAACAAGCTCAAAAGAGCATAAATAATATGTCGTGAGCAGCACATGCTAACTCAAGTCAAATGCCTAACCATGATATGGACGATCAAGGTAGGTATAACATCAGGTAGGGATGCTTTAGCCAAGGGGTCATATCAATCGAGGCAAACAAGCGGGGAGAGGATAGAAGAAAATAGCACGGAGCATCAACGTCGACCAACACGTGCTCAAGACAAAATGTGGGGGTTTGATTACAGATCCCTTTTCCACTTGATGACTCGATAACCTTGATTTGCACAACTCCGAAGCATCGACGTACAACGTGAGCTAAGGATGACATGGACTAGAATGTGCGGGGGTCGACTATGGACCCTCCTCGCTTGCCTGCTTTTGAGGACTTATTATTCATAATATAATGCGGGAACAAATGTAAATACACGTGTGGAATACCTACTTCAAAGGTAGGATTTTAAACAATCACAATTAGCATATAGAAATAAATGGCTACTATAGGTCTTTAAACAGATACTTTGAGCGCACACTCTTTATTTCCTGCTTCCTACTTATCATGATCTCTAGAAAGCAATAAAGAACTCGATAACGAATGCGGTAAAAAGGTATGAGAGAAATAACAAACAGATAACAATCCGTACTAAGCAAGAAAAAAAATAAGAAACCTGGAAAACATCGAGCAAGCTAGCATCAACGAAGACATTCAGTGAGAATATGCGTCAAAGCATCAATAAGCAAGATCATAATGTGTAGCGAATACATCTGTATCACAAAGTGCCTGCACAAAATGCAATAATACAAGACAAGAACGGAATGTGTATCGACACATCCGTATTCTCGAGCGCCTGTATAAAATACAACTATACAAGATACGGGGCACAAGACAATGGCATGTGTGTCGAATGCAAAACTGGACCACAAAACAAAAGTCCAAATAAGTTTCTGGTCAAATAATCGAGTAATAATTACATGATCGGAAACCATCCAAATGTACCTTGCACAATCAATACACATGTTAAAAATAATAAGGAAAATTAAAGTATAAAAGAGTAGGAAGAAATTTGGAGCAAACAAGGCCAAAGCAAGGCAACAGAAACAGAAAAAGGCAATGCTGGAAGTTTGAGTCGACTCAAAGATGGGATGAGTCTACTCAAAGGGTCAGAACGACACTTCCTGCAAGGGGCCAAAACTGCTTGCGTCGACTCAAAAAGGGTATGCATCGACTCATGCCCAGGATTTTCTCAGTTTGCGTCGACCGCTGGGTCGGTGCAACACTTCCCGAAAGTGACCAGAACTGTTTGCGTCGACTTAAAAAGGCTATGCGTCGACTCTACTGCAGTCTTATTCAATTGAAACTTTGAAGCAACATAACTTTTGCATCGAGTGTATGTTTTGCGCATGGTTCGAATCGTTGGAAAGCTTGAAAATTATAGAATATCCACGACACAAAATGGAAACCAAAACAACAAAAATTATACGACAAATTCCCCGATCTTAGCACGATCGACATGTGAATTCATGATCCGATTTCATGAGTTTCGATGCAATTTTTATCGGATCAAAAACCAAATTCACATCAAATAAGCTATAACCATAACACAAGGAAATTTGTAAGCAACCAAAAATCAATTGAATCACGCGGTATCATCAGGGCACAATGGCTCAAGCATTTTTTCAAACACATAATCTCCAAAATTCAACTCATGATTTTTGCACAATTAGTTATCCAAATTATACCACACATAATCAATCAAGAATCATCAATTAAGCTTGAAACCACTTCAACATTTTGTTTTCTCAAATAAGCACTTTCATGAAAATCAATTAATTGAATAAACACTTATTTAATCATCTAATTCCAGATTTGCACATCATGATTCAAGATCAATTCACATTTTCATAATCGAAATCACTTCCACAATTCAAATTAGATTAAAGCTCAATTCTATTGATCCACAAAAGTGCTTAGTTAAGAATCACTTATTTGAAATGTGTTTAAATAAAGAAAAGCTTACCTTAGAATTGAAGAGGAAGCTTAGGTATAGAGATTGCAACAATTGGATTCGAAATCGGAGAAGAATTGAGCTTCTTTGATCTTTGGATCTTGAAAAAGTTGTTGGAAAAGTTGTTGGTGTTCTTGATGAAAAATGAGAGAAGGTTGCTCTTTGATCCTTGAGCAAGATGAGATAAAGCTTTTTAGAAATGATCAATTATGAGACTCTTCTTGAAAATTGGAGGGAATAAGAATATATAGTTCCCTTTTTTGAATGAATGAGCCTCCAACAAACATAAGCAAATGTGCCAATTTTCAGTTCATCAGAGTCTGATACCTTAAGCTCAAATTCACAGGTCCCTCGGCGTGACTTTAGAAGTTGAAATGTGAAACTAAAATGTAGCCAACATCGAGAACAACACCGTGTCCAAATATGGGCTCAATCAAATAAACAATTATTTAGTTATGATTTTTTTGAAGTTTCGTCTCAGATGAAAATATTCCTCGGTTTAGGATTTTCAAATGCGTTGTGCGTATTTTGGACCAAAGACGAAGGCCTTCAGGATACCGTTTGAATTGGAAATCTGAAAGCAATATTTATCCAAATCAATTTCTGAACTAATGCCACCGGAACTAGCTCGATACGATATGAATCTACCGAGTTATGATTTTCTGAAGATGAAGCAGGTGAACATTTGTCACAATTTTCTTGTGCGAACATATTTGAAAGATTCATATATACGAAGACTCTCTGAGTAGAAATGGCTTCCGGCCGTGAAATACGAAATGTAGATGACATCAAGACGGAATTTTGGCCACCAGAACGTGCTCAAAATGATGAACAGTCTTCGAGTTATGAATTTTCTAGTGCGCCAAAACTGCACTTTCAGCATATTTTTCTTTGTATTTTTCACCACATAACTTCCAAAAGAACCGCGTATTCAGAGACTTTCGTTTGAGAATTAGATTTTGGCCCGAACATGAAAAATTGAAGAGAACATCGAGACAATTTCAAAACCTCAAGAATCAACCCAAAACACCATTCTCGGCTGGAGATGAGAATTTTCAAACTCAGATCAGTCAAAACACTATTTCCAATTCACACTGTTTTAAATTCACCGAAAACACCCAAATCTTCCACAACTCAAACATGCGTTGAAAAATTATGAGAGCTTTGTCGTGTTGATCAAATACCTTGATCTCATGAAATTCATGTGTGCAATATGAAAATGAAATATAAGGCAATTATGATCGCAATGAAGAGGGCAAATTTTGGGGTACAACAGCTGCCCCTATTCAATCTTCTTTAACCAGAGAGTGCGATTGGCGGAAGCCTTTCGAGCAATCAAAGTAAAAGAGGATTAAATACTTAATAGAACCGTGAAATTTGCACTCTGAATCCAGTCGGATATTATTATATCTTTGGTTTTTTGTATTTTTTATTTTTTTGTTTTTTATTTTTTTTTGCAGTGGTTAGTTGAGTAGATCAAGGTTAGACATACACATGAAAGAGACCGACTGAAGAAGGCCCCAACAAAGGAACATCGATCGTAGGCGAACTTAATGGGGACACAAACAGACATTGACTCTGAATAGAACTCCGGTCAAAAGCGAACTTACAAAGAAAAGAGACCAGACGAAGGGGACTCCTAACAAATGATACCAGCCGAAGGTGGATTTAAAGGGGAAAAAAAGCCGACAAGGGCAAACTTACAATGAAAAGAGACTAGCCGAAGGGGACTCTTAACAAATGATACTAGCTAAAGGTGGATTTAAAGGGGAAATAACGCCGATCAAGGGTGAACTTACAATGAAAAGAGACCAGCCGAAGGGGACTCTTAACAAAAGGTACCATTCGAAGGTGGATTTTAAGGGTGCCAGTCGAAGGTGGACTTCAAGATAAAGAAATCATCCGAAGGGGAATCTTCATCGAGGAATACTATGTCGAAGGTAGATTCCTAAGAAATAACGCTAATTAAAGGCGAACTTGCAAATGAAAAGAGACCCGTCGAAGGGGAATCTTAACAAAAGGTACAAGTCGAAGGTGGATTTTAAGGGAAAGAACGCCGATCAAGGGCGAACCTACAATGAAAAGAGACCATCCAAAGGGGACTCTTAACAAAAGGTACCAGCCGAAGATGGATTTTAAGGGTGCCAGCCAAAGGTGGACTTCAAGATAAAGAAACCAGTTGAAGGGGAATCTTTATCAAGGAATATTATGCCAAAGGTAGATTCCTAAGAAAAGAACACCGATCAAAGGCGAACTTGGAACTAAAAAGAGACCAATCGAAGGGGACTCTTAACAAAAGGTACCAGCCGAAGGTGGATTTTAAGGGTAAAGAAACCAGCCAAAGGGGAACCTTTAACAAGGAATACTTTGCCGAAGGTAGATTCCTAAAGAAAGAGCGCCAATCAAAGGCGAACTTTCAACTGAAAAGAGACCAGCCAAAGGGGACTCTTAACGAAAGGTAGCACCTGAAGGTGGATTTTAAGGGTAAAGAAACCAACCGAAGGAGAATCTTTAACAAGGAATACTATTCCTAAGGTATATTCCTAAAGAAATAACGCCGATCAATGGCGAACTCTCAAGGGATAAAGTTATGCATGTCTGGTCGAAGTTAGACACACAAAAGCGACATTGAGCATCAAGAAAAAATGTTTGGAGTTGATAGCAAACACAAGAATGAGACTAACTGAAGAAAGCCCCAACAAGAAAGAACGCATTCGCCTAAACAAGGATGCCAAACAACTGGACTTTGAAGAGACACTGAAGGACTCTTAATAGAAAAGGTTAGCTAAGCTAACGAAAGGAGGACCCGACTAACGCGGATAAACCAAAACAAGTAACCCATTAAGCAGGGCCTTCAAAGAGCACCGGTCGAAGGTGAACTCTACAAGAGAAAGAGACCGGTCAAAGCAGACTCTAACAAGGATTTCCAAAACACGTTGGGCTTTCGATAGGTTGAAAATATGCAAGAACTACAAAATCCCTAAGGCCAAAGGCGGGGTGTAATTCTTAAAGAGTGGCAATTATCTGAATTACCACACACCAAGTATGGATACTCAAATACTTGAGAAGCAAGAAAGGTTATACACCGACTCTTACTCGCACTCTAACAACAAAGCAAACACGGGTAAAATGACCAAGGGATTGCAAGGGCAAGAGAAAACCACGACTTACTAGGGAAATGGATAATACCAAAGACCCGACTGGTGGTAAATCAAATGGACTCCACTGGGGAAACATAATAAAATCACCCTAGGCTTGTTGTGGAGATAATTCAAATCTGAGTGTATAACAATTTGGTTACCACATGTGAACATAATTGGCTCATACTTATGCATGGTTGATTTTTTTTATATAGCGTAATGCTCCATACAATGGAAATGCTATGCGTTTGGGTAGATGCAATGTAATGATGTATGTTTAGCAATGCACTAGGAAAACACATCAATAATCGGTTGCTAAGAAGACAATGAACTTCTGAATGATTATTCTTTACACATTTAATCTTCTGTAGAGAAAAGGAAACCTGAACCTCAATAGGGAACCGAGATTCGGAACCATTAACCTCTAAAGATTGATATCACTAAGGAAGTAAATTTATGGGGAGAATACTATAAAAATAAAGTGTAGTTCAGTGAAAATCTTGAATTCTGATCAAACCCTTAACTTCTTAGGGAGAAAATTCTTTATCTTCTATTAGAAAGAGGAGAGCTTCGTTGGGGATGGAAACTTATGGAAGGAGATAGCTTCTACTGGGGAGTATGGAAATTCTTAAATAAAAAGAATTCTACTCAGACCACACTGGGGATAACATCGTCGGGGGGTAAAAAGTCTTCACTTGAGGGAGAAGCAAATATCTTGGGACAAAAAATCCACTGGTGATATTTCAACAAAATATTTTGTCACTGGGTTATGACTGGAACTCCTATGCACACCACACTGGGGAGACATGAAACTTGCTCCACTAGGGAAAAAAGTTTTCTCCACTAGGGAATAACAGGTCAGTTACACCAGTAAGTTCTCGAAATTCGGCTTCGACTGGGGACAAAGACTACCTCATACATCGGGGGGCCAAAGCCTTTAGATAATAACATCAACAATACCCATCGCATTGGGTGTAGCCATCTCTGCAAGATTCAAGCCGTCAAGGATTTTTTGTACTGGGAGCAAAAATGAATTCATTGCGGATGATGGTCATCCTCATGAGGATAACAAACTAGAATCTCCCGTAGATAAACATGAGTCTCTTCAAAAACTTTGATATAGGCAAGCCTCATTTAAGAGAGAGGGTGCATCCCTCATTGAGTAGGATAATACATACTTCATGGGGAGAATGAGTGCAAACCTCATTGGGGAAGCTGTAGAATGTCGACTTCAAGGGAAGTATACCAAAAATCTACAATTGGTGAATTAAACATTTCTTCTGAGAAAAACCTGGAAAGAAACATACTGCATTAAGAAGGAGGAATACTCGGGCGAGAGTACACCTTTACTGGGGAGAATACTGCAAAAATAAATTGCAGTTCTGAGGAAATTTTGAACTCCGGTCCAACTCCCAACCTCCTGGGGAAAAGATCCAACATTTCTTTCCAATGATAAAGAGAATCTTGCTGGGAACTAGGATCTTCTGATGTAAATCATCAATAAAAGTGACTTCGACTGGGGATCACAAAAATTCTTGAATAAAAGAATTCTACCCAGGCCACACGGGGGATACTACCATCGAGGGTAACGACCTCCACTTGAAGAAGAGAAGGGCGCCTTTGAACCATAAGCTTTGAGGTTCAGAACTCCACTGAGGAAATATTTCAGCAATACTCCATCATTGGGGATAAAAGAATTCTAAACGACATTCGTCCATGCACACTGCCCCCGGAAAAAATAGGAGACCTTCTCCACTGGGCATAACGAACATTTTAATCAAACATCTCTTCAAGAAAACCTGACTTGGGAAAACTTCCCTAGGGAGAAAAGATACGAACTTCATAGAGGCAATGAACGACAACCTCACGAGGGGGATAAATTCCAACCACAGAGTCATATAGTATCGAATTCAAGGGGATATAACAAAGGTATATAATCCAATGAAATGATCTTTCCCAGATTTATCGAAGCAAAGTATACTACGCTGAAGAAGAAGATTATACAAGACCTATTTAAATGCACTTCTTCGGAGATAAACACTCTGGAAGATACAAACTCTTAAACAAACTCTTAACAAGAGTGCTGACTTCAATGGAGATTATGCATGGATATGATTTCACTGGAGATAAGGAATTATGTCTGGGCGAGAGTATGCCTTTACTAGGGATGAATGATTCTGTTTTGAGCAGAGGTGAGCATTCACTAGGGACATTGGATCCCATTCTACAGAAATCTTCATGTTGGTCGCACACAAACCCTTCTTGATTCATTTGTTGGTATGCTTCTTGTCATAAAAGACCAACAACACTTGCAAAAAGATAAATTGTGGCAATATGCCCTTGCTTGGGAATGGAAATATCTATTGAAGAATAAACAATTTGAACTACCAACCAATGGGTAAAAACTGCGATGCAAGATTGCAACTTCATCATGTCAACTCCAAGGAGAAATTCCACTAAAGAATGGACTTTGGAGAAGATGCTGTAAAAATAAATTGCAGTCCACTGAAAAGAAATCATCTTGACTTCAAACAACTTCTAAATTTCTGGGGAGAAGAACCATTCTCCTCCTGCGGAGAAATGAGGAATGATTCGCTGAAGAATAAAGATCTCTGAAGAGAAACCCCTTAATAGACAAACATTTGTCAAGTAGCAATGGATCTTTTATGAACTTCAGAAACTACCCCTGACTGACCAATGTTGGATATGGTTTCAACCATACTTGGGTGAATGCCCGTGCATCTTCAGATTCTGAAAAGATTCTCCTCTTGATCAATTGAATTCTCTGAGAGATTTGTCAAATCTCGACATGATTGCCCCAGTTTGACTTCACTTTGAAGGATCAAATACCGACTTGAGTGCCTTAGATTGGATGAACACTTACACCACAGAGTATTCAACATGCTTGCCCCTGCTCAACAAAGTCTCAACAAACTAATTCTTTTACCTCATGATCACAGAGGGATGAGAAACTTGAGGATTTTCGAAGACAACACAACCTTAGGGTGGCTGGCTTATGTCTTGAAAGTAGGCTACTTCACAACCATACTTCTCGACTTGAACTGCTTCATTCTCGAGCAAATACTTGAAGCAATATTTCCCTTGGGACCAACTGAAAGTAATGCGCCACTTCTCGACAGAGACTCTTGGCAATCAACTTTTGCAATCTACTTCAGATCATTTCTCAAGCTGGTATTCTTTTACTCAATGGAGTCAATAGAAGGTCTGCCCCAGATTAAGATCATTTTTTCAAAAATGATTTGTGCCTCGACACATCCCTGAAGTAATTTTCCCCTTAAGATAATCAAACTTTCATCTGATGCTCATTATGCAAGCTTACTTGATGTTTAAGCAGATGTTCATATGCAAAGAATGTTTATTCTAAAAATGATAATTCTAATGCAAATCTTATGTTTGTCTTGAAGTTTAAAAACTTTTATTGAAAAAATTAAACATCCAAAAATTTTGTGCGAAAGAAAATAAAAAGATGGTGTGATACCAACTCAAAAGTTTTAGCAAGCCTCATAGGATTCATATTACCGTATTCTCGTTACAATGCGCTTTCGAATTAACCCTTGCTTCAGTTAGGACTTTTGAGGGTTGTAGTGTGGCCTGGTTCACAGTTTTAGAAAAAAGGATTTAAGGCTCAAAATATTTGGTGCCCACCCCTTCATGATGTTCTCCAGTCCTATATTCAGTTAACTTGACACGGACATTCATCTCTGAGTTTTGGAATGATTGAGGAGTCACTGAGGTTTCTTGGACATGACAGTCACTCACCTCTCTCTTTCTTGGTGTCTGGTCACACGACTTTGTTCTTTGCTGAGGATTTTCATTTCGTAATCTTTTTTTGCTTTTCTCAATTTTTGTTTTCCCTAAACTTTTCCTGGACAAATTTTTCCGAATTTGACTTTGAAGTCCAGCGGGATGCCCTGACTCTTGCCTAAGCGAATTGTTTTTCAAGTTTTGACTTATCGGGGCTTCTTGTCTCTTTCTTTTTCTATTTTCAATCATTCTTTTTTTGAACACGTCGTGTGACTTTGAGTCATTTTCGACTTTGTTGGACCTGATTATGACTGCCTGAGTCCTTGGTAGATGAGGGATGACCATTGTTCTATCGTCATCTGTTGACTTTCTGTCGTGCGAGAGATACTCATTGGGATATAGCTCTCTTTAATGCACACTGCTGATATGAGGGTTAGCCACTGCGTTTTTGTTCTTCCTCAACCTTTTGAAGGATAACCATTGTTGTATCCTTTGATGCGCACTCTTGATGAGTTTTGAACGCTCAATCAGATTAACTGAAACCTACCCTCCCCGGGTCAAATGTGAGGTGTTTTTTCTTCAGAAAAGGAACTCCTACTTCAAGGATCAAAGGGGTTGACAAGGGTTTATCTCCCTTATATCTCCAGTGTTTAGGAATTGAAACAAGGTCTGTACACTGTCAGCGGGGTTTTATTCAAAAGCACATCGTTTGAAATTTTTGGTATATCACTCATCATCCTCTCTCCAAAGGTATTTTGCTTTTTTTATGACAAGAGTTAGGCATCAAAAAGCATAGTAAAAAATTAAATAGTGAATACTAATGGATTAATTCAAGACAAACATATTCAATGCATTATGATTAATATTCAAGAATAAGCTGTATACAAGAAAATACTGAACCAAAACAAGAAAGATTACAAATGAGAATGAAAATGTAATTTGAAATTTCCATGTTAAGGATACTAGTCTCCGTGTGGACTTGTTGCTTATGAAGATGACCTGGAAGTCTTGACGTTCAATGAGTCAAAGGGGACTTCAAATCTGACTGGCTGACCCGAAATTGACAGCCTTTGCGTCAAGAAGGTCTGGCACCTTTTCGTTGAATGGTTTACAACCTTCAGTTGAAAGGCCAAATGCCCCAGCATGGTAATCAAGCAAGACAAACCAAAATTGCATTTTATTAATTAAAAGAAGAAATCAAGACAAAAACATTCATGATCACAAAAGAACACAAGCCAAGGTGCTTGGTGATTCCTCAAAGAGCAAAGCTAAATATAAGGAGGGGAACCAAGAATCCTAATGTGATCTTGTTGTGATGGAACCAACATGGTATGATGAAGGGATATTAGGGGCAAAAATTAGGGTATAACATCCATGCAACAATATGTTTCCTTATCTACAATATAATCCATTGCATCAGTCTCCATGCAATAATGTTATTCTCAAAAAAATTCTGCAATATAACCAATTGTGTCAGGCTCCATGAAACAATGTGTTTCCTCCTTCGCGATTTAGCTCACTGTGTCAGGCTCCATGCATAAATGTGCAAAATCTACAATTCAATCCATTGCGTCAGTCTCCATGCAACAATGTTATTATCAAACTTTTTCCATTGCATGAGTCTCCATGCAACAATTGTTATCAAACTTTTTCTGCGATATAATCAATTGTATCAGTCCCCAGGTAGCAATGTCATTATCATGTTTTTTCCTCGATATAACTCATCGCCTCAGTCTCCATGCAACGATGTAGTTATCAAGCTATTTTCAAATATCTATCCCCTAGGTTGCGATAGATATTCGGATAAATCTGTGTAATCCGTTGCATTAGTCTCTATGCAACAATGTGTTATCAAAACTTGTTTTATCCATCCCCTAGGATGTGATGAATAAACAAAATCACATCAAACAAAAACTTACTATATTAGTCTCCAAGCATTAGTAAGTCGACTTTTTCAAACTTGTATCATTTACCTCCTAGGTTACAGTAAATATGAAAATTTTACAATCTCTTAGATATTGACAAGTTATCTACAACATCGTGTCTAAGTTCTAATCAAAACTTCGGTTCAAATGCTGGTAAGATGATGCATCATCATCTATGCCTACTCTTCATATCTATGGGAACGTTGTACAATGCATCCTTATAATCTTTCAACTTGTGTTGTTTACCTCCTAGGTCATGGTAAATACGCAAAAAAAAACTACGATCTCTTTTCTAGGTATTGGAGAGTTATTTGCATCGTCATATCTAAGTCAAACTTACTCTTCAATCATATATCTTTATTCAAACTCTGGTAGGATGATGCATCATCATCCTTGCCTATTTCTTTGAGCTCTGGGGTATGTTATATCAGTGTATCCTTGTTTAATAAATCTTTGGTCAAATTTTGGAGTCTTCCATTATTTAATAACCCTCTGATTCGAACATGCGAGACATGCTGATTGTCGCACCACTCAATCGAAGAGTGATTAAATAGGGGTAGTTGTCATACCCCAAATTTGCCCGCCCTTTATTTCTACAGTCAAAAATATTTTAAACATTGTTTTTATAATATTATTTGATTTTTAAAGATATTAGTTCTCAAGTCCAGTTAAAAATATAATAATTTATTTTAAATTATTTGTATTTTTAAAATAACAAATGTTTGCACACCTTTCATATACTTTCAATTGAGTTTATTTACAAATGAGTAACATAACACAATTGGTAAAGAATGAATCTTGTAAATATGAGGTCGCGGGTTTGAATGTTGTATTTTTAACATTTTTTAATTTCTTTTTGTTGCTAATTTTCTTTCCTTTTGTGGAGATTAAACTTTGGAATTCTCATTGGGCTATTGGATAACTTACTCCCTAAGTTTGTTTAACCTAATTCAAGTATATAAATAGGGCATTAGTTTGTCCTAATGATTCATCCAAAATTTCTCACAATAACAATTCACACACAATTCACCAACAATCCCCAAATTTCACAATTCATCCACAAAAACATGCTTTTTTCTTTCAAATTCTTATACTTCTTTTTCTTAGTTTATTCTAGGGTTGTTCTTTATATCAGACTACAACAACAATTTTTATATTCATGGCCAATGATTTTATATGAGGTCAACCTTTTGATCTTTTTAATTTATTTGTTGTTTAAGCCATATGATGATACTTGATGACTTGTTTTTCTTCAATCTTGTTACTGTTATATTTTGTTGCAAGTGTCTTACAATTTTATTATATGTTAACCCTTCATATTTTATTTACTTATTCATATATCACAATTATTTTTATATTATAATTTATTTGCTCATATTTTATTCTAAAATTATTACATTAATTTTGTATATTATTTTTGTAATGAGATCTATTATGTGAAATTATTCACCTGTTCAAACCTCTATCAACTCTAAACTTCACACCATCAAATCCAAATATCAAATTTCTATTAAGAAATCTGTAAACAACAGTGAAGGATCACCGCCGAAAGCTACCACGAAGGATCACCGCTGCTGATCCGCGTCCCGCCGCCACATAAACCCGTTGGGTTACCTTGCCGCCGTCGGTCAGTTTTCCTTCATGTTAATTGCCTTATTTTCATATTGTTACTTGCTATTTAGATCATGTGTCGGTATTGATTTAAAAAGAGAAATAAAAGAATTTTGTTTGAAAAATAATGAAAGAAGAATGGAAGTTTAAAGTGGAGAAGAAATAGATTGAAAGAGATGAGGAATTGGGACATGTGATTTGGATTTTTATTACTATCCATAATAAATGCTCTTTATTCCAATTTTGACTATTTCTTTTAATTTTGAATTTTTCTTTGTTTTTATATGTCATTATTAAAATATTGATTTGAAAAGCTATGCGTCATTATTGTGTTACGTCAGCATGATCACATGCTATATGTAGTTATTTTATTTTGTTTGGAATTTAGGGATTGACCTAGAAACCATTTTAATTAATTGGTGTCTTACCACATTCATGCATGATTTTATTTTAATAAAATTTTGATATTTTAAGATTATTAGATGCTTTTATTTTCTAGATTTTTCTACTTCATAACTAATAATAGCTAAAATAAAAGAATATGTTACAGTAGCAATGTTTATTTTTTAGCCTTATTTAAATTGTTTAATTTTGTTTATTCAATAAATAATAATAAAAACTATGTCTCTTACTTTTATTTAGATTAATTATATATACATATATATTTTATGTCTATTTTTGTTACACAAATTGTGATGGATAATGGTTTTGATTACATGAACTTTGGACCGTTGAATTCCGTTTGTTCACACTCCCTTCTAATATTCACGCCCCTAAGCTTGTTTATCTTGTCTAAATTAATTTAGAGTATTTTTTTAGTATAATTGAGTTAGTTTTTTAGGTTATTTAAGACTTCTATGGGCTAACTTAGTCAAACAATTTTGTAATTGATCGTATTTAAATTATTTGATTTTGGTTAAAGGTACAAAAACACTAAAAAATGTATTTAATTTTTTAGATAAAAATCAATTAGCTTTGTACATTTATCAAACATCTTTTTTTTTAATTTAATTAACTCAAATATTTTTACAAATAATAAGATGTCCATCTTTGAGTAATTAAATCGGTCGACACATTGTCTACCGGTTTATTATTCAAAATCAAACAATTAAAATCCACCACAATTCACCAAATTTACCATCTGTGAATGACACGTGGTCAATATCTGGCCAAGTGATGAGGAGACTATATCAGACTTCCTCCGCTCTGTGTCATACCACATACTTTAATCAAATCAAAATTGAAAATATCTAACAACAACATGAAATCATTTTTCTACTACCATAATAAAACTTCCAGATTATTTTCAAAAAAGGATTAATTGTCATTGTCTTCGAATCCAACTGCAAACTGTGTCTACGATCACTCAACTTACAACCCAGACAAGGTTCAAAGATAAATTCGAAAGCAATTATGTGCAATCCTATAAAAAACACCAACAAAATTATAAACTACAAAATGAGACTCTGATTCCTCCTAAGAGCATACGTAGGCATACGATTAAAATTGTGGCGAGTCCCCCTAATTAATATTAAAACCCTTTTTCCCCCTAATAAAACATTAAAACCCTATTTCCTAAAAGCGCGCTTCTAAACCTAGTATCCTTGTGAACAAGGTAGATGAGGGGTGCCTAACACCTTCCCTTCGTCTAGAATCGAGTTAAGACCTAGAATCTCTGGACTTTTTTAGGATTATTCATTTATACTCTCTTCCTTTAGGATAAAAATTAAAGATGACGACTTTGTATTTAAAACCATTTACAACATGTTTAAAACAACTTTTGACAATACATTCATTGAGGAACCCGTGTCCACCAACACATGAGATAAGGGTGGCGACTTTGTTTATATATCTCATTATTAAAATATTGATTTGAAAAGCTGTGCGTCATTATTATGTTACATCGGCATGATTTGCTTAACATGCTATATATAGTTATTTTGTTTTGTTTGGAATTTAGGGATTGACCTAAAAACCATTTTAATTAATTGGTGTCTTAGCATATTCCATGCATTATTTTATTTTAATTTTTTTTTTGACATTTTAAGATTATTAGATGCTTTTCTTTTCTAGATTTTTTCTACTTCATAACTAATAATAGCTAAAATAAAAGAATATGTTACAGTAGCAATGTTTATTTATATTTAGCCTTATTTAAATTGTTTAATTTTTTTATTTAATAAATAATGATAAAAACTACGTCTTTTACTTTTATTTAGATTAATTATATATACATATATATTGTATGTCTATTTTTGTTATACAAATTGTGATGAATAATGGTTTTGATTACATGGACTTTGGACCGTTGAATTCCGTCTGTTCACACTCCCTTCTAATATTCACGCCCCTAAGCTTGTTTATCTTGTCTAAATTAGTTTAGAGTATTTCTTTAGTATAATTGAGTTAGTTTTTTAGGTTATTTAAGACTTCTATGGGCTGACTTAGTCAAACAATTTTCTAATTGACCGTATTTAAATTATTTGATTTTGGTTAAAGGCATAAAAATACTAAAAAATGTATATTTAGTTTTTTTAGATAAAAATCAATTAGCTTTGTACATTTACCAAACACCTTTTGTTAATTTAATTAACTCAAACATTTTTACAAATAATAAGATGTCCATCTTCGAGTAATTAAATCGGTCGACACATTGTCTACCTGTTTATTATTCAAAATCAAACAATTAAAATCCACACAACTCACCAAATTCACCATCCACGAATGACACGTGGCCAATATCTGACCACGTGATGAGAAGACTATATCAGACTTCCTCTGCTCCGTGTCATACCACATACTTTAATCAAATCAAAATTCAAAATAGTTAACCAACAACATCAAATCATTTTTCTACTAACATAATAAAACTTCCAGATTATTTTTAAAAAAGGATTAAATACCATTGTCTTCGAATCAAACTGCAAACTGTGTCTACGATCACTCAACTTACAACCCAGACAAGGTTCAAGGATAAATTCGAAAGCAATTCTACGCAATCCTATAAAAAAAACACCAACCAAACTGCGAACTACGAAATGGGGCTCTGATTCCTCCTAAGAGGATACATAGGCATATGATTAAAATCGTGGAGAGTCCCCCTAATTAATATTAAAACCATTTCCCCCCTAATAAAACATTAAAACCCTATTTCCTAAAAGCGCACTTCTAAACCTAGTATCCTTGTGAACAAGGTAGATGAGGGGTGCCTAACACCTTCCCTTCGTCTAGAACCGAGTCAAGACCTAGAATCTCTGAACTTTTTTAGGGTTATTCCTTTATACTCCCTTCCTTTAGGATAAATATTAAGGGTGGCGCCTCTGTATTTAAAACCATTTGCAACATGTCTAAAACAACTTTTGGCAATACATTCAATGAGGAACCTGTGTCCACCAACACATGAATTAAGGTAGTGCCCCTACACTCAATAGAGACATGCAGGGCCTTATTATGGTTCGTTCCTGCAGGAGTTAAATCAGCATCAGAAAGTCCTAGTCCATTATCGGTTTTCATACTAACAACACAATTTTCAAACTGATCAACAGAGATTTCCTGTGTTACATGAGAAAATTTCAGAAACTTTACCAAAGCCTGAGCATGGGCTTTTGAGCACAACAACAGAGATAACATAAATATTTTGGAGGGGGTCTGCCCCAACTGTTCAACAATCTTATAGTCAGTCTTCCGAATAATTTTTAGTACCTCCTCCATCTCTTGCTTAGAGGTATCTTCAATAGTAAGCTCTTTCGATGCCTCAGTATGTGAAGGCTTATTAATTTGTTCTTTGCTTGAGTCTCAGTAGTTGATTTAGTAGTAGTGATACAAACTGGTGTTGTAACAACCTTTGGAGAGATCTCTGGAGAGAAAACTCTTCCACTTCTGGTAACCTTACTAGTCCCAACAATATTGCTAACATTGGGATCAGTAACTTCGGTATTTTCATCTTTGACAACAAATGGTTCTTGCTTGACGCCATAGTAGTACACAATAGCTCCATAATTCCAAGGGATAGTCGTGTCTGAGGAATATGGAATTGGCCAAGGTGCGGTAATGATCATAGGAGCAACCCTAGGTTCGAGGGTAACCTTCACAGGACCCTTAAAGGTGATCCTTACAGGAGTACTGGAAATTATAATCACTGACACGTCTTCAAGCTTCAGTCCTTGAGACATACTTTTACATAAGCTCTCCACAGAAGGAATCTTCTCAAATAGAATTATACGGTTATCCACCAAATGCTAAATACATTCTTTCAGCAGTACACAACCATTGGATTGGGACGCACAGCAGTAGCAGTTTTCAATGCAACCAGGAAATAAACCGGCTTAAAACAACTTCTTCTTAACAATCATCAGAGGAGTAGTCAATTCACTCACAGTAGAAACATAAGAAACATCATCAATAGCATTAATGCCTTTGTCATGATTAGGAATAAGTGCAGTGATCACATTAGGAGTCTCAGGAGGATCAAATTCAATCTCCTTAGAGTCAATCATTTCTTCAATCTTATTTTTCAGAGCTCAACAACTGTTAGTGTGATGTCCATGACTATTATAGTGATATGCACACCTTGCATTGGGATTGTAACTGGGAGAAGAAGTATTGAGAATCTTAGGAGGATTCTTCAATGTAATCAGCTCTTCCTTTAACATGTGTTACAGTGCTTGAGACAACGACATGTTGATTTTTGTGACATGTCTCCTGAGTGCGACTTACCTACGCTGATTATTCTGTAGTTGTTGTTCCACCGGTGCATGATTAAATATTAGAGCTTCCCCCACAGATTGGTCGTGGTCACTCTTATTACGACCCTTCTGGCTGTACACATCATTGGATTCTTTCTTACCATTGTATTATTCTTCACAGTATTTAAAGATGTAGCCACCTGAATCTCGAGGGCATCATTATGCAATGCATTACATACATCATGACATTTGTATAAAACTAACTTTGTCTTTTCAGGTTAAGTTTGCAAATAGACAAGTGTTTCCCTCAAGTATCTACTAAAACACTTTCCCTAGAAAGTCATTCTGAAATATATCTATTCTAGATGAAGTCGGCCGTAGACATCTTATAGTTCATCATTCAGATGAAGTCAAGTGTAGATTTCTTTTCGACACTCTTTTTGGAAAAAGCCAGGCGTAGACTCTTTCCCATACCTCTTCTAGTTGAAGTCGGGCATATACATCTTCTAGTTCGGGTGAAATCAAGCGTAGATTTCCTTTTGATACTTTTTTTTGGAAAAAGTCAGGCGTAGACTCTTTCCGGTACCTCCTCTAGTTGAAGTCGGGCGTAGACATCTTCTAGTTCAAACGAAATCAAGCATAGATTCCTTCTGAAACTCTTTTGGACAAAGTTGAGCGTAGACTCATTCCAAACGTACCTTCTAGACAAAGTCAGGCGTAGACTCATTCTAGTACATCATTCAGACGAAAATCAAGCGTAGATTCACTCTGATATTCTTTTGGACAAAGTCAAATGTAGACCCATTCTAAATACATCTTCTTAGGACAAAGTCAGACGTAGACTTATTCTGATCGACAGTTACTCTGGGTGGCATCTATAAGCCCATATCCAACGACTCTCCATAACTTCTACGGATGGCATCTATAGGCCCATCTCTGACATCCCATTACTCTTCAAATGGAATCCTTAAGCCTATTCCCTGTATAATCAACCAACAGTGTTACTTCGTGCACAGGCGAGTGCAAATTTCTGGGCACTTCAGTGTTCAATCATCTTCTACCTTCAAGTCACGAATGGTGGACATGCTAATCTAACTTTTAAGGTTTAAGAATATTGAATAGGGGAAAATGTTGTACCCTAAAATTTCCCCTCCCATTTTTCTTCAAGACATTCTCATGAGATCCTCATTTGCTCAAGATGGCTCAAGAATTGATCGGACAAATTCTCCTCCTAAACAATGGGTCCACAACTAGGGTTTTATTTTTCTCAAGGAATATTGGGTTTTCAAGGTCTAAAGTTTTTCTCATGGTTCTCCATAGGTCCTCAAGAATGCTCATGTCAAGTTTCAAGTTTTGCATCACAAGTTTGCTCAGTCAATGGCTCAGATGACTGAAAACCAACTAAATTGGGTAAAAAGTCAACTGTGGTCAACATACAGTCAAAACTTCAAGATTTTTGGTCAACATCAACATTCTAAAGTGGAATTTATCATTTGATCAAGGGTTTATCATGATTCCTCAAGAAAATCCCTCAAATCATCAAAAGTAAAAAATTTCCAAATTAGAGTTTCCTTAGGAGAAGTCAACTCAACTTTGACCAAGCATAACTTTCACATGCTTCATCAGCTTTTCCCCAACCAAAGCCCATTTTGAAGGGAATTAAATTATATACAACTTTTTATCTCTATGCTCAAGTCCAAAAGATAAATTATTTGAGAGATATAAGCCAATACATTATAGGTCATTTCAAATGTCAATAAAAAGACACTTTTTATTAAGGAAACTTACATCAAGATAAAATCTTCAAATGCAAAACTGATCAACATAAAGGTTATAGAGGACATCTTGATATTTCCAAAAAAAATCCAAGATCACCTTCAAAAGATAAAAAATGAGTGAGTTATAACCATTGCAAGTTGGGAAATTTTGAGCAAATGCATGAAGTTCAAATTGAGCAAGCTTGATATTTTGGAATATTGAGCCTTGGTTTTGAGGTCCAAACGTGTTTATGCCTTTCACACACATCAAAATTCATTCACAAACCTTTTGGATTTATTTTATTTTTATTATTTTTTATTTAATTCCTTAATAATACAAAATAATATAAGATAAAATTATATCTTACTACAAGGTCCAAGCCCATTTGTTCTTGCCCTAAAAATTCTCTATATGTTAAGGCATCAAGATAAGAACAAGGACACGAAATCCTTGCACCACAAAATTGTAAAAAATTTCCAAATATTTTGAAGAACCCTAAAATTCTCAAACCCTTACTAAACTACCTTTCACTCCAAGCTTGCGATTCTAATCAATTCAATTCACTCCCAGGGTAAGCTTGGATCATTTACAATGATCCAAATGACCAGAAAACACTCATGCAAACATCACGATTTCATCCATATTTAAAATTCTGTATTTTTTTATTTTACTGCATTTTAATGTGTACTAACATTTGCTATGTGTTCATGAGGTCTAATAATGCTGAATAGAGCAATCGCAGGGGTCCCATGCATGCTAGACTGCAAAACAGCATTTTGCTCCAATCGGCTTTGCTTGCTTCGAAACTCGTGATCCAAGGACTTTTAGCCAAAACTAAACCCATATATGGATTCAAGAGGGTTGAATTAGGGGGGATAGAATGTTTTGGATCATTAAACATTTGAATTTCATAGGTTCAAGAAAATAGGTTGCCGAAGAAGACGACCGGAGCTAGGACTCTGACGCTTATCTGACCAGTGGCAAGAGCGCGTGCGATAAGGCATTGGTACTGAAGAGCGTGGGCTCAATCCAGCCTTTTGACATTTTGTTTCTATAATGTTTCATATATTTTGCAGGTTTAATATATTTTGTTTTGGTTCTGTTTCTAAACGCAAACGAGCGCTTGACTCAATTGGTATGCATGTTGTCTTGAGATTCAGGGGGCGTGGGTTCAACACCCACCCCCGACATTCTTTTTTCTCTATTTTTTACTAACCTTATTTTATTTTTCTTAATCCTAATTTTCTTTAATAAACCCTAATTATTTTTAATCAACATTAAAACAAATTAGGTTTAGTCTTTTTCTCATGAATTAATTTTGATTTAGTTTTTAAATTAATTAGGATAATTAGTTTCGATTAATTAAATTATTTAACTTTTTCCGATTAATTAAAATTAACCTAGACTTTAGGGTTTGTTTAATTTAACCACTTAATCAGTTTTTTTCAATTAAAATCTATTAGGTTTAGGTTAAATCATCAATCATTTGTTTTCAAACAATTTCTCTGTTTCTTTTCCTTTTTACTATTTCGCGCGCTTTATTATTTTCGCATTAGTTTTTCCTATTATGTAATTGCTTCGGAATGTAATAGCTTAAATTAGGGATTTTGCTTTCTTTATTTCCCTAATTTTTTATTGTTTGTACCCCCTTCCCCAAAGCTTTGTAATAGCGTAGGATATTTAATTTTTGTCTATACTTATTTCCTTATAACTATCTAGTTTAATATGATTGTATGACAAGACATAAAATAAAATGTTAGATAATCCTAAATCCAAGATTAAATAACTGAATTCAACACACTATTCACACACTCACCTCTAGGGTAACCTCACTTGTTGCCTTTCGATTAAACAGTCATGTCCCTCGAACGTGGAGACGCCTTTGCAGAGTCCCTCCGATACAAAAGATCGTAGTCCCTCGATGACCCTTCGATGCTGCCTTCGATAAACGATTTAGTCCCTTACGATAAATTGTTATAGCATCCTTACAAGTTGCCTTTGATGAATGCACGATGATCCGCGCCTGTCCCTCACACATCCAATGATAGGGCTTCCTACTAACTAATGGTAGGATAGCACTATCCTAAGGAGGAGGAAAATAACATAAAAGATCTTTGAGTGGGTAGATAGCTCGTAATCGCTTGCTCACTAAAACAAAACATTTTTCACAAACACTTTTCTCTGAAATATTTTCAAAACAAACACTTTGTATGCATTCTTAACGATACAAGAATCATTACAAAGTTGCCAAACTTAGGCATTTTCCAAAATATTTTCAAACACATACACATAAAGAATTTTCAAACAAAGTGAGCTAGCAATTAAGGGTTCGTATATAACTACAGATAAAAAGGGTCCTAACACCTTCCCTTTTCATAACCTACCCCCCAAACTCAAAATTCTCGAAGGTCTTTCCTGTTCTTTTTACCCTTTCCTTATTGGATAAAATAAAAGTCGGTGGCGACTCTTGCTATTCGCAACATTTGCGATAAAATACAAACCAAGTCACTTTTACCACTGTATTATAGAACTGGCGACTCAGTTGGGGAGAACTAAAAAGTGAGGTTACCTTTAGAGTTAGAATATTTTTAATGCTTTACTTGTTTGATTTGATTGCTTTATAATTCGAGGTTTGCTCGGGTTTATTTCTTGCAAAGATCCTATGCCCGGATCTGGGGGCATTTTAGGTAAGTAGCAATAGATCGTGAAAACTATACGGCGTATACCAATATGGTTGAGATGATGGCTATGTTAGTGCGACACATTGGTTTGTACTGGTATCCCTAGAGTCATTCGGGGAGCATACTAGGATGTTGCATGGTGTCATAAGGACTAACTCACCTTAGAACCTTAATTGATCCAACTTAGCCATTAGAAGGTAGTGAGATTGTCGGTTTTGATGCAGTCTGAAGTTGGTTGATACTCGATACTACACTTATTGAGATTCGACTTCCGAGTTTTGTTTGGGGGCAAGTCAGTTGCCGGGCTAGACGAAAATTGTGGGAAAGATCAGTGATATTGAGATCTCTAGAACCCGGTTACTTCTCTAAGATAGGTTGAGCCAACTAAACTTCAAGAGGGTATTTACCTACAAACCCCATGCAAGCCTTAAACCTAAGGCCTTTGCATGATTTGCTTGTGTTTGATTATCTATTTGAACATATATCATGACATCATGACATTATAACATCTTATCATGACTAACCATTTCAAGGATCTAGTGGATTTATCTTTGTTCTATATTGCAGGGTCATGGCTTCCAATCATAGGAATACTATCCGGATCAACTTTGTAAGGATACCTTCCAAGCTCGAGGAATTAGTCTCAAGGGTTCCTGACAATTCTCAGTTCACCAAGAGACATGGTCATCTACTTAATCTGGTTACTACTAGATTTCAGGAAGACATGACGAGCGTTCTTTTCCAGTTCTTTGATCCGAAGCATCACTATTTTACCTTCCCAGATTATTAGTTGGTGCCCATAATGGAAGAATTCTCTAAGTTGATCGAAGTGCCTATTCTTGATCAGATGCCCTTCACCAGCCTAGAGCAAGCTCCGAAACCTGAAGGCGTTGCAGTAGCCCTACATCTGAAACGACCAGACATTGTATCCAGTTGGGAAGTAAGGAATAGAGTCAAAGGTATCTCTCTTAAATTTCTGATAGAGAAGGCTCAGGGATTTCTAGATGCCATGAATTTTTGTGCTTTTGAGGATATTTTGGCCTTTCTAATCTATGGGTTATAACTATTCCCTAATTCAGACCAATTCATAGATATGAGTGCCATCAAGATATTTCTCACACATAATCTGGTACCTACTTTGCTCAGAGATGTCCTGCAATCCCTCCACACCAGTACTATGAAGAAACTGGGAACTCTTATGTGTTGCATACCTCTATTGTCCAGGTGGTTTATTTCACACCTTCCCCAATCAGTGGCGAAGAACGAACAAGGTTTGAGATGGTCTCAAAGGTTGATGTCACTCACTCATGCAAATATCCATTAGTGTTCTCGATCTCAGGCAAATGTCACTATTATTGATTGCTGTGGGGAATTCTCTAATGTACCACTCCTCGGTATAAGAGGGGACATCACTTATAACTATTCTTTAGCTCTGCATCCGTTTGGTTATGCTTGAAGGGACGACCCTCATGATATGCGCGGTCAACAAAATTTGATAGCAAGACTATGGGACACAAGAATTCTATTCCTCTAGAGCCTTACCTCAGATGGGTGTGGTCTCGTGCTCAAAATCTCTAAATGTCGTATCCTTCTATTCTACCAGTGGTCGTAGAGCCTGTTGTTGAAAGGGATGTTCCTTATATTGTTCTTCATCTCGATATGCCTACCGACTTCGAAGAACTACAGAAGTCCTAGACTGAACTAAAGGAATAAAGATATACCTTCGAGGATCAGTTCTATGCTAGTGAGACAAAGTACTGGAGCTGACGAAACAACTCCACGAAGAACAAAGCCTTTACGCATATGTCAACACAAAGAGGAAGCGTCCATGGGAGACTTGAATTTATATTGTTGCTATTTTGTAACTCTTTTTATTAAAAGCAATTGTAATTTGAGTTTATTACTAAAATTTCTCTTGTTTCCTTTTGTTTAAAAAATTTAAATCTCAAGACGATCCTTGAAAGCATTGCATCTACATATCACGCATCATCGCATAACCGGTTTTCCCATACATGTTTTCTAATCTTCTTGTTGTTTATTTCAGTAAAAGATGGCTCTAGAACAGATTGTTAAGGAACTCCAAGCTCAGAATACCTAATTCTAAGAGACCCTCCTAAATCTCGCTCAAGGACAAAAAGATATGATGGCGCACATTGCTAAAAAGAAGAAGGCTCGAAAGCCCATTGCTATTCTCAAAATGGGAAGAAGATTCAAAGGTCCCACTAAATAAGTTCAAACTTCTGATATCACCTCTGAAGAAGATGATAACCAAGAGGAGGATGGTAGAAGTGTCAGTGCTGAAGGTGGAAGCAACATTGGTTCTGGTAAAGTTTCTGAGAATGAAGACTATTCTGATGAACAGTATCCTCATGCGGATGATCGATACAAACAAATAGAAGACCGTCTTAAGGCTATGGAAATAGAAAGTTCATGGATTGGATTTCAGAGAGCTGGGTCTTATTCTAGGGGTAGTTATCCCTCACAAGTTCAAGGTTCCTGCTTTTGCTAAATATGATGGTGTGTATTGTTCGAAATTTCATCTGCGATCTTATGTTAGAAAGATCCAACCCCATATTGCTGATATAAATGTATGGGTTCACTTATTTCAAGAAAGTTTGTCTGGTACACAACTCGAGTGGTTCTATCAGCAAGAGGGAACCAACATTCGTACTTGGGAAGACTTGGCTGCTTCTTTTTACAAATAGTATCAATGTAATGCTAACCTTGCACCGACTCGTGTGCAATTACAAAACATGACTATGGGTTCAAATGAAGGGTTTGAGGAATATGCCTAGAAGTGGAGAGACTTAGTCGGAAGAGTGCAACCTCCCTTGTCTGACCGGGAGTTAGTTGATATGTTCATGGGCTACCTGACAGGTCCATTCTTCAATCATTTGATCGGGAGTTCTTCGTCTGGTTTTACCGAGTTGATTCTAGCTGGGGAACGAGTTGAAAGTGGTATTAAGAGTGGAAAAATTCAAGTGGCTGCTTGTTTAAGTGCTGTAAAGAACACGTTCAATAGAAAAAGGAAACCAATGTTGTTTATGGCCATAAGGGCCATGGTAAAAGTGACCGCAATCAGTCTGTGGGAGCGGTACTAATTTCTAATCCTGCACATGTTCAACAATAACAACAGGGCAATTGGCGTAGGTCAGAAGCTCTAGGAAGGTAGTTTACCAAGATTAATATGCCATTGTCTCAGGCGTTGAACATTTACTAAAAAAGGAGTTGATTACACTAAGGGATCCTCCTCAGAATCACAACACCTCCTCTCCTAAATACAATATGAATGCAAGATGCGCCTATCATTCTAACAGTCCTGGGCATGACACCAATAACTGCTGGAGCCTGAAAAACAAAATTCCGGATATGATTGACAACAAGGAAATTGAGTTTGATCCTCCAGAGACTCCAAATGTGATTATTGCACCTATGCCGAAGCATGACAAAGGCATAAGTTCAATTGACGATGTTATTTATGTTACTATTGTAAGTGAATTGATGAATCCTTTACCAATTATCAAGAAGAATCTGCTGCAGGCCAGTTTATTTTCGGGCTGTATTGAAAAATGTTACTGCTGTACAGTCCAACCTAATGGCTGCAAATTACTGAAAGAAGGCATTTGATGCCTAATAAACAATCATATAACTCTTATATAGAAGGTTCTGTCTGCTGAGAATCTGTGTCAAGACTTATCTGTAATTTTTGGTCCTCCTATCAGGATCACCTCCGAAGGTCCTGTAAGGATAATTGCCAATCCGAAAGCTGCTCCTCTGGTCATCACTACACCTGGAGCTATCCCATATTCTTTGGACAAAGCTATTCCTTGGAACTATGGATCCAACATCTACTACCATGGCGTCAAACAAGAACTACCAACCGTTGAAGATGAAGCTACTGAAGTTGCGGATCCCGACATTAACAATATTGCTGGAACCAGTAAGGTCACTAGAAGCGGAAGGTTTTTCTCTCCAGAAATCTCTCCAAAGAATATTGCTACACCTGTTAGAGTCACTGCCACTGAGTCAAATGCTGAGACTCGGGGCAAAGAGTAAGTGATAGAGCTTGCCCAGATAGAGGCGTCTAAAGAAGTTACGGTTGAAGACACCTCTAGACAAGAGTTGGAAGAGGTATTGAAGATTATCCGCAAGAGTGACTATCAAATTATTGAAAAGTTGGGGAAGACCCCATCCAAGATATCTATGTTATCCCTGTTATTGTGTTCTGAAGCCCATGCACAAGCTTTAGTGAAATTTTTGAAGACTTCTCACGTGCCACAAGAGATTTCGGCAGATCAATTTGGAAGCTATGTTGCAAGCTTGATGAATGACAATGGTTTAGGTTTCTCTGATACAGATCTGACTCCTGAGGGAAGAAACCACAACAAGGCCTTGTATGTCTACATTGAATACAGGGGCACTACTTTCGCTCATGTAGTGATTGATACTGGTTCTTCGTTGAATGTTCTACCGAAAGGCGCTCTTAACAGACTTGATTGCAAAGGGATCATACTGAAACCCAATGATATTGTAGTTTGAGCCTTTGACGAATAAAAAAGGATGGTACACGGGGAAGTGGATCTTTCGATCAAGGTGGGTTCGCAGATCTTTGAATCTACCTTTTATGTGATGGACATTTGAACAGCTTACTCTTTCTTACTAGGACGCCCCTGGATTCATGGGGGAGGCACTGT
This sequence comes from Vicia faba, assembly GCA_948472305.1. Classification (NCBI taxonomy): domain Eukaryota; kingdom Viridiplantae; phylum Streptophyta; class Magnoliopsida; order Fabales; family Fabaceae; genus Vicia; species Vicia faba. Next base: position 1,684,190,563 of record OX451737.1, on the reverse strand, counting down.
CACCTCGACTCTACATCAAAAGTTAAAGTATTCCATAAACAAAAAGATTGTTACTGTCAGCGGCGAAGAAGAGTATATGGCTAGCCATTTGAATTCTTTCCGATATGTAGAGATGAATGGTGAATTCATCGAGACTCCCTATCATACTTTCGAAGTTATCCCTCCTGCCTCAACCGAAGATGTCTCTGCCATTCCCAAAGTCACCAGGGTTCCTCCCAGGATGCCTTCATTGAAAGATGCTAAATCCACTATAGAAGAAGGTGGTTGTACTATTTGGGGTCAGCTTCTTGACATCCCATATAAATCTAACAAGTTTGGTTTGGGTTTCACTACAGAAGGTCAGAGGGATGTCCGTCACGCTCGAGCTGGAAGGCCACCATTCCGTATCAGCAATAACAGAGTCAACATGATAGAAGATGGTGACAGTGATTATGACCTTGAGAGTTGTATCTTTCCTACCATTGGAAAAGGGCTTAGAAACTGGAATGCGGAAGACATCATCTCTATCTTCTTTAGTCAGGAGTAATAGCTAAGTTTCTATTTTTATTTCTTTTAAATTTTGGTTTTGTAATATTTGAACAATGACTTTAAGCCTTGTGCCTTACCTGGGGCATAACGGTTCATTTGTTAAGGGTTGTCATTTCATAAACATATTTTCATTTAATAAAGCATTGAACATTTTGCATTTAAATTTTGTGCTCTCTCTCTCTCTCTCGCTCTCTCTCTCTTCTCACTATTATCACTTTCAAATAGCTATGTGTTCTTACACACACCCACACAATACATTGCAGATCCACATCCACTCTAGATCTCATTGATAACAATTCTTCTATTGCCACTTATGACTTTGAAAATACGAGCTACCAAGCCGAGGACAAAGGTGAGGAAGATTGTGAAATACCAGGAGAACTTGCCAGAATGTTAGTGCAGGAAGAAAAAGCTATTCAACCACATGAAGAGCCAGTTGATGTAGTAAACTTGGGTTCTAAAATAGACAGAAAAGAGGTCAAGATAGGCGCCAACTTAGAGGGCAGTGTGAAGAACAAGTTAATATAAATGCTGCATGAATATGTTAAGATCTTTGCTTGGTCATACAAAGACATGCCAGGGCTTGATACCGATATTGTAGTTCACCGTATGCCAATGAAAGAAGGTTGTTCTCTGATAAAGAAGAAGGTTCGTCGCATGCATCCTGAGATGTCAGAGAATATCAAGGTTAAGGTTATTAAACAATTCAACGCAAGGTTCTTAGCAGTGACATCACATCCTCAATGGGTTGCAAATGTAGTTCCGATACCAAAGAAAGGCGGTAAGGTATGTATATGCATAGACTACAGGGATCTGAGCAAGCCCTAAAGATGACTTCCCACTTCCACATATCAATGTTCTAGTCGATAACACCATTCAACATGGTATTCTCCTTCATGGATGGTTTCTCAAGATATAATCAGATCAAGACGGAACCTGAAGACATGGAAAAGACTACTTTTGTTACACAGTGGGACACTTTCTTCTACAAGATTATGCCTTTTGGGTTGAATAACACTGACGCAACATATCAACATGCTATGGTAGCTTTGTTCCATGACATGATTCATCACGAGATAGAGGTCTATGTCGATGATATGATAGCCATGTAGCAGACTGAAGAAGAGAATTTGGATCATCTATGTAAGTTATTTGAGAGACTAAGGAAGTATAAGCTGAGATTAAATCTGAACCAGTGCACCTTTGGGGTGAGATCATGTAAGCTCCTACGTTTTGTTGTCAGCGGTAAAGGAATGGAGGTCGATCCTGACATGGTTAAAGCTATCCAAGAAATGCCCACTCCTCGCACCGAGAAAGAAGTCATAGGTTTCTTGGGAAGACTAAATTACATTTCTAGATTTATTTCTCATCTGACCGCTACTTATGAACCAATCTTCAAGTTGCTGGAGAAAGATCATGTAATGAAATGGAATGATGGTTGTCAGATATCCTTCGACAAAATCAAGGAGTACCTACAAGAACCTCCAATCCTGATGCCACCGGTTGAAGGAAGACCTCTAATCATGTATTTAACAATGCTAGAGAACTCAATGGGTGTGTGTGCTGGGGTAACATGATGAGTCTGGCCGAAAAGAGCATGCAATATACTACCTTAGCAAAAAGTTTACTGACTGTGAAACAAGATACTCACTGCTCGAGAAAACTTGCTGCGCTTTGGCATGGGCTGCTCGCCGACTAAGACAGTATATGTTGACTCATACTACTTTGTTGATCTCTAAGATGGATCCCATCAAATACATATTTGAGAAGTCGGCTCTCTCTGGAAGAATAGCCAGATGGAAAATGGTCTTAATAGAATACAACATTCAGTACACCACTCAGAGGGCTATCAAAGGAAGTGTACTGGATGACCATTGGGCACATCAAGATATAGACGATTACCAATCTATGAATTATGAGTTCCCATATGAGAACATCATGCTAGTTACAAATTGTGAAGAACTTGGACAGTATAAAGGACCTGAGCTAGGATCCCAGTGGACTATGGTTTTTGATGGAGCCTCTAATGCACTTGGCAATGGAATTGGTGATGTAATTATCTCTCCCTAGGGTTGCCATACACCCTTCACTTCCAGATTATGCTTTGATTGTACCAACAATATGGCTGAATACAAAGCATGTATCATGGGTATTTAAAGCTGCTATTGATGTGAGAATCAAGTACTTGAGCGTATACGGAGACTAATCCTGGTAATCAGTTAGATTAAAGGAGAATAAGATACTAATAATTTAAATCTCATTCCGTACCGAGAGCATGTATTGACCTTAATTTTGTATTTCGAGGAGATCACTTTTGAGCATATCCCACGAGAAGAGAATCAGTTGGTAGACGCGTTAGCTACCATGTCGTCCATGTTCAAAGTTAGATGGGACAATGAGGCTCCCATAATCACCATTGAAAGTCTAGACGAACCTGCACATTGCTATAAAGTTGACACTGACGGAGTAGAAGAGAAGCCTTGGTTTCATGAAGTGAAAAAATATTTTGAGGCTCAAGAGTATCCTGAAGGAGCATCTGTTAACGACAAGAAATTCCTAAAGAGGTTCTCAGCTAAGTTCTTCCTGAGCAACGAAGTTCTGTACAGGCGCAATCATGATTCGACTCTGCTACATTGTGTGGTTAAGAAAGAGGCAGAGAAGATTATGGAAGATATCCATGAAGGTATCTTTGGTACTCATTCCGGTGGATATACTATGGCTAAGAAAATTCTGAGATCAGGTTACTATTGGTCGACTATGGAAACTGACTGTCATCACCATTCAAGAACTTGTCACAAGTTCCAGATCTATGATGATAAAGTACATGTGCCTCCAGTACCGCTGAATATCTTGAATGCTCCTTGGCCGTTTATAATGTGGGGCATTGATATGATTGGTGAGATCAAGCCTACTTCTTCCAACGAGCATCGTTCCATCCTAGTTGTTATTGACTATTTCACGAAGTGGGTTGAAGCATCCTCATTTGCCTCTGTTACTAAGAATGTGGTTGCCCGATTCATTAAGCATAATCTTATCTGTCGATATGGCATCCCCGAAAGTATTATCACAGATAATGGTACCAATCTGAATAATAATATGATCATGAAACTATGCACGGAGTTCAAGATCAAGCATCACAATTCTTCTCCGTATCGACCAAAGATAAATGGCGCAGTGGAAGCCTCCAATAAAAACATTAAGAAGATTATGCGGAAAATGGTCGTGACCTATAAAGACTGGTATAAGATGTTACCATTTGTTCTTCACGGTTATCGCACCTCAGCTCGGACATTAACTCGAGCAACCATGTTCTCTCTAGTTTAAGGTATGGAAGATTTCTTACCTGCCGAAGTTCAGATTCCTTCCTTGGGAATTATGGAAGATGAAAACTTGGACAAAGACAAATGTATTCAGACTAGGCTAGATCAGTTGAATTTGATTGACGAGAAAAGGTTGGCAGCTGTTTGTCACAGTCAGATGTATCAGAAGCGTATGATCAAAGTTTTCAACAAGAAAATCAAGCATCAGGTGTATCAGGCTAGTGACTTGGTAATAAAGTGCATCATCCTACCACAGGGTGATCCCAGGGGAAAATGGACTCCCACCTACGAAGGGCCATTTGTGTTCAAGAAGATATTTTTGGGCGGTGCTATGATACTTACCACCATGGACGGTGAAGATCTTCCACATCATGTGAACGCGGACATAGTTTAAAGATACTACACATGAAAACGACTCGCTAGGTTGACTGGCCTAGGAATAAATAAGGGCATCCCGGCAAACTAAAAGGGTTTGGGCAAAAATCAGGGATATATATATAAAAGATTGTACACCTGGCAAGTCGAAAACCTAAGAAGGCGGCTTGGGCAAAAAAGCGTATCCCGGTGGACTGAAAACCCGAAAGGGCGGTCCCGTAAAAAATTAGGGATTAAAGCGTACAACTATGTCCTGTTGGATCACATACAACCAGCTTTATCACCAACACCAATTTCAAATGGTGTCGATCAATTCAATCAACTTCTTCTGATAAGCGAGGGATGAGATGCTTGAAGACATAGGGGAAATAGTAGAGTTGGAACCTGACAGGATTATTTAAACATAACTATATATTTTGTTTTCACTTTGTACTCTCTTAATTTTTCACCACGATTTCCTCTTACTATGATTTTTGTCTCCTTGTACAACAATCGCATATTTATAGGCAAACTATTAATATAAACACAATTTCAAAGTTTAAATTTTGTTTGAATTTTTCTGTTTTGTTTGCAAAAACGTCCAATGACTAAATTGAATGAACATATGCATATGAACATGACTACTGTTAACAAATATATGCATAAAAAACAGGAGTAAGTATTTACTCAAGACTTTAGGAGTTGGGATAATGTTCAACTCGTCCATAGATCCCCGCAGAGTAATCCCTGGTAAAGTTGCCCCGTAGAGCAGTTTCCATAAGATTATGCACCACAGAATCAGCGTCACAAGCTCATCTTCAACAAGGACATATTCCCAGCCGATCATACTCACCAGCAGGTCCACCTAGCGGATAAAGGAGTATAATATTTTCCCCGACAATGTTGCTAACTTACAGAAATCCAATCTTTAGTAGATTATAGTAGTAACACAGTTCATGGGAATTCTCTTCCCCAACCAATTTTATTTCCCCAACACTATAAAATCCCCTAAAGATGTCTCTTCTCTACTAGGGCTCATGTCCCCAACAAAACATATTCCTCCAAAAGAGATTATTTCCCCAGCAAAATTCAGTCTCCCCAGCTTGAGTCTACCACTTTGACTACTACGAATCACTGAAAGAACTTCTCTCACCAACAAAGGGTAGTCCAGACCAGTATCCCCAGAGAGTTGCTACTAAATTGGAAACCAGAATAGGTATCAGTTAATCTTATCCTCCCCAGACGAGTCAGAATCCATGTCAAAAAACTCTGTCAGACAACACCTTGGAAGGTTATCTATTTCTTTTATCCCCAGCCAGGTTATATAAGAATTAAACTCCCTAGTAGAGCGATGAAAAGCCAATATTCTTGAGTTCTTCTCCCCAATAAGAAATCAACATTCCCCAGTGAAGTTTCCTCAAGTAGCAAGCAAGAATCCCCAGCAGATCGAAGATTCATATTCTTCATCCCCAGCAACAATCAGGGATTTATTTACCCGATCAAAAAATATTATATGAAGCTACCGATACACTTCAATGACATCTCACATTCATATATCATTTATCATAGCATACGTATATGAAACACATTAGCATATTTATTTTTATTTCGAGGGCGTCATTACGCAATACATTACATACATCATGACTTTTGCATAAAACTAACTTTGTCTTTTCAGGTTAAGTTCGCAAACAGACAAGTGTTTCCCTCAAGTATCTACTTAAACACTTTCCCCAGAAGGTCATTTTGAAAGATATGTCGTCTAGATAAAGTCGGGCATAGACATCTTCTAGTGCATCATTCAGATGAAGTCAAGCATAGATTTCCTTCTAATACTCTTTTTGGAAAAAGTCAGGCATAGACCCTTTCTGGTACCTCTTCTAGTTGAAGTCGGGCATAGACATATTCCAGTTCGGATGAAATCAAGCGTAGATTTCTTTCTGATACTATTTTTGGAAAAATTCAGGTGTAGACTCTTTACGATACCTCTTCTAGTTAAAGTCAGGCATAAACATATTCTAGTTCAGACGAAATCAAGCATAGATTCCTTGTGAAACTCTTTTGGATAAAGTCGAGCATAGACTCATTCCAAACGTACCTTCTAGAAAAAGTTAGGCATAGACTCATTCTAGTACATCATTCAGACGAAAATCAAGCGTATATTCACTCTGATATTCTTTTGGACAAAGTCGGACGTAGACTAATTCTGAATACATCTTCTTAGGACAAAGTCATGCGTAGACTTATTTTGATTGACGGTTACTCTAGGTGGCATCTATAAGCCCATATCCGACGACTCTCCGTCAACTCTCCGGATGGAATCTATAAACCCATATCTGAAATCCTGTTACTCTCCAAGTGGAATCCTTAAGCCTATTCCTGGTATAATCAACCAACAATGTTACTCCGTGCACATGCGAGTGCAAATTTCTAGGCACTTAAGTGTTCAATCATCTTCTACCTTCAAGTCACGAATGGCAAACGTGTCAATCTAACTTTTAAGGTTTAAGAAGATTGAACAGGGGCAGGTGTTGTACCCCAAAATTTTCCCTCCCATTTTTCTTCAAGACATTCTCATGAGATCCTCATTTGCTCAAGATGGCTCAAGAATTGATCAGACAAATTCTCCTCTTAAGCAATGGGTCCACAACTAGGGTTTTCTATTTCTCAAGGAAGATTGGGTTTTCAAGGTATCAAGTGGTTTTTATGGTTCTCCATAGGTCCTCACGAATTCTCATGTCAAGTTTCAAGTCTTGCATCACAAGTTTGCTCAGTCAATGGCTCAGATGATTGAAATTCAACTACATTGGGTTAAAATTCAATTGTGGTCAACATACAGTCAAAACTTCAAGATTTTTGGTCAACATCAACATTTTGAAGTGATATTCATTATTTTATAAAGGGTTGATCATGATTCCTCAAGAAAAGCCCTCAAATCATCAAAAGTCAATAATTGCCAAATTAGAGTATCCGTAGGAGAAGTCAACTCAACTTTGACCAAGTATAACTTTCACATGCTTCATCAGATTTCCCCCAACCAAATCCAATTTTGAAGGGAATTCAATTCTCTACAAGATTGTATCTCTATGCACAAGTTCAAAATATGCATCATTTAAGATATATAAGCCAATACATTATAGGCTGTTGTACCCCAAAATTTGCCCTCCCATATTTCTCAAAACATTTCAAGAAAACTCACAAGTCCAACCCGGCGCGTTATATTCAGGTGTTCTTTCGCCAAGATATCTCTGATAACATATTCTCAAATTCAGGTTCGGCTCAAGAGTTAATTCTTTAAAGAAGGTATCCGAATGTGTGAGTTTTCTTGAAGAAATATAGTGAAAAAGTGTGTTGAAAGTGCAGTTTTTACGCGCTAAAAAATTCATAACTTGAAGATCGTGGCTCGTTTTGAACCCGTTCCAGTGGCCAAAATTCCGTCTTGACATTATCTACGTTTTCATCTCTCACGGCTGGAAGCCAATTTCGATCATAAGGTCTTCAAAAATGTGGATTTATCAAGTATTTTCATACAGAAAATTGGTGACAGAAATTTATTTGCGTCATGTTCAGAAAATCATAACTTGGTCGATTTTCATCGTATCGAGCTGGTTCCGGCGCCAAAATTTCACAAATTGAGTTGGATACATTTTCACAGAAGGTATTGAGTTCAAACGGTATTCAAAAGGCCTTCGTTTTTTGCTCAGAGTGTGTGACACGCTGAAAATCCTGAATGCTGAATATTATTTCATCTGGGCCGAAACTTCGAAAATTCATAACTCGGTCAATTTTTATCGGATTGGGCTCATATTTTTACACAAGGTCCCTGACTCATAGATCTACAACTTTGCTTCAAAAGTCGAGACCAAATTATGCACCGATCAATATCCGTTTTTTATTGAAGAACGTGTCAGAGTCGACACTGGAGCCCAAAATAAGTTTGTCTGAGCTGAAACTTCAAAAATTCATAACTAATTCACCGTTTATCCGATTGAGTCGATTTTCGGACAGGAGTTAGTTATCGATGTCGGCTATATTTTGTTTTCACATTTCAACTTCAAAAATTGCACTTAAGTCCCTGCGATTTAGCCTGGAAAGTGACGAACTCAAGTGAATATTGGAGGCCCAATTGCACATTCAAAGCCCATTTTCTTTACCCTAATTTCCATTATATAATCACCTTCTTTTCACATAAACCAGGGGAGAAAAGAGGAGAAAAAAGGGAGAAAAAACCTTGTCACAACACTGTTAGAATATCAAATTCTTTCAAGAACCCTAAAACCTTGAAATCCTTATTACAAATCCCTCTCTCACTACAAACACCTCACTACTTCTTCAGTAAGGATAAGGCTGGCTTGATCTCCATGATCCTAATTTTCCAGTAAGGCATAAAAGCATTCAGGTCACTAATTTTCCGGTAAGGGTAAGATTGATTTGATCTCTATGATCAAAAGGGTATAATCATTCATACATGCCATATTGTGCCTAAACATTAAATTTCTTCATATATTGACTTTATTTGCATTTTTATGATTTTATTTTAATGTGTTCGTGAGATTCAACACTACAGATTTAGACAGGATCTCATGCAGGTTTATTTAGGAACGTTGAGGCCAAAAGCCAAATGGCCAAAAGCCAAAAGCCAAATGGCCAAAGTAGAAAAACTTATGCATGACACCAATACATGGCGAGACAGACATCCTGAGAAGATTAAGGAACGTTGAGGCCAAAACGCAAATGGCCAAAAGCCAAAAGCCAAATGGCCAACAGCCAGAACACAAATGGCCAAACCACTCCAATTCACCTCCAAAAAGGGCCAGACACCCCCCATGGTTTGCCTTTCTCATTCTTTTCTCATATTTTTTCTATTTTTGTTTTAATTAGTTTTTTCAATTTAATTCTTTAAACCAATTTATTTTCACAAAAACATAAAAACAATATAAAAATCAAAAAAGAGACAATAAATAAGTATTTTTATTTAATGTTATTTTTTGTAAATAAATATCATTAATTAATTTTAGCTTTTTAAATTAGGGTTAATTCAAATATTTTTCTTAATAAACTTAAAAACTTGTAGAATTAGGTTTTAATTATTATTACTTTTTCTTTTTATTTTATCATCTCTAACAATTAATTATTTACTATTATTTTTATAAATCAAATTGCTTTTATTAATTAGGTTAATTTAGGGTTAACTTTAATATTTTTTCTTAACAAATAAAAGTTGTAGAATTAAGGTTAATTAGTTAATTTCATTTAATCTTTCTCATAAAAATTCATAAATCCAAAAAAATACCAAAAATAATTTCTTTTCATTTTTATTTCATTAATTTAATAATTTAATTTAATTTCATTAAAAAGGGTCCAACGCCCTCGCTTCCAATTTTAATTCATATTCGTGCATTTTATTTATTTCCTTCTTTTAAATATTTATGTAATTCTCCCAAAGCCATGTAAACTTAATTTCTCGCACTTCACTTTATTTCTTTATTTTCTGTCAAATCGGGTCCTGGATTAAATTTTGGCGATGTGGACCCGCGCCTTTGTAATAGTTTAGAACTTTACGTTTCTCACAATTTTTTAACCGTTAAATAAATGCATGCAAGAATGAATGACTAAAATAAAAAACAAACGCATAGATCACTTTGACAAAAGACAAAAATAAATGAAAACGACACACAAATCACACACCACCCCTAGGGTACGCCTCACTGTTGCCTTGCCTCGAAAGGTGATCGTCGAGTAGAGGATGTTTTAGTAAGTCCTCATGATCCGGGAACCTGACATGAGGGTAGCTTCTAAGGTGTCTTCCCATTGCTCTGGTGATCACCATGTCCCAAACCTCGAATTGACCCGAATACCTCCAACGGTGGTGCTACCTACCTCTCAATGGTGGGATGACACTACCTTAAGGACATTTACACAGACGAATTCCTTAGGGTAGGTAGACGACTCGTGGATACTTGCTCTAATTCAAAACAAAACAAATCAAAAATACTTTTCACACCAACACATTTTCAAAAAGCTTTCGAAAGCATTTTTCAAACACTCTTGAGGACCGATACAAGAGTCGAACTGAAATTTTCAAAGAAACTTTTTAAAACCCACAATTGAAAAGCAAACAAACCACTTTTGAAAACACAATGAGCAAGTATCTAAAAGCCCATGGATAACCATGGATAGAAAGGGTGCTAACACCTTCCCTTTCTATAATCTACCTCCCGAACCGAGAGCAATCTCTTTAAGGAATTTTTCTGTGCTTTTGTCCTTTCCATTTGGAGAAAATAAAAGACGGTGGCGACTCTTGCTTCCGTGACATTTCGCGAACCAGCGTTAAACAATCAGTTCCAGATCCACCGATCACAGAACTGGCGACTCTGCTGGGGATTATTTTTTAAAGTGATGTGTACCTTAGGGTTAGTTCATAACTGTGTTTTCAATTGTATTGACTTGTCTGCTTTAAATTTGTGGGTTGCATGGGAGTTACATAGATCCTAACCCGGATCTGGGGATACCCTGTTTAGGTAGCATAAGCTGTGAGGGACCTGTCCGGCATAGACCGACACGGGTGAAGCAGTGGCTACGTTGGTGTGGCACCTTGGTCTGTACCGATATCCCTTGTGTTGCAACGAGGAGAATATGGGTCTTCTAAGGAGTCATTAAGCACCAACAACCTTAGAACCTTAAATGACACAACTGGGCCGTTAGAACAGTAGCAGTATGCTACGCCCATTGAGGCTAAACTCTCGTGATGGTTCTGGCCGCAAGAAAAGATTGCGATGCTGGAGTTATGATCGATTGAGGGTAGTCAATGATATTGGGATCCTCTAAGAACCCGGTTACTTTGATAGGACAAGTATGAACCAACAAACTGAAAGAGGGTAATACCTAGACCTCATGCTGGCCTAAACTCTAAGGGTTTCTCTTGTGTGACTTGTGTGCCTTCATACCTGACTACTTGCATGCTTGTTATCGGACACTTGAGCTTCTTGCAGGTTTTGTTTGTAGTCCTTAATTAGGACTCATAACAAGGTCTACCGAGTTTCTTGCAGGTTTCGTTATAGTCCTTAATTGGGACTCATGACAGGGTTTACTAAGTTTCTTGCAGGTTTTGGTTTGCAGTCCTTAATTGGGACTCATAACAGGGCTACTCACATTACCCCATGCATACCGTAACATCATACCATTGCATACATCCTAACCCATTTCTAGGATCTCAAGGGCTTGTGATGCAGGTCATGACGAATCAAACGTCTAGCAAGGAGCAAAGAGGATTTATTTTCCTCTAGCCAAGGTTGTCAGGGGCTATGACCCACTGGATATGGTGAGCCTTTGACCCTTGAAGAAGGACTCTCAACAACATGGAGTACCTTCAATCAAGTTACCAGTTTCCGACTCCAATAAGTTTCTTTGTTTATCCCGCGAGGTCCTTGAAAACATTGCATGCATATCATACATATCATTGCATAACAGGTACCCTTTCTCTGCAGGTTGCTTACCTTCTTCGCTGTTTATTTCAGCAGTCTCGTCATGAATCCTGAATCCTCAACTGAGCAGTCCATCAAGGCCCTTCAGGCTCAGAACGCCAAATTCCAAGAGCTGATCATGAATTTGGCTCAGGGGCAATAAGATCTGAAGACCCTACTCTTGAAAAAGAAGAAGAAGAGGACTGTGCTGTTCAACCCTAGGCGCAGATCTGGGAATACACTGGAGAACGAAACTGAGAGGACTACTCCATCTGTTGGGGAAGGCAGTCATCAAGAGGAAAGGGTTCCCAGTCCAGTGGTCTCCGACAACGAGACAGATTTCAACGACGAACAATACCCTCCTGCTGAGGATAAGTACAAGCAATTGGAAGACCGTCTGAATGCAATGGAGATTCAACAAGTACCTGGTTTGGATTTCGGGGATTTGGGTCTAACTTCTGGTGTGGTGATCCCACAGAAATTCAAAGCACCCACCTTTGCTAAGTACGATGGGACATCCTGTCCCCGACTGCATCTCAGGTCTTATGTGCGGAAGATTCAACCGTATACTGTAGACAAGAACTTGTGGATCCACTTCTTCCAGGAGAGTCTTTCAGGGACTCATCTCGAATGGTTCTATCAGTTGGATGGAACCAAGGTTCGTAACTGGGAGGAGTTGGCTACTGCTTTTTACAAGCAATATCAGTATAATGCCGACCTCGCTCCTACGCGTACCCAACTCCAGGGTATGTCGTTAGGATCGGGAGAAGGTTTTAAAGAATATGCGCAGAAATGGAGAGATCTGGCCGGTAGGGTACAACCACCGCTGACGGACCGTGAACTTGTGGATATGTTCTTGGGGACCCTGTCTGGTCCATTCTACAACCATCTGATTGGGAATTCGTCTGCTGGATTCACAGATCTTATCTTGACTGGAGAGCGAATAGAAGCTGGTATCAGGTTTGGGAAGATTCAAGAGGCTGCACCTTCTGATAAAAAGCCTCATCATGGAAAGAAAGAGTCCAATGTTGTGCACGGTAAAAAGAGCCGTCATGAGGTAGGGGCAACCCAGATCTCCAATCCTGGACCTGCTCAACAAGGACAGGGGCAGCAGCGCAAGGAGAAACGACAGTTCACCAAGATCAACATGTCGCTGGATCAAGCACTACAACAAATGTTGAAGGCAGGGCTGATCACCTTAAGGGCTCCTCTTCGGAATCCGAACACTTCTGCTCCTAACTATCATCCCAACGATGGGTGCGCATATCATTCTGATAGCCCGGGGCATACCACGGACAACTGCTGGCCTCTCAAGAACAAGATTCAAGACATGATCGACGCTGGAGAGATTCAGTTTGAAGTGCCTGAGACTCCGAACATAATCACTGCTCCGTTGCCCAATCATTGAAGACCTTTTGTTTATTTGAATTTCCGAGTTGTATTTTTCTTTGCTTATACAAACAATTAATGTCATAGCAAACTCCTTTATTCTATCAATGCATCGCATATGTCTGTTTTGGGAATTAATACAATTGTTTTCATTATATTCAAAATTGTTTTCATATTTTGGTGATGATCAACTCTCGGTTAATAATTCTAAGCCTCTTGAGGGAGGATGATGAAAATGATACCATAATCTACAGTATGCTTTTGAACAGACTCCGCTGATGAGGTACAGGAATTGTTTCAATCCCTAAACACTGGAGTTATAAGGATGATTGTGATCGGTGGATCTGGAACTGACTGTTTAACGCTGGTTCGCGAAATGTCGCGGAAGCAAGAGTCGCCACCGTCTTTTATTTTCTCCAAATGGAAAGGACAAAAGCACAGAAAAATTCCTTAAAGAGATTGCTCTCGGTTCGGGAGGTAGGTTATAGAAAGGGAAGGTGTTAGCACCCTTTCTATCCATGGTTATCCATGGGCTCTTAGATACTTGCTCATTTGTGTTTTCAAAATGGTTTGTTTGCTTTTCAACTGTAGGTTTTAAAAAAAGGTTTCTTTGAAAATTTCAGCTCGACTCTTGTATCGGTCCTCAAGAGTGTTTGAAAAATTGCTTTCGAAAGCTTTTTGAAAAGGTGTCGGTGTGAAAAGTCTTTTTGAGTTTGTTTTGAGATTAGAGCAAGTATCCTTGAGAACCTACCTACCCTAAGGAATTCGTCTGTGTAAATGTCCTTTAAAGTAATGCCATCCCACCATTGAGAGGTAGGTAGCACCACCGTTGGAGGTGTTCGGGTCAATTCGAAGGTTCGGGACATGGTGATCACCAGAGCAATAGGAAGACACCTTAGAAGCTACCCTCATGCCAGGTTCCCAGATCATGAGGACTTACTAAGACATCCTCTACTCGACGATCACCTTTCGAAAGGCAACAGTGAGGCGTACCCTAGGGGTGGTGTATGCGGATTGTGTGTCGTTTTCAGATATTTGTTTTGCCATGTTTATTTGTGATCTACGCTTGATTTTAATTTGTCCATTCATTCTTGCATACATATTTAATGGTTATAAAGTTTGCGAAAAATAAATCTAAGGCTATTACAAACGGCGCGGGTCCACATCGCCGAAATTAAACCGGACCCGATTTAGCGGAAAATAAATAAAGCGCGAATAAAATAAAAGTACGAAAAGTAAAGTTACATGGCTTCGGGAGAGATACAGAATTATAATATGATAAAGTAAATGCGCAAAAGAAAATAATTAAACAAAACTAGGGCGTTGGACCCTTTTTACAAAAATATTTAAAGTTAATGAGAATTAAAAATTAAATGATTAAATGCTTTTTTGGTATTTTGTGTTTTTTAGATTTAATGAGAAAAAGGAATTAATTGAAATTAAATTAAAAGGCAAACCCTAATTCTAATATTTTTTATTTATTATGAAAGAATTAAATCAAAACCTAAATTAAACCCTAATTTTATTCATGTACATTTAATTATAAAAATAAAATAATAAATAATATTGTGAGAAAAAAGGAAAAATTAAAAAAGATATTAAAATTGTCACTTAACCTAATTCTACATTTTTTGGATTTTATTAAAAGGAATTAAAGTTAGAAACCTAATTAAACTAAATAATTTACATATTAATTTGTGAAAATAATTATAATATAAAAATTATCTTTTTTGGCCTCTTCTGAATTTTATGATGTTTTTGCATTTTTTGTAAAAGAATTAATTAATTAAATTGAGATGACAAATTAAATAAAATTGCAATTAAAAAATAAGATATAAACATAAATAAGAAAATGCAAACCAGGGGGGGGTAGCCCCAATTTGTGAGGCTCAGGCCTAGCAATTCAGGCCCAATAAGCTGGAAATTGGTTGACTTTTCTGATCATGTGTGACGCATTTGACCAGGTGTAGCGTATTCTTTGATGCTTGGCCATTGATTTGCTTTGGTGGGACGCGTGGCTAATAGATGAGGAGGACGTATGGTGGTCCTTAAGAACGTGCCTGCATAGGATTCTACATTGAAAAATAACATTGAACTTTTGCCAGACCTGGGACTTGAACCCAGGTCATGAGAGTCACAAATATGTCCACCTGCCAACTGAGCCATCACGTTCATGTTAATATAATATAGCAAATAAATAATAAAAAGTGAAATTGGTTAATGGCCACTAAGCAGCACAAAAGCGCGCGCTGATTTGAATTAACGTATCACGTTCTAACACGTCTTCGTCTCCTCCATATGCCTGAAACTGAAAAACATAAGGAAACGGTTTAGCAAGCGTGGCCTAAGGCCATATACCAAGAAATAGCGAATAGACCCTCGACGCTCATAAATTGAGCGCGAGGGTAGGAATCTCTTCGTCTCTATGCTCTGAGCACATCCATGGTATTGAGAACGTCCAATTTTGCTGTACTTGGAAACCCCTAATTCCAAAGCTGAAAAACCCTAATGCTTGTTAATGGCGAAATCGCGTGGATGGCATGAAAACTCAATCAAATATGATGGTTAGTTCACAAACTTCATCAGGAACATGAATATATAATTAAAATGCAATGATCATGCTTTAAAACCAAAATACGATTAGGAAATTTTTTGGATGCAGTTCACATTCAATGTACCGATTCCTCGTGTTTGAATTGATGCTAATGATTGGCACGCGTTCAGAATCACCCAAGGAAGCTATTGGAATGGAAGTTGAAGCTTGAATCTACCTATAACCTTGAAATCAGTTTTCAATTTTTGGACAATTTTTCAAGTTTGTGTTTTGCCTTTTGAGCGCAGCTTGCCGTCCTTTTGCATTAGGTTTACATTCCTGTATATGTAAGGAGTGATTAGGTTAAGAAAACTTGGACAAAATCCATTGCTTTGATGATTTTCAATATTTGATTTCATGAAATCTTTTCCATATCTTTTCCATATGCAATTTGGTGTCAATTAGTTCCAATCAACCCAAAACCTTCCATAATTGACTAAGCACGAGATATTGAGCCTATAATGTGCATAAAAAGATTTTTTTAGGTTAGGTTTATATTTTTCATGTATTAAAATGATTTAAATGAATATAAATTAATATAAATTCAAATAAATAATTAAAAAATATGAAAATACTTCCCTTTGGGCCTAGTGGTCGTGCATAGGCTTGGCATGAAGAAACTTGGAAGAAAAATGGGCCCATTTGCATTTTTAGGCCTTTTGCATCAATGTTGACTTTTCAAAATTCCCAAAAATTTCCCAACTTCCACAAGGAATAACTTGGTCAATTTTTAAGCTTTTCACATGTTCTTGGACATTTTGGAAAGGTCTTTGAGTCCTCTAACCAATGCCTTTGGTCCCATGTCATTTTGATTTACCAATCTCAAGTTATGGCCTTTGACTTAAAGTCCCTTTTTGTTGACTTTTGAAAATGACCTATAATGTTGAAATTGATAACTTTTTGTGAGAGCATTTCTTGGACTTGGAATATGAATATGAGTTGTAGGAAATGTCTTTCTCTTCAAAATGAGCTTTGGATGGAATTTTTCTGATAATCCATGTGAAAGTTATGCCCTGGTCAATTTCAGTTGACTTTTTCAGCTGTCCAAATATAGCAACTTTTGCATCTTGATGATTTTCTGAGCCAAATTTTGAGAATCATGATCAAGCATTGATCAAATGATGTTTGTGGCTTCAAAATGATATGTTGACCAAAAATTTGAACTTTTGACTGTCAAATGACCATTTTGCCCCTACAGTTGACTGTAGTGCAATCTAGGGTTTTGACTGTGCAATTTTGAGCTGAATGCCTTGAAACTTGATATGAGGACCCTTGACCATATTTGTAGGCACATGAGACTTGATTGGGTCCTTGAAAACTTCCTTTCTTTGATCAGAACACAAACCCTAGTTTTGGCTGTATAGGAGACAGTTGAGCTGCACAACCCTTGGGGCATTTTGTGACTTGTCTTGGCAATTTCTTGAAGAATATGGGAGGGCAAATTTTGGGGTACAACAGTTGCCCCTGTTCAATCTTCTTAGACCTGAGGATGCAGATTGGCTGACGTGCCTTTCGTAATCCGAGGGTAGAAGATGATTGGACACTAGAGTTCCCAGAAATTTGCGCTCACATAGTTGCAGTGATGGGGGGAATGGGCTTATAGATGCCATTTGGAGATTGCTGGATAGGATGATGGGCTTATAGATGCCATCTGGATATTGATCGCATGGAAGATTCCTTAGCGAGAACCTGCATACCTGCAAAAGAAGAAAATGAGTACCTGACACGTTGCAGGAGCTGATTCTAGATGCTTGGTATAGATATGTCCTGACTGGTTACAGGAGCTGAATCTGGGGCTTCAAACGCTGATGAAAGAGCCAGGGTTGGTTACTGCCTTAGCATGAATGATAAGAGAACCTTGGATGATTTTAACTTCAACAACGCTCGTTGAGAAAAATCTTGGCGGGAATTACCATCTTTGCAACATCAGGAAGAGAACCATGGGCAATTATAATCTGAAAGGAATGATCACCTCACACTCATCGTCGGAGAGGGAAACATCTGAAAAGGGCTTACCACCTCACACACTGTTGGAGAGGGAACCATAGGAAAAGGAATTGTCACCTCACACACCGTCGGAGAGGGAGACATAAGAGACTATCACCTCACACTCATCGTCGGAGAGGGGAACATCTTGAAGGGATTACTGGAAGCAGTATCAGAACGTCACCATATCTGGTTTACATCTGAAACTATATCTGGAAGGAAATCTGGAAGCAGTATCAGAACGTCACCATTGCTGGGTTTACATCTGAAACTATATCTAGAAGGAATTCTGGAAGCAGCATCAGAACGTCACCATCGCTGGGTTTACATCTGAAACTATATCTAGAAGGAAATCTGGAAGCAGTATCAGAACGTCACCATCGCTGGGTTTACATCTGAAACTATATCGAGAAGGAATTCTGGAAGCAGTATCAGAATGTCACCATCGCTGGGTTTACATCTGAAACTATATCTAGAAGGAAATCTGGAAGCAGTATCAGAACGTCACCATCGCTGGGTTTACATCTGAAACTATATCTAGAAGGAAATCTGGAAGCAGTATCAGAACGTCACCATCGCTGGGTTTACATCTGAAACTATATCTAGAAGGAAATCTGGAAGCAGTATCAGAACGTCACCATCGCTGGGTTTACATCTGAAACTATATCTAGAAGGAAATCTGGAAGCAGTATCAGAACGTCACCATCGCTGGGTTTACATCTGAAACTATATCTAGAAGGAAATCTGGAAGCAGTATCAGAACGTCACCATCGCTGGGTTTACATCTGAAACTATATCTGGAAAGAATTGCGATAGTTGATAGTAGTCATTTTTGTATTGATCTTTTTCCTGAAAAGGCGAGACATAATTGGATGCAAAATCATGATGCATGAACTGTATGTCTTCAAAATCAATGAGATTCGTGTAGCAAGATGCATATGCATGCTATAATGATGTATGTGACGTTTTATGAATGTGTGTTTGTCTAAGAAAATAAATCCTTGACGGGTGCCGGGAAGTCGTATCCTGGGCTGATGTTGAGGAATAGTTGCAAGAATTCCAATAGATGAAGATAACTCCGTTGGGGAATAAACTTGGCGAATGGAGGATTCTGCGGGGAGAAAAAGATATTCTAGCGACCATGCTGGGAAGAAGTACTCTGTGGGGAGATGCTTTTGCTGAATTGTTGAGGATGACTCGCTGAGGATACCTTGCTGTATTGGAAGTATGAATGGACTTCGCTGGGGATAAGAAAACTGCGTCGACGACGATCTTTCCGTGGCTTTTGGCTGAGGATAACCCAGTTATATCCTGTTAAGGAAATAACTCTTTAAATCAAGCCGGACGACGCGTTCGTATTCTGCGAGGGGTAAGCTTCCAGAATCTACTGGGGATAAGCTTACTGCTTGGGGAGATGTATTCCAACTTTCCTGGGGAAGCTGGGTTGGACTCTTCTGGGGAAGTTTTGAACTGCGTTGGCTATGTTCTTCAATGGAGCTTACCCTGATACCTTGGAGGATAGAACGATCAGACTGCTCAGACCAACTTTTATTGCCCCAGTTTCTATGGGGGAGGCACTTGTGGGATGCTGCTAGTTGTTGAGAGATAAACCTTCTTCTGGCAGACAGATGACAAGAAGACGGGACATAGTCGTACGCTTTAATCCCTAACTTTTGCCTGGACCGCCCTTTCGGGTTTTCAGTCCACCGGGATACCCATTTTTGCCCAAGCCGCCTTTTCAGGTTTTCGACTTGCCGGGTGTACAGATTTTTTTATTTCATCCCTTCATTTTGCCCGAACCCTTTTGGTTCGCCGGGAAGCCCTTATTTTTGCCTAGGTATGTCAACCTAGCGGGTCTTTGATTTTGCGTAGTATTTTCGACTATGTCCACGCTCTTAGAATGTAGGGAATTGCCCCTGTTTAGAAGTGTTTTGTCACCAGAAGGTGTTTGATCAGGCGAGATTTGTTGTTGAGATGCCCCAAGTGACTCAGGTGGAGATTTGCCCCAGGCTGGTTGGCCTTTTGAGAGATTCTCCGAATCTTGATTGGACTGCCCCAGATGATGGACAATAGTCATGCCGTGCCCCTTGATTGGAAGTGCTTTCGTTCACTAGGTATTTCTCGTGCGAATTTCCCTGCTGTTCAAACAAAAGTCATATGCAAACAAAGTTATGTTAAAAATGCAAAGCTTATGTCTGTCTTGAAGATTTTGAAGATGCATTCTTTTTCATAAAACATGTGATTGTTTGTAAAACATGATGTCAACTCGGTATTTACCGTAGGCCTTAAGGAGTCAGGATACCTTTCGCAACAGTATGCTTTCGAACTAACCCATGCTTCAGCTAGGACTTTTAAGGGTTATAACGTGGCCTGGTTCACGGTTTAAGAAACAAAGGATAAAGGCTCAAATTTTATTTGTACCCACCCGCTCTTCGTGATGTTCTCCAAACCTAAACTCAGTTGATCGTGCGTTAGACCTTGCTTGAGTCTTTGCTTTGATGTTCCAATAATGGTTCAGATGTTGATGATTTCTTTTGAATAGGCAGTCATTTTTTGCTTTGGTTGAGGGTTTGTGAGACCTCTTTCTTGATTTTGTTATCCCTTTCTTTTTTTTTTTTTTGCCTGAACTGTTTCCTTTTTGGAATTACAGTCAGCGGGATGCCCCAGTTTCATAAGTCCCCTTTGTAGGTTTAGACTTTTTGGGTTTTTCATTTATGAATTTTGATGATGACTGCCTGTCCTTATGATTGTTCGGAACTATCATTGTCTTTCTTCGTTTTGTAAAGATCTCCTTGGTGCCATTCGTTATGCACTCGGATCAACTGAGAGAACTACCCTGCCCCAGGTTATGATTAAGGGTTTAATTTTCGAAAATAAAAACTCCTACTTCTTTAGCTCAGAGGGGTTGACGAGGGATTATCTTCCTTATAACTCCAGTGTTTAGGAATTGAAACAATGCCTGTACCTCATAAGCGGGGTCCGTTCAAAAGCATACTGTAATGATTGCGGTATCGTTTTCGTCATCCTCCCTCAAGAGGCTTAGAATTTTGGATCCAGAGTTGACATCAGAAAAAATATGAAAAGATATTTGAACATAATGAAAATAATTGTATTAATTTCCAAAACAGACATATGCGATGCACTAATAGAATAAGAGAGTTTGCTATGACATTAATTGTTTGTATAAGCAAAGAAAAGTACAACTCAAAAATTCAAATAAACAAAAGGCTTCAATGATTGGGCAACGGAGCAGTGATTATGTTCGGAGTCTCTGGCACTTCAAACTGAATCTCCCCGGCGTCGATCATGTCTTGAATTTTGTTCTTGAGCGGCCAGCAGTTGTCTGTAGTATGCCCCGGGCTATCTGAATGATATGCGCACCTATCGTTGGGATGATAGTTGGGTGCAGAAGTGTTCGGATTCCGGAGAGGAGCCCTTAAGGTGATCAGCCCCGCCCTCAACATTTGTTGCAGTGCTTGATCCAACGACATGTTGAGTTTGGTATACTGCCGTTTCTCCTTGCGTTGCTGCCCCTGTCCTTGTTGAGCAGGTCCGGGATTGGAGATCTGGATTGCCCCTGCCTCATGACGGCCTTTTTTACCGTGCACAGCATTGGATTCCTTCTTTCCATGATGAGGCTTCTTATCAGAAGGTGCAGCCTCTTGAATTTTCCCAGACCGGATGCCAGCTTCTATTCGCTCTCCAGTCAAGATGAGATCTGTGAATCCAGCAGACGAATTCCCAATTAGATGGTTATAAAATGGACCAGACAAGGTCCCCAAGAACATATCCACAAGTTCCCGATCAGTCAGAGGTGGTTGTACCCTTCCAGCGAGATCCCTCCATTTCTGCGTGTATTCTTTGAAACCTTCACTTGACCCCAACGACATACCCTGGAGTTGGGTACGGGTGGGAGCAAGGTCGGCATTGTACTGGTACTGCTTATAGAAAGCAGTTGCCAACTCCTCCCAGTTACGAATTTTGGTCCCATCCAGCTGATAGAACCATTCGAGATGAGTCCCTGAAAGACTCTCCTGGAAGAAGTGGATCCATAAATTCTTGTCCACCGTATATGGCTGAATCTTCCGAACATAGGACCTTAGATGCAGCTTGGGACAAGACGCCCCGTCATACTTAGAGAAGGATGGTACTTTGAACTTCCGGGGAATAACCACACCAGTTGACAGGCCCAAATCTCCAAGATCCAGCCCAGGTGCCTGTTGCACCTCCATAGCCTTCATCCTATCCTCCAACTGTTTGTACTTGTCCTCAGCCGGAGGGTACTGTTCGTCGTTGAAATCTGTTTCATTGTCAGAGACCACTGGACTGGGCACCTCCCTCTCATGGTGACCGCTTTCCCTCACAGGTGGGGTAGTCCTCTCAGTTTCAGTCTGCGGTGTATTCCCAGATCTGCGTCTAGGGCTGAACAAAACAGTCCTCTTCTTTTTCTTGTCTTTCTTCAAAAGCAGAGCCTTCAGGTCTTGTTGCCCCTGGGTCAAATTCATGATCAGCTCTTGGAACTGGGCGTTCCGAGCCTGGAGGTCCTTGATAGTCTGCTCGGCTGATGATTCAGGATTCATGGCGATCGGCTGAAATAAACAGCGAAGAAGGGTAAGCAACCTGTCAAGGGATACCTGCAATGCAATGAGATGTATGATATGCATGCAATGATTTCAAGGACCTCGCGGGGTAAACAGAAAAATTTGTTAGCATTTGGAACCGGTAGCTTGACTGAAGGCACTGCATATTGTTGAGAGTCCTTCTTCAAGGGTCAAAGGCTCACCATATCCAGTGGGTCATAGCCCCCGACACCCTTGGCTAGAGGAAAATAAATCCTCTTTGCCCCTGGCTAGATGTTTGATTCGTCCTGACCTGCATCACAAGCCCTTGAGATCCTTGAAATGGGTTAGGATGTATGCAATGGTATGCAATGGTATGATGTCATGCTATGCATGGGGTGATGTAGGTAAACCCTGTTATGAGCCCTTATTAAGGACTACAAACAGACCCTGCAAGAATTTCAGTATACTTTGTTATGAGTCCCAATTTAGGACTATAAACAACACCTGCAAGAAATTTGGTAAACCCTGTCATGAGTCCTAGTTAAGGACTATAAACAACACCTGCAAGAGATCTAGTAAACCCTGTTATGAGTCCCAGTTAAGGACTATAAACAACACCTGCAAGAAATTTGGTAAGCCTTATTATGAGTCCTAGCTAAGGACTATAAACAACCCTGCAAGTAGTTAGTACACCCTGTTATAAGTCCCAATTAAGGACTATGAACAAAAACTGCAAGAAACCTAAGTAAAACCTGTCATGAGTCCTAATTAAGGACTATAAACAGAACCTGCAAATGGTTAGTACCCCCTGTTATAAGTCCCAATTAAGGACTATGAACAAAACCTGCAAGACATCAAGGGTCAGATAATAAGCATGCAAGTAGTCAAGTACGAAGGCACGCAAGTCACACAAGAGAGACCCTTAGAGTTTAAGCCAGCATGGGGTCTGGGTATTACCCTCTTGAAGTTGGTGGGCTCAACCTGTCCTAATCAAAGTAACCGGGTTCTAAGGTTCCCAATATCACGGGATTGCTTTCATTGTTCATCGTTTCGATTTAGCCACTGAACTGGCGACCGAAATATTCCAGGAAAGCAACCCTCAATTGAGTGTAGTATCGAGTATCAACCAACCTCGGACTGCACCAAAGTCAGTTATCTCACTACCCTAAAGAGGCCAAGATTGTTCAATTAAGGTTCCTAAGGTCTGTTGATGCTTCACGACACCACACGGAGGCCCCGTACTCTCCTTGACTGAACTCAAGGGTTACCGGTACACACCAAAGTGCCACATCAACGTAGCAGACTGTTTCAACCATGTCGGTATACCCCGCACAGTTCCCTCACAGCCTTGTTGCTACTTTCTAAGAAAGGTATCCCCCAGATCCGGGTTAGGATCTATAGAACTCCCAAGCAACCCACAATTTAAAGCACACAAGGAAAACAATTGAAAACACAGTTATGTACTAGCCCTAAGGTACACCTCACTTTAAGTTTGTCCCCAGCAGAGTCGCCAGTTCTGTGATCGGTGGATCTGGAACTGACTGTTTAACGCTGGTTCGCGAAATGTCGCGGAAGCAAGAGTCGCCACCGTCTTTTATTTTCTCCAAATGGAAAGGACAAAAGCACAGAAAAATTCCTTAAAGAGATTGCTCTCGGTTCGGGAGGTAGGTTATAGAAAGGGAAGGTGTTAGCACCCTTTCTATCCATGGTTATCCATGGGCTCTTAGATACTTGCTCATTTGTGTTTTCAAAATGGTTTGTTTGCTTTTCAACTGTAGGTTTTAAAAAAAGGTTTCTTTGAAAATTTCAGCTCGACTCTTGTATCGGTCCTCAAGAGTGTTTGAAAAATTGCTTTCGAAAGCTTTTTGAAAAGGTGTCGGTGTGAAAAGTCTTTTTGAGTTTGTTTTGAGATTAGAGCAAGTATCCTTGAGAACCTACCTACCCTAAGGAATTCGTCTGTGTAAATGTCCTTTAAAGTAATGCCATCCCACCATTGAGAGGTAGGTAGCACCACCGTTGGAGGTGTTCGGGTCAATTCGAAGGTTCGGGACATGGTGATCACCAGAGCAATAGGAAGACACCTTAGAAGCTACCCTCATGCCAGGTTCCCGGATCATGAGGACTTACTAAGACATCCTCTACTCGACGATCACCTTTCGAAAGGCAACAGTGAGGCGTACCCTAGGGGTGGTGTATGCGGATTGTGTGTCGTTTTCAGATATTTGTTTTGCCATGTTTATTTGTGATCTACGCTTGATTTTAATTTGTCCATTCATTCTTGCATACATATTTAATGGTTATAAAGTTTGCGAAAAATAAATCTAAGGCTATTACAAACGGCGCGGGTCCACATCGCCGAAATTAAACCGGACCCGATTTAGCGGAAAATAAATAAAGCGCGAATAAAATAAAAGTACGAAAAGTAAAGTTACATGGCTTCGGGAGAGATACAGAATTATAATATGATAAAGTAAATGCGCAAAAGAAAATAATTAAACAAAACTAGGGCGTTGGACCCTTTTTACAAAAATATTTAAAGTTAATGAGAATTAAAAATTAAATGATTAAATGCTTTTTTGGTATTTTGTGTTTTTTAGATTTAATGAGAAAAAGGAATTAATTGAAATTAAATTAAAAGGCAAACCCTAATTCTAATATTTTTTATTTATTATGAAAGAATTAAATCAAAACCTAAATTAAACCCTAATTTTATTCATGTACATTTAATTATAAAAATAAAATAATAAATAATATTGTGAGAAAAAAGGAAAAATTAAAAAAGATATTAAAATTGTCACTTAACCTAATTCTACATTTTTTGGATTTTTATTAAAAGGAATTAAAGTTAGAAACCTAATTAAACTAAATAATTTACATATTAATTTGTGAAAATAATTATAATATAAAAATTATCTTTTTTGGCCTCTTCTGAATTTTATGATGTTTTTGCATTTTTTGTAAAAGAATTAATTAATTAAATTGAGATGACAAATTAAATAAAATTGCAATTAAAAAATAAGATATAAACATAAATAAGAAAATGCAAACCAGGGGGGGTAGCCCCAATTTGTGAGGCTCAGGCCTAGCAATTCAGGCCCAATAAGCTGGAAATTGGTTGACTTTTCTGATCATGTGTGACGCATTTGACCAGGTGTAGCGTATTCTTTGATGCTTGGCCATTGATTTGCTTTGGTGGGACGCGTGGCTAATAGATGAGGAGGACGTATGGTGGTCCTTAAGAACGTGCCTGCATAGGATTCTACATTGAAAAATAACATTGAACTTTTGCCAGACCTGGGACTTGAACCCAGGTCATGAGAGTCACAAATATGTCCACCTGCCAACTGAGCCATCACGTTCATGTTAATATAATATAGCAAATAAATAATAAAAAGTGAAATTGGTTAATGGCCACTAAGCAGCACAAAAGCGCGCGCTGATTTGAATTAACGTATCACGTTCTAACACGTCTTCGTCTCCTCCATATGCCTGAAACTGAAAAACATAAGGCAACGGTTTAGCAAGCGTGGCCTAAGGCCATATACCAAGAAATAGCGAATAGACCCTCGACGCTCATAAATTGAGCGCGAGGGTAGGAATCTCTTCGTCTCTATGCTCTGAGCACATCCATGGTATTGAGAACGTCCAATTTTGCTGTACTTGGAAACCCCTAATTCCAAAGCTGAAAAACCCTAATGCTTGTTAATGGCGAAATCGCGTGGATGGCATGAAAACTCAATCAAATATGATGGTTAGTTCACAAACTTCATCAGGAACATGAATATATAATTAAAATGCAATGATCATGCTTTAAAACCAAAATACGATTAGGAAATTTTTTGGATGCAGTTCACATTCAATGTACCGATTCCTCGTGTTTGAATTGATGCTAATGATTGGCACGCGTTCAGAATCACCCAAGGAAGCTATTGGAATGGAAGTTGAAGCTTGAATCTACCTATAACCTTGAAATCAGTTTTCAATTTTTGGACAATTTTTCAAGTTTGTGTTTTGCCTTTTGAGCGCAGCTTGCCGTCCTTTTGCATTAGGTTTACATTCCTGTATATGTAAGGAGTGATTAGGTTAAGAAAACTTGGACAAAATCCATTGCTTTGATGATTTTCAATATTTGATTTCATGAAATCTTTTCCATATCTTTTCCATATGCAATTTGGTGTCAATTAGTTCCAATCAACCCAAAACCTTCCATAATTGACTAAGCACGAGATATTGAGCCTATAATGTGCATAAAAAGATTTTTTTAGGTTAGGTTTATATTTTTCATGTATTAAAATGATTTAAATGAATATAAATTAATATAAATTCAAATAAATAATTAAAAAATATGAAAATACTTCCCTTTGGGCCTAGTGGTCGTGCATAGGCTTGGCATGAAGAAACTTGGAAGAAAAATGGGCCCATTTGCATTTTTAGGCCTTTTGCATCAATGTTGACTTTTCAAAATTCCCAAAAATTTCCCAACTTCCACAAGGAATAACTTGGTCAATTTTTAAGCTTTTCACATGTTCTTGGACATTTTGGAAAGGTCTTTGAGTCCTCTAACCAATGCCTTTGGTCCCATGTCATTTTGATTTACCAATCTCAAGTTATGGCCTTTGACTTAAAGTCCCTTTTTGTTGACTTTTGAAAATGACCTATAATGTTGAAATTGATAACTTTTTGTGAGAGCATTTCTTGGACTTGGAATATGAAGATGAGTTGTAGGAAATGTCTTTCTCTTCAAAATGAGCTTTGGATGGAATTTTTCTGATAATCCATGTGAAAGTTATGCCCTGGTCAATTTCAGTTGACTTTTTCAGCTGTCCAAATATAGCAACTTTTGCATCTTGATGATTTTCTGAGCCAAATTTTGAGAATCATGATCAAGCATTGATCAAATGATGTTTGTGGCTTCAAAATGATATGTTGACCAAAAATTTGAACTTTTGACTGTCAAATGACCATTTTGCCCCTACAGTTGACTGTAGTGCAATCTAGGGTTTTGACTGTGCAATTTTGAGCTGAATGCCTTGAAACTTGATATGAGGACCCTTGACCATATTTGTAGGCACATGAGACTTGATTGGGTCCTTGAAAACTTCCTTTCTTTGATCAGAACACAAACCCTAGTTTTGGCTGTATAGGAGACAGTTGAGCTGCACAACCCTTGGGGCATTTTGTGACTTGTCTTGGCAATTTCTTGAAGAATATGGGAGGGCAAATTTTGGGGTACAACAATGATAATCCCTCGTCAACCCCTCTGAGCCAAAGAAGTAGGAGTTTTTCTTTTCGAAATTTAAAACCCTTAATCATAACCTGGGGCAGGGTAGTCTCTCAGTTGATCCAAGTGCATAACGAATGGCACCAAAGAAGTCCTTACAAAACGAAGAAGGACAGTGATGGTTCCAAATAATCAATAAAGAAAGGCAGTCATTACCAAAATCAAAAAAGCCCATTAAGTCAAAACCCATGAAGGAGACTTACAAAACTGGGGCATCCCGCTGACTGTAATTCCAAAAAAAAGAAACAGTTCAGGCAAAAAAGAAAGGGATAACAAAAATCAGACAAGAAAGAGGTCTTACAAACCCTCAACAAAAAAGGAATGACTGCCTATTTCAAAATAAACTGTCAATATCTGAGCCATCACTGGTATATCAAAGCAAAGATTAGAACAAGGTCTAATGCACGATCAACTGAGTTTAGGTTTGAAGAACATCACGAAGAGCGGGTGGGTACAAATAAATTTTGAGCCTTTATCCTTTGTTCCTTAAACCGTGAACCAGGCCACGTTATAACCCTTAAAAGTCCTAGCCGAAGCATGGGTTAGTTCGAAAGCATACTGTTATGAAAGGTATCCTGACTCCTGAAGGCTCGCTGTAAAATCTTGAGTTGACATCACATTGTTTTACGACAAAATGCATTTTTAAAATCTTCAAAACAGACATGAGCTTTGCATTTTTAACATAACTTGGTTGCATATGACTTTTTGTTTGAACAGCAGGGAAGTTCGCACGAGGAATACCTAGTGAACAAAAGCACTTCCAACCAAGGGGCACGACATGATCATTGTCCATCATCTGGGGCAGTTAAGTCAAGATTCGGAGAATCTCTCAAAAGGCCAACCAGCCTGGGGCAAATCTCCGTCTAAGTCACTTGGGGCATTGGACGATCAAACGAAGATCTTCTGGTGGCATGACATAACACTTCTAACAAGGGCAACTCCCTACATTCTGTGAACGTGGACATAGTCGAAAAGATACTACGCACGATAGAAGACCCGCTAGGTTGATATACCTAGGCAAAAATAAGGGCTTCCCGACGAACCAAAAGGGTTCGGGCAAAATGAAGGGATGAAATGAAAAAAATCTGTACACCCGGCAAGTCGAAAACCTGAAAGGGCGGCTTGGGCAAAAATGGGTATCCCGGTGGACTGAAAACCCGAAAGGGCGGTCCAGGCAAAAGTTAGGGATCAAAGCGTACGACTATGTCCTGTCACTTGCCTACTAGAAGAAGGTTTGCCCATCAACAACTATCAGCACCTCCACAGGTATCTTCCTCTCCCACACCAGAAACAGGGGCAATAAAAAGTTGTCTAAACAATCTGATTGTTCGGTCCTCCAAGGTATCAATGTAGGTTCCGTTGAAGAACATAACCAATACAGTTCAATACTTCCCCAGGAGAGTCCAATCCAGTTTCCCCAAGAAAGTTGGAATCCATCTCCCCAAGCAGTAAGCTTATCCCCAGTAGATTCTGGAAGCTTATCCTCGCAGAGCACGAACACGGCCCCCGGCTTTATTCAAAGAGTTATTTCCTTACCAGGATATAACTGGGTTATCCTCAGTCAAAAGCCACGGAAAGAGTGTCCTCGACGAAGTCTTCTTATCCCCAGCGAAGTCTATTATCACTTCCAACACAGCAAAGGTATCCCCAGCAAGTTATCTTCATCAAACTCAACAAAGTACCTCTCTCCCCACAAGAGTATTGCTCCCCAGCAAGATCGCTAGAGTACTTTTCTCCCCGCAGAGTAATCCATTCGCCAAGTTCATTCCCCAACGGAGTTATCTTCTCCTACCGGTATTCTTGCAACTATCATCCCCAGCGGAGGCAAAAATCTATTCTTCAACAGCAGCCCAGGAGTGACTTCCCGACACTCGTCAAGGATTCATTTTCCTAAGACAAAAACATATATTCATAAACATCACATCTTCATACATTATAGCATGCATATGCATCATACTACACGAATCTCATTAATTTTGAAGGCATACAGTTCATGCATCATGATCTTGCATACAACTGATGCTTTACCTTTTTCAGGAAAGGTCGATACAAAGGTGATTACTATCAACTATCGCAACTCTTTCTAGATATAGTCCAGATGTGAACCAGATATGGCGATGTTCTGATACTGCTTCTAGATTTCCTTCTAGATATAGTTCAGATGTGAACCAGATATGGCGACGTTCTGATACTGCTTCCAGATTTCCTTCTAGATATAGTTCAGATGTGAACCAGATATGGTGACGTTCTGATACTTCTTCCAGATTTCCTTCTAGATATAGTTCAGATGTGAACCAGATGTGGCAATGTTCTGATACTTCTTCCATATTTCCTTCTAGATATAGTTCAGATGTGAACCAGATGTGGCAACGTTCTGATACTTCTTCCAGATTTCCTTCTAGATATAGTTCAGATGTGAACCAGATATGGCGACGTTCTGATACTTCTTCCAGATTTCCTTCTAGATATAGTTCAGATGTGACCCAGATATGGCAACGTTCTGATACTTCTTCCAGATTTCCTTCTAGATATCGTTCAGATGTGACCCAGATATGGCGACGTTCTGACACTTATTCCAGTTGAAAATTTCAAGACCTAGACCGGTTCAGTTAAATCGACCCTAAGATTTTACTGTTTCTTATCCAGTCAGAGGCCTTCTCTAGTCCAGCTAAATCGACCCCTAACAGATTTTCCTGAAAAAGACTCAGTAGAAGATATCCAAGATTCTCTCCCCGATACTGCGGAGGTAGTAATCATCCCCAGATTCGCTCAGCGTTACTGTTGAAGTCGAAGTCGTCCAAGATTCTCTCAATGATTGCTGTTGAGGTTGTAGTCGCCTATGGTTCTCTCCCCGATACTACGGAGGTAGTAATCATCCCAAGATTCGCTCAACGATTGCTGTTGAAGTTGAAGTTATCCAAGATTCTCTCAATGATTGCTGTTGAGGTTGTAGTCGCCTATGGTTCTCTCCCCGATACTGCGGAGGTAGTAATCATCCCAAGATTCGCTCAACGATTACTGTTGAAGTTGAAGTTATCCAAGATTCTCTCAATGATTGCTGTTGAGGTTGTAGTCGCCTATGGTTCTCTCCCCGATACTGCAGAGGTAGTAATCATCCCAAGATTCTCTCAACGATTGCTGTTGAGGTTGAAGTTATCCAAGATTCTCTCAATGATTGCTGTTGAGGTTGTAGTCGCCTTTGGTTCTCTCCCCGATACTGCGGAGGTAGTAATCATCCCAAGATTTTCTCAACGATTGCTGTTGAGGTTAAAGTCATCCAAGGTTCTCTCACCGTTCCTGTTGAGGTAGTAACCGTCCCTGGTTCATTCATTGCCGTTTGAAGCTCCAGATTCGATTCCTGTAACCAGTCAGGGCGCATCTATACAAAGAGTTTGAAGACCAGCTCCTGTAAACAGGCCAGGTAATCATTTTCTTTTTCAGGTACGCAAGTTCTCACTAAAGAATCTCTTACGCGATCGACACCCAGATGGCATCTATAAGCCCATCCACCTACCCATCATCTCTTAGCATGGCATCTATAAGCCCATCATCATATCCATCAATCTCTAAATGGCATCTATAAGCCCATTCCCCCGTCACACTACTATGTGAGCGCAAATTTCTGGGCACTCTAGTGTTCAATCATCTTCCACCTTCGGATTACGAAAGGCACGTCAGCCAATCTGCATCCTCAGGTCTAAGAAGATTGAACAGGGGCAACTGTTGTACCCCAAAATTTGCCCTCCCATATTTCTCAAAACATTTCAAGAAAATTCACAAGTCCAACCCGGCGCGTTATATTCAGGTGTTCTTTCGCCAAGATATCTCTGATAACATATTCTCAAATTCAGGTTCGGCTCAAGAGTCAATTCTTTAAAGAAGGTATCCGAATGTGTGAGTTTTCTTGAAGAAATATAGTGAAAAAGTGTGCTGAAAGTGCAGTTTTTACGCGCTAAAAAATTCATAACTTGAAGATCGTGGCTCGTTTTGAACCCGTTCCAGTGGCCAAAATTCCGTCTTGACATTATCTACGTTTTCATCTCTCACGGCTGGAAGCCAATTTCGATCATAAGGTCTTCAAAAATGTGAATTTATCAAGTATTTTCATACAGAAAATTGGTGACAGAAATTTATTTGCGTCATGTTCAGAAAATCATAACTTGGTCGATTTTCATCGTATCGAGCTGGTTCCGGCGCCAAAATTTCACAAATTGAGTTGGATACATTTTCACATAAGGTATTGAGTTCAAACGGTATTCAAAAGGCCTTCGTTTTTTGCTCAGAGTGTGTGACACGCTGAAAATCCTGAATGCTGAATATTATTTCATCTGGGCCAAAACTTCGAAAATTCATAACTCGGTCAATTTTTATCGGATTGGGCTCATATTTTTACACAAGGTCCCTGACTCATAGATCTACAACTTTGCTTCAAAAGTCGAGACCAAATTATGCACCGATCAATACCAGTTTTTTATTGAAGAACGTGTCAGAGTCGACACTGGAGCCCAAAATAAGTTTGTCTGAGCTGAAACTTCAAAAATTCATAACTAATTCACCGTTTATCCGATTGAGTCGATTTTCGGACAGGAGTTAGTTATCGATGTCGTCTACATTTTGTTTTCACATTTCAACTTCAAAAATTGCACTTAAGTCCCTGCGATTTAGCCTGGAAAGTGACGAACTCAAGTGAATATTGGAGGCCCAATTGCACATTCAAAGCCCATTTTCTTTACCCTAATTTCCATTATATAATCACCTTCTTTTCACACAAACCAGGGGAGAAAAGAGGAGAAAAAAGGGAGAAAAAACCTTGTCACAACACTGTTAGAATATCAAATTCTTTCAAGAACCCTAAAACCTTGAAATCCTTATTACAAATCCCTCTCTCACTACAAACACCTCACTACTTCTTCAGTAAGGATAAGGCTGGCTTGATCTCCATGATCCTAATTTTCCAGTAAGGCATAAAAGCATTCAGGTCACTAATTTTCCGGTAAGGGTAAGATTGATTTGATCTCCATGATCAAAAGAGTATAATCATTCATACATGTCATATTGTGCCTAAACATTAAATTTCTTCATATATTGACTTTATTTGCATTTTTATGATTTTATTTTAATGTGTTCGTGAGATTCAACACTGCAGATTTAGACAGGATCTCATGCAGGTTTATTTAGGAACGTTGAGGCCAAAAGCCAAATGGCCAAAAGCCAAAAGCCAAAAGCCAAATGGCCAAAAGTCAAAAGCCAAATGGCCAAAAGCCAAAAGCCAAATGGCCAAAGTAGAAAAACTTATGCATGACACCAATACATGGCGAGACAGACATCTTGAGAAGATTAAGGAACGTTGAGGCCAAAACGCAAATGGCCAAAAGCCAAAAGCCAAATGGCCAACAGCCAGAACACAAATGGCCAAACCACTCCAATTCACCTCCAAAAAGGGCCAGACACCCCCCATGATTTGCCTTTCTCATTCTTTTCTCATATTTTTTCTATTTTTGTTTTAATTAGTTTTTTCAATTTAATTCTTTAAACCAATTTATTTTCATAAAAACAATATAAAAATCAGAAAAGAGACAAAAAATAAGTATTTTTATTTAATGTTATTTTTTGTAAATAAATATCATTAATTAATTTTAGCTTTTTAAATTAGGGTTAATTCAAATATTTTTCTTAATAAACTTAAAAACTTGTAGAATTAGGTTTTAATTATTATTACTTTTTCTTTTTATTTTATCATCTCTAACAATTAATTATTTACTATTATTTTTATAAATCAAATTGCTTTTATTAATTAGGTTAATTTAGGGTTAACTTTAATATTTTTTCTTAATAAATAAAAGTTGTAGAATTAGGGTTAATTAGTTAATTTCATTTAATCTTTCTCATAAAAATTCATAAATCCAAAAAAATACCAAAAATAATTTCTTTTCATTTTTATTTCATTAATTTAATAATTTAATTTAATTTCATTAAAAAGGGTCCAACGCCCTCGTTTCCAATTTTAATTCATATTCGCGCATTTTATTTATTTCCTTCTTTTAAATATTTATGTAATTCTCCCAAAGCCGTGTAAACTTAATTTCTCGCACTTCACTTTATTTCTTTATTTTCTGTCAAATCGGGTCCTGGATTAAATTTTGGCGATGTGGACCCGCGCCTTTGTAATAGTTTAGAACTTTACGTTTCTCGCAATTTTTTAACCGTTAAATAAATGCATGCAAGAATGAATGACTAAAATAAAAAACAAACGCATAGATCACTTTGACAAAAGACAAAAATAAATGAAAACGACACACAAATCACACACCACCCCTAGGGTACGCCTCACTGTTGCCTTGCCTCGAAAGGTGATCATCGAGTAGAGGATGTTTTAGTAAGTCCTCATGATCCGGGAACCTGGCATGAGGGTAGCTTCTAAGGTGTCTTCCCATTGCTCTGGTGATCACCATGTCCCAAACCTCGAATTGACCCGAATACCTCCAACGGTGGTGCTACCTACCTCTCAATGGTGGGATGACACTACCTTAAGGACATTTACACAGACGAATTCCTTAGGGTAGGTAGACGACTCGTGGATACTTGCTCTAATTCAAAACAAAACAAATC
The DNA here is from genome assembly GCA_948472305.1 of Vicia faba. Classification (NCBI taxonomy): domain Eukaryota; kingdom Viridiplantae; phylum Streptophyta; class Magnoliopsida; order Fabales; family Fabaceae; genus Vicia; species Vicia faba. Next base: position 1,684,156,478 of record OX451737.1, on the reverse strand, counting down.
AAAAATACTTTTCACACCAACACATTTTCAAAAAGCTTTCGAAAGCATTTTTCAAACACTCTTGAGGACCGATACAAGAGTCGAACTGAAATTTTCAAAGAAACTTTTTAAAACCCACAATTGAAAAGCAAACAAACCACTTTTGAAAACACAATGAGCAAGTATCTAAGAGCCCATGGATAACCATGGATAGAAAGGGTGCTAACACCTTCCCTTTCTATAATCTACCTCCCGAACCGAGAGCAATCTCTTTAAGGAATTTTTCTGTGCTTTTGTCCTTTCCATTTGGAGAAAATAAAAGACGGTGGCGACTCTTGCTTCCGCGACATTTCGCGAACCAGCGTTAAACAGTCAGTTCCAGATCCACCGATCACATAGGCCATTTGAAAAGTCAACAAAAAGACACTTTTTGTCATTAACTTACATCAAGATAAAGTCTTAAAAAGCAAATATGATCAACATAGAGGTTGTAGATGACATCTTGATATTTACAAAAAGTCTAATATCAACTTCAAAATATAAAAATTGAGTGAGTTATAATCATTTCAAGTTGGGAATTTTTGAGTAAATGCATGAAGTTCAAATTGAGCAAGGTTGATATTTTGGACTATTGGGCCTTGGTTTTGAGGTCCAAACATGTTTATGCCTTTCATACACCTCAGAATTCATTCACACACCTTTTGGCCTTATTTTATTTTAATTATTTTAATTATTTTTTATTTAATTCATTAATAATACAAAATAACATAAGATAAAATTATATCTTACTACAAGGTCCAAGCCCATTTGTTTTTGCCCTAAAAATTCTCTATATATTAAGGCATCAAGACAAGAACAAGTGCACGAAATCCTTGCACCACAAAATTGTCAAATATTTCCAAATATTTTCAAGAACCCTAAAATTTTCAAACCCTTATTACACTACCTTTCACTCCAAGCTTGCAATTCTAATCAATTTCATTCACCCCCAGAGTAAGCTTGGATCATTTCCAATGACCCAAATGGCCAGAAAACACTCAAGCAAACATCACAATTTCATCCATATTAAAATCATGTATTTTTTATTTTACTGCATTCTAATGTGTACTAACACTTGCTATGTGTTCATGAGGACTAATAATACCGAATAGAGTAAACACAAGGGTCCCGTGCATACTACACTACAAAACATCATGTTTGCTCTGACCGGATTTTCTTCCTTCCAAACTCATGATCCAAGGACTTTTAGCCAAAACTAAGCCCATATTTGGATTCAAGAGGGTTGAGTTAGGGGGGATAGGATGTTTTGGGTCATTAACCATTTGAATTTCGGAGATTCAAGAAAATAGGTGACCGAAGAAGATGACCGGAGCTAGGGCTTCGGTGCTTCTCTAGCCAATGCATTTGCTTATATATTATATTTATTTTGTTTAATTATATGCACGGATGAAACATCCACCATAGTGGCAAGAGCGTGCGCGATAAGGCATTGGTACTGAAGGGCGTGGGTTCGATCCAACCTTTTCACACTTTTCCTCTCTAATATTTCATATGTTTTGCAGGTTTAATATATTTTGTTTTGTTTCTGTTTCTAAACGCAAACGAGCGCTTGACTCACTTGGTATGCATGATGGCTTGAGATTCAGGGGGCGTGGGATCAACACCCACCCCAACATTCTTTTTTCCCTATTTTTTTACTAACCTTATTTTCTTTTTCTTAACCCAAATTTTCTTTAATAAACCCTAATTATTTTTAATCAACATTAAAACAAATTAGGTTTACTATTTTTCTCATGAATTAATTTTGATTTTATTTTTTAAAATTAATTAGGATAATTAGTTTCGATTAATTTAATTAACTTTTTTCGATTAATTAAAATCAACCTAGACTTTAGGGTTTGTTTAATTTAATCACTTAATTAGTTTTTCTCAATTAAAATCAATTAAGTTTAGGTTAAATCATCAATCATTTGTTTTCAAAAAAATTCTCCGTTTCTTTTCCTTTTTACTCTTTCGTGTGCTTTATTATTTTCGCATTAGTTTTTCCTATTATGTAATTGCTACGGAGTGTAATAGTTTAAATTAGGGTTTTTGCTTTCTTTCTTTCCCCAATTTTTTATGGTTTGTACCCCCTTCCCCAATTTTCTCCACTTCTAAGCATAGTCCTTAAAACCTTCGCTCGCACCCATGGACATACTCTGAAGCTGAGTACGAGTGGGAGCAAGGTCGTCGTTATACTGGTACTGCTTGTAGAAAGCAGAAGCAAGGTCCTCCCAGTTTCAGACTTAGCTCCTTCCAATTGATAAAACCATTCAAGTTGAGTCCCTGACAGACTGTCTTGAAAGAAATGCACCCACAAATTTCTATCAGCAATGTAAGGTTGGATCTTTCGGACATATGAGCGAAGATGGAGTTCTGGGCAGGATACTCTATCGTATTTAGCAAAGACCAGAGCTTTAAACTTGTGAGGGATCACCACCCCCGATGCCAGTCCCAAATCTCTAAAGTCCAAACCGGGAACCTTCTGAATCTCCATAGCACTCAGACGGTCTTCAAGTTGTTTGTACCTATCCTCAGCAAGAGGGTACTGTTCATCATCAAAATCAGTGTCATTATCAGAGACCACAGGACTAGGACCCTTTCCTTCCTCTTGATTCTCTCCCCTTTTGGATGAATGAGACATATCAGCTTCCTGTCGCAACCTATTCCCAAATTTGTGACCCATATTCAGCAGAACCACCTTCTTCTTCTTCTCCTTCAGGATGAGAGTCTTCAAATCTTGTTGTCCTTTAGCCAAGTTCAAGAACATCTCTTGGAATTGAGCATTCTATGCTTGAAGAGCTTTGATGGCTTGATAGGTAGGTATTTCAGAAGACATTTTGTGCTGAAATAAATAGCGAAGAAGATAAGAAACCTGTAATGGTTCCTGTAATTAGGTGCATGGTAATGGAATGCGTATGTAATGATTTCAAAGACTTTGGGAGATTCAAATTTGTAAAACAAAATAAAACACACTTTATTAGATTAAACTTGTAACAATTTTTAACAATGCCTTCAAGGCGTTACAAAAGAAATAACTGAAAAGAAAATCTAAACTAGAAACAATAAAAGACATCAGAAATCCCATGGTCGTTTCCCCTTCGTGCTAACATAATCATTGATTGTCCTTTCATTCTCAAGTTGCCTCGTGAGCTTCAAGATCTTCCTTTCCTGCTCATGATACTTCTCCCGGTAGGTATCCCTTTCTTCCTTCAACTGGATCCAAGATCTCTTCAATGCCCCAAGATCAGTAGGCATGTATGGATAAAGGACCGTATAAGGAACACCCTCTTCATTGGTAGGCTCCACAACCACTGGAAAAACAGCTTCATAACGCATCCCCAACTTTTGAGCACGGGCTCGAACCCACTGGATATAAGGTTGCATAGGGAGAGAAGTCTTTGGTCTTAGCTCATGAGGGTCAGACATGCTCACCATGCCCCAGGCCCGTATAAACCTTCGGCGATGCTCATCCACGTCCCCCTTGTAGTCACAAACAATATCTGTGAGAAGTAGGTCATGAGGACCGTCTCTCCGAGCACAACCAAAGTGTTGTAGAGCCAAGCAAGGACTGTAGGTTATTCCTCCTCTAATTCCAAGCAACGGAACATTAGGGTATCCCCCACATTGATCAATGACAGCAGTATCCTCCATAGCCTTAGAACTCCAAAGAATGTTCGTATGAGCAAGGGACATTATCCTGTAAGCCCAACCTAAACCTTCCTCATTATTCAATACAGACTTGGGGAGGTGCGAAATAAACCACCTCGCCAGCAGCGGCATGCAACACATGAGGGTCCCTCTTCTTCTCACAGTATGAGTATAAAGGGCATGTAAGATATCACCCAGAAGAGTAGGCACTAGATTGCAGGACAATAAGATCTTAACCGCATTCACATCTAAGAAGGAATCTGGATTCGGGAAAAGAACCAAGCCGTAGATGAGGATAGCCAAGATGTCTTCAAATGCTTGAAAATCCAAGTTATCCCTGAACTGTTGAGCTTGATCAATCAGAAACTTGGCCAAGAAACCTTTAACCCCGCTTCGCGTCTCCCAGTTAGATACTACATCATCCCTTTTTAGATGTAAGGCTGAAGCAATATCCTATGGCCTAGGAGCCTCCTCTAAACCTGTGAAGGGTGTCTGCTCGAGGAAGGATATGCCCAATAAATCAGAAAACTCCTCCAAAGTGGGAACCAGCTGATAATCCGGGAAGGTAAAACAATGATGCACCAGATTGAAGAACTGAAAAAGGACGCTCATCATCTGCTCATCCAACTTTGAAGTGACCAAACTGAGGAGATGACCATGTCTTATAACGAATGAAGAAGTATCGTGAACTTTTGAGACTAACTCTCTGAGCTGAGCAGGTATCTGCACGAAGTTAACCCAAATGGTGTTTCTGCGCATAGAAGCCATAATCTGCAAAACAAAACAAAGATAAATCCCCTCGGTCTTTGAAATGGTTAGCATAATGAAGTATGCATGCTATGTTATGATGCATGATGTTATGATAAAACACATAATAGGTATAATAGGTAACAAACATGGTAACAAACAAGTCACACAAGAGCCCTTAAGTTTCAGGCTTGCATGGGGTCTAGGTACTACCCTCTTGAAGTTCAGTTGGTTTCAACCTGTCCTAATAATAAGAACTAGGTTCTAGAGGTTCTCAATATCACTGACCATCCTCCATCGGTCATGGTTTCAGCTCACGAAATCTTTTCTTGCAGCCGGAACTATCTCGAGAGTATGGTCTCAATGAGTGTAGTATCGAGTATCAACCAGTTTCCAGCTTTATACTGAGACCGGCTATCTCACTACTTCATATGGCCAAGTTGGTCAATTATAGGTTCTAAGGTCATTTGATGCTTAACGACCAATATAGCAGCCTCGTATTCTCCTTGTTTCTCCACAAGGGATACCGGTACCAACCAATGTGCCACATCAACGTAGCTACTGCTTCAACCGTATCGGTCTATGCCGTACGGTTCCCTCACAGTTTATTACTACTTACCTAAAAGGTATCCCCTAGATCCGGGTTAGGATCTATAGTAACTCTGATACAAAGCCCACAAAGATAAAGCAGTCAAATCAAACAATAGAAGCAAATATGATGAACTAATCCTAAGGTATACCCCACTTATATTATCCCCAGCAGAGTCGCCAGTTCTGTGATACGGTGGCAGAACTGGAACTGTTTGAATGCTGGTTTGCATTTGCGTTTGTGTTTGCAAAATGTCGCGGCAAGCAAGAGTCGGCATCGACTTTTATTTTATCCAACTGAAAAGGAAAAAAAGCACAAAAAAATTTCTTTTTCGAGATTTTGAGTACGGGGGGAGATTATAGAAAGGGAATGTATTAGAACCCTTTCTATCTGTAGTTTTCTATAGGCTCTTAGGTACTTGCTCATCATTTTCAAAATTGGTTTGTGTGTGTTTGATTTGAAAAGATTTTGTTTTACTTCGATTTAACCCTTGCTTCTGTCTTCAAGAGTGTTACGAATTCGTTTTGAAAACTTTGTTTGAAAAGAGAGTGTAAGTGTGGAAAGGTTTGTTTTGAGCAAGTACCTACTAGCATCTACCTACTCGAAAAAAGAGTTGTTCTATGTCCGTTTCCTTTAGACAGGGTTATCCTACTATTAGTGAGTAGGTAGCACCGTCATTGGAGTTTTAAGGGTCAATTCGAAAGGGACGGACGATCACTAAAGCAATGTTAGAACGTCTTAGTAATAACCCTAATGTCTTAAGATTAATATTCGAGGCAACAATTCTGAGGCAACCTTTCCGAGGCAATTTTGATCTTTGAGACAAACGAGCGACCACTAAAACACCCTATACTTAATGATCGTTTACCGAAGGCAACTGAAGTGAGAGTATACCCTAGGAGTGCGCATGTGCGAGTGATTCAATTTCAAGTTATTATCTTTGCACATTTAGGGTTTGCTAACCGTTTTAAAGTTTACATACATTCTTGTCATGCATCCCTATTACCATACATCTAACAGTTAATATTTGCGAGAATTTAAAGTGCGGAAAGTAAAGTTATGCTATTACAAGGCTTCGGGTATTAATTACATAGCCAAAAACAACCCTTAAAAAAACTATAAATGAACGAAAAAGTCCTAATTAATCTATTACATCCCATGAGCAATTACATCAATATTGTAAAAATAATAAAACACACGCGATGAATTAAGAACGAGAAAAGTTAGGGTTTTGACCTCGTCTAAACTAATTAAAGGAAAATTTTATTTTTGATTGTTTTTTATTATTTTAAGAAAGAAAAGTTTTTAAATTAAATATACAAAAACCTAATTACTAATTAAATTAAATAAAATAAAATAATTACTTGACCTATTTTTGTATTTTTGGTTATTATTTTTAAGAAAAAGAAAATAGAAATAAATTAAGCTCAAAACCCTAATTTTCTAACTTGTTTTAATTTATTTACAAAAGAATTTAAGTTACCCTAGAATTAAATAAACTAATTAAATTAATTTTTTTGATAAAAAATAACCTAAATCTAATTGGATGAAAAATTATTTTATGTTTTTTTTATAAAAATAATTAATTTGGTGTTAGTAAAAAATAAAATAAATGAATTAATTGAGAAAATATAAAGAATAGAGAAAAAGAATAATGGGCCTGAGAATCAGCAAATTGGAGGGGTGTGAATAGCAAGCTTTGGGCCCAAAAGAAAGTGATCCACATTGACTCCCATGTTCCCATGTTGTGCATTGACCCAGGTTGTTGGTAGACATCACATGATAGCCTTCAGATCTGGCCTGTGGACATCTGGTTGGTTGGGTGATGATGGTCCATGGTGGTCTTCATATCTGCACGCGCGCCTGATCATTTAAAGAAAAATAATGTGAAGTACATGGGGGACCTGGGATTCGAACCCAGGTCCTATAGCCTTTTCAACCTGCATCATTACCAACTGAACCACGCGCTTTTATTGTACATGGAATAACAATTAATCAATATATTGAAAACAAACAAAATAAAAAGCATCACGCGCGAAATTTTAAATGGGGCAATCAGGGCTTGCCACGTAGGTCGTCTTCTTCCCCTATCCGTTGGTAAAAGTCATAGACTTTTACCTACGGACAAACATCTGTCACTATAAACCATGCACATTCCAAAATCATATACAGGCATGATAAATGAATTCTAATGTTGTGGATTGATTCGTCTTGGCCAGCTGAGCATCATGGTGCCCTTCTTGTGGACCAATTTTGCCTGTGTAAAAAGATCCTAAAACGAGACAACAAAACCTAGCAATGGTAGATTCCAGTATAACCAATAAAAGTTCAATTAATTGTTAAGAGTAGCTTGCAAATGCTTCAAGGAACAAGAATATGTAAGTATTTCAAGCTATAAGTGCCAAAATAACGTGATTCGATTCCAAGAAAAGTTCAAAGTCGTGAACCAATTACATTGGGTTTTAGTGCAGGAAAATACTTGTTCTTGATTGGTATAGGTTCCTTGAGTGCTCAGGAAGCGAAAGGGGTACTTGGAAAGGTTTGAAAGCACCTACAAATACGAAAACAAATCACCTCTTTCTTTGATTTTTTCCAAGTTTGGTTCTGCCTTTGTGCGCCTCTAAACCTTTTTCTTTTGATCTACTTTTGTCCACTATGCCTTGCACGAATTGATTAACTTGCTAGCTGGATATAGGACCTGAAATGTGTACAAGATCTCGAGGTTTCAATGATTTGGATTTTTTCATGATTTGTTTTGATTTAAATGATTTAATTGAAACAAAAAATCAAAATAAATAGCAAAAATAAGATAACGACAAATAGGAAGAGCTAGGGCTCGTGGACCATGCTACCAACTCAAAACAAGTGCAAAAAGTTAGGCCCATTTAGCAAAATTTGCAATTTGAGGCATTTTTTACTTTTGGCAATTTTGCAAAAAAGGTCAAATTCACCAATGCATAACTTCATCAATTTTGACTCTTTGAAGGTGTTTTTGGACTTTTTAGAAATCTTGTGATGTTCTCTAACCAACCCTTTTGGTCTCATCTCAATTGAGTGTTCCATGTTCCTTTATGAAGCTTTGACAAAAAAGGTGTTTTTGTTGACTTTTCAAATTGACCTATAATGTCCAAATTCATAACTTCTTGTGAGTGCATATTTTGAACTTGGGAGCTGAAGATGAATTGTAGGGAATTGTATCCTCTTCCATATGAGATTTGGATGGGTCATTTCTCATAAAGTATGAGAATGTTATGCTTGGTCAAAGTTGAGTTGACTTTTCCTACAAAACCCTAATTTAGCAACTTTTGGGTTTTGATGAATTATGAGCAATCCTTGATGAATCATGATCAACCCTTGATCAAATGATGAATAATACTTAAAAATGAGGATGTTGACCAAAAATCTTGAAGTTTGACTGTATGTGGGCCACAATTGACTTTTGCCCTAGCACAGTCGATTTTCAGGCCTTTGAGCAATTGACTGAGCAAACTTCCTCTGTAGGGCTTGAAACTTGACATGGATGAACTTGAGAACATATTAGGTCAATGGTGAGAATTTGGGATCCCTTGGGATCAAGTATCTTGATGTAACATGAAACCCTAGTTTGAGGTAGACTGCTTTAGGAGAGAGCTTGTTTGGTCAACCCTTGGACTTCCTTGAGCAATTTGAAGACCTCACTTGAAATGTATTGAGAAATATGGGAGGGAAAATTTTGGGGTACAACATCTGCCCCTGTTCAATCTTCTTAAACTTGAGGATGTAGATTGGCTTGTCTGCCTTTCGTGATCTGAAGGTTGAAGATGATTGAACACTAGAGTGCCCAAGAAATTTGCATTCGCATGAAATGGTATTTATGTTGTGATGTAGGGAATGGGATTATAGATTCCATTTGGAGATTGATGACGAAAGATGGGCTTAAAGATGCCATCAGAAGAAGTGTCGATCACATAAGAGATTCCTTAGCGAGAGCTTGTATACCTGTTGTTGAGGAGGATTCCGCTGGGGAATGCTGGTCTCTGTCTTGAGAGAAAGTTGAATTTTAGGAGCTTCAGTCGTCCGTTATTCTACCTGAGAATCATCTCTTGGTCTAAGAGGAGAAAATGAACTACTATCTGGTCGTAATCCAGGCTTCATAGTGATAAGATCGACTGCTATCTGGTCGTAATCCAGGCTTTACAGTGACTTATTGAGGAGATGAGATTAAACTTGCTATTTGGTCGTAATCCAGGCTTCGCAATTTCTCAATTCTTATCTGGTCGTAATCCAGGCTTCATAAGGAATTCAATTATTATCCGGTCGCATCTGGGCTTTAACTTGAATTTAGGGCACACTAATATCCAGTCGACTCCGGGTATCTTAGTAATTGTCCAGGTAAAATTGCTATTTGGTCGAAATATGAGCTTTGCAATGTCTTGTACCGCTATCTGGTCGTAATCCAGGCTTCACGATGTGTTATACCATTATTTGGTCGAATCCAGGCTTCATGGTGTCCTGTACTGCTATTTGGTCGAATCCAGGCTTCACAATTCCTCACTTCTTATCTGGTCGAAATCCAGGCTTCAGAAGAAATCACGTGGTTATCTAGTCGCATCCGGGCTTCCATTTGATTTTAAGGCCTACTAATATCTGGTCGACTCCGGGCTTCATAGTAATTGGTCGGGTGAACTGCTATTTGGTCGAAATCCAAGCTTCGCAGTGTCCCTTACTGTTATCTGGTCGTAATCCAGGCTTCAGTGTCTTTACCGTTATCTGGTTGTAATCCAGGCTTCACGATTAATATACCATTATCTGTTCGAATCCAGGCTTCATGGTGTTCAGAGAAATAAAGTTACTATTCGGTCGAACCCGGGCTTCATAACTTGCATTAAAGATATACCACTATCTGGTCAAATCCAGGCTTTATAGTATTCTTGGCTGCTATCTGGTCGTAATCCAGGCTTCACAGAAACTTGCATTGCTATCTGGTCGTAATCCAGGCTTCACAATAACTTGCTAAGCTGTTATCCGGTCGAATCTGGGCTTCACAACTTGTGTTTATGATATACCACTATCTGGTCGACTCCAGGCTTCATGGTGTCTCTGTATTGCTATCTGGTCGTAATCCAGGCTTCACAATAACTTGCTGGGGATTAAACTATTATCCGGTCGAATCCGGGCTTCATAGCTTGAATCTGAGATAAACCACTATTTGGTCGTAATCCAGGCTTCACGGTATTTTGATACTGTTATCCGGTCGTTCTCCGGGCTTCACAATATGATGGAGGAATCAAGATACTATCTGGTCGTACCTGGGCTTCATAGCTTGAATTTTGTGAGAATTTTGATTGTATCTTTTCCTGAAAGGTAAAAGGGTTAGTCGTATGTCATGTCATGATGTATGAAATGTATTGAGCAATGATGTTCTCAAAATAAATGAGATTGTGATGTATGATGCGTATATGCATGCCATGATGTATGGATGTGTAATGTTTTTACAATGTTCTATAACTGGGAAAATAAATCCCAGACCGCTGCTGGAGAATATAAAGGGTTTCGCTCGCTGGGGATAACGGCCGAAGATGATTTCAGAACACACTGGCGGGAGAATAACTCTGCTGGAGAATAAACTGGTGAGAGAATGACTCTATGGGGAAGAGATACTTTGTTAGGAGATCTGCTGACTTGGTGAAATACCCTCGGCTGGGGATGAATTACTGTTGCTGGTGGTGATGAACTATATCGAAGACAAAAATTTCTGCTTGTGGAAGAAATAAACTCCACTGGGGACAATCTTCTAGTGCTGGTGATAGATGAACTCTGCTTGGGAAGAATCTTACCGACTCTTTCGCGATTGCGAACCTCAGCTGGGGAGAGTTGATAATATTGTATTCTGGTACTTCCTATTCTACGGGGAGTGTATATACTTTTAGTCATTTTCTTCAGCTGGGTCTATCCCTTTACCTGGTGAACATAGCAACTGTAAGGTCTGGACATTTCTTTTTTGCCCATGTCCCTGGCATTACGAGTAATCGTTTTTTTTTGTTTCGCATGTAAATATTTATGAGCAGCAAATATTGTCAAATGCATTTATCAAAAATGAACCATTGGACGTTCTTGCAAAACAAAACAGAAAAAGGAAAATGATTTGAAATGTCTTTGCGAAAACGAATTGTATTGATTTTGAAGTTGGCCCGTAAATAGGTGTTTTTGTACAAGAGGCTGACGTCCTAGTAAGAGAACGCCATCGAATGATAGAATTTATACAATTTGTGAAAAACAAAGAAAAACAGCTATGTGAACAATCCCACTGGGTTCCAACTCTGCTATTGCCTTTATATTTTCGAGCGTCTCATCACTTTTGCTGCTTGGTTGAAGGTAGATCAGATTGATTGGCGCCGTCCGAGCTTAATAGTCGATACCGAAGTCTGGTTGCAAGATGATCCAATGAGACATAGTGTTACGGTTTGATTCCTAATTTTTCCTGGACCACCCTTTCGGGTTTTCAGTCCACCGGGATACCCTTTTTTGCCCAAGCCGCCTTTTCAGGTTTTTGACTTGCCAGGTGTACAGTTTTTTCAATTTCATCCCTTACTTTTGCCCGAACCCTTTTGGTTCGCTGGGAAGCCCTTATTTTTTCCTAGGCCAGTCAACCTAGCGGGTCTTTGATTATGCGTAGTATTTTTTCACTATGTCTGCATTGACGGGGTGAGGAAGGTCGTCACCATCCATGGTGGTTAGAATCATAGCTCCTCCTGAGAAAATGTTCTTAACCACAAATGGCCCTTCGTATGTGGGGGTCCATTTGCCCTTGGGATCACCTTGTGGCAGTATGGTGCGCTTGATCACCAGATCCCCGACTTGATACTCTTGTTGTCTAACTTTCTTGTTAAATGCCTTGATCATCCGCTTTTGATAGGTATGACCATGACAAATAGCAGTAAGTCTCTTTTCGTTGATTAAATTCAGCTGATCAAGCCGGGTCTGGATCCAATCATCCTCACTCAAACCTGCATCCTTCATAATTCGAAGAGAGGGTATATGGACTTCAATGGGTAAGACTGCCTCCATGCCATACACCAGAGAGTAGGGTGTTGCCCGTGTCGATGTCCGTGCTGAGGTGCGGTACCCATGAAGAGCGAATGGTAACATCTCATGCCAGTCATTGTATGTCACTGTCATCTTCTGCACAATCTTCTTGATATTCTTATTAGCCGCTTCAACAGCCCCAATTCATCTTCGGCCGGTAAGGAGAAGAGTTGTGATGTTGTATCTTGAACTGTTTGCAGAGCTTGGTGATCATTTTGTTATTGAGATTTGTACCATTGTCCGTAAAGATCCTCTCTGGTACACCGTATCGACAGATCAGATTGTGTCGGATGAACCACGCCATGACGTTCTTGGTTACTGTAGCAAAGGAAGTTGCCTTAACCCACTTTGTAAAGTAGTCAATTGCTACCAGAATGAAATGATGCCCGTTAGGTGCAGTAGGTCTGATCTCACCGATCATGTCGATGCCCCACATTGCAAAAGGCCAACAAGCTGTCAAGATATTCCGAGGAACTAGAGGTACATGCACCTTATCAGCATAGACTTGACACTTATGACAGGTCCAAGAATGCTGATAACAATCGGCTTCCATAGTAGACCAAAAATATCCTGCCCGTAGGATTTTCTTTTCCATGGTATGTCCGCTGGAATGAGTTCTAAAAGTACCTTCGTGTAACTCTTCCATAATCCTTTCTGCCTCGTTCTTGTCCACACATCGCAGTAAGGTCGAATCATGATTACACTTGTAAAGGATACCATTACTGATGAAGAACTTCGTAGCGAATCTCCTCAGAAACTTCTTATCATTAACAGATGCACCCTTGGGGTACTCTTGAGCCTCAAGATACCTCTTTACCTCGTGAAACCAGGGCTTATCTGCTAGCTCTTTAGTCTCAATGTCACAGCAATGTGCGGGTTCATCCAACCTCTCGATAGTAATCTGGGGAGCTTAATTTTCCCACCTGACCTTGAACATAGAAGACATGGTGGCTAGCGCGTCCGCTAACTGATTATCCTCTCTGGGGAAATGTTCAAAGGTTATCTCCTCAAAGTGTGGGAGCAACGTTAGTACATACTCTTTGTAAGGAATAATATTTGGGTGCTTAGTATCCCACTCTCCTTTGATCTGACTGATCACGAGAGCGGAATCTCCGAATACACTCAAGCACTTAATCCTTAGGTCAATAGCTGCTCGAAGGCCCATGATGCATGCTTCATACTCTGCCATATTGTTGGTGCAGTTAAAACATTATCGGGCGGTGAACGGAGTATGACAGCCTTCAGGAGATATAATCACATCACCAATGTCGTTACCTAATGCGTTTGAAGCTCCGTCAAAGCACATAGACCAATGGGATCCTTCCTCAGATCCTTCATCCGGTCCAGGTTCTTCACAATCGATCACCAACATGATGTTCTCATCCGGGAACTCGAAATTCATAGACTGGTAATCATCCACGGCCTGATGTGCCAAATGATCTGCCAATACACTCCCCTTGATTGCCTTTTGGGTTGTGTATTGGATGTCATACTCAGTTAAGATCATTTGCCATCTTGCTATTCTTCCGGACAAGGCAGGCTTTTCGAAGATATACTTGATTGGGTCCATCTTTGATATCAATAGGGTAGTGTGAGTCAGCATATACTGTCTTAGCCGGCGAGCAGCCCATGCCAAAGCGTAGCAAGTTTTCTCGAGCAGTGAGTATCGGGTCTCACAGTCGATAAACTTTTTGCTAAGGTAGTAAATAGCGTGCTCTTTTCGGCCAGACCCGTCATGCTGCCCCAGCACACACCCCATTGAATTAGCCAGCACTGCCAAGTATAAGATCAAAGGTCTTCCTTCAACTGGAGGCATCAGAATAGGTGGCTCTTAGAGGTACTCCTTGATCCTTTCGAAGGCGACCTGACACTCATCATTCCACTTTACCACTTGATCTTTCTTCAACAACTTGAAGATCAGTTCACAAGTAGCAGTCAGGTGCGAAATGAACCAGGCACTGTAATTCAGACGTCCCAAAAAGCCTCTGACTTCCTTTTCTGTTCGGGGAGCTGGCATCTCCTGTATAGCCTTCACCTTTGTGGGATCCACTTGAATACCTTTATCACTAACGACGAAACCCAATAGCTTACCATATCTTACCCCGAAGGTGCACTTGTTCGGGTTTAATCTCATCTTGTACATATTCAACCTGTCGAACAGTTTCTGGAGATGATCAAGGTGTTCTTCTTCAGTCTGGGACCTTGCAATCATATCATCAACGTATACCTCAACTCATGGTGGATCATGTCGTGGAACAAAGCGACCATGGCGCGTTGATATGTTGCTCCAGCACTCTTCAACCCGAAAGGCATTACCTTGTAACAGAAGTTTCCCCACTGCATAACAAAAGTTGTCTTCTCCATGTCTTCAGGAGCCATCTTAATCTGATTGTAGCCAGAAAAACCATCCATAAAGGAGAAGACCTTATGCTGTGCGGTGTTATCGACCAGAACATCGATATGAGGCAGAGGGAAATCATCTTTGGGGCTCGCCCTGTGCAGATCTCTATAGTTTACACACATATGTACCTTACCATCTTTCTTCGGCACCAGAACCACGTTGGCAACCCACTGTAGGTAGGAAGTAACAGCTAGAAAACCGACGTCAAACTGTCTCATGACCTCAGCTTTGATTTTCTTAGACATCTCGGGGCGCATACGGAGAACCTTCTGCTCTACCGATGGACAGTCTTCTTTAGTTGGCAGGGGGTGAACCACGATATCAGTGTCTAAACCCGGCATATCTTCATAAGACCAAGCGAATATCTCAACATAGTCACGTAGCATCTGTATCAACCGTTGCTTGACACTAGGCTCCAGATTCGCACCTATCTTGACCTCTTTCCTATCTTCTTCTGTACCCAAATTCACTGATTCCACTGGCTCTTCATGCGGCTGTATGGCCCTCTCTTCCTGAAGTACCAGTCTAGCAAGCTCTCCAGGCACTTCACAATCATCCTCACCTTCGTCCTCGGCTTGGTTGATCGGATTTTCGAAGTCATAACTGGCAGTAGTAGAGTCTTTATCAATGGGATCCAGAGTGGATGTGGATCTACATTATGATATGCGAGTGTGTGTAAGACAAATAGTTGTTTTGATAAAGTGTGAGATAGAAAGGAAAAACAAGGAGCACAAGATTTGTAATGCAAGAAAACGTCCAAGGCTTTATTGATGATATATGAAAATGACAAATAGTAAGCCCTCACAAACAGAGCCAAGGTGCCTCGGGCAAGGCACCAGGCCGCAAAGTTTCAAATTGTCTGTTACAAGTCTCAAAACAAAAGTCTATTACTGTGTAGTAAGAGAAATGGGCACGAAGTCCCTCGTCATCCAATTGTTCAAGCCATCGTTGGTAGTCGGGTAAATCCAACTGTCAATATCTGACTCTACTTCATCATCTTCAATTGCATTCACTCCTGAGTCATGTATTGGCGTAGGAGCAGTTATAATGTTAGGTTTCTCCGGAGCGTCAAACTCAATTTCCGTAGCTTCAATCAGGTCTTGCACCTTATTCTTCAAAGCCCAACAATTGTTTGTATCATGACCTGGGCTATCAGAGTGATAGGCACGGCGGGCGTTTGGATTATATAACGGAGATGTAGTGCTGGGATTCTTCGGGGCTTCCCTCAGATTTACCAGGTTAGTCTTCAACAATTGTGGTAGAATTTGAGACAAAGTCATATTAAGCCGAGTATACTGTCTCTGCGGTCTTTCCACTCTTTGATGATTGTTGCGTTGTGGGGCAACGGTGGGTCTTGATATTACTACTGCATTCACTGCTTGATGGCGTTCAGGTCGGTTTTGGCTCCTCGAGCTGTAAACTGCACTAGCTTCTTTCTTGCCAGTGAAAGACCTCTTTTCTGTACTTGACGAAGCACCTTTCTGTATCTTGCCACTTTAGATACCAGCTTCTACTCTTTCCCCAGTCATAATCAATTCAGTAAACTCAGATGATAAACTACCGATCAGATGATTGAAAAATGGACCAGACAAGGTCCCCAAAAACATATCAACCAACTCCCTATCAGAAAGAGGGGGTTGGACTCTTCCATCTAGATCTCTCCACTTCTGAAGCTGAGTACGAGTGGGAGCAAGGTCGGTGTTATACTGGTACTGCTTGTAGAAAGCAGTAGCAAGGTCCTCCCAATTTCAGACATTAGCTCCTTCCAATTGATAAAACCATTTAAGCTGAGTTCCTGACAGACTGTCTTGAAAGAAATGCACCCACAAATTTCTATCAGCAGTGTAAGGTTGGATCTTTCGGACATATGAGCGGAGATGGAGTTTTGGGAAGGATACTCCATCGTATTTAGAAAAGACCGGAGCTTTAAACTTGTGAGGGATCACCACCCCCGATGCTAGTCACAAATCTCTGAAGTCCAAACCGGGAACCTTCTGAATCTCCATAGCACTCAGACGGTCTTCAAGTTGTTTGTACCTATCCTCAACAGGAGGGTACTGTTCATCATCAAAATCAGTGTCATTATCGAAGACCACAAGACTAGGACCCTTTCCTTCCTCTTGATTCTCTCCCCTTTTGGATGAATGAGACAGATCAGCTTCCTGTCGCAACCTATTCCCAAATTTGTGACCCATATTCAGCAGAACCACCTTCTTCTTCTTCTTCCTCTTCTTTTCCTTCAGGATGGGAGTCTTCAAATCCTGTTATCCTTTAGCCAAGTTCAAGAACATCTCTTGGAATTGAGCATTATGTGCTTGAAGAGCTTTGATGGCTTGATCGGTAGGTATTTCAGAAAACATTTTGTGCTGAAATAAACAGCGAAGAAGATAAGAAACCTGTAATGGTACCTGTAATGAGGTGCATGGTAATGGAATGCGTATGAAATTATTTCAAAGACTTTGGGAGATTCAAATTTGTAAAACAAAATAAAACACACTTTATTAGATTAAACTTGTAATAATGTTTAACAATGCATTCAGGTGTTACAAAAGAAATAACTGAAAATAAAATCTAAACTAGAAACAATAAAAGACATCAGAAATCCCATGGTCGTTTCCCCTTCGTGCTGACATAATCATTGATTGTATTTTCATTTTCAAGTTGCCTTGTGAGATTTAAGATCTTCCTTTCCAGCTCATTATACTTCTCCCGGTAGGTATCCCTTTCTTCCTTCAACTGGATCCAAGATCTCTTCAATTTGCCCCAAGATCAGTAGGCATGTATGGATAAAGGACCGTATAAGGAACACCCTCTTTATTGGTAAGCTCCACAACCACTGGCAAAACAGCTTCATAAGGCATCCCCAGCTTTTAAGCACGGGCTCGAACCCACTGGATATAAGGTTGCATAGGGAGAGAAGTCTTTGGTCCTAGCTCATGAGGGTCAGACCTATTCACCATTCCCCAGGCCCGTATAAACCTTCGGCGATGCTCATCCACGCCCCCCTTGTAGTTAAAGACAATATCTGTGAGAAGTAGCTCATGAGGACCGTCTCTCCGAGCGCGACCAAACTGTCGTAGAGCCAAGCAAGGACTGTAGGTTATTTCTCCTCTAATTCCAAGCAATGGAACATTAGGGTATCCCCTACATCGATCAATGACAACAGTATCCTCCATAGCCTTAGAACTCCAAAGAATGTCCGTATGAGCAAGGGACGTTATCCTGTAAGCCTAACCTAAACCTTCCTCATTCTTCAATACAGACTTGGGGAGGTGCGAAATAAACCACCTCTCCAGCAGTGGTATGCAACACATGAGGGTCCCTCTTCTTCGCACAGTACGAGTATATAAGGCATGTAGGATATCACCCAGAAGAGTAGGCACTGGATTGCGGGACAAGGAGATCTTAACCGCATTCACATCTATGAAGGAATATGGATTTGGGAAAAGAACCAAGCCGTAGATGAGGAGAGCCAAGATGTCTTCAAATGCTTGAAAATCCAAGTTATCCCAGAACTGTTGAGCTTGATCAATAAGAAACTTGGCCAAGACACCTTTAACCCCGCTCCGTGTCTCCCAGTTAGATACAACATCAGCCCTTTTTAGATGTAAGGCTGAAGCAATATCCTCTAGCCTAGGAGCCTCCTCTAAACCTGTGAAGGGTGTCTGCTCGAGGATGGATATGCCCAATAAATCAGAAAACTCCTCCAAAGTGGGAACCAGCTGATAATCCGGGAAGGTAAAACAATGATGCACTGGATCGAATAATTGAAAAAGGACGCTCATCATCTACTCATCCAACTTTGAAGTGACCAAACTGAGGATATGACCATGTCTTCTAATGAATTAAGAAGTATCAGGAACTTTTGAGACTAACTCTCTGAGCTGAGCAGGTATCTGCACGAAGTTAACCCGAATGGTGTTTCTTCGCATAGAAGCCATAATCTGCAAAATAGAACAAAGATAAATCCCCTCGGTCTTTGAAATGGTTAGAATAATGAAGTATGCATGCTATGTTATGATGCATGATGTCATGATAAAACACACAACAGGTATAGCACGTAACAAACATGGTAAAGGAAAACAAGTCACACAAGAGCCTTTTAAGTTTCAGGCTTGCATGGGGTCTAGGTACTACCCTCTTGAAGTTCAGTTGGTTTCAACCTCTCCTAATAATAGTAACCGGGTTCTAGAGGTTCTCAATATCACTGACTATCCTCCATCGGTCATGGTTTCAGCTCACGAAATCTTTTCTTGCAGCCAGAACTATCTCGAGAGTATGGTCTCAATGAGTGTAGTATTGAGTATCAACCAGTTCCCAGCTTTATACCGAGATCGGCTATCTCACTACTTCCTATGGCCAAGTTGGTCAATTATAGGTTCTAAGGTCAGTTGATACTTAACGACCCATATAGCAGCCTTATATTCTCCTTGTTTCTCCACAAGGGATACCGGTACCAACCAATGTGCCACATCAACATAGCTACTGCTTCCACCGTATCGGTCTACACCGTACAGTTCCCTCACAGTTTATTGCTACTTACCTAAAAGGTGTCCCCTAGATCCGGGTTAGGATCTATAGTAACTCTGATACAAAGCCCACAAAGATAAAGCAGTCAAATCAAACAATAGAAGCAAATATGATGAACTAATCCTAAGGTATACCCCACTTATATTATCCCCAGCAGAGTCGCCAGTTATGTGATATGGTGGCAGAATCGGAACTGTTTGAATGCTGGTTTGTATTTTCCGTTTGTGTTTGCAAAATGTCGCGGTAAGCAAGAGTTGCCACCGACTTTTATTTTATCCAACTGGAAAGGAAAAAAAGCATAGAAAAATTCCTTTTTCAAGATTTTGAGTACGGGGGGTAGATTATAGAAAGGGAAGGTATTAGCACCTTTTCTATCCGTAGTTTTCTACGGGCTCTTAGGTACTTGCTCATCATTTTCAAAATTGCTTTGTGTGTGTTTGATTTGAAATGTTTTTGTTTTACTTCAATTTAACCCTTGCTTATGTCTTCAAGAGTGTTACGAAGTCGTTTTGAAAACTTTGTTTGAAAAGAGAGTGTAAGTGTGGAAATGTTTGTTTTGAGCAAGTACCTACTAGCATCTACCTACTCGAAAAAAGAATTGTTCTATGTTCGTTTCCTTTAGACTGCGCTATCCTACTATTAGTGAGTAGGTAGCACCGTCGTTGGAGTTTTAAGGGTCAATTTGAAAGGGACGGACGATCACTAAAGTAATGTTAGGACGTCTTAGTAATAACCCTAATGTCTTAAGATCAATATTCGAGGCAACAATTCCGAGGCAATCTTTCCGAGGAAAATTTGATCTTTGAGACAAACGAGCAACCACTAAAACACCTATACTTAATGATCATTTACCGAAGGCAACCGAAGTGAGAGTATACCCTAGGAGTGCGCATGTGCGAGTGATTCAATTTCAAGTTATTATCTTTGCACATTTAGGGTTTGCTAACCGTTTTAAAGTTTACATACATTCTTGTCATGCATCCCTATTACCATACATCTAACAGTTAATATTTGCGAGAATTTAAAGTGTGGAAAGTAAAGCTATGCTATTACAAGGCTTCGGGTATTAATTACATAGCCAAAAACAACCCGTAAAAAAAATTATAAATGAACGAAAAAGTCCTAATTAATCTATTACATCCCATGAGCAGTTACATCAATATTGTAAAAATAATAAAACGCGCGCGATGAATTAAGAACGAGAAAAGTTAGGGTTTTGACCCCGTCTAAACTAATTAAAGGAAAAATTTATTTTTGATTGTTTTTGATTATTTTAAGAAAGAAAAGGTTTTAAATTAAATATACAAAAACATAATTACTAATTAAATTAAATTAAAGAAAATAATTACTTGACCTATTTTTGTATTTATGGTTATTATTTTTAGGAAAAAGAAAATAGAAATTAAATTAAGCTTAAAACCCTAATTTTCTAACTTGTTTTAATTTATTTAAAAAAGAATTTAAGTTACCCTAGAATTAAATAAACTAATTAAGTTAATTTCTTTGATAAAAAATAACCTAAATCTAATTGGATGAAAAATTATTTTATGTTTTTTTTTTATAAAAAGAATTAATTTGGTGTTAGTAAAAAATAAAATAAATGAATTAATTGAGAAAATATAAAGAATAGAGAAAAAGAATAATGGGCCTGAGAATTAGCAAATTGGAGGGGTGTGAATAGCAAGCTCTGCGCCCAAAAGAAAGTGATCCCCATTGACTCCCATGTTCCCATGATGTGCATTGACCCAGGTTGTTGGTGGACCATCACATGATAGCCTTCAGATCTGGCATGTGGACATCTGGTTGGTTGGGTGATGATGGTCCATGGCGGTCTTCATATCTGTACGCGCGCTTGAATATTTAAAGAAAAATAATGTGAAGTACATGGGGGACCTGGGATTCGAACCCAGGTCCTATAGCCTTTTCCACCTGCAACATTACCAACTGAACCACGCGCTTTTATAGTACGTGGAATAACAATTAATCAATATGTTGAAAACAAACAAAATAAAAAGCATCACGCGTGAAATTTTAAATGGGGGCAATCAGGGCTTGCCACGCAGGTCGTCTTCTTCCCCTCTCTGTTGGAAAAAGTCAGAGACTTTTACCTACAGACAAACGTCCGTCACTACAAAACCTGCACATTGCAAAATCATATACAGGCATGATAAATGAATTCTAATGTTGTGGATTGATTCATCTTGGCCAGCTGAGCATCATGGTGCCCTTCTTGTGGACCAATTTTGCGTGTGTAAAAATATCCTAAAACGAGACAACAAAACCTAGCAATGGTAGATTCCAGTATAACCAATAAAAATGCAATTAATTGTTATGAGTAGCTTGCAAATGTTTCAAGGAACAAGAATATGTAAGTATTTCATGCTATAAGTGCAAAAATAACGTGATTCGATTCCAAGAAAAGTTCAAAGTCGTGAACCACTTACATTGAGTTTTAGCGCAGGAAAATCCTTGTTCTTGATTGGTATAGGTTCCTTGAGTGCTCAGGAAGCGAAAGGGATACTTGGAAAGGTTTGAAAGCACCTGAAAATACGAAAATAGATCACCTCTTTCTTTGATTTTTTCCAAGTTTCGTTCTGCCTTTGTGCGCCTCTAAACCTTGTTCTTTTGATCTGCTTTTGTCCACTATGCCTTGCACGAATTGATTAACTTGCTAGCTGGATATAGGACCTGAAATGTGTACAAGATCTTGAGATTTCAATGATTTGGATTTTTTCATGATTTGTTTTGATTTAAATGATTTAATTGAAATATAAAATCAAAATAAATAGAAAAAATAAGATAAAGACAAATAGGAAGAGCTAGGTCTCGTGGACCATTCTACCAACTCAAAACAAGTGCAAAAAGTTAGGCTCATTTAGCAAAATTTGCAATTTGAGGCATTTTTGACTTTTGATAATTTTGCAAAAAAGGTCAACTTCATCAATGTATAACTTCCTCAATTTTGACTCTTTGAAGGTGTTTTTGGACTTTTTAGAAAGCTTGAGATGTGCTCTAACCAACCCTTTTGGTCTCATCTCAATTGAGTGTTCCATGTTCCTTTATGAAGCTTTGACAAAAAAGGTGTTTTTGTTGACTTTTCAAATTGACCTATAATGTACAAATTCATAACTTTTTGTGAGTGCATATTTTTAACTTGGAAGCTGAAGATGAATTGTAGGGAATTGTATCCTCTTAAAGATGAGATTTGGATGGGTCATTTCTCATAAAGTATGAGAAAGTTATGCCTGGTCAAAGTTGAGTTGACTTTTCCTACAAAACCCTAATTTAGCAACTTTTGGGTTTTGATGAATTATGAGCAATCCTTGATGAATCATGATCAACCCTTGATAAAATGATGAATAATACTTAAAAATGAGGATGTTTACCAAAAATCTTGAAGTTTGACTATATGTGGGCCACAGTTGACTTTTGCCCTAGCACAGTCGATTTTCAGGCCTTTGAGCAATTGACTGAGCAAACTTCCTCTGTAGGGCTTGAAACTTGACATGGATGATCTTGAGAACATATTAGGTCAATGGTGAGAATATGGGATCCCTTGGGATCAAGTATCTTGATGTAACATGAAACCCTAGTTTGAGGTAGACTGTTTTAGGAGAGAGCTTGTTTGGTCAACCCTTGGACTTCCTTGAGCAATTTGAAGACCTCACTTGAAATGTATTGAGAAATATGGGAGGGCAAATTTTGGGGTACAACAGACTCAATTGGAATGGTTCTACTAGCTGGAGGGAACCAACATCCACAACTGGGAGGATCTGGCTGCTGCTTTCTACAGGTAGTACCAATATAATGTTGACCTTTCTCCAACCCGTACACAACTTAAAAGTATGTCTATGGGTTCCAACGAGGGTTTGAAAGATTATGCCCAGAAGTGGAGAGATCTTAGGGGAAGTGTCCAGCCTCCTCTGTTTGATAGAGAGCTGGTAGATATGTTCCTGGGTACTTTGTCTGGTCCATTTTTCAGCCATTTAATTGAAAGCTCTTCAGCCGGGTTCACTGAGCTGATATTGACTGGGGAACGAGTAGAAGAGGGTATCAAGGTGGTAAGATTTAGAGGGATGCGTCTTAAAGTACAATGAAGAAACCTTTCACTAGAAAGAAAGAGGTCAGTGATGCCTACGGTCAGAGGAATCAAAGCAAAACTGAACATCGTCCAACAGTAGAAGCTGTGATGATTTCCAACCCTGCGTCAAATCAACAACAAACAATCAGTGCATACAGGATACACCCAGAAGACAGTTCACCCGAATTAACATGTCCTTATCTCAGGTTTTGCCACACTTGTTGAAGTCTAATCTGGTCACTCTAAAGGAGGCTCCTAAAAATCCAAATACTGCATCTCCCTGCTACAACCCAAATGCTCGATGTGCTTACCACTCCGACAGTCTGGGGAATGATACAAAAGATTGTTGGGCTATGAAGAACAAAGTTCAAGATCTTATTGAGGCAAAGGAGGTTGAGTTTGATCCTCCTAAGACCTCCAACTTCATAACTGCACCAATGCCCAAGCATGACCTGAGAGTCAGTATTATTGATGTTGTTTCCGCTACAGAAGAGGCTGACAATAATTGTGACATGGACAAGTGGATCTTCCCAACTATCAGCGATGGACTTAACAATTGGGAGGCCAAGGATTTTGTTCCCATTACTTTCATTCAAGAGTAATTGTATTTCTATTTTTGGAATTTGTAATATTTGAACAATTTAAATTCTAAAGCCTCGTGCTTTACCCGAGGCACAATGGTCTATTTGTGAGGGTTATTACTTTATCTTCATATGTCATTAATAAATCATTGGAAGTTTTGCATACAAGTTTTACGCTCTCTATTTTTCTTTTCTGATTTTATTTTATCAAAAATAGCTATGCTCTCTTACACACACACCCACATATCGAACTGCAGATCCACATCCACTCTGGATCCCATTGGTAACGATTCTGCTATTGCCAATTATGACTTTGAAAATACGATCTACCAAGCCGAAGACGAAGGTGAGGAAGATTGTGAAGTACCAGGAGAACTTGCCATACTATTACAACAGGAGGAAAGGGCAACACAGCCTCATGAAGAGCCGATTGAGACAGTAAACTTGGGTACTGAGGAGGATAAGAAGGAAGTCAAGACAGGTTTCAATCTGGAGCATAGTGTCAAAAGGCAGTTAATTCAGATGTTACATGACTATGTTGAGGTCTTTTCCTGGTCATACAAAGATATGCCAGGGTTGGACACTTATATTGTGGTTCATAGTCTACCGACAAAAGAAGAATGCCCTCCCGTGAAGCAAAAGGTTCGGCGTATGCGGCCAGAGATGTCAGTAAAGATCAAGGCTGAAGTCATGAAACAGTTTAACACCAGTTTCTTAGTTGTTACTTCTTATCCATAATGGGTTGCTAATGTTGTTCCAGTACCTAAGAAGGATGGTAAAGTACGTATGTGTATGGATTACAGAGACTTGAATAGGGCAGGCCCCAAGGATGACTTTTTGCTTCCCCATATTGATGTTCTAGTTGACAACACCGTACAACATAAGGTATTATCCTTCATGGATGGTTTCTCCGGGTACAATCATATCAAAATGGAGCCTGAAGATATGGAGAAAATAACCTTTGTCACGCAGTGGGGAACTTTCTGGTACAAAGTTATGCCATTTGGGTTAAAGAGCATCGGGGCAACCTATCAGTGTGCCATGGTAGCCTTGTTTCATGATATAATCCATCACGAGATATAGTTCTACGTTGATGATATGATAGCCAAGTCTCAGACTGAAGAGGAACACCTTGATCACCTGCAAAAGCTGTTTGAAAGACTAAAAATGTACAAACTGAGTCTGAACCCAAATAAGTGAACTTTTGGGGTAAGATCTGGTAAGCTCTTAGGCTTCGTTGTCAGCGGCAAAGGTATTGAAGTAGACCATGCAAAGGTTAAAGCTATACAAGAAATGACCACTCCCCGCACTGAGAAGGAGGTTAGGGGATTCTTGGGACGTCTAAACTATATTGCTAGATTCATTTCCCATCTAACCGCTACTTGTGAGCCAATCTTCAAATTATTAAAGAAAGATCAAGCAGTGAAGTGGAATGACGATTGATAGACCTCCTTTGACAAAATCAAGGAATATCTTCACGAGCCTCCAATTTTGATGTCGCCGGTTGAAGGGAGACCTCTGATCATGTACTTAACAGTGTTAGAGAACTCAATGGGGTGTGTGTTGGGGCAGCATGACGAGTCTGGTCGAAAAGACATGCAATATACTACCTTAGCAAAAAATTTACCGACTGTGAGACAAGATACTCATTGCTCGAGAAAACTTGCTGCACTTTGGAATGGGCTTCTCGCCGATTAAGACAATATATGTTGACTCACACTACCTTGTTGATATCTAAAATGGATCCTATCAAATACATATTCGAGAAGCCCGCTCTCTCTGGAAGAATAGCAAGATGGAAAATGGTCCTGGCCGAATATGACATTCAGTACACAACCCAGAAAGCAATCAAGGGAAGTGTACTAGCTGATCATTTAGCTCAACAGGCTATGGATGACTACCAATCCATGAATTTTGAGTTTCTGGATGAGAACATCATGTTAGTGACTGATTATGAAGAACTTGGACTGGATGAAGGACCTGAAAAAGGATCCCGATGGACTATGGTTTTTGAAGGAGCTTCTAACGCACTCAGCAATGGCATCTGTGATGTGATTATATCTCCCAAAGGTTGTCATACTCCTTTCATTGCCACGCTATGTTTCAATTGTACCAACAACATGGCTGAACATGAAGCATGCATTATGGGTCTCAAAGCTGCTATCGACTTGAGAATTAAATTCTTGAGTGTATTTGGAGACTCGACCCTGGTAATCAGTTAAGTTAAAGGAGAATGGGACACGAAGCATCCTAATCTTATCACTTACCAGGAGCATGTGCTGACATTGATTCCATACTTTGAAGAAGTTACCTTTAAGAATTTTCCATGAGAGGAAAATCAAATAGCGGACGCGCTAGTTACTATGTCATCCATGTTCAAGGTCGGGTGGGATAACGAAGCCCTCAGATCACTATTGAAAGATTGGACGAACCAACATACTGTTATGAGGTTGATACTGAAGAAGTAGTGGACAAACCTTGGTTCCATGAAGTCAAAAGACACCTTGAAGCCCAAGAGTATCCCGAGGGAGCTTCCATCAATTATAAGAAGTTCCTAAGAAGGTTCTCTGCCAAGTTTTTCCTCAGTAATAGAATCCTTTACAAGTGTAACCATGATTCTACTTTGCTTCGGTGTGTAGACAAGAGTGAAGCAGAGAAGATTATGGCAGATTTGCATGAAGGCACCTTTGGCACCCACTCTAGTGTGAACACAATGGCTAAAAAGATCCTGAGGGCAGGATACTACTGGTCCACTATGGAAGCTGACTGTTATCAGCATTCCCGAACTTGTCACAAGTGCCAGATCTACGCTGATAAAGTACATGTGCCTCCGGTTCCACTGAATGTATTGACTGCTCCCTGGCCATTTGCAATATGGGGAAACGATATGATTGGGGAGATTAGACCTACAGATTCTAATGGGAACCGCTTCATCCTGGTTGCCATTGATTACTTTACAAAGTGGGTTGAGGCAGCCTCTTTTGCTTCTGTTACCAAGAACGCTGTTGCCCGATTCATCAGACATAACCTTATTTGTCGGTATGGTATTCCATAAAGAATTATTACAGACAACGGTACCAATCTCAATAATACTATGATCATCGAGCTCTGTACGCAATTCAAGATTCAGCATCATAACTCTTCTCCTTACCGGCCAAAGATGAATGGCGCTGTAGAGGCGGCTAATAAAAATATCAAGAAGATCATACAGAAGATGATGGTGACATACAAAGATTGGCGTGAGATGTTACCATTTGCTCTTCATGGTTACTGTACCTCAGTACGTATGTCAATAAGGGAAACTCCTTTCTCTCTGGTATATGGTATGGAAGTTGTCCTACCCATCAAGGTCCAAATCCCTTCCTTGAGAATCATGAAAGATGCAGGGTTGAACAAAGACGAATGGTTTCAAACTCGACTTGACCAATTAAACCTGATTGACGAAAAGAGGCTCGCAGATGTCTGTCATGGTCAGATGTACCAAAAAAGTATGATCAAGGCTTTTAACAAGAAGGTCAGACGTCAGGTATATCAGGCTAGTGACCTAGTAATCAAGCGCATCACACTGCCGCAAGGTGATCCCAGGGGAAAATGGACCCTTGTTGTACCCCAAAATTTGCCCTCCCATATTCTTCAAAGTTTTGACAAGCATCATCTCAATTTGATCAAGTCTACTCAAGGGTTGCACAGTCAAACCATCCTCCTAAGCCAGTCAAAATTAGGGTTTTGGTTCTTGCAAGGAAGTTGAGGTTTTCAAGGGCTCAATCAAGTCCCATATGCTCATATACATTGTCAAGCACCTACATTTCAAGTTTCAAGGCTCACAACATCAAGTTGCACAGTCAAAAGCCCTAGTTGGTTCACAATCAACTGTAGGGGCAAAATGGTCATTTGGCAGTCAAAAGTCAAAATTTTTGGTCAACATCTTATTTTGAGGCCACAATCATTATTTGATCAATTCTTGATCATGATTCCACAAGAATGGCTCAAAAATCATCAAGATGCAAAAGTTTCCATTTTTGGACAGCTGAAAAGTCAACTGTAACTTAACCAAGGCATAACTTTTTCATGGTTCATCAGAAAAATCCCATCCAATGCTCATTTTGAAGGGGATGACATTTCCTACAACTCATCTTCACATTCCAAGTCCAATAAATGCTCTCACAAAAAGTTATCAATTTCAACATTATAGGTCATTTTCAAAAGTCAACAAAAAGGCACTTTAAGTCAAAGACCATAACTGGATATTGGTATATTCAAATGACATGGGACCAAAGGCATTGGTTATAGGACTTCAAGACCTTTCCAAAATGTCCAAGAACATGTTCATATGATCAGAGTTGAGCAAGATATGCATTGGAGAAGTTGGGAAATTTTTGTGAAATGGCAAAAGTCAACTATCCTTGAAACTTCAATTTTTTACAAAAGGGCCCACTTTCTTCCACTTGATTCAGCCTTGTCATGCCACCCACGTGTCCCATGATCAATTTCAAGACCAAATAATTATTTTTCTATTTTTATTTAATTTTTATGGATTTAATTCATTTTAATCCATAATAATTCAAGTAAAATCAAAAAAGTTGATTAAATGATATCTTGTGGTTTGATTAGCCTTGATGAAGCATATTCTAGTTTCCAAATTCGTGTAAAGCTCATTTATGCATGAAAATTCAAAATTTGGACAAAGCTTTGAAAGGCCTTTAATGGTGGTTGTGATCGGTGGATCTGGAACTGACTGTTTTAAAGCTGGTTCGCGAAAATGTCGCGGTAAGCAAGAGTCGCCACCGTCTTTTATTTTCTCCAATTGGAAAGGACAAAAGCACAGAAAAATTCCTTTAAAGAGATTGCTCTCGGTTCGGGAGGTAGGTTATAGAAAGGGAAGGTGTTAGCACCCTTTCTATCCATGGTTATCCATGGGCTCTTAGGTACTTGCTCAATGTGTTTTCAAAATATTTGCTTGCTTTTCAATGTGGGTTTCAAAAATATTCTTTGAAAAGTTTCAGTTCAACTCGTACGTCAGAGTGTTTGAAAAGTTCGTTTTGAAAGTTTTTTGAAAGTGTTGGTGTGAAAAGATTTCAGTTTGTTTTGAAATTAGAGCAAGTACCTTTGAGAACCTACCTACCCTAAGGAATTCGTCTGTGTAAATGTCCTTTAAAGTAGTGCCATCCCACCATTGAGAGGTAGGTAGCACCACCGTTGGAGGTGTTCGGGTCAATTCGAGTGTATAGGGACATGGTGATCACCAGAGCAATGGGAAGACACCTTAGAAGCTGCCCTCATGCCGGGTTCCCGGATCATGAGGACTTACTAAGACGTCCTCTACTCGACGATCACCTTTCGAAAGGCAACAGTGAGGCGTACCCTAGGGGTGGTGTGTGAATGGTGTATCATTTTCAGTTTATTGTTTGTCTTGTTATGCATTGGTGATCTAACGATTCGATTTTATTTTTTTGGGCATTCATTCTTTCATGTTATTGTTTAACAGTTAAAAGTGCGGGAATTTAAAGTGCGGAAAAGATAAAAGTCCTACGCTATTACAAAGGGCGAGGGTCTACAACGCCAAATTAATCCAGACCCGTTTTAAAATAAATTGCAAAAAAAGAAATGTCTAATGGCTATTACATGGCTTTGGTACAAGTACATTATATTCACAAAAGAAATAAATGAAACGCGCGAAAAAGAAAATAATCAAATGCGAGGGCGTTGAACCCTTTTAAGGAATTAAAATAATTAAGTTATCTAAAATTAAAATTAAATGAAAAATGGTGTTTTTGGGTTTTTTAGACTTAAAAGAAAAAGGGAAAATTAATTAAGATTAAAGTGCTAAACCCTAGTTCTAATGTTTTTTAAGTTATTAAGAAAAAGATTTAATTTCTAACCTAATTTAATTCTAAATTAATTTATGTACAATTTTTAGTTTATGAAAATAAATAAATAATATTATTATTCTGAAAAAAGGGAAAATTAAAAAAAGAAAATAAAAAGTTATTAAACCTAAATTCTATTTTTTTTGGATTTTTATTAAAAAGGATTAAAATTGAAAACCTAATTAAAACTAAATATTTACATGTATTTATTTAGAAAATAACCATAATAAAATAAATATCATATTTTTTTATATTTTTTCTGATTTTTGAATGTTTTTATATTTTATAGAAAAATAAACTAATTATGTTGAAACAATAAAATAAATAAAATAGCAAAAATAAAGGTAAGAAGAAAAATATAAAAAATGCAAACCAGGGGGGGTATCCCAAATTTGGAGGGTCCAGGCCTGGAATTTCTGGCCCATTAGCTTTGAAGTCCATTGACTTTTTGGCTCAGGTGTGATGCCTTTGACTGGAATCTATGATACACCTTTGGTCATGGCCCTTGGATTGCTTCTGATGGACGCGTGGGCAATAGATGAGGAGGACGTATGGTGGTCCTCAAGAACGTGCCTGCATAAGATTTTACATTGAAAAATAATATTGAACTTTGGCCAGACCTGGGACTTGAACCCAGGTCATTGAGGTTAACGCGCTGATAGCTTGCCAGCTGAGCTACTTAATCACTTTGATATATAATACATAAATAAATCATATAAAACAAATGCAACGCGCTAGTGGCTGAAACGCGCGAATTTTGAATGGACGAATCGCTGGTTGACACGCCTTCATCGTCCTCACCCCCCTGCAAAACAAAACTCAAAGGCAACGCTTTCTTACGCGTTTCATTAGACAACTTTTGAAAAAATAGCGATTAGGTCTGGAGATCACATAAATTAATCGCGATGGTTGTTTCTTGTTCATTGGAACATGCTGGTTTTAATGACAATGGTCTTGAGGCTTGATTTTACTCCGTTTCAAAAGCCCTAATTCAAAAAGCTGGAAACCCTAAAAACCAAACATGGTAGATTCGTCTATGGCTTATGAAAATGCAATTAAATATAATGAACAGCTTCGAATCTTTGTAAGGAACAAGAATCCACAGTTAAAATGCAATGATCATGCCTAGAATTGAGAACACGATTTCAAAAAATTCTCTGTACAGTTTGAGTTGTCACCACTGCTTCTTCGCGTTTTGATTGATGTTAGAAGTTGGGATGTACTCAGAAATTGTCCAGGATGCTAATGGAAAAAGAATTGAGGCTTCAAAAAACTCTCTAACCTTGATTTCAGATTTGACTTATATGCCTCATTTTTCAAATTGTCCAATGGCTTTTCAGCGCAGCATATGGCATATTGTGGTTAGGGTTTGACTTAGTGATGATCATGGAATGGAATTGGCTAGTTATTTGACCTAGATTCAAGCTCATGAAGGAATTAGTCTTAGGGTTTTCACTCTTAACCATTTTTCCTCCTTTTTAGCCAAAACCTAGACCTAGTGTGCAAATGAACCCTAGCCTGATTTCTTGAGTTGGTTCATGATACATAGAAATTGACCAAGTTCACATGACACTATTCCATTGGTTTTTAAATTTTATTTGAATTTTCAAAGAATTAAAATGAATTAAATCATCAAAAATTAAATAAAATAAAAAAATCAATATTTGGTCTTGAAATTAACCATGGGACACGTGTGTGGCATGACAAGGATGAACCAAGTGGAAAAAATGGGACCCTTTTGTCAAAAATTGGATTTTCAAAGATAGTTGACTTTTGCCATTTCACAAAAATTTCCCAACTTCTACAAGGCATAACTTGCTCAATTTTTAAGCTTTTCACATGTTCTTGGACATTTTGGAAAGGTCTTTGAGTACTCTAACCAATGCCTTTGGTCCCATGTCATTTTGATTTTCCAATCTCAAGTTATGGCCTTTGACTTAAAGTCCCTTTTTGTTGACTTTTGAAAATGACCTATAATGTTGAAATTGATAACTTTTTGTGAGAGCATTTCTTGGACTTGAAGTATGAAGATGAGTTGTAGGAAATGTCTTTCTCTTCAAAATGAGCTTTGGATGGAATTTTTCTGATAATCCATGTGAAAGTTATGCCCTGGTCAATTTCAGTTGACTTTTTCAGCTGTCCAAATATAGCAACTTTTGCATCTTTGATGATTTCTGAGCCAAATTTTGAGAATCATGATCGAGCATTGATCAAATGATGTTTGTGGCTTCAAAATGATATGTTGACCAAAAATTTGAACTTTTGACTGTCAAATGACCATTTTGCCCCTACAGTTGACTGTAGTGCAATTTAGGGTTTTGACTGTGCAATCTTGAGCTGAATGCCTTGAAACTTGATATGAGGATGCTTGACCATGTTTGTAAGCATATGAGACTTGATTGAGCCTTTGAAAACTTCATTTTCTTGATCAGAACCCAAACCCTAGTTTTGACTGTATGGGAGACTGTTGCACTGCACAACCCTTGGGAAATTTTGTAGCTGGGCTTGGAAATTTCTTGAGGAATATGGGAGGGCAAATTTTGGGGTATAACAGTTGCCCCTGTTCAATCTTCTTAGACCTGAGGATGCAGATTGGCTGACGTGCCTTTCGTAATCCGAGGGTAGAAGATGATTGGACACTAGAGTGCCCGGAAATTTGCGCTCACATGTTAGCAATGATGGTGGAATGGGCTTATGGATGCCATCTGGGTGTTTTGATTGCGTAGGAGATTCCTTGGCGAGAACCTGTATACCTGCAAAAGAAAATGAGTACCTGACACGTCGCAGGAGCCGATTTTAGATGCTTGGTATAGATGTGTCCTGACTAGTTACAGGAGCTGAGTCTGGAGCTTCAAACAGCGATGAAAGAACCAGGGATGGTTACTACCTTAGCATGAATGGTAAGAGAACCTTGGGCGACTTTAACTTCAACAACGCTCGTTGAGAAAAATCTGGGGTGTCTTCTACTGGGATAAGAATCAGGGAGATCTTAGGGTCGATCTGACTGAACCAGAGAGGCCTTTGACTGGGTAAGAATCAGGAAAATCTTAGGGGCGATTTAGCTGAACCGGTCTAGGTCTTGAAATGTCTTCTACTGGGATAAGAATCAGGGAGATCTTAAGGTCGATCTGACTGAACCAGAGAAGGCCTTTGACTGGATAAGCAATCAGGAAAATCTTGGGACGATTTAACTGAACCGGTCTAGGTCTTGAAATGTCTTCTACTGGGATAAGAATCAGGGAGATCTTAAGGTCGATCTGACTGAACCAGAGAAGGCCTTTGACTGGATAAGCAATCAGGAAAATCTTGGGACGATTTAACTGAACCGGTCTAGGTCTTGAAATGTCTTCAACTGGATAAGCAATCAGGAAAATCTTGGGACGATTTAACTGAACCAGAGAAGGCCTTTGACTGGATAAGCAATCAGGAAAATCTTGGGACGATTTAACTGAACCGGTCTAGGTCTTGAAATGTCTTCGACTGGATAAGCAATCAGGAAAATCTTGGGACGATTTAACTGAACCGGTCTAGGTCTTGAAATGTCTTCAACTGGATAAGCAATCAGGAAAATCTTGGGACGATTTAACTGAACCAGAGAAGGCCTTCGACTGGATAAGCAATCAGGAAAATCTTGGGACAATTTAACTGAACCGGTCTAGGTCTTGAAATGTAGCTTGAGAACTTAACTGGATCTTTCCTGAAAGATAAAAGTCAGTCATATGCAATGCATGATATGGATCAAGCAATGATGTTTTATGTATGTTTTTGTCTAGGAAAGTAAATCCTTGACAGGTGCCGGGAAGTCGTATCCTGGGCTGATATTGAGGAATAGATTCTGCTTCCGCTGGGGATGATAATAGTTGCAAGGATACCGGTAGGAGACGATGACTCCGTTGCGGAATAAACTTGGCGAATGGAAGATTCTGCGGGGAGAAAAGATACTCTAGTGATCATGCTGGGAAGCAATACTCTGTGGGGATAGAGATGCTTTGCTGAGTGTTGATAGCAGTAATTTGCTAAGGATGTCTTTGTTATGTTGGAAGTATCGATGGACTTCGCTGGGGATAGGAGAGAACTACGTTGACGACGACCTTTCCGTGGCTTTTTGGCTGAGGATAACCCAGTTATATCCTGTTAAGGAAATAACTCTTTGAATAAAGCCGGACGACGCGTTCGTGCTCTGCTAGGGGATAAGCTTCCAGAATATACTGGGGATAAGCTTATTGCTTGGGGATGTGAATTCCAACTTCCTTGGAGAACTGGATTGGACTCCCCTGGGGAGTTTTGAACTGTAACCTTGTAAGTTGAAAGAGGGAACCTATGTAGGGTTGTCTGTTGACGAGCTCATGTAAAACTGTATCTGAAATGGAGAAAGAACCTGGGTAGGGTTACTTTGATGATGAGTTCGTGTAAAACTTCGTTCTTGGAAAGGGAGAACCTGTGTAGGGTTTCTGGGTGACGAGTCCATGTAAAACTGCATCTTGAAGAGAAGGAACCGGTGTAGGGTTACTTTGATGAGGAGTTCGTGTAAAACTTCTTGATGAACCGGGGTAAGGTTACTTGGATAAGTTTGTGTAAAAACTTCTGGAGGAACCGAGGTAAGGTCATCTTGAGATAGGTCCATGTGAGACTCTTGGAGGAACCGGGGTTAGGTTACGGCAGGATAAGTTTGTGTAAAACTTCTTGATGAACTGGGGTTAGGTCATCTTGAGATAGGTCCATGTGAGACTCTTGGAGGAACCGGGGTTAGGTTACGGCAGGATAAGTTTGTGTAAAACTTCTTGATGAACCGGGGTTAGGTCATCTTGAGATAGGTCCATGTAAGACTTCTGGAGGAACCGGGGTTAGGTCACTTCGGGATAAGTTCGTGTAAAACTTCTTGACGAACCGGGGTAAGGTTACTTGTGATAAATCCATGTAAGATTTCTAGAGGAACCGGGGTAAGGTTACTTGGATAAGTTTGTGTAAAACTTCTTGATGAACCGGGGTTAGGTCATCTTATGGAGGAGGAGTCTGTGTATGACTTTGTCTGAAGGTTGAGCAGAAACCGGTGTTGGGTTGCATGATTTTGATTAAGTGGATAATTGTCCTGTTTGGTCTCGGACGTTAGCCCACGATCTGGAATTTGTAAAGGTAGATGGTAATCATTTTTATGTTGATTTGTCCTTTGTAATTTGGTTGACAGAGCAATTGGATCGCCTGGATAGCTCATTATTGCCCCTGCTTCGGAGGTGAGGGAAGAGGATACCTGTGCGGGTGATCGACAAATCTTCGGGTAGGCAAGTGACGAGATACCGGAACATAGTCGTACGCTTCGATCCCTAACTTTTGCCTGGACCGCCCTTTCGGGTTTTCAGTCCACCGGGATACCCATTTTTGCCCAAGCCGCCTTTTCAGGTTTTCGACTTGCCGGGTGTACATGTTTTTCGTTTCATCCCTTCATTTTGCCCGAACCCTTTTAGTTCGCCGGGAAGCCCTTATTTTTGCCTAGGTATGTCAACCTAGCGGGTCTTTGATTATGCGCAGTATTTTTTTCCGACTATGTCCACGCTCTCAGAATGTAGGGAATTGCCCCTGTTAGAGTTGTTTTGTCATGCCACCAGAAAATCTTCGTTTGATCGTCCAATGCCCCAGGTGACTTAGACGGAGATTTGCCCCAGGCTAGTGGTGTCGCCATATTGTCAGAAGGTGTCTGATCGTGCAAGATTCGTTGCTGGATTGCCCCAAGTGACTCAGGCAGAGATTTGCCCCAGGCTTTTTGGCCTTTTGAGAGATTCTCTGGATCTTGACTTAACTGCCCCAGATGGTAGACCATGATCATGCCGTGCCCCTTGATTGGAGATACTCTTGTTCATTAGACTTTCGTCATGCGAATTTCTATGCTGTTCAAACGAAAAGTCATATGCAAACAAAGTTATATCAAAAATGCAAAGCTTATGTCTGTCTTGAAGTTTTTTTTTTTTTGAAAATGCATTCTTTTCATAAAACAAGTGATTGTTTGTAAAACGTGATGTCAACTCGTTATTTTATTGCGAGCCTTAAGGAGTCAGGATACCTTTCGTAACAGTATGCTTTCGAACTAACCCATACTTCAGCTAGGACTTTTAAGGGTTATAACGTGGCCTGGTTCATGGTTCAAGAAACAAGGAATAAAGGCTCAAATTATTTGTACCCACCCACTCTTCGTGATGCTCTCCAAACCTAAACTCAGTTGATCATACGTTAGACCTAGTTTGAGTCTTTATTCTGATTTTCCAGTGATGGTTCGGATATTGATGATTTATTCTGAATAGGCAATCATCCCCTTTTTGTTGAGGGTTTGTAGGACCTTTTTGTTTTTTGATTTTGTTATCCCTATTTTTTGCCTGAGCTGTTTCCTTTTTTTGGAATTACAGTTAGCGGGATGCCCCAGTTTCGTAAGTCCCCTTTATAGGTTTTGACTTTTTGGGCTTTTTCATTTATGAAGACTGCCTGTCCTTTTGATTGTTCTGAACCATCACTGTCTTTGTTCGTTTTGTAAAGGTGCTATTCGGTGCCATTTGTTATGCACTTGGATCAACTGAGAGACTACCCTGCCCCAGGTTATGATTAAGGGTTTTAATTTTCGAAAATAAAAACTCCTACTTCTTTGGCTCAGATGGGTTGACGAGGGATTATCATCCTTATAACTCCAGTGTTTAGGGATTGAAACAATGCCTGTACCTCATTAGCGGGGTCTGTTCAAAAGCATACTGTAGATTATGGTATCATTTTCGTCATCCTCCCTCAAGAGGCTTAGAGTTTAGATCCAGAGTTGACATCAGAAAAAATATGAAAATAGTTTGCATATAGTGAATGCGAATATATTGATTCAAAAATAGACATAAGTGATGCATTAATGGAATAACAATGTTTTAATCATGAGTAAATGTTTGAACAAAAGAAAATTGCCACTTGAACATTCGAATGAACAAAAATTTCTAGTCTCAGGGCTTGTCACTTCAAATGGTGAGTGTTGTACCCCAAAATTTGCCCTCCCATTTCCTCAACATTTTCTCATCACAAGACCTTTGGAGATCAAGATCCAATTAGGGTTTCCCCTACTCAAGACTTCTCCTTGCACTGTGGACTCAAATTAGGGTTTGTGTTTGCCTAAAGATGTTTTGACCTAAAATGCCTAAGATGACTTTCATGCTTCATGTTGGACTCCCAAGTTTACCTATACCAAGTTTCAAGTCTTGATTCCAAGTTTTACCCAGTCAATTGGACAGTTGACCTAGAAATCAGCTGTATTGGGGAAAAAGTCAACTGTGGCCAATTGACAGTCAAACCTCATGAAATTTGATCCACATCAACATTATGAACTCATATGAACCATTTGATCAAGTTTGGATCACAATTCCACAAGAAATTTGATCAGATCATCAAAAGGGCAAAATGGTCATTTTTAAGGTTTTGACTGCACAAGGGCAATTTTTGACTGTTTGACCTAGCCAATGGCAAACCAAGCTCACATATGGACTCAAGGACCCCATGGAATTATCTTGACATGTTCATCAAGCTCAAAAGATCCCAAGTACACAAGATTGACAGTTGAATTTCCCAGTCAATTGATCAATTTTGACTGTATACTGAAAAGTCAAACTTTGACTTTTTGGTCAAAATCAAGAGTCAAGGTTCATTTTTCATCAAAACATTACAAATCATGAAACTTGTTCACCAAGAAATCACAAAATGCAAATTAGGGTTTGAAAATGGAATTTTTCATAACTTAGAATTTTTCTAAGTTATGAAAAACCCTAATTTTTTCCCAACTTTGCCCCATCTTTTCACCATGATCCATTGGGATTCAAACAAAAGTCAAAACATGAAAGTTGTAGCTTGTTGCAAAATCTACAACTTTGATTCACAAAGTTTTCTCATTTGAAGCTTGTATCTCAAGTTATGATTTTTTGAATAAGGGCACTAAACCATCTTTTAACTTAGTGAAATTTGACCTATTTTGACAAGGTTTTCTACCCTACTTCAAGGCCACTTTTCATACCCTTCCACTTGGAATTTCAAATTGCATTTCAAAGATGGATTGTAGTACACATTCCAAGCTTTCCAAAATGTCCAAGAACTCATCAAACAACCTCATAACTTGAGAGATTCGAATTTCACAAGTTGGCAAAAATTCACTTTTGTTCTTCATCAAAACATGTTCATAACTTTGCAAATTTGAACTCAGCTTGCTTTATGCTTGATTACAGGTCCTTGAACCAATCCATACTCAATAATTTAATGCATATTCAATGAGTTAAGACCATGTTCTTTGTGTTCTAACATTGCATATTGGATTAATCCTAAACTAGATAAAGTGCTTTATCCATTTTTGTAAAAAGCTAGCTTTATGTCAAATTGAAATCCAAGCAAGTACAAGCAAAATCCTCTTGACACAAGATTATGGACAAGTTGCTCTGATCAAGAGAGGATTATGCAGCAGGATTAGAGGCCCCTACTCACCTAAAAACAAAAGTGACCTTTGCTTGCTTCATTTTCAAGTAACATTGCATAACTTATCACAACTCTCATCTCAGCTTAGAAACAGAAGAACAAAGTTATCAAACATATTCCATAGACCATATCCAAGCTTTGGCACGAGTCCTGAACCTCTCAAGCACCCTCCATCTCAAAATCACCTCAAAACTGCACAAACAGAGCAAGCTCTGCAGTTTGAGTGCCAACTCCCATTTCCTTCAAGCATTCTTGCCCAAACCTGTTCCTCTATCTTCCTCACAACCTATGCAAGCTGACCATGATCTGAAACCTGACCTGTAACACCTCCAAGCCACTTCACCATTTTTAATTTTCTGTTTTGCAGTTGGAGTTCATTAGCTCGATTCAGGAAGTTTCAAGGCAAAGTAGGAATTGGAAAAGCTTCCTTACACTTCAAGGAAGCTGTACAAGTCCTCATTTCATTCTGAAACATCCTCCATTGCCCAGCTCGATTCCAACTGAACAGGTATATTCATGGAGTTCTATCTCTCTTGTTAGGCATTGTTAGCTTTAGGTTTTTGAAGAAAATATGTCACAATCATAGCCCTGAACATGCTCATATGATTAGATTTCATTTATGTTTCGTGTGCTTAGAGAATTTCATGTCTGAACATTGATGAAAAGTTAGGTCAGAAAAGAGGGGGAGAGAAATTCTCTCTCATCTTAGAGAGTTAGATTAAGTTCTATACATGGTTGGAATCGTCTCTTCATGCTGAGCATTTTTCATGTTATGAGTTTTTGTTAAAAAGCCAGGAATCAGGAGTTAGCAGCTGGAGTACAGGGCGCGCGTTTTTTTGAATGTTGTTGAACGAAGGTTGAAGATGAAGCCACATGGGCTGGGCCTGTGTGGTTTCTTCTTTTTGCACCCTATTTCCATTTTCTCACCCCCCAAGCCCATTTGCCTTATTTTTATTTCTTTTTGACTTTTTCTTTTTTTATTTGACTTGTTTATTTTTTCTCAGCATATTAAAATTTTAAAAATATTTTTCTCATCATTCTTGATTTTATTTGGGTTTTATTTGATTTTCTTTCCATTTATACATAAATATATACATATTTTTATTTAGAATAAATATAAAAAAATAGTGTAAATGCATTCATATACATTTTTATTTTTATTTACCTTCTGAAATATTTCACATAAAAAAATACTTTTTTTATTTATTTTATTAAAATATTAAATATATATTATTTTTGTATATAATGCATATTTAAGAACTTAATATATATATATATATATATGTTTATTAATATATTTAAGTTAAAATATAAAAATATTTGAATTTTTCATCTTATTAATATTTGATATAAAAAATACTTTTTTTTTATAATATACTTCATTTATTTTTATTTTTGTAAATAATAAATAAATACTTGTATTAAATTAGATAATAATACATCTTCTTTAAAATTAGGGTTTTTGCCCTAAAAGTTGAAAATACTCAAAATAATACCTTTTTATTTTCTTATTTTTATTTTACATAAACCATACTTTTCTCATACATAAAAACTTTCTTTTTGCATTTTACATATTTATTTAATTTCCATTTAAATTATGCAATTTATTTACTATGCAAATATTCAAAATTGATGTAATAATTTTAGGTTTAAATTACTTGTCAATATCCCCATTTGAACATTTGTACCCCCCTTCCCATAGTTGGTTGTGTAATAGCTTAGTAATTTTAATTTCGCACTTTATTGCTTTCTAAATAATAACATGCTAGAATTAGGGTTTGTATGCGAAAAAACGATAAAAATTAGTTTGACCTAATACAAGACAAACAAGCATGAAAATGGACACACAAATCACACTTGCACCCCCTAGGGTATTCCACTT
The DNA here is from genome assembly GCA_948472305.1 of Vicia faba. Lineage (NCBI taxonomy): Eukaryota > Viridiplantae > Streptophyta > Magnoliopsida > Fabales > Fabaceae > Vicia > Vicia faba. The sequence goes on along the minus strand of OX451737.1, from coordinate 1,684,116,591 downwards.
GTTGCCTTCAAATAAATGGGCCATATTGTATGTTGAACATCTTTGGGCAAAGCAAACAGTTTGAATGATCATAGTCCCTCGATAAAACTTTTCAAAACAAACAAAACAAATGATCAAGTCCCTTAGAGAAATTGCCCAAAGACATTTAACGTCGTTACAACTATGGTCTAAACGATGACCCGCGCCTGTCCCTTTTCACATCCTAACACAAGGTTGCCCACCAAATACAATGGTGGTGCAAACTTGTTAAAAGGGTTAAAGTATAGCAATAATCTTTCGAGAAATTTAGGAGTAGATAACCTCTTAGTTACTTGAACCAACTTGCAAAAACAAAACACTTGCCTATTTTTCAAACCACACTTCACTACACTTTCAAAACAACTTTCAAAAAATGAAAACCTTTTCAAAAGACATACATCTTTGTATACATCCCCACATGGATCATTGCAAAGGTTGCCACCACATTGGCATCTTTTCAAAACATTTTCAAAACCCACACACTCAAGCACCATTTAAAACAATTGAAAACAAAAGGCAAGTGATCTAAGCAAGTAACTAAGAGCCCATGGATAACCATGGATAGAAAGGGTGCTAATACCTTCCCTTTCTATAATCTACTCCCCGAACCCAAGAAAACATCTCAAAAGGTTTTTTGCTGTGCTTTTTAACCTTTCCTTAGGATAAAATAAAAAGTCGGTGGCGACTCTTGCTAACCGCAACATTTGCGAATACAAACGCAAACCTCAAGTCAGTTCTCCCACCGTATCACAGAACTGGCGACTCTGCTGGGGACATGTACTTAAAAGTGGAGTAACCTTAGGGTTTTAGATCACCTGTGTTTTCAATTGTTTGCTTTGTTTGCTTTTATGTTTGTGGGCTTTGCATTGGAGTTTCATAGATCCTAACCCGGATCGGGGAAATACCCTTTTTAGGTAGCATAATCTGTGAGGGACCTGTCCGGCGTAGACCGACATGGGTGAAGCAGTGGCTACGTTGGTGTGGCATCTTAGTCTGTACCTATATCCCTTGTGTTGTAATGGGGAGAATATAGGTCTTCTAAGGGGTCATTAAACACCAACCAACCTTAGAACCCTAAATTGACCAACTTGGCTATTAGGACAGTAGCAGTATGCTACACTCATTGAGGCTAAACTCTCGAGATGGTTCTGGCCGCGAGAAAAGATTGCGATGCTGGAGTTATGACCGATTGAGGGTAGCCAATGATTTGAGATCCTCTAGAACCCGGTTACTTTTGATAGGACAGGTTTTAACCAACAAAACCAAAAGAGGGTAATACCTGAAACTCATGCTGGCCTGAAACCTAAGGGTGTCTTGTGTGACTTGTGTGCTTTATCTGCCTATGTGAATACTTGTGATGTGCTTCATCATAGCATCATACCATCATACCATTGCATGCAAAGCTAACCCATTTCAAAGACAAAAAGGTTTCATCTTTGCTCTGTTTTGTAGGACATCATGATGCCCGTGCGTAGAAATACTGTCCGGCTCAACTTTGTTCAACCACCAGTTTTACTCAAAGATTTGGTTGAAAGAATTCCAAACACTACCTCCTTCATCAACAGACATGGTTCCCTCCTTGGCTTGATCACTGCAAAATGGGACCAACAACTGATAAGTGTTCTGACCCAGTTTTATGACCCTCTGTATCACTGTTTCACCTTTCAAGACTTCCAGCTGGTTCCTACCCTGGAAGAATTTTCTTATTTGCTTGGGATTCCTGTCTTGGAACAAACTCCATTCACTGGTTTGGAAAAGACTCCTAGGCCTGAAGAGATTGCTGCAATTCTCCCCTTGACCAAAGAAGAGGTATTGTCCAACTGGGAAACTAGAAATGGGATCAAGGGCTTTTTGGTCAAATTTCTGGTTGGCAAGGCTAATGATTTCTGGAATGACTTGGACTTCAAAGCATATGAAGATGTTCTGGCTCTTTTGATCTATGGTCTGGTATTGTTTCCCAACCCTGACACTTTCATCAGTATCCATGTCATAAGAATCTTCATGTCTCGAAATCCGGTACCCACTCTCTTGGGTGACATTCTACAACAACTCCATGCTCGTACTGCTCGAAAACGGGGAACTCCGTGGTGTTGTGCTCCTTTGCTGGTAAGGTGGTTTATTTCGCACCTTCCTAAGTCCGTGCTGAAGAATGAAGAAGGAAAAGGTTGGGCTCGAAGGTTAATGTCTCTCACAGATAAGGATATCACTTGGACTCTCAGAGGCTTGGATGAGGTAGCTGTTATCGACCGTTGCGGAGAATACCCTAATGTCCCGTTGATTGGTATCCAAGGAGGAATCTCTTACAATCCGTGTTTAGCTCTCCGTCAGTTCGGAAGAGCCAGAGGAGATGGGCCCCATGAAATGCTGGTTCCTCACTTCCATTTTGAGTTTCAGGCAGGCAGTGACAAACTACGACAGGGATTCATTAGAGCTTGGGACAGAATCCACAAAGCTGACCCACATGAGCTAGGACCAAAAACTTCTTTACCATTGGAGCCCTATTGCAAATGGGTCCGCATCCGTGCTCAGAGGCTAGGTATGCCATACGAAGCCGTCAGACCAATCATCCTTGAGACTCCCGATGAAGATGGGGTTCCTTCAACTGTCCTCCCTCCTCAGATACCTACTGATTTTGACACCATGAAGAGATCTTGGGCACAGCTAAAGGAAGAACGGGATTTCTATCGGGAGAAGTTCAACGAGCAGGAAAGGAAGGTCCAAAGGCTGACTAAGCAATTGGAGGAAGAACGTGTCCTGAACAACTACATCAGCACTGAGAGGAGAAGGCCATGGGAGCATTGATGAGCTTTGATTATTCCCTTTTGTAGTTTTATTTCCTTTTCCGTATTTTTCATTCCTGTAATGCCTAAGGGCGAATTGTTGAACAATTGAAAAATTTTAATCTAATGAAGTGTGTTTCCCTTTTTTGTCTACAAAGTTGAATCTTATTTGTCTTTGAAAACATAAAACATACGCATTCCATTACACCATATGCATAGCAGGTACCCTATTTCACAGGTTGCTTAATTTTCTTCGCTGTTTATGTGAACAGTCATCATGAATTCGGAGTCATCCGGTGAACAAGCAATCAAGGCCCTCCAGGCCCGAAGTGCACAGTTTCAAGAAATGGTCTTAAGCCTAGCCCAGGGACAGCAAGAGTTGAAGACTCTACTCTTGAAGAAGAAGAAGAAAAAGAGGACGGCAATGTTCAACACCGGACGCAGATTTGGGAACACACTCCACAATGAAGCTGATCCGACCACTTCTTCCGCAGAGAAAAACAGTCCCCAAGGGGGAGAAGCTCCTAGTCCCGCAGTCTCCGACAACGAGACGGACTATAACGAGGAACAATACCCACCTGCTGCTGACAGATATAAACAATTGGAGGACCGTTTGAGCGCTATGGAAATTCAGAACGTGCCGGGACTGGATTTCGGGGATTTGGGATTATCTTCTGGAGTAGTAATTCCACACAAGTTTAAGGCGCCTGCCTTCGCCAAGTATGATGGGGTCTCCTGCCCAAAGTTGCATCTGAGGTCGTATGTAAGGAAAATCCAACCTTACACGGCGGATAAAAACCTCTGGATTCACTTCTTCCAAGACAGCCTCTCGGGGTCTCAGCTTGAATGGTTCTACCAATTAGACGGAGCTAGCATCCGGCACTGGGAGGATTTGGCGACTGCTTTCTACAGACAATACCAATATAATTCTGATCTCGCTCCTACGCGTACCCAACTTCAGGGTATGTCTCTAGGGACGGGTGAAGGATTCAAAGAGTACGCTCAAAAATGGAGAGATTTGGCTGGCAGGGTGCAGCCTCCATTAACTGATCGAGAACTGGTTGATATGTTTCTGGGAACGTTATCTGGTCCGTTTTTTAATCATTTGGTTGGTAACTCCTCCGCTGGGTTCACAGATCTGATATTAACAGGAGAAAGAATTGAGGCTGGTATCAGGTCAGGCAAGATACAGAAAGCTGCCTCTACAAGTGCTGAGAAGAGGCCATTTAAGAAAGAAGCAAGCGCCGTCTATGGCCCTAGAAGACAAGTCAAGCCCGAAAGTCGCCAAGCCGTTAATGCTTTGGTCATCTCTAAACCTGTTGCTGCTCCTCAGCAGTACAATCAGCAAAGAAGTGAAAGGCCCAAGAGGCAGTATACCCGATTGAGTATGACATTATCTCAAATTTTACCCCAACTGTTATCCACCAACCTGGTGACCCTCAAAGAAGCTCCTAAGGTCGTCAACACTGCGTCCCCTAAATACAACCCGAATGCCCGGTGCGCTTATCATTCTGATAGTCCCGGGCACACTACTGATGATTGTTGGGCCTTGAGAAACAAAGTGCAAGATCTAATTGACGCAAAAGAAATTCAGTTTGAAGCGCCGGAAAGACCGAATGTTGTAACGGCTCCTATGCCCCAGCATAGGGTAAGTGCCATTGAGGAAGAAGTGTATGCTGTTTCGATAGATGAAGTTGTTACCCCTTTGAAGACTGTTAAGAAGAACCTACTGCGGGCCGGTTTATTTCCGGGTTGCGGCGAAGGTTGCCCATTCTGTGCTATTTCCCTATCCGATTGTCCCTTGCTAAGGTTAGGCATCCAAGGCCTAATGGATAGCAAGGAGATTTTATTCAAAAAGACTGCTGTTCAATTGGTCCCAATAAAAGAAGTTTCCGTGATTACCATCTTCAAAAATCCAATCAAGGCTCCCCCAAAGAAGCCTATTCAAATCTTGACAGTTGCGCCTGTGATCATTACTGTTCCAGGACCCCTCTCCTACGTGTCTGATAAGGCTGTCCCCTGGCATTATGGGGCAGACGTATATGAAAATGGAATCAAGCAAGAATTTGATGCTAGTGCCAGTATTTGCGACATCACCGGTCCAGCTAAAGTCACCCGCAGTGGCAGGCTCTTCTCGCCTGACATTGCGCCTCCCGCTATTCGAAAACCCCTCCTCATAAAACCTGCAAGTTTACCAAGTCCTGTTGCTGATCAAATTGTGTCCCCTGCTGCCGAGTCATCAAATGCTCGGGGCAAAGGGATTGAAGAAGAGCCTGCCCGGATGGAGGCACCAATACCCGTGAATGCTGAGGCCTCCCGACAAGAAATGGAGGAGATTCTGAAGATAATAAAGAAAAGTGATTTTAATGTTGTCGAACAATTGGGGCATACACCCTCCAAGATCTCCCTGCTCTCCCTATTGCTATGTTCCGAGGCTCACGCAAAGGCATTAATCTCATTTCTCAAGACGGCCCATGTGCCGCAAGAGACGTCTGCAGTCCAGTTCACTGACTGCATAGCCAATTTGACGGCGGACAACGGCTTGGGCTTTTCAGATGCTGACCTGACCGCAAAAGGGAGAAACCATAATGATGCCCTGCATGTCTCTATTGAATGCAGGGGCACTACTCTGGCACATGTATTGGTGGACACTGGTTCTTCCTTGAATGTTCTTCCGAAAAAGGCTTTGGATCGTCTGGATTATGAGGGCTTGGAGTTGAAACCCAGCAATATCATCGTCAGAGCCTTTGACGGTTCCAAGAGGATGGTTCATGGAGAGGTTAACATCCCTATTCGTGTGGGCTCTCAAGTGTTTGACTCTACCTTTTACGTGATGGATATACGTCCATCGTACTCCTGTCTGTTGGGTAGACCTTGGATCCACAAAGCTGGGGCAGTGACCTCCACCTTACACCAAAAGCTGAAGTATCCCGTCAGGGGGAAAATTGTCACTGTGCAAGGAGAAGAGGAGTATATGGTGAGCCATTTGAATTCCTTCAGGTACATCGAGATGGACGGAGAATTTATTGAAACTCCCTTCCAACATTTCGAGGAGGTACATCCAATTTCAGCAGCTGCGGAGACAATGGTCGAAGAGAATGATTCCTTGAAGATGGTTTCCCTAAGGGATGCCCGGGCTGTGGTTCAGAAAGGCAATGGTGCACACTGGGGTCAGCTTCCTGACTTCACTCAGAAGAACGACAAGTTTGGGCTAGGCTTTACTGCAGAGGCTCAGAAGGCGGTGCGCAAAGAGAAGATTGGAAAGGCTCCGGTGTTTATTTCCAGCTCAAGGGTGAATGCTATTGAGGAGGATGTGGAGGAAGCTGAGTTTAATAATTGGATCTACCCAACTGCCGGCGACGGACCAAACAACTGGACAGCAAAGGACTTTACCCCTATCACATTTGTCACGCAGTAATTGATTTCTTTTGATTTCCAAATTTGTAACAAACAATATGTTAAAACTCTGTTGGCTCGATGTCCTGCCCGGGGCATCGTAGCTCCATTTGTGAGGGCTTTTTGTATGACATTTTCATATATCATCAATCAAAACATTGGACGTTTGTTGCATTTCAAATCTTGTGCTCCTTTTCTTTCTGTGTTATATATATTGCAAAACAGCTATATTTACACACACTCACTTATACAGGTTTCAATCCACTCTGGATCTCACTGGCAACAGCTCTGCTACCGCCAGTTATGACTTCGAAAATCCGATCAACTTGGCCGAAGACGAAGGTGAAGATGATTGCGAAGTGCCTGGTGAACTCGCAAGACTGCTACTACAGGAAGAGAGGGCTATTCAACCACATGAAGAGCCTGTGGAGACAATTAACCTGGGTACTGAGACAGATAGGAAAGAGGTCAAAATTGGTGCCAATCTAGAGCTCAGCGTGAAGCAACGATTGATCCAGATGCTACAAGACTACATGGAGATCTTTGCCTGGTCTTATGAAGATATGCCTGGTTTGGATGCCGACATTGTAGTTCACCATTTGCCAACCAAGGAAGATTGCCCTCCAGTAAAGCAAAAAGTTCGACGAATGCGTCCAGAGATGTCTGAGAAGATTAAAGCTGAGGTGATGAAACAGTTTGATGCGGGTTTCCTTGCAGTAACTTCTTACCCTCAGTGGGTTGCCAATGTTGTGCCAGTGCCGAAGAAGGACGGCAAGGTCAGAATGTGTGTTGACTACAGGGATCTGAACAGGGCCAGCCCCAAGGATGACTTCCCCCTACCTCACATTGATGTCCTTGTTGACAATACAGCTCAACACAAGGTGTTCTCCTTCATGGATGGTTTTTCAGGGTATAATCAGATCAAGATGGCTCCAGAAGATATGGAAAAGACTACCTTTGTGACCCAGTGGGGCACCTTCTGTTATAAGGTCATGCCATTCGGATTAAAAAATGCTGGGGCAACCTATCAGCGTGCCATGGTTGCTTTATTTCATGATATGATCCATCATGAGATTGAAGTATACGTTGATGACATGATTGCAAGGTCTCAAACTGAGGAGGAGCACCTTGATCATCTGAGGAAGTTGTTTGACCGACTCAAGTTGTACAAGTTGAGATTGAATCCCAACAAATGCACCTTCGGGGTGAGATCCGGAAAATTGCTAGGTTTCATTGTAAGTGATAAAGGTATCCAGGTGGACCCTGCCAAGGTTAAAGCTATTCAAGAGATGCCGACCCCAAAAACAGAGAAAGAAGTCAGAGGTTTCCTAGGACGATTGAATTACATTGCCCGATTCATCTCACATCTGACTGCTACTTGTGAGCCAATCTTCAAATTACTGAAGAAAGATCAAGTGGTACGCTGGAATGATGAATGTCAGGCCGCCTTTGAAAGAATAAAGGAATACCTCCAAGAGCCACCCATTCTTATGCCACCAGTGGAAGGAAGACCTCTGATACTATACTTGACAGTGCTTGATAATTCAATGGGGTGTGTGCTGGGGCAGCATGACGAGTCTGGCCGAAAAGAGCACGCTATTTATTACTTGAGCAAAAAGTTTACCGACTGTGAGTCTCGTTACTCACTGCTTGAGAAAACTTGCTGCGCTCTTGTATGGGCTGCTCGCCGGCTGAGACAGTATATGCTGACTCACACTACTTTATTGATTTCAAAGATGGATCCCATCAAGTACATATTTGAAAAGCCCGCTCTGTCTGGGAGGATAGCGAGATGGCAAATGATCTTAACAGAATATGACATCCAGTATACAACTCAGAAAGCAATTAAGGGGAGTGTACTGGCTGATCATTTGGCACACCAACCCGTGGACGATTATCAATCATTGAACTTTGATTTTCCGGACGAAGACATCATGGTGGTAACTGACTGTGAAGTACCTGGACCGGATGAAGGACCTGAGGAAGGATCCCGATGGTCTATGCATTTTGACGGAGCCTCCAATGCTTTGGGTAACGGCGTCGGTGCTGTAATCATATCTCCCAAGGGGACCCATACTCCACTCACCGCCCGATTATGTTTCAGCTGCACCAACAACATGGCAGAATATGAGGCATGCATCATGGGTTTACAAGCTGCAATCGACCTGAGGATCAAGTTTCTAAGTGTCTTCGGAGATTCCGCTCTCGTGATCAATCAGATCAAAGGCGAGTGGGATACGAAACACCCGAATCTCATTCCTTACAAGGAGTATGTATCGACCCTGCTCCCCCACTTTGAAGAGATAACTTTTGAACATTTCCCCAGAGAGGAGAATCAGCTAGCGGACGCACTAGCCACGATGTCTTCAATGTTTAAAGTTAAATGGGACAATGAGGCTCCCCAAATCCTAATCTGGAAGTTGGATGAACCGGCATACTGCTGTGAGCTCGAGACTGAGAAGGTAACTGAAAAACCCTGGTATCACGAGGTGAAGAGGTACTTGGAAGCTCAGGAATACCCTGAGGGCGCATCTGTCAATGATAAGAAGTTCATGAGGAGGTTTGCTGCAAAATTCTTCCTCAGCAACGGCATTCTCTACAAACGGAATCATGATTCAACTCTGTTACGTTGTGTGGATAAGGTTGAAGCAGAGAAAATCATGATGGAACTGCACGAAGGTACGTTTGGGACCCACTCCAGTGGACACACCATGGCTAAGAAAATCCTTCGGGCAGGATATTTCTGGTCCACAATGGAAGCCGATTGTTACCAACACTCCCGGACTTGTCATAAGTGCCAGATCTATGCTGACAAGGTGCATATCCCTCCGGTTCCTTTGAATGTCCTAACGGCACCTTGGCCTTTCGCAATGTGGGGCATCGATATGATCGGTGAAATCCGACCGACGGCATCCAATGGACACCGCTTCATCTTGGTGGCAATCGATTACTTCACGAAATGGGTCGAGGCAGCTTCATATGCCACGGTAACCAAGAGCGTCGTGGCGCGTTTCATCCGGCATAATCTGATATGTCGGTACGGTGTCCCGGAAAGGATCATTACGGACAACGGTACCAATCTCAATAACAAAATGATCACTGAACTCTGTGAACAATTCAAGATACAGCACCACAATTCTTCCCCCTATCGGCCGAAGATGAATGGGGCTGTAGAGGCAGCCAATAAAAATATCAAGAAAATTGTGCAGAAGATGACAGTGACCTATAAAGATTGGCACGAGATGTTACCGTTCGCTCTTCATGGGTACCGCACCTCAGCAAGGACGTCAACCGGGGCAACTCCCTTCTCCCTAGTCTATGGCATGGAGGCAGTCTTGCCGATCGAAATCCAGATACCCTCTCTCCGGATAATGAAGGATGCAGACTTAAATGAAGATGATTGGATCCAAACTCGACTTGATCAATTAAATCTAATTGACGAAAAGAGGCTCACTGCTATCTGTCATGGTCAAACGTATCAGAAACGGATGATCAGGGCATTTAACAAAAAAGTCAGACCGCAAGAGTATCAAGTTGGGGACCTGGTAATCAAACGCATCATCCTTCCTCAAAGTGATCCCCGGGGCAAATGGACCCCTACTTACGAAGGGCCATTTGTGGTTAAGCGTGTGTTCTCAGGAGGAGCCATGATCCTAACCACCATGGACGGTGACGACCTTCCTCACCCCGCCAATGCGGACATAGTGAAAAAATACTACGCATAAATAAAAGACCCGCTAGGTTGACATACCTAGGCAAAAATAAGGGCTTCCCGGCGAACCAAAAGGGTTCGGGCAAAAATAAGGGATGAAATAAATAAAAATCTGTACACCCGGCAAGTCGAAAACCTGAAAGGGCGGCTTGGGCAAAAAAGGGTATCCCGGTGGACTGAAAACCCGAAAGGGCGGTCCAGGCAAAAGTTAGGGATAAAAGCGTAACACTATGTCTCATTGGATCACTTCGCACCCGGAATTCGGCATCAACTATCTGGCTCAGATTACGGCATCGACCAATCAGCTTCATCTTCGATCAGGCAGCAAAGCGATGAGACGTTCGGAGACATAAAGGCAATAGCAGAGTTGGAACCCAGTGGGATTGTTCACATAGCTGTTTTGTTTTTCAAATTGTAAACTCTATGTTGTTTGGCGATGTCCTCTTACTAGGATGTCAGTCTCTTGTACAAAAAACGCCTATTCACAGGCAAAGTTTAAATCAATGAAAATTCACTTGTCCATACAAATTGCCATTGTTTTTTCTTTTGTTGTTTTGTCTTGTGAAGAACGTCCAATGTTCATTTTTTTTTGATATATGCATTTGACATTAAAATTGCTGATTCATAAATGTTTGCATATGAAAAGAGATTAATTACAAGTGACATCGAAGACAGGGGCAATGCGGGGTTGTCTAATGCGGTCTAGTTGTTTTGTCCGCCAAAGCACCAAGGTAGGTTCAACTGAAAAATGTGACCAAATCATCTCAACTCCCCGCAGAGTAAAGCAAAATTCAGCAGCACTTTCCCCAAGCAGGAGTCGATTCCCCGTCGATCCTGAAAAAGGCACAACGTTCCCCGGCAGGTCTTAAAAGCTCATCCCCAGTAGATTCTGCGAGCTTATCCCCGGCGAAGTACGAGCGTCTCGCCCAAGTTTTATTTAGAGTTATTTCCTCACAAGGACTTATAACTGGGTTATCCTCAGCTAAAAGCCACGGAAGACCGTTCTCGGCGAAAGTTCCTTCAATCCCCAGCGAAATCTACCTTTGGTTTTCCCAAGCAGAGTTTATCTTTGGGGTTCCCCAGCGGAGTTTATCATCATTATCCTCAGCGGAATCCATTGTTAAAGTCCTCAGCAGGCCTCTCATCAGAGCTTTGGTCAAGCATCTCTTCCGCAGAACAGCTTCCCGGTCATTCGTCAAGGATTTATTTTCCTAAGATGAAATTACACTCATAAACATTTCACATTTCTGTACATCTTGCTTACATACATGATGAGACACATACAATATCAAATGTTGAACATCATGACATCATGCATATCATACATCATGACATTGCATACAGCTTACGTCTTTGCCTTTTCAGGAAAAAGACAATCTCAAAAAAGACTACTTTCAACTGTCACAATTCCAGACTCGATTCCTGTATCTAGCCAGGGCACGTCTGCAGAGTTCAAAGATTCGACTCCTGTATCCAGCCAGGGCACATCTATCAACTACAACATTTCCAGACTCGATTCCTGTATCCAGCCAGGGCATATCTGTTGACCACATTTCCAGACTCGATTCCTGTATCTAGCCAGGGCACGTCTGCAGAGTTCAAAGATTCGACTCCTGTATCCAGCCAGGGCATATCTATTGACGACTATTTCCAGATTCGACTCCTGTATCCAGCCAGGGCACATCTGTGAGCAACCGATCGTAGATTCGATACCTGTATCCAGCCAGGGCATATCTGCATAAGGAGACTGAAGATCAAACACCTGTAACAAGCCAGGAAAACATCTGTCTTTCTTAAAACACACAAGTTCTCGCTAAGGAACCTCTTATGCGATCAACACTTCCAAATGGCATCTGTAAGCCCATTCCCGACAAAGTTCTGTCACTTTTCCAGATGGCATCTACAAAGCCCATCTCCCTATCCACCATCTCTCCAAATGGCATCTATAAGCCCATTCCCGACACCACATTGATGAGACTCCAGCATGCGAGTGCAAATTTCCGGGCACTCTAGTGTCCAATCTCCTTTTACCCTCGAGTCACGAAAGGCAAACTTGCCAATCTAACTCTTCAGGTCCAAGAAGATTGAACAGGGGCAACTGTTGTACCCCAAAATTTGCCCTCCCATTTCCTCAACATTTTCTCATCACAAGACCTTTGGAGATCAAGATCCAATTAGGGTTTCCCCTACTCAAGACTTCTCCTTGCACTGTGGACTCAAATTAGGGTTTGTGTTTGCCTAAAGATGTTTTGACCTAAAATGCCTAAGATGACTTTCATGCTTCATGTTGGACTCCCAAGTTTACCTATACCAAGTTTCAAGTCTTGATTCCAAGTTTTACCCAGTCAATTGGACAGTTGACCTAGAAATCAGCTGTATTGGGGAAAAAGTCAACTGTGGCCAATTGACAGTCAAACCTCATGAAATTTGATCCACATCAACATTATGAACTCATATGAACCATTTGATCAAGTTTGGATCACAATTCCACAAGAAATTTGATCAGATCATCAAAAGGGCAAAATGGTCATTTTTAAGGTTTTGACTGCACAAGGGCAATTTTTGACTGTTTGACCTAGCCAATGGCAAACCAAGCTCACATATGGACTCAAGGACCCCATGGAATTATCTTGACATGTTCATCAAGCTCAAAAGATCCCAAGTACACAAGATTGACAGTTGAATTTCCCAGTCAATTGATCAATTTTGACTGTATACTGAAAAGTCAAACTTTGACTTTTTGGTCAAAATCAAGAGTCAAGGTTCATTTTTCATCAAAACATTACAAATCATGAAACTTGTTCACCAAGAAATCACAAAATGCAAATTAGGGTTTGAAAATGGAATTTTTCATAACTTAGAATTTTTCTAAGTTATGAAAAACCCTAATTTTTTCCCAACTTTGCCCCATCTTTTCACCATGATCCATTGGGATTCAAACAAAAGTCAAAACATGAAAGTTGTAGCTTGTTGCAAAATCTACAACTTTGATTCACAAAGTTTTCTCATTTGAAGCTTGTATCTCAAGTTATGATTTTTTGAATAAGGGCACTAAACCATCTTTTAACTTAGTGAAATTTGACCTATTTTGACAAGGTTTTCTACCCTACTTCAAGGCCACTTTTCATACCCTTCCACTTGGAATTTCAAATTGCATTTCAAAGATGGATTGTAGTACACATTCCAAGCTTTCCAAAATGTCCAAGAACTCATCAAACAACCTCATAACTTGAGAGATTCGAATTTCACAAGTTGGCAAAAATTCACTTTTGTTCTTCATCAAAACATGTTCATAACTTTGCAAATTTGAACTCAGCTTGCTTTATGCTTGATTACAGGTCCTTGAACCAATCCATACTCAATAATTTAATGCATATTCAATGAGTTAAGACCATGTTCTTTGTGTTCTAACATTGCATATTGGATTAATCCTAAACTAGATAAAGTGCTTTATCCATTTTTGTAAAAAGCTAGCTTTATGTCAAATTGAAATCCAAGCAAGTACAAGCAAAATCCTCTTGACACAAGATTATGGACAAGTTGCTCTGATCAAGAGAGGATTATGCAGCAGGATTAGAGGCCCCTACTCACCTAAAAACAAAAGTGACCTTTGCTTGCTTCATTTTCAAGTAACATTGCATAACTTATCACAACTCTCATCTCAGCTTAGAAACAGAAGAACAAAGTTATCAAACATATTCCATAGACCATATCCAAGCTTTGGCACGAGTCCTGAACCTCTCAAGCACCCTCCATCTCAAAATCACCTCAAAACTGCACAAACAGAGCAAGCTCTGCAGTTTGAGTGCCAACTCCCATTTCCTTCAAGCATTCTTGCCCAAACCTGTTCCTCTATCTTCCTCACAACCTATGCAAGCTGACCATGATCTGAAACCTGACCTGTAACACCTCCAAGCCACTTCACCATTTTTAATTTTCTGTTTTGCAGTTGGAGTTCATTAGCTCGATTCAGGAAGTTTCAAGGCAAAGTAGGAATTGGAAAAGCTTCCTTACACTTCAAGGAAGCTGTACAAGTCCTCATTTCATTCTGAAACATCCTCCATTGCCCAGCTCGATTCCAACTGAACAGGTATATTCATGGAGTTCTATCTCTCTTGTTAGGCATTGTTAGCTTTAGGTTTTTGAAGAAAATATGTCACAATCATAGCCCTGAACATGCTCATATGATTAGATTTCATTTATGTTTCGTGTGCTTAGAGAATTTCATGTCTGAACATTGATGAAAAGTTAGGTCAGAAAAGAGGGGGAGAGAAATTCTCTCTCATCTTAGAGAGTTAGATTAAGTTCTATACATGGTTGGAATCGTCTCTTCATGCTGAGCATTTTTCATGTTATGAGTTTTTGTTAAAAAGCCAGGAATCAGGAGTTAGCAGCTGGAGTACAGGGCGCGCGTTTTTTTGAATGTTGTTGAACGAAGGTTGAAGATGAAGCCACATGGGCTGGGCCTGTGTGGTTTCTTCTTTTTGCACCCTATTTCCATTTTCTCACCCCCCAAGCCCATTTGCCTTATTTTTATTTCTTTTTGACTTTTTCTTTTTTTATTTGACTTGTTTATTTTTTCTCAGCATATTAAAATTTTAAAAATATTTTTCTCATCATTCTTGATTTTATTTGGGTTTTATTTGATTTTCTTTCCATTTATACATAAATATATACATATTTTTATTTAGAATAAATATAAAAAAATAGTGTAAATGCATTCATATACATTTTTATTTTTATTTACCTTCTGAAATATTTCACATAAAAAAATACTTTTTTTATTTATTTTATTAAAATATTAAATATATATTATTTTTGTATATAATGCATATTTAAGAACTTAATATATATATATATATATATATATGTTTATTAATATATTTAAGTTAAAATATAAAAATATTTGAATTTTTCATCTTATTAATATTTGATATAAAAAATACTTTTTTTTTATAATATACTTCATTTATTTTTATTTTTGTAAATAATAAATAAATACTTGTATTAAATTAGATAATAATACATCTTCTTTAAAATTAGGGTTTTTGCCCTAAAAGTTGAAAATACTCAAAATAATACCTTTTTATTTTCTTATTTTTATTTTACATAAACCATACTTTTCTCATACATAAAAACTTTCTTTTTGCATTTTACATATTTATTTAATTTCCATTTAAATTATGCAATTTATTTACTATGCAAATATTCAAAATTGATGTAATAATTTTAGGTTTAAATTACTTGTCAATATCCCCATTTGAACATTTGTACCCCCCTTCCCATAGTTGGTTGTGTAATAGCTTAGTAATTTTAATTTCGCACTTTATTGCTTTCTAAATAATAACATGCTAGAATTAGGGTTTGTATGCGAAAAAACGATAAAAATTAGTTTGACCTAATACAAGACAAACAAGCATGAAAATGGACACACAAATCACACTTGCACCCCCTAGGGTATTCCACTTGTTGCCTTCAAATAAATGGGCCATATTGTATGTTGAACATCTTTGGGCAAAGCAAACAGTTTGAATGATCATAGTCCCTCGATAAAACTTTTCAAAACAAACAAAACAAATGATCAAGTCCCTTAGAGAAATTGCCCAAAGACATTTAACGTCGTTACAACTATGGTCTAAACGATGACCCGCGCCTGTCCCTTTTCACATCCTAACACAAGGTTGCCCACCAAATACAATGGTGGTGCAAACTTGTTAAAAGGGTTAAAGTATAGCAATAATCTTTCGAGAAATTTAGGAGTAGATAACCTCTTAGTTACTTGAACCAACTTGCAAAAACAAAACACTTGCCTATTTTTCAAACCACACTTCACTACACTTTCAAAACAACTTTCAAAAAATGAAAACCTTTTCAAAAGACATACATCTTTGTATACATCCCCACATGGATCATTGCAAAGGTTGCCACCACATTGGCATCTTTTCAAAACATTTTCAAAACCCACACACTCAAGCACCATTTAAAACAATTGAAAACAAAAGGCAAGTGATCTAAGCAAGTAACTAAGAGCCCATGGATAACCATGGATAGAAAGGGTGCTAATACCTTCCCTTTCTATAATCTACTCCCCGAACCCAAGAAAACATCTCAAAAGGTTTTTTGCTGTGCTTTTTAACCTTTCCTTAGGATAAAATAAAAAGTCGGTGGCGACTCTTGCTAACCGCAACATTTGCGAATACAAACGCAAACCTCAAGTCAGTTCTCCCACCGTATCACAGTGAGTCTTGGAGGGATGGCAGAAAAATTCAGCCTGACCATCTTGTGTGAATTCCAATGCTCCTTCATCAATCAGGTCCTGGATCTTGTTTTTCAGAGCCCAACACTCGTTTGCATCATGTCCTGGACAGGCAGAGTGGTAGGCACACCTTTTATTGGGATCATAAGCAGGATGTGCTGTGTTGAGGTTCTGGGGATGAGCCCTTAATGTGATCAGGTTCAATCTCAACAGGCGTTGTAAAGCTTGAAACAGCGACATATTGAGCGGGGTGAACTGCCTCCTGGGCTTGTCTGTCTGAAGTTGGTGAAGTTGCTGCTGAATTGGTGATACTGGAGCCATATGAGGAGCTTTCTCCTTGCCTCTTTGTCTCAAAGGTGGTTGAACGATGATTGGCTTTTTACCCTTAGATGTTTGCCCCAGTTGGTTACCCTGAAGCAGTTTGTTGACGAGAACCCCGAGCTCATCTTGTCTTTGAGTTAAACCCTGAATGGCAGTCATCTGCCCCAGCATCTGGGCTTTCATTGCATCTATCTCAGCTTGCAGGCGTTCCAGCCGTTCGTCCTCAGTATTGTTCTTGGCAAAAGTCTCTACGAGAAGTGTTCTTAGCTCCTCCTGCCCCTTGGATAGATTCAGGAGGATTTCCCCGAACCGAGTCTCTTGAGCAAGAAGGTCCTGGTTGTCTTGTTGTGAAACCATTGCTGAAATAA
The DNA here is from genome assembly GCA_948472305.1 of Vicia faba. Classification (NCBI taxonomy): domain Eukaryota; kingdom Viridiplantae; phylum Streptophyta; class Magnoliopsida; order Fabales; family Fabaceae; genus Vicia; species Vicia faba. The sequence continues at coordinate 1,684,099,740 of OX451737.1, read as the reverse complement.
ACAGCGGGAAAGGTAAGTGACCTGCAACAAAGATACCTGTTATGTAAGGATGAGTATGGTATGCATGCAATGTTTTCAAGGATCTCGCGGGGTAAACAAGAAAATTTGTTAGCATTGGAATTTAGAGCTTGATTGAAGGACACCCATGTTATTGAGAACTCTTCTTCAAGAGTCAAAGGCTCACCATATCAAGTGGGTCACAGCCCCTGACTTTAGTCATCATGTCTGGTTTTGATTTCCAAACAACCTTGGTTAGGGAACCTTCTTCAGGAGTCAGAGCTCACCATATCAAGTGGGTCATAGCCTCTGACAACATTGGCTAGAGGAAAATAAATCCTCTTTGCCCCTTGTTAGATGTTTGATTTATATGACATGTATCACAAGCCCTTGAGATCCTTGAAAAGGGTTAGGATGTATGCAATGGTATGATGTCATGATATGCATGGGGTAATGTGAGTAACCCTGTTATGAGTCCCAATTAAGGACTATAAACAGACCCTGCAAGAAATTCAGTATACTTTGTTATGAGTCCCAATTAAGGACTATAAACAAAACCTGCAAGAAATTTGGTAAACCTTGTCATGAGTCCTAGTTAAGGACTATAAACAAAACCTGTAAGTAGTTCATGTGTCAGCTAACAAGCATGCAAGTAGGCAAGTACAAAGGCACACAAGTCACACAAGAGAAACCCTTAGGGTTTAGGCCAGCATGGGGTCTGGGTAGTACCCTCTTGAAGTTGGTGGGCTCAACCTGTCCTAATCAAAGTAACCGGGTTCTAAGGTTCCCAATATCACGGGATTGCTTTCATTGTTCATCGTTTCGATTTAGCCACTGAACTGGCGACCGAAATATTCCAGGAAAGCAACCCTCAATTGAGTGTAGTATCGAGTATCAACCAACCTCGGACTGCACCAAAGTCAGTTATCTCACTACCCTAAAGAGGCCAAGATTATTCAATTAAGGTTCCTAAGGTCTGTTGATGCTTCATGACACCACATGGAGGCCCCGTACTCTCCTTGACTGACTCAAGGGTTACCGGTACACACCAAAGTGCCACATCAACGTAGCATACTGTTTCAACCATGTCGGTATACCCCGCACAGTTCCCTCACAGCCTTGTTGCTACTTTCTAAGAAGGTATCCCCCAGATCCGGGTTAGGATCTATAGAACTCCCAAGACGGTCCCACAATAATAAAGCAAACAAGGAAAGCAATTGAAAACACAGTTATGAACTAGCCCTAAGGTACACCTCACTTTAAGTTTGTATCCCCAGCAGAGTCGCCAGTTCTGTGATCGGTGGATCTGGAACTGACTGTTTTAAAGCTGGTTCGCGAAAATGTCGCGGTAAGCAAGAGTCGCCACCGTCTTTTATTTTCTCCAATTGGAAAGGACAAAAGCACAGAAAAATTCCTTTAAAGAGATTGCTCTCGGTTCGGGAGGTAGGTTATAGAAAGGGAAGGTGTTAGCACCCTTTCTATCCATGGTTATCCATGGGCTCTTAGGTACTTGCTCAATGTGTTTTCAAAATATTTGCTTGCTTTTCAATGTGGGTTTCAAAAATATTCTTTGAAAAGTTTCAGTTCAACTCGTACGTCAGAGTGTTTGAAAAGTTCGTTTTGAAAGTTTTTTGAAAGTGTTGGTGTGAAAAGATTTCAGTTTGTTTTGAAATTAGAGCAAGTACCTTTGAGAACCTACCTACCCTAAGGAATTCGTCTGTGTAAATGTCCTTTAAAGTAGTGCCATCCCACCATTGAGAGGTAGGTAGCACCACCGTTGGAGGTGTTCGGGTCAATTCGAGTGTATAGGGACATGGTGATCACCAGAGCAATGGGAAGACACCTTAGAAGCTGCCCTCATGCCGGGTTCCCGGATCATGAGGACTTACTAAGACGTCCTCTACTCGACGATCACCTTTCGAAAGGCAACAGTGAGGCGTACCCTAGGGGTGGTGTGTGAATGGTGTATCATTTTCAGTTTATTGTTTGTCTTGTTATGCATTGGTGATCTAACGATTCGATTTTATTTTTTTGGGCATTCATTCTTTCATGTTATTGTTTAACAGTTAAAAGTGCGGGAATTTAAAGTGCGGAAAAGATAAAAGTCCTACGCTATTACAAAGGGCGAGGGTCTACAACGCCAAATTAATCCAGACCCGTTTTAAAATAAATTGCAAAAAAAGAAATGTCTAATGGCTATTACATGGCTTTGGTACAAGTACATTATATTCACAAAAGAAATAAATGAAACGCGCGAAAAAGAAAATAATCAAATGCGAGGGCGTTGAACCCTTTTAAGGAATTAAAATAATTAAGTTATCTAAAATTAAAATTAAATGAAAAATGGTGTTTTTGGGTTTTTTAGACTTAAAAGAAAAAGGGAAAATTAATTAAGATTAAAGTGCTAAACCCTAGTTCTAATGTTTTTTAAGTTATTAAGAAAAAGATTTAATTTCTAACCTAATTTAATTCTAAATTAATTTATGTACAATTTTTAGTTTATGAAAATAAATAAATAATATTATTATTCTGAAAAAAGGGAAAATTAAAAAAAGAAAATAAAAAGTTATTAAACCTAAATTCTATTTTTTTTGGATTTTTATTAAAAAGGATTAAAATTGAAAACCTAATTAAAACTAAATATTTACATGTATTTATTTAGAAAATAACCATAATAAAATAAATATCATATTTTTTTATATTTTTTCTGATTTTTGAATGTTTTTATATTTTATAGAAAAATAAACTAATTATGTTGAAACAATAAAATAAATAAAATAGCAAAAATAAAGGTAAGAAGAAAAATATAAAAAATGCAAACCAGGGGGGGTATCCCAAATTTGGAGGGTCCAGGCCTGGAATTTCTGGCCCATTAGCTTTGAAGTCCATTGACTTTTTGGCTCAGGTGTGATGCCTTTGACTGGAATCTATGATACACCTTTGGTCATGGCCCTTGGATTGCTTCTGATGGACGCGTGGGCAATAGATGAGGAGGACGTATGGTGGTCCTCAAGAACGTGCCTGCATAAGATTTTACATTGAAAAATAATATTGAACTTTGGCCAGACCTGGGACTTGAACCCAGGTCATTGAGGTTAACGCGCTGATAGCTTGCCAGCTGAGCTACTTAATCACTTTGATATATAATACATAAATAAATCATATAAAACAAATGCAACGCGCTAGTGGCTGAAACGCGCGAATTTTGAATGGACGAATCGCTGGTTGACACGCCTTCATCGTCCTCACCCCCCTGCAAAACAAAACTCAAAGGCAACGCTTTCTTACGCGTTTCATTAGACAACTTTTGAAAAAATAGCGATTAGGTTTGGAGATCACATAAATTAATCGCGATGGTTGTTTCTTGTTCATTGGAACATGCTGGTTTTAATGACAATGGTCTTGAGGCTTGATTTTACTCCGTTTCAAAAGCCCTAATTCAAAAAGCTGGAAACCCTAAAAACCAAACATGGTAGATTCGTCTATGGCTTATGAAAATGCAATTAAATATAATGAACAGCTTCGAATCTTTGTAAGGAACAAGAATCCACAGTTAAAATGCAATGATCATGCCTAGAATTGAGAACACGATTTCAAAAAATTCTCTGTACAGTTTGAGTTGTCACCACTGCTTCTTCGCGTTTTGATTGATGTTAGAAGTTGGGATGTACTCAGAAATTGTCCAGGATGCTAATGGAAAAAGAATTGAGGCTTCAAAAAACTCTCTAACCTTGATTTCAGATTTGACTTATATGCCTCATTTTTCAAATTGTCCAATGGCTTTTCAGCGCAGCATATGGCATATTGTGGTTAGGGTTTGACTTAGTGATGATCATGGAATGGAATTGGCTAGTTATTTGACCTAGATTCAAGCTCATGAAGGAATTAGTCTTAGGGTTTTCACTCTTAACCATTTTTCCTCCTTTTTAGCCAAAACCTAGACCTAGTGTGCAAATGAACCCTAGCCTGATTTCTTGAGTTGGTTCATGATACATAGAAATTGACCAAGTTCACATGACACTATTCCATTGGTTTTTAAATTTTATTTGAATTTTCAAAGAATTAAAATGAATTAAATCATCAAAAATTAAATAAAATAAAAAAATCAATATTTGGTCTTGAAATTAACCATGGGACACGTGTGTGGCATGACAAGGATGAACCAAGTGGAAAAAATGGGACCCTTTTGTCAAAAATTGGATTTTCAAAGATAGTTGACTTTTGCCATTTCACAAAAATTTCCCAACTTCTACAAGGCATAACTTGCTCAATTTTTAAGCTTTTCACATGTTCTTGGACATTTTGGAAAGGTCTTTGAGTCCTCTAACCAATGCCTTTGGTCCCATGTCATTTTTATTTTCCAATCTCAAGTTATGGCCTTTGACTTAAAGTCCCTTTTTGTTGACTTTTGAAAATGACCTATAATGTTGAAATTGATAACTTTTTGTGAGAGCATTTCTTGGACTTGAAGTATGAAGATGAGTTGTAGGAAATGTCTTTCTCTTCAAAATGAGCTTTGGATGGAATTTTTCTGATAATCCATGTGAAAGTTATGCCCTGGTCAATTTCAGTTGACTTTTTCAGCTGTCCAAATATAGCAACTTTTGCATCTTTGATGATTTCTGAGCCAAATTTTGAGAATCATGATCGAGCATTGATCAAATGATGTTTGTGGCTTCAAAATGATATGTTGACCAAAAATTTGAACTTTTGACTGTCAAATGACCATTTTGCCCCTACAGTTGACTGTAGTGCAATTTAGGGTTTTGACTGTGCAATCTTGAGCTGAATGCCTTGAAACTTGATATGAGGATGCTTGACCATGTTTGTAAGCATATGAGACTTGATTGAGCCTTTGAAAACTTCATTTTCTTGATCAGAACCCAAACCCTAGTTTTGACTGTATGGGAGACTGTTGCACTGCACAACCCTTGGGAAATTTTGTAGCTGGGCTTGGCAATTTCTTGAGGAATATGGGAGGGCAAATTTTGGGGTATAACAGTGGTTAAGAGGAAATCCAAAACTTCAATGCACAAGTTAAAGGCTCCTAATGCTGACTTAAATCCCTTGATACATACATATGCAAGGGTTCCATACAGTATACACGACCTAGAGACCCATAAGACGGCCAAAATCAAAACTGAAATTTGTCAAAAAAGTGAGGGATCGAAAGCTAGGTTACAGGCACTTTGAGATCAAAAGAAGCACGTAGCCTTCTTCATTGCCATACCCGGAAGCTAAAGAGACCAAAAACACATCCTGTGCACGAAATTGTAACTTCAAGTCCTTGCACCTTTTCTTCAAAACATTGGTATATTCATGTTTATCATTTGATTTCTAACATAATTGCATTATTCAATTTTGTTATTGGCCCCTATATCATGATATTCGAACCTAGGGTTCGTATGCTTGTGTTTTAGGTGTTTTCCATATAGGCAAAATCAAGATGGATGATGGTTACAGGGATAATGAGGAGACAGAGACGATCACGCCCATGTGATTGGATGGAATTTTTATGGCCTAGGGACGTTTTTTTGAGATAAGCTACGAAACTACCTGCGGATAAAAATCTGCAGGTAAATAACCAGCAAAGTGTTGGAGAAGACGATGAGGTGTCGTCCTGTCATTGGCCATCTTCAAATATCGCGCGTTTATTTATTTATTTTCAGGCATATGTTTGTTTACCAATATAATAATCATGCTTTGTTTTAATAATGACTAACACGCGCAGCTCAGTTGGTGGCCATGCTATTGGAAAAGGTTACAGGACCTGGGTTCGAATCCCAGGTCCCCCCACATTTCTTGTTATCATTTTCTCATACTTATTCAAGTACAACCTTCCAGGATACGTCCACCATGGACTTCCAACCTCCACACGCCATGTGTCTTCAGGTGGCAATCCAAGGGTCAGGATGAAAGCACACCATATTCCTGGTCAACCAGCGCCCCACTCAATTCCCAGAGTCAACGTGGTTGGATGCAAATGGGCCACAGCAATGCTAAACAAACTCCCAATTCTGGCCCAAACCCCCCTTGGGTTTGCATTTTTATTTTGTCATTTTATCATTTTATTTGCCTTACTTTATTTCTTATTCTTTTTTTATTAACTATTAACATAATTAATATTTTTCATAAAAAATAAAAAAAAAACTAATATTATTATTTATTAATTTCATGTTATTTTTGTAAATAAAATACTAACAAATAAAATAGTTTAATTAGGTCAATTTTAATCTCTTTTCTTTATAATAAATAAAAACAATTTAGAATTAGGTAACTTTTAATTTTAATTCCTTTTATTTTCATTAAAAATATAAAAAACACAAAAACATATTTTCTTAATTAATTAATTAATTAGTTATTAATTTTAATTTCATTAATTACAAGGGACAAAATTCAATTCTTATTCAAAAAAGGGTCAAAACCCTAGGACGTTCCCGATTAAACTTCTACTCGCGCGCATTTATTTATTTTGATTATTTATGTAACTGTCTCCAGATATGTAATAGTTAATTAGGTTTTTACCGCTTTATTTACTTTTCTCGCACTTTATTTTCAAAACGGGTTTTTGTTTTTGGCGATGTATAGACCCGCGCCTTGTAATAGCTAGATTTACATTTCCGCAATTTACTTTCTGCACCCCTAACTGCTAATATGCCTGCAAGAATGTATGTAAATAAAATCAATCCGTAGCTCACAAATAACATGTACAAGATAACCTTAACTGAAACATAACACACAAAGCACATGCCACTTCTAGGGTACGCCTCACTGGTTGCCTCGAACGTGGTCATCAAGTATAGGGTGTCTTAGAGGTCGCCTTTTTGTCTAAAGATCCAGTTGCCTCGAAACGGTTGCCTCGGATAAAAGGATCTAGGACATTAGGGTTACTTCTAAGATGTCCTACCATTGCTTCGGTGACCACACTGTCCCTTAATCGAATTGACCCGAACACCTCCAACGATGGTGCTACCTACCCCTCAATGGTGGGATAACACTATCTAAAAGACTCTTACACAGCCTAATTCCTTAGAGTAGGTAGATTCTCTTAAGTACTTGCTCTTTTCAAAACAAACAAAACATCTTTTCACACCTCACACTTTCAAAAGTTTTTTTCAAACAAATTTTTCATACACTCTTGAGGACAGATACAAGAGTTACTTAGAAATTTTTCAAACGAAACTTTTTCAAACCCACACACACTTGAAAAGCAAACAAATTTTGAAAACATAAGAGCAAGTACCTAAGAGCCCATGGATAACCATGGATAGAAAGGGTGCTAACACCTTCCCTTTCTATAAATCTACCTCCCGAACCGAGAAACATTCTCGAATAAGGAATTTTGTTGTGCTTTTGTCCTTTCCATGTTGGAGAACATAAAAGACGGTGGTGACTCTTGCTTACCGCGACATTTCGCGAAACCAGCTAAAAAACAGTTAGTTCTATTTACACCGATCACAGAACTGGCGACTCTGCTGGGGACTATAAAAGTGAGGTGTACCTTAGGATTAGATCATACTTATGTTTTCAATTGCTTTGCTTTGATTGCTTTATATTTGCGGGCTTTGCATCGGAGTTTCATAGATCCTAACCCGAATCTGGGGATACCCTTTTAGGTAGCATAAGCTGTGAGGGACCTGTCCGGCGTAGACCGACACGGGTGAAGCAGTGGCTACGTTGGTGTGGCACCTTGGTCTGTACCGATATCCCTTGTGTTGCAACGAGGAGAATATGGGTCTTCTGAGGAGTCATTAAGCACCAACCGACCTTAGAACCCTAATGTGACCCAACTTGGCCATAGAACAGTAGCAGTATGCTACACCCATTGAGGCTAAACTATCGCGATGGTTCTGGCCGCAAGAAAAGATTGCGACGTTGGAGTTATGACCGATTGAGGGTAGTCAGTGATATTGGGATCCTCTAGAACCCGGTTACTTTTGATAGGACAGGTCTTAACCAACGAAACTGAAAGAGGGTAGTACCTGAACTTCATGCTGGCCTAAACTTTAAGGGCGGTCTGGTGTGACTTGTGTGCCTTGTCATGTTTGCCTTTGTGAATACTTGTGGTGTGCTTTACCATAACATCATACCATCATACCATTGCATGCATCCTGCATAAGGACTGACCTATTTCAAAGACAAGAGGGTTTCACCTTTGCTCTGTTTTGTAGGACATCATGATGCCTGTGCGAAGGAACACTATCCGACTCAACTTTATTCACCCACCTGATTTGCTTAAAGAGTTGGTTGACAGAATTCCAAACACTGCTTCCTTCATCCAGAGGCATGGTTCTCTTCTCGGTTTAGTCACTTCAAAGTGGGACCAACAACTGATGAGCGTCCTGACCCAGTTTTATGATCCCTTGTACAATTGCTTCACCTTTCAAGACTTCCAGCTGGTCCCTACCCTGGAAGAATTCTCTGATTTGCTTGGTATCCCTATCTTGGACCAGACTCCCTTCACTGGCTGGGAAAAGGCTCTTAGACTTGAGGAGGTTGCAGCAGCCCTTCCTTTGACCAACAAGGAGGTAATGGACAACTGGGTGACTAGAAGCGGAGTTAAGGGCTTCTTGGCTAAGTTTCTGATTGGTAAAGCTAACAGTTTATGGAATGACTTAGACTTCAGGGCGTACGAGGACATTTTGGCTCTCTTAATCTACGGTCTGGTATTGTTTCCAAATCCTGATAACTTTGTCGATATCAATGCCATAAGGATCTTCATGTCTCGGAACCCTGTACCCACTCTCTTGGGTGATATCCTGCAACAACTCTATGCTCGTACTGCCCGAAGATGAGGGACTCTGTGGTGTTGTACTCCTTTGTTAGTGAGGTGGTTTATTTTGCACCTCCCCAAGTTCGTGCTGAAGAACCAAGAAGGAAGAGGCTGGGCTCATAGGTTAATGTCTCTCACTGATAATGACATCATTTGGACTCTCAGAGGTTTAGATGAGGTGGCTATTATTGATTGTTGCGGAGAGTATCCTAATGTTCCATTGATCGGTACCCAGGGAGGAATCTCTTATAATCCATGTTTAGCTCTCCGTCAATTTGGAAGAGCCAGAAGAGCAGGGCCTCATGAGATGTTAGTGCCTCACATCAGTTTTGAGTTTCAGGTAGATAGTGACGAACTGCGCCGTAGATTCATCAAAGCTTGGGACAGAATTCACAAAGCTGACCCACATAAGTTGGGACCGAAGACTTCTCTACCAATGGAACCCTATTACAGATGGGTCTGTATCCGTGCTCAGAAGTTAGATATGCCATATAAAGCTGTCAGGCCTATCATTCTTGAAATTCCTGATAGAGACGGGGTTCCTCCAACCATACTCCCTCCTCAGATACCCACTGATGTTGATACCCTAAAGAGGTCTTGGGCGCAACTACAGGAAGAGCGGGATTATTATCGGGAAAAGTTCAACGAACAGGAGCAGAAGATCCAGAAGCTGACCAAGCAATTGGAGAACGAGCAGATCATGAATGACTACATCCGTACTGAGAAGAGGAGGCCATGGGAGCACTGATGGGCTTTGGATGTTTCCTTTACAGCTTTTATTTACTTTTCAGTATTTTCATTCCTGTAACGCCTAAGGGCAATTTGTTGAACAATTTAAATTCCAAAGTTTAAATCTAATAAAGTGTGTTCCTTTTGTCTACAAAGTTGATTCCCGATTGTCTTTGAAAACATAATTCATACGCATTTCATTCATCATATGCATCACAGGTACCCTTTTTCTACAGGTTGCTTAATCTTCTTCGCTATTTATTTCAGCACTCAATCATCATGAATCCTGAACCAACTACTGAACAAGCTATCAAGGCCCTCCAGGCCCAGAACGCCCAGTTTCAAGAGATGGTCATGAACTTAGCCCAGGGACAACAGGAGTTGAAGGCTTTACTCCTGAAGAAGAAGAAGAAGAAGAGGAATGTGCTGTTCAACACTGGACGCAGACTCGGGAATACACTGCAGAATGAAGCTGAAAGGACTACTCCATCTGTTGGGGAAGGCAGTCACTAGGAGGGAAGGGTTCCTAGTCCCGTGGTCTCTGACACAGAGACAGATTTCAATGATGAACAGTACCCTCCTGCTGAGGACAGGTACAAACAGCTGGAGGACCGGTTAAATGCTATGGAGATTCAACGTGTGCATGGGTTGGACTTTGGAGACCTAGGTTTATCTTCTGGGGTGGTGATCCCACACAAGTTCAAGGCGTCTGCCTTTGTGAAGTACGACGGGGCTTCCTGTCCTAAACTGCACCTCCGCTCTTATGTAAGGAAGATCCAGCCTTACACTACAGACAAGAACTTATGGATCCATTTCTTCTAGGAGAGTCTTTCAGGGACTCATCTCGAATGGTTCTATCAGCTGGATGGAACCAATATTCGTAACTGGGAGGACTTGGCTACTGCTTTTTATAAGCAGTATCAGTACAATTCTGACCTCGCTCCCACGCGTACCCAACTCCAGGGTATGTCACTGGGAACGGGTGAAGGTTTTAAGGAGTACGCGCGGAAGTGGAGAGATCTGGCTGGCAGGGTGCAGCCACCATTGACGGATCGTGAACTCGTGGACATGTTCTTAGGGACCCTGTCTGGTCCATTCTTTAATCACCTGATTGGTAATTCCTCTGTTGGGTTTACAGACCTGATCCTGACTGGTGAGAGGATTAAAGCTGGTATCAAATAGGGGAAGATACAGAAAAGTGCCTCCTCAAGTACTGAAAAGAAGCCCTTCAAGAAAGAAGCTAGTGATGTGTATGGTCCCAGAAGACAGAATAAACCAGAACGCCGCCAAGCTGTCAACGTGGTGGTAATTTCTAAGCCTGATGCTGCTCCTCAACAATATAACCAGCCAAGAGTTGAGAGGCCCAAAAGACAGTATACTCGGCTCAGCATGACCCTCTCTCAGATATTACCACAACTGCTGTCAACCAGCCTGGTAATTGTCAAGGAAGCTCCGAAGGTGGTAAACACAGCATCTCCGAAGTACAACCCCAACGCCCGTTGCACTTATCACTCTGATAGTCCGGAGCATAACACTGATGATTGTTGGGCTCTGAGGAATAAGGTTCAAGACCTTATTGATGCTAAAGAGGTACAGTTTGAGGCGCCCGAGAGGCCTAATGTGGTGACAGCTCCCATGCCCAACCATGGAGTAAATGCTATTGGGGATGATAACGAAGTGGAGGAATTTGAATTCGACAGCTGGATCAATCCAACGACCAACGGTGGACCAAGCAACTGGACTGCCAAAGATTTTACACCTATTACTTTTGTCACTCAGTAATGAACTCCTTTGTTTTGGATTTGTAACGAACAATAATTTGAAACTCTATGGCCCGGTGTCCTACCCGGGGCACCGTGGTTTCATTTGTGAGGGCTTGTTATTTATCACTTTCATATATCATGAATAAAAACATTGGACGTTTTTCGCATTTCAAATCTTGTGCTCCCTTTCTTTCTTTATATATATTGCAAAACAACTATATTTACACACACTCACTTATACAGGTTCCAATCCACTCTGGATCTCACTGGTAACGACTCTGCTACTGCCAGTTATGACTTCGAAAATCCAATCAACTTAGCCGAAGACGAAGGTGAAGATGATTGTGAAGTGCCTGGTGAGCTTGCAAGACTGGTACTCCAGGAAGAGAGGGCCATTCAGCCACATGAAGAGCCAGTGGAAACGGTAAATTTGGGTACTGAGACAGACAGAAAGGAAGTCAAGATTGGTGCCAATCTAGAGCTCAGCGTGAAACAACGGTTGATTCAGATGCTGCATGACTATGTGGAAATCTTCGCCTGGTCTTACGAAGACATGCCTGGGTTGGATACCGACATTGTGGTTCATCACCTGCCTACCAAGGAAGACTGCCCGCCAGTAAAACAGAAGGTCCGCCGTATGCGTCCAGAAATGTCCGAGAAAATCAAAGCTGAGGTTATGAAACAATTTGATGTCGGTTTTCCTGAAGTGACTTCTTACCCTCAGTGGGTCGCCAACGTGGTTCCAGTGCCGAAGAAAGATGGTAAGGTCCGAATGTGTGTTGACTACAGGGATTTGAATAGGGCCAGCCCTAAGGATGACTTCCCTCTGCCTCACATCGACGTTCTGGTTGACAATACTACTCAGCATAAGGTATTCTCCTTCATGGACGGGTTATCCGGTTACAATCAGATCAAGATGGCTCCTGAAGACATGGAGAAGACCACTTTTGTTACTCAGTGGGGCACCTTTTGCTACAAGGTCATGCCTTTTGGGTTGAAAAATGCTGGGGCAACCTACCAACATGCCATGGTTGCTTTGTTTCATGACATGATCCATCATGAGATTGAAGTATATGTCGACGATATGATTGCAAGGTCCCAAACTGAGGAGGAACACCTTGACCATCTACAAAAGCTGTTTGACTGTCTGAAGTTGTACAAGCTGAGGTTGAACCCAAACAAGTGCACCTTCGGGGTAAGATCTGGAAAATTGCTAGGCTTCGTCGTGAGCGACAAAGGTATTCAAGTGGACCCTGCCAAAGTGAAAGCCATACAAGAGATGCCAGCTCCCAAGACAGAGAGAGAAGTCAGAGGCTTTCTGGGACGGCTGAACTATATCGCCCGATTCATCTTACATCTAACTGCTACCTGTGAACCAATCTTCAAGCTACTGAAGAAAGATCAAGTAGTACGTTGGAACGATGAATGTCAGGCCGAATTTGAAAGAATCAAAGAGTATCTCCAAGAACCACCCATTCTTATGCCACCGGTGGAAGAGAGACCTCTGATACTATACTTGACAGTACTTGACAACTCAATGGGGTGTGTGCTGGGGCAGCATGACGAGTCTGGCCGAAAAGAGCACGACATTTATTACCTTAGCAAAAAGTTTACCGACTGTGAGACCCGATACTCACTGCTCGAGAAAACTTGCTGCGCTTTGGTATGGGCTGCTCGCCGGCTAAGACAGTATATGTTGACTCACACTACTTTGTTGATTTCAAAAATGGATCCAATCAAGTACATATTCGAAAAGCCTGCCTTGTCCGGAAGAATAGCAAGATGGCAGATGATCTTGACAGAATACGACATCCAGTACACGACTCAAAAAGTAATCAAGGGAAGTGTATTGGCAGACCATTTAGCACACCAGGCAGTGAACCACTACCAGTCCATGAACTTTGAATTTCCAGACGAGAATATCATGGTAGTGACTGATTGTGAAGTACCTGGACCAGATGAAGGACCTGAGGAAGGATCCCGATGGTCTATGCACTTTGACGGAGCCTCAAACGCTTTGGGTAACGGTATTGGCGCTGTGATCATATCCCCTAAAGGCACTCATACTCCACTCACTGTCCGACTATGTTTCAACTGCACCAACAACATGGCGGAGTATGAAGCATGCATCATGGGTCTTCAAGCTGCTATTGACTTAAGAATCAAGTTTCTGAGTGTCTTCGGAGATTCCGCTCTCGTGATCAATCAAATCAAAGGCGAGTGGGATACGAAACACCCAAATATTATTCCTTACAAGGAGTATGTGTTGACGTTGCTTACCCATTTCGAGGAAATAACTTTTGAACATTTCCCAAGAGAGGAGAATCAGTTGGCGGACGCGCTAGCTACGATGTCTTCTATGTTCAAAGTCAAATGGGACAACGAGGCCCCCCGGATCATTATTTGGAAACTGGATGAACCTGCATATTGTTGTGATCTTGAGACGGAAGAGGTAACAGAAAAGCCCTGGTATCATGAAGTGAAAAGGTACTTGGAAGCTCAAGAATACCCCGAGGGTGCATCTGTTAAACGACAAGAAATTTCTGAGAAGATTCGCGGCAAAGTTCTTCCTCAGCAACGACATTTTGTACAAGCGAAACCATGATTCAACCTTACTGCGTTGCGTGGATAAGACTGAAGCAGAAAAGATCATGGCAGAACTACATGAAGGTACCTTCGGAACGCATTCCAGTGGACATACCATGGCAAAGAAAATCCTTCGGGCAGGATATTTCTGGTCCACAATGGAAGCTGACTGTTACCAACATTCTCGGACATGTCATAAATGCCAGATATATGCTGATAAGGTGCACATTCCTCCAGTACCTCTGAACGTCTTGACAGCGCCTTGGCCTTTTGCAATGTGGGGAATTGATATGATCGGCGAGATCAGACCTACGACATCCAAAGGGCATCGCTTCATCCTGGTAGCGATTGATTACTTCACAAAGTGGGTTAAAGCAGCTTCCTATGCTACGGTAACCAAGAACGTCGTAGCATGGTTCATTCGGCATAACCTGATCTGTCGATGCGGCGTCCCGGAAAGGATCATTACGGACAATGGTACCAATCTTAACAACAAGATGATCACTGAGCTCTGCAAGCAATTCAAGATACAGCACCACAACTCTTCTCCCTACCGGCCGAAGATGAATGGGACTGTCGAAGCAGCTAATAAGAATATCAAGAAGATTGTGCAGAAGATGACAGTGACCTACAAAGATTGGCACGAGATGTTACCGTTTTCTCTTCACGGGTACCGTACCTCAGCAAGGACGTCAACCGGGGCAACACCCTTTTCCTTGGTCTATGGCATGGAGGCAGTCTTGCCTATTAAAGTCCAGATACCCTCTCTCCGGATAATGAAGGATGCAGGTTTGAACGAAGATGACTGGATCCAAACTGGACTTGATCAATTAAACCTAATCGACGAAAAGAGACTCACTGCTATTTGTCATGGTCAGACGTACCAAAAACAGATGATCAGGGCATTTAATAAGAAAGTCAGACGACAAGAGTATCAAGTCGGAGACCTGGTAATCAAGCGCATCATTCTTCCTCAAAGTGATCCCAGGGGCAAATGGACCCCTACGTACGAAGGGCCATTTGTGGTTAAACATATCTTCTCAGGAGGAGCTATGATTCTAACCACCATGGATGGTGACGACCTTCCTCACCCCGCCAATGCAGACATAGTAAAAAGATACTACGCATGATCAAAAGACCCGCTAGGTTGACACCCCTAGGCAAAAATAAGGGCTTCCCGGCGAACCAAAAGGGTTCGGGCAAAAATAAGGGATGAAAAATGAAAAAATCTGTACACCCGGTAAGTCGAAAACCTGAAAAGGCGGCTTGGGCAAAAATGGGTATCCCGGTGGACTGAAAACCCGAAAGGGCGGTCCAGGCAAAAGTTAGGGATTAAAGCGTAATACTATGTCTCATTGGATCACCTTGCATCCAGAATCCGGTATCAACTATCAGGTTCAGACGACATCAATCAATCAGCTTCATCTTCAACTAAGCAGCCAAGTGATGAGACGCTTGAAGACATAAAGGCAATAGCAGAGTTGGAACCCAGTGGGATTATTCACATAACTGTTTTGTTTTCCTTTTGCACAAATTGTATAAACTCTATGTTGTTCGGCAGCATTCTCTTACTAGGATGTCGGCCTCTTGTACATAAACGCCTATTTATAGGCAAATTCAAAAATCAATACAAATTCACTTTTCCAGACAAATTGCCAATTATTTTTCCTTTTTCTGTTTTGTTTTGCGAAGAACGTCCAATGTTCATTTTTGATATATGCATTTGACACTAATTGCTAACTCATAAATATTTGCATACGAAACAAAGGACTAATTATAGGTGACATTAGAAACAGGGGCCATAATGAGTTGTCTAAGCGATCTAGTTGCTATGTCCACCAAGGTACTAAGGTATGTTCAGCTGAAGAATGTAACCAAGATACCTTCACTCCCCGCAGAGTAAGACAAGAATCAACAATACTCCCCCGAGCAGAGTTGGTCTCCCGTCAGCCCTGAAAAGGCACAGTATTCTCCAGCAAGTCAGCGACACTCTCCCCGAACAGAGTTAGCCTACTGTCAGCCTTAAGGAAGTTGGGTACCCCCAGAAAATCTCAATATTCCCCAGCGGAGTATATAGATATTCCTCAACAAGCATCCCCGGCAGTCTTAGTATAAGATTGTTCCCCGGCGGAGTACAAGACACCCTAGTGGAGCCACCTCCCCAGTACAGTCCCAAAACGTCTCCCCAGGAGAATTGAACCATCCTCCCCGGTAGATTCTAAAAGCTTATCCCCAGTAGATTCTGGAAGCTTATCCCCTGCGGAGTACGAACGCGTCTCCCCGGCTTTATTCAAAAGTTATTCCTCACCAGAGCTTATAACTGGGTTATCCTCAGCTAAATACCACGGAAAGATCGTCCTCGGCGAAGTTCTTCCTATCCCCCAGTGGAATTCATCAGATTCCCCAACATAACTTATCAACGGAATCCCCAGCGGAGTTCTCATCAAACCTCAGCAAAGTATCTCTTCCCACAGAGTAATTCCCCGCAGAGTAATCTCTCCAACAAGTTTATTCCCCAACGGAGTCATCTTCTCCTACCGATTTATTCTTGCAACCATCATCCCCAGCGGAAACGAAAAACTCTACTCTTCAACATCAGCCCAGGATTCAAGCTCCCGACATTCGTCAAGGATTTATTTTCCTAGACGAAAATACATTCATAAACATTACATTATCATACACCATGACACATGCATATACGCATCACATCACACGATCTCATTTATTCTCGAGAACATCATGACATCATGCATCATGACATTGCATATAACTGATGTTTTGCCTTTTCAGGAAAAAGGTCAATCCAAAGATAATTACTATCAACTATCGCAATTCCAGATTCAATTCCTGTATCTAGCCAGGGCACATCTGAAGAGTTTGAAGATTCGATTCCTGTATCCAGCCAGGGCATATCTGTAGACGACTAATTCCAGATTCGATTCCTGTATCTAGCCAGGGCACATCTGAAGAGTTTGAAGATTCGATTCCTGTATCCAGCCAGGGCATATCTGTAGACGACTAATTCCAGATTCAATTCCTGTATCTAGACAGGGCATATCTGAAGAGTTTGAAGATTCGATTCCTGTATCCAGCCAGGGCATATCTGTAGATGACTAATTCCAGATTCGATTCCTGTATCTAGCCAGGGCACATCTGAAGAGTTTGAAGATTCAATTCCTGTATCCAGCCAGGCCACATTTGTAGACGACTAATTCCAGATTCGATTCCTGTATCTAGCCAGGGCACGTCTAAAGAGTTTGAAGATTCGATTCCTGTATCCAGCCAGGGCACATCTGTAGACGACTAATTCCAGATTCGATTCCTGTATCTAGCCAGGGCACGTCTGTAAGCAACCTTTTGAAGTTCCAGATTCGATTCCTGTATCTAGCCAGGGCACGTCTGTGAGCGTTTGTTTGTAGATTCGATACCTGTATCCAGCCAGGGCATATCTACATGAAGAGTCTGAAGATCAACACCTGTAACAGGCCAGGAAACCATCTTCCTTTTCTCAGGTACGCAATTTCTCGCTAAGGAATCTCTTACGCGATCGACACCTAGATGGCATCTATAAGCCCATCCTCCCATACCATCTTTCCAAATGGCATCTATAAGCCCATTCCCGACAAGGTTCTGTCTAATCTCCAGATGGCATCTATAAGCCCATCCTCATATCCACCATCTCTCCAAATGGCATCTGTAAGCCCATTCCCGACATCACACTGCTGATACTCTACTATGTGAGTGCAAATTTCTGGGCACTCTAGTGTTCAATCATCTTCCACCCTCGGATCACGAAAGGCACACAAGCCAATCTACATCCTCAGGTCTAAGAAGATTGAACAGGGGCAACTGTTGTACCCCAAAATTTGCCCTCCCATATTCTTCAAAGTTTTGACAAGCATCATCTCAATTTGATCAAGTCTACTCAAGGGTTGCACAGTCAAACCATCCTCCTAAGCCAGTCAAAATTAGGGTTTTGGTTCTTGCAAGGAAGTTGAGGTTTTCAAGGGCTCAATCAAGTCCCATATGCTCATATACATTTTCAAGCACCTACATGTCAAGTTTCAAGGCTCACAACATCAAGTTGCACAGTCAAAAGCCCTAGTTGGTTCACAATCAACTGCAGGGGCAAAATGGTCATTTGGTAGTCAAAAGTCAAAAAATTTGGTCAACATCTTATTTTGAAGCCACAATCATCATTTGATCAATTCTTGATCATGATTCCACAAGAATGGCTCAAAAATCATCAAGATGTAAAAGTTTCCATTTTTGGACAGCTGAAAAGTCAACTGTAACTTGACCAAGGAATAACTTTTTCATGGTTCATCAGAAAAATCCCATCCAATGCTCATTTTGAAGGGGATGACATTTCCTACAACTCATCTTCACATTCCAAGTCCATGAAATGCTCTCACAAAAAGTTATCAATTTCAACATTATAGGTCATTTTCAAAAGTCAACAAAAAGGCACTTTAAGTCAAAGACCATAACTTGAGATTGGTATATTCAAATGACATGGGACCAAAGGCATTGGTTAGAGGACTACAAGACCTTTCCAAAATGTCCAAGTACATGTTCATATGATCAAAGTTGAGCAAGATATTCATTGGAGAAGTTGGGAAATTTTTGTGAAATGGCAAAAGTCAACTATCCTTGAAACTTCAATTTTTGACAAAAGGGTCCACTTTCTTCCACTTGATTCAGCATTGTCATGCCACCCACGTGTCCCATGATCAATTTCAAGACCAAATAATTATTTTTCTATTTTTATTTAATTTTTATGGATTTAATTCATTTTAATCCATAATAATTCAAGTAAAATCAAAAAAATTGATTAAATGGTATCTTGTGGTTTGATTAGCCTTCATGAAGCATATTCTAGTTGCCAAATTCGTGTAAAGCTCATTTATGCATGAAAATTCAAAATTTGGACAAAGCTTTGAAAGGCCTTTAATGGTGGTTAAGAGGAAATCCAAAACTTCAATGCACAAGTTAAAGGCTCCTAATGCTGACTTAAATCCCTTGATACATACATATGCAAGGGTTCCATACAGTATACACGACCTAGAGACCCCTAAGACGGCCAGAACCAAAACTGAAATTTGTCAAAAAAGTGAGGGATCGAAAGCTAGGTTACAGACACTTTGAGATCAAAAGAAGCACGTAGCCTTCTTCATTGCCATACCCTGAAGCTAAAGAGACCAAAAACGCATCTTGAGATCACCTATACGACGCTGTAAGTTGTCTCAAACTCACCCCTGTGCACGAAATCGTAACTTCCAGTCCTTGCACCTTTTCTTCAAAACATTAGTATATTCATGTTTATCATTTGATTTCTAACATAATTGCATTATTCAATTTTGTTATTGGCCCCTATATCATGATATTCGAACCTAGGGTTCATATGCTTGTGTTTTAGGTGTTTTCCATATAGGCAAAATCAAGATGGATGATGGTTACAGGGATAATGAGGAGACAGAGACGATCACGCCCATGTGATTGGATGGAATTTTTATGGCCTAGGGACGTTTTTTGAGATAAGCTACGAAACTACCTGCGGATAAAAATCCGCAGGTAAATAACCAGCAAAATGTTGGAGAAGACGATGAGGTGTCGTCCTGTCGTTGGCCATCTTCAAATATCGCGCGTTTTTTTATTTATTTTCAAGCATATGTTTGTTTACCAATATAATAATCATGCTTTGTTTTAATAATGACTAACACGCGCAGCTCAGTTGGTGGCCATGCTATTGGAAAAGGTTACAGGACCTGGGTTCGAATCCCAGGTCCCCCCACATTTCTTGTTATCATTTTCTCATACTTATTCAAGTACAGCCTTCCAGGATACGTCCACCATGGACTTCCAACCTCCACACGCCATGTGTCTTCAGGTGGCAATCCAAGGGTCAGGATGAAAGCACACCATATTCCTGGTCAACCAGCGCCCCACTCAATTCCCAGAGTCAACGTGGTTGGATGCAAATGGGCCACAACAATGCTAAACAAACTCCCAATTCTGGCCCAAACCCCCCTTGGGTTTGCATTTTTATTTTGTCATTTTATCATTTTATTTGCCTTACTTTATTTCTTATTCTTTTTTTATTAACTATTAACATAATTAATATTTTTCATAAAAAAAAAAAAAACTAATATTATTATTTATTAATTTCATGTTATTTTTGTAAATAAAATACTAACAAATAAAATAGTTTAATTAGGTCAATTTTAATCTCTTTTCTTTATAATAAATAAAAACAATTTAGAATTAGGTTAACTTTTAATTTTAATTCCTTTTATTTTCATTAAAAATATAAAAAACACAAAAACATATTTTCTTAATTAATTAATTAATTAGTTATTAATTTTAATTTCATTAATTACAAGGGACAAAATTCAATTCTTATTCAAAAAGGGTCAAAACCCTAGGACGTTCCCGATTAAATTTCTACTCGCGCGCATTTATTTATTTTGATTATTTATGTAACTGTCTCCAGATATGTAATAGTTAATTAGGTTTTTGCCGCTTTATTTACTTTTCTTGCACTTTATTTTCAAAACGGGTTTTTGTTTTTGGCGATGTATAAACCCGCGCCTTGTAATAGCTAGATTTACATTTCCGCAATTTACTTTCCGCACCCCTAACTGCTAATATGCCTGCAAGAATGTATGTAAATAAAATCAATCTGTAGCTCAAAAATAACATGTACAAGATAACCTTAACTGAAACACAACATACAAAGCACATGCCACTTCTAGGGTACGCCTCACCGGTTGCCTCGAACGTGGTCATCAAGTATAGGGTGTTTTAGAGGTCGCCCTTTTGTCTAAAGATCCAGTTGCCTCAAAACGGTTGCCTCGGATAAAATGATCTAGGACATTAGGGTTACTTCTAAGATGTCCTACCATTGCTTCGGTGACCACACTGTCCCTTAATCGAATTGACCCGAACACCTCCAACAATGGTGCTACCTACCCCTCAATGGTGGGATAGCACTATCTAAAAGACTCTTACACAGCCTAATTCCTTAGAGTAGGTAGATTCTCTTAAGTACTTGCTCTTTTCAAAACAAACAAAACATCTTTTCACACCTCACACTTTCAAAAGTTTTTTTCAAACAAATTTTTCATACACTCTTGAGGACAGATACAAGAGTTACTTAGAAATTTTTCAAACGAAACTTTTTCAAACCCACACACACTTGAAAAGCAAACAAATTTTGAAAACATAAGAGCAAGTACCTAAGAGCCCATGGATAACCATGGATAGAAAGGGTGCTAACACCTTCCCTTTCTATAAATCTACCTCCCGAACCGAGAAATATTCTCGAATAAGGAATTTTGATGTGCTTTTGTCCTTTCCATGTTGGAGAACATAAAAGATGGTGGCGACTCTTGCTTACCGCGACATTTCGCGAAACCAACTAAAAAACAGTCAGTTCTATTTCCACCGATCACAACCCCCACATACGAAAGGCCATTTATGATCAAGAACATATTTTCTGGTGGAGTCATGATCTTAACCACTATGGACGGTGACGACCTTCCGCACCCTATAAACGTGGACATAGTTAAAAGATATTACGCATGAATGAAGACCCGCTAGGTCGACTGGCCTAGGCAAAAATAAGGGCATCCCGACGAACCAAAAGGGTTCGGGCAAAAATTAGGGATATACATATGAAAAAATTTGTACACCCGGAACATCGAAAACCTGAAAAGGCGGCTTGGGCAAAAAAGGGTATCCCGGTGGACTGAAAACCCGAAAGGGCGGTCCAAGCAAAATTTAGGGATTTAAAGCGTACAACTATGTCCCGTTGGATCACCTTATAGCCAATCTTCAATATCAACTATCAGGTTCAAATGGTACTAATCAATCCAGTCAGCTTCAGATAAGCAACAAAGAGATGAGACGCTCAAGGATATAAAGGAAATAGCAGAATGAGAACCCAATGGGATTATTTTACATAGCTGTTTTTCTTTGTATACTATTTTTGTATAGTTTTCATTCTTACGACGAAATTCTCTAACTAGGATGTATGTTTCCTTGTACAAAAACGCCTATTATAGGAAAAACTTCTTCAAATTAATACAAAAACTATTTATTTGAAAGTGTAAAACTATTTGTTTTTATTTTTCTGTTTTTTTTTGCAAAAACGTCCAGTAATTATTTTTGAACATATGCATTTGAATGTGATTACCATTTACAAATACGCACACAAAAACAGAAAGACAATTACTACAGGCTTTAAGACACATGACAAATATCTGTGAATAACCGATTATAGATTAATACCTGAAATAAGACAGGACAACTATCTACATGAACAGATTGAAGATTAACTCCCGAAACAAGACGGGGAAACTACCTTTCTTTCTATAAGGTTAAAGATTAATTCTTGAAACAAGTCAGGGCAGCTATCTCTACGACCAACAAAAGGCAAGTTCAAGATTAATACCTGAAACAAGATAGGACAACTATCTGTGAACAACTGAATGTAGATTAATACCTGAAACAAGCTAGGACAACTATCTATATATTGAAGATTAAATCCAGAAACAAGACGGGGAAACTATATTTCTTTCTCAAATAGGTCAGAGATTAATTCCTGAAGCAAGCCAAGGCAACTATCTCTACGACCAACAAAAGGCAAGTTCCAGATTAATTCCTGAAACCAGACAGGGCAACTATATGTGAACAGTTGATTATGGATCAATTCCCGAAACAAGACGAGGTGACTATCTACACGACCAGATGCAGCTTTACACAGGTTCCTTCTCATGATCTCCAGATACAGCTTTACATAAGTTTATCCTAAAGCAATCTTACACGGGTTCCTTCTCATGATCTCCAGATGCAGCTTTACACGGGCTCATCCTGAAGCAATCTTACACGGGTTCCTTCTCATGATCTCTAGATGCAGCTTTACACGGGCTCATCCTGAAGTAAACTTACACAGGTTCCTTCTCATGATCTCCAGATATAGATTTACACGGGCTCATCCTGAAGCAATCTTACACAGATTTCTTCTCGCAATTTTCAGATGCAGTTTCACACGGACTCATCCTGAAGCAGCCCTACGCAGGCTCCTTCTCATATACCTCCAGATGAAGTTTAACATGGACTCAACCTGAAGTAGCCCTACACAAGTTCCTTCTAATATATTTCCAGATAACATTTAATTTCATTTTCCCCAGTAAGTTACTGCGAAGCCTGGATTTCAACCAGAAAATTGCTAACTTTTATCTCTCCAGTCCAGAGATAACGCCTCAGTAAAGCCATGGACAACTAAAGCTCCTAGACTCTATTCCCCACAGAGTTTTCCTCAAGCAAAAGAACAAAAATCAACATTCTCTAGTGGAGTCCTCCTCAGACAACAGGAACAGGAATCCCCATAAAGATACCTCTTATGAAGTCAACATCTGCTTTAGATGGCATATTTAAGCCCATCTCTGATAACTCGCAGTCATCTTCTCCAAATGGAATATATAAGCCCATTCCTAATATCATCAACCAACTACGTTACTCCATGCGAGTGCAAATTTCTGGGCATTCTAGTGTTCAATCATCTTCCACCCTCAGATCACGAAAGGCATACAGACCAATCTAAATCCTCGGGTTTAAGAAGATTGAACAGGGGCAGTTGTTGTACCCCAAAATTCGCCCTACCATTTTATTCAAGGCATGCTCATTGAGGTCCTCAATTGCTCAAAAGGTTCCAAATTATTTCCATGGCACCCTATATGCCTCAGCATAATGGCACAACTGAAAGAAGAAAAAAAGAAGTGTACATAACAAGGTGTGGGTCGAAAGCTGAAAATATGCCTAAGAGCTTTTGGGTCGAAGCAGCTTCGAAAGCAGTATACAGTCTATTCTGATGTCCAATAAAGCACTAGGATTGAAGAAAAAATGGTTCTAAGGAAAGCGTGAGGAGGCTTTTATGAAGTGTTCGATTGGAAGAGCTAGTAAGGAGCTTCGAAGGGTTCGTTTTTGAACCACTAAAATGTAAGCCATTCGAAGCATTACAAGGAAGACACACTCTGACTAACACGTTGTTTGAATTAGCGCTTCGAAAAGAAGAATATTTGGAATTCAAAAAGCTCTTATCTTATCCAAAGAAACTCGTGGAAATCTAATGGTTTGAAGGACATACAATCTTCAAACATGGCGTGATCGAAGGACAGTTAGGGATAAATCATCCAAATATAAGTCACCTTAGAGCCTTTGGCATGTACTTGAGCAGGTGTTGGATGATTGAAGTAAAATCCTAATGCTCATAGGTTAACTTTCGATTGGTGTATACAAGCTATATTCACCAATCGAACGTGAACTAGTGAGCAAGAAATATTTTCTTGTAAACAAAAGAAAAGGGTGGGAGTTGGAATCGAAGAACCACCTACATAACTGTGTTCAAAGGAAAGAATAAAATGAAGCTTCGACAGGCCAAGATGAAGAGGCGATGCTTCAATTGATCTGATTGAAGGAAAAGAGATTCGAAAGGAAAAAGAGCTGAGTTCGATTGGGTTGATTGAATAGTTTTCAAATCAAGCAAATAAGGAAGATTATGACTCAATCGAAGAGGCCATGATGATGAGGCCTTGAACCATTCGAATTGGAACTCATAGCCATTGAAGGACAAAGCTTGGGAGCATTCAAAGGAGTCAAGATGTGAAAAGTTGAATGGGATGAAATCTGTCCAGGTTCACTCAAAGCCCAAAATGGTAGAAAATCATCAAAAATGGTAACTTCTTAAAACTTTCGATTCTGCTTTCACGGCCATGGTTAATGGCTGAATCATGCCATTTTCGTTCACCACCACACCCCTATAAATACAAGACAGGGTTGTCCATCAAAGGCCAGAAAGAAAAAAAAGCATATGCATCCAGAGAAAAAACATTGCCTACACACATGAGACGTTTCCCAGAAAACCACACCAAATTTTCCAAACCTTCACAAAATTGTCAGAAACGAAACAATTTTTGCAGGCCTCCTCACCCCAAAACAAGCATTTCACTCACTCCCTGAAGGTTCTAGGAGACATGTCCAAACATTAAGCAGATCCAACACATGCAGGATCATCACTCACACAATCCCTCCGTTGGTAACTTGTCTTTGATCTCAAACTCATTCAATATGTAATTTAAATCAATATTGATCATATATCCATGCTATGAATGATGGTTGTGATTGTTTTTTACGTGCTACATGTGAAAACCAGTACTAAAATAACAGGGTACCATTACTACGGCATGTGAAACGGATTCCTTCGAATCCCAAAATCCAGGCGTCTCTGTCCTTTTGGCTTGTGCAGCGCGCATGTGTTGATTTCAAATTATAGATATATCTGATTTATTTTACTAATAGAATGTTATGATTTTATTTGTATCAATGAATGAACAAACATCTCAGATGGTAAAAGGGAACATGCACAGTAGAAAGGGCCTGGGTTCGATACCCAGGTCGTGTATTATGTTTTTTGTAACAATTATCCTGCAGATCCAGTGTGCTGCATTTCAAACACTTCCCATGCGCCTTCAAGCTCCAGCCAATGGATGACAAGGAGATCAGTTCCAATGCCTCAGGAGTACGACCTCATGATGGACCCTCAATGGGTAATAACACAGGATCTCAACGTGGCCTGGGCTTATTTTCATTTGGGCTAAACAAAAATCCAATTCACACCCCCTGTTAGCTTTACTATCCTGACCCATTTTATTTTGCTTTTAATTGTTTTTTAATAACATTGTAAAAATCAAATAAAAAAATCACAAAAAATATTAGGTTAGTATTTTCTCAACTAAATTAATTTTTTAAATTAATCGATTAATTATTTTAACCCTTTTCTTAATTTAAAAATAAATAAACTTAGAATTTTAAACTAAATTTATTTCTATGGTCAAGAAAACAAACAAAAAGATTTTTTCTTCTTAGGGTTGTAGACGTAATTTCAATTTGCACGTTTATTTTTACTTTTGCACTTTTGTGTATTATTGTACCTGCTTCCTGGTTGTAATGTTTTAAGGTAGGATTTTTACCTTTTTCTGCTTTATTCCCCACTTTGGACTTGTAATAATCCCCTCCCCGAAGCCATGTAATAGTTAGGATTTTACATTTCCGCACTTTTTAATTTCTACAAATTATTAACTGCTTAGATGTATGATTAATAGGATTGTATGGCAAGACTAAAATCAAACATTAGCAAACCTAACACAAGATAAATAACTGAAAACAACACAATTTCACATGCGCACCTTTAGGGTACCCCACTTTGGTTGCCTTTGGAAAACAGTCACAACTCTCGAAACGTGAGAGATTTTAGTGGCTATCCTCCGGTTTAAAGATCATTAGTCCCTCTATGACCCTCTCGACGTTGCTTCGGTAAAAATGATCTTAAAACCCTAGGGTACTTACTAAAATGTCTTGCCCAGTTGCCTTTGTGACTATAAACGTCCCTTCGATTGTCCCTCAAACATCCAACGACTAGGGCTACCTACTTACTAATAGTAGGATAACACTATCTAAAGGAAAAGAGGAAAAGAACGACCCTTTCGAGTAAAAGTAGATAGTTCCTAGATGCTATGCTCAAAACAAACTTTTACACATACACAAAACAATTTCAAAAACATTTTCAAAATGCTTTATCAACAATCTTGAGGACTGATACAAGAGTTATCATAAAGCAAGCTTCCTTACTATTGGTATTTCAAAATGAGCTAAGCATCTAAGAGCCCGTAGATAACTATGGATGGAAAGGGTGCTAACACCTTCCCTTTCCATAATCTACCCCCTTACTCAGAAAACTCTCGAAAGGTCTTTTTCTGTTCTTTTCACCCTTTCCTTTGTTGGATAAAAGAAAAGTTGGTGGCGACTCTTATTTACCGCAACATTTGCGAACACAAATGCAAAACCAGTATAACAGTCGCTTCTCCCACCGCATTACACCTAGCATCATTTCTAGCATCCTTTCCTTTAGTATGAGAAGTTGACGCTTCAAGCACTTTTAGATTCATTAGTATGATAAGATCATCAACTTTGTTTTTCTTGGAAGTAAGGACATAATCAAGTCATGAAGAGTCACAAAGACCATCACCAGTTCATTCAACACATGACCTCGAAGAAGAAAAAGTGATGGATTATGATTAGTGATTCTTGTTTTGACTGAAGGCAAAAGAATTGGTACTTGATTTCAAGAATTCATCGTTGAAACCTATGTATATTCCTAAAGAGGTCGTTAAGAACTAGCGTTGTGTTGTCTTGAAGGATCTAGGTTTGTGACCGTGACCATTGGTTGACTTTGAACTAGCGATTATAGATATAATGAAATGTAGTTACAATCATGATATTGAAACGATTAGAGAGAATCCAAGAAAATAACTTTGCATAAATGAAATCAATGACTTTAACTGTAGCAGAGAATGATTTGTTCAGTGATAAAGAGAATCATAAAAGGTTTCTAATGTTGTTGGAATGGTTCTCTTGTGAGCAAAGATGATATCTCCATAAAAGATTGACACTCTAACACTTAAATTAGTATGAGATTAAAGTGGAACTTTGTAAGTGTGATTTGAATTGTATCTGAGTTTATTCCAGAGTTACAGTTATATATGAGAGACCATTATAGCATTCTTCAGATTGTCTGGCGTAGCGCGTGGATTAGCGTTGGATGGAAATCATGTGGCTCTAAACAAATGAGATGTTTGTTCATGTGTGACGTGTTGTATGAGGGAGGTCCACATGTGTGGTAGCATAACAACAAACACCTTAAAAACATTGAGTCTATGTAGATAAACACTAACATAAGACATATTATGCAATACATTAATTATGTATCAAGAGCGGGGATGAATGTGGGGAAGTAAATCTTTTAAATTTGATTATGTAAGATGTCTTTTAATTGGATGAGACTTATTGATTTGAAATACGATATTGAGAATATGCAACCATTTTAATTTTTAAGGGATAATTTTACGTCTTTTTTTTTAGGTTAATTTTTACAATTATAATTAATTTTTATATCATCTGTCTTTGACACTTTTTGTTTCTTAGGACCAAAAAAAATTAATCTTTTATATAGAGTTCAAAAGTTTATGAATAACGATGTTGCATCTCCTGAGTCTATGAATATAATTTTTAAAATGATTAGTTTTGTAATCCACAAAAGAATAGCGGCACAGCTTGTTATCCGTTTGCCTTCTATTTCTGTATTGACTTAATTTTTTTATGCAAGATAAAATTACAATGCAGATAAAATTCATTTGGTTTCTTACTTAAAAATTAACTTAATCATGCTCTCCATTCTTAGTTTTAATTATTTATTTTTAAATCATTACAAGATGTTTTTTTACTCATTAAAAAATGTTATACCTATATTATTGGTCTTCCATTCTCTTTTGCGCTGTACTTTTCCCTAATTAAATTAATTGAGTTGATTTTGCCAACAAATGCTATCTTTCTCTTTATTTAGAATCTTCTATTTTGCAAATACAGAAGGAGACAAAAGGAAAGGAAAAAGCTACGGTTCCTTTGAATTTGAGTGAGTGAGAATAACAAAACATTAGGAGATCACTGATTCTTTCATGATAAAGATGCACTATAAAGTTGTGGTGGACATATTGTCTAAGACCAAGATCCCATAATTAATTTGGTTCTCCTTAGTATTCATTAGTACACTAAAGGATTTAGTTTCTTTGCCAATCAATGAGAACAAACATAATATACTACAAAAAGCAAAGCATTATTGGAGCTAAACAATTATGTTCTTCAATTCATTTCTTCATTAATAACGTAAATATTCAAAGTTATAATTAGAAAAATAGTATTAATATTTATTGGTATTGTAAACTTTCTTTTTATTTTAAATAAATTAATATTGTAAACTAATTTATAATTTATAATGATTTTTTAAAAATTATATATAATAAACAAAATACATTAAAATCTTACATGAGATTAAACATATTAAACTATTGATCCGTTTGATATAGTTTTTTAAAAATAATTTTAATAGTATTATATATTTTAGTTTAAAAAATTTGTAAAGAATTTTTCAGAAAAAACATCTGAAACAAACATTTAGTTAAAATATTTTTTTACATAATGTTATTTTAAGTTTTTATAATTTGTTTTTGATCTTTTTAATATCAAAAAATTTGAAAAAAAATTAATGTTACTTTGAACATTTTTTCATAAAAATTATTTTAAAATTGACGTTATATTCAAGTCTTCGACGATAAATAAATGTATTATTTGTCAAAATTAATATTTTAATATAAAAAGTAATTTTAAAATATTTTTTATTATTTTATTAAAATATAAATTAAAAATAAAGTGAAAAAGATGAGAAAAAAACACATAAATAAAATATACTAAAACATGATGTGATATTTCGTATCTCTTATAAAAATATTTTATTTATATATATATATTTTGTGTGGAAATAATTATTTTTTAAAATATTTTTTATTTATTAAATTTTATTTCATTAATTATAGTTCATAAATATTTTAATGTATAATATTAATTTTATTATGAAAATACATCTATTTTTTTAAATCTTACTACTCAAATATTATTTTTTATGCAACCATAAAGTAAATATAATATAGCAATTGTGAACAAGTTGCTTCATCAAACTCTTTTATTTTTTGCTTACTTTTTTTATAGAAGATTTATAATTTGCTTACACATTTCACATCCTAGGACCTAGATATTCTTTTTGTAAGTATAAAGTTTATGCTAATATTTAATTTCTGGACAGCTTCTTTGGACCAATCCAACATGCTTTCTGATTCAAATTATAATGAGATAGAATTAATTAAAGTGAGAGTACATGATTGAAGACATGACAAAAGAAATACAAAAAAAAATGAATGGCACAAAATTAATACAGCCTGGTTATTTAACTTGTGCAAGAAAAATTCTATGTTTGACATAAGTTGACCAATTGATGCTGAGTGAACTTAGTGGAGGACAAAATGATACAAAATGGCAGCTAACTTTGACTCTTTTCGTTTCATTATTTGCTTCAATAGTGCCACTTTTAACATCCAAATGCATTGTGTTGTTGTTCTCTTTGATTTAACTCTTCATTTTTAATGTCTCTCCCCTAATTTATCTATATTTTTAATTAAACTTACATGGATATTTTGGACGAGATAACAAACAATCGATTTTAGTTTTTCATAAGTTTGATTATTGAAAATATCGTTAAGGGTTTTATATTATATAATATATTATTTAAATATATATTTATAAATGAGTCAACTCTCATTTTATAAATCAGTTTTATATGATTGAGTTAAACTTAACAATATTTTTAACGTGATAATAAAATTTAGTTTAAGATCTAATAGATTATTTGTTAATAGATATTTTAAAAGCTCTAGATATTTGATGTATATTTAGAGTTTTATAACAGATAATATATATATATATATATATATATATATATATATATATATATATATATATATATATATATATATATATATATATATATATATATGAGAATAATCTTTACCTTATTAATCAATTTTATAAAGTGAGTGTAACATGAGAGTGTGTGACATAAGAGCATGTATGACTACAGTGTAAAGTCCTTCTCAACCCACACACTATTTCACCTGAGTGTCCATTTTCATTGTTATCTCACTCATTCCATCATTATTTTTGTACTATGTTCGATGCTCATCCGATTGTTAAATTGTGGAAGTCTCTCTACCATCAATGTTTTGGCTAAAACAGAATTGATACTATTATTAATTGGTTGGTATATTTGTCAACTTTTAATATGAAGACCCGTCAATATAAGGGCCAAAGGAATGTGAGGGAAAAACACAACCACAAATGTTTTGTCATATGAGAATTTCTTCCATAATAGACTCATTTGCTTTCTTTCGAGACACTTTTAGGGATCCTCCTCTATAGGTCTATTTGATTTGATTTTGATGTTCCACTTAGAGAAATGTAAATCAGACATTAATATCAACTTACTATACATCAGACTTTATAGTGTGTTTTGCTTGTGTTTAACTCTATCATATGTAATTCTCTACAATTCATTTAGAGATGAAATTGTGGTTATATTTTGTGAAATGAATCACATTCTTATTAAGAATACTTACAAATATTATGGAGAGTGTTTTAAGTGGAAGTGTGTGAATCTCAAATTCTGGGAGTTTGAGTTGAAATACATGGATAATATTAAAAAAAGAGAATTGAATTGGGATAGTTCAGACGAGATCACAGTATACTATTGATTACTTATAATTAGTGAATTTCTTTCCACGAGGTTGTTGTCCTCCTGATGTAGTTGACTATTTCATCGAAATGTGTTACTATTTTCTTGTATCTTTTATTTATTACGTGTTTACTTGTTCATCAACTAACTCAAATCTTCTTGTCTCACACATTATTTCAACATTATTCGTGACATCCTATTTCCGCTCTAATAGAATTTCAATTGGCATGAGAGCGAACACCTTATTCATCTTAGGTGTGTACTAGTGTTACTAATCTTTTCTATTTAAGATGGACAATATCAAGGAAGGGTGAATAGTTAACAGTCCACTGATTCTTGATGGAACAAATTATGACTAAAAGAAGGCTCGCATAATTGTCTTTCTCAACTCCATGGACAACAAAATCTGAAAAGTTGTCATTAATGGATGGACACCTCTTACGATCAAAGTTAATGATGATTCTGAAACTGGAATATTTGAAAAGGATTAGGATTTTGTTGAAGAAGAAGCAGTTATTAGAAATTCTTGTGCTCTTAATGTTCTTTATAATGGAGTTGGCAACAATATTTTAGGATCATTAATAGCTACAATAGTGCTAAAGATGTATGAGAAATTCTTGAAGTGACTCATGAAGGAACTTCCAAAGTTTGGATGTCAATACTTCAACTATTTACTATCGAATTTAAACACTTGAAAACGCTTGAGGAAGAAATTATTGTTAAGTTCAATGTTTGTCTCGTGACATTGCTAATATCTCTTTTACTTTCGGTGAAAAGATATCAAAAGAGAAACTTGTGAGAAAGAATCAGAGACCTCTACTAAAGAGGTTTGACATGCAGTTTACTTTCATTGAAGAAGCACAAGAAGTGTCCAAAATAATACTTAATAATTTTTTTGGCTCCTCATTCACCTTTGAACAAGTTGTTGATAATGAAACTAAGAATAAGAACAAATTAGCGGCGTTTCTAAAATAAGTGTTGTTTTAGTCAAAGAAATGTATTCCAAAATAAAAGTCTTTTTGCTTATTCGATGTGACATTAATTAATTTTATAAATTTTATCTCTAATAAATATTGTCTACATTATTTTCAAATTATTAAATTATATTATATATTTATGATAACCAATAATAATTAAAGACAATTTTATAAAATTGTTATATTTATTTATTCAATCATTAATACTTTTTTAAATTTGTGTGTAAACAATTTTAAATTTTTTTACTTTAAAATGGAGAAAGTATTTAAATACACCATATAAACAAATATTTAAATAGAAATCAAATGAGAATTTATTTCCACATCTAATATTCTTTTTTCAGACTTCTAGCGAAAAATCCAAAATACCCAAAATATTTCCAGAATTCGGATATGCATATCCGAAACTACCTCATTTTTTATAAATAAAAAAAGTGATTTCGCATATGCATATCTGAATAAACCTTATTTTTAATGAAAAAAGTGATTTCTGATATGTATTTCTGAATTTTACTCTGTTATAAAAATTTAAAAATACAATTAAAAATAAAATTAAGTATCTATAAAAAATTTCGGATTTTTTCGAAAATATAAAAACGGAAAATAAATCAAATAAAATAGAAAAACAAGAAATAAGGGATTTTAATCCTTGATTTTTTCCGAATGAATTGACACGGTAAAATTTTAACTCAGAGTCGATTTTTCAGAATACTGAATTTTTTTACGTTAGATCGCATAAATGTCAGAGATGCAGGAACGCAAAGTCTAGTACACCGAAATTATTTAGTTACATTTTATTTTGTTATAAAATATATTAATTATTATATTTCACTATTATAATTAAAAAATTAATTATCGCATTCATTGTTTAATTTCATATCATAAATTTACTTTAATATTTAATTTTTAATTATAAATTTAAGTTATTTTTTATTAATAATAATTTAATTTAATTATATTATAACAATATTATAAATAAATATCTTTTTAAAATAAAATCAAAAGAAATTTGAGATATTAAATTATTCCGGATATGTTTATCAGAAATCTCTCTTAAAATGAAAAATAAGGGTTCATTCGAATATCCGAAATAACCCAATATCAAAATTTCACAAGGTGTGTTCGAAAATACATATCCGAAAAACATTTTTGAATTTTCAATAGTGAAAATCATTACTATTAAAACATTAACTCTAGTGTCATACGTTGCCAGCTTATGTTTTGTCAATTAAATGTGTTAAATTAGCATTACTGTATCAAATGTTCTGGCATCATTTTACCGTTTTAGATTTACTGCATCACATGTGTTTTTACCATTTATTAATTTTGGAAAAATAATTTGGTCCTATAACCCAACCACGTCTCTTTAACTTATAAATGGCCCTATAAAAGCCAAAAATATATACATATTAAAGTTAGTTTGGAGCCCCACTCCGTCTTGAAAATCATTATTCATTAATATGGTATGGCAATAGAAGGCACAAAAATGGAATAGCATGGAAATATGAATGGGAGTGGAGAATAAACAAGTGAAGGCAGAGTTAATGGTTGATATAGAAAAGCCATGATTGATGTATGACGTTTGACGATTCAGGATTTTGGTCCTTTAACATGATGAATCAGTTTTATGATTTTAAAGTTAGTGCACTTTAGATTGCTCCAACTTCAAACACACTTTCATAAGTCCCATGTTAATATTTTACCTAAAAACCTTCTTTTCTTATTCCATCCCCACTTCCATCTTCCCATTGTCAACCATTAATCTCATTTCTACTTTTTCTATTGGGATTCTATAGCTCAACAACTACACTAACAAACTTTTTAACTCATATATATAATTGCTTTGAATATGCTAATTTTATATTTTTTGGTTGGCAAAATGGCCTGCCCTTTTAGGATGCCAATTTTCTACTACTTTTTTGGGGGATAGATTAGGTTTTAAACTCATATATTTAATGTATCGTCATTGTTATGCTTCGTTTTTTCTTTTAATTATTTTGCAAGTATAAACATTAACATAATTCTTTTTACAATTTTTAAATTTTAAAAGTCGTCGGTCCATCCCATACTACTCTTAGTTTTTTTGCAAGGAAAGTCAAAAATTTTAAGTCTCACACTCAATAATATTTGCTTCATACCATAAATAGGTGAGCATATCTATTTGTCGCCCCTAGTCTTTTTATATGATAGTATACAAAAATTAAGAATTGAAAATTTAATTTGGATGTCTAATATGTTTTATCTGTATTTTTTTATAGATCGAGTCAAGATTTTAGATATGTATTCTCTACTTTGTCTGTTTTATTTTATCTTTTTTTTTTTTACAGTGTATGAGAGACATAAATATAATTTTTTTACGACTCTTTAACTTGATGAAATAAAATTTCTAATTCATCATCTTTACTATGTCTGTCAATTTTAAAATTCATCTTATAGTTAGGGCGATTGATCTATCAATCCAATTCATCTTATAGTTAGGGCGAGAGATATAAAATATAAACTAAGATAAAGAAAAGATAAATAAAATACAAATAATTTTACTAATTAATGAATAAAAGGTGAATTATATATATATATATATATATATATATATATATATATATATATATATATATATATATATATATATATATATATATATATATATATATATATATATATATATATATATATATATATATATATATATATATTTGTTTAGTTCTCTTATAAAAGCAACTTAGTGTATATAGAAAGTTTTATTCTTCCTTTTAAGAATGAGCTTCAGAGAATCTCATCTCTAACACGGTATCATTCAATAGTATGATCATTCACGCTTCCTCTATCCATCTTCTTCTTCTTCCATGCACAACACTCCGATTGGCATGTACTGATTGGTGAGCGATTTGAGAATGGATCCTCCAGAAAATCAAGAATTGATTTTCAAAACTCCGAATCAAGCTCAAACCTTCTCTTCAATGTTCTCTAATTCCAGTTCCAATGGATCATTCAGACTGAAACTTTCAATCAAATTGCAAGACAACAATTATCTGCTATGGAATCAACAAGTGGAGGGTGTGATCTTGACCCAGAAAATGCACTGAATTGTTGTTAATCCTCGGATTCCTTAGAAGTTAAAAATAGCTCAAGATCGAGCAACAAGTATGATTTCTGACGAATACGGAGCATGGATAGTGGAAGGTTAAGCTATTTTTATCTGATTGTTGTCTATAATTTCTTAATCTGTATTACTTAGAGTGTTTTCTTGCAAACACACATATGAAATTTGTGATAAAATTCACAAGTATTTCAATTCTCAGATGAAATCTAGGGTTCGTCAATTGCGCATTGAATTGAAGTCTATAAAGAAAGGAAATAGGTCAATCACTGAGTTCGTTCTAAGAATTAAAGCGATAGCCAACTCTCTATTAACTGTGGAAGATTCAATTATTGAACAAGACCAAATCGATTCGATTCTTGATGGACTTCCTAAAGAGTATAATCCCTTTGTTATGCAGATGTATTGAAGCCCTGAATCCCCATAACTATGTGAGGTTGAAACTATACTCTATATCCAAGAACAACCATTGGACAAATTTCGTCAAGAACTTGCCGTTTCCCTAGTTGCAGCCGATCTTGCTCACATAAACCAGGACAGTAACAGCTCCAGAGGAGCATTCTCTAGTAATCGTGGTAGGAGAAATCACATTGCTAGAGGTCGAGAATGTGGTAGAGGTCGTGTCAACACAAGAAACCAACCAACATGTCAGCTGTGTGAAAAGTATAGACATGTTGTAGCTAAATGCTGACACAAATTTGATGAATCATTCATGCCAAACAACACTCCTGGTCCCAATTCAAATGCTGCAAACAACTCTTCATCTAAGCAGGATCAGTCCCAATACTCTACTTCCAAATTACAAACAATGGCCATGGTAGTCACCATAAGCCAACTTTATGCTTACATTCAAGAGTATTCCTTGCCATCTCAGCTAGAATCCCAAGCCTGGTCCGCTGACTCAAGTGCATCTCATCACATTACCCCATGTGAATCTCATTTATAGTTGAAAAAGCCTTATCTAGATCTTAGTAAAGTTTATGTTGGTAATGACCAGTGTCTTTCCATAAAATTTATTGGTTCAACTATGCTTTAATACAAATTTTCCTCTCATCCTAAGCTACTCCTAGATAAAATACTCCATGTTACCATCCATCACAAGAAACCTTTTATATGTTTCCATATTTTTTAGTGATAACAATGTAGCTTTTGAATTTCTGGCTAACAAATGTTATGTAAAATGTCAGGATTCTAAACAAATACTACTTGAGGGCTTCCTAGATGATATTGGTCTCTATTGTTTTCCCAAGCTGACCTTGGATATCTACAACACCAACTGCACAAATAAAATCTTAAACATCACTTCAGGAGTCCGAAGCTACATTGCTTCCAAGCCTGTTGTAGATAAGTCAAATTATTTTGATACTTTCACCCTGTGGCATCATAGGAAAGGGCATGCCAATTTTAATTTTGTCAAACAAATTCTTAAAATGTGTAACATTGCCTTTTCCAATAAACAACTTTGTCATTTGTGTAAGTTTTAAAATGTTGGTAAAACACATAGATTACATGCTGTAATAACTGATTTTAAATTGAGAGTCGTCACCCTTAATTTTTATCATAAGGAAGGGAATATAAAGGATAACCCTAATTTGGACAGAGATTCTAAGTTGTTGGACTCGTTCTTAAACGAAGGGAACGTGTTAGGCACTCTTCATCTACCTTGTTCACAAGGATACTCGGGTTTATATTTTAAGGGTTTAGGAAATAAGGTTTTAATTTTTTAATAGGGGAACTCGCCACGAATTTATTCGTATGCCTACGTATCCTCTTAGGAGGAATCATAATCTCAATTCATAGTTCGTAGTTGTTTGGTTAGTGTTTTTTATGGATTGTGTATAATTGCTTTTGAATTATCCTTGAACTTTGTCTGGATTGAAAATTGAGTGAGCGTAGACGCAGTTCACAGTTAATTTTGAAAGAAATTCTCCTTAATCCTTTTTATGAAAATATCTTGGATTTTGTTATGTTAGTAGAAAAATGTTTTGATCGTTGGTTAGCTATTTTAAGTTTCTTATTTTGATTAAAGAGTATGATAAGATACAGAGCGGGGGAGCCTGATAAAGTATCCTCATCACATGGTCTGATATTGGCCACGTGTTGCTCGTCATGAAGGATGCAAAGGGAGTATTTAAATTTTGGATGTTTTGATGTTTTGATATTGAGCAGTTAATTGATAAGGTGTTGAGCCAGCCAAAGAATACAGTGGATGTGTATCTACCAATCCTGTTATTTATAATATGTTTGAATTAATTTAATTTGAGAAGTTTAGAATTATGTACAATGTTAGTGATTATTAATCTAATTAAAATGATTACATAACTAGATTATTTACAAATAAAATTAAACCTAATAATAAGAGAACATTTTTTGTATTTTTTTTATAATTTATGACAATATTCACAAATAATCAATTCATCATAATGCAAATAAATCAATTCATACATTTATTTAAAATAATAAAGATAATAAATAAATAAATAAACGAACTCAAAATCCAATTAAATATTGTCATTGTTATATAAAAAAGGAAGAGAAAAATCTAACCTCAAATGTCTCTAGAAAGGTCACGTACAGGCAAAGTAGAATTTTATGACACTTTCTCAAATTAAATTAGAAATTAAACAACCTTTAATTATAATAAAGACTAATAATAATAATAATAATAATAATAAGAATAATAATTAAAATTAAAATAATAGAAAGAGTAGAAGGGGTGTGCGAATAGAGGAAGAAAGTACATGGCCCCAAAACTTACTACTACATAAAATCCTAATTTTCCTAACTACAAGATAAATTAATTAATTAAAAAAACTAAAATCAAAAATTTGTTTGAGAAAGAGTAGTCGCCCCCAAGTTACTAGTGCTCATTCCTTCATGTTTTTTTCTTTGATGATCTTTTCCGGTTCTATCTTCTTTTCTTTATTGATTTTTAAACCTGTTGTTACTGCAAATAGAAAAAGAAAAGAAAATAAGTTTTGTTGAACTAGAATGTTAGAATTGAAAATTGTTAGATAAAATAATTAGTAAAATTTTGTAAAAAAAAAAAAAGTAAATCAATAGATGGAAAAAAGTTAGTAATAATTAACAATATGAGTAAATCACAAAAATTAACAATGTTAGAACTGTTTTGCAAATTATTTGATGAAAAATAAAATAAAATGATATTGTTAATTGTGAAATTGGTTAGTGTTGTACCCCAATTTTTGCCCCTAATATTCCTCTATCATTTTATATCACCTCAATTATATCAAGATCACACTATGGTTTGGTTCTTCTCCCTATCTTTAGATTTGCTCATGAGGGATCACCAAGAACTTTGATTTGTATATTGTGATCATATTTGACTTATGTTGATTAACTTTTAACTAACAAATACAATGAATGTTTGATCTAATTGATGATACTATAGGTGAGGGCACAACACATTTCATCAGGTGGATTCATAGGCTCATGAGTTTATTTCCATGCCTTCTTCAACAAAGCTTCAATGAGATTCAAGCTTCATCATTGAGGATGCTTTAAATAAATGTCATGACAAGGTCTACTATCATTCATCATGCTTCAATTTCCAAAGGAAGTCAAAAGATGCAAGATTTGATTAAAGAAGTTTGACCTAATTGGACAAGTCCTTGATTCCTTGATCACAAGTGCATAACTCTCCCAATTCTTAATTTTTGGAAGTTGTTTTTGTTGCTATGATTTCTTATTATCATCCACAACAACTTATATTCACATGGAAAAAGTGATTGTGCAAGAAATATTATCAAAATTGAAAGGGGTTTCCAAGTTATTTTGGTGCTTTAGGAGCTGGGGTTTTGAACTTCTAAGGGCTATATCTTGCTCATCTTTTGAGACTTTTGAGTGATTCCAAAGATATGCTTCTCTTTAAAGGGTTATAAACCAATCACTTAAAAGGTTTCAAGCAAATTTTGTGTGTAAGATTCCTAATGATGGAGAAAGATTACAAGTCTTCTAGATAGGCCATCAAATTTCCTTATGTGACTTCAAAGGATCATAACTTGGTCAATTATTATCATATTGAGCTCATTCTTTTTTCAAAATGATCTTAAGTATGTTAAATTTAACTCTCTTTTTGGTCATAAGCTTGTAAATGATTGCAAGAGGCTTTTTGAGTTCAAAATATCATAGGTCACCTCATGGATTTTCATCAAATTCAAAAGATCATAACTTGTTCAATATTTGGATTTTTTTAGTGATACGAGTTTCACAATACTCTTTAAGGAGTACACTTCAAGCTAGAATTGATGATCAAAGCTTAATTTTGAAGGAAGACCTTGTTTGGAATCAAAATATTATAGGTCACTTTTGAAGAAAAACTTAGAATTTTTCTAAGTACAAAAAGTCAGCATCTTTTTCTCAACTTTGACTCACTCTTGGCACATTATAGAGATGGTGACCTCATCCTTCAAATGCTTCAAGAATTATGCCCTAAGACCCATTGAGCTATGAACATCATGGATTCAAAGATGGTACCTTGAAACTGAAGTTTTCTCCAAATTCAGAATTTGAAATTCATAATATGGCTTCTAATCACCAAATTTCCATGTGTTTTCCACTTAAACATGATTAGCAAATACGTTTGATTCATTTAGAGTGATAAAACGCATCATTTGGATGAGTTTTGATGCACATGTGGTCATACTTTCTTCATGATCACAGGTGTGCACGAACTCAAGGGAAATTGGATCATTCACCCCTCCTCTTGATTCCATTCACTTCTCCTATAAATACAGGCTCTATTCCACTCATTTTCTCAAGCTTGAACAACCAAAATCACTTTGTCAAACTCCCTCCATAACTCACTTTTTTGAGATTTAAAATTCCTCTTTTCTCCACTTTTCAATCTAATTTCTTCATTGATCATTCATCCTTGAACTTCACTTAAGTTAACAGAAGACGAATCAAGCCTTGAGGTGCCCTAAATCGTGCTAACCAAGTCCATTTACAGAGCAAGTTCATCTGACTTCGTTCAGGTAGTTTAAGGCGCCAAATCTTCTAACTCAAATTACTGGAATGGTCTATGATGTTCACTGATGCTTACTCTTAACTCAAATTTGGTGAACCAATGCATTTAATGCTTCTGATTTTTCATTTTAACATTTTCAAACCTCTCTGTTTTTTTCCAAATCGACTACATTGTGTTTTATATAATTTTTTTGCGAGTATATGGTTGTGATCGTCTCAAGTAGACGCATCTAATGGTACCACTATGAACGCGTAAATTTACAGATCCAAGGATCTTGGTTTTGCCCTATTTGCAGAAGGCTGTAGGTTAAAGACGACCTACGTGTCGTTCTTCAACCAATGACGCTCAGTCAATTGTTTTATTTTGATTGGTTGGACTTTCTTGTGTTACATGCGCGCGCCTTGACTTGGGTCCATGATACTCCTTCACCTCATATACATTAGATCTGCCAGAGTGTATAAGTGAAAGAGATCCAAGGCGCGTGGTTTTTCTGATTTGTTTTATTTTACAAAATTATTTTTAAATTTCTTTTATATTTAAAAATTCATAAATCTTTTATTTTTTATCCAAAAATTATGAAAAAATATACAAAAATACTTTGAATTATTTTTTACTTTATGAATATTTTTTCATATTTTTATTTTAATGTTTGATATTTTTCATAATTTGTGCATTGTTTGCCTTATTTTAATTGTTTTAAAAATACTTTCTGACCTTTTTAAATACTAAAAAAATTATGGAAGGATCTAATGACCTCTTGACAAATATTGGTGACCTCATTTTATTTTTATTTCTGATTTTACTATTTTCACAAATTTTAGTTTATTTTACTTATTTTCTTCAATTTTTAAAAATAGCTTCTGACTTTAAAAAGTTTTGAAAATTTTTGTCAACCTTTATTAAATCATGTTTGACTTCTAACTTTTTTTAGGATTTTTATTTGGTGTTTTAATATACTTTGTGTATTTTACCATTCATTTTTCTTTTATTAACCATTTAAACATTGTTTTATTTAAATATTATTTTATTATTTTTTATTTTGGTTCTGACTTAGACTTCATTTGGTGACAAATTCTTTAACCTTATTGGATCTTGGGTGTTGATAGGTTGAGAAACCAAATCCACCAAAATGGATGAATGATATTGATGATATTTGAAACCCTAATTTCATACAATGCACGACTTCCCTCTTCATCTTATCCCCTTCTCATTTATGCTACATGTTATTAGAGGATGATCTATATATCATCTCTCCAAACACATGGCACATAGATTGCTATTGATCGGCCTCAAAATAGGTGCGACTTCTATATAAGTCCACTTACGATTGCTTAACATAGCGCTAAATTTTGTCCCGATTCGAGAAATGATCATTTGTGGCCCAAACCTATGTTTGCAAGCCCAAATATGTTTAATTTGAAACCTTTAATCCAATAACCTTAAGATTCATTGTTAGGAGGCTTTGGTCTTATCAATCCTCTAATGAATCTCCATAAATTTTAGACTAAGTGATTCATTTAAACATCATTGGTCATTTATTGTTGCCTCGAGAATTTGAAATGAATGATATACTTTACAAAAGCAAATGAAACTTGTTATTGAGAGGCTTTGATTTTATCAATCTTCTAATGAGTTTTCAAATGCAAGTTTCAAGATGGTCATTCAACTAACCTCTAATTTCTAACTCACTAACAATTAACTTTTATTTTTATGCTTTTTACTTTATGCTTTTACTTTAAGCACCATTTATTTTAGCATTTACATTTCATGCTATTTTCACTTTGCTCACTTGAGCATTTATCTTTATGTCATTTTCATTTTGCTCACTTGAGCTTTTCATTTTCTTTTTGAAGATACCTAATAATCAACTTGAACAATAAAAAACGTTAATGCTACTTGGACTATTTGGTTACTATCCTTGGCATTTTGGAGTTGTGGACTTCTTGGACTTAGGATTAGAGACATTGACTACCCTTGAGACCTTGTGACTTCTATTGTTATTTTGTCTAGAGTTCTTGAGATTTACCCTGAGACATTGACTTGTTTGTTTTCTTTGTGTGCAGGTTATTCATATTATATGTTTTGTCTGTGATTGGGAATTCATCTGTATACAACCGTTACTCTGCCCAATTTTTGTGAAGATTTAATGCATTTGAAGCTTAGTTTTCTTAAGAGGTTTATTGTCTTTGCTTGTTTGGTTTTAATCTAAAGGATGAGAATTCTACATTGACTCATTGCGTCAAGTGTTGGCTTCTTGTTGATTAGATGGTTCTTTTCCCTAGATTTTACCTTATGCCTTAGGATAGTTCCTTCATCTCCTTCCATCTTCTTTAATTTCAAAAATCT
Source organism: Vicia faba (assembly GCA_948472305.1). NCBI lineage: Eukaryota > Viridiplantae > Streptophyta > Magnoliopsida > Fabales > Fabaceae > Vicia > Vicia faba. Next base: position 1,684,057,246 of record OX451737.1, on the reverse strand, counting down.
TCTCCCTCCTTTTCAAAACTATTCTTGTTTTCTAAACTTGAACCGCTTTCGCAATAAACTTGGAATTAGGTCCATGCATTTTCAAAAAAACATTTTCTTAATAAAATTTTAAACAACTTAATCATACTTTGACATTTTTGTGATAAGAGTAAAAGTCAATCAATCTCATTCAAACCATTTTTCCATTTTGGCTTTTTACTTAAACTTTTCTCAAAATATTAGACTCTTGTCAATCCTTGTAGTGATGTAAGCTACTATACTTCTATGATATATAGTGAAGCGAGATATTTTCCACTTGGGTGTTGAGCGAGGCTTGTTGATTTTAAAATCCAATCCATACCCTCCATTTTGAGATGATGCAAATTCTCCTTTCTCATAATCATGGGTAGTAAGTATGTTCTTCCACTCGGATAAGATGATGATGTCTCTTCTCTTAAAATTAACCAACACACCTGTGTTTTAAATTTTTTAATGGTGAACTACGAGTACCCTGATCTCCTATTGCACGAAAGGTGGTACGTAGGCACTAAAGGTTCACAACCGCGGAAGGTGCAAAAATTGTAAAAAATACTTATTTTCCCATCTCCACCATCTATTTTGTATACAACACTTATAGCCAAAATACACGAATTTTCAAAGAGATTCCTGCGGAGTGCTGTAGATGTTTAGGGTGCTAATACCTTCCCTTTTCATAACCAACCCCCGAACTTAGATTCACTCCCTCTGTTTTTTGGGTTACTCGCTCTTTTCTCGTTCATATGGAAACAATAAAGCACGGTGGAAATTTTTATTTGATCTGTGCAAGTCAAGTCAATCTGATGGCTTAGTCTCAACATTTCTACCGTTACAATTAGTATGAAAACAAAATTAAAAAAATTAGACAACAATCAGATAATATCAAGGGTGACCTCATATTTAATTATTGGCCAAAATTATTGATAGAAATATGATTCGCCATTATCCGTTAAAGACAACAACAGGGTTTGTGTTCAAGACAAAAACTCTGGAATAAACCAAAAAGAAAAATGCGTAGAAAGAGAGTGAGAAATTATGAGTGAGTGTGGATTGGAATTTTCAAGAATTGTTGATATCCTAATAGTGTGAAAGAGTGACCTATTTATAGTGATAATTAGGTCAATAAATTAGGAAATAAAATTGATTGGCCAATCAAAATTTTCTTGGTCAGTAAGCTAACAAATTAGAGATTGAGTATGACATGAAATGACACCATTTGACCAATAAGAACCAATTAATGATAAAAGACAATATTTTTTATATTTATTATAATTATTGCACTCAATTTTGATAAAAAGTGCATAAAATCAAATGATAATTATTTTTAAAAATACCTTAATTATAAAAACAAAAATAATATTTAATTAATAAAAAAAGACTTTTTATGGTTAAAAATATAAATAGTTAGTAATAAATAAACAAAAAATATCCAAAGTGCACCAAATGAGATTTGAACCCATGACCTCATACTTGCAAGCTTCATTCTTTACCAATTGTGCTATCTAGTTTATTCAATATGGAAATGCAATTAAAAGTATATGGAGACGAGTAAGTGTTTGTTATATTTTTAAAAAATATAAATAATTTGAAATAAATTATCATATTTTTAAATAGACTTTGAGAAGAATATTTATAAAATCCTAAAATATTAGTGTAATAAACCAAAAGAATTTTAAAGCCAAGTTTGAAAATAATTTTGACCGTAGCACCGGGACGGACAAATTTGGGGTATGCCATATGTCTTATCTCTTCTAATGTTTATAATAATGCCTTTGATCTAATTTATTCTGATTTGTGGGGTCCCTCACCCCATCCTTCTAGTTGTGGCTATATATATTACATAGCCTTTGTTGATGCTAACACTAGGTACATTTGGCTCTACTTTTTAAGACAAAAATTTGAAGCCCTACACGCCTTTAAATTCTTTCACTCTTTTGTTAGAACTCAATTTAAGACTACTATTAAGTTTGTGCAGACTGATTTTGGGGGTGAATTTAGGTCATTTACAAACCTCTTAGATAACCTAGGCATTAGTCATATACTCTTTTTCTCTCACACTTCCCATCAAAATGGGATAGTGGAAAGAAAACACATGCATATAATTGAAATAGGGTTAACCCTGATGGCTCATTCATTTATTCCCTTGATATTTTGGGATCACAGTTTTGCCATTGTTGTTCACCAGATTAATAGGTTACCCTCATCTTATCTATCACTCTATTTCTCTCCTTTTCGTGCTATGTGTGATAAACATCCAGACTACAAAACTCTAAGAGTCAATGGGCACTCTTGCTTCCCTTTGTTTAGACCATATAACAAAAACAAGTTCTAGCATAGAAGTCAATAATGTGTGTACCTAAGTGTGTCACCCCAACACAAGGGTTTCAAATGCTTAAGTAAAGAAGGAAAAATATATATCTCTAAAGATGTTGTGTTTCATGAGAAAATCTTTCCCTACTTTCAGCTACTCTCAGAAGCCTCCCATCCTACTCGCACATGTGACTCTAGAACCATGCCGTGTCCCTGAAATACTCTCAGGTCCCTACATCCTCTTCACATAAGATTATGGTGCCTGCTACAAATAATTAAAACCACATCAACATTCCTTCTCCCTTACATACAAATTCTCCTAATCTGAGTACTTCTGTCAATCAAACCAAGTCACAAGATCCCACTTCCAACCATGTTATTCACAACTATAATGACAACTCAATTCCACCCGAGCCTCAAGATCCCGAGCATAATCTCACAACTGGATAACATAACCCAAATTATTCCTCAAATACTGATCTCCATGCCTCTGACAAGTCTAATCTGCCCTTTAACATTTCTCATGACTTTGACAAGTCTAATCCGGCATGCAACATTAACACACCTACAACCACACATTATTTAGAGGATAATGTCTCTCTTCCCAACTCTACTTTTCACACAGGACAAAGTTCTAGCACTGCTCCCACAAGCTCTAATCAACCTTTAAATCTACCTTCATCTGATATGTCACTATCACCATCAACTCATAGCACTAAGCATGATGGTCCACATCTACAAAATGCTCATCCTGTGCTTACTAGAGCTAAGACAGGCAAGTTAAAACCTAAAGTGTTTGTAGCTCAAATTCGCTTTGTCCCAACCAGTGCCAAACAAGCTTTAACCATACCTAAACGAGCCTCTGCTATGAAAACTGAGTTTAATGCCCTCAAAGCTAATGGGACTTAGACTCTTACCAACTTGCCCGCACACAAAAAAGAAGTAGGGTGTAGGTGGGTTTGAAATTTAAATAAAACTCGGATGGAAGCATACAAAAATATGAGGCTAGGTTGGTTGCCAAAGGTTACCACCAAGAGCAGGGATTCAATTTTAATGAAACTTTTTCCCAGTTATCAAAACAACCACAATCAGACTCATACTCACCCTTGACATTACCTATAAATGGGAGATTTAACAAGTAGATGTCAACAATCCTTTCTTAAATGGCCTTCTCCAAGAATAATTATACATGACTCAGCCTCCTGGGTTCATCCACTCTGACAAATATTTAGTTTACAAGCTCAACAAAGCTATATATGGTCTCAAACAAGCCCCAAGGGCTTGGTATAAGAAACTTGCTCGATCCCTACTGTAGTTTGGTTTTACTCACTCTAGGTTTGATCACTCACTCTTTGTGTACAACAAATAAGGTATATCTCTTTATGTACTTGGATATGTGGATAATATACTAATGACTGGTTCTAGTTCATCTATGATTCACACACTGATCACCAAAATGCACACTGAGTTTGCACTAAAGAAGTTGGGCAAGCCTTCTTCTTTTCTAGGAATTGAAGTCAACTCCCATAGAAATGGTTCTTTACTTCTGACTCAGTCCAAGTACATACGAGATCTATTGTTAAGAGCGAAAATGGTTGATGCCAATGGTGTTCTAACTCTCATGCTAAGTAATTGCAAGTTGAGTAAGCATGGTTTTGCTCTCTTTTCTAATCCTTCGTTATACAGATCCATTGTGGGTACTCTATAATATGTCACTCTAACTAGATCTGACATAACCTTCAGTGTAAACAAGCATTTCAATTCATGTCTTCACCTTTATATACACATTGGCCAGCTATCAAAAGAATGCTAAGGTATCTCAGTGGCACTATCTCACATGGTTTGCTACTATCTCCTTCTCTAGATGCTCCAAAATTCTTCCTCAGAGCCTACAGTGACTCTGACTGGGTGAGTGATCTGGATGATAGACGATCCACTTCAGGTACTTGCATTTTCTTTGGCCCCAATCTCATCTTTTGGAGTTGTAAAAAGAAATCTCTTATTGCTCGCTCAAGCATCGAGGCAGAATACCGTGTCATTGCACACACACCACCTCTGAATTATTTTGGCTAGAATCCTTTCTAAGTGAACTTGGTGTTCTCTTTCACACACCAACTTTATTGTGTGATAATATGAGCGCTATACCGCTGTCCCACAATCCTATTCTACACGCACACATTAAACATATAGAATTGGATATTCACGTTATTAGAGAACATGTTGTTTCCATAAAAATCCTTATCCAACATGTTCCTACTATAGCTGGAATTGCAGCCACACCAATAAAACCTCTAGGCACTACTGCATTTCAGGACTTAAGATCCAAGCTCAAAGTCACGACTGCAACACTTCAGAGCTTCCAGTCCAAGTTCAAGGTCCCAAATGAAGATCACCTCCTTTGAGCTTGCAGAGGAGTAATAGAGATATGCAGCATTACATTTTCCATCTATCATGTCTCAACTTATGTGTATGAGTTAACAATGTTAAATGGTGTTCATTGATGGACTGTTAGAAGTTAATTAGTTGTGAGAGTTAACTATAGTTTGTTCATTACTGTAATATGGTAGGAGAACTGACTGTTATACTGGTTTTGCATTTTGTATTTGCAAATGTTGCGGTAAGAAAGAGTCTCCATCGAATTTTCTTTTATCCAACAAAGGAAAGGGTGAAAAGAACAAAAAAAGACCTTTCGAGAGTTTTTTCTGAGTAAGGGGGATGGATTATTGAAAGGGAAGGTGTTAGCACCCTTTCCATCTGTAGTTATCTATGGGCTCTTAGATGCTTAGCTCATTTTTGAAATACCTTGTGTTTTTGTGTGTTTTTGAAAAGTATTTTGAAATTTCATAGCGAGGCAGTTGGCTTTATTATAACTCTTGTATCAGTCCTCGAGAGTGTTCATAAAGCGTTTTTGAAAAGGTTTTTGAAAATTGTTTTATGTAAGTGTAGAAAGTTTGTTTTGAGCATAACATCTAGGAACTATCTACTTTACTCGAAAGGGTCGTTCTTTTCCTTCTTTCCTTTAGACAGTGCTAGCCTACTATTAGTGAGTAGGTATCCCTAGTCGTTTGAATGTATGAGGGACATTCAAAGGGATGCTTTATAGTCACAAAGGCAACTGGGCAAGAAACCTTAGTAACTACCCTAGGGTTTTAAGATCATTTTTTACTGAGGAAACGTCAAGAGGATCATCGAGGGACTTATGATCTTTTTAAACCAGATGGTAGCCAATAAAATCTCTCAGGTTTTGAGAGTTGTGACTCTTTTCTGAAAGGTAACCAAAGTGGGAGTACCCTAGAGGTGTGTGTGTACGAGTGTGTTTGTATTCAGTTATTTTTATATTTGCATTAGGTTTGCTAGCGATTTATTTTATTCTTGCCATACAATCCTATTTACTAACAGTAATATTGTACAGAAAATATAAAGTGCGGAAAGAAAATCCTATGCTATTATATCCCATGAGTAGTTACAATATTTAAAGAAATGCGAAAAGATAAACTAAATATTACAAAATCAAATATGTGACCTATACACTCTCTCTAGAATTTAAATAACAAAAGAAAAATAGAAAAACAAAAAATGAGAATAGCTTGTTGTGATACGGTGGGAGAACTTACTTGAGGTTTCGCGTTTCGTCGCAAATGTTTCGGTTTAGCAAGAGTCACCACCGACTTTTATTTTATCCAAAAGGAAAGGTAAAAAAGCACAGGAAAGACCTTTGAGATATTTTCTTGAGTTTGTGGGGTAGATTATGAAAAGGGAAGGTGCTAGCACGCTTTTCATCCATGGTTATCCATGGGCTCTTAGTTACTTGTTTAGATCACTTGCTTTGCTTTTGCAATTGTTTGAAATGGTGCTTTGTGTGGTTTTGAAAATATTTTGAAAAGAGGCCATCGTTTAGGCAATCTTTGTAATGATTCTCGTTTGTAAGAATGTATACAAAGATGTTTGTCTTTTTGAAAATGTTTTCAATGTTTTTAAAGTTGTTTGGAAAATGTTTTGAAATGTGTGTGTTTGTTTTGAAAATAGCAAGGATGGTTTTCAAATTGATCAAGTAACTAGAAGCATTCTACCTACTCAAAAGTCTTTCTTGTACATTTTTATTCCTTTGACATTGTTGATTTACCATTGATTTGGTAAACAACCCTATCTTTGGACGTTAAACGGGACGGGTGTGAGTCATCGTATAACCATGATAGCAATGTTGCTAAGTATCTTGGCATTTTTTCCGAGGGACCAAGATCATTTGTTTTTAGGCAACCTTGTCTAGCATCATCGAGGGACTATGATCTTTTGTTTTTGTTTTGTTTTGCCAAGATACTTTGCATGCACACCATGACCATTTTTAAGGCAACCAAGTGTGTGAAACCCTAAGGAGTGCTTGTGTGCAATGTGTGTCATATTACATGCTTTTGTTTGTCTTGGATTAGGTCATATCTATTTGTTTGATTTTTGTCTTATCATGCAAAACCTAGTTTTACTAAACATGGTATAATGCGATAAATTGCGTAAAATAAATCTAAGCTATTATAACAATTATTATGGGAGGGGGATACAAGTTTTTGAATGGGGATATTTGCACAAAATAAAACCCTAAAATACTATTACAACCAAATTGAATTATTGTACAAGATAAATAAATATTTAAATATTTAAATATGCAAATAAAATGTATTTATGCAAAATATTTTGTAATTGTTTTATGTATGAAAAAATAAAATTATTTAAGTCCTAAAAAATAAGAAAAATAACATTATTATTTTTGAAAGGGGAAACCCTAATTTTTGATTTAAAAGAAAACATATGTATTATATTATTATATTTTGTCCATTTTTGTACAAGAAATAATAAATAATATTATTAACAAATATTAAAAAAATAAAATATGTATGAAAATAATATTTTATGTGTGAAATAATAAAATAAAAATATATAGTATTTTAAAATTGTATTTACAAATTTATTTAAGAAAATAAAGTTCCATTTATTCTAGTAAACTATTTTATTATGCAAAAAATAAAATAAAAATAAAATAAAATGCAAAAAGTTAAGAAAATTATTTTTGTGATTTTTAATGTTCAGAAAAAAATTATTAAAATCAATAAACATAAAAATATGAGAAAATATAAAAAAAATAAACAAAATAAGCAAAGGGGGTGCAAATATCAAGTCAGGGGGGTATGGGAAGTAAAACAGAAGACCCAATGCGCCAAGGCCCAGATCACCAGTTTTGTCCCTGTCCTTGGCTTCTTCCATGCGCGCGTTTCTGCCTTCACACTGTAACTTGCTATTCTTTGCACAAAAACAAAAACTTATAACACAAAAAATGTAGCTTGTGATCTCACGATTCCAATGATATAAAATTTGTAAACTAACTCTCAAAGATCAGAGAGAATTTAATCACCCCTAATTTCTAACCTAGTTTTTTCAGTATGTTCAACAATCAAATTCTCTTAGCTCAGTTAATATAAATGACAACTATGCATATGTACAGCTTCACCATGCTAGAGACTACATTTTTGCTTCACAAATCGTGGTTTGAGGATGCCTAAATAGAGAGATAAAGTTTTGAAAAATACCTCCTTCGGCTGGATTTGGATATGGCAATGTGGGGACTTTGAGTGAGGCCTGAGGATCGTGTGAGCTTCCTTGAAGTTCCCTCAAGCTATTCCAATGCTTAGCTTGCCTTGAGGATGCTTGAAACTCCCTGTAGAAGTCAAGCTGGAACCTTCCAAAATGAAAATGGTGATGTATGAAATAGGGCTTACAGAACCAGGACAAGGGCTTGGATAGTTTGGATATGATGTATGGAAGGTGTTTGAAGTGTTGAATCAAGAAACGCACGAGCCAAAAATGAAATGGCAAGGGTTTTGCAGAAACTGGCAGTTTGGGCAGAAAAATGGAGTTTTTTGGTTTTTGAGGGTTTCATATCATAAGCCTTCGTGTTTTTGCTTCAGATAAGTTTGTCAAATTTTTTAGAATGAAGCCAAGTTCACCCTTTATCAGATGTACAAGTTCTCTTGACTTTTGCAACTTTTCTTGCTTTTGAAGAAAAGTGAAATGACTTGTGCCAAAGGCTTGTACTTGCTAGTTCTAAGGCTGTAAGGAGTTGGTATGATTTTCCTGATATCTGTGGACATTGCTTGTGACAAAAGAACAGGTCCAAGGCTCAAGGATAGCAAAGTTGCAAAAAGCTTGCTTTATGAAAATGGCAATGTACCCTTTATGCCATTTATGGATTTATTTCTTGTACAATGCTCTAAAGGTCAAAATAAAGCCATTATTCATTGAGTTAGCATTTAATTATGGAGTGTAGAATGAGTTAGGACCTGTAATGCAAGGTACAAGCATGCTTGAATCAGATTTGCAACTTGATCTTATGTAAAAACGGCTTGAACAAAAGTGACAAAATGCCAACTTCTCTTCTTCGATTCTCCCTAACCACAAATGATCTTGGAGAGTTCTTGGACATTTTGGAAATATTGCAACATGCTCTACAATCCATATTTGAAATAAAACTTGATATATCTTTTGGAACTAGCTGAAAAGTTTCCATGAAGTTAGGTCAAAACCTGCCTAAACTAAGGCAAAATTTCACTAAGTTATTTAGTTTATGGACCCCTATTCACAAAATCATAACTTGAGATCCAAGCATCGTTTGGGAAAACTTTGTGAATAAAAGTTGTAGATTTCATGGAGGACTACAACTTTCATGTTGGAAGTTTTCTTTGAATCCAATTGAATCATGTTGAAAAAGTTGGGAAAATTTGGGAAAAAATAAGAAATTTTCTATACTTCGAAAAATTCTAAGTTATGAAAAATTTCAAATTAAAACCCTAATTTGCAATTTTAGGTTTCTTGGTCAACAAGATTCACATTTTGACATATCTTGATGAATTATGACCTTTGGCACTTGATTTTGACCAAAAAGTCAAAGTTTGACTTTTCAATGCACAGTTGACTTTTGATCAGTTGACTGCAAAATTCATCTGTCAATCCAATGCATTTGAGATCTTTTGAACCATGTGATTAGGTCAATATGATGCCATTGAGTCCTTGGAATCATATTTGAACCCAATTGGTCATTGGCTAGGTTAAAAATCAGAAATTGCCCTCTCAGTCAAAACCCTAATTTTGACCATTTTGCCCTTTTGATGATCTGATCAAATTTCTTGAGGAGTTGTGATCCAAACTTGATCAAATGGTACATAGGAGTCTAAAATGTTGTTGTGGATAAAAAATTATGAAGTTTTACTGTAAATTGGCCATGGTTGACTTTTTCCTCAATACAACTGATTTTTAGGTCAACTGTCCAATTGACTGGTCAAAAATGTGGTTCAAGGCTTGAAACTTGGTATGAACAAAATTAGGGGTCCAAGATGGTGTATGAAAGTCACATGAAGCATTGATGGTCCAAAAATCCTTGTGCAAACTCAAATCCTAATTTCAGGTTATCAGTACAAGGAGATACCTTGAGCTGACCAAACCCTAATCTTGTCTTGAGTCCAAGAAGTCTTGTGAGGGAAATCTTGATAAATGAGAGGAAAAATTTTGGGGTACAACATTTGTTTAGAAATAAAATCAAATGTCCTAAAAAGCCTAAGTATTAAAAATATTTTATGTATTTTTTTATTTATGAAAAGAAATTGAAAGTAATTAAATCTTAAGTCTATTAATTTTAAATAAGAAAGCTAGTCAAAGTAATTTAATTAATCAGCTAACAAAAGTAATTAAAAAAAACTAAATCTAATTGTGTGAGATTTGCAAAGGCTGAAATTTGCAAGGGGTATGTTTTATGTTCATAACGCAGCATATTAGACCTGCAACAATTTTGTTAGAAAAGAAAAATGTAAGATCTGGGTATCGAACCCTGGTCCTTTCCAGTATATTCATTCCCCTTCCCCAACTGAATCTGCTTGCCAATCGTTATTACAAATGAACATGCAAATATATATGTAAAAATAACATTAATTCCATATTTCAAAGAAAAGGCCGTGCCCACTAATATTCGAACCAGCTATGCATGGAATCATCCCACCATAGCCAACCTTTTGATTGTACTCTCTGATGGGCTCAAAATTGAAATGAGGTTTGTGACATGTCTATCCTTTCATCATGAGCATGCACAAACACGTTAGAACAAACAAACTACCTAGATTGAGAAAATAAAATTCGAAAATATACCTATGGTCAGTATACATGGATCTATGGTGTTGGAGATGCCCCTGGAGATCTCAGGATCAAGGTGTGATTACTAGTTTTGACTTAAAGGTGCCTGGAAAAATGTGTTTCGATTGGGACACTTTTGGATCTTTTTTTAGCAATGTAAGGTAATATATGTGTATCCTCCTCTGACTTGTGTTGGTGTCTTGTATTTATAGGAGGTGTGAGGTGAATGGAAATGGCAGGGGAAAGCCATTAACCAGGCTTTGAAGGCAAAAATCATACAAATTAAAGGATTGCCATTTTTGATAAATTCCTACCCTTTTGGGTTTTGGGATGAACCTGGACATGTTTCAATCCCTGACTCCTTCGAATGACTCTAGGCCTCATCATTGTGGCCTCTTCGATTGAACCACTATCGGCCTTAGTAGCCTGATCTGAAACTTTTCAACTAGCCCAACCGAAAACTCTTTTCTGGCCAGTCGAAGCTTCTTTTGGTACCTCCTTTAAATGTAATTATGCAGGAGGCTTGGGCTTGGCCGCATGTAGGATTTTGGACATCAAGCATCTTGGACCAAGACTCATAATAAAACAAACTGGTTTCCCATAATTATGTGTATCCTTCGAATGGACCACATGTATGTCCTTTGAAGGCACTATTTGTGTGTCCTTCGAATGGACCAAACGTATGTAATTCGAAGCCACCATTTGTATGTTTCTTCGAATGACCCTTTGGAACGTTTCTTTGAATGGACCATACTATGTGTCAAAGTGTACAAACTATGTTGAGGGGTTTTAGAGGTGGAGTCAGAGCAGGCCTGAAGATAGATATTTCCCAGTCGAAGCTTGCATGTAGATAGCCATTGCTTTGTGAATATAAGGCAAGTTGAAGGGGCCTTTGCCTTGTGGATCAAAGGAAAGCATGAAGAGGCCTTTGCCTTGTGGATCAAAGTCAAGTTGAAGGGTCCTTTTCCTTGTGGATCAAAGGCAAGCATGAAAAGGCCTTTGCCTTGTGGATCGAAGCCAAGTTGAAGGGGCCTTTTGCCTTGTGGATCGAAGCAGACACGCAAGAGACCAATGCTCAAGCAAAGCTTACATGCATGAGGCCACTACTTTGTGAATCAAAATAAACATACAGGAGGCCACTACTGGTGAATCGAAGCAAACATATAGGGGGCTACTACTGGTGAATCGAAGAAAACTTATAGGGGGCTACTGCTGGTTAATCGAAGCAAACCTGTAGGGGGGCATATGCCCAAATGAAGCTTGTGGACCCAAGCTTGCTCGAAGGGGACCCAATGCTCAATCGAAGCTGGTGGACCAAAGCTTTCTCGAAAGGGACCCAATGCTCAATCAAAGCTGGTGGACCAAAGCTTTATCGAAGGGGACCAAATACCCAATCAAAGCTTATGAATCAAAGCATGATCGAAGGGGGCTCAATGCTCAATCGAATCTAGTGGATCAAAGCTTGATCGAAGGGGACCAAATGCCCAATTGAAGACTTTGAAACAAAAGTTTTCTCAAAGGATTTTAGATGCACAATCGAAGCTTATGAATTAAGGCTAACTTGCTCCTCTTTGATTTGATGCCTGAAAGCCAAAAATCCAATTGTACTTGTGCAAACTTGCCCTTTTGAAAATCTTTGTATGAAAATGCCTTGAGAAAAAGGGAGGCCAAATTTTGGGGTACAACAGCTGCCCCTGTTCAAACTTCTTAAACCTGAAGATTTAGATTGGCTTGTTTGCCTTTCGTGATTTGAAGGTGGAAGATGATTGAACACTAGAGTGCCCAGAAATTTGCACTCGATGATGTGATGGTTAATTGTGTAGGGAATGGGCTTAAAGATTCCATTTGGAGAAGATGACTGAGAGTTGTTGGAGATGGGCTTAGAGATGCCATCCAAAGTAGATGTTGACTTCATAAGAGGTCTCTTTGTGGGGATTCCTGTTCCTGTTGTCTGAGGAGGACTCTGCTGGGGAAAATTGATTTATGTTGTTCTCTTGCTTGAAGAAAACTCTATGGGGAATAGATTCTAGGAGCTTTAGTTATCCATGGCTCTACTGAGGAGTTATCTCTGGACTAGAGAGATGAAAGTTTGTTGTTTTCTGGTTGGAATCTAGGCTTCAGGTAACTTGATAGGGAGAATGAAATTAACTATTTTCTAGAAATGAAAATTTGATTATACCCTGAGTATCCATCAAGCATACTCATGTATTCGAAGCCAGTGGCAGAATCGACAAGCATTTCCGTCACATGCATTGGATATTCATCTTTGGGTGTTGCAGCATTTAAATCTCTAAAACCAATGCACACCCTTAAGGTACCATTTTTATTTATAACAGGTGCTATATTTTCAATCCATTCGACATACCTGGTTGTTCAGATGAACTTGCATCTTAGCAGTCTTTCAACTTTTATCTTGATCTTCAACAAGATATCTGGTGCAAAACGCCTTGGAGTTTGCTTGACAGGCTTTTTTCCAGGCTTTATTGGTAGTTTAAGCCCTACCAGTTCCCTGTCGAGACCAGAAATTTCATCATAATCCCATGCAAAGCAGTCTTTGAACTCTTTCAATAATTAGATTATTTCGATCCCGAGCTCTGGATCTATCTTCGTGCTAATGTATGTTGGTCTTTTCACCAAACCTTTGCCCAAGTCTATTTCTTCCAAAGGATCTTGTGCTAGATTTTAACATTGTTCGCCAACAAATCCTTTTTAAAACCCAAAGGCTCATCATCATAGATGGCATCTAGCCTCTGGTTTTGCATTTCTTCCTCCTTCGCGTCAGGTGGTTCTGGTTTGAAGTCTTTCTTAGGACCTTCTGGAAGAAATACTTGTTCATTGGCTTCAAGAGCCATGTACTTAACTTCAGCCTCTAAGGCCGCTATCATTCTACTTTCGGCTACATATGCCAAAATCTTTTGTAAAGCTTGTGATTCAGTCATCATCACCAAATTCACTCCCCTAACCTGTTGGCCGTATGTCGTCAACTCCTCCATAGTCAATGTTTGATAAATCTTCTCTATCCCACTGGAAACCATGGTTGAAATGCAGGTAGAGGGAGCAAAAGGCATTTGGCGCTGGTGCCAAATCTAACTCAGGAGGATTGCACGGCCCTATGTGAGCCAAGTTTCTGTCGAAGCTATTTTTCCAACGTTATTAACTTCACCCAAGTAATAACTTTGGTCGGCTTCAATATTCTCTACGATGCCATCAGGGCGCCAAATTGTAACCCGTTGATGCATCAAAGATGGAACTGCACCTATGCCATGTATCCACTCTCTACCTAAGAGTAGATTATAGTTGGGCTTCACTGAAATAACCATGAACATAGTTGGTCGAAGTATTGTTCCCACCTTGAGGTCTAATTATATCACCCCCATAGTAGTTCCAATACCTCCCTCATAGTTCCATAGAGCCATGTTGTGGGGTTTGATATCTTCATCTCCCTTGCCCATTTTCCTCAGCATAGATTGGGGAATTATATTTATTGTAGCCCCACAATCAAACAAAATCTTTTTGGTTGTTATTTCCCCTATATTTGCCCTTATGAACAAGGGTTTGAGGTGATTTTTCATCGCCTCAGTAGGTGGATTGAAGAAGGCATTTTACTCTTCGATGCAACCATTATTCATCATATAATAGCACACCGGCCTATGTTTGGCCATTTCCTGTTCGACCTCCTAGTCGGTCTCTTCGACTTCAACTTGGCGGTCATACTCTCTGGGTAGTACTGATACTACATTCACCATAATATCTAAAGTAGCATCAGATTCAGAATTACCTTCCTCGTCTGATTCACCTTGATCTGTCCACTCCAATATTCTAGTAATTGGTTTCCTTTCCAAAGGATTTCTTTGTTTGCCTTTGTCCATTCTTTATGGTACGTTGGTGCTTGACTCTGGTTGAGGCTCCTCTATAGCCTCTCTCTCGGCTTTTTTCCGTCTTTGAAATCTTCTCCACTGGGAGAGAGACATAGGGTTTTTCCCCTTATAGTTGCTCGACACATGAGCCACTTTGTTTGTTGTTGTAGTTTGGAACTCCTTCCTATATGCCAAGGATGACCCTCTTGGCACATCGAAAGTTCGCCATTTCTCCTCACGTGGCCTTTTTTCTTTGTTGTTTTTATCCAAGTGTCCACGAGGATACTTGTTGGAGGCCTGAAAGTTGATGGCCTCTTTACCTGGTTCATTGATCCTTTTTGATATCCTCTTTTGGGATCATATCTAACCTCAAAAACCATGTGGGGTTGGCCATTGGTGGCCCATTTCTCCTTCACTGCCCTTATGCCCTGTATGTGTTCTATGGCCTTTTTATCTAAGATGGAGCATCATCTTGGGCACAACATAACTTCAAACTTCTTCTTCTGGCATCATTGCAGAAAATCAGCCAGATTCTCAGTCTCTTTAGGAAATGCAGTTTTATTCACTTCCTCTTGTCTAATGGCTTCCTCTGAAGCCTTTGCCTCAGATACTTCGACCATATTGACTTCTACGTTGCTCTTGGCAGCGAGATTCATCTTTTTCATTTTGGCTTCAAGGTCCTTTGTCGAACCCTTGACGACAGCCAAATAAGAGCCTGCAGTAGTCCTTTTGTTTGAGTCTTCAGTAACTCCTTTGCTTAGGCCTTCAGTAGCCTCTTTGTTTAGGCTTTTAATAGCCTTTTTGTTTAGGCTTTCAATAGCCTTTCTCACCCCCTCGACAGTCTTTCTAGAGATGTTCCCAATGAAACTGCCAAAAATCGGCATATTGACGAAGTCTTCAGAAGATTCGACCATGTTGATGCCTGCTGGCTCAGCATAGTGGGCATCAGCTCTCAATGGGTTTGCATTAATTTTCATTGGAGGTTTTTCCAGCAAATTTGAGCCTGCTTTCTTTGATCGCTCCTTGAACGAGATCCCTGAAAAGAAAACATTGTGAAGTTTTATGGCCCAAGAAATTACGATACTTACAAAAACCTTTTTTCTTTCTTTGTTCTAAAGGATGCATTTTTCCCCCTGGGGGCACTATCATTTGGCCATCTTTAACTAACAAGTCAAATATCTCGTCACATTTTGTGATGTTGAAACTATATGTTTTCTTTGGGAATCTATCACTGGTCTTTTCAGACTTGATAGGATTCTTCCCATCTGAGGGCATTAGCAATCTACAAGAGTATGGTGGCCCTTGCTTTAATTCTGCTAAATGTATTTCACTTTCTTCGACAACTATAGGATCACTAGATGTCTTTGGATCGTCATCATCCATTTCGACATAGGCTACCCTTTCTCTTCGATGAGTCTTAGTTGCTTTATCTTTTTCAATTTTAAGACGTTATACCTGTCGAACTCTATCAGCCAACTGGGCCATATCCCTCAGGTATTGGGTATCTAGTTTTTTCCTAATAGAATAATCTAGGCCCCCTGCAGCCATTTCGACCAATTCATGCTCAGGCACTTGTGTAAAGCATCTGGCTTTGAGCAGTCGAAATCTATTTAGATATTCGTCTATTGGCTCGGTGAATCTTCTTTTCATGCTAGCCAATTCTTTCAAACTTATTTTGGTTTGTCCCATGTAAAATTGTTCATGGAACAATCTCTCCAATTGATTCCAATTGTGGATTGAATTGGCTGGGAAGGTGGTAAACCAAGTAAAAGCATTTTTAGTTAGAGAACTTGGGAAGTATTTAATCCTAAGGCTCTCGTTATTTGATATTTCCCCAGCTTATATCAAATATCTCACTATGTGTTCGACAATAGATTCTATCGTATCCCCTGAAAACTTAGTGAACTTTGGCACTTTCCACCTATGGGGTAAATCTGTTTGCAAGATATACTCTGACAACGGGGATGTAAAGTTTGGCCTATGAAAGCCAATCTTCATTTTGTTTTGTATCATGATTCTTTCTATCATGGCTGTTAGATTGTTATCTGTCCCATAATTATGGTGTTGAACTTGCTGTATCAGTTCGTCAACATTTTGGTTTCTATTTACCACCATTACACCTTGATCACCATCTATAGGAATTTGTTGGGGAAATATAGTTATTTCGACCCTAGGTTATTCGATGTCCACTCTGTGATTCCGCCTATCTAGCTAGGCATTTTGGTTAATGGTTACATCTTCTTCTAAGACTATACCTTGATTCTCTCTCATAGGTTGGGGAACCCCAAAAAATTCAGTCATGCGCGCCATTTGCGCTGGCATTTTTTGGTTCAACTGGGTGGTATTTTGTATTAGAGGGTTCAACATTGTACTCAGAGTTTGGGCTAATATTTATACCATATCATGGTTGCTTTCATCCATCTGTTGCCTCAAAATTGTTGTGGAAGCGTTTGTGAGGCTTGGTATTGCATGGGATGTCCCTCCTAAGAGTTGGTTTCTACCCAAGTTCGCCATACTAGTTCCAGATCCTTGTAATGGTGAAGACACACTCACTAAAGGTTCTGAAAATGTAGACGCAGCGTTCATAAGACTAGCCATTTCAGTAGTTGGCATGCCATAAGGTTGGTCTCGGTCTATCCAGCCTGTCGAAAATCCTGGGGGAACGTATGGTCGAGATCCTGGATTCACCCTTGGTGGGGGTGTTCCTGAGGGACCTCTAGGACCTGCATACGAAAGTATTGATCCTGTTTGGGTTGCTTTTAATGTTGGCACTGAACCACCGGTTGACGAGACAATTTCACTAGCGGTTGGTATAACCGTTGTTCCCATAGTAATTGGTGGAGGTATTTCTCCATTATTTGGCTGATTGGTCATATTGCTTTCACTATTTCTCTTTCTAGTTATACACTCGTTGGTGGTTAGTTTACCACTTCTTAATAGCATACAAGACGCTGTAAAAGGAAGGAAACTATACAAAGCATCTACGTTAATGTATTCAAGCAAAACGAAAAACAATAATAAAAAAATTAGCAAAGTCCCACCAGGTGTGCCAATTTGTTCATCGTGTTTTTCGGTAAATAACCGTTGGTCTTCCAAAAAGGGTAAAATTTTGGTTACTCGCAGGATCGATCAGTTTGATCCTAAGACATATGCTAATTTTTGACGTTGTTTAGGCATAAATGCTAATGTGAATGAAGAACTCACATTCGACTGGGGAAGGTTGAAGTTTGGGACGAGTTTGTATGTAGAAAGTAAATAGAAACAGGGATTGGGAAAATTTCAAGTGCAGGAATCTGGGTAAAAGTGCAAGTAAAGTGCTAACAAGATAAAAAGGCAAGAAATGTAAAGAGAAAAGTAAAAGACTTTGATTATAATATATGGTGTTTCAAACATACATTTTCAGTATTCTTTCTCGCGTAGTGGGTACTTGAGTAGTAATGAATAACTTGTATGATCGGTTGAACACACAGAAATCTACATAAACTTCCTATATTTATACTAAAACTAGGTAACCGTCGAGGAGTTTCCTTGCTCTAGGATGAGGACAAGTGTCTTATGCATGTGCTTCGACCTCTATCTTCATGCCATGTTGCTTTCCTCAACTGCTAAGCGAACTGCTTTTCCCTCCTTTCTTCAGATTAAAAATCATTTGTTGCTGATACGAGGTTTCCTTCTATTCGAAGGCCCTGGAACCCTTTCAGTCGAAGGATGTAAGACCCTTCTGGTCGAAGATTCATTTTAACTTATAAAATTCTCTAAGTATTTCTCCAACCTGTCGAAGTATTTCCAGCTTAGATTTGTTCAATTTATTTTTAGCCCATAAGGCCAACTTGTTGTAGGTGTCGAATTTAGGAGCTAATAGTAGGTGTCTTGAAATGCTTACTAGATGCTTGTTTATATAGAGAGGAATGAGGAGACAAGAAAACAAAGGTTTAAACAACCTTAAAGCAAACGTTTCAAAGCCATTAATGAAATTTGTAACTTTGGCCAAAAACAAGGAAACTTGTCATTTTTTTAATTTGAATGAATGTGGACACCTTTGTACGTAATTTTATGGGCCTAGGCTGTCCAAAACATCAACCCAAAGCTCAAAGCCCATTTCTAATTATTTTATACATTTTATTTTATATTTATTTGAAATAAATTAAAATAAATATGAATAAAATAGTTAGCAAATGCAAGGCATGGTAAGAATAATTTTAGAGGTCCTCTATAAACTTAGGAAGATGCTTGAAGTCCAAGAAATTGAGCCCTTGCCTTAAAACTTCAAATTTGCTCAATGCATAATTCTTGAAAATTCCCAAATTTTCCCAACTTGGGCAAGTTATAACTTGCTCAATATTTATCTCATGATGATGATCTTGGACTTTTTGGAAATCCTAAGATGTCTATGTAAATACCTCTTTTGATCAATTTTGCATTTGAAGATTTTATCTTGATGTAAAAGGTCTTGGGAAAAAGTGGCTTTTGGTGACTTTTTGAAAATGACCTGTAATGTATAAACTTGTATCTTTTAAATGGTGCATTTCTTGAACTTGAGGTCTGAAGAGAAGTTGTAGGGAATTGGATTCTCTTTAAAATGAGCTTTGTTTGGAAAATTTCTGATAAAGTATGAGAAAGTTATGCTTGGTCAAAGTTCCGTTGACTTTTCCTATAGAAACCCGAATTTGCCATTTTTTACTTTTGATGAATTAGGAGCATTTCTTGAGGAATCATGATCAACCCTTGATAAAATGATGGATATCACTTCAAAATGTTGATGTTGACCAAAAATCTTGAAGTTTGACTGTACATGGTCCATAGTTGACTTTTGACCTAACATAGTTGATTTTCCAATACTTGAGCAATTGACTGAGCAAACATATTGTGCAAGGCATGAAATTTGGCATGGATAATCTTGAAGACATATTAGGACAATGGAGAACATTTGGGATCCTTGGATCTCAACCATATTGATGAAAATTGAAACCCTAGTTGGGGGTTCATTGCCTTATGAGGAGAATTGTCTGGTCAATTCTTAGTCAACCTTGAGCAATTGAGGACCTCTAGAAGTATGTCTTAAATAAAATGAGAGGGAAAATTTTGAGTTACAACACTAGGTTAGGTAATTCTTTAAGATGTCGAGGCAGTAATTGGAGATTCTTATTCGGCTAGGGATATAAGAACACCTGACATCATTAGGTTGTATGAACGAATATGGTAGTTACTTTATAGTAGGATGCCCTTGCCTCTGTACATGCTGGAGAAAGTATATTCGGGGATTTTGTAGATGATTTGAATGTTATCCCAACTCTTGGAGTTTCGAGTAGATGTTGATCAGGGTGTTCATCCTTCTACTGATAGACAAGTGACGAGATGACGGGGCATAGTCGTACGCTTTAATCCCTAACTTTTTCCTGGACCGCCCTTTCAGGTTTTTAGTCCATCGGGATACCCCTTTTTTCCCAAGACGCCTTTTCAGGTTTTCAACTTGCCGGGTGTACAGATTTTTCTATGTATATCCCTAATTTTTTCCTGAACCCTTTTGGTTCGCCGGGATGCCCTTGTTTTTTCCTAGGCCAGTCAAACTAGCGGGTCTTTTTCACGCGTAGTATTTTCCGACTATGTCCGTGTTCACAGGGTGCAGAGAATTGTCACTGTCCATAGTAGTAAGTGTTGTAACACTACCAGAAACAATGCTTGCTTGATCATTTGTGACCATTTGCTGGAATGCATGTTTAATTCCCCAAGTGATTCAAATGGAGATCTGCCCCTGGCTATCAGGCACTTTTGAGAGATTCCTCAAATCTTGACTTGATTGTCCCAGATCAGCCGGACACCTTGCTATGCTCGTTGATTATGAAAGGCCTGTTACTGGAAATGTCTTCCCATTTGAGGTGATTTTGTTTATTGAGAGGGTTTTCATTCATTGAATGTTCGTTGTGTGAATTTCTCTGTTGTTGAACAACTAGTCATATACAAACAGTGGTATTTAAAAAATGCAAAGCTTATGTTTATCTTGAAGTTTTGAAAATTCATTTTTTTAGTAACACAAAAATTTGCAAGAATGTGATATCAACCCGGGATTTATAGCAAACCTTACATGAGTCGGGATACCTTTTTGTAATAGTATGCTTTTGAACTAACTCATGCATCAGTTAGAACTTTTAAGGGTTGTAGTGTGACCTGGTTCACGGCTTAAGAAACAAAGGATAAAGGCTCAAACTTTATTTGTACCCAAATTGTTCTTCGTGATGTTCTTCAGTCCTACACTCATTTAACTTTGCATTTAGGTCCTAATTGAATGGAATCTTGGCCCTAATGTTCCGGTGATGGTTCAGAAATTGAACGTTTGTTTTGAGAAGGCAGTCAATTTTAACCTTTTCTTTTTATTGAGGATTTGTAGCAACCTCTTTTTTTATTATCCCTACTTTTTGCCTAAACTGTTTCTTTTGTGATTACAGTCATCGGGATGCCCTGGTTTTTTTTCTTAAGTCTCCTTCATAGGTTTTGACTTAGCGGACTTTTCTTTTGAGAGATAATAACTTCATGTTTTAATGATTATGCAGAACCATCACCGTATTTGTTTTGGAAGGGCATCTTCAACACCACTCGTCGTGTATGAAGAGAAAGCTTGCGATTGAATCCACCTTTAAATTAACTGAGAAACTACCCTGACCCAGGTTATGATTAAGGGTTTCAATTTTGTGTGAAAAAGAAAACTCCTACTTCTTAGGCTCAAAGGGGTTGGCTGGGGATTATCTTCCTTATAACTCCACTGTTTAGGATTTGAAGGAACGCCTGTACATCGCCATCAAGGTCTGCTCAAAAGAACACTGTATGATATTATGGTATCGTTTTCGTCATCCTCCCTCTAAAGGCTTATATCTTTTAATCAAGAGTTGAATATCACAAAAATGAAGTAAAATCACAGTTTCAGTATAGTGACAACGAATGAAATAATTCAAGACAAACATATGCAATGGATTGATGAAATAACAAAGTCTGACATGAAAATTCTAATGAACAAAAATCCTTCTCATATGAACTTATCACTTCAGATGATGTGCCTTTGAGGGATGGCAGAAGAATTCAGTCTGACCATCTTGCGTGAACTCCAGAACTCCTTCGTCGATCAAGTCTTGGATCTTATTTTTCAACGTCTAACAACTATTAGTGTCATGTCCAGGACTATTGGAGTGGTACACACACCTTACATTTGGATTATACATTGGAGAGGTGATGTTGGGATTCTAAGAAGGATCCTTCAACGTAACCAGCTTGGCTTCTAACATGTGTTATAATGCTTGAGCCAATGACATGTTGATTTCGGTAAAGCGTCTTTTAGATGTATTCCTCTTACGTTGATTACCCCATTGTCGTTGTTGCGCTGGTACTGGATCAGAGATCTGTACTGCCCCACAGATTGGTTAAGATCTCCCTTATTATGATCCTTCTGGTCGTACATAGTATTGGACTCATTCTTTCCATTGTATGATCACTTCTGAGTACTGGAAGATACAATCCCCTGAATTTCACTGCTCCTGAGTTTATTTACAACATGCCCCCGCATGAACATGTCACCCCATTCCCTATATGCCAAGAGAGAATGATAATTGATTAGGACCCAAGCTCTAGTATTTTTCCCCAGACGGTCGTATCCGTCCTGATGAAATTTACTGATGAGAACTCTTAACTCTTCTTGTCCCCGAGCTAAATTTTAAATAAGAGCCATCTGACTAGTCATCTGGATTCTCATCCTTCCCATCTCAGCCTGCAGTTGTTCCAAATGGTCATCCTTGTTGTCTTCAGGATCTTTCTCAGCCATATTCCTAGCGAGGAGTGCTTTCAATTCTTCTTTCCCATTGGATAGGTTCAGGAACATTTCCTTGAACTGAGCATCTTGAGTTTGGAGATCTCTATCATTTTGTTTGAGAGTCATTCTTCCGCTGAAATAAACAGCGAGAAAATGAGAAACCTGTACTGGAAGACCTGTTATGTAATGACATGCGTGCAATGTTTTCAAGGATCTCTCAGGGTAAACAGAATAAAAATGTTTGAATTTTGATTGCATATTTGACGGAAGAACTTCTGTATCGTTAAAGGTCCTTCTACGAGAATCAAGCTCACCATGTCGAGTGGGTCATAGCCTCTGACTCAAGTTGTTGAGTTTTGGTCTTTTGACGACATTGGCTAGAGGAAAATAAATCCCCTTTCCCCTTTCTAGAAGTCTGATTTATCATAACTTGCATCACAGGCCCCTGATATCCTTGAAATGGTTTGGGAAATTCTATGGTATGATGCTATGATGTGTATGCTATGCATCAAGCATAAATGTAGGGTGATGAAGACAAGTAAATCTTGCAAGAAATCCAAGTTATTGGATAATGACTACAAACAAGTCCTACAAGGAGTACAAATAAAGCTCTGCAATGAGTTCAAGTTATTAGATAATGAAAACAAACAAGTCACACAAGTAGCCTTAGGTTCATGCTTGCATGGAGTTTGTAGGTAAGTACCCTCTTAAAGTTTAGTTGGTTCAACTTGTCCTATTAATAGTAATCGGGTTCTAGGGAGTCTCAATATCACTGATCTTTCCTTATCAGGCATTGTTTCAGCCCAGACGATCTTTTCTCGCGGTCGAAATACCCCGAAAGTCCGATCTCAATGAGTGTAGCATCGAGTATTAACCAATCCTTAGCTTTATACTGAAGCCAGCTATCTCACTACTTTCTAATGGCCATATTTGTTCAACTAAGGTTCTAAGGTCCGTTAGTGCTTTATGACACCACACAGCGGCCCCATATTCTCCTCGATTTAACACAATGGATAATGGTACCAACAAATGTGTCACACTAACGCAACTACCATTTCAACCATATCGGTTTATGCCGTACAGTCTCCACGATCTATTGCAGCTTACCTAAAAATGTGCCCCAGATCCGGGTGTAGGATATTTATAAGTAAACCCAAGCAAGCCCTTTAAGGATATAGCAAACAAACACACAATGTAAAATAATTGAAAAGATGAAATAAACTCTAAGGTAACCCCATGTTTTTTAAAATACTCCCCAGAAGAGTTGCCAGTTCTGTAATACGGTGGGAGAAATGACTGTTACTGGTTTTGCATTTTGTATTTGCAAATGTTGCAATAAGCAAGAGTCGCCACTGACTTTTCTTTTATCTAACAAAGGAAAGGGTGAAAAGAACAGAAAAAGACATTTCGAGAGTTTTTTCTGAGTAAGGGGGTAGATTATGGAAAGGGAAGGTGTTAGCACCCTTTCCATCTGTAGTTATCTATAGGCTCTTAGATGCTTAGCTCATTTTTGAAATACCTTGTGCTTTTGTGTGTTTTTTAAAAGTATTTTGAAATTCCATAGTGAGGCAGTTGGCTTTATTATATCTCTTGTATCAGTCCTCAAGAGTGTTGATAAAGCGTTTTTGAAAAGGTTTTTGGAAATTGTTTTGTGTAAGTGTAGAGAGTTTGTTTTGAGCATAGCATCTAGGAACTATCTACTTTACTCGAAATGGTCGTTCTTTTCCTCCTTTCCTTTAGACAATGCTAGCCTACTATTAGTGAGTAGGTAGCCCTAGTCGTTTGGATGTATGAGGGACATTCGAAGGGATGTTTTATAGTCACAAAGGCAACTGGGCAAGAAACCTTAGCAACTACCCTAGGGTTTTAAGATGATTGTTTACCGTGGCAACATCGAGAGGGTCATCGAGGGACTTATGATATTTTTAAACCAGAGGGCAGCCACTAAAATCTCTCACATTTCAAGAGTTGTGACTATTTTCCGAAAGGCAACCAAAGTGGGAGTACCCTAGAGGTGCGCGTGTGTGAATGTGTTTGTATTCAATTATTTTTATATTTGCATTAGGTTTGATAGCGTTTTATTTTATTCTTTCCATACAATCCTATTTACTAACAGTAATATTGTACAAAAAATATAAATTGCGGAATAAAAATCCTACGCTATTACATCCCATGAGGAGTTACAATATTTAAATAAAATGCGAAAAGATAAACTAACTATTACAAAATCAAATATGAGACCTATACACTCTTTCTAGAATTTAAATAAAAAAAGAAAAATAGAAAAACAAAATACGAGAATAGCTTATTTAGAAAGAAAATCAAATGTCCTAAAAAGCCTAAGTATTAAAAATATTTTATGTATTTTTTTATTTATGAAAAGAAATTGAAATTAATTAAATCTTAAGTCTATTAATTTTAAATTTTAAGAAAATAAGTCAAAGTAATTTAATTAATTAGCTAACAAAAGTAATTTAAAAAAACTAAATCTAATTGTGTGAGATTTGCAAAGGCTGAAATTTGCAAGGGGGCATGTTTGATGTTCATAACGCAGCATATTGGACCTGTAACAATTTTGTTAGAAAATAAAAATGCAAGATATGGGTATCGGACCCTGGTCCTTCCAGTACACATTCCCCTTCCCCAACTGAATCTGCTTGCCAATTGTTATTACAAATGAACAGACAAATATATATGTAAAAATAACATTAATTCCATATTTCAAAGAAAAGGCCGCGTGCGCTAATATTCAAACCATCTACGCATGGAATCAGCCCACCAGAGCCAACCTTTTGATTGTACTCTCCGATGGGCTCAAAATCGAAATGGGGTTTGTGAGATGTGTATCCTTTCATCACGAGCATGCACAAATACGCTAGAACAAACGAACTGCCTAGATTGAGAAAATAAAATTCAAAAATATACCTATGGTAAGTATACTTGGATCTGTGGTGTTGGAGATGCCCCTGGAGATCTCAGGATCAAGGTGTGATTACTAGTTTGGAGTTAAAGGTGCCTGTAAAAATGTGTTTCAATTGGGAGAGTTTTGGATCTTTTTTTGAGCAATGTGAGGTAGTATATGCGTATCCTCCTCTGACTTGTGTTAGTGTCTTGTATTTATAAGAGGTGTGAGGTGAATGAAAATGGCAGGAGACAACCATTAACCAGGCTTTGAAGGCAAAAATCAGACAAATTAAAGGATTGTCATTTTTGATGAATTCCTACCCTTTTGGGTTTTGGGATGAACCTGGACATGTTTCAATCCCTGACTCATTCAAATGCCCTCAAGCCTTGTTATTCGATTGGCCCTGATTTGCTTCCTTCGTATGGCTCCAGGCCCCATCATTGTGGCCTCTTCGATTAAACCAGTATCTGCCTTAGTAGCTTGATCTAAAACTTTTAAACTAGCCCAATCGAAAACTCCTTTATGGCCAGTCGAAGCTTTTTTTGTTACCTCCTTCGAATGTAATTATGCAGGAGGCTTGGGCTTAGCAGCATGTAGTATTTTGCCCAGCAAGCATCTTGGACCAAGACTCATCATAAAACAAGCTGGTTTCCCATAATTATATGCATCCTTCGAATGGACCACATGTATGTCCTTCGAAGGCACTATTTGTGTGTCCTTCGAATGGACCAAACGTATGTCCTTCAAAGGCACCATTTGTATGTTTCTTCGAATGACCCTTTGGAATGTTTCTTCGAATGGACCATACTATGTGTCAAAGTGTAGAAACTATGTTGAGGGGTTTTAGAGGTGGGGTCAGAGTAGGCCTGAAGATAGACATTGCCTAGTCGAAGCTTGCATGTAGATAGCCATTGCTTTGTGAATCGAAGGTAAGTTGAAGGGGCCTTTGCCTTATGGATCGAAGGCAAGCATGAAGAGGCATTTGCCTTGTGGATCAAAGGCAAGTTGAAGGGGCCTTTGCATTGTGGATCAAAGGCAAACATGAAGAGGCTTTTGCCTTGTGGATCGAAGGTAAGCATGAAGGGGGCTTTGCCTTGTGGATCGAAGGCAAGTTGAAGGGGCCTTTTTCCTTGTGGGTCGAAGCAGACACGTAAGATACCAATGCTTAAATGAAGCTTGCATGCAGGAGGCCACTGCTTTTTGAATTAAAATAAATATGCAGGAGGCCACTGCTGGTGAATCGAAGCAAACTTGTAGGGGGCTACTGCTGGTGAATCGAAGCAAACTTGTAGGGGGCTACTGCTGGTGAATCGAAGCAAACCTGTAGAGGGCCATATGCCCAAATGAAACTTGTGGACTCAAGCTTGCTCGAAGGGGACCCAATGCTCAATCAAAGCTGGTGGACCAAATCTTGTTCGAAGGGGACCCAACGCTCAATCGAAGCTGGTGGACCAAAGCTTGATCGAAGGGGACCAAATACCCAATCGAAGCTTATGAATCAAAGCATGATCGAAGGGGGCTCAGTGCTCAATCGAAGCTGGTGGACCAAAGCTTGATCGAAGGGGACTCAGTGCCTAATCGAAGACTTTGAAGAAAAAGCTCGCTCGAAAGATTTTAGATGCCCAATCAAAGCTTATGAATCAAGGCTAACTTGCCTCTCTTTGATTTGATGCCTGAAAGCCAAAAATCTAATTGTACTTGTGAAAACTTGCCCTTTTGAAAATCCTTGTGAGAAAATGTCTTGAGAAAAAGGGAGGGCAAATTTTGGGGTACAACAAATACTTCTAACCAATGATAGATAAGTATCTTTTAGCTTTTATATATATAGTTGTTTAGTTCTGTTGTAAAAGCAACTCAGTGTAATATACTTCATTTAATACATACAGAAAGTCTTCTTCTTCCTTTTGAGAATGAGCTTCAGATAATGTCATCTTTAAGAGTTACACATCTAAATTTCACATTGAATAATATGAAGAAAAAATAAGTTAATAAATAGAGAGAGTTAGTTTGAGTTTGTTCACTATAACAAATTTAATCTTTGGTATGTATTAATGACTTGGGTAGTAGTGTGTTTAGTAAGAGTTTGTAATTTTCCCTTCAAAAAAGTATGGAAATACTTATTGGTAAGAAAAAGTGAAAACAAGAAAGACAAGAATAAATCTCAATCATTCATTATCACAAGTATCCCATGATTTCTATTAAAAAAGAAATTAATTTTATAATAAATTAAAATTATCCTCTAAAATAATGACATGTGTGTACATTCTTGCATTTCTTCTTCAAAATATTTCGTAATAAATAGTACTACTCAAAAAGTATACTTTAGAATGTTTATAATTTTCTGTTCAAAATTTATAGTTGAGAGAGTTTATATTTTTAGGTCAAAAAATTGTACTTGAGATGATTTGCAATTTTTTTCATCTAAAAATTATAGTTGTGAGAGTTTGCAGTTTTCTTCTTATAATAGTTGAAGTCGTTATTGCAATTTTCTTATTATAAAAATTATAAGTTAATGATACATTTGATTGCTTTAATTTTAATTTTATTCACTTTTGTGTCTGGAGATTTACTCTGCTTAATTTTGCAATAACTGCCTTTTAGAGCAAAGACTCTGATCAAGAGAGAAAAATAGCATAAGCATTGTTTTTGAAGTGTTGCATGTCAGTTATCTTCTTATTTGAGTTATGTTTTTTCTTAAACAATATCATGTCTACATTAAAGATGATATTCCTTTGTTTGATGGGAATATGGATTCCTGCACATATGCACGATCAAAGACTATCTCGTCCAAGAAGGCCTTGATTGTTATTTGGAAAATGAAAAACAAAGTGCGATGAAAGAATCATACTAGAATATATAGTACAAAAAAAGGAAATAAATACGATTCAGTTGGCACTTGCTCCACATGTTAAAGTGACAATGTTGAAAGAAATCTCTAAAGAAAAATGTGGAATATAAGAGTAGTCATTCCTTCATTGTGTTTGTGACTATAGAGATTCTATAAGCCATTAGTTATACCTTTAGTTTGTTCATCTAGATATTTTCTTCACTCTGGCTGAAAATTTATTGATCAAAAATAGAATTTATGGTGCTCACCATAAGTTCTTTGTAGCATGAATCCGGTGAGTTTGGAGAAACAGTAACTCTACATGCATATCACATAAAACCATCTCCATGTATCGACTCTCTTTGGCTAACCACTCTATGGCGGTCGCGTTTCACATTTGCTTTAGTAACCTCAAACAGTGCTACAGACAATTGTTAAGTGCCAAAAATATTTAAAATACATAGGCATTATTAGATTATTTTATAAATAATAAATATAAAAATCCCCCAATTTATCAATAAAATGTGATAAAACATCCAAAGATCTTGCCGAAGAAATTTACCTACAAGCAAGGCTCACTAGTTTAGGTATATGGGCGTGCTAGGAGAGCACATGCGAGAGAAGACTTTAAGGCTAAGTTACTTCATGGTAAAGGAAGGGTATGTATGCTATTAGAAGATGGGTGGTGCACATAGAGAGCTAGGGCTAGTTGCATGGTGAGCTGATATTACTTAATAGGGAAAAAAGCAGGTGAAGGTGGACAGTTCAATTCATATGAGTTTTAGTGGATCCAAACTAGTACGAAAAAGTAGGTTCACCTTAAATCTTAACAAGAGAAAAGGAGAAGAATATTGAAGGCATGAGCGCTGCTCGAGAGATTGTTGTAGATGTTATTTCAACTATTTCTTCTTGGGATTACATGTATATCTATAATGAGTAAGCGTAGCTAAAAATCTCTTAGTTAGAGGTTATGCGAAGTGATATTTATACTCATTTATTAATTAAGGTCCCAATGTTTTATCTAATTCTACTTGAGTTTAAATATTGACGACTCTTCATTCTTAATGCTTATTTTGGAATAGCTACCTAAAACACCTTCTCGTGGTACGACTTGACATACGAGAGTTGACATATGCTCTAAATGTTTTATTTTTCACATCATTAAGCCCAATTTTTGTATCTATCCAACCATTCTTCATCTTTGCTTACACTTTTTTACTTTAAGCAAACCATGCATCTAGAACCAAATTACGAAACATAGAAAGTAGATATCATAAGTCACAAAAACTTGCTTTCAAGGAACTACTACTCTCGTTATCCACCATAATTGTTGCTCTCTCTATCGTCGTTCTGATATGATATCATTGTCCTCTTCGTGTTCAAATTCTCTTCATTAATTTTCATATTTTTTTACCATTTTTGTTTCTTCTTCTTCAACGAAATTCATTCTAGTCTTATTAAAAAATAGTTTTGGTGTGTGTTTGAGGTGTGAAACATGTTAATTGATGTGTGTTTTGTCGTGTTCTATATGTTAAGCTTTCAAATCTCTTTCTAACCTTCTGATGCAAAGTGTCAACATTCATATTTGATTGTGAACTTATTTCATGATACAATGGAAATAATGTAACTCTTCGGTATGGATTAAGAACAACTTGTAATTTGTTTGAAAAAATAGAGCATGGAATAAATTATATAAAATGGATTATTTTAAAAAACAATAGCATAAAATACACTGAAAAATACGATAGTGAAGAATACACTGATGAATATAATGTTGGAAAAAATATTTTAAATCGATCAACCGAACCAAACCAAATCAAACTAAACCGGTTAATTTGGTTTGGTTCTATTTTTGAAAAGTATTAAAAACCAAACCAAACTGGTAGAGATATCATTGGTTTGGACCTTTTTTTGACCAAAAACTTGTCTAAATCGAATGATTATACTCATACTTTTAAAAAATTCAATTAGATTATATTCTAAATCAAGTCAACTAATAAATTATTAATTATCAGTTAAACCAATTAAGTCAATAATTTTATTAGTGTTTTAGAGTAACGAAACAACTCATCATTATTGGTGCACAAGGTTGAAGATGAAGATGAAGATGGAAGAAGAGAGAGAGAGAGAGAGAGAGAGAGAGAGAGAGAGAGAGAGAGAGAGAGAGAGAGAGAGAGAGAGAGAGAGAGAGAGAGAGAGAGAGAGAGAGAGAGAGAGAGAGAGAGAGAGAGAGAGAGAGAGAGAGAGAGAGAGAGAGAGAGAGAGAGAGAGAGAGAGAGAGAGAGAGAGAGAGTTACAATAAACATGATGAGAAAGAAGCTCTATTATAAAATCTTACAAAAACTATAACTACAAACTTCTTTAATTACACAAAATAAACGGTTACTATTGTACCCCAAAATTTTCCCTATCAATTCTCAAGACTTTTTATTACAAGGTTTTCAAGGTTCAAGCTTGAACAAGTGCATTGGGATTTTCCAATACCAAAATTAAAAGAAAACTGTCAAAAATGGATAAAACAAATAAAAATAACATTTTGACAAATTTGGAGGAAAACAGGTCTCCTTTAACTCAGCACCCTTCGACTGACTTTAAGTCTCCTTCGAATGCAAGTTTAGGTACATCCTTCGGTTGGATTTGAAACCTCCTTCGAATGCAAGTTTAGGTACATCCTTCGTTTGGATTTGAAACCTCCTTCGAAGGCAACTTGGGTACATCCTTCATTTGGATTTGAAACCTCCTTCAAATCCACTTGCACCAAGGGCCTCTTGCAGACTTTGCCTCTCACAAGTTTCGTTTGAGCCAAGAGATATCTTCATACAAGATATGACTAAGTTCTTGCTTCCCTTGAAGGAACACCCTTCGACTCAGAAGCCAGGAACTTCCCTCACGCTAAAAGGCAATGACTCCCTTTATGTTTGTTTCGATCCACATGCTTCAATTGGGCAACATGCTTCCTTCGAACACGAGCTTTCGACTGGGCGATATGTTTGTTTCAATCCAAGCTTCGAATGGGCATTAGTTTCCTTCGAGTAAGCTTGTTTCGACCACAAGTTTCGAATGAGGCAAAGGCTTCCTTCAAACAAGTGCGCTTCGATCTCATTCTTGCATTTGACTTAAGACCAAATCTCTTTTTCCAGACTATGTTGCTTCCGAATCTTTACATAATTAGAGGTTTGTACAAGGGTTTTAAACTTTACCTTTTGGATAATACTATCCTTAGTTAAAGGCTACATACCCTTTCTTTTCATAGAAAGTACTTTTATCACAAAAGCAGCTTTCCCCCTGAATTTCGTCTGAACGAAAAGCAGAGCCATAGGCACAAGTCTAATCAACTGCCAAGAGGCCCCCCACATGTACTTTCACGTTAACTATTATTTTATTATTTTGCAAGGCTGGCTTTGGACAACATGTCCATTCTTTCTCTATAAATAGAGGAATTTTTTACAAAGCTAGAGGAGGATCTTTGGACCAGAGGAACGAATCTCCCAAATTTTCTCAAATACAACAAATCTCTCAAGTCCCTTCAACACTTGTGAGAACAAACCCAAAATCACATACTTATTTCCTTCGATTCTGTAGGACAAGTACTCTTCAGTTTCCTTTGAATCCAGCATTCCAGGCACAACTGTTGGCCCCCTCTTTCAAATCCAGAAACCTGGGCCTCCACTCAAGGTCCCACACCCATTCAAAGCCTCCATCAAGGTAAGTCACTCTTACCCTTTAACCTTTCATTTCATGGCATAACATGTAAATAATCTTTTCTTTCGTTTGAAACATGTACATACCATTGTTCCTTTTGTTTCCATCCTTTTAACATATCTTTCAGAGCTAACTCTTTCGTTTTGCTTTCTGTTTATCTGAACTTGCTTTAACTATTAAACTGTTTACAAGACAAATACTAGCATGGCCTCAGGCCATGTTGTCATTTAATGCTTTAAATGAAAGAAACAGGAAACAGGAGACAACATAGAACCTTGCTGACTCTAACTCCCAGTCGAAGGAAACTAAGGAAAGTCAAAGGGCATGACTTCACTGCTTTCAACCTCCAGTCAAAGAAGGCAACAAGGAAGAACCAGAAGGCTTCTCCATACACTGACTTCCAAACCAATCGGAAAATAGTCATGTCCCTCGAACATGAGCGTTTTAGCAAAAGACCCTCGATAAAAGATCGTAGTCCCTCGATGACCCTTGATGTTGCCTTCGGTAAATGATCTGGTCCCTAAAATGACATTGCTAAAACATCTCATAAGTTGCTTTCTATGACTATACAAACGTCCCAACGCCTGTCCCTTCACATCCAATGATGGGGCTTCTTACCAAATCAATGGTGAGAAAGCAACATCTAAAGGAGGAGGAAAAGAACATCTAAGACCTTTTGAGTAGGCAGGTTCTCTCTTAGTTACTCGCTTTGTCACAACAAAAACATTTTTATACACCCACACTCTCATCTTTGAACTATTTTCGAAACAAACACTTTGTAGGCGTTCTTATAGAAACGAGAACCATTATGAAGTTCCATTTTCAAAATACTTTCAAAAACACATCTCACAAACACACTTTTGAACTATTTTCGAAACGAACACTTTGTAGGCGTTCTTACAGAAACGAGAACCATTACGAAGTTCCATTTTCAAAATACTTTCAAAAAACACACATCACAAGCACATTCAAACAAAAGCAAGTGATCTAGCAAGTAACTAAGAGCCCATGGAAAACCATGGATGAAAAGGGTGCTAATACCTTCCCTTTTCATAATCTACCCCCCAAACCCCAGAAACATATCTAAAGGTATTTCCTGTGCTTTTTCACCTTTCCTTTTGGATAAAAGAAAAGTCGGTGGCGACTCTTGCTAACCGCAACATTTGCAAATACAAACGCAAAACATCAAGTCAGTTCTCCCACCGTATCACAGTTACGTAGGCACAAATAAAAGTATGCTTAATAGCTAAGCTAACAGCTAAGAGTAGCTCTTGGAAAACACATGTTGTACCCCAAAATTTATCCTCCCATTTTCTTCAAGACATTTTTTCAAGGCTTCTCAAAACACTCAAGGGTTGACTAGTCAAGATGCACCTCCTAAACCAAAGGCCTACAACTAGAGTTTGGAGTTTCTCAAGGAAATATGGTTTGAAAAGGTCCCAAGTGGTTTCCATGGTTCTTCATAGGTCCTCAACAAGGTTCATTCCAAGTTTCAAGCCATACATCACAAGTTTTCTTAGTCAATGGTTCAAATGTTTGAAAATCATTTGTATTGGTCAAAAGGTCAACTATGGTCAACATACAGTCAAACTTCAAGATTTTTGGTCAACATCAACATTTTGAATTGATATTCATCATTTGATCAAGGGTTGATCATGATTCCCCAAGGAAAGTCCTCAGATCATCAAAAGTCCAAAATCACCAAATTAGGGTTTCCTTAGGAGAAGTCAGCTAAACTTTGACTAGGCATAACTTTCACATGCTTCATCAACTTTTCCCCAACCAAAGTCCATTTTTAAGAAAATTCAATTCTCTACAACTTTGTTTTAATTCTCAAGTAAAAAAGATGCTTCATTTGGAAGATATGATCTCATACATTATAGGTCATTTTCAAAAGTCAACAAAAGACACTTTTTGTCAAAGCAACTTACATCAAGATAATGTCTTCAAAAGCAAAAATGATCGACATAGAGATTGTAGAGGACGTCTTGGGATTTCCAAAAAGTTCAATATCATCATCAAAAGATGAAAATTGAGGAAGTAATGAGTTGCACAAGTTGAGCAATTTTCAACAAATGCATGAAATCTCAATTGAGCAAATTTGTGATTTTAAGTTATTGGGCCTAACTTTTTGGAGTCCAAACATACTCATGACATGTCCAAAAGCCTCTAAACATATTCATGCATTATTTTGATTTTTATTTTATCTATTTGAATTTTTTTATTCATTTAAATATAAGTTAAATCAAATTAAAAACACAAAAATCATGGCCTATGCATATGGGATAGATTTGATCAATTTTGAAGCCCGTTAATTCGCTCAAGACACATAAAAATGGTCCAGGTTCATTGCACATTTAAAAAGGGCAAGAATCACTCAAAAATGGCAACTTCTTAATGTGTTTTATTCTTCTCTCGAAGACCATGAATGCTTTGTTCCTTGCCATACATGTTCACTCCTCTCTTCCCTCTCTATAAATACACAAGCTTCAAATCACAAAGGACCACGCATAGATAGCTACAAGAAAGCTCTACAAAATTCTCAAAAATTGCTAAAAGTTGCAAGAATTTGCAGCTATATTCCCAGGCGCTATCAGCCCAAACAAGTGAGCAAATCACATTTTTGAGAATTCCAAGAGTCTACTCAGGCCTCTTGCCAAGCCAATGCACGCCCAAAACAGCCGCACCAAGTAGCTTTGGTTGGGTAAAAATTCTTAATTACAAACTCTCAATTCTTACGTTGTAAATGGTTTATAAGCGTTCATGCATGTTCATACTGATGTTTAGAATGTTTTAGAGCCATTGCTTTTAAGTCTTGACACAAGAATCTGAAAATGTCAGATCTAAAGCCACAAAAGCACGTCTATGTGGTGCACCCCAAGATGTTATCCACATTGGACCCTGCGCAGAACCGAGCTTTATCCAGTTTGGGCTTTTAATTATGCTTCTTTCTCACCCCTCATTTTCATTTTTGCAGCGTGGTCCATTTTCTCTTTGTGCTTTATTTATTTTCTTTTATTTCAATTAATTTTTTTTTCTATTAAAAATCATTTAATAAAAAATCACAAAAATATTAGACTTAGTTTTTTTAATTAAATTAATTTTGATTTAATTATTTAATCACTTTCTTTTTAAATAATTAATCAATTAGAATTAGGTTTCTATTAATTTAATTATTATTTTTTCCTAAACAAAAACAACAAAAATATTTTTTTTATCACTTAGATTATTTTTAGGTTTTACATCTTTCCCATATTTTTCTTCTTCACGCATTCATCTATTTTTATTCGCATTATTTTCATAAATTATGTAATTTTCCAAAGGTTATAATAGCTTAATTTAGGACTCTTTACATTTTTCTTTCCCCATTTTTGGTTTGTAATTCCCCCATCCCGAAGCGTTGTAATAGTGTAGATTCAATTTTCCGCACTTTATTTTTTGTACTTGTATATATTTAACTTCTAAATGTATGCTAATAGGCTTGTATGAAAAGACTTAAAAACAAACGCTAGAAAACCTAACATCCAAGACAAATAATTGAAACACAACACACTCGCACATGCACACCTCTAAGGTACCTCAACTTGTTTCCTTCAGAAAAATAAAACAGTTACGTCTCTCGAATGTAAGAGATTTTAGCAGCGACCCTCTTGTTTAAAAGATCATAAGTCCCTCGATGACCCTTTTCAATGTTTCCTTGGTAAATGATCTTAAAACCTCAGGGTAATTGCAAAAGTATCTTACGAGTTGCCTTCGTGACTGTACGATGACCCTCGCTTGTCCCTCAAAACATCCAACGATAGGGCTACCCACTAACTAATAGTAAGATAACATTGTCTAAAGGAAAAGAGGAAAAGAACAAAGACTATTCGAGTAGGTAGAAAGCTTGTAGTTGCTTGCTCATAAAACAAAACCATTTCTCACACATACACTCTCATTTCTAAATATTTTCAAAGATAAAAAACACTTTGTATGCATTCTCAATGATACGAGAATCATTACAAAGTTCGCCTCACTAAGGCGTCTTTTCAAAAATATTTTCAAATACACTTACACCAAAAAAAGCATTTTCAAAAGTGAGCTAGAAACTAAGAGCCTGTAGATAACTACGGATGGAAAGGGTGCTAACACATTTCCTTTCCATAACCTACCCCCCGAACTCAAAATCTTTAAAAAGGTCTTTCCTATTCATTTCACCCTTTCCTTTGTTGGATAAAAGAAAAGTCGATGGCGACTCTTACTAACCCCAACATTTGCGATAAAAATGCTAAACCACTAAAGCCAGTTCACGCATCATATTATAGAACTGGAGACTCTGATGGGGAAAACTAAAAAAAGTGGGGTTACCTTAGAGATAGTTCACATTTAAATACTTTACCTGTTTTACCTGCTTGCTTTACATTTCGGTTATGTTTGGGTATTCTTGTATAGATTCTATACCCGGATCTGGGGCATATTAGGTAAGTAGCAATAGATCGTGGGGTCTATAAAGCGTAATACTGACATGGTTGAAGTTATTGCTACGTTAGTGTGACACATTTATTGGTACCGATATCCCTTGAGTCCAGTCGAGGAGAATACGAGGCCGCTGTGTGGTGTCATAAAGAACTAACTGACCGTAGAACCTTAGTTGAACAACTTGGCCTTTAGAAAGTAGTGAGGTAGATGACTCTGGTGCAAGACTAAATTTGGTTGATACTTGATACTACACTCATTGATATAATACTTTCGAGATGTTTTGGTCGCTAATAAAGAAGCTTGTGCTGAAAAAATGCCCGAGAGAAAGATCGGTGATATTGAGACTCCTAGGACCCAGTTACTTCTTTTAGGACAGGTTGAACCAACTAAACTTAAAGAGGGTACTTACCTACAAACTCCATGCAAGCCTAAACCTAAGGCTACTAGTGTGACTTTTTTGCTTTCATTATCTAACAACTTGAACTCCTTGCAGGACTTGTTTGTATAACCTGAATTTCCTACAAGACTTACTTGTCTTCGTCATCTTACACTTTTGCTTGGTGTATAGCATCATACCATAGCATGTCCTTAACCATTTCAAGGATCTCAAGGGCTTGTGATGCAGGTTATCATGAACTAGACGCATAGTAAGGGGGAGGAGGATTTATTTTCCTCTAACCAAAGGCCGCCAAATTATGATGAACCAGACATCTAACAAGGGGAAAGAGGATTTATTTTCCTCTAGCCAATGCCGTCAAAAGACTAAAGTACGATAACTTGAGTCAGAGGCCATGATCCACTCGACATGGTGAGCTTGATTCTCGTAGAACAACGTCCAACGATATGAAGTTCTTAAGTCAAAGTTGCAGTCAGATTCTAACATTTTCTTTGTTTACCCCGCGAGATCCTTGAAAACATTGCATGCATCATTTCATGAACAGGTTTTCCAGTACAGATTTCTCATTTTTCTCACTGTTTATTTCGGCATAGAAATGTCCCTCGAACAAAATGTCAAAGATATCCCGACTTAGCATGTAAAATTCTAGGAGACCCTTCTGAATTTGGCCAAGGGGCAGCAAGAAATAATGACGCTCCTTGCTAAACAAAAGAAGGAGACTAAGAATCCAGTTATTGTCCTTAATCTGGGAAGGAGATTCAAAGGTCCGGCCTAACCGATTCAAGCTATTGAAGTCTCCTTTGATGAAAATGATGACCAAGATGAATAGGATAGAAACATTAAGCCGGAAGACAAGAATAACCAGGGTTCTAAAGACGAAGATTACTCGGATGAACAATACCCTCCTACTGATAACAGGTACAAACAGTTGGAGGATATGCTTAAGGCTATGGAGGTCTAAAAGAAACCAGGATTGGATTTTGGTGAACTAGGGCTGGTTCCAGCGGTGGTCATCCCACTTAAGTTCAAGGTCCATGTCTTCGCCAAATATGACGGGGTCTCTTGTCCTAAACTTCACTTGAGTTCATACGTCAGAAATATCCAGCATCACACTGCTGACCGAAAGTTATGGGTCCATTTCTTCCAAGAAAGTTTGGCTGACACTCAACTGGAATGGTTCTATCAGCTGGAAGGGACCAACATTCATACTTGGGAAGACTTGGTTGTTTCTTTCTATAAGCAATAGTAGTATAATACTGACCTGGAACCAACTCGAGTGCAATTGCAGAATATGTCCATGGGCTCAAGGGAAGGATTCAAGGAATATGCACAGAAGTGGAGGGATTTAGCTGGCAGGGTGCAACCTCCTCTGACTGATCAGGAAATGGTAGACATGTTCATGGTCACTCTGAGATGCCCGTTCTTTAACCTGATGATTGGGAGTTCTTTGTCTGGTTTTACAGAGATGATTCTGATTGGGGAAAGGATTGAAAGAGGTATCAAAAGTGGTAAGATCCCAATGGCCTTAACCTCTAATGGTGTGAAGAAGCCCTTTGTTGGTAAAAAAGAAACTAATGATGTCTATGGTCAAAGGAGCCATAGTAATAAATACCACCATCAGTCCGTGAGAGCGGTGTTAATTTCTAATCCTACACTTGTTCAATAACAACAGGGCAATAGGAGTAGGATAAAGTTTCAAGAAAGGAAGTACACTAAGATTAATATGCCATTGTCTCAAGCTTTTTAACATTTGTTAAAAGTGGAACTGATTACACTAAGGGATCCTCCTCAAAACCCCGATACCTCCTCTCCTAAGTACAATCTGAGTGCAAAGTGTGCCTACCATTCTAATAGTCCTAGGCTCGACACCGATAACTGCTGGTCTTTGAAAAACAAGATTCAAGATTTGATTGACAACAAGGAGATTAAATTTTACCCTCATAAGGCTCCCAATGTGATCACTGCTCACATGTCAAATCATGGCAAAGATTGAGAGAGTTTATTTCATTTGAATTCTCAAATTGTAATTTCTTTTGATTGTTCGAACACTTATTTTATGTGAAACTTTGTTATTCCATTAATGCATTGCATATGTTTGTCTTGAATTAATCCATTCGTTTTCACTATATTTAATTTATGCTTTTACTTCCTTTTTGTGATATTCAACTCTCAATTAAAAAAACTGTAAGCCTTTAGAGGGAGGATGATGAAAACAATACCATAATCTCATACAATATACTTTTGAATAGACCTTGTTGGCGATGTACAAACGTGGTTTCAAATCCTAAACAGTGGAGTTATAAGGAAGATAATCCACAGTCAACCCCTTTGAGCCTAAGAAGTAGGATTTTTCTTTTTCACACAAAATGAAACCTTTAATCATAACCTGGGGCAGGATAGTTTCTCAGTTAATTCAATGGTGCATTCAATCACAAGCTTTCCCTACGTACACGACGAGTAGTGTCAGAGGTATCTTTCCAAAACAAAAGATGGTGATGGTTCTGCATAATTATTAAAACAGGCAGCCATTATATCTCAAAATAAAATCCCGCTAAGTCAAAACCTATGAAGGTGACTTAAGGAAAAAACCGGGGCATCCCACTGTCTGTAATCACAAAAGAAACAGTTCAAGAAAAAGGTAGGGATAATAAAATAAAATAAAAGAGGTCGCTACAAATCCTCAACAAAAAGAAAAGGTTACAAAAATGACTGCCTTCTCAAACAAACTTTCAGTATCCGAACCATCACCGGAACATCCGGGCAAAGATTCCAGACTCAATTGGGATCTAAACACACAACTAGCTGAGTATAGGACTGAAGAACATCATGAAGAACGGGTTGGGTATAAACAAAGTTTGAGCCTTTATCCTTTGTTTCTTAAACCGTGAACCAGGCCACGTTACAACCCTTAAAAGTACTAACTGAAGTATGGGTTAGTTCGAAAGCATACTGTTACAAAAGGTATCCTGACTCCTGTAAGGTTTACTATAAATCCTGTGTTGAATTCATATTCTTACAAAATTTTGTTTGTTTACTAAAAATGCATTTTTAAACTTCAAGATAGACATAAG
The DNA here is from genome assembly GCA_948472305.1 of Vicia faba. Lineage (NCBI taxonomy): Eukaryota > Viridiplantae > Streptophyta > Magnoliopsida > Fabales > Fabaceae > Vicia > Vicia faba. The sequence continues at coordinate 1,684,017,743 of OX451737.1, read as the reverse complement.
TTTTGCATTTTTAAATGACATTGTTTGCATATGACTAATTGTTCGACAACATAGAAATTCGCACGACGAATATTCAATGAACGGAAATCCTCTCAATGATTAGAATCACCTCGGATGGAAAGAAATTTCCAATAACAGACCTTTCATAATCAAGGGGCGTGGCATGGTCTCCAAATGATCTGGGGGCAATCGATTCAAGATTCAAGGAATCTCTCAAAAGTGCCGAATAGCCAGAGGCAGATCTCCATCTGAATCACTTGGGGCATTGGACATGAATTCCTGCAAAGGATTATGTACGATCAAGCAAAAAAATTTCTGGCAGTGTTACAACACTTATTGCTATATACAATGATAATTCTCTGCACCCGGTGAATACAGACATAGTCGAAAAATACTACGCACGAAAAAGACCCGCTAGGTTGACTGACCTAGGAAAAATAAGGGCATCCCGGCGAACCAAAAGAGTTCAGGTAAAAATTAGGGATATATAAATAAAAATGTACACCCGGCAAGTTGAAAACCTGAAAAGGAGGCTTGGGCAAAAAAGGGTATCCCGGTGGACTGAAAATATGAAAGGATAGTCCAGGAAAAAGTTAGGGATTAAAGCGTATGACTATGCCCAGTCATCTCGTCACCTGTCTATCAGTAGAAGATTTGTCACCATGATCAGCAGTTATTGAGGGCTCTAGGAGTTGAGGATGTTCAAGCCATCCACAAAATCCCCATAGAGTCACTTCCATGAGATTATCCCTACAGGGTAATCTTTACAAGTTTATACATTCCCTGCAATTTCCACGGCATATTGCTCTGGCTGATAAAGGAGTACGATCTTCTCCCCAGAAATGTCACCAACCTACAGAGTTCCAATCAATACAACTCATGGAGTTTCTCTTCCCCATCTGAGCTTGTTCCTCCGAGGTTGTAAAACCCCTTCAGACTTCTTCTCTCCAGAAGAGTTCATTTCCTTAACAAGGGTGTTTCCTCAGCAAGAGTATTTCTCCATCAACATGGTTTATTTCCCCAAATAGATTCTCTTCTAGATACAGTTTAGATACAATATAGATATATATTCATTCTGACACTCATTCTAGATCCACTTCTAGATATAGTTCAGATACAATCTGAATATAGATTCATTCTGACACTCATTCCAGATCATCGTCTAAATACAGTTCAGATACAATTTAAATACATATTCATTCTGAAACTCATTCCAGATCCACTTCTAGATACAGTCTAAATATATATTCATCCTGACACTCATTCCAGATCCATTTCCAGATACAGTTCATATACAATCTAAATATAGATTCATTCTGAAACTCATTCTAGATACAGTTCAGATACGATCCAGATATGGATGTCATTCTGATACTCATTCAGTACATACTCGAGATACAAATCAGATATGATCCAAATATGGATGTCATTTTGATACTCATTCAGTGTATCTTCCAGATACGGTTCAAATACAGTCCAGATATGGATATAATTTTGATACCCATTCAATACATCCTTAGATACAATCAAGGCATGGATTTATTATGACACTCCCCAACTTGAGTGCACTTCTACCACAAATCACTGACTAAATTCCTCTCCCCAGTGAAGTCGTCACTATCCCCAGGGAGTTGCTACAGAACCTGAAATCGGACTAGATGTCACTTAACTTTATCCTCCCTAGGTGAGTCAGAAGGAATATTCATCTCTTTTATCCCCAATCATGGTATAAACTCCCCAGTAGAGCAATGAACAACCAACATTCTTAAACTCTTCTCCCCAAGCAGGAATTAACACTATCCAATAGAGTTTCCTCAAGCAAAAAGCAAGAAATCAATGCTCCCCAGTGGAGTTTCCTTAAACAAGAAAGAAGGAGTCCCCAACGGAAACAATCACCAGAAGATCGAAGATACACATACTCTTCATCCCCAACAACAATCAGAGATTTATTTTCCCTAGACTAAAATGTTGCTCAAATTTGCGAATGCACTTCAATAACATTTCACATTCACCATCATTTACCAATATCATATCATATGCATACGAAAAACATATAGCACAGTCTCATTTATTTTGAGAACGTCATTACACAATGCATTTAATACATCATGACATTGCATACAACTAACCCTTTATCTTTTCAAGTAAAGTCTATAAACAGATGAATATCATCAACTATCTATATGACCAGAGAAATTTCTTCAGAAACTAATTTCTGACAAGTATTTCCCTCAAAGACTTTCCCCAAAAAGTCATTTCTAGATGAAGTAAGGCGTAGACATCTTCTAGTGCATCATTCAGACGTAATCAAGCACAGATTCCTTCTGGTACCCTTTGAAGTAGTAGTCGCTATAAATTCCTTCTGGTACCCTTTGAAGTAGTAGTCACCATAGATTCCTTCCAGTACCTTGTGAAGTAGTAGTCGCCATAGATTCCTTCTGGTACCCTTTGAAATAGTAGTCGACATATATTACTTCCAGTACCTTGTGAAGTAGTAGTCTCCATAGATTCCTTCAGGTACCCTTTGAATTAGTAGTTACCATAGATTCCTTCTGGTACCCTTTGAAGTAGTAGTCTCCATAGATTCCTTCCAGTACCTTGTGAAGTAATAGTCGCCATAGATTCCTTCTGGTACCCTTTGAAGTAGTATTCGCCATAGATTCCTTCCAGTACCTTGTAAAGTAGTAGTCACCATAGATTCCTTTTGGCACCCTTTGAAGTAGTAGTCGCCATAGATTCCTTCCAGTAACTTGTGAAGTAGTAGTCGCCATAGATTCCTTCTGGTACCCTTTGAAGTAGTAGTCGCCATAGATTCCTTCCAGTACCTTGTAAAGTAGTTGTCGCCATAGATTCCTTCTGGTACCCTTTGAAGTAGTAGTCGTCATAGATTCCTTCTGGTACCCTTTGAAGTAGTAGTCTCCATAGATTCCTTCTGGTACCCTTTGAAGTAGTAGTCGCCATAGATTCCTTCCAGTACCTTGTGAAGTAGTAGTCGTCATAGATTCCTTCCGGTACCTGTGATATGGTTGGAGAACTGACTTGAGGGTTTGTGTTTTATCGCAAATGTTGCGGTTAGCAAGAGTCGCCACCGACTTTTCTTTTATCCAAAAGGAAAGGTGAAAAGGCACAGGAAAGACCTTTGAGATGTTTTCTTGAGTTCGGGGGGTAGATTATGAAAAGGGAAGGTGCTAGCACCCTTTTCATCCATGGTTTTCCATGGGCTCTTAGTTACTTGCTTAGATCACTTGCTTTTGTTTGTTTGAAATTGTGTTTGGTGTGGTTTTTGAAAGTATTTTGTAAAAGAGGCCATTCGTTTAGGCAATCTTTGTAATGATTCTTGTTCGTAAGAATGTATACAAAGATGTTTGTCTTTTGAAAATGTTTTCAATGTTTGTAAGACGTTTTTGAAATGTGTGTGTGTTTGTTTTTTAAAATAGCAAGGATTGTTGTTTGAAATGGAGCAAGTAACAAGAAGCTATCTACCTACTCAAATGTCTTTCTTATGTATTTTCTATTCCTTTGACATTGTTGTCTTACCATTTATTTGGTAAGTAACCCTATCTTTAGATCTAAACGGGATGGGCGTGGGTCATCGTATAACCATGATTAGCAATGTTTGCAGAGTATCTTAGCATTTTTGAGGGACCAAGATCATTTTGTAAGGCATCTTTTGAATAGCGTCATCGAGGGGCTATGATCTTATATTTGTTTTGTTTTGCCAAGATAATTCGCATGCGTAACATGGCTATTTTTGTTTTAGGCAACCAAGTGGGAGAAACCCTAAGGGTGCTTGTGTGCAAGTGTATCATTTTCATGCTTTGATTTTGTCTTGCATTTAGGGTTTTCTATTTTGCTTTGTTTTGTTCTTATCATACAAACCCTAATTACTAATCATGGCATATAAAGCGATAAATTGCGTAATGTAAATATTTCTAAGCTATTACAAAAATTTATGGGAGGGGGGAATACAAATTTAAATGGGGATTTGCAAGAATATAAACCTAAATAAATTATTACAACCAAAACGAATTTGTACGAATTAGAATAAATACAATACAATATTAAAAAAGAAAATGCAATGCAATGTACATGTAAAAAAGATTTTTGTGTCTTGTTTTTTATGCAAAAGAAAATTTAATCCAAACCTAAAAATATAAAGAAAATAAAATAACTTTTAAAATGGTTTAACCCTAATTATTATTTAAGAGAAAATAAATTTTTTATAGGTATTTTTTTGTGTAAAATAATAAATAATATTGTATAAAAGAAGTATAAAATTAAATATATGCAAAAATAGGTATTTATAAGTATGAAATAAAAAAATAATTTAAACTAAATATATTTAATTATATTTACAAGTTTATTAAGAAAATAAATGATATCCTATTAAAATAAAAATATATTTTTTATGTGAAAAAAAAGTTAAAACAAAATAAAAATAAGACATGATTAATTTACATTTTTTGGATTTTTATTCATTAAAGAAAATATTAATGAAAACAAAAATGAAATTAAATAATAATATTATAGAAATCATGGGTCGGGGTGGGGGGGGGGGGGGGGGGGGGGGGTATTGCAAGCATACTAGAGGTGGCCTGCAAGCAAAAAAAACGTGGCCCAAGGAGCTAAGCCCAATCCTGCAAAAAGTCACAAAAACTGAAAAGGAAAAAAATGTGAAAAAATACAAAAGTAGCGCGCAGGTTCGAACCCAGGACATGGATCTCACCAGCGCGCTGCTTTGCCACTGGGGTGGCTATACTTCCATTATCTTAAGTGAAATAAAAATAACATATTACAAAACGCGCCCTATGCCCTGTTTCATCTTCTTCCTCAAGCTTTGGCCAGACATCTTGTAACTCTCTCATACTTCTATAAAAATAAAAATTCATAACATTAAAGTTATAGCACTTGAGAACACGATTCCAACCATATAAATTATGTGAACTATTAATCAAAGAACAAAGAGAATTTTAATAGCCCTAAATCTTGACCTAATATTTCCAGAAATTTCAAGTTCCAAATTCTCTCAACACAAGTAAAATCAATGCAAGATAATGGTATGTACAGCTTCGTTATGACGAGGACTACATTTTTTATTCACAAATCGTGGCCTAAGGTTGCCTGTACAAGGAGATAGAGATTGAGATTTTACCTCCTTCAGTTGGAATCGTGGATGAAACTGGGATGAGTTTGAGGGAGGCCTGATGCTTGCTTGAGCTTCCTTGAACCTCCCTGGATGTATCCCAACCCTTGCCTTGCTTTGAAAGTAGATGGAACTCCTTGGCCAAGTCAAACTGCAAGCTCTGAAGTCAACAATGGAAGATGATGGAGGAGTGATTATAGAACAGGGATGAAGGCCTGGATTGACTAGGTATCAAGTATGTAATGTGTTTGAATGATCCAAACTCAAAACGCACGAGCCAAATGGAAGATGGATGTGATTGTGCAGAAACTGTAGGTTTGAACAGATTCTTGGTGTTTTTTAGCTTGGGAGTGTTTCAGGTCTTTTTCAAACGTGCATTGTGTTGCATAATGTTTGTATATTAGTATTGAAATGGTTTGATGTCAACTCTCCAACAGATCTGCAAGCCCTAGCCTTTTTGCAACTTTCCTTGTATTTGAAGTAAAGTGAAGTGACTATACTTTCCATGCTTGTACTTGCTCCCTTAGGGTTGGTATCAGTTTGTACAACTTACTTGAGACCTGTGAGACTTGTATATGCCAAGGGGACATGTCCAAAGCTCAAAATTGTAAAGTTTGCAAAAGTTGCTATTTTTCAAAATGGCAATGGAACCTTTTTGCCATAAATGGAATTACAAGTTGGATAAAGGTTCAAAAGCATGTGTTGTACCCCAAAATTTGCCCTCCTCTTTTTCACAAGAAATCACAGCTTCGGGTTTTCCCTGATTTTTCAGATTGGCTCAAGAATCGGTCAAATAGACTTTTCTTATCAGTCTATCCAAAATTAGGGTTCCCATTGATTTTGAATCAGTCAAACAGATTATTAGGGTTTCTTTTGATTTGTTTGAGTTTGGCTCAGGGTTTGATCAAGCAGACGTTTCTTTGACAGTAAATCCAAAATTAGGGTTTGCACACGCATTCTCAGAAGAGTTTGAATCCACAGTATTTCAATTGACTGTCACATTGTTTTGACGCTTGTTCAAGATTTCTGTTTGTTTCTCAAAGCCTAAACATTTGGGATAGAAGCTGAGGCTTTTGATTTGAAAGGGTGGAGCGTTGGTTTGATCAGTAAAGTGAAAGGTGTATGGACGTTTGTTTGTTTAACTGTGCAAAGCGTGTGGTTATTTGGAATGCCGGGCGTATTGCTGGTTAATGCGAGGTTGTGAGACTACAACGTTTATTAATTATTTATTTTATCTAAGTTAAAATAATTGGGATGCATTTCCAGTCATTTTAATTCAAGAGATTTAAATAAATAAATAAACAGTGTAAAAGAAAGATTGAAATATCTGACAAAATATTTTTATTTATTTTAATTGTTGTTACAAATGTTATTTGAATACTGTAAATTTATTTACAGTGTTTACAATAATGCTTATTACAATAATTAAAAATAAAATAAAACTATCTTCGAAGCCTCTTGAAGTCTTCATACTTCTCTGATCCCCAACTGGTATTTACCTGCAAAGATAGAAAAAAGAAGTCAATACAGTTAAATTGAAAAGTATTCTCAGACAGACAATTAAAAACTCATCATTAAAGATTGTTGGCCGGAATCAGATTTTTTGGTTTTCATCATGTTTTACTCGTTCTCTTTGCAAATCACAAGAAGATTTCTCTTCTTGGTTCACAAAGAGGAAAGTAAAATTATCCTTTGCAAGCATATAATTAAACACAAAGAAAGCGAACCAAGGCTGCATAAAAAGTACACCAAGCTGTACAATGGCAAACTGAAATGCCAAACCAAGTTGCAATGTCAAACAAAGCAAACTAAGTTACACAAGCTATCAACCAAGCTGTCAAAGAAGCTATCAACCAAGCTGTCAAAGAAGCTATCAACCAAGCTGTCAAAGAAGCTATCAAAACTGTCAATGCAGGAAATATGGAAGTACAGAATGCAGAGCAAAACCAAGATGCAAGCAAGCACCTTTTCATCATTTCCCTAGCCAACAGTCTTTTCAGAAATATAAAAGTACTTTAAGCAATAAAATATGCTTTTATATAGAGAGAGAAAGAGAGAGTGAAGCAGGTTTGCAGTTTGACAGGCTTAAGATATATAAAAACAATTCAAGGGAAGACAAAAAAAGGGGAGAGAGAGCAGTTCAGAAGAGAAAAACACAGAGGAAACCACAAAACTGTAAACAGAAGCAAGAGAACCTGCATAACTACAAGTTCTCACATTTGCAAAACCTGTAAAGACAAGCATAACCTGCCTTCAAGCAAGCCCATTCAAACCTGCATCAAAGCTTTCAAAACCAGAAGCCTTCAAGCCTACACAACAAACCTGTTTCAAACTTGCAAACCAACAGGAAGCCTCAAGCCTGCATAGAGCCAAACAAACTTGCACAACAAGAGCAAGTTCAAACTAACAAACTCAGTAACCTGTATCAAACCAAAAAAACCAAACCTGTGTTCAAACACAAGCCTTGCAGCCTGCCTGTATCCAAGCCTACACAACAAATATGTGTTCAAACACAAGCCTTGCAGCCTGCCTGTATCCAAGCTTGCCTGTATCCAAGCCTGCACAACTTCCAAACCTGTTGAAACCTTCAGGCAATCCAAAACTCAAACAAATCCAAACAACAAATCCACAATAATAACAAGCGCCTCAGAACAGGGTTCATCATAGGCAAAGCCATCAGGCAACAAAATCCAAGAGAGGAAGAGAGTTAGAAGCTAACAAAAAATCATCCTCAGAACAAAAGTTCATCATCAGAATCAACATAACCAAAACAAAGAAAAACATATCAAAAGCATCTCAGAACGAAGCTCATCATTGACAATCAATCAAGCCCAAAGAAGAGGAGAAAGTCAGAAACAAGCATTCTAGGGTTTTCAGAAATACAAAATCATCATCCAAAGCCAACACAAAAGAGCATATCAAAGGCAACATTTCAGATTTAATCATCACTAACGTATTCAGAGAAGAAGAAGGAAAGAATCAGAAGCAAGCATTTTCAGAAGTAGTGTTTTCAGAAATATTATCATCACAAAACGAAGGAAAGATACGAGGTACCAGAAAAGCTAGCATCACCATCACGCTCCCTCCTCCGGCCACCTGAGAGTGCCACCGTCCAACCTTTCGCCTCCTCTCCAGAAACAGCCACCAAGGTATCATTCTCCTCCATCCTTTTTCTATATCTCATTTCATAAACAATCAAAGATCAAAACGTGTAAAAGCTTAAACATGCAAGATTAAAACCTAAAACTAAAACGCGTCAAGAACAAAGGAAGACAATACCCTTTTTAATCATCGCCATGTGTAACCACGAAGAGGAGGAAAGGGAGGCATTGCTCTGGTGGCCTAAGGGTTGGAGGGGATGTTCAGAAGCTCCGTTTGAAAAATGATGAAGAGGCGAAGAAGATGAGAGGAGAGCGGCACCGTTCACAACACTGTAAACCTAGGTTCTGAGCAAAGCCAATGCAAACCCTAACAAAAACTTTGTGTGACGCGTTTGGGCCTGCCCCATGAACTGAAAGCTAAGGCCCAAACTCTCAGCGCCGCACACCCCTCTTGTCCTCTTTCAATTTTCATTTTGGGCCAAGTATTTTCTTCAAAGCCCATTTAACTTCTTAACCTTTTTTTATACAAACCAATACCCTTTTTTATTATTATCACCTTATTTTCTTTTTTTATATAACCTAATTTCTAATTCCTTTTGGTAAATAAAAATAATATATTAAACTTTTTGTACAAAATATTCTTAATAGCTTTTTTTTTTACATTTAAAAGTATGTAAATAATATATTTTTTGTTTTAAAAACTTTTTGTTTAATAAATCTTTTTATATAAGTTCCTAAATAACATTAACCAAAATACATAAAATAGAATTTATTAAGCTAAATAGTTCTTTCTTTAAACTAATAAAAAACACAAATAATAATAAATACTTATTTTGCATTAGGTTAACCTTTTGATCATTTGTAAATAACCATATGCATTTCACAAATACTTTTGATTCTCTTCGATTCTTGTTATATTTTTACATTGAGAATGCGACGATTCGATTTGGTTGTAAATATAATATTTGGACATTACTATTCTAATAAGACTCATCCCCATTTGTAAGCATGTGTACCCCCATCCCCGGACACTTATTTGTAATAACTTAGACTTTAAATTCCCGCAATTTATCGCTTTCCATATACCGTATAGTAATTAGGGTTTGTATGCGAAGATTCAAAATCAACCGCTAGATAACATAATACAAGATAAATGCATGAAAATCAATACACAATTCACACTTTCACCTCTAGGGTAGCCTCGCTTGTTGCCTCGAAAAATGCAATCATGTCCCTCGAGTATGAGACACTCTAGCAAATGTCCCTTCGATAAACAAAGATCGTAGTCCCTCGATGACCCTCGATGTTGCCTTCGATAAAACGATTTTGTCCCTTACAAAAAATTGCTAGAGCGTCTCACAAGTTGCCTTCAATGATTGTATACGATGACCCGCGCCTGTCCCGCTTAACATCCTAACGCAAGGTTGTTCATCAAACACAATGGTGAAGCAACACTGTTAAAAGGGTCAAAACAAAAGAAAGTCCTTTGAGTAAAATAGGGTAGACAACTCTTAGTTACTTGATCAAACTTGCAAAAACATCCTTGCCATTTTTCAAACACACTTCACAACACAACTTCAAAAACAATTTCCAAACAACTGTCAAGATATTGAATTATATTTTCAAAAAGATACACACCTTTGTATATATTCGAACAAGAATCATTACAAAGGTTGCCTAGACAAGGCATCTTTTTTTCAAAACATTTTCAAAACCACACACAAAGCACCATTTCAAACAATTGAAAAGAAAAGGCAAGTGATCTAAACAAGTAACTAAGAGCCCATGGATAACCATGGATAGAAAGGGTGCTAATACCTTCCCTTTCTATAATCTACTCCCCGAACCCACGAAAACATCTCAAAGGTCTTTCGTATGCTTTTTGACCTTTCCATTGGATAAAATAAAAAGTCGATGGCGACTCTTGCTAAACCGAACATTTGCAAACACAAAACGCAAAAATCCAAGTCAGTTCTCCCACCGTATCACAGCATGGATCAAACCTTTGTCAACTGAGTAAGCATTTAATTAAGGAGTGTGGAACAATTTTAGGACATGTACAACATGAATTAGCCAGCATAGGATTGATTTTCAACTTTGTTCTTCATGAAAAAGCTTAGACAAAAAGTGAGAAATGGCCAACTTCATCTCTTCCATTCTCCCTACTCAAAAATGATCTTGAGGAGTTCTTAGACATTTTGGAAAGCTTGCAATGTTCTCTATAATTCATCTTTGAGATGAATTTTGAGATACCTCTTGGAACTAGGTGAAAAATATCCATGAAGTTGGGTCTAAAACCTGCCTAAATTAGGGCAAAATTTCACTAAGTTAACAAGTTCATAACCATGTATTCACAAATTTATATCTTGAGATCCAAGCATCTTTAGGGAAAAGTGTGTGAAGAAAAGTTGTATATTTCATGGAGGTCTACAATTTTCATGTTGGGAACTTTCCTTGAATCATTATGCATCATGGTGTAAAAGTGGCCTAAATTAAGAAAAAATAAGAAAATTTTCTATACTTAGAAAATTTCTAAGTTAGAAAAATTTTCAAATTCAAACCCTAACTTTCAAATTTGGATTTCTTGGTGAACAAATTTCACATTTTGGCATGTTTTGATGAATTATGACCCTTGGTACTTGATTTTGACCAAAAAGTCAAAGTTTGACTTTTCAGTGTACAGTTGACTTTTGATCAGTTGACCGCAAAATTTCATCTGTCAATCCAATGAATTTGAGATGTTTTGAGCCATGTAATTAAGTCAAGATGATGCCATTGAATCCTTGAAATCATGCTTGAACTCAATTGGTCATTTTCTAGGTTAAAAAATAAGAAATTTCCCTTTCTCAGTCAAAACCCTAATTTTGACCATTTTGCCCTTTTTGTGATTTGACCAAATTTCTTGAGGAATTGTAATCCAAACTTGACCAAATGACACATATAAGTTTGAAATGTTGATGGGGATCAAAAATTATGAAGTTTGGCTGTAAATTGGCCATGGTTGACTTTTTCCCTAATACAGCTGATTTTTAGGTCAACTGTCCAATTGACTGAGCAAAAGTGTGATCCAAGGCTTGAAACTTGACATGAGTAAACTTGGGGTTCCATAATGATGCTTGAAAGTCACATGAAGCATTGATAGTCCAAAAATCCTTGTGCAAACTCAAACCCTAATTTGGGTTATTAGTGCAAGGTGAGATGTCTTGAGCTGACCAAACCCTGATCCAGTCTTGAATCAAAGAAATCTTGTGAGAAAAGTCTTGATAAATGAGAGGGAAAATTTTGGGGTACAACAACTGCCCCTGTTCAATCTTCTTAAACCTGAAGAGTTAGATTGGCTAGCTTTGCCATTCGTGACTCGAAGGTAAAAGATGATTGGAAACTAGAGTACCCATAAATTTGCACTTGGCGGCGTGTAGTTGAGGGAATAGGCTTAAAGATGCCATTTGGAGAGGTGACATAGTCTTGTTGGAGATGGGCTTATGGATGCCATCCAAGAATGTTTGTTTAAGTGTAACTTGTAAGCTGAAAGAATGAGTATCAGAATGGTGTCCGCGTCTCGAACGTATCTGAACTGTATTTGAAGTATGAATCTGAATGAGCAACAGAATGGCTTCCGTGTCTGGAGCGTATCCGTACTGTATCTGAACTTGAAATCTGAATGATTAACAGAATGGCTTCCGTGTCTGGAGCGTATTTGAACTGTATCTGAAAGCTGAATCTGAATAAATAACATAACGGAATCCATGTCTGGAGCGTATCTGAATTGTATCACGATTGCACATTGTTTAACAGTAGCTACTAATCTTATCCTGAAAAGGGTAAAATGTTAGCTGAAACACAAAATTATGTTGCATGAAATGTATGATGCAATATATGTGTTTTATTAATGTTTACGATATGTGGATGTAATGTATGCGCATGTAAGCTGATTTGCTGAGGAAAATAAATCTTTGACTGCTGATGAGGATATGTGAATTCTTCATGTCTTGAAGTTGGAGTATTTGACAAAAATTCTATTGTGAGAGCAATGCCATATACTGCTTGAGAAAACTGCTTGGGGAATCCAGAGAACTTTGATGACTTCTACTGGGGATTAATAGTTTGAAGTCTTAGCTCCATTGGGGAGTATCAGAAGTCAGCTGTCACCCGGTTGGATTTCAGGCGTCAAAACAACTTGATGGGGAATTTGGAGAAACTGGATGATTTCCACTAGGGATCAATAGTTTGAAGTTTATTCCGCTGGGGATTTAAATAATGTACTGTGGGGATTGCTTATGGAATAGCCTAGAGACGTTTTTCGGTTCTTTCAACCTTTCAGTAATTGTCTTTTTCATTTTGTTTATTTGTAAATAGTAATTATGTTCAAATGCATATGTTCATTAATGAATCATTGGACATTTTTGCAAATAAAACACAAGTGTAAAGGAAAAGGACAAATATTTTCTATACTTTAAAGAGATATCTTTGTATTTACTTTGAATAAGTATTTTGTACAAAAGAGACATTCATCCTAGTAAGAGGATGATGCCGTAAAAGTAAGAAAATATTTATACAAAGAAAGACAACTATGTGTGATAATCCCATGGGGTTCTCATTCTACTATAGCCTCCATATCTCCGAATATCTTGTCTATTTAGTGCTTCGTTCGAAGATGATTGAATTGATCAGAAACTCCGAATTTGTCAGTGAAGAGGTTGTCCTCAAAGTGATCTGACGGGATATAGTCATACGCTTTAATTCCGTAACTTTTTCATGGACCACCCTTTCGGGTTTTCAGTCCACCAGGAAACCCTTTTTTGCCCAAGTCGCCCTTTCGGTTTTCAACTTGTCGGGTGTACAAATTTTTTTTATTTTATCCCTAATTTTTTCCCGAACCTTTTGGTTCGCCAGGATGCCCTTTTTTTCCTAGGTGTGTCAACCTAGCGGGTCTCTTATGCGTAGTATCTTTTGACTATGTCCGCATTCGCAGGGTGTGGCAATTCATCACCGTCCATGGTGGTTAAGATCATTGCCCCACCGGAGAAGATGTTCTTGATTACAAATGGTCCTTCATAGGTAGGAGTCCATTTGCCCCTGGGATCACTTTGTGGCAAGATAATGCGTTTGACCACTAGATCTCCAACTTGGTATTCTTAGCATCTGACTTTCTTGTTGAAAGCCTTGATCATCCGTTTTTGATACATCTGACCATGGCAAACAACGGTAAGTCTCTTTTCATCAATTAAGTTTAGCTGATCAAGTCGAGTACGGATCCAATCGTCTTCATTCAAACCTGCATCCTTCATAATCCTCAAAGAGGGTATTTAAACCTCGATAGGCAAGACAACCTCCATGCCATAAACCAAATAATAGGGTGTCGCCCCAGTTGATGTGTGAGCCATGGTATGGTACCCGTGGAGAGAAAATGGTAGCATCTCATGCCATTCCTTGTAGGTGACTATCATTTTTTGTATGATCTTTTTAATGTTTTTATTAGCAGCTTCGACTGCACCATTCATCTTTGGCCGATAGGGGGATGAATTGTGATGTTGAATTTTGAACTGCTCGCACAAGGCAGTGATCATAGTATTATTAAGGTTTGTACCATTATCAGTGATGATCCTTTCTTGGATACCGTACCGGCAAATAAGACTCTGCTTGATGAAGTGGGCAACAAAATTCTTAGTAACGGATGTGAAGGAAGCTGCTTCGACCCATTTTGTGAAGTAATCAATCGCCACTAGAATGAAACGGTGTCCATTGGAGGCTGTAGGCTTAATCTCCCCAATCATATCGATTTCCCACATAGCAAAGGGCCAAGGAGCTGTCAAGACATTCAGAGGAACCAGAGGTACATGCACCTTGTCAACATAAATTTGACATTTATGACAGGTCTGGGAGTGTTGATAGCAATCTGCTTCCATGGTAGACCAGTAATAGCCCGCCCGTAGGATTTTCTTCGCCATCGTATGCCCACTGGAGTGAGTGCCAAAGGTACCTTCATGTAATTCAGCCATGATCTTTTCATCCTCAATCTTATCCATACAATGGAGAAGAATAGAGTCATGATTGCGTTTGTACAGGATGCCATTACTCAGGAAGAAATTAGCAGAGAATCTCCTTAAGAACTTCTTATCATTGATTGAAGCTCCTTCCAGATATTCCTGAGCCTTAAGATACTTCTTGACTTCATGAAACCAAGGATGGTTCACTACTTCTTCAGTATTAATCTCGTGATAGTGTGCTGGTTCGTCCATTCGTTCAATGGTGATCTGGGGAGCCTCGTCATCCCAATTAAGTCTAAACATAGATGACATTGTGGCTAGAGCATCTACTAGCTGATTTTCTTCTCGCGGGAAATGCTCGAAGGTAATCTGCTCAAAATGTGGTAGCAATGTCAAGACATGTTCTTTGTAAGGGATAAGGTTTGGGTGCTTAGTGTCCCATTCTCCTTTGATCTGACTGATGACCAAAGTTGAATCTCCAAACACATCTAAAGATTTGATTCCCAAGTCCATGGCAGCCTTGAGACCAAAGATGCATGCTTCGTATTTCGCCATGTTGTTCGTACAGTTGAAGCAAAGTCTAGCAGTAAAGGGAGTATGACACCCTTCCGGAGATATGATTACAGCGCCGATACCATTACCAAGTGCGTTGGATGCCCCATCAAAGAACAGGGTCCATCGGGATCCTTTTTCAGGTCTGTCATATGGTCTGATCTCTTCACAGTCGTCTAATGTCATGATGTCTTAATCCGGGAATTCAAACTTCATGGACTGATAATCTTCTACAGCTTGATGAGCAAGATGATCAGCTAGCACACTGCCCTTTATAGCTTTCTGGGTAGTGTACTGTATGTTATATTCTGTTAGGATCATCTTCCATCTAGATATCCTTCCAGACAGAGCAGGCTTCTCGAAAATGTACTTTATCGGATCCATCTTAGATATCAGCAAAGTGGTATGAGTGAACATATATTGTCTTAGCCGGCGAGCAGCCCATACTAAAGCGCAGCAAGTTTTCTCGAGCAGTGAATATCTGGTTTCACATTCGGTAAACTTTTTGCTCAGGTAGTAAATAGCGTGCTCTTTTCGGCCAGACTCGTCATGCTGCCCCAATACACACCCCATTGAGTTTTCTAAAACGGTCAGATACATGATTAGCAGTCTTCCCTCGACTGGTGGCATCAAGACAGGAGGCTCTTGTAAGTACTCTTTGATCTTGTCAAAATCAATTTGACATTCATCATTTCGTCTGACTACTTGATCTTTCTTCAACAGTTTGAAGATTGGTTCACAAGTAGATGTTAGGTGAGAAATGAATTTGTAAATATAGTTCAGGCGTCCCAAGAATCCTCTGACTTCCTTCTCAGTACGAGGAGCAGGCATTTCTTGTATCGCTTTAACTTTGGCAGGATCAACCTCGATGCCTTTGTTGTTGACACTGAAACCTAAGAGTTTACCGGACCAGACTCCGAATGTGCACTTGTTTGGATTCAGCCTTAGTTTGTACTCCTTCAACCTCTCAAACAGCTTTTGCAAATGACCAAGGTGATCCTCTTCAGTTTGTGATCGGGCTATCATGTCATCTACATAGACCTCTATCTCATGATGTATCATATCATGAAACAAAGCTACCATGGCGCGTTGATAGGTTGCCCCAGCATTCTTCAGCCCGAATGGCATCACTTTGTAGCAGAACGTGCCCCACTGTGTGACAAATGTAGTTTTCTCCATGTCCTCAGGTGCCATTTTGATCTGGTTATAGCCTGAGAATCCGTCCATGAAGGAAAACACTTTGTGTTGGGCCGTATTATCAACCAGGATGTCAATATGGGGAAGTGGAAAATCATCTTTAGGGTTGGCCCTGTTTAAATCTCTATAATCCACGCACATCCGTACCTTACCGTCCTTTTTAGGCACGAGAACAATGTTGGCAACCCATTGAGGATAGGAGGTGACAGCCAAGAACCCAACATTGAATTGTTTCATAACTTCCGCTTTGATCTTCTCCGACATGTCAGGTCTTATGCAGAGGACTTTTTTCTTCACTGGTGGACATTCTTCTCTTGTGGGTAGACGATGTACCACGATGTCTGTATCAAGTCCTAGCATGTCTTCGTATGACCAGGCAAAGATCTCAACATAATCATGCAATAGCTGAATTAGGCGCTCCTTGACACTCGGCTCTAGATTGGCACCCAATTTGATTTCCTTTTTAACTTCCTCGGTACCCAAGTTGATTGTATCCAATAGTTCCTCATAAGGCTGAATAGCTCTTTCCTCTTGTTGGAGTAGTCTGGCCAATTCCCCTAGCACTTCACAATCTTCCTCACCTTCGTATTCGGCTTGATAGATTGGATCTTCAGAGTCACTAAAGGCCATAGCAGTATCGTTACCCAAGGGATCCGGGATAGATGGGCACCTGCATTTGTGAGTGTGGGTGTGTGTAAGGGTATAGCCATCTTTAAATAATAAAATGTAAAAGAAAGACAATGAGCGCAAAAGGTTTGTATGTGGAAAAACGTCCATGATTCATTGAATGTCATATGAAGATGAAATAAAAACCCTTACAAATGGACCATTGTGCCTCGGGTAAGACAAAAGGTTTTTAAAGTGTGAATTGTTCGTGAATATTACAAGTCCAACGGAAATGTAAAAGATAAATTACTGAGAGATGAAAGTTATTGGGACAAAGTCTCTGGCTTCCCAGTTGCGAAGTCCTCTGTTGACAGTAGGAAATATCCAATCTTCCAAGTTGTCATCCTCTTCAATATCTTCCACTGTGTTGACCTCTTGGTTTCTAATCTTCAAAGGTGGCCCTCCAGCACGGGCACAGCGCACAACTTTCTGAGCAGTTGAAGTAAACCCTAAGCTAAACTTGTCTGATTTATACGGGATGTCCGGAAGCTGACCCCAGATGGTGCATCCACCCTCTTCTACTACTGCCTTTGCATCCTTTAGAGATGACATCCGAAGCGGAGGTCTTGTGATCTTGGGGATCGAGGATACCATCTTGGTTACTGCTACCTCTTGAGAGACCTCCTCGAAATGTTGAAAAGGAGTTTCAATGAACTTGCCATCCAACTCCACATATCGGGAAGAATTCAGATGACTGATCATGGATTCCTCCTCCCCGTGGACAATTATAATCTTTCCTTGGACCGGGTACTTCAGCATCTGGTGTAGCGTAGAAGTGACAACACCGGCATTATGGATCTAGGGCCGTCCTAACAGACAAGAGTAAGAGGGGCGGATGTCCATCACATGGAAAGTTGAATTGAAAATATGAGTTCCCACCTTTATTGGGATGTCCACCTCCCCGTGGACCATCCTCTTCGAGCCATCAAATGCTCTCACAATTATGTTACTGGGTTTTAATGTCAGCCCTTCGCAATCCAATTTGTCAAGAGCTTTCTTCGGTATAACATTCAAAGATGAGCCAGGGTCCACCAAGACATGGGCCAGAGTCGTTCCTCTACACTCCACAGAGACATGCAATGCCTCGTTGTGCTTTCTCCCTCTGGGTGTCAGATCAGCATCAGAGAAGCCTAGGCCGTTATCAGCTGTTAAACTGGCCACACAATCTTGGAACTGGTCAGCAGACGTCTCTTGTGGCACATGGGTTGTTTTCAGAAACTTCACCAAAGCTTTCGCATGTGCCTCAGAGCACAGCAACAATGCTAGCATGGAGATCTTGGAGGGAGTTTTCCCCAACTGTTCAACCACGTCATAGTCACTCCTCTTTATTATCCTCAGGATCTCCTCCATTTCCTTCTTGGATGTTTCAGGGATAGCTAATGATTGAGCCTTCGTCTGGACAGGCTCCTCTTGAATGCTTTTTCCTCGATTTTTAGTAGTAGAAGTATTGGTAGGGATAACAACAGGGATTGTGTCATCTTTGTCAGTAGGTACACTTGCAGGTATGGTCATTGGTACAGAGGTAATCTTTGGAACAGCCACGGGTCCAAAAACTTCCTTTGGAGGGGCAATCTCTGGAGAGAAAATTCTACCACTACGGGTAATCTTACTGGTACCGGAAATATTGCTAATGTCGAAATCTTCTTCTTCGGAGCTCATTTCTTCGGCAGTCAGTTCATCTTGTTTAATACCATGGTAGTAGATTTCTCCACCGTAATTCCACGGTACTGTTTTATCTGATTCATATGGGACCGGCTCGGGCATTGTGATCTTAAGAGGAGTAGTTTTCGAAACTGATGTAATCCTAACGAGTCTTTTAGGGACCCTGGAAGGATTGGCGAAGATGGTTATGATTGAAATGTCTTCAACAGGAATAGGTAAAATGAAAGCATTTTCAAACAGAATTTCTTGATTGTCTATTAGGCGTTGAATGCATGTCTTCAACAGAGGGAAAACAGTCGGCGAGGATAAGAAATGATGGCAGTCTTCCTTACAACCTGGGAATACACCAGCTTTCAACAAGTTCATTTTAATGATTGGGAGCGGAGTGAAAAGTTCATCCGCTGTGGCAATAAATAAATCTTCCTCGATAGCGTTGGTGTTGTGACCATGCTTAGGCATCGGAGCAGAAATGACATTTGGTTTCTCAGGTGCGTCAAACTCAACTTCTTTTGCATCTATAAGGTCTTGAATTTTGTTTTTCAGGGCCCAACAGTTGTTAGTGTCGTGACCCAGACTTTCGGAATGGTATGCACATCTGGAATTTGGGTGATAATGAGGGGACGCAATATTGGGATTCTTTGGGGCCTCCTTTAAAGTTTCCAGATTCAATTTCAGAAGATGTGGTAAAACCTGGGCTAGAGTCATATTAATCCTGGTGAATTGTCGGACTGGCCTTTCTACCCTCGGCTGGTTATTTCTTGGTCGATCAGATGCAGGCTTTGGGATCATAACGGCCCCCACCACTGGTCGGCGTTCAGTTCTTCCTTGATTCTTTTGTGAATAAACAGTAGATACCTCCTTCTTCCCAGCGAAAGGTTTTCTCATAGCTGTAGAGGCAGACACATCCTTCTAAATATTTCCAATTTTTATACCAGCTTCCACCCTTTCTCCGGTTAATATTAACTCAGTAAACCCAACAGATGAGCTCCCAATCAAATGGTTGAAGAAAGGGCCCGATAGGGTGCCCAAGAACATATCCACCAACTCCCTTTCAGACAGAGGGGGTTGCACTCTCCCAGCTAGATCTCTCCATTTTTGTGCGTAATCTTTGAAACCCTCATTTGAAGCCATAGCCATACTCTAAAGTTGAGTACGGGTAGGCGCCAAATCTGCGTTATACTGGTATTGCTTATAGAAAGTTGCGGAAAGTTCTTCCCAGTTGTGGACGTCGGCCCTTTCCAATTGGTAAAACCAATCAATTTGTGTTCCGGATAAGCTGTCTTGGAAAAAATGGACCCACTAGTCTTTGTCGGCGGAGTGCGGCTGAATCTTTCTGACATATGATTGGAGGTGCATTTTAGGATATGACACCCCATCATATTTTGCAAATAATGGCACTTTGAACTTTGGTGGGATCACAATTCCTGACACTAGCCCCAATTCCTCAAAGTCTAGACCTGGTACTTTCTGTATTTCCATAGCATTTAGACGCTCTTCAAAATGTCGGTATATATCATCCGTTAGAGGATACTGTTCCTCGGAGTATTCTTCCTCTTCCTCCTCTTCTTCAGACTCTGATGGAACTGCTGTTTCTTTTCCTTTTCTCTCTCTTTCATCAAATGTTGCTGGAAAATCTAAGGTTCTTCTAGCCTGTCCTTGAAACCTTCTTCCCATGATTACCACACCGGTTTGTTTCTTCTCTTTCTTTTTCTTCTCTTTTGCCAACATAGTCTTCAGCTCCTCTTGCCCTTTGGCCAAAGTTGTGAGTAACTATTGAAACTGCATGTTTTGAGTCTGAAGATATTTGACAGTCTGTTCGAGATCCATCTTACTGAAATAAACAGTAGAGAGATGAGGAAACTTGTTGCAAAAGACCTATTTATGTTATGATGAATGATATGTATACATGCAATGCTTTCAAGGATTTAAAAATTCAAATTTGCTTTAAACAAAAAGAAACACACGTTATATTAATAAGATAAAATTTGAGTACAGCAATTCCCCTTGGGCAAAATAATACAAAATTCTAAGATAAAAAAGTGTTGCGCATCCTCTTTGGTGCTATGTAGGTATTTAGAGTCTGCTCCTCATGAAGTAGCCTAGTGAGTTCCAAAACCTTCTTCTCGCTTGCGTAGAATTGGGCTTCGAACGTATCTCGCTCTCCTTTGAGTTATATCCAATCCCTTTGTATATCTTCAAGAGATGTGGGCATGTCAAGATGTAGGATAGTGTATGGAACTTCTCCTTCCTTAACAGGCTCAATAATCACTGGGTGAATGGAAGGATAAGGCATCATAAGACTTTGAGCGCGGGTTCGTACCCACTTGAGAAAAGGCTCAAGAGGGATGGAATTCTTGTGTCCCAAAGTCTTTCTATCCACCTTGTTTAGCATCCTCCAAGCTCGGATAAATCTCTGGCGAAGTCCTTGATCGTTGTTGTCGTAGTCGAATACCAAGCCTTGAATCAGCATATCATATGGGCCATCCCTTTGGGCATAACCAAATTGTCTTAGAGCTAAGCATGGGTTGTAGGTGATTCCTCCCCTAATGCCAAGTAGAGGGACATTAGGTAATTCCCCATAACGGTCAACAATGATAACATTCTCTTTGGATCGAGAGCACCAATGAATATTTGAATGTTTGAGCGTCATTAACCTTTGTGACCACCTTAATCCTTTCTCATTCTTTAAGACTGATTGGGGAAGATGAGAAATAAACCATCTTTCCAGGAGAGGAGTGCAACACATAAGGACACCTCTTTTCCTCATTGTACGAGTGTGAAAAGAGTGTAGGATATCCCCTAGCAATGTAGGCACCGGGTTGCGTGACATGAAGATTTTGGCAGCACTCACATCTATGAGTTGGTCAAGATTGGGAAATAAGACCATCCCATAGATAAGAAGAGCTACAATTTCCTAAAAGGCTTGCAAGTCTAGGGAATTCCAACAGCTTTGGGCTTTCTCAAACAGAAACTTTGCCAAGAAGCCTTTGACACCACTTCTAGTTTCCCAATAAGTTGTGACATCAGATGAGTGCAAGTGCAGAGCTTGAGAAATCTCTTTTGGCTTTGGGTCTCTTTCTGTACCGTTGAAAGGTAGTTGATTGAGAATGAGAATCCTCAAG
This sequence comes from Vicia faba, assembly GCA_948472305.1. Classification (NCBI taxonomy): domain Eukaryota; kingdom Viridiplantae; phylum Streptophyta; class Magnoliopsida; order Fabales; family Fabaceae; genus Vicia; species Vicia faba. The sequence goes on along the minus strand of OX451737.1, from coordinate 1,683,996,313 downwards.
AGTTTAGAGAATTCTTCTAAAGTAGGCACAAGCTGATAGTCAGGAAATGTGAAGAAATGATGCAAAGGGTCAAAGAACTGGAAGAACACCTTCATCATATCCTCATCTGTGTTAGAGGTGACCAAGTTGAGTAGACGACCATGCCTCTCAGTGAATGGAGAGTTCTCATGGATCCTTGAAGCTAGCTCCTTGAGTTGTGGAGGAATTCTTACAAGGTTGACTTGGATAGTTTTCCTGCGAAGTGAATCCATATCCTATAAAACAAGAACAAAGATGAATCTCCAAAATACTTGAAATGGTTAGTGATGTATATGATGTTCATGATGTACATTATGTTATGCACAAGTATGTATATACAAGCAAAATAAACAAGTTCTTAGTTTAGGCTTGCATGGGGTTTTATAGGTAAGTACCCTCTTAAAGTTTAGTTAGCATAAACTTGTCCTAGTAATAGTAATCGGGTTCTAAGGAGCTCAATTCACTGGATTGTTTCCTTGGCCATTGTTTCAGCTCAAGCCTCTTTAATGGCGACCGAAATATCCCAAGAAACCAACCCTCAATGAGTGTAGTATCGAGTATCTACCAACTTCGGACAGCACCAAAGCCGGTCATCTCACTACATCCTAAAGGCCAAGTTGGTCAAGTAAAGGGTTCTAGAAGTTCATTATTGCTCTATGACATCACTCAGCGGCCCCGTATTCTCTTTGATTGACTCAAAGGCTATCAGTACCCACAAATATGTCACACTAACATAACTATTGCTTAGACCATGTCGGTATACCACGCACAGTTTCCACAATGTATTGCTATTTACCTATAATGTTTCCCAAATTCGGGTGAAGGATTCAAACCCAAACAAAGAACCATAATGTAAAGCAAACAAGTCAAACAATGTAAGCAAATAAATGTGATCTAAACCCTAAGGTAACCCCACTTTTATAAATTTCCCCAGCAGAGTCGTCAGTTCTGTGATACGGTGAGAGAACTGACTTGAGGGTTTGCGTTTTATCGCAAATGTTGCGGTTAGCAAGAGTCGCCACCGACTTTTCTTTTATCCAAAAGGAAAGGTGAAAAAGCACAGGAAAGACCTTTGAGATGTTTTCTTGAGTTTGGGGGGTAGATTATGAAAAGGGGAGGTGCTAGCACCCTTTTCATCCATGGTTTTCCATGGGCTCTTAGTTACTTGCTTAGATCACTTGCTTTTGTTTGTTTGAAATTGTGTTTGGTGTGGTTTTTGAAAGTATTTTGTAAAAGAGGCCATTCGTTTAGGAAATCTTTGTAATGATTCTTGTTCATAAGAATGTATACAAAGATGTTTGTCTTTTGAAAATGTTTTCAATGTTTGTAAGACGTTTTTGAAATGTGTGTGTGTTTCTTTTTTAAAATAGCAAGGATTGTTGTTTGAAATAGAGCAAGTAACTAGAAGCTATCTACCTACTCAAATGTCTTTCTTATGTATTTTCTATTCCTTTGACATTGTTGTTTTACCATTGATTTGGTAAGTAACCCTATCTTTGGATGTAAATAGGACGGGCGTGGGTCATCGTATAACCATGATTAGCAATGTTTGCATAGTATCTTAGCATTTTTGAGGGACCAAGATCATTTTGTAAGGCAACTTTTATATAGCGTCATCGAGGGACTATGATCTTATATTTGTTTTGTTTTGCCAAGATACTTCGCATGCGTAACATGGCTATTTTTGTTTTAGGCAACCAAGTAGGAGAAACCCTAAGGGTGCTTGTGTGCAAGTGTATCATTTTCATGCTTTGATTTTGTCTTGCATTTAGGGTTTTCTATTTTGCTTTGTTTTGTTCTTATCATACAAACCCTAATTACTAATCATGGCATATAAAGTGATAAATTGCGTAATGTAAATATTTTTAAGCTATTACAACAATTTATGGGAGGGGGAATACAAATTTGAATGGGGATTTGCAAGAATATAAACCTAAATAAATTATTACAACCAAATCGAATTTGTACGAATTAGAATAAATACAATACAATATTAAAAAAGAAAATGCAATGCAACGTACATGTAAAAAATATTTTTGTGTCTTGTTTTTTATGCAAAAGAAAATATAATCCAAACCTAAAAATATAAAGAAAAGAAAATAATTTTTAAAAGGGTTTAACCCTAATTATTATTTAAGAGAAAATAATTTTTTATAGGTATTATTTTGTGTATTATTTTGTGTAAAATAATAAATAATATTGTATAAAAGAAGTATAAAATTAAATATATTCAAAAATAGGTATTTATAAGTATGAAATAAAAAAATAAATTAAACTAAATATATTTAATTATATTTACAAGTTTATTAAGAAAATAAATGATATCCTATTAAAATAAAAATATATTTTTCATGTGAAAAATAAGTTAAAACAAAATAAAAATAAGACATGATTAATTTACATTTTTTGTATTTTTATTCATTAAGGAAAATATTAATGAAAACAAAACTGAAATTAAATAAAAATATTATGGAAATCATGGGTCGGGGGGGGGGGGGGGGGGGGGGGGGGTATTGCAAGCATACTAGAGGTGGCCTGCAAGCAAAAAAAAACGTGGCCCAAGGAGCTAAGCCCAATCCTGCAAAAAGTCACAAAAACTGAAAAGGAAAAAAATGTGAAAAAATACAAAAGTAGCGCGCAGGTTCGAACCCAGGACATGGGTCTCACCAGCGCGCTGCTTTTCCACTGGGGTGGCTATACTTCCATTATCTTAAGTGAAATAAAAATAACATATTACAAAACACGCCCTATGCCCTGTTTCATCTTCTTCCTCAAGCTTTGGCCAGACATCTTGTAACTCTCTCATACTTCCATAAAAATGAAAATTCATAACATGAAAGTTATAGCACTTGAGCACACGATTCCAACCGTATAAATTATGTGAACTATTAATCAAAGAACAAAGAGAATTTTAACAGCCCTAAATCTTAACCTAATATTTCCAGAAATTTCAAGTTCCAAATTCTCTCAGCACAAGTAAAATCAATGCAAGATAATGGTATGTACAACTTCGTTATGATGAGGACTACATTTTTTATTCACAAATAATGGCCTAAGGTTGCATGTACAAGGAGATAGAGTTTGAGATTTTACCTCCTTCAGTTGGAATCGTGGATGAAACTAGGATGAGTTTGAGGGAGGCCTGATGCTTGCTTGAGCTTCCTTGAACTTCCATGGATGTATCCCAACCCTTGCCTTGCTCTGAAAGTAGCTGGAACTCCTTGGCCAAGTCAAACTGCAAGCTTTGAAGTCAACAATGGTAGATGATGGAGGAGTGATTACAGAACAGGGATGAAGGCCTGGATTGACTAGGTATCAAGTATGTAATGTGTTTGAATGGTCCAAACTCAAAACGCACGAGCCAAATGGAAGATGGATGTGCTTGTGCAGAAACTGTAGGTTTGAACAGATTTTTGGTGTTTTTTAGCTTGGGAGTGTTTCAGGTCTTTTTCAAACGTGCATTGTGTTGCATAATGTTTGTATATTAGTATTGAAATGGTTTGATGTCAACTCTCCAACAGATCTACAAGCCCTAGCCTTTTTGTAACTTTCCTTGTATTTGAAGTAAAGTGAAGTGACTATACTTGCCATGCTTGTACTTGCTCCCTTAGGGTTGGTATCAGTTTGTACAACTTACTTGAGACCTGTGAGACTTGTATGTGCCAAGGGGACAGGTCTAAAGATCAAAATTGTAAAGTTTGCAAAAGTTGCTCTTTTTCAAAATGGCAATCGAATCTTTTTGCCATAAATGGAATTACAAGTTGGATAAAGGTTCAAAAGCATGGATCAAAGCTTTTTCAACTGAGTAAGAATTTAATTAAGGAGTATGGAACAAGTTTAGGACCTGTACAACATGAATTAGCCAGCATAGGATTGATTTGCAACTTTGTTCTTCATGAAATGGCTTGGACAAAAAGTGAGAAATGGCCAACTTCATCTCTTCCATTCTCCCTACTCAAAAATGACCTTGAAGAGTTTTTGGACATTTTGGAAATCTTGCAATGTGCTCTATAATTCATATTTGAGATGCATTTTGAGATACCTCTTGGAACTAGGTGAAAAATTTCCATGAAGTTGGGTCCAAAACCTACCTAAATTAGGGCAAAATTTTACTAAGTTAACAAGTTCATGACCATGTATTCACAAATTTATATCTTGAGATCCAAGTACTTTAGGGAAAAGTGTGTGAAGAAAAGTTTTAGATTTCATGGAGGTCTACAACTTTGATGTTGGGAACTTTCCTTGAATCATTATGCATCATGGTGTAAAAGTGGCCTAAAGTTAAGAAAAAATAAGAAAATTTTCTATACTTAGAAAATTTCTAAGTTACAAAAAATTTCAAATTCAAACCCTAACTTTCAAATTTGGATTTCTTGGTGAACAAGTTTCACATTTTGTCATGTTTTGATGAATTATGACTCTTGGTACTTGATTTTGACCAAAAAGTCAAAGTTTGACTTTTCAGTATACAATTGACTTTTGATCAGTTGACCGCAAAATTTCATTTGTCAATCCAATGAATTTGAGATGTTTTGAGCCACGTAATTAAGTCAAGATGATGCCATTGAATCCTTGTAATCATGCTTGAACTCAATTGGTCATTTTCTAGGTTAAAAAATAAGAAATTGCCCTTCCTCAGTCAAAACCCTAATTTTGACCATTTTGCCCTTTTTGTGATTTGACCAAATTTCTTGAGGAATTGTAATCCAAACTTGACCAAATGACACATATAAGTTTGAAATGTTGATGGGGATCAAAAATTATGAAATTTGACTGTAAATTGGCCATGGTTGACTTTTTCCCCAATACAGTTGATTTTTAGGTCAACTATCCAATTGACTGAGCAAAATTGTGATCCAAGGCTTGAAACTTGACATGAGTAAACTTGGGGTTCCATAATGATGCTTGAAAGTCACATGAAGCATGGATAGTCCAAAAATACTTGTGCAAACTCAAACCCTAATTTGGGTTATTAGTGCAAGATGAGATGTCTTGAGCTGACCAAACCCTGATCTAGTCTTGAGTCAAAGAAATCTTGTGAGAAAAGTCTTGATAAATGAGAGGGCAAATATTGGGGTACAACAGCTGCCCCTGTTCAATCTTCTTAAACCTGAAGAGTTAGATTGGCGATCTTTTCCATTTGTGACTCGAAGGTAAAAGATGATTGGACACTAGAGTGCCCATAAATTTGCACTCGGTGACGTGTAGTTGAGGGAATGGGCTTAAAGATGCCATTTGGAGAGGTGACAAAGTCTTGTTGGAGATGGGCTTATGGATTCCATCCAACAATGTTTGTTGAAGTGTAACTTGTAAGCTGAAAGAATGAGTATCAGAATGGTGTCCGCGTTTGGAACGTATATGAACTGTATCTGAAGTCTGAATCTGAATGAGCAACATAATGGCTTCTGTGTCTGGAGCGTATCCGTACTATATCTGAACTTGAAATCTGAATGAGTAACATAATGGCTTCCGTGTCTAGAGCGTATCTGAACTGTATCTGAAAGCTGAATCTGAATAAATAACAGAATGGCATCCGTGTCTGGAGCGTATCTGAATTGTATCACGATTGCACATTGTTTAACAGTAGCTATTAATCTTATCCTGAAAAGGGTAAAATGTTAGTTGGAACACAAAATTATGTTGCATGAAATGTATGATGCAATATATGTGTTTTATCAATGTTTATGATATGTGGATGTAATGTATGCGCATGTAAGCTGATTTGCTGTATTGCTGAGGAAAATAAATCTTTGACTGCTGCTGAGGATATGTGAATTCTTCATGTCTTGAAGTTGGAGTATTTGACAAAAATTCTATTGTGAGAGCAATGCCATATACTGCTTGAGGAAACTGCTTGGGGAATCCAGAGAATTTTGATGACTTCTACTGGGGATTAATAGTTTGAAGTTTTAGCTCCGTTGGGGAGTATCAGAAGTCAGCTGTCACCCGGTTGGATTTCAGGCTTCAAAACAACTTGCTGGGGAATTTGGAGAAACTGGATGGTTTCCACCGGGGATCAATAGTTTGAAGCTTATTCCGTTAGGGATTTAAATAACGTATTGTGGGGATTTCTTATGGAATAGCCTAGAGACGTTTTCCGGTTCTTTCAACCTATCAGTAATTGTCTTTTTCATTTTATTTATTTGTAAACAGTAATTATGTTCAAATACATATGTTCATTAATGAATCATTGGACGTTTTTGCAAATAAAACACAACTGTAAAGGAAAAGGACAAATAGTTTTCTATACTTTAAAGAGATATCTTTGTATTTACTTTGAATAAGTATTTTGTACAAAAGAGACAGATATCCTAGTAAGAGGATGGTGCCGTAAAAGTAAGCAAAAATTTATACAAAGAAAGACAGTTATGTATGATAATCCCATGGGGTTCTCATTCTGCTATAGCCTCCATATCTTCGAATATCTTGTCTATTTGTTGCTTCGTCCGAAGATGATTGAATTGATCAGAAACTCCGAATTTGTCAGTGAAGAAATTGTCCTCAAAGTGATCTGACGGGACATAGTCATACGCTTTAATTCCCTAACTTTTGCTTGGACCGCCCTTTCGGGTTTTCAGTCCACCGGGAAACCCTTTTTTGCCCAAGTCTCCCTTTCGGGTTTTCAACTTGCCGGGTGTACAGATTTTTTTATATTTTATCCCTAATTTTTGCCCGAACCTTTTGGTTCGCCGGGATGCCCTTTTTTTGCCTAGGTGTGTCAACCTAGCGGGTCTCTTATACGTAGTATCTTTTGACTATGTCCGTATTTGCAGGGTGTGGCAAGTCGTCACCGTCCATGGTGGTTAAGATCATTGCCCCACCAGAGAAGATGTTCTTGATTATAAATGGTCCTTCATAGGTAGGAGTCCATTTGCCCCTGGGATCACATTGTGGCAAGATAATGCGTTTGACCACTAGATCTCCAACTTGGTATTCTTAACGTCTGACTTTCTTGTTGAAAGCCTTGATCACCCGTTTTTGATACATCTGACCATGGCAAACAGCAGTAAGTATCTTTTCATCAATTAAGCTTAGCTGATCATGTCGAGTCTGGATCCAATCATCTTCATTCAAACCTGCATCCTTCATAATCCTCAAAAAGGGGATTTGAACCTCAATAAGCAAGACAACCTCCATGCCATAAACCAAAGAATAGGGTGTCGCCCCAGTTGATGTGCGAGTCGTGGTACGGTACCCGTGGAGAGCAAATGGTAGCATCTCATGCCATTCCTTGTAGGTGACTATCATTTTTTGTATGATCTTTTTAATGTTTTTATTAGCAGCTTCGACTGCACCATTCATCTTTGGCTGATAGGGGGATGAATTGTGATGTTGAATCTTGAACTGCTCGCACACGGCGGTGATCATAGTATTGTTAAGGTTTGTACCATTATCAGTGATGATCCTTTCTGGGATACCGTACCGGTAAATGAGACTCTGCTTGATAAAGCGGGCAACAACATTCTTAGTAACGGATGCGAAGGAAGCTGCTTCGACCCACTTTGTGAAGTAATCAATCGCCACTAGAATGAAACGGTGTCCATTGGAGGCTGTAGGCTTGACCTCCCCAATCATATCGATTCCCCACAGAGAAAAGGGCCATGGAGCTGTCAAGACATTCAGAGGAACCAGAGGTACGTGCACCTTGTCAGCATAAATTTGACATTTATGACAGGTCCGAGAGTGTTGATAGCAATCTGCTTCCATGGTAGACCAGTAATATCCTGCCCGTAGGATATTCTTCGCCATCGTATGCCCACTGAAGTGAGTGCCAAAGGTACCTTCATGTAATTCAGCCATGATCTTTTCAGCCTCAATCTTATCCATACAACGGAGCAGAATAGAGTCATGATTGCGTTTGTACAGGATGCCATTACTCATGAAGAACTTAGCAGAGAAACTCCTTAAGAACTTCTTATCATTGATTGAAGCTCCTTCCGGATATTCCTGAGCCTCGAGATACTTCTTGACTTCATGAAACCATGGCTGGTTCACTATTTCTTCAGTATTAATCTTGTGACAGTGTGTTGGTTCGTCCATTCGTTCAATGGTGATCTGGGGAGCCTCGTTATCCCAATTAAGTTTAAACATAGATGACATTGTGGCTAGAGCATCTGCTAGATGATTTTCTTCTCGCGGGAAATGCTCGAAGGTAATCTGCTCAAAATGTGGTAGAAATGTCAAGACATGTTCTTTGTAAGGGATAAGGTTTGGGTGCTTAGTGTCCCACTCTCCTTTGATCTGACTGATGACCAAAGTTGAATCTCCAAACACATCTAAAGATTTGATTCCAAGTCCATGGCATCCTTGAGACCAAATATGCATGCTTCGTATTCCGCCATGTTGTTCGTACAGTTGAAGCAAAGTCTAGCAGTAACGGGAGTATGACACCCTTCCGGAGATATGAGTACAACGTCGATACCATTACCAAGTGCATTGGATGCCATATCGAAGAACAGGGTCCATCGGGATCCTTGTTCAGGTCTGTCATATGGTCTGATCTCTTCACAGTCGTCTAATGTCATGATGTCTTCATCCGGGAATTCAAACTTCATGGACTGATAATCTTCTACAGCTTGATGAGCAAGATGATCAGCTAGCACACTGCCATTTATAGCTTTCTGGGTAGTGTACTGTATGTCATATTCGGTTAGGATCATCTGCCATCTATCTATCCTTCCAGACAGAGCAGGCTTCTCGAAGATGTACTTTATCAGATCCATCTTAGATATCAGCAAAGTGGTATGAGTCAACATATACTGTCTTAGCCGGCGAGCAGCCCATACCAAAGCGCAACAAGTTTTCTCGAGCAGTGAATATCTGGTTTCACATTCGGTAAACATTTTGCTCAGGTAGTAAATAGCGTGCTCTTTTCGGCCAGACTCGTCATGCTGCCCCAATACACACCCCCATTGAGTTTTCTAAAACGGTCAGATAGATGATTAGCGGTCTTCCCTCGACTGGTGGCTTCAAGACAGGAGGCTCTTGTAAGTACTCTTTGATCTTGTAAAAAGAAATTTTAAATTCATCATTCCATCTGACTACTTGATATTTCTTCAACAGTTTGAAGATTGGTTCACAAGTAGATGTTAGGTGAGAAATAAATTTGGAAATATAGTTCAGGTGTCCCAAGAATCCTTTGACTTCCTTCTCAGTACAAGGAGCAGGCATTTCTTGTATCGCTTTAACTTTGGCAGGATCAACCTCGATGCCTTTGTTGCTAACAATGAAACCTAAGAGTTTACCAGACCGGACTTCGAATGTGCACTTGTTTGGATTCAGCCTTAGTTTGTACTCCTTCAACCTCTCAAACAGCTTTTTCAAATGACCAAGGTGCTCCTCTTCAGTTTGGGATCGGGCTATCATGTCATCTACATATACCTCTATCTCATGATGTATCATATCATGAAACAAAGCTACCATGGCGCGTTGATAGGTTTCCCCAGCATTCTTCAGCCCGAATGGCATCACTTTGTAGCAGAACATGCCCCACTGTGTGACAAATGTAGTTTTCTCCATGTCCTCGGGTGCCATTTTGATCTGGTTATAGCCCGAGAATCCGTCCATGAAGGAAAACACTTTGTGTTGGGCCGTATTATCAACCAGGATGTCGATGTGGGGAAGTGGAAAATCATCTTTAGGGCTGGCCCTGTTTAAATCTCTATAATCCACACACATCCGTACCTTACCATCCTTTTTAGGCATGGGAACAATGTTGGCAACCCATTGAGGATAGGAGGTGACATCCAAGAACCCAGCATTGAATTATTTCATAACTTCCGCTTTGATCTTCTCCGACATGTCAGGTCTCATGCGGCGGACTTTTTGCTTCACTGGTGGACATTCTTCTCTTGTGGGTAGACGATGTACCACGATGTCTGTATCAAGTCCTGGCATGTCTTCGTATGACCAGGCAAAGATCTCAACATAATCATGCAATAGCCGAATTAGGCGCTCCTTGACACTAGGCTCTAGATTGGCACCCACTTTGATTTCCTTTTTAACTTCCTCGGTACCCAAGTTGATTGTATCCAACAGTTCCTCATGAGGATGAATAGCTCTTTCCTCTTGTTGGAGTAGTCTGGCCAATTCCCCTGGAACTTCACAATCTTCCTCACCTTCGTATTCGGTTTGATAGATTGGATCTTCAGAGTCACTAAAGGACATAGCAGTATCGTTACCCATGGGATCCGGGATGGAGGGGTACCTGCATTTGTGAGTGTGGGTGTGTGTAAGGGTATAACCATCTTTAAATAATAAAATGTAAAAGAAAGACAATGAGCGCAAAAGGTTTGTATGTGGAAAAACGTCCATGATTCATTGAATGTCATATGAAGATGAAATAAAAACCCTTACAAATGGACCATTCGGCCTCGGGTAAGACAAAAGGTTTTTAAAGTGTGAATTGTTCGTGAATATTACAAGTCCAACGGAAATGTAAAAGATAAATTACTGAGAGATGAAAGTTATTGGGACAAAGTCTCTGGCTTCCCAGTTGCGAAGTCCTCCGTTGACAGTAGGAAATATCCAATCTTCCAAGCTGCCATCCTCTTCAATATTTTCCACTGCGTTGACCTCTTGGTTGTTAATCTTCAAAGGTGGCCCTCCAGCATGGGCAGGCGCACAACTTTCTGAGCAGTTGAGGTAAACCCTAAGCCAAACTTGTTTGATTTATACGGGATGTCCGGAAGCTGCCCTCAGATGGTGCATCCACCCTCTTCTACTACTTCCTTTGCATCCTTTAGAGATGACATCCGAAGCGGAGGTCTTGTGATCTTGGGGATCGAGGATACCATCTTGGTTACTGCTACCTCTTGAGACAATGATTGAGCCTTCATCCGGACAGGCTCCTCTTGAATGCTTTTTCCTAGATTTTCAGTAGTAGAAGTATTGGTAGGGATAACAACAGGGATTATGTCGTCTTTGTCAGTAGGTACACTTGCAGGCATGATCATTGGTACAGAGGTAATCTTTGGAACGACCACGGGTCCAAAAACTTCCTTTGGAGGGGCAATCTCTGGAGAGAAAATTCTACCACTACGGGTAATCTTACTGGTTCCGGCAATATTGCTAATGTCGGAATCTTCTTCTTTGGAGCTCACTTCTTCGGCATTCAGTTCATCTTGTTTAATACCATGGTAGTAGATTTCTCCAACGTAATTCCACGGTACTGTTTTATCTGATTCGTATGGGACCGGCCCGGGCATTGTGATCTTAAGAGGAGTAGTTTTCGGAAATGATGTAATCCTAACGGGTCTTTTAGGGACCCTGGAAGGATTGGCGGAGATGGTTATGATTGAAATGTCTTCAACAGGAATAGGTAAAACGGGAGCATGTTCAAACAAAATTTCTTGATTGTCTATTAGGCGTTGAATGCTTGTCTTCAACAGAGGGAAAACAGTCGGTGAGGATAAGTAATGATGGTAGTCTTCCTTACAACCTAGGAATACACCAGTTTTTAACAAGTTCATTTTAATGATTGGGAGCGGAGTCAAAAGTTCATCCACTGTGGCAATAAATAAATCTTCCTCGATAGCGTTGGTGTTGTGACCATGCCTATGCATCGGAGCGGAAATGACATTTGGTTTCTCAGGTGCGTCAAACTCAACTTCTTTTGCATCTATAAGGTCTTGAATTTTGTTTTTCAGGGCCCAACAGTTGTTAGTGTCGTGACCCAGACTTTCGGAATGGTATGCACATCTGGAATTTGGGTGATAATGAGGGGACGCAATATTGGGATTCTTTGGGGCCTCCTTTAAAGTTTCCAGATTCAATTTCAGAAGATGTGGTAAAACCTGGGCTAGAGTCATATTAATCCTGGTGAATTGTCGGACTGGCCTTTCTACCCTCGGCTGGTTATTTCTTGGTCGATCAGATGCAGGCTTTGGGATCATAACGGCCCCCACCACTGGTCGGCGTTCAGTTCTTCCTTGATTCTTTTGTGAATAAACAGTAGATACCTCCTTCTTCCCAGCGAAAGGTTTTCTCATAGCTGTAGAGGCAGACACATCCTTCTAAATATTTCCAATTTTTATACCAGCTTCCACCCTTTCTCCGGTTAATATTAACTCAGTAAACCCATCAGATGAGCTCCCAATCAAATGGTTGAAGAAAGGGCCCGATAGGGTGCCCAAGAACATATCCACCAACTCTCTTTCAGACGGAAGGGGTTGCACTCTCCCAGCTAGATCTCTCCATTTTTGCGCGTAATCTTTGAAACCCTTATTTGAAGCTATAGCCATACTCTGAAGTTGAGTACGGGTAGGCGCCAAATCTGCGTTATACTGGTATTGCTTATAGAAATCTGCGGAAAGTTCTTCCCAGTTGTAGACGTCGGCCCTTTCCAATTGGTAAAACCAATCAAGTTGTGTTCCGGATAAGCTGTCTTGGAAAAAATGGACCCACAAGTCTTTGTAGGCGGAGTGCGGTTGAATATTTCTAACATATGATCGGAGGTGCATTTTAGGACATGACACCCCATCATATTTTGCAAATAATGGCACTTTGAACTTTGGTGGGATCACAATTCCTGACACTAGCCCCAACTCCTCAAAGTCTAGTCCTGGTAATTTATGTATTTCCATAGCATTTAGATGCTCTTCAAGATGTCGGTATTTATCATCCACTGGAGGATACTGTTCCTCGGAGTAATCTTCCTCTTCCTCCTCTTCTTCAGACTCTGATGGAACTGCTGTTTCTTTTCCTTTTCTCTCTTCTTCATCAGATGTTTCTGGGAAATCCAAGGTTCTTCTAGCCTGTCCTTGAAACCTTCTTCCCATGATTACCACACCGGTTGGTTTCTTCTCTTTTGCCAACAGAGTCTTCAGCTCCTCTTTCCCTTTGGCCAAAGTTGTGAGTAACTATTGAAACTGCATGTTTTGAGTCTGAAGATCTTTGACAGTCTATTCGAGATCCATCTTACTGAAATAAACAGTAGAGAGATGAGGAAACTTGTTGTAAAAGACCTGTTTATGTTATGATGAATGATATGTATACATGCAATGCTTTCAAGGATTTAAAAATTTAAATTTGTTTTAAACAAAAAGAAACACACGTTATATTAATAAGATAAAATTTGAGTACATCAATGCCCCTTGGGCAAAATAGTACAAAATTGTAAGATAAAAAAAGTGTTGCGCATCCTCTTTGGTGCTATGTAGGTATTTAGAGTCTGCTCCTCATGAAGTAGCCTAGTGAGTTCCAAAACCTTCTTCTCGCTTGCGTAGAATTGGGCTTCGAAAGTATCTCGCTCTCCTTTGAGTTGTATCCAATCCCTTTGTAGATCTTCAAGAGACGCGGGTATGTCAGGATGTAGGATAATGTATGGAACTTCTCCTTCCTTAATAGGCTCAATAATCATTGGGAGAATGGAAGGATAAGGCATCATAAGACTTTGAGCGGGGGTTCATACCCACTTGAGGTAAGGCTCAAGAGGGATGGAATTCTTGTGTCCCAAAGTCTTGCTATCCACCGTGTTTAGCATCCTCCAAGCTCAGATGAATCTCTGGTGAAGTCCTTGATCGTCGTTGTCATAGTCGAATACCAAGCCTTGAATCAGCATCCTCCAAGCTCCTCAGAAATTTCTTATCATTAATAGATGCGCCCTCGGGGTACTCTTGAGCCTCAAGATACCTATTTACCTCATGAAACCAGTGTTTATCTGTTACCTCTTCAGTCTCAATGTCACAACAATGTGCGGGTTCGTCCAACCTCTCGATGGTAATCTGGGGAGCCTCATTGTCCCACCTGACCTTGAACATAGAAGACATCGTAGCTAGCACGTCTGCTAACTGATTCTCTTCTCTGGGAAATGTTCGAAGGTTATCTCCTCGAAGTACGGAAGCAATGTCAATACATACTCCTTGTAAGGAATAAGATTTGGGTGCTTCGTATCCATCTCGCCTTTGATCTGACTGATCATGAGAGAAGAATCTCTGAATACACTCAAGAACTTAATCCTTAGGTCAATAGCTACTCGAAGGCCCATGATGCACGCTTCATACTCCGCCATATTGTTGGTGCAATTAAAACATAATTGGGCGGTGAATGGATTATGACAATCTTCAGGAGATATGATCATGGCGCCAATGCCATTATCCAAAGCGTTTGAAGCTCCATCAAAGTACATAGACCACCGGGATCCTTCCGCAGGTCCTTCATCCGGTCCAGGATTCTCACAGTCAGTCATCAACATGATGTTCTCATCCTGGAATTCGAAGTTCATAGACTGGTAATCATCAACGGCCTGATGTGCCAAATGATCTGCCAACACACTTCCCTTAATTGCTTTTTGGGTTGTGTAATGGATGTCATACTCAGTTAAGATCATCTGCCATCTTGTTATTCTTCCGGACAAAGCAGGCTTTTCGAAGATGTACTTGATTGGATCCATCTTTGATATCAATAGAGTAGTGTGAGTCAGCATATACTGTCTCAGTCAGCGAGCAGCCCATGCCAAAGCACAACAAGTTTTCTCAAGCAGTGAGTATCGGGTCTCACATTCGGTAAACTTTTTGCTAAGGTAGTAAATAGCATGCTCTTTTCGGCCAGACTCGTCATGCTGCCCCAACACGCACCCCATTGAGTTGTCGAGTACTGTCAAGTATAAAATCAAAGGTCTTCCTTCAACTGGAGGCATCAGAATAGGAGGCTCTTTGAGATATTCTTTGATCCTTTTGAAAGCGGCTTGACATTCATCATTCCAACTTACCACTTTATCTTTCTTTAGCAACTTGAAGATTGGCTCACAAGTAGCAGTCAGGTGCGAAATGAATCGGGCAATGTAATTCAACCGTCCCAAAAAGCCTCTGACTTCTTTTTCTGTTCGGGGAGTTGGCATCTCCTGTATAGCCTTCACCTTTACAGGATCCACTTGAATACCTTTATCACTAACGACGAAACCCAGCAGCTTACCAGACCTCACCTCGAAGGTGCACTTGTTCGGGTTTAATCTCAGCTTGCACAACTTCAACCTATCAAATAGCTTCTAAATATGGTCAAGATGTTCTTCCTCGGTTTGGGACCTTGAAATCATGTCATCAACGTATACCTCAATCTCATGGTGAATCATGTCGTGGAACAAAGCGACCATGGCGCGCTGATATATTGCCCCAACATTCTTCAACCCGAAAGGCATTACCTTGTAACAGAAGGTGCCCCACTGCGTAACAAAAGTTGTCTTCTCCATGTCTTTGGGAGCCATCTTAATCTGATTGTAACCAGAAATACCATCCATAAAGGAGAAGATCTTATGTTGTGTGGTGTTGTCAACCAGAACATCGATATGAGGCAGAGGGAAATCATCTTTGGGACTTACCCTGTTCAGATCCCTATAGTCTACACACATACGAACCTTACCATCTTTCTTCGGTACCGGAACCACGTTGGCAACCCACTGCGGGTAAGAAGTAACTGCTAGAATACCGACATCGAACTGTTTCATAACCTCAGCTTTGATTTTCTCAGACATCTCGGGGCGCATTCGGCGAACTTTCTGCTTTACTGGAGGACAGACTTCTTTAGTTGGCAAGCGGTGAACCACAATATCGGTATCCAACTCAGGCATATCTTCATAAGACCAAGCAAAGATATCAACATAGTCACGCATCATCTGTATCAACCACTACTTGACATTAGACTCCAGATTTGCACCGATCTTGACCTCTTTCTTATTTTCTTCTGTACCCAGATTCACTATTTCCACTGGCTCTTCATGCGGTTGTATGGCCCTCTCTTCCTGAAGTAATAGTCTAGCAAGTTCACCAGGAACTTCACAATCATCCTTACCTTCGTCCTCAGCTTGGTTGATTGGACTTTCAAAGTCATAACTGGTAGTAGCAGAGTCGTTATCAGTGGGATCCATAGTGGATGTAGACCTGTATTATGATATGTGAGTGTGTGTAAGACAAATAGCTATTTTGATAAAGTGCAAGATAGAAAATAAAAACAAGGAGCGCAAAATTTGTAATGCAAGAAAAACGTCCAATGCTTTATTGATGATATATGGGAATGACACATTAAGCCCTCATAAACAAAGCCACGGTGTCTCGGGCAAGGCACCGGGCCGTAAAAGTTTCAAATTGTTTGTTACAAATCTCAAAACAAAGGTCTATTACTGTGTAATAAAAGAAATTGGCACGAAGTCCTTTGCCGTCCAATTGCTCAATCCACTGTCGGTAGTCGGGTAAATCCAGCTGTCGAACTCAGATTCTTCATCATCATCTTCAATTTCATTCACTCCCGGATTACTGATACGCGGGGGAGGTCTTCCAATCCGCGCACTCCGGACAACCCTTTGAGCTTCTGCTGTAAAACCCAAACCAAACTTGTCAGTCTTGTGTGCAAAGTCAGGGAGTTGGCCCCAATTCACACACCCACCTTTTTCAATAACAGCCCGGGCATCCTTGAAGGAAGCCATTTTCATTGGAGGATCTTCAGCAATAGTTTCAGTCGACACCAGAGTGTGGGGGACTTCTTCAAAATTCTGACATGGGGTTTCAATGAAATCCCCATCCATCTCCACATACCGAAAAGAGTTAAGGTGGCTCACCATGTACTCCTCTTCTCCTCGTACTGTAACAATTTTCGCCTTCACTGGATATTTCAACATCTGATGGAGCGTGGAGGTCATTGCCCCAGCTTTATGAATCCATGGGCGACCCAACAAACAGGAATAAGATGGTCGAATGTCCATCATATAGAACATAGACGCAAAAGTCTGGGAACCAACCTTAACAGGGACATCCACCTCTCCATGTACCATCCTTTTGGACCCGTCAAAGGCCCTAACCACAATATTACTTGGTTTCAGAACCAACCCTTCATAATCTAGCCGATCCAATGCTTTCTTGGGTAAAACATTTAATGAGGACCCAATATCCACCAGCACGTAAGCCAAAGTAGTGCCCCTGTACTCGATTGACACGTGCAGAGCATCACTGTGATTCCTTCCTTTGGCAGTCAGATCTGCGTCGGAGAAACCCAACCCATTGTCAGCGGCCAAACTAGCCACACAGTCTTTGAATTGATCAACAGATGTTTCCTGCGGCACATGCGCAGTTTTAAGGAAAGCAAATAAAGCCTTTGCGTGGGCTTCTGAGCACAACAATAAAGACAACATAGAGATCTTTGACGGGGTTTTCCCCAGTTGTTCGACTACATTGTAGTCGCTTTTCTTGATGATCTTCAGAATTTCCTCTATCTCCTGCCTAGAGGTTTCAACAATGACTTTTTAGGTACCTCCATCTGGGCAGGCCCACTTGTGACTTCTTTGCCCCAAGTGTCAGATGACTCGGCGAAGGGGGTGATAACTGCAGTAAGAATTGGAACAACACCTGACGTGCTGGCAGACGGAATGACAACAGGATTTTGAACAGTTGGAGGAGAAATCTCAGGAGAGAAAAGTCTTCTGCTTCGGGTGACCTTGCTAGACCCAACAATATTGCTGACATCAGTATCAGCCTCTTCAACCTTCAAGTCTTGTTTTATCCCATGATAGTACACATCGGCCCCATAGTGCCACGGGACAGCTTTATCCGAAGTGTAAAGGATAGGACCAGGAATAATAATGATCAATGGAGCAACTCTGGGAACAGATGTAATCCTAACAGGCTTTCTCGAGGAAGCCTTGGAAGAATTGGCGGAAATGGTTATTATGGAGACATCTTCAACAGGAATCAACAGAATCAAAGTTTTATCGAACAAAATTTCTTTGTTATCCATCAGGCGCTGAACACCTGACTTCAATAAATGGAAACCAGCAGGTAGGATGGAACACAGGTGGCAACCTTCACCACAGCCTGGAAATAAACCGGCCAACAATAGGTTCTTCTTAAAGGTCAATAACGGAGTAGAAATGTCTTCCACAGAGGTTACAAATGAATCATCATCCACAACATTTACTCCATGCTTGGGCATAAGAGCAGTCATAACATTAGGCTTTTCTGATGCGTCAAATTCAATCTCCTTAGCTTCAATCAAATCTTGCACCTTATACCTCAAGGCCCAGCAGTTGTTGGTATCATGCCCTGGGCTATCAGAGTGATAAGCACAGCGGGTGTTTGGATTATACAGCGGAGATGTGGTGCTGGGATTCTTCGGAGCCTCCCTCAGAGTCACCAAATTGGTTTTCAACAATTGCGGTAAAATTTGAGATAAAGTCATACTGAGCCGATTATACTGTCTTTGCGGTCTCTCTACCCTTTGCTGATTGTTACATCGTAGGGCAACAACAGATCTTGATATAACTACCGCATTCACTGCTTGGCGGCGCTCAGGTCGATTTTGGCTCCTCGAGCTATAAACTGCACTAGCTTCTTTCTTGAACGACTTCTTTTCTGTACTTGATGAAGCACCTTTCTGTATCTTGTCACTCTTGATACCGGCTTCAACTCTCTCCCCAGTCAAAATTAATTCAGTGAACCCAGACGATGAACTACCGATCAAATGATTGAAATATGGACCAGACAAAGTCCCCAGAAACATATCCACTAACTCTCTATCAAACAGAGGGGTTTGTACTCTTCCAGCAAGATCTCTCCACTTCTGAGCGTAGTCCTTAAAACCTTCGCTTGCACCCATAGACATACCTTGAAGTTGAGTACGCGTGGGAGCAAGGTCGGCATTATACTGGTATTGCTTGTAAAAAGCAGCAGCAAGGTCCTCCCAGTTGCAGACATTAGCTCCTTCCAGTTGATAGAACCATTCAAGCTGAGTCCCTGACAGACTATCTTGAAAGAAATGGACCCACAGGTTCCTATCAACAGTATAGGGTTGAATCTTTCTGACGTACGAGCGGAGGTGTAACTTTGGGCAGGAGACCCCGTCATACTTAGCAAAGACAGGAGCTTTAATTTGTGAGGGATTACCACCCCAGATGCTAGTTCCAAATCTCCAAAGTCCAACCCAGGTATCTTCTGGATCTCCATTGCACTCAGCCGGTCTTCGAGTTGCTTATACATATCCTCAGCAAGAGGATACTGGTCTTCCTCAAAACCTGTGTCATTGTCAGAAACCACAAGGCTAGGACCCTTTCTTTCCTCTTGATTCTCTCCCCCTCCAGATGAATGGGACAAATCAGTTTCCTGTCGCAAATTGTTCCCGAATCTGCGACCCATATTCAGGAGGACCACCTTCTTCTTCTTCTTCTTGTCCTTCAAGATAAGAGTCTTCAAATCTTGCTGCCCTTTGGCCAAGTTCAGGAACAACTCTTGGAACTGAGCATTCTGTGCTTAAAGAGCCTTAATTGCTTGATCAGTAGGTGTTTCAGAAGACATGATTGCTGAAATAAACAGCGAAGAAGATGAGAAACCTGTAATGGTACCTGTGATGAGGTGCATGGGAATGGAATGCGTATGAAATGATTTCAAAGACTTTGGGAGATTCAAATTTGTAAACCAAAATAAAACACACTTTATTAGATTAAACTAGTAACAATGTTTAACAAATGCCTTCTAGGCGTTTCAAAAGAAATACTGAAAAGCAAATCTAAACTAGAAACAATAAAAGACATCAGAAATCCCATGGTCGTTTTCCCTTCGTGCTGACATAATCGTTGATTATCCTTTCATTCTCAAGCTGCCTTGTAAGCCTCAAGATCTTCTGTTCCTGTTCATGATACTTCTCCCTGTAGGTATCCCTTTCTTCCTTTAGCTGGATCCAAGATCTCTTTAATGCCCCAGATCAGTAGGCATGTAGGGATGGAGGACTGTATAAGGAACACCTTCTTCATCAGTATGCTCTACAATGACCGGCAAAACAACTTCATATGGCATCCCCAACTTTTGAGCACGGGATCGAAGCAACTTAAGATAGGGTTGCATCGGGAGATAAGTCTTTAATCCTAGCTCATGTGGGTCATACCTGTTCACCATGCCCCAAGCTCGTATAAACCTGCGGTGATGTCCCTCAACATCCCCCTTGTAGTCAAAGACAATGCCTGTAAGCAGCAGCTAATGAGGACCGTCTCTCCGAGCTCGTCCAAACTGTCGTAAAGCCAAACAAGGATTGTAGGTTATACCCCCTCGAATTCCAAGCAATGGAACATTAGGGTATTCCCCACATCGATCAATGACAGCTACTCTTTCCATATCTTTAGAACTTCAAAGGATATTCGTATGAGCAAGGGACATGATTCTGTAAGCCCAACCTACGCCTTCCTCATTCTTCAATACAGATTTGGGGAGGTGCGAAATAAACCACCTCGCCAGCAGCGGTGTACAACACATGAGAGTTCCCCTTCTCCGCACAGTACGGGTATAGAGAGCATGTAGAATATCACCTAGAAGAGTAGGCACTGGGTTACGAGACATAAAGATCTTGATTGTGTTCACATCTATGAAGGCATCTGGATTTGGGGAAAGAACCAAGTCGTAGATGAGGAGAGACAGGATGTCTTCAAATGCTTGAAAGTCCAAACTATCCCAGAATTTTTGAGCTTGATCATCAGAAACTTAGCCAAGAAACCCTTAACCCCACTCTGAGTCTCCCAGTTAGATACTACATCAACCATTTTTAGATGTAGGGCTGAAGCAATATCCTCTGGCCTAGGAGCTATCTCCAAACCTGTAAAGGGTGTCTGCTCTAGAATAGATATGCCCAGTAAGTCATAAAACTCCTCCAAAGTAGGGACTAACTGATAGTCCGGGAAGGTGAAACAGTGATGCAACGGGTCAAAGAACTGGAATAACACGCTCATCATTTGCTCATCCAACTTTGAAGTGACCAGGCTAAGGAGATGACCATGTCTTCTAACAAAGGAAGAAGTATCAGGAACTTTTGAAACCAACTCTCTAAGCTGAGCAGGGATTTGCATGAAGTTGACTCGAATGGTATTTCTGCACATAGAAGCCATAATCTGCAAAACAGAACAAAGATGAATCCCCTCGGTCTTTGAAATGGTTAGTCTAATGAAATATGCATGTGATGTCATGATGCATGATGTCATGATAAAAACACACCACAGGTATCACAGATAGAAAACATGGTAAGGGAAAACAAGTCACACAATAGCCCTTTAATTTCAGGCTGGCATGGAGTTTAGGTACTACCCTCTTGCATTTTAGTTGGTTCAACCTATCCTAATAATAGTAACCAGGTTCTAAAGGTTCTCAATATCACTGACCATCCTCCATCGGTCATAGTTTCAGCTCACGCAATCTTTTCTTGCAGCCAGAACCATCTCGAGAGTATGATCTCAATGAGTGTAGCATATCACTACTTCCTATGGCCAAGTTGGTCAATTATAGGTTCTAAGGTCAGTTGATGCTTAATGACCCATATAGCAGCCCCATACTCTCCTTGTTGCTCCACAAGGGATATCGGTACCGACTAATGTGCCACATCAACGTAGCTACTGCTTTAACCGTATCGGTCTACGCTGTACAGTTCCCTCACATTCTATTGCTACTTACCTAAAAGGTGTCCCCCAGATCCAGGTTAGGATCTATAGTAACTCCGATACAAAGCCCAAAAAGATAAAGCAAACAAATCAAACAATAGAAAACATATGATGAACTAATCCTAAGGTACACCCCACTTATAAGTCCCCAGCAGAGTAGCCAGCTCTGTGATACGGTGGTCAGAACCGGGACAGTTTTTTAGGATTTGCTGGTTTGTGTTTGCAAAATGTCGCGGTAAGCAAGTGTCGCCACCAAATTTTATTTTATCCAACAAGGAAAGGAAAAAAGCACAAAAAAATTCCTTTTTCGAGATATTTCTGAGTACGGGGGGTAGATTATAGAAAGGGAAGGTAGTAGCACCCTTTCTATCTGTAGTTATCTACGGGCTCTTATGTACTTGCTCATCATTTTCCAAATTGTTTCTTTGTGTTTGTGTTATTTGAAAAGTTTTTGTTTTGACTTAGATTTAACTCTTGCTTCTGTCTTCAAGAGTGTAATGAAGTGTTTTTGAAAACTTTATTTGTAAAGGAGTGTAAGTGTGAAAAAGTTTATTTGGATTGAGCAAGTACTTAAGAGTTAATCTACTTACTCGAAAAAAGAATCGTTATGTGTTCGTTTCCTTTAGACAACGTTATTCCACTATTAGTGAGTAGGTAGCACCGTCGTTGGAGTTTTAGGGTCAATTCGAAAGGGACGTACAGTCACTAAAGCAATGTTAGGATGTCTTAGTAGTAACCCTAATGTCTTAGATTAATTATCCGAGGCAACCATATCTGAGGCAACCTTTCTGAGGTAACTTTGATCTTTGGACAAAAGGACGACCACTAAATCATCCTATACTCAATGACCGTTTACCGAAGGCAACCAAGTGGGAGTATACCCTAGGAGTGCGCATGTGCGAGTGATTCAATTTCAGATTATTTACCTTTGCATCTTTTAGGGATATCTAACTGTTTTAAAGTTTTACATACATTCTTGTCATGCATCCTAATATCATACATCTAACAATTTAATATTTTGCGGAATTTAAAGTGCGGAAAGTAAACTAAACTATTACAATGCTTCCGGTATTTACATAGCCAAAAACAAACCCTTAAATAATAAAGCGGTGAATGAAAATAAAAGTCCTAATTAACTATTACAACTTGTGAGCAATTACAATAATATGGTAAATAATAAATAATAAAATGCGCGTGAGGAAAATTTAGAACGAGAGTGAATCTAGGGTTTTGACCCTTTCTAACCTAATTAAAAGAAAAAATGTTTTTTTTGAATTTTTAAGAAAAGAATTAGGTTTTAAATTTAAATATACAATTAATTAGCTAATTAAATTAATTAATGAAAATAATTACATGGCCTATTTCTCTTTTTTGGTTATTTTAGGAAAAATAAAATATAATTAAATTTAGACAAAACCCTAATTTTCTAATTATTTTTAATTATTTACAAAAGGATCAAAATTATCTAATATTAACAACCTAATTAAATTAATTTAATTTTTGATTAAAAAATAAAAGTCTAAACCTAATTTGGTGAAAAATATTATTTTTGTGATTTTTTGATAAAAAGAATTAATTAATTGTGTTAGTAAATAAAATAAATAAATTAAATTAAATAAAATATAAAAAGAAAAGGAATAGAAATTTGGGCCTGCAATTAGTAGTTTGAGGGGGTGCAAGAATTAGATTCTGGGCCCAAAAGAGAAGCCCCACGTTGACCTGCTGGATCACATGCTTTGCATTGACTAGGCTTATGATGCTCCTCCATTGATGGCCCTTGGATCTGGCCATCTGACTACCTGGAAGACTGGATTGTGAGGGCGTATGGTAACCCTTGGTCTTGTGTGCGTACGTAATCACTGAAAAGAAAAAATCATGAAGCAATTTGGGGGACCTGGGATTCGAACCCAGGCCCTGATGCACTATCCAACCACTTGGTTACCAACTGAGCTAGATGTTCTATTTGTTCATATAATACAAAACATTAATCAAATATGAAAAAGGCCAAACACATTAATTCAGCGCATGTTTTTTCAAATAGGCCAATGGTTGCTTTCTAGCTAGTCATCTTCTTCCCTGCACTGTTGGTAAAAGTCCCTGACTTTTACCTACGGACGTTCGTCCATAGCTACAGGCTGGGTTTGTTCCAAAATCCTCCATGAGCAATATAAATGACATCTAATGCCATGGATCAAACCCTCTTATCATTCTGAACATCATGGTACCCTTCATGAAGGTTAATTTTTCCTGCATACAAAAACCCTAAAACGGAACCAAAAAACCTAACAATGGCAATTCTTGATTCAGTCTATGAACACGTAATTGAGTATTATAGAAAGCTTGCTAATGTAATGAAGAACAAGAATCTATGACTATATTATGCTATACGTGCCAGAATTATGCAAACAGAATTCAAGAAAAGTTAGGTATCGTGAATGCCTTACAGCGCGTTTTGGTACTGGAAAGGCTTTGTTCTTGATTAAATTCGCTTGCTTACACTCCCAGGAAGCGATTGGGATAGCTAGAAGGCCTTGTGGATGCCTGGAAGTATCAATTCGTGTTTGCACATTTTCTTGTTTTTTGCAAGTTTTGTTCTTGATGTTGCGCCTCTCTCTAGCCTTTATTTTGGTCTGCATATCATCCTTATGTACTGAGGAATGAATTAAGGTTGAAAGAATCTGCTCAATCTTCTTCCATCATTGCATTTGATTTTGATTTGATACACCTTAAATATATTTCCAAAAATAGTCCAAATCCAATCTTTTTGTGCACCTCATGCCTTTACACGAATTTGATCTCATGCTAGTTGGATGTAGGACCTGAAACAAGCACAAGATCTTTGAATTTCAATATTTTGGATTTTCTATGATTTGTTTTGATTTAAAATGATTTAATTTAAATAAAAATCAAAATAAATAATAAAAACAAGATAATGACAAGTGGCAAAGTCTAGGGCTCGTGGACCATGTTGCCAACTCAAAACAAGTGCAAAAGATTGGGCCCATTTGGCAAAAATTGAAGTTTTAAGCATAGTTGACTTTTGACAATTTTGCAAAAAAGGTCAACTTCACCAATGCGTAACTTCCTCAATTTTGACTCTTTGAAGGTGTTCTTGGACTTTTTAGAAATCTTGAGATGTCCTCTAAGAAATCATCTTGGTCTCATCTCAATTTGATATTTCATGCTCATGTATGAAGCTTTGACAAAAAAGGTGTTTTTGTTGACTTTTCAAAATAACCTATAATGTCCAAATTCATAACTTCTTGTGAGTGTATATTTTAAACTTGGGAGATGAAAATGGATTGTATATCATAGCATCCTCTTAAAAATGAGCTTTGGATGGGTCATTTCTCATAAAGTATGAGAAAGTTATGCTTGGTCAAAGTTAAGTTGACTTTTCCTAAAAAACCCTAATTTAGCAACTTTTGGTTCTTGAGGAATTATGAACATTCATTGATGAATCATGATAAAACCTTGATCAAATGATGAAATATACTTCAAAATGAGTATGTTGACCAATAATATTGAAGTTTGACTGTATGTGGGCCACATTTGACTTTTGTCCTAGCATAGTCGATTTTCAGGCTTTTGTGCAATTGAATGAGCAAATTTCCTCTGTAGGGCTTGAAACTTGACATGGATGATCTTGAGAACATATTAGGACAATGGTTAGAATTTGGGATCCCTTGGACTCAAGTATCTTGATGCAACATGAAACCCTAATTTGAGGTAGACTGCGTTAGGAGAGAGCTTGTCTGGCCAACCCTTGGACTACCTTGGGCAACTTGAGGACGTTTCTTGAAATGTCTTCAGAAATATGGGAGGGCAAATTTTGGGGTACAACATCTGCCCCTGTTAAATCTTCTTAAACCTGAGGATTTAGATTGGCTTGTCTGCCTTTTGTGATCTGAAGGTGGAAGATGATTGAACACTAGAGTGCCCAGAAATTTGCACTCGCATGAAGTAGTATCTGTCTTGTGATGTCAGAAATGGGCTTATAGATGCCATTTGGAGATTGATGACTGAAGATGGGCTTAAAGATGCCATCCGAAGAAGTGTCGATCACATAAGAGATTCCTTAGCGAGAGCTTATATACCTGTTGTTGAGGAAGATTTCGCTGGGGAATGTTGATCTCTGTCTTGAGAGAAATAGAAATTTAGGAGCTCCGGTCGTTCGTTATTCTACTGGGGAATTATCTCTGTTGAATTTTAGGAACTTCGGTCGTCCGTTATTCTACTGAGGAACCGTCTCTTAGTCGAGGAGGTGAAAAAGAGCTACTATCTGGTCGTAATTCAGGCTTCATAGTGATAAGATCAACTGCTATCTGGTCGTAATCCAGGCTTCATAATGACTTACTGGGGAGATGAGATTGAACTTGCTATCCGGTCGTAATCCAGGCTTTGCAATTTCTCAATTCTTATCTGGTCGTAATCCAGGCTTCAGAATGAATTCAAATGTTATCCGGTTGCATCCGGTCTTTTACTTGAATTTAGGGCACACTAATATCTGGTCGACTTCGGGCTTCTTAGTAACTGTCCAGGTAAACTGCTATTTGGTCGAAATCCAAGCTTCGCAGTGTCTTGTACTGTTATCTGGTCGTCATCCAGGCTTCAGTCCCTTTATCGTTATCTGGTCATAATCCAGGCTTCACGATGCTTTATACCATTATCTGGTCGAATCCAGGCTTCATGGTGTTCTGTACTGCTATCTGGTCGTAATCCAGGCTTCACAATACCTTACTTCTTATCTGGTCGAAATCCAGGCTTCAGAAGAAATCAAGTGGTTATTCGGTCGCATCCGGGCTTCCCTTTGACTGTTGGGCCTACTAATATTCGGTCGAATCCGGGCTTCATAGTAATTGGCTGGGTGAACTTTTATTTGGTCGTAATCCAAGCTTCACAGTGTCCCTCACTGTTATCTGGTCGTGATCCATGCTTCACAGTGTCTCTTACCGCTATCTGGTCGTAATCCAGGCTTCGCGACGTCTCATACCACTATCTGGTCGAAATCCAGGCTTCATGGTGTTCGGAGGAATCAAGATACTATCCGGTCGTAATCCGGGCTTCATAACTTGTGTTAAAGATATACCACTATCTGGTCGTAATCCAGGCTTCGTAGTATTCTTGGATGCTATCTGGTCATAATCCAGGCTTCACAACGTCTTCTACCATTATATGGTCGTAATCCAGGCTTCATGGTTTTGTATTGCTATCTGGTCGTAATCCAGGCTTCACAATAACTTGTTGAGCTGTTATCCGGGCTTCACGGCTTGTGTTTATGATATACCACTATCTGGTCGAATCTAGGCTTCATGGTAACTTGCTGAGCTGTTATCCGGTTGTAATCCGGGCTTCACGGCTCGCTGGGGATTAAACTATTATCCGGTCGAATCCGGGCTTCATAGCTTGCTTTTAAGAGATACCACTATTTGGTCGTAATCCAGGCTTCACGGTATTCTGATACTGTTATCTGGTCGTAATTCAGGCTTCACAATATGCTGTAGAAATCAAGATACTATCCGGTCATACCTGGGCTTTATAGCTTGAGTTTTGTGAGAATTTGATTGTATCTTTCCTGAAAGGTAAAGGTTAGTCGTATGTAATGTCATGATGCATGACATGTATCGAGCAATGATGTTCTCAAAATAAACGAGATTGTGTTATATGATGCGTATATGCATGTCATGATGTATGGATGTGTAATGTTTTTATGATGTTCTCTAGCTGGGGAAAATAAATCTCGGATTATTGCTGGAGAATATGAAGAGAATTCTTCGTTTCCGCTGGGGATAATGAACGAAGATGACGGTGAGCAAAAAAC
Source organism: Vicia faba (assembly GCA_948472305.1). Classification (NCBI taxonomy): domain Eukaryota; kingdom Viridiplantae; phylum Streptophyta; class Magnoliopsida; order Fabales; family Fabaceae; genus Vicia; species Vicia faba. The sequence continues at coordinate 1,683,969,077 of OX451737.1, read as the reverse complement.
CTGCAGGGGAGAATAACTCCGCTGGGGAATAATCTGACGAGGAAATGACTCTGTGGGGAAGAGATACTCTACTAGAGGATCTGTTGATTTGGAGAAATAAACTCGGCTGTGGATGAATTACCGTTGCTGGCGATGATAAATTCTGTTGGGGATAAATTTCCTGTTTATGAAAGAAATTAACTCCACTGGGGATAATCTTTTAGTGGCGACTTCACTGGGGATAATTTTAGACTCTACTGGGGATAATCCTCCAGACTCCACTGGGGGTAATTTTCTAGTGCTGATGATAGATAAACTTTGCTTGGGGAGAATCTTACTGACTCATTCACGGTTGCGAGCCTCTGCTGGGGAGAATTAACACCACTGTCCTTCTCTTTACTCTGCGGGGAGTGAATGTACCTTCAATCGTTTTCTCCAACTAGCTTTATCCTTATACCTGGTGGATAGAGCAACTGTAAGGTCTGGACATTTCTTACTTTCCCCTGTTTCTGATATTATGAATAATCGTCTTTTGTTTCGCATGTAAATATTTATGAGCAGCAATTATTGTCAAATGCATATATCAAAAATGAACCATTGGATGTTCTTGCGAAACAAAACAGAAAAAGAAAACAATTTGAATTTTCTTTGTAAAAATGAATTGTATTGATTTTGAAGTTGGCCTGTGAATAAGCTTTTTTGTACAAGAGGCTGACGTCCTAGTAAGAGAACGCCGCCGAACGATAGAATTTATACAGTTTGTGAAAAACAAAGAAAAACAGCTATGTGAACAATCCTACTGGGTTCCAACTCTGCTATTGCCTTTATATCCTCGAGCATCTTATCACTTTGCTACTTGGTTGAAGGTGGATCAGACTGATTAGCGCCATCCGAGCTTGATAGTCGATACCGAAGTCTGGTTGTAAGATGATCCAATGAGACATAGTGTTACGCTTTGATCCCTAATTTTTGCCTGGACCTCCCTTTCGGGTTTTCAGTCCACCGGGATGCCCTTTTTTGCCCAAGCTGCCTTTTCAGGTTTTTGACTTGCCGGGTGTACAGTTTTTTCATTTTCATCCCTTATTTTTTCCCGAACCCTTTTGGTTCGCCGGGAAGCCCTTATTTTTGCCTAGCCCAGTCAACCTAGCGGGTCTTTGATTATACGTAGTATTTTTTCACTATGTCTGCATTGACGGGGTGAGGAAGGTCGTCACCATCCATGGTGGTTAGAATCATAGCCCCTCCTGAGAAAATGTTCTTAACGACAAATGGCCCTTTGTAAGTAGGGGTCCATTTTCCCTTGGGATCACCTTGCGGCAGTATGATGCGTTTGATCACCAGATCCCCGACTTGATACTCTTGTCGTCTAACTTTCTTGTTAAATTCCTTGATCATTCGCTTTTGATACGTCTGACCATGACAAATAGCAGTAAGTCTCTTTTCGTCGATTAAGTTCAACTGATCAAGCCGGGTCTGGATCCAATCATCCTCGCTCAAACCTGAATCTTTCATAATCCGAAGGGAGGGTATCTGAACTTCAATGGGAAAGACTGCCTCCATGCCATATACCAAGGAATAGGGTGTTGCCTCTGTTGAAGTTCGTGCTGAGGTACGATACCCATGAAGAGCGAATGGTAACATCTCATGCCAGTCTTTGTATGTCACCGTCATCTTCTGCACAATCTTCTTGATATTCTTATTAGCTGCTTCAACAGCCCCATTCATCTTTGGCCGGTAGGGAGAAGAGTTGTGATGTTGTATCTTGAACTGCTTGCAGAGCTCGGTGATCATTGTATTATTGAGATTTGTACCATTGTTTGTAATGATCCTCTCTGGTGCACCGTATCGATAGATCAGATTATGCCGAATAAACCGTGCCACGACATTCTTGGTTACTATAGCAAAGGAAGTTGCTTCAACCCACTTTGTAAAGTAATCAATTGCTACCAGGATGAAACGATGCCCGTTGGATGCAGTAGGTCTGATCTCGCCAATCATATCGATGCCCCACATTACAAAAGGCCAAGGAGCTGTCAGGACGTTCAGAGGAACCGGAGGTACGTGCACCTTATCAGCATAGACTTGGAACTTATGACAGGTCCGAGAATGCTGATAACAGTCGGCTTTCATAGTAGACCAATAATATCCTGCCCGAAGGATCTTCTTTGCTATGGTATGTCCACTGGAATGAGTCTCGAAAGTACCTTCATGCAACTCTGCCATGATCCTTTCTGCCTCGCTCTTATCCACACATCGCAGTAAGGTCGAATCATGGTTATGCTTGTAAAGAATACCATTAATGATGAAGAACTTCGCAGCAAACCTCCTCAGAAATTTCTTATCATTAACAGATGCGCCCTCGGGGTACTCTTGAGCCTCAAGATACCTCTTTACCTCATGAAACCAGGGTTTATCTGTTACCTCTTCAGTCTCAATGTTACAGCAATGTGCGGGTTCGTCCAACCTCTCGATGGTAATCTGGGGAGCCTCATTGACCCACCTGACCTTGAACATAGAAGACATCGTAGCTAGCGCGTCCGCTAACTGATTCTCTTCTCTGTGGAAATGTTCGAAGGTTATCTCCTCGAAGTACGGAAGCAATGTCAATACATACTCCTTGTAAGGAATAAGATTTGGGTGCTTTGTATCCCACTCGCCTTTGATCTGACTGATCACGAGAGCGAAATCTCCGAATACACTCAAGAACTTAATCCTTAGGTCAATATCTGCTCGAAGGCCCATGATGCACGCTTCATACTCCTCCATATTGTTGGTGCAGTTAAAACATAATTGGGCGGTGAACGGAGTATGACAGCCTTCAGGAGATATGATCATGGCGCCAATGCCATTACCCAAAGCATTTGAAGCTCCATCAAAGTACATAGACCATCGGGATCCTTCCTCAGGTCCTTCATCCGGTCCAGGTTTCTCACAGTCAGTCACCAACATGACGTTCTCATCCGGGAATTCGAAGTTCATAGACTGGTAATCATCAACGGCCTGATGTGCCAAATGATCTACCAACACACTTCCCTTAATTGCTTTTTGGGTTGTGTATTGGATGTCATACTCAGTTAAGATCATCTTCCATCTTGCTATTCTTCTGGATAAAGCAGGCTTTTCAAAGATGTACTTGATTGGATCCATCTTTGATATCAATAGAGTAGTGTGAGTTAGCATATACTATCTCACCCGGCGAGCAGCCCATGCCAAAGCACAACAAGTTTTCTCAAGCAATGAGTATCAGGTCTCACAGTTGGTAAACTGTTTGCTAAGGTAGTAAATAGCATGCTCTTTTTGGCCAGACTCGTCATGCTGCCCTAGCACGCACCCCATTGAATTGTCGAGTACTGTCAAGTATAAAATCAAAGGTCTTCCTTCAACTGGAGGCATCAGAATAGGAGGATCTTGGAGATATTCTTTGATCCTTTCGAAAGCGGCTTGACATTCATCATTCCAACTTACCACTTTATCTTTCTTCAACAACTTGAAGATTGGCTCACAAGTAGCAGTCAAGTGCGAAATGAATCGGGCAATGTAATTGAACCGTCCCAAAAAGCCTCTGACTTCTTTTTCTGTTCGGGGAGCTGGCATATCCTGTATAGCCTTCACCTTTGCATGATCCATTTGAATACCTTTATCACTAACAACGAAACCCAGCAGCTTACCAGACCTCACCCCGAAGGTGCACTTGTTCGGGTTTAACCTCATCTTGTACAACTTCAACCTATCAAATAGCTTCTGAAGATGGTCAAGATGTTCTTCCTCAGTCTGGGACCTTGCAATCATGTCATCAACGTATACCTCAATCTCATGGTGAATCATGTTGTGGAACAAAGCAACCATGGCGCACTGATACGTTCCCCCAGCATTCTTCAACCCGAAAGGCATTACCTTGTAACATAAGGTGCCCCACTGTGTAACAAAAGTTGTCTTCTCCATGTCTTCGGGATCCATCTTAATCTGATTGTAACCAGAAAAACCATCCATAAAGGAGAAGATCTTATGTTGTGCGGTGTTGTCAACCAGAACATCGATATGAGGCAGAGGGAAATCATCCTTGGGACTTGCCCTGTTTAGATCCCTATAGTCTACACACATACGAACCTTACCATCTTTCTTCGGTACCGGAACCACGTTGGCAACCCACTACGAGTAAGAAGTAACTGCTAGAAAACCGGAATCGAAGTGTTTCATAACCTCAGCTTTGATTTTCTCAGACATCTCGGGTGCATTCGGCAAACTTTCTACTTTACTGGAGGACAGTCTTCTTTAGTTGGCAAGTGGTGAACCACAATATCAGTATCCAACCCAGGCATATCTTCATAAGACCAAGCAAAGATCTCAACATAGTCACGCGGCATCTGTATCAATCGCTGCTTGACATTAGACTCCAGATTTGCACCGATCTTGACTTCTTTCTTGTTTTCTTCTGTACCCAGATTCACTATTTCCATTGGCTCTTCATGCGGATGTATGGCCCTCTCTTCCTGAAGTAACAGTCTAGCAAGTTCACCAGGCACTTCGCAGTCATCCTCACCTTCGTCCTCGGCTAGGTTGATCGGAATTTCGAAGTCATAACTGGCAGTAGCAGAGTCGTTATCACTGGGATCCAGAGTGGATGTAGACCTGTATTATGATATGTGAGTGTGTGTAAGATAAATAGTTGTTTTGATAAAGTGAAAGATATAAAAGAAAAACAAGGAGCGCAAAATTTGTAATGCAAGAAAAACGTCCAATGCTTTATTGATGATATATGGAAATGACACATTAAGCCCTCATAAACAAAGCCACGATGTCTCGGGCAAGGCACCGGACTGTAAAAGTTTCAAATTGTTTGTTACATATCTCAAAACAAAGGTCTATTACTGTGTAATAAAAGAAATGGGCACGAAGTCCTTTGCCGTCCAATTTCTCAATCCACCGTCAATAGTCGGGTAAATCCAGCTGTCGAACTCAGACTCTTCATCATCATCTTCAATTGCATTCACTCCCGGATTACTGATACGCAGGGGAGGTCTTCTCATACGTGCACGCCGAACAGCCCTTTGAGATTCTGCAGTAAAACCCAAACCAAACTTGTCAGTCTTGTGTGCAAATTCAGGGAGTTGGCCCCAATTCGCACACCCACCTTTTTCAATAACAGCCCGGGCATCCTTGAAGGAAGTCATCTTCATTGGAGGATCTTCAGCAACAGTTTCAGTTGACACCAGAGTCTGGGGGACTTCTTCAAAATTCTGACACAGGGTTTCAATGAACTCCCCATCCATCTCCACATACCGAAAAGAGTTAAGGTGACTCACCATGTACTCCTCTTCTCCTCGTACTGTAACAATTTTCCCCTTCACTGGATATTTCAACATCTGATGGAGCGTGGAGGTCACTTCCCCAGCTTTATGAATCCACGGGCGACCCAGAAAACAAGAATAAGATGGTCAAATGTCCATCACATAGAACGTAGATGCAAAAGTCTAGGAACCAACCTTAACAGGGACATCCACCTCTCCATATACCATCCTTTTGGACCCGTCAAAGGCCCTAACCACAATATTACTTGGTTTCAGAACCAACCCTTCACAATCCAGCCGATCCAATGCTTTCTTGGGTAACACATTTAAGGAGGACCCAATATCCACCAGCAAGTGAGCCAAAGTAGTGCCCCTGCACTCGATTGAGATGTGCAGAGCATCATTGTGATTCCTTCTTTTGGCAGTTAGATCTGCATCGGAGAAACCCAACCCGTTGTCAGCGGTCAAACTAGCCACACAGTCTTTGAATTGATCAGAAGATGTTTCCCGCGGCACATGTGCAGTTTTAAGGAAAGCAATTAAACCCTTAGCGTGGGCTTCCGAGCACAACAATAAAGACAACATAGAGATCTTTGACGGGGTTTTCCCCAGTTGTTCGACTATATTGTAGTCGCTTTTCTTGATGATCTTCAGAATTTCCTCTATCTCCTGCCTAGAGGTTTCAACAATGACATTTTTAGGTACCTCCATCCGGGCAAGCCGACATGTGACTTCTTTGCCCCGGGTGTCAGATGACTCAGCGACAGGGGTGATAACTGGAGTAATAATTGGAACAACAGCTGACGTACTGGCAGACGGAATGACAACAGGATTTTGAACAATTGGAGGAGAAATCTCAGGAGAGAAAAGTCTTCCGCTTCGGGTGACCTTGCTAGACCCAACAATATTGCTGACATCAGTATCAGCCTCTTAAACCTTCATGTCTTGTTTTATCCCATGATAATACACATAGGCCCCATAGTGCCACGGGATAGCATTATCTGAATTGTAAGGGATAGGACCGAGAATAGTAATGATCAATGGAGCAACTCTCGGAACAGATGTAATCCTAACAGGCTTTCTCGAGGAAGCCTTGGAAGAATTGGCGGAAATGGTTATTATGGAGACATCTTTAACAGGAATCAACGAAATCAAAGTTTTCTCGAACAAAATTTCTTTGTTATCCATCAGGCGTTGAACACCTGACTTCAATAAATGGCAACCAGCAGGTAGGATGGAACACAGGTGGATAACCTTCGCCACAACCCGGAAATAAACCGGCCAATAATAGGTTCTTCTTAACGGTCAACAACGGAGTAGAAATGTCTTCCACGGAGGTTACAAATGAATCATCGTCCACAGCATTACTCCATGCTTGGGCATAGGAGCAGTCATAACATTAGGCTTTTCTGGAGTGTCAAATTCAATCTCCTTAGCTTCAATCAAATCTTGCACCTTATTTCTCAAGGCCCAGCAGTTTTTGGTATCATGCCCTGGGCTATCGGAGTGATAAGCACAGCAGGCGTTTTGATTATACAACGGAGATGTGGTGCTGGGATTCTTCGGAGCCTCCCTCAGAGTCACCAAATTGGTTTTCAACAATTGCGGTAAAATTTGAGATAAAGTCATACTGAGCCGAGTATACTGTCTTTGCGGTCTCTCTATGCTTTGCTGATTGTTGCATGGTGGGGTAACAGTAGGTCTTGATATAACTACCGCATTCACTGCTTGGTCGCGCTCAGGTCGATTTTGGCTCCTCGAGCTATAAACTGCACTAGCCTCTTTCTTGAACGGCTTCTTTTCTGTACTTGATGTAGCACCTTTCTGTATCTTGCCACTCTTGATACCGGCTTCAACTCTCTCCCCAGTCAAAATTAATTCAGTGAACCCAGACGATGAACTACCGATCAAATGATTGAAATATGGACCAGACAAAGTCCCCAGAAACATATCCACTAACTCCCTATCAGACAGAGGGGGTTGTACTCTTCCAGCAAGATCTCTCCACTTCTGAGCGTAGTCCTTAAAACCTTCACTCCCACCCATAGACATACCCTGAAGTTGAGTACGCGTGGGAGCAAGGTCGGTATTATACTGGTATTGCTTGTAAAAAGAAGCAGCAAGGTCCTCCCAGTTACAGACATTAGCTCCTTCCAGTTGATAGAACCATTCAAGCTGAGTCCCTGACAGATTATCTTGAAATAAATGGACCCACAGGTTCCTATCAGCAGTATAGGGTTGAATCTTTCTGACGTACGAGCGGAGGTGTAACTTTGGGCAGGACACCCCTTCATACTTAGCAAAGACAGGAGCTTTAAATTTGTGAGGGATTACCACCCCAGATGCTAGTCCCAAATCTCCAAAGTCCAACCCAGGTATCTTCTGGATCTCCATTGCACTCAGTCAGTCTTCGAGTTGCTTATACCTATCCTTAGCAGGAGGATACTGGTCTTCATCAAAATCTGTGTCATTGTCAGAAACCATAGGGCTAAGACCCTTTCTTTCCTCTTGATTCTCTCCCCCTACAGATGAATGGGACAAATCAGTTTCCTGTCGCAAATTGTTCCCGAATCTGCGACCCATATTCAGGAGGACCACCTTCTTCTTCTTCTTCTTCTTCTTGTCCTTCAAGATAAGAGTCTTCAAATCTTGCTGCCCTTTGGCCAAGTTCAGGAACAACTCTTGGAACTGAGCATTCTGTGCTTGAAGAGCCTTAATTGCTTGATCAGTAGGTGTTTCAGAAGACATGATTGCTGAAATAAACAACGAAGAAGATGAGAAACCTGTAATGGTACCTGTGATGAGGTGCATGGGAATGGAATGCGTATGAAATGATTTCAAAGACTTTGGGAGATTCAAATTTGTAAACCAAAATAAAACACACTTTATTAGATTAAACTGGTAACAATGTTTAACAAATGCCTTCTAGGCGTTACAAAAGAAATACTGAAAAGCAAATCTAAACTAGAAACAATAAAAGACATCAGAAATCCCATGGTCGTTTTCCCTTCATGCTGACATAATCGTTGATTGTCCTTTCATTCTCAAGATGCCTTATAAGCCTCAAGATCTTTTGTTCCTGTTCATGATACTTCTCCCTGTAGATATCCCTTTCTTCCTTTAGCTGGATCCAAGATCTCTTGAATGCCCCAGATCAGTAGGCATGTAGGGATGGAGGACTGTATAAGGAACACCTTTTTCATCAGTATGCTCTACAATCACCGGCAAAACAACTTCATATGGAATCCCCAACTTTTGAGCACGGGCTCGAACCCACTGGAGATAGGGTTGCATCGGGAGAGAAGTCTTCAATCCTAGCTCATGTGGGTCAGACCTATTCACCATGCCCCAAGCTCGTATAAACCTGCGGCGATGTCCCTCAACATCCCCCTTGTAGTCAAAGACAATGCCTGTAAGCAGCAGCTCATGAGGACCGTCTCTCCGAGCTCGTCCAAATTGTCGTAAAGCCAAACATGGATTGTAGGTTATACCCCCTTGACTTCCAAGCAACGGAATATTAGGGTATTCCCCACATCGATCAATGACAGTTACTCTTTCCATATCTTTAGAACTCCAAAGGATATTCGTATGAGCAAGGGACATGATTCTGTAAGCCCAACCTACGCCTTCCTCATTCTTCAATACAAATTTGGGGAGGTGCGAAATAAACCACCTCGCCAGCAGCGGTGTACAACACATGAGAGTTCCCCTTCTCCGCACAGTACGGGTATAGAGAGCATGTAGAATATCACCTAGAAGAGTAGGCACTGGGTTACGAGACATAAAGATCTTGATTGCGTTCACATCTATGAAGGCATCTGGATTTGGGGAAAGAACCAAGTCGTAGATGAGGAGAGACGGGATGTCTTCAAATGCTTGAAAGTCCAAACTATCCCAGAATTTTTGAGCTTGATCATCAGAAACTTAGCCAAGAAACCTTTAACCCCACTCTGAGTCTCCCAGTTAGATACTACATCAACCATTTTTAGATGTAGGGCTGAAGCAATATCCTCTGGCCTAGGAGCTATCTCCAAACCTATAAAGGGTGTCTGCTCTAGAATAGATATGCCCAGTAAGTCATAAAACGCCTCCAAAGTAGGGACTAACTGATAGTCCGGGAAGGTGAAACAGTGATGCAACGGGTCAAAGAACTGGAATAACACGCTCATCATTTGCTCATCCAACTTTAAAGTGACCAGGTTAAGGAGATGACCATGTCTTCTAACAAAGGAAGAAGTATCAGGAACTTTTGAAACCAACTCTCTAAGCTGAGCAGGGATTTGTACGAAGTTGACTCGAATGGTATTTCTGCGCATAGAAGTCATAATCTACAAAACAGAACAAAGATGAATCCCCTTGATCATTGAAATGGTTAGTCTAATGAAATATGCATGCGATGCCATGATGTATGATGTCATGATAAAAACACACCACAGGTATCACAGATAGCAAACATGGTAAGGGCAAACAAGTCACACAATAGCCCTTAAATTTCAGGATGGCATGGAGTTTAGGTACTACCCTCTTGCAGTTTAGTTGGTTCAACCTATCATAATAATAGTAACCGGGTTCTAGAGGTTCTCAATATCACTGACCATCCTCCATCGGTCATAGTTTCAGCTCACGCAATCTTTTCTTGCAACCGGAACCATCTCGAGAGTATGATCTCAATGAGTGTAGCATATCACTACTTCCTAAGGCCAAGTTGGTAAATTATAGGTTCTAAGGTCAGTTGATGCTTAATGACCCATATAGCAGCCCCATACTCTCGTTGTTGCTCCACAAGGGATATCGGTACAAACTAATGTGCCACATCAACGTAGCTATATCTTCAACCGTATCGGTCTACGCCGTACAGTTCCCTCACAGTCTATTGCCACTTACCTAAAAGGTGTCCCCCAAATCTGGGTTAGGATCTATAGTAACTCCGATACAAAGCCCACAAAGATAAAGCAAACAAATCAAACAATAATAAACATATGATGAACTAATCCTAAGGTACACCCCACTTATAAGTCTCCAGCAGAGTCGCCAGTTCTGTGATACGGTGGTCAAAACTGGGATAGTTTTTAGGATTTGCTGGTTTGCATTTTGCGTTTGTGTTTGCAAAATGTCGCTGTAAGCAAGAGTCGCCACCGACTTTTATTTTATCCAACAAGGAAAGGAAAAAAGCCCAGAAAAATTCCTTTTTCGAGATATTTCTGAGTACGGGGGGTAGATTATAGAAAGGGAAGGTATTAGCACCCTTTCTATCCGTAGTTATCTACGGGCTCTTAGGTACTTGCTCATCATTTTCAAAATTGTTTCTTTGTGTTTGTGTGATTTGAAAAGTTTTTATTTTGACTTCGATTTAACTCTTGCTTCTGTCTTCAAGAGTGTAATGAAGTGTTTTTGAAAACTTTGTTTGTAAAGGAGTGTAAGTGTGAAAAAGTTTATTTTGATTGAGCAAGTACTTAAGAGTTAATCTACCTACTCGAAAAAAGAATCGTTTTATGTCTGTTTCCTTTAGACAGCGCTATCCCACTATTAGTGAGTAGGTAGCACCGTCGTTAGAGTTTTAGGGTCAATTCGAAAGGGACGTACGGTCACTAAAGCAATGTTAGGATGTCTTAGTAGTAACCCTAATGTCTTAGATCAATTATTCGAGGCAACCATATCCGAGGCAACCTTTCTGAGGCAACTTTTATCTTTGGACAAAAGGACGACCACTAAAACATCCTATACTCAATGACCGTTTACCGAAGGCAACCAAGTGGGAGTATACCCTAGGAGTGCGCATGTGCGAGTGATTTAATTTCAGATTATTTATCTTTGCACATTTTATGGTTATCTAACTGTTTTAAAGTTTTACATACATTCTTGTCATGCATCCTAATATCATACATATAACGGTTTAATATTTTGCGGAATTTAAAGTGCGGAAAGTAAACTAAATTATTACAAGGCTTCGAGTATTTACATACCTAAAAACAAACCCTTAAATAATAAAGAGATGAATTAAAATAAAAGTCCTAATTAACTATTACAACTTGTGAGAAATTACAATAATATGGTAAATAATAAATAATAAAATGCGCGAGAGGAAAATTTAGAACGAGAGCGAATCTAGGGTTTTGACCCTTTCTAACCTAATTAAAAGAAAAAATGTTTTTTTGTTATTTTTAAGAAAAGAATTAGGTTTTAAATTTAAATATACAATTAATTGGCTAATTAAATTAATTAATGAAAATAATTACATGACCTATTTTTGTGTTTTGGTTATTTTAGGAAAAATAAAATATAATTAAATTTAGACAAAACCCTAATTTTCTAATTATTTTTAATTATTTACAAAAGGAATCAAAGTTATCTAATATTAACAACCTAATTTAATTAATTTAATTTTTGATTAAAAAATAAAAGTCTAAATCTAATTTGGTGAAAAATATTATTTTTGTGATTTTTTTATAAAAAGAATTAATTAATTGTGTTAGTAAATAAAATAAATAAATTAAATTAAATTAAATATAAAAAAGAAAAGGAATAGAAACTTGGGCCTGCAATTAGTAGTTTGAGGGGGTGCAAGAATCAGATTCTGGGCCCAAAAGAAGCCCCACGTTGACTTGCTGGATCACATGCTTTGCGTTGACTAGGCTTATGATGCTCCTCCATTGATGGCCCTTGGATCTGGCCATCTGACTACCTGGAAGACTAGATTGTGAGAGCTTATGGTAACCCTTGGTCTTGTGTACGCACGTAATCACTGAAAAGAAAAAATCATGAAGCAATTTGGGGGACCTGGGATTCGAACCCAGGCTCTGATGCACTATCCAACCACCTGGTTACCAACTGAGCCAGCTGTTCTATTTGTTCATATAATACAAAACATTAATCAAATATGAAAAAGGCCAAACACATTAATTCAGCGCGCGTTTTTTCAAATAGGCCAATGGTTGATTGCCAGCTAGTCATCTTCTTCCCTGCACTGTTGGTAAAAGTCCCTGACTTTTACCTACGGACGTTCGTCCATAGCTACAAGCTGGGTTTGTTCCAAAATCCTCCATGAGCAATATAAATGACATCTGTTGTACCCCAAAATTTGCCCTCTCATTTTATCAACATTTCTCATCACAAGGCTCTTTGAACTCAAGATCAAGCTAGGGTTTGCTCTGCTCAAGACATCTCCTTGAACTATTGACTTAAATTAGGGTTTGAGTTTGCACAAAGAATTTTGGACTTCTAATGCTCAAAGTGACTTTCATACTTCATGTTGGACTCATAAGTTTGACCATACCAAGTTTCAAGCCTTGAATCAAATTTTTGCCCAGTCAATTGGACAGTTGACCTAAAAATCGGTTGTATTGGGGAAAAAGTCAACTGTGGCCAATTTATAGTCAAACCTCATGAATTTTGACCCACATCAACATTATGAACTCATATGAACCATTTGATCAAGTTTGGACCACAATTCCACAAGAAAATTGATCAGATAACCAAAAGGGCAAAATGGTCATTTTTAGGGTTTTGACTGTACAAAGGTAATTTCTGATTTTTGACCTAGCCAATGGCAAATTGGGCTCAACCATGGAGTCAAGGACTCAATGACATCATCTTTACCTATTCAACAAGTTGAAAAGATCTCAAATGCACTGGATTGACAGATGAAATTTTCAATCAACTAATCAAAATTTGACTGTACACTGAAAAGTCAAACTTTGACTTTTTGGTCAAAATCAAGTGCCAAGGGTCATTTTTCATCAAGATGTGTCAAAAAATGAAGCTTGTTCATCAAGAAACCCAAAATTGCAAATTAGGGTTTAAAATTGAAAATTTTCATAACTTAGAATTTTTCTAAGTTATGAAATTTTCTTAATTTTTCCTAACTTTGCCCCACATTTTCACCATGATACAAATGGATTCAAACAAAACCTCCAACATGAAAGTTGTATTCCTCCACAAAGTCTACAACTTTGGTTCACAAAGTTTTCTCAAAAGAAGCTTGGATCTCAAGTTATGATTTTTGGAACAAGGGTCCCTAAAACTTTTAACTTAGTGAAATTTTGCCCTATTTTTGGCAGGATTTTGACCTATCTTCATGGCCATTTTTCACATAGTTCCACTTGTAATCTCAAATTTCATTTCAAATATGGATTATAGAGCATGTTACAAGCTTTCCAAATTGTCCAAGAACTCTCCAAACACATTTGTGGTTAGGGAGAACCGAAGGCTTGAAGTTGGCAAAAACTCACTTTTCATCCATGGCATATTCATGTTCATACAAGTTGCAATTTCAAGTCAGCTACCTTACACTAGTTTACAGGCCTCTAAACCATTTCAAACTTAATAATTTAATGCAAATCCATTGGTCTAAGCTATTGTTTTGGTCATTAGGACATTGTACACAAAATTAAGCCTTAAGTAGAAAAAGGTACATTTCCATTTTTGCTTAAATGTGCTTTATGTCAAACCACAATCTTTGAGCATTGGTCCAAGATCTCTTGCAGCTAACCAAATCCACAAATTAGAGGGGCCAAGAGCAGAGGTTACAAGGGGTTGGATAGCTTGTACAGGCCTGCTACATATCACTTCCCACTTTTGCTTCATATACAAGAAATATGCAAAACACATAAGGACTGGAAGACCAGCCAAGATAAATGGATACAAACAGTTTGAACATCTTTCTCACACCCCTTGGAGCCAGAAACACGATTGCTTGAGCCTCTAAACACCCCATAGCCAGAAATCACATCCCATTGGCAAAACAGGGCAGAACCTGCAACTTGACTTCCATAACTTATTTGGCTCGTGCGTTTTGGCCAAAACCTGTTCAAACACCTTCCATTCCATCCATCCTAGCTATCCCAAACCTCAAACACCAATTGTAACTCCATTTATAGAGTTTTCCATTTTCATTTTGAGTTTGTGCAGGTTGAGTTCTATAGGCTGATTCAAGGACATTCAAGGCAAGCAGGCTATTGGAGAAGGTCAAGTGAAGTCCAAGCAAGCTCCCAGACATCTCAAGCCTTGTTGAAAAGCTCTACATTGCCCTACACGGAGTCAGCTAAAACATGTTTTTGTCAACTTCCTATCTCTCTATTTAGGAACATTTAGCCTGAGGTTTGTGAATAAAAAATGTAGTATTCATTGCCATGAAGTTGTACATATGCTCAGTTTTCATTTATATTAAGCATGCTAAGAGAATTTCATCCATGAACATACTGAAAAAACTAGGTCAAATTTTAGGGCCAGAGAAATTCTCTCTGGTCTTTGAGAGTTAAGACAAGTTGTTTATATGGTTGGATTCGTCTTGAAATGCTCTACAAGTTTGATGTTATGTGTTTTTGCAATAGAGCTCGTATGCAGGATGTCCATGTTGGATAACAGGCGCGCGAGTTTTGTTTGAAATCTGAAGCTTAAAGATGAAGTGGTGGGCTGGGCTTGCCCTGGCTCACTATTGACACCCCCTTTTTCCTTTTGCACCCCCTGGCCCAATTTCTTGTTATTTTATATTTTTGCATTTTTATTTTCATTTCTGATTTTGTTTATTTATTTCCAAATATAAAAAATGCTCAAAAATATTTTTATAATTTTTTCATATTTATTTTGTATTTTATTTTTATTTTTCTAACATAAAAAAACAATTTAATTACTTTTATATAATTTATTCAAAACTTGAAAAATATATCTAAATTATACTTTTATTTTTATTCTTTATTTTTATTCATACTGAAAATATTTTTTCTAAAATATATTTTATTTATTGTACATATTTAATATAATTAATACATATATATGTATATACTCTTATTTTATTAGATATTTTAGAATAAAAATATAAAATATTACACTTTTATTTTTATTATTAAATATACTTAAAAATACTTTTTCTAAACATATTTTATTTTTTTTACACATACTATTTTATTTTTATTGTATATAAATAAAATAATTAATATATTTACTTTCTTGAAGAAATTAGGGTTTCACCCTTAACCTAACAAAATTAATCTTTTATTTCTTTATTTTTACATTAAATATTTTTACATACATAAGTAAACAAAAACCTTTTTTGCATAATTCATATTATTTGATATATTTGTTTATTTTGTTTATTTAAATATTGTCCATTTATTTATGCATTTGAATTCAATTTGGATGTAATAGTAAACTAGGGTTTATGTTTCTTATCAAATACACCCCCATTCAAAGATTGTACCCCCATCCCCATAATCATGTTGTAATAGCTTAGACTTTTAATTCTCGCACTTTATGCTTTTAATTATGCCATGATTAGAGATTAGGGTTTGTATGCAAAAATCCAAAATCAACAAGTAGCTTGACCTAATCAAAGACAAAAATGCATGAAAATCAAACACAATGCACACTTGCATCCCTAGGGTTACAATCCACTTGTTGCCTTAAAAATGGGCCATGTTATGCATGTTGGGTACTTTGGCAAAACAAAAACAAAACAAAAGATCATAGTCCCTCGATGACGCTATCTTGGTTGCCTAAACAAAATGATCAAGTCCCTCAAAAATTTGCCAAAAATACTTGACACAATTGCTATCATGGTCTATACGATAACCCGCGCTTGTCCCATTTAACATCCTAACATAAGGTTGTTCACCAAATGCAATGGTGAAATAACACTGTCAAAAGGGTTCAAAACATATTAGGAAAGATCTTTGAGTAAAATAGGGTAGATAACTCTTAGTTACTTGATCAAAAGCTTGCAAAACATCCTTGTTATTTTCAAACACACTTCACAACACAATTTCAAAACATTTCCCAAATCAAACTTTCAAACATTGAAATATTTTCAAAAGACAAAACACATTTGTATACATTCAAACAAGAATCATTACAAAGGTTGCCACAACGATGGCCTCTTTTCAAAACATCTTTCAAAACCACACACAAAGCACCATTTCAAACAATTGAAAAGCAAAAGCAAGTGATCTAAAAAAGTAACTAAGAGCCCATGGATAACCATGGATGAAAAGGGTGCTTTCACCTTCCCTTTTAATAATCTACTCCCCGAACCCAAGAAAACATCTCAAAGGTCTTTCCGGTGCTTTTTGACCTTTCCTTAGGATAAAATAAAAAGTCGGTGGCGACTCTTGCTAAACCGAAATATTTGCGAACACAAATGCAAAACCAAAAGTCAGATCTCCCACCATATCATAACATCTAATGCCATGGATCGAACCCTCTTATCATTCTGAACATCATGGTACCCTTCATGAAGGCTAATTTTTCCTACATACAAAAACCCTAAAACAGAACCAAAAAACCTAACAATGGCAATTCTCAATTCAGTCTATGAAAACGCAATTGAGTATTATAGAAAGCTTGCTAATGTAATGGAGAACAAGAATATATGATTATATTATGCTATACGTGCCAGAATTATGCAAACAAAATTCAAGAAAATTTAGGTATCGTGAATGCCTTACAGCGCGTTTTGGTATTGGAAAGGCTTTGTTCTTGATTGAATTCGCTTGCTTACACTCCCAGGAAGCGATTGGGACAGCTAGAAGGCCTTGAGGATGCCTGGAAGTATCAATTCATGTTTTCACTTTTTCTTGTTTTTTGCAAGTTTTGTTCTTGATGTTGCGCCTCTCTCTAGCCTTTCTTTTGGTCTGCATATCATCCTTATGTACTGAGGAATAAATTAGGGTTGAAAGAATATGCTCAATCTTCTTCCATCATTGCATTTGATTTTGATTTGATACACCTTGAATATCTTTCCAAAAATAGTCCAAATCCAATCTTTTTGTGCACCTCATGCCTTTACACGAATTTGATCTCATGCTAGCTGGATGTAGGACCTGAAACAAGCACAAGATCTTTGAATTTCAATATTTTGGATTTTCTATGATTTGTTTTGATTTAAAATGATTTAATTCAAATCAAAATGAAAATAAATAATAAAAACAAGATAATGTCAAGTGGCAAAGGCTGGGGCTCGTGAACCATGTTGCCAACTCAAAACAAGTGCAAAAGATTGGGCCCATTTGGCAAAAATTGAAGTTTTAGGCATAGTTGACTTTTGACAATTTTGCAAAAAAGGTCAACTTCACCAATGCATAACTTCCTCAATTTTGACTATTTTAAGTTGTCCTTTGACTTTTTAGAAATATTGAGATATCCTCTAAGCAACCCTCTTAGTCTCATATCAATTTGATATTTCATGCTCATGTATGAAGCTTTGACAAAAAATGTGTTTTTGTTTACTTTTCAAAATGACCTATAATGTCCAAATTCATAACTTCTTGTGAGTGCATATTTTGAACTTGGGAGATGAAAATGGATTGTAGAGCATGGCATCCTCTTCAAAATGAGTTTTGGATGGGTCATTTCTCATAAAGTATGAGAAAGTTATGCTTGGTCAAAGTTGAGTTGACTTTTCTTCAAAAACCCTAATTTAGCAACTTTTGGTTCTTGAGGAATTATGAATAATCCTTGATGAATCATGATCAACCCTTGATAAAATGATGAAATATACTTCAAAATGAGGATGTTGACCAAAAATATTGAAGTTTGACTGTATGTGAGCCACAATTGACTTTTGCCCTAGCACAGACAATTTTCAGGCTTTTGTGCAATTGACTGAGCAAATTTCCTCTGTAGGGCTTGAAACTTGACATGGATGATCTTGAGAAAATATTAGGACAATGGTGAGCATTTGGGATCCCTTGGAATCAAGTATATTTATGTAACATGAAACCCTAATTTGAGGTAGACTGCCTTAGGAGAGAGCTTGTCTGGCCAACCCTTGGACTACATTGGGCAACTTGAGTATCTTTCTTGAAATGTCTTGAGAAATATGGGAGGTAAAATTTTGGGGTACAACACTTGTGAAGTAGTAGTCGCTATAAATTCCTTCTGGTACCTTTTAAAGTAGTAGTTTCCATAGATTCCTTCTGGTACCTTTTGAAGTAGTAGTCGCCATAGATTCCTTACAGTACCTTGTGAAGTAGTAGTCTCCATAGATTCCTTCTGGTACCCTTTGAAGTAGTAGTCACCATATATTCCTTCCAGTATCCTGTGAAGTAGTAGTCTCCATAGATTCCTTCTGGTACCCTTTGAAGTAGTAGTCGCCATAGATTCCTTCTGGTACCCTTTGAAGTAATAGTCTCCTTAGATTCCTTCTAGTACCCTTTGAAGTAGTAGTCACCATAGATTCCTTCCAATACCTTGTGAAGTAGTACTCACCATAGATTCCTTCTGGTACCTATTGAAGTAGTAGTCGGTCGTAGACTCCTTCCATTACCTATTGAAGTAGTAGTCGAGCATATACCCCTTCTAGATATATCTTCTAAAGATCAAGTCAAGCATAGACTTATTCTTATATTTCTATCTACATTTACTTTGGATGGCATCAATAAGCCCATCTCCGACGACTCTTCATCAACTTTAAATGGCATCGATAAACCATCTTTGACAATTCTCTGTCACTTCTCTGAATAACATTTCTAAGCCTATTCCCGGTACAATCAACCAACAATGTTACTTCTTGCACATGCGAGTGCAAATTTCTGGGCACTTAAGTGTTCAATCATCTTGTACCCTCAAGTCACGAATGGCGAACAAGCCAATCTAACTCTCCAGGTTTAAGAAGATTGAACATGGGCAGTTGTTGTACCCCAAAATTTTCCCTCCCATTTTCTTCAAGACATTCTTTCAAGGCTTCTCAAAACACTCAAGGGTTGACTAGTCAAGACGCACCTCCTAAACTAAAGGCCTACAAATAGGCTTTTGAGTTTCTCAAGGAAATGTAGTTTTCAAAGTTTCCAAGTGGTTTCCATGGTTCTTCATAGGTCCTCAACAAGGTTCATGCCAAGTTTCAAGCCCTACATCACAAGTTTGCTCAGTCAATAGCTCAAATGTTTGAAAATGAACTGTATTGGTCAAAAAGTTAACTATGGTCAACATACAGTCAAACTTCAAGATTTTTGATCAACATCAACATTTTGAATTTATATACATCATTTTATTAAGGTTTGATCATGATTCCCCAAGGAAAGCCCTCAGATCATCAAAAGTCCAAAATTGACAAATTAGGGTTTCCTTAGGAGAAGTCAGCTAAACTTTGACCAGACATAACTTTCACATGCTTCATCAACTTTTCCCCAACCAAAGCCAATCTTTAATAAAATTCAATTCTCTACAACTTTGATTGTATTCTCAAGTCCAAAAGATGCTTCATTTGTAAGATATGATCTCATACATTATAGGTCATTTTCAAAAGTCATCAAAAGACACTTTTTTTTCAAGGAAACTTACATCAAGATAATATCTTCAAAAGAAAAATTATAAACATAGATTGTAGAGGACGTCTTGGGCTTTCCAAAAAGTCCAAGGTCATCTTCAAAAGATGAAAATTGAGCAAGTTATGAGTTGCACAAGTTGAGCAATTTTCAAGAAATGCATGAAATCTCAATTGAGCAAATTTGTGATTTTAAGTTATTGGACCTAACTTTTTAGAGTCTAAACATACTTATGAGATGTCCAAAAGCCTCTAAACCTATTCATGCATTATTTTGATTTTGATTTTATTTATTTGAATTTTTTTATTCATTTAAATATAAGTTAAATCAAAATAAAATCACAAAAATCATGGGCTATGCATATCGGCTGGATTTGATCAATTTTGAAGCCCATTAATTCGCGTAAGACACACAAAAATGGTCCAGGTTCATTGCACATTCAAAAAGGGTAAGAGTCACTCAAAATGGCAACTTATTAATGTGTTTTATTCTTGTCTCAAAGGCCATGAATGCATTATTCCTTGCCATACATGTTCACTCATCTCTTCCCTCTCTATAAATACACAAGGACCATGCATAGATAGCTACAAGAAAGCTCTACAAAATTCTCAAAAGTTGCTAAAATTTGCAAGAATTCACAGCTATATTCCCAGGCACTATCATCCAAAACAAGTGAGCAAATCACATTTCTGAGACTTACAGGAGTCTACTCAGACCTCTTGCCAAGCCAATCCACGCCCAAAACAACTGCACCAAGTAGCTTCAATTAGGTAAAAATTCTTAATTACAAACTCTCAATTCTTACGTTGTAAATGGTTTATAAGCATTCATGCATGTTCATACTGATGTTTAGAATGTTTTAGAGCCATTGCTTTTAAGTCATGACGCAGGAATCTGAAAATGCCAGATCTAAAGCCTCAAAGGAGCGTCCCCGTGGTGTACCCCAAGACGTTATCTACACTGGATCCAGCGCAGACCTGGGCTTTGTCCAGTTTGGGCTTTTAATTCAGCTTCTTTTATTTCAATTAATTTCTTTTTTTTTTCTTTTAAAAAATCATTTAATAAAAAAATCACAAAAATATTAGACTTAGTTTTTTTAAATTAAATTAATTTTGATTTAATTATTTAATCACTTTATTTTTAAATAATTAATCAAATAGAATTAGGTTTCTATTAATTTAATTATTATTTTTTCCTAAACAAAAACAACAAAAATATTTCTTTTTATCACTTAGATTATTTTTAGGTTTTACATCTTTCCCCTCTTTTTCTTCTTCGCGCGTTCATCTATTTTTATTCTCATTATTTTAATAAATTATGTAATTGTCCAAAGGTTCTAATAGCTTAATTTAGGACCATTTACATTTTTATTTCCCCATTTTTGGTTTGTAATTCCCCGCGATGTAATAGTGTAGATTCAATTTTCCGCACTTTATTTTCCGTACTTGTATATATTTAACTGCTAGATGTATGCTAATAGGCTTGTACGGAATGAATTAAAAACAAACGCTAGAAAACGTAACATCCAAGAGAAATAATTGAAACATAAAACACTCGCACATGCGCACCTCTAAGGTACCTCCACTTGTTGCCTTCGAAAAAATAAAATTGTCACGTCTCTCGAACATAAGAGATTTTAGCAGTGACTCACTGGTTTAAAAGATCATATGTCCCTCGATGATCCTTTCAACTTTGCCTCGGTAAATAATCTTAAAACCTTAGGGTAATTGCTAAAGTATCGTACGAGTTGCCTTCGTGACTGTACGATGACCATCGCTTTTCCCTCAAAACATCCAACGCTAGGGCTACCTACTAACCAATAGTAAGATAACACTGTCTAAAGGAAAATAGGAAAAGAACAAAGACTATTCGAGTATGTAGACAACTTATAGTTGCTTGCTCACAAAACAAAACCATTTCTCTCTCTCTCTCTCTCTCTCTCTCTCTCTCTCTCTCTCTCTCTCCAACACACACACACACACACACTCATTTCTAAATATTTTCAAAGACAAAAAACACTTTGTATGCATTCTCAATGATACGAGAATCATTACAAAGTTCGTCGCACTAAGGCGTATTTTCAAAAATATTTTCAAATACACTTACACAAAAAAAAGAATTTTCAAAAGTAAGCTAGCAACTAAGAGCCTGTAGATAACTATGGATGGAAAGGGTGCTAACACCTTCCCTTTCCATAACCTACCCCCTGAACTCAAAATCTTTAAAAAGGTATTTCCTGTTCTTTTCACCCATTCCTTTGTTGGATAAAAGAAAAGCTGGTGGCGACTCTTGCTAACTGCAACATTTGCGATAAAAACGCAAAACCAGTAACATAAGTTCTCGCACAGTATTACAACATATAACTACTGCTTCTAGCTAAATAATCTCAAAAGCTAACAACTTCTGACTAACACCTTTAGAAGCTACTGCTTCTGACTAGCAAACCCAAAAGCTTCTGACTTTAATAACATCTTTTGAGTATGAATTAGTTCTAACACCATCTCTTAATTCATATTTATCTAATTTAGTTATACAACATTAATTTCAACCCTTAAGTGGATAAAGTATTTAGTCTTGACAGGTTTAGTCATAACATCTGCAAGTTGCTTTTGAGTTCTACAGTGTGCAACTTCTAACACTCCATTCTGGACTTAACTTCTCAAAAAATAGAACTCAGTGTTAATGTGCTTTATTCTCCCATGCATCACTGGATTCTTGGAAAGGCTTATAGGTGATTTGTTGTCTATCATCAAATTCACAAGTTTGCTAACCTTGATCTTCAGATCCTGCAACAAAATTTATCAGCATAACAACTTGACACGCATGCAAAGCACCTGTAATGTATTCAGCTTCATAAGCTGACAATGCAACCACATGTTGCTTCTTGGAGCGCCAAGAAATGGGACTTCCCAAATACTTGGAAAATTATCCAGAAGTGCTTCTTATGTCAACTCTGTCTCTATACCAATCAGAGTCTGAATAGCATACCAGCTCTATGTTAGTTTTAACACCAGAAGGGAACAACACTAAATACCATAGAGTCCTTTTAATATACCTCACTATCCTGACATTATCTTGGCAATGTATCCACTTTTGTTTGTTCATAAACATACCCACCATTCTAACCGCATAGAAAATTCCAAGTCCGGTGATACACAAATATCTCAATGAGCCAACCAACTGTTTAAAAGGTGTAGCATCTACATCACCATCCTCATCATCAAAATCTAGCTTGTGATTCATCTCACCATATGTGATTGTAGTCTTGTAATTTTTTAACTCAAATCTCTTCAGAAGCTCAATTTCATACTTTAGCTAATGCAAAATAATACCCTTCTCATAATACAAAATCTCCATCCTTAGAAAATATACCATATTTCACATATCAGTCATCTCAAACTCATTCATCAACACCTTCTTGAACTTGACTATCTCTTCTGGACAACTCTTTGTTAGCAATAGGTCATCAAGATAGAGACAAACCAGAATCATGTTACCTCCATAAGTATGCTGAACAAAAATGCCATATCCATCTCACACTTTCTGAATATTTGCAGCTTGAAAAATGAATCAATTTTAAGATTCTAAGTTCTAGGAGCTTGTTTTAGTCCATACAATGCTTTATGTAACCTGTACACCGTCCCTTCACGATTATTTATCACAAATATAGGAGGTTGTGACACTTATACCTCTTATTTTAATGGATCGTTCATAAATGCAGATTTCACATCCAGATGTATCAAAGACTAATTTCTATTAGCAGTTATAACAACCACCAATCTAATCGTTTCATGCCTAGCTACAGGCACAAACACCTCAAAGTAATTTAGTCTAGATTTTTGTAAAAAATCTCTAGATACTAACATTGCTTTGTGTTTTCCAATTGATCAATCTGGCTTCAACTTTATCTTGGAAGCCCACCTGACGTTGATGGATTTCTTCCCCTTTCGAAGCTTAGTCAACTTTCAAGTCTTATTTATTTCTATGACGTCAAGTTATTATTTCATGGCCTTTAGCCATACTTTATTTTTGAGAGCTTCTTCAACACTAATTGGTTCAAAGTCTACTAACATGGCACTCTGAATGGATTCTCCCTCAGAGTCTACTTCAATATTGTGCAACATGTCAAACTATGCAAATCTCCTTGGTATTTGTCTAGTTCTTTATGGCATTTGGACTTGTTCAGAATCTCCTTATGATTCTGGAATCATATCACCTTCTGGACTTCCTCCAAAAACTCCTCCTTTAGAAGGTCCACCTTCAAAGTCATGACCACTAGATTCTAGATCATCATTAGAATCTGGATTTGAATCAAATTCACCTTCAGAATCAAAATCATCTTCTGATTATGACTCGTCTTCACAATCTCCTTCTAACTCTGACTCATCTTCAGAATCTTTAGATTCTAAACTATCTTCAGAAGTCACCTCAAGTGTTAAAACTATACCAGAGTTAGATTGAGACTTGATCTAATCCCATGCTTCTGACTTCTTCACAATGACGCCTTTGTTGACTTCAATTTTATTAGTGATTGGACAATAAATCTTGTACGTACCTGTACTATGGTACCCAATCAAAAACATTACTTTGCTTCTATCATCCGAATTCTTTCTCTTAGCATTTGGAAAATGTTTGTAACAAACTGAACCAAATACCTTCAAATGACTCACACTTTTCTTATCTCCAATCTACTTCTCTAAAGGAATAGTTTCCTTTAGCTTCTTCGTTGGACAACTATTGAGCACATACGTTGAAGTGGAAACAACTTCTCTCCATAAGTTGTGAGGCAGGTTTTTCTCTTTCAGCATGCTCCTTATCATATCAAGCAAAGTTATATTTCTTCTTTCAGAAAGACTATTGTGTTGAGGAGTGTATGAAGCAGTAACCTCATGCTAAATTCTATTTTCCTCATAGAACATATGGAACTCTGTAGAGTTATACTCACCTCCACTATCAGTTTTGAGAACTTTTAGCTTCTGACCACTCTATTTCTCAGCCTTCACCTTAAACTTTTGGAACTCTGTAAACACCTCATGCGTAAACTTGATGAGTGTTATCCATGTTATTCTTTTCAAATCATCCATAAAAGACATAAAGTACTTGTTTCCTCTAAGTGAAGGTACTGGAAATGGTCCACATACATCATAATGCTCTACTCTCAAAGCATTCTTTGCTCTTGGGGATACTTCTGACGCAAATGGAAATCTGGGTTGCTTGTCTTTCATGCATACCTCACATGACTTCTCAGGCTTCACAATCTTCAGAATTCCATGTACCAGCTTCTTAGAAATCATATTCCATAAACTTATGAAGTTCAGATGTCCCAATCTCTTATACCACAACTCAATGTCACCTTCGGTGCCTTCTGTACTAAGGCATTTAGTCTCAGATGTCTCCACATTCACCTTAAATGTTCTGTTATTTTCCTGCTCAGATTGCATAATCAACTTTTGATTGCAGTCATACAAATTCAAGAGATTATTCTTCATAGTAATTGAGAAACCTTTCTCAATGAGGTGACCTACACTCATTAGATTGCTCTTCATTCCAGGAACATACCAAACGTCTTTGATCAAAATAGTTCTTCCATTCTTCACTCTGACTTTGACATTTCACATACCTTCTGCATTAAGGTACTTATCATCAACACATCTGATCTCTGTCCTCTTTCTGGAGTCAAAATTAACCAATCATTGTTTGTTTCCAGTAAGTGATTTGAGCAACCAGTGTCCATGTACCAACAGTCTACCAAATACCTATCATTAGACTCAAAAGCCATTAATAACATATGTTCATAATAAGAATCTCCTCTGGCTATGTTTTCTTCTTTTGATTTCCTTTCCTTGTTTGACCAACATTCCTAAGCAAAATGTCCAAACTGCTTACAACAATAGCATTGAACCTTCTTCTTGTCAAACTTCCCCCTTCCCTTCTGATGTTTCTTCTCATTAGAATTCGAGACTTCTGACTTCTGAGAACCACCATGTCTCTTCTTGGCCTCTGACGAACACTGCTTCTGATATTTCCTACTAGAAGATGCCTTTAGAGCCCGCTCTACCTCTCTCTCAGAGGTTCTCTCAGTTAGACGCAACTCTTGTGCCTCTAGACTACTTTGCAACTCTTCAATTTTCATGGTGTTCAGATTTTTAGAATGTTCAATTTCTAACAATGTAATCAAATTGAGGAGTAAGAGATCTCAATATCTTATCAATGATTACTTGTTCAAAAAGAGTTTCTCCATACAATTTCATCTCATTTGTGATTAGAATCACTCTAGAGATGTAATATGGTACTTACTCGTTGTTCTTCATGTTGAGATTCTTATACTGCTTACGTAGAGATTGAAGTTTCACCTTATTCACTAACGTATCATTGTTGTAGCACCGTGACAGTATATCTCATGCAGCCTTCGCTATCGCCGAATCATCAATTTTCTCAAACACATTCACATTCACACAGTGATGGATGTAGAACAACATTTTATGATCTTTCTTCCTCGTATCTCTTTGCGTATTTTTTTGTTCCTCTGTCACATCCGCTGTAACCGGAACATAACCTTCGATGACAAGATCAAGAACGTCTTGAGCACCAAACAACACAACATTTGAATCATCCATCGATTCCAATTCTTTCCATCAAACACCCGAAGCTTTATATTCAAACTATTTATGTCGTTCATCTTTGTTCTTATGCTCTAAAAACTCAAACATATCTCATATCTCACCAAACACTCATGTTTCTCGATCTCGCAAAATCAAGAAATACAATTATGTTACTATTCCGATCGTGAATTCAACATAAATTCAAGAAAAACAAAATCAATTACACACGCCTCACGTACACTCGTGTTTCTCTGTGAATCGAACCAGGCATCTAGATACCAATTATTGGTGCACAAGGTTGAAGATGAAGATGAAGATGGAAAAAAAAAGAGTGAGAGAATGACAAGAGAGAGAAAAATAGTTACAACAAACTTGTTAAGAAAGAAACTCTATTATAAAATCTTACAAAAACCCTAGCTACAAACTTGTTTAAATACACAAAATAAACTGTTACATATGCACATACAAAAGTATGATTAATAGCTAAGCTAACAATTAAGAGTAGCTTTTAGAAAACATCTAATTACTGCATCTGACTAAATAGTTTCAAAAGCTTACAACTTCTAACTAACACATTCAGAAGCTATTGCTTATGACTAACAGACTCAAAAACTTCAAACTCTAACAAAAACTTATGTGTATGAATTACGTCTAACAATCATACATATTTTATTATCTATCTCAATCTCTCAACATGTATATAGGCCCAATTCTTTAAGATTTTAAAAAAATATAAGTTTATTTTATCTTTTATATATGAAAAGATTAGTTTTTATATCTAATAATATAAGTATCCATTTTAGCGAAGATTAAAATACATATAAAATTATATAATTTGAAAAAATAATAAATAGTTTTAATTTAAATAAATTTTTAAAATATTAATATTCATAAAAAATGATATTAAATATTAAAATAATATTCTATATAAGTTACTTTTTAAATCAATTTTTCGTTTGAAATATTTTTTAAACTAAAATATGTTTATTATAAAAATCTTTTTATTTTATTTTATTTTAAAAATGAACCAAACAAGCCAATGTCCCATATGAGTATGGAGTATACACTTTTATGTACATACTCACCTTCTTAAGAAAGCGTTAATTGATACCCCACCACCTATCTCATTTTTCTATATATACATGTTACCTTAGTTTTGAACTCTCATCCCAATTAACACATTAAGACAAACAACTTCAGTATCAATCTCAAGGCCATTTCTCTAAACTTTGTTTTACTTTATTTTATTACTTAATTTCAGAGTGATTAATTAGAATATGGACAGTGAAGAAATCCCATCAGTACCTTCTACTCCAGCAACACCAGGTACTCCTGGTGCTCCTCTTTTTGGTGGATTCAAATCAGAAAGAAATGGAAATGGTAGAAGCAACTCATTACTCAAGAGTTTGAAATGTTTTAGTGTCAAAGAATGGACTTTGGAAGATGGTGCCTTGCCTCAAGTCTCTTGCTCTTTGCCACCCCCTCCCGTCCCTCTCGCCAAAAAGGTTCATTTTATTTGCATATTGAATAACTGATATATCTGATTATATATTTTATTTGCATATTGAATAACTGATATATCTGATTATATATTTTATTTGCATATTGAATAACTTATATATCTTATTATACATTTTATTTGTATATTGAATAACTGATATATCTGATTATTTGTTGATGTATTAATTAATGTAATTATCAGGTTGGAGCAGAGTTTATAGGCACATATATTTTAATGTTTGCTGGAATAGCCACTGCAATTGTGAACCAAGAGACACATAATTCAGAGACACTAATTGGCTGTGCCGGAGCTACTGGACTTGCTGTCATGATCATAATTTTATCAACCGGTCACATTTCTGGTGCTCATCTCAATCCTGCTGTCACCATTTCATTCGCTGCATTAAAGCACTTTCCATGGAAAAATGTAAAAAAATATAAAAAAATCTCTAATTCATATCCTAATTCATTTTTCACATAAGTGCTTATTTTGAATTTTGTGAATTAATTAATTGTAGGTGCCTTTGTATATTGGTGCACAAGTTTTGGCTTCAATATGTGCTGCTTTTAGTCTGAAAGGAGTTTTTCATCCATTCATGAATGGTGGAGTCACCGTTCCTTCAGTTGAATATGGCCCAGCTTTTGCTTTAGAGTTCATTATCAGCTTTAATCTCATGTTTGTTGTCACTGCGGTTGCAACCGACACAAGAGCTGTGAGTATATTTTATCACTTCCATCCATATTTTATTATAAAATTTTAACTATACGTATATCAGAGCGATCTTTGAGAGTGTGCAATTCAGATTACCTTACACAGAACCTCTATAATTTTATAATATATTTGATATATATATATATATATATATATATATGATTCGACCAAGGCAACGTGGTACAGGAAGTTTGACACATAAATCCAAAAGGGTAAGATGAGGTGAGAGTCGATAGAAAAGATATTGAGCAGCTTTTGTCCTAAATGGATATAAAGTTCATTATTTTGTGACCACTGATTGTATGAGTGAACATGCAAGTGAGATATTTGTCTTTATACAGTAGCACTAATTGAAGACAAGTGGGATTTGGAATCTTAATTGTTGCACCTAATAACAAATAGGCATATATGGAATAATATCCATACCGAATATGTAGAAACACATACTCCATCTGTCTCTTATATATGGAGAAAAAAAATAATCACCAATAGTTCAAGAAAAATTTGATAAAAGATTTGTTCCAATCAATCTCAAGTCTGCGTCAATGCGAATACGAAATATTGTCTGATTTAGATATGGTAACATGATACAGGTGGGAGAGCTTGCCGGAATTGCGGTGGGAGCCACCGTCATGCTCAACATACTCATTGCTGGGTATGTTCCAATTTTGAGAAATTTAAAAAGTGAAAAAATTATTTAGGCATTGTTTTCCAAAATGAAGTACTTATTGTTTTGATATTGTTACTGAAGGCCTGCAACTGGAGGTTCAATGAATCCAGTGAGAACATTGGGGCCAGCAATTGCTGCAAACAACTACAAAGGCATATGGCTATATATCATAGCTCCTATTCTTGGAGCTTTAGCTGGGGCAGGTGCCTATACTGCTGTCAAACTTCCAGATGAAGATTTTAACTCTGAAGTAAAAGCATCTTCTGCCCCTGGAAGCTTTAGAAGATGATCTCATCAACACACAAGGTTGCAATACAAGATCTAACAAAGTTACTTAAATAGAACTTTTGTATTATAATATATAATAAATACATTATAGTTTGTAATTAAGAAAGAATGAGTGAGTATTGCAGTTGATGCATCCCTAGCTTGCTAGCTACATGCACATGTTGTAATATTTCTGTGTTCAAAGGCATCAATTAGTTGCCCAACAGTATGATCCAAGATAAATTAGTGTTGTTTATGTACATATATATGGTATTGTTTTTCTTTTATGTTGGAACAAAACACTCCAGCAAGAGCACAATCACTCTCTTATCTTGAATGATACACCCGATTTTGCTTAAGCTTTGTTCTTCCGCTCACACTTTGCACTATTGACAATTGATGAAAAGATGAAGATTGGAATGAGAGAACGATACATTTTTCCTTTGCTTTGCGTGGCTTTATTCGCCACATAGTCTTTCATGATTTTATTTCATCATGCGATCTTCTATGATTCTATTTCATTATATAACCTTTCATGAGTTTATTTCGTCATGTAATCTTCTCATTATTTTATGCCATCATGTAACCTTCCATGATTTTACTTCATCGTGGAATCTTTCATGGTTTTATTTCGTCATATTTGTACTATGGGTTAGAGGCTAAAGCATGCTATGATATCTCTGACGACTGTTCCTTACCAAGGGTTGGTTCTCCTTCTTGCTTCCTGGTGAAGACCTAGTTCAAGGCTGGCGTATCCAGAACTCTACCGCCCGCACTTTGGAGTGGCTTGCTATAAAGAGGGGGTGTGCAAGCTCCGGCTTTGTGCGTCTTATTTATTATGTATCTTGTTCTTATCTTAGGAAAGACAACCCCACAATTTCAACAAAAGTGTTGTATTTATTTATATCAAAAGTATTACATTCGGTAATCATTTCCATTTTGTATTCGGACAATTTAATGAAAATTTTACTAAAATACCGTTTGAGCTTGAGAGCGTTCAACGCCCTTGGGATTGATTCTCTAGGTAGAGTCTCTAGAGTATAATATTTGTTTCTCGTGTTAGCCGTGACCCCGTACGACCAATTCTAGTTAGGGGAAAAGTTTTCCATCTCTGACATTCTTCCCTCTAACAGAGGCTCATCTCAATACAAGGTATCCCAACTGGAACTTCGAGATCGGACTCACTTATTGTATTTGACCATATCTGCTTACTTTACAACACCGCTCATGAGGGAAATTAAAACTCATCTCTATTCCAAAAAGGTCCAACTCCTCTCAAATAACTTGTGAATTTTATCCTTTTGGTAGATGATGAGTTGTTCTCCAGCTCAATTTTCCTATTTCAACAGGGATTACGACTGCAGTCCCATAAGTGAGTAAAAATGGCGTCTCATCCTTTGTTTAATACAATGTAGTCCTATAAGACCAAATAACATGTAAGAGATCTTTTGCCTAGTCTCCCTTAGCTGCTTCCAACATTGTTTTCAATCCTCTCAACATAACCCAATTTGTTGCTTCCGCTTGCCTGTTGCTCTGAGGGTGTTCAAACTAGTTGAAGTGTTGCTTGATTTTCAAGTATTCTAATAGATTTTCAAGCTTTTGTATGTGAATTATGCCACATTATCTATCACGTAGGCTGAGGGATTTCACACCTTTCCAAAAAAAAAATTTATAGAAATTTCAAAATGTTGACATCAATGGTATTTGCCAAGAACTCTACTTCGACCCACTTTATAAAGTAATCCACCTTTTTAATTAGAAATTTTAATTGACCCAGAGCTAGAGGAAAGCGATCGAGGATGTCCATGCCCCATTGCTAGTAACGCAATGACAATGTCAAAACTTGTAACTCAGATAGAGTAGTGTTATGAACATCTTTGAGTCTTTGGCACTAGCCGCACTTCTTCACATAATCTTTGGCGTCTTGGATGATGGACGACCAATAATACTCAATTCTGAGATTATTTTTGCTAGAGCTTGGGATCCCAAGTGTTGTCTGACTATTCCTTCGTGTACCTCAACAAGAGTGTATATGGCTTCTTCCCCTTCGAGGCATTTTACCAGAGAGGGTGACAAGCCTCTTATATACAAAGTCTTTGATCGATCTATGTTACAATGGAAGAGATTCAGGAAATTGGTGAGGCACATTCTACTATTGTCATTATTACTTTGGGGATTTTGATACTCAGGCTCCTCATAGTTTCTTACAATTACCAATAATCAAGCTGAGTATGAAGCTCTAAGGTTAATCATTATTTCATCCAAGAAACTTTGAGGAGCATTTTTTATGAGGACGACACTAACTGCTTCAGTGAAGACGATCAAATAAAGGAATAAAATTTCATCGACAAATGACCAGGATAAAACTGATTGATGAAACAATGAAGTATAGTCTTTATGTAGTGGATCAGATCTTTGATGCGACATTATGAGGGTATACCTACAAATTAGCACTCCAATGCCTAACTGATTAAGAGAATTGAGAGTAAATGTGAGTTATAGTTTAGAGAATACATATAGTTTACGTGGGATGCCTTATATATGAGAGACAATTATGAACGTCCCTTGTTTTTCAGCGTAGAGTGCAAGAGACTGTCTGATGACATCTAAATATAGACAATAATGTATAAGGTGGATCCAATGAGGTATTCTAAAGCAAAATTACATTGTACTTTTAATGCCTTAATGGAATGACTTTGAAAAGATGATTTAACCTTTCTTTTTTTGGCTTATGGACGACTCCCATAACATAGTCTATCAAGATTAATTGTATCAATGTACAACTATTCAATTTTTCAATGTTTAGAAATTGAAATCTTAAAGAGAGTAAGTATGCTAATCTGATTTAAATGACATATACCTAGAAGTTCTTCGAAATTTGTAACACAAATAATAGTTACATTATATTTCTGAAATTTTATTATTTTCTATTCTCAAATTTTTATATAATAATATCAATTTTATGAAGTTATGAAACCTCACAATTTAATAGACGTTAGTCTAATAAGTAATAATTTTTTTAGAATATAGTTATAAAATCTTAACTAATGTTATACATAGTGTTGTACCCCAAAATTTGCCCTCCCTTTTTCACAAGAAATCACAACCCTAGGGTTTTCTCTGATTTTTGAGATTGGCTCAGGAATTGATCAAGCAGACCTTTCCTTGGAAACAAATCAAGAATTAGGGTTTTTTCTCTCGCACCTCTCAGAAGAAATTGAATCCACAGAAACTATATGTATTTTTCAAAGTTTGCTGAAAGGTTAACTGATTGTTCTCAAAGCCTGATTATCTGAAACAGGCGCTGAGATTGTTATTTGGAATATCAAGACATCTGCTTGTTAATGGAATGAAAGGTTTGTCATTTAATGGAATGCTTGTTTGTTTAACTATACAATGCGTGTGTTAATCGGAATGCTGTTGCAAAGTTACGAAACTGCAAAGTTTTGGATTATTTGAGATTTAAGTGATCTGGATTAGAATTATTGGAATGCAATTTCAATTATTTTTTATTGTGAGAAACTTAGATGATTAAGTAAAGGTGCAAGAAAAATGGCAAGATATGTGACAATAGAAAGATTCTTTTGGATAAAGATTTTTTATTCATTTCAAATATTGTTACAAGAATTATTTGAATATTGTAAGTTTACAACTTATAGTATTTACAATAATAATTGTTCATAATAATTGGAAAATAAATCTAAATCTAAATCCTAAATTGCTCCCGCGCCCGAGGTCTTTTGCTTCCTCTGTTTCCTCTATCGTCCAAGTTTGCATTCACCTGAAAAAGAAGAAAGGAAAAGAAAATTAGTACAAGAATTTTCAAATGAAAAGAAAGAAAAGAAAATCATCATTAAAGTTCTCCGGCCGGAATCAGAATGCTATTTGATTCATCATGTTTTTATTTTTTCTCTTTGCAAATCACAAGAAGATTGCTCTTCTTGGTTCACAAAGAGAAAAGTAAAAAATAAAATGCAAGCATACACTTGGTTCAAATGAAAAAAACATGG
Source organism: Vicia faba (assembly GCA_948472305.1). NCBI lineage: Eukaryota > Viridiplantae > Streptophyta > Magnoliopsida > Fabales > Fabaceae > Vicia > Vicia faba. Next base: position 1,683,935,794 of record OX451737.1, on the reverse strand, counting down.
GCCATGCTATACAAAGCTGCATACAAAGCAAATTGTACTGCAAACTGAATACCAACTGCAGTAACCAAGCATGGCAAGCTAACTAAACATGGCAAACCCAAACTGAATGCAAAATTGTCAAGTAAGCCAACTAGCAAAAGTACACAATGCAGAAAGTATAACAGTACAGCAGAAAAATGCAGTAGGTAAATCCAATTGATAAACCAAGAGCTTGTACTAGCCATCATCACTTTCTAGCCAGCAAAATTTTCATAACAAATAATATAATAAGCAAAAAAGTGCTTATGAGAGAGAGAGAGGGAGAAAGAGAGGACCTAGTGAAAAAGTTTGCAGTTTGGCTAAGGCAGGCTGTCAAAAACAAAAAAAAAGAGCAAGAAGATATAAAAGAAAGGACTGCATAACAGTCTAAGAAAAAAAAGAAAATACTTGGCCACAAAAACCTGCACAAGCTGCATAAACTACAGCAAGTCTGTAAACAAACACCTCAAACTGGAAAATAAACCAAACAGCCAACCTGTTATTACAACTCAAGCCTGCAGTCTCCAACCTGCATAACAACAACAAACTGCAAAATCTGCTAGCCAAACTACTGCAACTTGCCCAAACCTGCAGTTTCAAAACTGCAAAACAAAAATCATCAAGCTTGCAGTTTAAACTACAAACTCAGCAAGCCCACAAACTCAAGCTTGCCCAAAACCTGTCAAACCAAACTGTGAAACACACAACCTGTAACCAAAATCACAAGCAACCAGCCAAAAATACAAACTCAACAAACCTGCTAGCCAAACTACTGCAACTTTCCCAAACCTGCAGTTTCAAAACTGCAAAACAAAAATCATCAAGCTTGCAGTTCAAACTACAAACTCAGCAAGCCCACAAACTCAAGCTTGTCAAATAAATCAATAAAGTTTCAGAGTGGTGATCATCATCAACATCAAAACAAAGAGAAAGGAAGAGGTTCAGAGAGGTTTATCAATCATCATTAACAAACCAAGAAAAGAACATTTCAGAAGCAAAACAAAACGGTTTTCAGAATCATTCATCATCAAACATCAGAGCCAAGAAGAAAGAGGAAGAGTTTCATCAATAATAAGCCAAAGAGTTTCAGAAATCAAATTTTTCATCATCAACATCAAAAGTTAAAGTTTCCCAGAAGTGAAATAAACAACAAATTTCAGATTCACATCATCATCAATATTCAACAAAAATACCAGAAGCTAGCCATCATCTTCCTCCGCCCTTAGCCTCCAAGGAGCACCACCGGCTCACCCTCTCCCTCCATTTTCCAGAAACAAATCTCCAAGGTACGATTTTTATTCCCAAACTTTGCTGCATCTTAGACATAATAACTATGGATTAAAAGATGAAACAAGAACATAAGCAAAAATCAAACAAACGAAAGTAACTGTAAAACGCGAAAGAGATAACAAGTCATACCGCTCAGTCCAAAGCCAAGGTTTATCGTGAGGAGATGAAAGAGTAGGATGGCACTCCGGTGGCTAGAGCTTGGAGGGAGTTTGAGAATCAGAGCATCGTGACTGAGAAAGATGAAAACGGAGAAGAGATGAGCAAGAGCGGCGCCGCTGTAACCCTAACACACGAACCCTAAAACTGAACAAACCCCTAAGCCAAAAAACATTGTACAATTTCACCTTGGGCCTGACCCGCTCCAACGAATGCCACAAGCCCATAACGCTTTTGCCTGCACGCCCCACTATCTCTTTTCTGACCCCCCCCCCCCCCCCCCTTATGCTTTCTTTCCTTCTCATCTTGGGCCACATTCAAAACCTAAAGCCCATTCCTTTTTTTAATCTTTTTTGATTCACCAAATACTAACTCTTTTTTTTATTTGTTTCATTTTAGAATAATTTGTTTTTTTTATTATTTTGTTAATGATAACACTAATAAATTTATTTTCTTAAAATTAATATTATTTTCTTCTTTTATTAATTTTAGTTTCATAATAAAAATACAAAAATACTAGAATCTTTGTTTAATTAATCTTTTCTTTTAAACTTTTCTTTACATAATTCCTAAAAAACATTCATATAATAATAATAATAATAATATAATTTTTAATCTTTCTTTTTAGAATAGACTTTTATTTGTAAATAAATACATGCATCTCATAATTTATGGATTTTCTTTATAATTTGTTATAATTAAATTGCGACAGTTCGATTTGGTTGTAACACATATTTGGACATTATTATTCTTATGAGACTCATCCTCATTTGTAAATAATTGTACCCCCATCCCTGGATACGTTTTTGTAATAACTCAGACTTTTAATTCCCGCAATTTATTGCTTTCAATATACTGTATAGTAATTAGGGTTTGTATGGCAAGATTCAAAATCAATCACTAGATAACCTGATACAAGACAAATGCATGAAATTGACAAACACGATGCACACTTGCACCTCTAGGGTAACCTCACTCGTTGCTTCAGAAAATGCAATCATGTCCCTCGAGTATGAGACACTCTAGCAAATTCCCCTTTGATAAACAAAGATCGTAGTCCCTCGATGACCCTCGATGTTTCCTTCGATAAAACGATCTCGTCCCTTACAAAATTGCTAGAGCGTCTTACAAGTTGCTTTCAATGATTGTATGCGATGACCCGCGCCTGTCCCGTTTAACATCCTAACACAAGGTTATTCACCAAATGCAATGGTGAAATAACACTTTCAAAAGGGTTAAAAACATAAGAAAGATTTTTGAGTAAAATAGGGTAGACAACTCTTAGTTACTTGATCAAAAGCTTGCAAAACATCCTTGCTACTTTCAAACACACATCACAACACAATTTCAAAACAAACTTTCAAAACATTGAAATATATTTTCAAAAAGACACACACCTTTGTATATATTCAAACAAGAATCATTACAAAGGTTGCCTAGACAAGGCCTCTTTTTTTCAAAGCATTTTCAAAAACCACACACAAAGCACCATTTCAAACAATTGAAAAGCAAAGCAAGTGATCTAAACAAGTAACTAAGAGCCCATGGAAAACCATGGATGAAAAGGGTGCTTTCACCTTCCCTTTTCATAATCTATCCCCCGAACCCAAGAAAACATCTCAAAGGTCTTTCCTGTGCTTCTTGACCTTTCCTTAGGATAAAATAAAAAGTCGATGGTGACTCTTGCTAAACCGCACAAGTGTGAACACAAACACAAAACCTCAAGTCAGTTCTCCCACCGTATCACAGAACTGGCGACTCTGCTGGGGATGACAATTCTAAAAGTGGGGTTACCTTAGGGTTTTAGATCATCTTTGCATGCTTATCTTGTTTGCCTTGATTGCTTTACATGTTGGATTCCTTGTTTGGGTTTGTTTTAAATCCTACACCCGGATTTGGGGACACCTTTTAGGTAAGTAGCAATAAACTGCGAGGGAACTGTGCGGGGTATACAGACATGGTTGAAGCAGTGGCTACGTTAGTGCGACATATTTGTGGGCACCGGTAGCCTTTGAGTCAATCAAAGAGAATACGGGGCCGCTGAGTGATGTCATGAAGCACTAACGAACTCTTAGAATCTTACTTGACCACCTTGGCCTTATTAGGGGTAGTGAGATGACCGGCTTTGGTGTAGTCCGAAGTTTGTAGATACTCGATACTACACTCATTGAGGATTTTTTTCTTGGAATATTTCGGTCGCCAGTTAAGTGGCCAAACTGAAACAATGAACACAGAAAATAATCCAGTGATATTGAGCTCCTTAGAACCCGGTTACTATTTATAGGACAGGTTGAGCCAACTAACTTCAAGAGGGTACTTACCTACAAACCCCATGCAAGCCTAAACCTAAGGACTTGTCTGCCTTGTGTGAATATGATTACCTGTATATACACTTACTTACTTTTGCATACCTGTACATAACATCATACCATAGCATTTTCAATAACCATTTCAAGGATCTCGAGGGTCTTTAATGCAGGGTCACGTTGAACCAGACGTTTACCAAGGGGCAAGAGGATTCATTTACAAATGCCGTTAAAGATCAAGTACAACAACTTGAGTCAAGGGCTATGACCCACTCGACATGGTGAGCTTGATTCTCGTGGAAAGACATCCACTGATACAAAGTTCTCCAATTAAAAATGTTGATCGAAGTTCAACCTCTAACATTTTCTTGTGTTTACCCCGCAAGATTCTTGAAAACATGCATCCACATATCATGCATTGTATCATGACAGGTTTTCCCTTTCAGGTTTCCTTATTCTCCTACTGTTTATTTCAGTAGAGATGGCTCTAGAGAGGACTGTCGAAGATATCCAGGTTCAAAACGCTCAACTTCAAGAAATTTTTTTGAACCTGTCCCAAGGGCAAGAAGAAGTGAAAGCTCTCCTCACAAAGGGCATGGTCCTAGGGAATCCGGGCGGCATCAGGAATGATCAGTTGGAAGGGATACAGATTGAGTTGGCAACAATGAAAATCCAGATGATGGGACAACTGGTGGGCCAGATGGCTCTCATTCAAGACCTGGCTCAAAGACAAGAAGAGCTCAGGGTCCTCATCAACAAACTGCTTCAAGATAACCAAGTGGGGCAAACAACTAGGGTTGAAGATCAAGTCATCGTTCAACCTCCTTTGAGACAAGAAGACAAGGGAAAGACTCCTCAGCTTGCTTCAGGGTCACAAGCCCAACAACAACCTCGCCAGCGTCAACGGGGAAATCGGCGTAAGCAAAATACATCTGGAAGACATTTCACTGAGACTGACATACCATTATCTCTAGTACTGGAATGCTTGTTGGAGGTCAATCTGACTGCTTTAAAAGATCCTCTTTGGAATCCCAATACCTCTTCTCCTGGCTATCACCCCGACGCATTTTGTGTATACCACTCCTAAGTCCTGGACATGACACTGACAACTGTTGGGCTTTGAAAAACAAAATCCAAGATTTGATTGACAGAGGAGTGCTGAAATTCATGCCGGATGGCGAGATGAAAATCTTCCGCTGAGGGTTCTCCACCTGAAATAACAAGTTCGAACTAAGAGACTTTTGTTTCATTTGAATTTTCAAGTTGTAATTTCTTTTGTTATTCAAACAATTATCTGTTGATGTCAAACTCTGTTTCATTAATGCATTGCATATGTTTGTCTTGAATTCATCCATTCGTTTTCACTATTCTTGAATTATGCTTCCTACTTTCTTTATGATATTTAACTCTTGCTAAAAGTTACAAGTCTTTAGAGGGAGGATGACGAAAAAATGCCATAATCTCATACAGTATGCTTTTGGGTAGACCTTGCTGACGATGTACAGGCGCTTCTTTCAAATCCTAAACACTGGAGTTATAAGGAAGATAATCCCTATTCAACCCCTTCGAGCCAAAGAAGTAGAAGTTTTCTGTTTTAAACACAAATTGAAACCTTTAATCAAACCTGGGGCTGGGTAGTCTCTCAGTTAATTCAAAATGTGCGTTGAAGTTGCAAACTCTCAGTTCATAATACAATGAATGACATCAAAAACATTCCCTTGGAACCAAAAGACGGTGATGGTTCCCTATCACATAGGCAATCATTATCTCCCAAAAAAAGAAAAAAGCCCACTGAGCCAAAACCTACAAAGGAGGCTTAAGAAAGTTGGGGCATCCCGCTGACTGCAATCTCAAAAATAAGAACAGTCGGGCAAAAATTAGGGATAATGAATCAAAAGAACGAGGTCACTACAAATCCTCAACAACATGAAAAATGTTGCAAAAAAAATGACTGCCTTCCAACAAATTCCACTTGTGTGAACCATCACCAAAACGTCGTTCCCGACTCATTTAGAGTTCAAGTGCGCCATTAACTGAGTTTAGGATTGAAGAACATCACAAAGAGCGGGTGGGTACAAATATAATTTGAGCCTTTATCCTTTGTTTCTTAAACCGTGAACCAAGCCACGTTACAACCCTTCAAAAGTCCTAATTGAAGCATGGGTTAGTTCGAAATCATACTGTTATAAAAGGTATCCTGACTCCTGTAAGGCTTTGCTCAAAATCTTGAGCTGAATTTTTCATATAAAAAGTTTTCTGCTAAGAAACTTATTTTTCAAAATTTCAAGACAAGCATAAACTTTGCATTATTTGAATATCGTTGTTTGCATATGGCTATTTGTTTGACAGCGAAGAAATTCACACAGTGAATGTTCAGATGAACAAAAGCTCTCTCAGTGAATAAAATCATTTCAAGTGGGATGACACTCTCGTTGAAAAAATCTCCTATCAACAAAAGTGGACTTGGTATGGTATTGTCCAGTAAACCTGGGGAAGTCCAGTCAAGATTTCAAAAAGTCTCTCAAAGTCCAGTAAACCTGGGGCAGTCCAGTCAAGATTTCAAGAAATCTCTCAACTACAGATTAACCTGGGGCAAGTCTCTGTCACCATCACATGGGGCATTAAAACGTCAATCTCATCAAAGGGTTACAGACAGTCCAAATTTCCTGGCAGTGTCACAAACATTTGATGTTAGGGGCAATGACGAATCTCTCCAAAGTCCTTCTGAAAAGGAATTCAAGCATCCTCGAGAAGTTCATCACCTCTCTAGCAGACCAGCAGTCATGGGTTTATTTCCCCAACACTCGTCAAGATTTTATTCTCTAAAACGAAATTACATTTCAACAACATTCATAACATATGCAGATTGATCAACAGGTAAAGGTTATCATTACCTTTTGAAGTTACGATCGTCAAAGATCCCTTCATCACCTGTTGGGGTTACGGTCGTCGAAGATTCCTTCATCACCTGTTGGAGTTACAGTCGTCAAAGATTCCTCCATCATCCGGTTGAATCAAAGTTAACCTAAGACCCTCTCTGGTTCAGTCAGATCGACACTAAGATCTCCCTGATTCTTATGCCAGTGGAAGATATTCCGGGTTTTTGATATTTCAGATAAATATCTCAGCGATTTATTCTGATTTCCTTCACTATCAGGGATGAAGAATCCAACTCTTTTCTCCTCCATCAGCTCGAGGTTTATTTTCCCCAGCGAAAGGTTGTCTTGAAAAACATTACACCTCCGTGCATCAGGACATCATGCAACGCAATCTCATTTATTTTTTGATATATGCCACTAACCTTTACCTTTCAGGAAAGGTACAATCAAATTCAAGCGACAAAGCTTTTCTTCAGTCGAATTACGGATAAATTCCTAAATCTCGACAAAGCTTTTACTTCAGCTGAATTACGGACAAGTTCCTAAATCTCAGTAACCCACCAGCAGAATAACGGACAACTGAAGCTCCTAAAATGCTATTTCTCAAGAATGAAGATTCTCATCCTTGAAACCTCAGAAGATTGGTATACTCCCAAGCTCCTGATACCGTTAACAGAATGAAGACTCTCATCCTTAAAACCCCAGTAGATTGGCATACACCCAACCTCCTGACCCAAACGCCTGAATGAAGATTCTCATTCTTGCTTCCCCGGTAGATTGGCATACACCCAACCTCCTGACTCAAACGCCTGAATGAATATTCTCATTCTTGCTACCCCGGTAGATTGGCATACACCCAACCTCCTGACCCAAACGCCTGAATGAAGATTCTCATTCTTGCTTCCCTAGTAGATTGGCATACACCCAACCTCCTGACTCAAACACTTGAATGAAGATTCTCATTCTTGCTACCCCGGTAGATTGGCATACACCCAACCTTCTGACTCAAACGCCTGAATGAAGATTCTCATTCTTGCTACCCCCGGTAGATTGGAATACACCCAACTTCCTGACTCAAACGCTTGAATGAAGATTCTCATTCTTGCTACCCCGGTAGATTGGCATACACCCAACCTCCTACCCAAACGCCTGAATAAAGATTCTCATTCTTGCTTCCCCAGTAGATTGGCATACACCCAACCTCCTGATATTCCCAACAGAATGAAGATTCTCATTCTCAAAGTGGCATATTACCTGAATTACTGATATTCTTGACAGAATGAAGATTCTCATTCTCAAAGTGGTATACAACTTAAGTTCCTGATATTCCCGATAGAATGAAGATTCTCATTCTCAAAGTGGCATACAACTTTAACTCCTGAACTTCTTCCAAACAGGAATAAGATTTTCCCAGAGTCCTGAGTTTTACTCTCCAATAGGATAGCTACTCTTCAGCAGTACAACTACTCCCCACAGAGTTTTTACTCCCCGACAAAATCAAGATTCTTATTCTTGATTCTCCAGTGAAGTTTCCAGAACCTTCTTTACTCTCAGCATAAGTTTGACAGAGTTCTTAATCCCCTGCACATTGAAGATTCTCGTTCTCGGATCCTCAGTATAAATTCCCATAGCAGAATGAAGATTCTCAGTCTCAGTTCCCCACAGAGTTTTCAGATATTCCCCATCGAAGTTATCCTCAAGACAGGAATCCCCATTAGATTGGCATACAACCCAAACTCCTGACTTTCCCCAGCAATATAACTTCTCCCCGCAGAGGTTGTCAAAAAGCTTGAAGACACGCATACTCCTCAACAGTGGTCCCAGGACTTCTCATTCTCAACGATCAAAGGATTTTCAATCCCCAACAACAGTCAAGGATTTATTTTCCCCGACAGCGGTCAAAGATTTTATTATCTCCAGCTATCCAGAATTTATCTTCCTCGGCAAGACAGCTCATCAGCTCACATGCGCATACATTGCATTCATATATCATAAACATTGATAAAACACATATAGTGTATCACACATTTCATGCAACATAACTTTGTGTTTCAGCTAATATTTTACCCTTCACAGGATAAGTTTAGCAAGCTTCAAACTTCAAGGATTTCTGAAAACAGTTTACAGATTCTCCAAACTCAGATGTTAATATATTGCTTGTTCAACTCCAGAATCATGAAAACAGTTTACGGGTGCTTCCAAACATGGATGTCAATCTACCGCTTGTTCAGATTCAACTTTTGAAAACAGTTTACGGATGCTTCCCAACATGGATGCTAATCTATTGCTTATTCAACTCCAGAATCATGAAAACAGTTTACGGGTGCTTCCAAACAGGGATGTCCATCTATCGCTTGTTCAGATTCAGCTCACTGAAAACAGTTTACGGATACTCCAAACACGGATGTTAATCTATCGCTTGTTCAACTCCAGAATCATGAAAATAGTTTACGGGTGCTTCCAAACAGGGATGTCCATCTATCGCTTGTTTAGATTCAGCTCACTGAAAACAGTTTACGGATTCTCCAAACACAGATGCTAATCTATTGCTTATTCAGACCCCCAGCTCAGAGACATTCCAGATTTGGATACCTTTCTGATACTCATTCTTTCACCTACAACATACAGTTCAATAAACATTCTCAGGTGGCATCTTTAAGCCCATCTCCGACAAGATCTCGTCGCATCTCCAAATGGCATCTTTAAGCCCATTCCCTCAACTATGCTTTGACGAGTGCAAATTTATGGGCACTCTAGTGTCCAATCATCTTTTACCTTCGAGTCGCGAACGGCAAAATTTCCAATCTAACTCTTCAGGTTCAAGAAGATTGAACAGGGGCAACTGTTGTACCCCAAAATTTGCCCTCCCTTTTTCACAAGAAATCAAAACCCTGGGGTTTTCTCTGATTTTTGAGATTGGCTCAGGAATTGATCAAGTAGACCTTTCTTTGGCAACAAATCAAGAATTAGGGTTTTTTCTCTCGCACCTCTCAGAAGATATTGAATCCACATAAATTCAGTTTACTGTTACATTGTTTTCACGCTTTTTCAAAGTTTGCTGAAAGGTTAAATGATTGTTCTCAAAGCCTGATTATCTGAAATAGGAGCTGAGATTGTTATTTGGAATATCAAGACATATGCTTGTTAATGGAATGAAAGGTTTTCCGTTTAATGGAATTCTTGTTTCTTTAACTATATAGTGCGTCTGTTAATCGGAATGCTGTTGCAAAGTTACGAAACTGCAAAGTTTTGGATTATTTGAGATTTAAGTGATCTGGATTAGAATTGTTGGAATGCAATTTCAATTATTTTTTATTGTGAGAAACTTAGATGATTAAGTAAAGGTGCAAGAACATTGGCAAGATATGTGACAATAGAAAGATTCTTTTGAATAAAGATTTTTTATTCATTTCAAATATTGTTACAAGAATTATTTGAATATTGTAAGTTTACAACTTATAGTATTTACAATAATAATTGTTTATAATAATTGGAAAATAAATCTAAATCTAAATCCTAAATTGCTCCCGCGCCCGAGGTCTTTTGCTTCCTCTGTTTCCTCTATCGTCCAAGTTTGCATTCACCTGAAAAAGAAGAAAGGAAAAGAAAATTAGTACAAGAATTTTCAAATGAAAAGAAAGAAAAGAAAATCATCATTAAAGTTCGCCCTCCAGAATCAGAATGTTATTTGATTCATCATGTTTTTATTTTTTCTCTTTGCAAATCACAAGAAGATTGCTCTTCTTGGTTCACAAAGAGAAAAGTAAAAAATAAAATGCAAGCATAGATTTGGTTCAAATGCAAAAAACATGGGCCATGCTATACAAAGCTGCATACAAAGCAAACTGTACTGCAAACTGAATACCAACTGCAGTAACCAAGCATGGAAAGCTAACTAAACATGGCAAACCCAAACTGAATGCAAAATTCTCAAGTAAGCCAACTAGCAAAAGTACACAATGCAGAAAGTATAACAGTACAGCAGAAAAATGCAGCAGGTAAATCCAACTGACAAGCCAAGAGCTTGTCCTAGCCATCATCACTTTCTAGCCAGCAAACTTTTCATAACAAATAATATAATAAGCAAAAAAGTGCTTATGAGAGAGAGAGAGAGAGAGAAATAGAGGACCTAGTGAAAAAGTTTGCAGTTTGGCTAAGGTAGGTTGTCAAAGACAAAAAAATAGCAAGAAGATATAAAAGAAAGGACTGCATAACAGTCTAAGAAAAAAAAGAAAATACTTGGCCACAAAAACCTGCACAAGTTGCATAAACTACAGCAAGTCTGTAAACAAACACCTCAAACTGGCAAACAAACCAAACAGCCAACTTGTTATTACAACTCAAGCCTGCAATCTCCAACCTGCATAACAACAACAAACTGCAAAACCTGCTAGCCAAACTACTCCAACTTGCCCAAACCTGCAGTTTCAAAACTGCAAAACAAAAATCATCAAGCTTGCAGTTCAAACAACAAACTCAGCAAGCCCACAAACTCAAGCTTGCCTAAAACCTGACAAACCAAATTGTGAAACACACAGCCTATAACCAAAATCACAAGCAACCATCCAAAAATACAAACTCAACAAACCTGCTAGCCAAACTACTGCAACTTGCCCAAACCTGCAGTTTCAAAACAGCAAAACAAAAATCATCAAGCTTGCAGTTCAAACTACAAACTCAGTGTTGTACCCCAAAATTAGCCCTCCCATATTCGTCAAGATTTGTCAAGAATCATCTTTAAATGGTTCAAGATTGCTTAAAAGGTTGCACAGTCAAACCACCTCCTAAGCCAGCTGAAATTAGGGTTTTGTTTCTTTCAAGGAATTTGAGGTTTTCAATGGCTCAATCAAGTCTCATATTCCTACATACATCCTCAAGCATCTACATGCCAAGTCTCAAGACTCACAGTGCCAAATTCTACAGTCAAAAGCTCCATTTGCTTCACAATCAACTACAGGGGTAAAATGGTCATTTCACAGTCAGAAGTCAGAATTTTTGGTCAACATCTTATTTTGAGTCCACAATCATCATTTGATCAAGTCTTGATCATGATTCCACAAGCATGGCTCAAAAATCATCAAGATGCAAAAAGTTACTATTTTTGGACAACAGAAAAGTCAACTGTATCTTGACCAAGGCATAACTTTTTCATGGTTCATCAGAAAAATCCCATCCAATGCTCATTTTGAAGGGGATGACATTTCCTACAACTCATCTTCACATTCCAAGTCCAAGAAATGCTCTCACAAAAAGTTATCAATTTCTACATTATAGGTCAATTTCAAAAGTCAACAAAAATGCATTTTAAGTCAAAGACCATAACTTGATATTGGTAAATACAAATGACATAGGACCAAAGGAATTGGTTAGAGGACTTCAAGACCTTTCCAAAATGTCCAAGTACATGTTCATATGATCAAAATTGAGCAAGATATGCATTGGGGAAGTTGGGAAATTTTTGTGAATTTGCAAAAGTCAACTTTGCTCAAAACACTTTGTTTTTGCTAATGGGCCTCAAATTCCTTCTTGAAACTTTATTCAAAGCTTATGCACGACCCATTGAGATTATTTGAATTTATTTTCTTATTTTTTATTAATTAATTGGATTTTTAATTGATTTTAATTCATTTAATTAATTTAAAATGTAGGAAATACAAAGATTTAATTTTTTTCAATCTTTTTGTGAAGCAAACAAGCTCAAGATATGCTGGCAATTCGTGTGCAAATCAAAGGGACAAAAATCTCCAAGTTTGGCAAGTTTCTTCAATCAAAAAGATTCAAAAAGATGTGATTGCAAATCAAATATTCAAACCATCATGCAATGGATTTTTTGTGCAAGATTTAACCTAATTCCCTTCTACTATAAGTACACAAGCCAACCCTAATGCCATGGATGTGAATTTGCTGCAAGAAAGCCATAACCACATTCAAAAAAATCCAAGAAAAGTCAAAAACTGTTTTCCAGGTTCCAGCACGATTCAAAGCAATTGGTGGATTCTAATACATTGCTAGAACTCCCAGAAACGTATTGCAATCAAAACCAAGTGCTAAGGCCTAAGAAACCACCAAGAACAGTCGCACGGTTTGCATACTTTTTTCCATAATCGAAACTCATATTTCATGCATAATTAACATGTTCTAATCATTGTTTTGCATTGCTTGAATCTATATAAAGCTAATGGTATTGGTTAATTGGATTATAGTGTACAGAATCGTAAGTTGCCATTGAAGAAATCTAGGGTTCATGAGTTCTTAAATTGGGGTTTTCCAAATCCAGTAAAATTGAGACCCCTAATGCATATGGTTGGAATCGTCAAGGCCAGACGAACACAAAGCTATCATCGCGAAATATTTATATAGCCTGTAGGGCTATTCGCTATTTTTCCTCATGATGTTTTGTGGGGGTTAAAAACCCCCGCTATCTAATGTTATTTTACAGGAACGCACGAGGAAGATGAAGACGTGTTGGCTTCTGAATGGACAATTCAAAACACGCGCGTTTTTGTTTGTTGTTCAGCATATTGCTTATTTTCCATATATTACTTTTATTTATCATTATACTAACAAAGCGTGCAAGTTGGTGTAGTGGAGGACGTGCTAGCATGCAACTATTGGGACCTGGGTTCGAATCCCAGGTCCCCCACAATGTTTCTATTGTTTTTCATAACATGATTGCATGCAGGCTTTCCAATGTATCCCACCATATACCTCCAGTGATCCAAGCGCCAAGTGGCCACAGTCACAAATCCAATGGTCAAAAGATGAAGACCATCATGCTCCCAGTCAACCATGTGCATAGGGGATCTCCAAAGTCAAACGTGGCTTGGTAGCTTAATGGGCTTGGAGATTGCTAACAAACCTCCAGAATTTGGCCCATCACCCCCTGGTTTCTTTATTCTTTTCTTTTTTAATTTCCATTTAATCTTTTCATTAATTATTATTATTATTAGTATTTAATTAACAAATTAATTATTTTCATAATAAATTCAGAAAACTAATATTTTTATTATTATTATTTATTAATTTCACTTTATTTTTTGTAAATAAATTCTAACAAATTAATTTAGTTTAATTAGGTTTAATTTTGATTTTTTCATAATAAATAAAATAAATTTAGAATTAGGGTTTTCTTGACAATTTTAATTTCTTTTATTTTATTTCATTAAAAACATAAAAAACCTAAAAAAAACATTTATTTTATTTAATTAATTAGAATTAGGTTTAATTAAATGCAAAAAGGACCAAAATTCATTCTTTTCTCAAAAAGGGTCAAAACCCTAAGGACTTTTTCAATTCAATTTCTTATTCGCGCATAATATTTTTGATCATATTTATGTAACTGCTCCGAGGATGTAATAGATAATTAGGACTTTTATCGCTTTCTTTATTTTTTCTCGCATTTATTTTTCAAGGGTTATGTTTTTGGCGATGTAAATACCCGACGCCTTGTAATAGCGTAGATTTACTTTCTGCAATTTACTTTCCGCACAATTATTAACTGTTAACTATGCATGACAAGACTTGCCTGAAAATTAAAATCAACTCGTAGCTCACCATAACATGTGCAAAGACAATTAACATGAAACCTGACACACGTGTACATGCCACTCTTAGGGTACGCCTCACTTGGTTGCCTCGACGTGGTCATTGAGTATAGGGTGTTTTAGAGGTCGCCCTCCTGTCTAAAGATCCAGTTGCCTTGAAACGGTTGCCTCGGATAAAAAAGGATCTAGGACATTATGGTTTCCGCTAAGGCGTCCTACTATTGCTTTGGTGACCACACATGTCCCTATAATCGAATTGACCCGAATAACTCCAACGACGGTGCTACCTACTTCTCAATAGTGGGATAGTACTGTCTAAAGGACATTTACACAGCTTAATTCCTTAGAGTAGGTAGATTTCTCCTGGATACTTGCTCTTTCAAAAACAAAACAAACTTTTCGCACTCACACTTTCAAACAAAAGTTTTCAAATAAACACTTCATACACTCTTGAGGACTGATACAAGAGTTAAATCGAAGTTTTCAAACAAAACTTTTTCAAAACCCACAAACACAAGAAAAGCAAACATTTTTTGAAAACATAGTGAGCAAGTACCTAAGAGCCCGTGGATAACCACGGATAGAAAGGGTGCTAACACCTTCCCTTTCTATAATCTACCCCCCGAACCGAGAAACATCTCGAAAAGGAATTTTGCTTTGCTTTTGTCCTTTCCTTGTTGGAGAACATAAAAGACGGTGGCGACTCTTGCTTACCGCAACATTTCGCGAACCAGCGTTTCAAAACAGTCAGTTCTATTTCCACCGATCACAGAACTGGCGACTCTGCTGGGGATTTCTTATAAGTGAGGTGTACCTTAGGATTAGATCACCATGTTTTCAATTGTATGCCTTGAATGCTTTAATATTGTGGGCTTGTATCGGAGTTTTATAGATCCTAACCCGGATCTGGGGATACCCTTTAGAAGTAGCAACAAACTGTGAGGGAACTGTGCGGGGTATACCGACACGGTTGAAGCAGTTGCTACATTGATGTGGCACTTTGGTGAGTAGCGGTAACCCTTGAGTCAAGTCAAGGAGAGTACGGGGCCGCCGTGTGGTGTCGTGAAGCATCAACTGACCTTAGAACCTTACTTGACCATCCTGGCCTCTTTAGGGGTAGTGAGATGACTGACTTTGGTGCAGTCCGAAGTTGGTAGATACTCGATACTACACTGATTGAGGGTTGTTTTCTTGGAATATTTTGGTCGCCAGTTAAGTGGCTAAATCAAAATAATGAACATAGAAAACAATCCAATGATATTGAGCTCCTTAGAACCCGGTTACTATTTATAGGACAGGTTTTGAGCCAACTAACTTCAAGAGGGTAGTACCCAAACTTCATGCCAGCCTGAAATCTAAGGGCTCTTTTGTGTGACTTGTGTGCCTTCAAATTTGAACTACTTGCACATTCTTGTTATCTGACAACATGAGTTCCTTGCAGGTTTTGTTTACAGTCCTTAATCTGGACTTATCACAGGGCTTACTTACACCTCACACCTTTGCATCCACGTACATAACATCATAACATCATACCATTGCATACATCCTGCATAAGGACTAACCCATTTCAAGGATCTCAAGGGTTTGTGATGCAGGTCATGATGAACCAAATGTCTAGCAAGGGGAAAAGGGGATTTATTTTCCTCTAGCCAAGGTTGTTTGGAGATCAAAACATGGTGACTTGAGTCAGGGGCTATGACCCACTCGATATGGTGAGCTTGACTCTTGAAGAAGGATTCTCAGCAACATGAAGTTCCTTCAATCAAGCTACCAAATTCAAATTCTAACAAGTTTCTTTGTTTACCCCACGAGATCCTTGAAAACATTGCATACATATATCATACATATCATTACATTACAGGTACCCTTGTTACAGGTCTCTCATGTTCTCGCTGTTTATTTCAGCAATGGCTCTCTAACAAGATAACCAGGACCTCCATACTCAAGAGACTCAGTTCAGGGAAATCCTCCTAAACCTATCCAAGGGGCAGGAAGAGTGGAGAACACTCCTCAGGGGGACTTTGGTCAGGAACAGTCCTGAAGACGGTAAGGACGAACGGCTGAAACGTCTGCAAGCTGAGGTAGATGCAATGAAAACCCAGATGCTGGGGCAGATAGCCCTTATCCAAGGCTTAGCTCGGGAGCAAGAAGAGTTGAGAATTGTGATCAACCAACTTCATCAAGACAGTATGAGGCAAGTAGTCAAGGCTGGGGATCAAACCGGTAATCAGCCTCCAAGAAGACAAGAGTTTGGTATGGTGAAGAATGGACCTCTCCAAGGTGCTACTACCTCAAGGGTCCAACAACAACCTCACCAAGAACAACGGGTGGATCAGAGCAAGCCAAACAAGCCCAGGAGGCAATTCACTAAGATCAACGTGTCACTGACTCAAGCGCTATAGCAATTGTTGAAGGCAAGGCTGATTACATTAAGGGCTCCTCGCCGGAATCCAAACACTTCCGCTCTTACCTATCATCCCAATGAAAGGTGTGCATACCACGCCGACAGTCCAGGACATGACACAAACAACTGTTGAGCCCTGAAGAACAAGATCCAAGACTTGATTGATGCTAAGGAGATTAAGTTTGATCACTGATCCTACACCAAATCGTCAAGAATGTCTTTTGTTCATTAGAATTTTCAATTTGTAATTTTCTTTTGATTGTTCAAACAACTATTGTCATGGCAAACCTTTTTATTTCATTAATGCATTGCATATGTCTATTTTGAATCAATCCATTCGTATTCACTATATTCAAATTGCTTTCATTTTTTTATGTTCAACTCTCGATTAAAAATTCTAAGCCTTTTGAGGGAGGATGACGAAAACGATACCACGATCTTTACAGTATGCTTTTGAACCGACCCCGCTGATGAGGTACAGGCATTGTTTCAAATCCTAAACAGTGGAGTTATAAGGAAGATAATCCCTCGTCAACCCCTTCGAGCCAAAGAAGTAGGAGTTTTTCTTTTCACAAAAAAATTAAAACCCTCAATTATAACCTGGGGCAGGGTAGTTCTCTCAGTTGATCCCGATGCACAATGAATGGCATCACAAGAGTCCTTCCAAAACAAAAGATAGTGATGGTTCTGAATAATCGTAAGGACATGCAGTCATTATCTCTCAGAAATAAAAGTCCACTAAGTCAAAACCTATGAAGGAGACTTACAAAACTGGGACATCCCGCTGACTGTAATCACAAAAGAAACAGTTCAGGCAAAAAACAGGGATAATGAAATCAAAAGGAAAAGAGGTCCTAGAAACCCTCAACAAAAAGGAAATGACTGCCTATTCAAAATAAACTATCAATATCCGAACCATCACTAGAATATCAGAGCAAAGACTCAAACAAAATCTAATGCACGATCAGCTGAGTTTAGGATCGAAGAACATCATGAAGAGCGGGTGGGTACAAATATACTTTGAGCCTTTATCCTTTGTTTCTTGAACCGTGAACCAGGCCACGTTATAACCCTTAAAAGTCCTAGCTGAAGCATGGGTTAGTTCGAAAGCATACTGTTACAAAAGGTATCCTGACTCCTGTAGGGCTCGCGGTAAAATCCTGAGTTGACATCACATTTTACAAAAACTCGCTTGTTTTATTGAAAACTGCATTTTCAAAAACTTCAAGACAGACATAAGCTTTTGCATTTTTAAATAACATTGTTTGCATATGACTATTTGTTCAAACAGTAGAGAAATTCGCATGATGAATATCCAGTGAACAAGAATCTTCTCAACAAAAGGGTCATCTCAATTGGAAGAAACACCTCCAACCAAGGGGCAGACGTGATCATTGTCCATCATCTAGGGCAGTTAAGTCAAGATTCAAGGAATCTCTCAAAATGCCAAAAAGCCAGGGGCAAATCTCCGTCTGAATCACTTGGGGCATTGGACATGAATCCCAGCGACAAATCTGGTACGATCAAACATCTTCTGGTAGTATGGCAACACGACACTACTGACAGTGACACCTCTCTACATCCTGAGGGAATGGACATAGTCGAAAAAATACTACGCATAATCAAATACCCGCTAGGTTGACTGGCCTAGGCAAAAACAAGGGCTTCCCGGCGAACCAAAAGGGTTCGGGCAAAAATAAGGGATGAAAATAAAAAAAATCTGTACACCTGGCAAGCCGAAAACCTGAAAAGACGGCTTGGGCAAAAATGGGTATCCTGGTGGACTGAAAACCCGAAATGGCGGTCCAGGCAAAAATTAGGTATCAAAGCGTACGACTATGCCCTGTCATCTCGTCACTTGGCTACCAGAGGAAGATTTGTCAATCGGCAGTTATCAAGCACCTCCACAGGTACCTTCTCCCATAGAAGCTGGGGCAATAAGAATTGTTCGAACTGTACAAGATGCTCTATCCACCAAGGTACTGAGGTATATATTCAGCTGAAGAATGTAACCAAGATACCGTCACTCTCCGCAGAGTAAGACAAGATTCAGCCATACTCTCCCCAAGCAGAGTTGGTCTCCCATCAGCCCCGAAAAGGCACAGTATCCCCAGCAAGTCAGCAATACTCTCCCCCGAGCAGAGTTGGTCTACCATCAGTACCGAACAGGTTGGGTATCCCCAGAAGATCTTAATATTCCCCAGCGGAGTATACGGATATTCCTCAGCAAGCATCCCCGGCGTTCTTAATATTCCTCAGCAGAATATAAGATTTTTCCCGGCGGAATACAAGATACCCCCAGTGGAGCCATTTCCCCAATACAGTCCAAAAAGTTTCCCCAGGAGAGCTGAATCATCTTACCCAGTAGATTCTGGAAGCTTATCCCCTGCAGAGTGCAAATATCTCTCCCCAGCCATATTCAAAGGTTATTCCCCACCAGAGTCTAACTGGGTTATCCTCAGCAAGTTGCAACGGAAGGAGTATCCCCAGCGGAGTTCATTATCAAAATCCCTAACAGAACTTATCAACGGAATCCCCAGCGGAGTTATCGTTAAAATCTCAGCGAAGCATCTCTTCCCACAGAGTAATTCCCCGCAGAGTAATCTCTTCACCAGGTTTATTCCCCAACGGAGTCATCTTCTCCTACCGGTTTATTCTTGTAATCATCTTTGTTCATCATCCCCAACGGAAACGAAGGACTCTACTCTTCAACATCAGCCCAGGATTCAACGAACTTCCCGGCATTCGTCAAGGATTTATTTTCCCAGACGAAGATACATTCATAAACATCACATTGTCATACACCATGATACATGCATATACGCATCATATCATACAATCTCATTTATGTTGAGAACATCATTGCTCGATCCATATCATGCATTGCATATGGCTGACATTTATCTTTCAGGAAAGATGCAGTTAAACTCTAAATTCAGTCAATAGAGACAAATTCAGTCAAAGAAGACAACTCGTCAATAAAGACAACCTGTCAATGAAGACAACCCGTCAATAAAGACAACCTGTCAATGAAGACAACCCATCAATAAAGACAACCCGTCAATAAAGACAACCTGTCAATGAAGACAACCCATCAATAAAGACAACCTGTCAATGAAGACAACCCGTCAATAAAGACAACCTGTCAATGAAGACAACCCGTCAATGAAGACAACCCGTCAATAAAGACAACCCGTCAATGAAGACAACCCGTCAATAAAGACAACCCGTCAATAAAGACAACCTGTCAATGAAGACAACTCATCAATAAAGACAACCCGTCAATAAGGACAACCTGTCAATGAAGACAACCTGTCAATGAAGACAACCCGTTAATAAAGACAACCCGTCAATAAAGACAACCCGTCAATAAAGACAACCCGTCAATGAAGACAACCCGTCAATAAAGACAACCCGTCCATGAAGACAACCCGTCAAAAGAGACAACTCGTCAAAGAAGACTAAACCTCCCCTGGTTCAGTTAAATCGATTCCTAAAGATTTTTCTGAGATAATCTGTCAATAGAGACAACCCGTCAACCCTTTTGAAGTTCCAGATTCGATACCTGTATCTAGCCAGGGCATATCTGTGAGCGATTGATTGTAGATCTATACCTGTATCTAGCCAGGAAAGTATCTACATGAAGAGTCTGAAGATCAACACCTGTAACAGGCCAGGAAATTATCTTTCATTCTCAGGTCAGAGGTCTACACCTGTATCCAGCCAGGAAAGCTATCTCTACCAACCTTTTGAAGTTCCAGATTTGATACCTGTATCTAGCCAGGGCATATCTGTGAGCGATTGATTGTAGATTTATACCTGTATCTAGCCAGGAAAGTATCTGCATAAAGAGATCTACACCTGTATCCAGTCAGGAAAGCTATCTCGACCAACCCTTTTAAGTTCCGAATCAACACGTGTATCTAGCCAGGAAATATCTGTGAGCGATTGATTGTAGATTCGATACCTGTATCTAGCCAGGAAAGTTATCTACATGAAGAGTCTGAAGATCAACACCTGTAACAGGCCAGGAAATTATCTTTCTTTCTCAGGTACGCAAGTTCTCGCTAAGGAATCTCTTACGCGATCGATATCTCCAAATGGCATCTATAAGCCCATTCCCGACAAGATTCTGTCACATCTCCAGATGGCATCTATAAGCCCATCCTCCTATCCACCATCTCTCCAAATGGCATCTGTAAGCCCATTTCCGCCATCACATTGCTGATACTACACCATGCGAGTGCAAATTTCTGGGCACTCTAGTGTTCAATCATCTTCCACCTTCGGATCACGAAAGGCACACAAGCCAATCTACATCATCAGGTTCAAGAAGATTGAACAGGGGCAACTGTTGTACCCCAAAATTTGCCCTCCCATATTCCTCAAGATTTGTCAAGAATCATCTTCAAATAGTTCAAGATTGCTCAAAAGGTTGCACAGTCAAACCACCTCCTAAGCCAGCTGAAATTAGGGTTTTGTTTCTTTCAAGGAATTTGAGGTTTTCAATGGCTCAATCAAGTCTCATGTGCCTACATACATCCTCAAGCATCTACATGCCAAGTCTCAAGACTCACAGTGCCAAATTCTACAGTCAAAAGCTCCATTTGCTTCACAATCAACTGCAGGGGTAAAATGGTCATTTCACAGTCAGAAGTCGGAATTTTTGGTTAACATCTTATTTTGAGTCCACAATCATAATTTGATCAAGTCTTGATCATGATTCCACAAGCATGGCTCAAAAATCATCAAGATGCAAAAAGTTACTATTTTTGGACAGTAGAAAAGTCAACTGTATCTTGACCAAGGCATAACTTTTTCATGGTTCATCAGAAAAATCCCATCCAATGCTCATTTTGAAGGGGATGACATTTCCTACAACTCATCTTCACATTCCAAGTCCAAGAAATGTTCTCACAAAAAGTTATCAATTTCTGCATTAAAGGTCAATTTCAAAAGTCAACAAAAATGCATTTTAAGTCAAAGACCATTACTTGAGATTGGTAAATCCAAATGACATGGGACCAAAGTCATTGGTTAGAGGACTTCAATACCTTTCCAAAATGTCCAAGAACATGTTCATATGATCAAAATTGAGCAAGATATGCATTGGGTAAGTTGGGAAATTTTTGTGAATTTGCAAAAGTCAACTTTGCTCAAAACACTTTGTTTTTGCTAATGGGCCTCAAATTCCTTCTTGAAACTTTATTCAAAGCTTATGCACGACCCATTGAGATTATTTGAATTTATTTTCTTATTTTTTATTAATTAATTGGATTCTTAATTGATTTTAATTCATTTAATTAATTTAAAATGTAGGAAATACAAAGATTTGATTTTTTCAATCTTTTTGTGAAGCAAACAAGCTCAAGATATGCTGGCAATTCGTGTGCAAATCAAAGGGACAAAAATCTCCAAGTTTGGCAAGTTTCTTCAATCAAAAAGATTCAAAAAGATGTGATTGCAAATCAAATATTCAAACCATCATGCAATGGATTTTTTGTGCAAGATTTAACCTAATTCCCTTCTACTATAAGTACACAAGCCAACCCTAATGCCATGGACGTGAATTTGCTGCAAGAAAGCCATAACCACATTCAAAAAAATCCAAGAAAAGTCAAAAACTGTTTTCCAGCTTCCAGCATGATTCAAAGCAATTGGTGGATTCTAATACATTGCTAGAACTCCCAGAAACGTATTCCAATCAAAACCAAGTGCTAAGGCCTAAGAAACCACCAAGAACAGTCGCACGGTTTGCATACTTTTTTCCATAATCGAAACTCATATTTCATGCATAATTAACATGTTCTAATCATTGTTTTGCATTGCTTGAATCTATATAAAGCTAATGGTATTGGTTAATTGGATTATAGTGTATAGAATCGTAAGTTGCCATTGAAGAAATCTAGGGTTCATGAGTTCTTAAGTTGGGGTTTTCAAAATCCAGTAAAATTGAGACCCCTAATGCATATGGTTGGAATCGTCAAGGCCAGACGAACACAAAGCTATCATCGCGAAATATTTATATAGCCTGTAGGGCTATTCGCTATTTTTCCTCATGATGTTTTGTGGGGGTTAAAAACTCCCGCTATCTAATGTTATTTTGCAGGAACGCACGAGGAAGATGAAGACGTGTTGGCTTCTGAATGGACAATTCAAAACACGCGCGTTTTTGTTTGTTGTTCAGCATATTGCTTATTTTCCATATATTACTTGTTAGAACAATGTTTGAATCTAGTACCCTATATTTAAGTTTTGATGATAACAAAGTGAAAAGATATAGTAGTTAAATATTTCATGATTGAATTATATGCTGCCTAAAATTACTATGCTCTGATTTGCAGATATGCTGATTAAAATAAGCAAGATCACGTTCTCAGCATCAGAATATGTTTTCATACACCAGCATCAGAAGTTGCTGAATCAGAACGTCAAGATCAGATGATCAACGCTTGCACATGCTGAAGCCTGATGAACAGAACTGCGCGTAAAACACTCTGATACAGAATCAAATTAGTTCATCAGCAGCGAAGCAGAATCAGAATGAGCCAGGCCAGAACGTGCATTGAAGAAGCAACGGTACTGTGCATTGAAAGCTAATCAATACCAACGGCATCATTCTAGACAAGATCTGCTCAAAAAGGAAAGCTTGTTAATAGCATTGAATCAAGAATATTTGCTTCAACGTTCATCTTCTCAAGTGCTATATAAACCAAGCTTTGAAGATTATCACGGCTAATGCTTCCAAACTCTCTACACGCACAAAGCTGAACAATAATCTTCACTCTACAAGTTTTGCTAAACCAACAAACTCTGATACTTTATTAGCGTTTAGCAACCTAGTATTCTAAGCTTCATTTGTGTAAACATCACAGTTGTGATATAGTTTTTGTAGAAAACATTCACACACATTTGCTTATACCTTTGTAAGAAAGTGTTGCCTTGACAAACCGGATTGTGGTTTGAATCAAGAAGGTTTTAGCAGTTGCTAAAGCAGATTTGTATTCAGTTGAATATAGTGAATTAAGACCTCGTTGGAGAGAGGCAAAATCACCTTGACGGGTGGACTGGAGTAGTTTGAGATCAAACGAACCAGGATAAAAATACCTTGTCTTTTGCTTTAAGATTCCAGTTTTACAATTCAACCCCCCCTTCTTGTGTTTTTCACCCCTTCAATTGGCATCAGAGCGCCTGGTTCTGAGCTAAAACACTTAACCGTGTCAGTACAAGATCCAGCGTCAGAAAAACACAATGGCAGGAAACAACTCTCATTTCAGCAATGACACCAATGAGGACAGAGACAGATTCAGCGGCAAACCTCCAGTCTTTGATGGAGAAAACTTTGACTACTGGAAAGACAGAATTGAAAGCTTCTTTCTAGCACATGATGCTGATCTGTGGGATATGGTGACAGATGGATACACGCACCCTGTTAATGCAACTGGTCAGAAGATTGATAGAAAATCAATGACTGATCAACAAAAGCGTGATTTCAAGAATCACCATAAGGCCAGAACCATCCTTCTCAGTGCCATCTCCTATACTGAGTATGAGAAGATCTCCAACAGAGACACAGCTAAGAACATCTTTGATTCTCTCAGAATGACGCATGAGGGCAACGTTCAAGTCAAAGAAACAAAAGCTCTGGCGCTCATTCAGAAGTATGAGGCGTTTAAAATGGAAGAATCTGAATCCATTGAAACTATGTTCTCTAGATTCCAGATTCTGGTAGCTGGTCTCAAAGTTCTGGACAAGGGATACTCTACTGCTGACCATGTCAAGAAGATAATCAGAAGTTTACCCAAGCAGTGGAGGCCTATGGTTACTGCTCTGAAGCTGGCGAAAGATCTCAACAAAATCACTCTGGAGGAACTTATAAGCTCCCTCAGAAGTCATGAGATAGAGCTGGAAGCTGACGAGCCTCAGAAGCAAGGTAAGCCTATAGCTTTAAAATCTAACAGAAAATCTGAATCTAAAGTTTTGCAGGCAGTTGAAGAAACATCTGATGGATCCTCATCAGAAGAAGACGAGCTTTCTCTTCTCTCTAGAAGAGTAAATCAACTGTGGAAGCAAAGACAAAGGAAGTTCAGGAATCCCAGAAGATCTGATCAGAACGAGTCTTCTTCCAGATACAGAAGGACAGATTCTTCCTCTGGATACAGAAGATCTGAAGGCTCCTCAGGTAGCAAGAAGCCAAATACAAAAGACATCATCTGCTACGAGTGCAATGAGCAAGGACACTACAAGAGTGACTGTCCAAAGCTTCAGAGGGAAAAGCCCAAAAGGAAGTTTGGAAGAGAAAAGAAGAAAAGTCTCATGGCCACATGGGATGACTCTGACTCGTCTGAAGCTGACTCAGAATCAGATGATGAAAGGGCGAACATAGCGCTCATGGCTAACATTCCAGATGACAGTGAAGCTTCTGACTCAGACTCAGAATCAGACACAGAAGAGGTATTCCCTAACTTCGCTGTTAATTTTACAAAGGCTGAACTTGCTGAAAGCCTCAATGAAATTCTGGAACGTTATCAGCAGATTAGAGCTAAATTCAGAGACCTGAAAAGGACTCTTGAATCTGACTCTAATAAGTCTGAGAGTCTCAAATTGGAAAACTCTGAGCTGAGAGATAAAATTTTAAAATTAGAAAACTCTTTACAAAACTCTCAGAAGGAACCAATTGCTGAAACTCCCAGCAACGCTGATGAGATCATTAAGGAGTATGATCATAGTTTCCAGAAGTTCCTTGCTAAAAGCATAGATAGAAGCAGAATGGCTTCAATGATCTATGGAGTTAGCAGAAACGGCAGGAAAGGAATAGGATACCTAGGTAAGGTTCCTACACCTAAAAATGTCATGGATTTAACCATTAAACACACTCCTCTAAATTCACACTTTGTGTATGGTCACACACATGACATCAAATATACTAGTAGTAACCACTTTGTGAAACCAAAATTCAACCAGAGTTTTGGTAAAACTAACAAATCAGGACCCAAGAAGATCTGGGTACCTAAGGATAAAATAATACATGTTGCAGATATCTTTAGCAGCAAATCAGAAACACCAGTCATGGTACCTGGACTCTGGCTGCTCACGTCACATGACGGGAAGAAGGCATATGTTCCAAAGCCTGGAACTTAAGCCTGGAGGCCACGTTGGCTTTGGAGGCAATCAGAGGGGAAAGATAATTGGCTCTGGAACTGTAGGTAACGGAAATCTTCCCTCTATTAATAATGTTCTGCTTGTTGATGGATTGATGCATAACCTGTTATCCATAAGTCAATTAAGTGATAACGGTTATGATATAATCTTTAATCAAAAATCATGTAAAGCTGTTAGTCAGAAAGATGGGACTATCCTATTTAATGGTAAGAGGAAAAACAACATTTACAAAATCAAACTTTCTGAACTAAAGAGTCAGAACGTAAAATGTCTTCTGTCTGTTAACAACGAGCAGTGGATCTGGCACAGAAGATTGGGGCATGTTAGTATGAGAAGAATATCTCAGATTAACAAACTCAATCTGGTCAGAGGACTTCCAAATTTGAAGTTCAATTCAGATGCTCTGTGTGAAGCATGTCAGAAAGGCAAATTTGCAAAACCTTCTTTTAAATCCAAAAATGTTGTTTCTACCTCTAAGCCATTAGAACTTCTGCACATTGACTTATTTGGACCAGTTAAAACTGCTTCTGTCAGTGGCAAGAAGTATGGGTTAGTAATCGTAGATGACTATAGCAGATGGACATGGGTAAAGTTCTTAAGACACAAGGACGAGTCACACTCTGTGTTTGTTACCTTCTGTAACCAAGTTCAGAATGAAAAAGATCTTAGAATCGTTAAAGTCAGAAGTGATCATGGTGGAGAATTTGAAAATAAATATTTTGAGTCATTCTTTAATGACAAAGGCATTCTGCATGATTTCTCTTGTCCTAGAACTCCCCAACAAAATGGAGTTGTAGAACGAAAGAACAGAACATTGCAAGAAATGGCCAGAACCATGATCAACGAGACAAACGTTGCTAAGATTTTCTGGGCAGAGGCAATAAACACAGCGTGCTACATTCAGAATAGAATCTCAATAAGACCTATTCTGGAAAAGACTCCATATGAATTGTGGAAGAACAGAAAGCCCAACATTTCGTATTTTCATCCATTTGGATGTACTTGCTATATGTTAAACACTAAGAATTATTTGAACAAGTTTGATTCTAAGGCACAGAAGTGTATTATGTTAGGATACTCTGAACGCTCAAGAGGGTACAGAGTATACAATACAGAAACACAGATTGTGGAAGAATCAATCAGTGTTCGTTTTGATGACAAGCTTGACTCTGAAAAGTCAAAGCAGAATGAAAATCTTGCAGGTATAGAAATTGAATTTGCAGGTTCTGAAGACAAGTCATCAGAAGCTCTTAACACAGACATTCCTTCAACGTCTGAAAGAAGCAATGCTAGAAATCCTACAACTGCTGCTGATCAACCTCAGAAGAGATTACCCAGAAGCAGTTTGGATCACCCAGAAGAGACTATCCTAGGAAGAAAGGAAGATCCAATCAGAACAAGAGCAAGCTTCAGAAACTCTGAAGAAACTCTGATGGGACTTGTGTCTCTGATTGAACCTTCTTCTATTGATGAAGCACTTCTGGACAATGACTGGATTCTGGCAATGCAAGAAGAGCTGAATCAATTCACCAGAAACGACGTATGGGATCTCGTTCCAAGACCAAAAGGATTCAACGTCATTGGAACAAGATGGGTGTTCAGAAACAAGCTTAATGAACAAGGTGAAGTCGTCAGAAACAAGGCACGACTGGTTGCACAAGGTTATAGTCAGCAAGAGGGGATAGACTATACAGAAACCTTTGCCCCAGTCGCCAGAAAATTTGCTAAGTGTATGCAGGCAGAATTTGAGATGAGCCTCATGGGGGAACTGAAGTTCTTTCTAGGAATTCAGATCAATCAAACTCCAGAGGGAACTTACATTCATCAGAGCAAATACATCAGAGATCTTCTGAAGAAATTTGACCTCTCAGAATGTAAGCCATCAAAGATTCCAATGCATCCCACGTGCATTCTGGAAAGAGAAGAGGTAAGCAAAAGCGTAGAACAGAAAGTCTACAGAGGTATGATTGGTTCTCTCCTTTATCTGACTGCTTCAAGACCTGATATTCTATTCAGCGTATGTATTTGTGCTAGATTCCAATCAGATCCTAGAGAATCTCACTTAACAGTTGTTAAGCGAATTTTCAAGTATCTGAAAGGTACTACTAATCTGGGTTTGTTTTATAGAAAATCTAGTGATTACAGTTTAGTAGGCTACTGCGACGCTGATTTTGCTGGAGACAGAGTGGAACGCAAAAGTACTTCTGGAAGCTGCCAGTTTCTGGGAGAAAATCTGATCTCGTGGTCCAGCAAAAGGCAATCAACAATTGCTCTGTCAACAGCAGAAGCTGAGTACATAGCAGCAGCTGGATGTAGCACACAGATGCTCTGGATGAAAAGTCAGCTTGAAGACTTCCAGATTTTTGAGAGTAACATTCCTATTCTTTGTGATAATACTTCTGCTATTTGCTTAAGTAAGAATCCTATTTTACATTCTAGAGCTAAGCATATAGAAATAAAACATCATTTCATTAGGGACTATATTCAGAAAGGAATTTTAAACTTGAAATTTATAGATACAGACCATCAATGGGCTGATATCTTTACTAAACCCCTTTCAGAAGATAGGTTTAATTTCATTCTGAAACATCTCAGCATGAAAGTATGCCCAGAATGAAAATGCTTTAATTCCATATTTTTATCTTTCAGAATGTATTTATATTACTGTGAACTTCTGATCAATCTTCTTTCAGAAAGTTATAACATGCAGATTGTATCAGAGGCAAGTCTAAAGACCTGAGAGTCTAATCTCAAATACAGACGTGCTGATCACTACATCAAACAAGTGTCATCCAATCATCAGCAAATCCCTGAAGCAGAACGCGTGCACGTTTCTGAGAAGGCAAAGCGCTGATTGGGTGCATTGAGACACATGTCTGGTAACCGTTTTTAAGTATCTTTCTCAAATCCCCCAAAATCAGCAAGCATTTAATGCAAAGTAATCACGCTTGTTAATGGCAATCATTATTTTTTTCTCTCTCTTAAAAACGTTTTTATTTTTCAAAATAATTTTTGAAAATTCTATTTAAGCACATTACTCTTCATTCTTAATCTTTACGCTTTCTCATAATCTCTTAAGAATTTTTCTGCATATTTCTGAGTTTACCGTCCTCAAACCCTTTTCTCTCAAATCATTCTCAAGCTTTTTGTGTGAGAACAATGGCATCCTCCAGCATTTCTGCAGGAAATCAGAAGAAAGAAACCTCTGAGCAATATCAAGCGCCTACCAGAACTCTTCTCACACCGGTAAAGAATCTTGAGGTTCTCTCTGAATTAATCATCGATTTCGAAAGTTTGAAGGATAATGGATTTGACCTAACTGAGGAAATCAAAGCTCAAAAGTGGGAGAGGTATTTTGATAGATTGGTTGGACCAACCTTCCCAGAGCTTGTCAAGGAATTTTGGATTCACGCCCAGATTCATAAACATCTAGTCATCTCTTCTGTCATGGGAAAGAAGATAGTAATCTCTGAAGACCTCATTGCTAGGTTAATAGGTCAAAGTGGTGGTGGAGTCCGTTGTGTGGACATGGCTGATAGATGCCCTGATATAGGTGTGGTAGCCAACTGCATTTTCACTCTTGGTTTTCCCAGCAGCAAAATCAAGGATCTGAAGGATCACTGCAGAGTGTGGGCCAAGATTGTTCTAGGCTGTTTCAATCACAGGAAGCCAACAAGCTCTCCTGACTATATAAACGTGGATCAGCAATTTCTGATCTACTTTATTGATCAGAGGGTGAAGATCAATTTGGCACACTTCCTGTTCAGTCATCTGAAGACTAGTGTGAAAGAGACTAGAGAAGAAGAAAGGACCAAAAGGGACTGGATACCGTTTGGGAGGCTCATATCAGATATTCTGACAGAGAATAAGCTGATAGATTATCTGAGCGAAGCTAAAGTACTGGGCAATTTTTGAACCAACTGTTGGAAAACCGCTGAACGCTAAGAACCTAAAAAAGATGAAGCTGATAGAAAATATTAGGAAGGAACCCAGAGCTGCTTCAACTGCTGACATCTCCAGAAGAAGAGTGCCTCTGAGTGATTTCCCAAGATTTTCTGAAATGGAATCCCAACCTGATATGTTTATCAAGTATCCAGATTCTTACAAGGAAGAAGATGCAGGTTCAAAGCTGAAGATCAAAGATCTGAGTCAAGTTCAACCTGAAGTGATTCAGAAGAAGTCAAAGAAGAGGAAAGCAGAAGGATCATCTCACCAGACTCCAAAGAAACGAGAAGACCCTTCTGAGGCCTTACAACTCAGAAGAACCAGAATTAAAATTCCCATTAAAATTCCCAAACAACAACCAACTGTTTCAACAACACCAGCACTTGATAGAGTGCTAGCTGACATTGAGCGTGAACATGCTTCTGTTCAACCTCACTCTGAACCACCAAATATTCCTCCTCCACAACCTGAACCAGAAATTCAACCTGAACCAGAAATACAACCAGAACATCAACCAGAACCAGAACCACAGTCTCATCAACCAATCACAGAAGAACCTCTGATCCCTGAGCAATCAGAGATTCCACCCCCTCAACCAGAAAATAATCCTCCCTCACCTCAAACAGAGTTTCACCGCTATGAAACCCCATCTCCTCATCATTCTGATCCCCACTCACCTCAACCTTCACCGCTGGCAATACAGTTGCCATGTGGAACCACCATTGTCAGACCCCAGTTACCATCATCAGAGGAATCAACACCTCCAAAAACTCCAACCACTCCAATAGATATATCCTCTGACTCTGATAACCATCCTCCAAAACAAACAGCACCTCAGCACACCTCTGAAAACCAATCCTCTGAAAACCCCAGCAAAACTTTCATTGACTTAACAAGTCTTGAACGTCTTGCTGATTTAAGACACAAATTGGCCATTCCCAAACCAAAGCAACTAGATGTTGGCTCTGGTATTTTGGACTTTGAAACAGGTATGCTGCAATGGATTGCTTCTTTGAAGCAAGTCTGTCCGGGGATGATCGACCCAGCTGCTTCTGATCAGCTCTGGTCATAGTTCAGAGTATGGGTTCGTGCTGAAGCACTCAAGCTGCAGGACGTCAACTATGAGCAGGCTCAACAGAACTTTAGCAAGCTGCTGAAGGAAGTTGAGAGTCAGCTGCCTCAAGAAGTTGTGCTCCCTCTAGACTCTGAATCGTGGTCTGAGAAAGAGCAAGCTACACAGGTGCAACCTTCAGAAGAAGACAAGACTCTTCAGGAAGAAAATCCAGCAGAAGATGTAGCTGAAAGTTCTGAGAAGCTTCCTCCTGCTGAAAGTTCTCAAGCTGCCTTGGACAGGCAGGCTTTGGAAGAATTAAGGCTGAATGACCTGCGTCTACAGCAGCGGATGGAAGAGAATGATCAGAAGATGGAAGCAAGAATGAATGTCCAGGACAGCAAGATTGATACTGTTGTCACCATGGTTCAGAAGCAGAATGAAACTTCTGAAAAGATTCAAGCAATGCTGCAAAGCCTGTTCTCACGCATGCCCCCACAACCTTGAAATTTTTTTCATGCATGACACTCTTTATATTTTCTTCATTTTCTGATGTACTTTTGACTATGTTTTGACTATGCTTGTGTAATGTTCTTTGCTCTGAACTATTTTTAATATAACTTGTTTTTCTGATCTAAATTGTTTTAGCACATCACTATCACTTTTTGATTGCTGACAAAAAGGGGGAGAACAAGAAATGATATTTAAAATCAATAACGGCTAACTAGACAGAAATTCTCAAACATTCTAACTCTATTACTTGAAATGTTTTTCTGTTTTGTTGTTAAGTCTACAGGCACAAGGAAGCTCCGAACACTATGAAGACTAAGAACTAGAAGCTCTGATCAAAATGTAAAAGCTCATGTTGCTCTGATCAAATATGAAGTTCTAATATATGAAGCTCTGATCGACCTAACACTCTGATCCGAAGCAAAGCTCTAACAGGAAAAGCTCTGAAGCTCTGCTCTCTGATAAGTCAAAGACTTATAATCTGATGCTCAAAGATAGAAAAAGATCTGACTCTGAAGAACACGCATATCAAAGGGAAGTAACAAACTCAGGGGGAGTATCTCTTAACTCTGACTTCTCCGTACTTCTTATTCTGATACATAGCTCTGATAACTTTTCACGTTATTTTTTCATTTAAAATATCTTGTTTTTGTCATCATCAAAAAGGGGGAGATTGTTAGAACAATGTTTGAATCTAGTACCCTATATTTAAGTTTTGATGATAACAAAGTGAAAAGATATAGTAGTTAAATATTTCATGATTGAATTATATGCTGCCTAAAATTACTATGCTCTGATTTGCAGATATGCTGATTAAAATAAGCAAGATCACGTTCTCAGCATCAGAATATGTTTTCATACACCAGCATCAGAAGTTGCTGAATCAGAACGTCAAGATCAGATGATCAACGCTTGCACATGCTGAAGCCTGATGAACAGAACTGCGCGTAAAACACTCTGATACAGAATCAAATTAGTTCATCAGCAGCGAAGCAGAATCAGAATGAGCCAGGCCAGAACGTGCATTGAAGAAGCAACGGTACTGTGCATTGAAAGCTAATCAATACCAACGGCATCATTCTAGACAAGATCTGCTCAAAAAGGAAAGCTTGTTAATAGCATTGAATCAAGAATATTTGCTTCAACGTTCATCTTCTCAAGTGCTATATAAACCAAGCTTTGAAGATTATCACGGCTAATGCTTCCAAACTCTCTACACGCACAAAGCTGAACAATAATCTTCACTCTACAAGTTTTGCTAAACCAACAAACTCTGATACTTTATTAGCGTTTAGCAACCTAGTATTCTAAGCTTCATTTGTGTAAACATCACAGTTGTGATATAGTTTTTGTAGAAAACATTCACACACATTTGCTTATACCTTTGTAAGAAAGTGTTGCCTTGACAAACCGGATTGTGGTTTGAATCAAGAAGGTTTTAGCAGTTGCTAAAGTAGATTTGTATTCAGTTGAATATAGTGAATTAAGACCTCGTTGGAGAGAGGCGAAATCACCTTGACGGGTGGACTGGAGTAGTTTGAGATCAAACGAACCAGGATAAAAATACCTTGTCTTTTGCTTTAAGATTCCAGTTTTACAATTCAACCCCCCCTTCTTGTGTTTTTCACCCCTTCATTACTTTTATTTATCATTATACTAACAAAGCGTGCAAGTTGGTGTAGTGGAGGACGTGCTGGCATGCAACTATTGGGACCTGGGTTCGAATCCCAGGTCCCCCACAATGTTTCTATTGTTTTTCATAACATGATTGCATGCAGGCTTTCCAATGTATCCCACCATATACCTCCAGTGATCCAAGCGCCAAGTGGCCACAGTCACAAATCCAATGGTCAAAAGATGAAGACCATCATGCTCCCAGTCAACCATGTGCATAGGGGATCTCCAAAGTCAAACGTGGCTTGGTAGCTTAATGGGCTTGGAGATTGCTAACAAACCTCCAGAAGTTGGCCCATCACCCCCTGGTTTTCTTTATTCTTTTCTTTTTTAATTTCCATTTAATCTTTTCATTAACTATTATTATTATTAGTATTTAATTAACAAATTAATTATTTTCATAATAAATTCAGAAAACTAATATTTTTATTATTATTATTTATTAATTTCACTTTATTTTTTGTAAATAAATTCTAACAAATTAATTTAGTTTAATTAGGTTTAATTTTGATTTTTTCATAATAAATAAAATAAATTTAGAATTAGGGTTTTCTTGACAATTTTAATTTCTTTTATTTTATTTCATTAAAAACATAAAAAACCTAAAAAAACATTTCTTTTATTTAATTAATTAGAATTAGGTTTAATTAAATGCAAAAAGGACCAAAATTCATTCTTTTCTCAAAAAGGGTCAAAACCCTAAGGACTTTTTCAATTCAATTTCTTATTCGCGCATAATATTTTTGATCATATTTATATAACTGCTCCGAGGATATAATAGATAATTAGGACTTTTATCTCTTTCTTTATTTTTTCTCGCATTTATTTTTCAAGGGTTATGTTTTTGGCGATGTAAATACTCGACGCCTTGTAATAGCGTAGATTTACTTTCCGCAATTTACTTTCCGCACAATTATTAACTGTTAACTATGCATGACAAGACTTGCCTGAAAATTAAAATCAACTCGTAGCTCACCATAACATGTGCAAAGACAATTAACATGAAACCTGACACACGTGCACATGCCACTCTTAGGGTACGCCTCACTTGGTTGCCTCGACGTGGTCATTGAGTATAGGGTGTTTTAGAGGTCGCCCTCCTGTCTAAAGATCCAGTTGCCTCGAAATGGTTGCCTCGGATAAAAAAGGATCTAGGACATTAGGGTTACCGCTAAGGCGTCCTACTATTTCTTTGGTGACCACACATGTCCCTATAATCGAATTGACCCGAATAACTCCAACGACGGTGCTACCTACTTCTCAATAGTGGGATAGTACTGTCTAAAGGACATTTACACAGCTTAATTCCTTAGAGTAGATAGATTTCTCCTGGGTACTTGCTCTTTCAAAAACAAAACAAACTTTCCGCACTCACACTTTCAAACAAAAGTTTCCAAATAAACACTTCATACACTCTTGAGGACTGATACAAGAGTTAAATCAAAGTTTTCAAACAAAACTTTTTCAAAACCCATAAACACAAGAAAAGCAAACATTTTTTGAAAACATAGTGAGCAAGTACCTAAGAGCCCGTGGATAACCACGGATAGAAAGGGTGCTAAAACCTTCCGTTTCTATAATCTACCCCCCGAACCGAGAAACATCTCGAAAAGGAATTTTGCTGTGCTTTTGTCCTTTCCTTGTTGGAGAACATAAGAGACGGTGGCGACTCTTGCTTACCGCGACATTTCGCGAACCAGCGTTTCAAAACAGTCAGTTCTATTTCCACCGATCACACTCAGCAAGCCCACAAACTCAAGCTTGTCAAATAAATCAATAAAGTTTCAGAGTGGTGATCATCATCAACATCAAAACAAAGAGAAAGGAAGAGGTTCAGAGAGGTTTATCAATCATCATTAACAAACCAAGAAAAGAACATTTCAGAAGCAAAACAAAACAGTTTTCAGAATCATTCATCATCAAACATCAGAGCCAAGAAGAAAGAGGAAGAGTTTCATCAATAATAAGCCAAAGAGTTTCAGAAATCAAATTTTTTATCATCAACATCAAAAGTTAAAGTTTCCCATAAGTGAAATAAACAACAAATTTCAGATTCACATCATCATCAATATTCAACAAAAATACCAGAAGCTAGCCATCATCTTCCTCCGCCCTTAGCCTTCAAGGAGCGCCACCGGCTCACCCTCTCCCTCCATTTTCCAGAAACAAATCTCCAAGGTACGATTTTTTCCCAAACTTTGCTGCATCTTAGACATAATAACTATGGATTAAAAGATGAAACAAGAACATAAGCAAAAATCAAACAAACGAAAGTAACTGTAAAACGCGAAAGAGATAACAAGTCATACCACTCAGTCCAAAGCCAAGGTTTATCGTGAGGAGATGAGAGAGTAGGATGGCGCTCCGGTGGCTAGAGCTTGGAGGGAGTTTGAGAATCAGAGCATCGTGACTGAGAAAGATGAAAACGGAGAAGAGATGAGCAAGAGCGGCGCCGCTGTAACCCTAACACACGAACCCTAAAACTGAACAAACCCCTAAGCCAAAAAACTTTGTACAATTTCACCTTGGGCCTGACCCGCTCCAACGAATGCCACAAGCCCATAACGCTTTTGCCTGCACGCCCCATTATCTCTTTTCTGACCCCCCCCCCCCTTTATGCTTTGTTTCCTTCTCATCTTGGGCCACATTCAAAACCTAAAGCCCA
This sequence comes from Vicia faba, assembly GCA_948472305.1. Taxonomy (NCBI): domain Eukaryota; kingdom Viridiplantae; phylum Streptophyta; class Magnoliopsida; order Fabales; family Fabaceae; genus Vicia; species Vicia faba. The sequence goes on along the minus strand of OX451737.1, from coordinate 1,683,900,190 downwards.
TTCCTTTTTTTAATCTTTTTTTATTCACCAAATACTAACTCTTTTTCTTATTTGTTTCATTTTAGAATAATTTGTTTTTTATTTATTATTTTGTTAATGATAACACAAATAAATTTATTTTCTTAAAATTAATATTATTTTCTTCTTTTATTAATTTTAGTTTCATAATAAAAATACAAAAATACTAGAATCTTTGTTTAATTAATCTTTTCTTTTAAACTTTTCTTTACATAATTCCTAAAAAACATTCAAATAATAATAATAATATAATTTTTAATCTTTCTTTTTAGAATAGACTTTTTTTTGTTTATTTGTAAATAAATACACGCATCTCATAATTTATGGATTTTCTTTATAATTTGTTATAATTAAATTACGACAGTTCGATTTGGTTGTAACACATATTTGGACATTATTATTCTTATGAGACTCATCCCCATTTGTAAATAATTGTACCCCCATCCCCGGATACTTTTTTGTAATAACTCAAACTTTTAATTCCCGCAATTTATTGCTTTCAATGTACTGTATAGTAATTAGGGTTTGTATGGAAAGATTCAAAATCAATCGCTAGATAACCTAATACAAGACAAATGCATGAAATTGACAAACATGATGCACACTTGCACCTCTAGGATAACCTCACTCGTTGCTTCGAAAAATGCAATCATGTCCCTCGAGTATGAGACACTCTAGCAAATGCCCCTTTGATAAACAAAGATCGTAGTCCCTCGATGACCCTCGATGTTGCCTTCGATAAAATGATCTCGTCCCTTACAAAATTGCTAGAGCGTCTTACAAGTTGCTTTCAATGATTGTATGCGATGACCCGCGCCTGTCCCGTTTAACATCCTAACACAAGGTTATTCACCAAATGCAATGGTGAAATAACACTTTCAAAAGGGTTAAAAACATAAGAAAGATTTTTGAGTAAAATAGGGTAGACAACTCTTAGTTACTTGATCAAAAGCTTGCAAAACATCCTTGCTACTTTCAAACACACATCACAACACAATTTCAAAACAAACTTTCAAAACATTGAAATATCTTTTCAAAAAGACACACACCTTTGTATATATTCAAACAAGAATCATTACAAAGGTTGCCTAGACAAGGCCTCTTTTTTTCAAAGCATTTTCAAAAACCACACACAAAGTACCATTTCAAACAATTGAAAAGCAAAGCAAGTGATCTAAACAAGTAACTAAGAGCCCATGGAAAACTATGGATGAAAAGGGTGCTTGCACCTTCCCTTTTTATAATCTACCCCCGGAACCCAAGAAAACATCTCAAAGGTATTTCCTGTGGTTTTTGACCTTTCCTTAGGATAAAATAAAAAGCCGGTGGCGACTCTTGCTAAACCGCACAAGTGCGAACACAAACGCAAAACCTCAAGTCAGTTCTTCCACCGTATCACACATAGCATTTTAATTATATAGTTCGACTGATATATAGTATTTTTGTTATATAGTTTCTTTGTCAAACACTTTCTATTTTTGGTATAGTCAAACACTTTATTATATAGTATATACTATTTTTTATGAAATAAAATATGAATAAAAATAGTATATGAGAAATTGATGCCTTTAATTAAAAATTAAAGCTAAATATATTGATTAAAAAATATAAAAAACATTTTATTATGGATATTTTATTTTTGTTAAGTGTATATTTTTAAAAATTATTTTATACTTAATTTTTTTTGACAAAATATTTTTTATTTTTTATCTTACCGGATCAGACTTGGACCCTCACAGCTGGCTCGAACTGGATTTAAGAGAGATGGGGGATACCTGCAAGACACTCCGATGCTAAAATGAGAGACGGAATGGGCAGACAAAAAGTTTATAGGCGTGTGATAGATGAATACCTGACCCTCTTGGAACAGAGGGTATTTATAGCCCCAGCGCTGGACCAAGGTCCCCTCATTGGGCTGACCAGAACTGGCCCAATAAAGGAACTTCCAGGTTCTACGTGTATAGTGGGGACCCGCACGTGGTCCCCTTCCTGGGTGGTGCTCTGCGAAGAATGAGGAAGGACGAAAATGCGGTCTTTCCAGAGCTTTGAGGATTTCATAACGGTTATATTGGATAGAATTTGCCCTACGGGGAGGGTGCTCGAGCTGGACTCGAGCTGGAGCTCCCTTGGTCGGGGACGTTGCTCCTCGAGGGCGAAGGCGGGCATTGCAGCTGTAGTCTGTGGTCGGGCACGTTCGGTGATGGTCAGATTGTGTGAATTCCCCGAGGAGATGCTTGGATCTGGGCCTTCATTTGTACTTTGGACCAAGGCGGGCCCAGTCCAGAACAGGAGCCCCCTAAGTCGTTGCTCCTGGTGCAGGAGTTATGACTTGATCTCAGCTTGCTTTTACCGTGGGGACCTGATGCCCGGACCAGGGCTTTTCCTTTCGAAGTATGCTCGAGGGTTTTCTCGCGGGGACATGCGGGTTGCGTCCGTCTGGTACGTGGCGCAGTCCTTGGGAATTGTAACGCTACCCTAGAAAATAGGGTCATCATTGCCTAGGGGAGTAGGTGTCGAGGACGGGGGAAGTTCGTGTCTCCCCGGTGTGATGTTTCACATTCCACGTCATCCCTATAAATAGGACCCTTGGGCCCATAATTTGTTTTTCCTCTTCACGCTCCTCCCTCTTTCTTTGATTCCGCTGTCGTCGTTTCCTGCAACGCTGTGGGATCACCGCACCATTCGCCGTTGATTACTTCCACCGTCGTTGTTCGTACCTCTTTTCTTCCAAGTAAGTGTCCGTTCCTCCTGTTTTAATTTGTTGTAGGTAGTTTTGATGCTGTTTTTAATACTAGAAATCCATATTTGGAAGTAATGCCCAGTAGATTCATGACTGTGCCCGAGATACTCATAGTTTAGGCACATAATTCATGATGTTGCCCGTGATATTCATAGTCTAGGCGCATAATTCATGATATTTCCCGTGATATTCATAGTTTTAGGCATATAACTCATGATATTTTCCGTGACACTCATGCGTTTGGTCGGCATACTCATGAACTGGTCGGAATGTTCATCCTTTTAGGAAGTATATAGGGTAGTCTCCTCACGGTATCCTAGTGTCGGGTAGGCGAAGTCAGGAACTTGCTCGAGTGATTCATGATTCGCCCGGGGCGCTCGTGTTGTCCCCGCCTCTGTGGCGAGCACGCGGATTTGCTCTCGAATTCAACGGTTTCCTGTGCTTTACAGGTAAATGGCCGATAATCCGGAATCCTCGAGGCAAAATGACGTCGAGGAAACAAGTACCGAAGATGACATTACATTAGTCGACACCATCGACGACCACATGTTGGATTGGGTCGGCGCCGAGCCCCGGGGGATTGCTTCGGCGTACTGCCTTCATAGTCGGTGTGCTTATACTATCGTCGAGCATGGTGGCACTCAGCCGGGTTTCAAAAGAAATTTATAATAATGAGGCCGATGATCGACGCCCGTATTTGCTCGGAGTTTACCGAGTACGCATTCCCTATGTACGAGATCATGTTCAGGGATCTCGGTCTTAAGCTACCCTTTAGTGACTTTCAGGTCAGGGTGTTTAGTCATCTGAACCTGGCCCCTTCGCAGCTTCACCCCAACGCGATAGCCTTCCTTCGGGCGTTCGAGTTGACGTGTCGTTTCTTGAGAATTGGGGCGACGATTCCCCTTTTCTTCAGGGTCTTTCACCTGCAGCGTCAGTCTCGAGGAGGCAGGCACAACTGGGTATCCCTAAAACAGTCGAAGAGGCTGTTCAGGATGTATATGGACTCGGTAAGGGATTTCAAGGATAAATGGTACGTGCTGCAACCAGTCACCCAAACCGCCCTGGACTCCTTGTTCGAATCGGAAATCGTGGTGGTCGACGTGGACGGGGAGCCCCCTCGTGGATGCTGAGGGTAGTCCCGCAGTCAGGCGTATTTCCAAGTTCCCGATCCATTGGTGCTCGGGTCATTACGATCATGGCACCAGGCACTATCATACACCCGCGGGGAGCATGAGCGCCGAGGACGAGGAGGCTTATGCTGTCCTTTGCAAGTTTGTTGATAGCTTCTTCCCTGTCGGGTGGGTTACGAGGAAAGGGGATGACATTCTTGATGAGGATGGGTACCCGACGTTTTAGGCGCGTCCCATCAACACTAAGGCACTCGTTGAGTGCCAGTCCTACGGGCAGGCCGTAGATTTGCTAGGTTTCTTGCTTCTGCTCTTATTGTTTTATTCCATTTTATTATTTTTGCTCGCTTGTAGCTAACCCGAGTTCGCTCCTCTTTGCATGTCACATGGATGAACGACAAGAAAGGTTATTGAAGCTAACCCAAGACAAGAAGATAAATAAGAGGTTGGTGAGGGCACCGCAAGCCACAAGGATGGGCCCGCCAGCCAGTTCGGGAGGAGATGTGTCCAGTGAGTCCTCGGGCTCTCCTGACGCCGAGCAACCCACCGAGCTGGTTACCAGGAAGAGAAGTCGGGCTGAGAACGGGTCGGAGATTGGTGACGAGTCTGTAGCTGCGCGAGCCTTCGTCTTACCGCCCTGTTTTGTAGAGAAGGATTTCTTCGAAGGGTTTCCTATGATAGTGAGTGATAACGAGGCCAAGACTATTAAACGGCTTGACAAAGAAGGCCGTAGGAAACACCTTGTCGCCAGCATGGTCGGGGTGGTGAAGATGGCTGAAATGGTCGTGATCCTTGCCGAGGAAGGGTCAGATTATTTGGACCGTGTTAGGGAGTTAGAATCAGAAAAGGCTGCTTTCACTGCTAAGTCTCGCAAGTTAAAGGCGGCCCTCGAGCGGTCCGAGGAGATGTTTCGCGAGCAAGCCGACCTGCTGTCAGGGGAGAAGGAAAAGTCTGTGAAGGCTGCCGAGGAGAGAGATTGCCTCCTACTTGACAAGGAACGGTTGGAGAGTGACAATGAACGATTGTCCAGGGAAATCGAGGAGCTAAAAGCTGCTATGTTTCCTGCTGACAACGAGCTAGAGGAGATAGCCTCTTTACGAACCCGTTTAGATTTGGTTACATGGATCCACCTTCTCGAGTCGGACTACGTCAGTTCCTTAGCTGATGGGTTCGAGGCCGCGGTCAGCCAGCTTTCCGTCCTAAATCCGGGAATGAACACCGAGGGGTCGGGTTCCTGTCCCAGATTATTGATGGCCAGGTCGTGCCTCCTCCCGAGTCATCTGGAGTAGATGCCGGTAGTCCTGGGGACGTTTAGCGTCAAGTTTTTGTTTGGGCATGCGCGCCAGCGTATTGGTATTTATTTGTTTTGGGGCCTGCGTGCCCGTGCTCGTTTTTTTGGGGCCTGCGTGCCCGTTCTAATTTCTTGTTTCCTTTTGGCTGTTGTGCCATGGCTTGTAACCTCGAACATCGTCGGCCTTCTTGGTCAGTTCACTATTAACTTGTCTTGTGCATAAACTTTTTTAATGGATGTTTATTTCGCCTTAACTTGCTCGTATCTAGGCTAATGTTCGACTGTTACTTTTGTGATGAATATTTTTTTTTAAAGTTATGTCCTCGAGCGGAGTTATCCTTTCGACCCCTTTGATGGTTCGACGCACTTCGAAATGCGTCGATTGCGCGGAGTGGATCCTACATGTCGATCGTATGACCTAGATCAAGGTCGTACGCTCACGGCGTGAACTGCCCATCGCGAACTGGGTGTTCTTCCATGTGGGTACTTCAACAGTGGAGCTTGATCGAGGTGTCCCCGTCGGGCATCGTTGTTCGACCTTGTTGATTGAATGATGTTATGCCGTTGGATGTAGATTGGGCCCGTACCTCGACCTGTCTACGTGGTTAAAACATTTCCCTTTGTTGACTAAAGGTGGATGTTCGACAGCGAAAGTCTTCAGTGTTTAAGGGCTTTAGCTATAGTACTGTTTTAGCTTAGCAGCGTTCTAGGGTCGCGGTAACGGTTCTCCGTTTAGCTGCTCGAGGTAATATGCCCTGGTGCCTGTGGTGCCATGAACGCGATAGGGTCCTTCCCAGTTCGCGGACAATTTCCCTTCACGGGAGTCTTTCTGGTTTCTTTGCAATACTAGGCTACCGATCTGGAACTCGCGTCTGATGACCTTGTCGTCATGACGCAGGGCTACTCGTTGTTTTAGAGCGGCCTCACGGAGGGCTGCCCCTAATCGAATTTCCTCGACCAGGTCGAGTTCGTCTCTCAGTGCTTCGTCGTTCATTTCCTCGTCGAGAGGCATTTTTGTCCGCATGGAGGGTTCCTTGATCTCTACGGGGATGATGGTCTCGATGCCGTATGTTAGTCGAAAAGGGGTTTCGCCCGTCGTTGAATGGGGCGTGGTGCGATAAGCCCATAAGACACTGTGCAGCTCCTCGATCCACCCTCTTTTTGCTTCGCCGAGATGGCGTTTTAGTCCTTGCAGGATGACCCTGTTGGCGGCCTCGGCTTGCCCGTTGGTTTGGGGATGCTCAACCGAGGTAAAATGTTGTTTCGTTCCGAATTTGGCGACGAAGTTTCGGAACCCGTGGTCGGTGAATTGGGTACCGTTGTCTGTGATCAGCGCCTTCGGGATTCCAAATCTGGAGAGGATGTTTCGTTTGTAGAAATAGAGGATGTTGTGCGAGGTGATCTTTGCAAGGGCCTCGACCTCTATCCATTTCGTGAAGTAATCTACGGCCACAATAAGGAACTTGTTTTGGTACGTCCCTTGTACGAATGGTCCGAGGATATCCATCCCCCACTAGGCAAATGGCCACGGGGATGACATTATGCTCAGCTCGTGAGGGGGGGCGAGATGCATGTTTGCGTGCTTCTGGCACTTGTCGCACTTCTTAACGTGATCTTTGGCGTCCTGCTGCATTGTCGGCCAATAGTACCCCGCTCGTAGAGCTTTCCACACCAGGGACTTACCGCCCATGTGCTAGGCGTTAATCCCTTCGTGTATTTCCCGCAATACCTCAGGGGCTGTGGATTCGTCGATGCACTTCAGGAGAGGAATGGAAAATCCCCTGCGGTACAGCTTGTGCTTGAGCACCACGTAGGAGCACGCTCGTCGTTTGGTTGTGGCCGCTTCTGTCTGGTTAGAAGGGAGCTTGCCCTTTGTCAGAAAGTTGTACATCGGGGTTATCCAGTACGAAGCGTCTCTGATGGCATGTACGTCGACGAGGGTCGAGGTTCTTTCGATGCTCGGGCGCGATAGGGATTCTTGTATGACGGATTTGTTCCCACCCTTCTTTCTTGTGCTTGCGAGCTTCAGAAGTATGTCGGCCCTTGTGTTTTTCTCGCGTGGGACGTGTGATATTTCCGCTCGGTCGAATTTCCTCATGCGTCCTCTGACTAAGTTTAGGTATTCAATGAGGCTGTCGTTTTTAGCCTGGTAACTACCTTGGACTTGGGAAGCAATGAGTTGAGAGTCCGTGAAAATTTGTACTTCGTGTGCCCCTAGGTCCTCGGCCAACCTCAGTCCCGCGAGCAGGGCCTCGTACTCTGCTTGGTTGTTCGAAGTTGGGAACGAGAGGGTTAACGAGTGCTCGATCACTACACCCTCCTCATTTTCTAGGAGGAACCCCGCGCCGCTTCTGGATGAGCTGGAAGCTCCGTCGACGACGATGGTCCACATGTGCTCTTTCCCTGTGGGCGGGTTGTGAGCAGTCATTTCTGCGACAAAGTCGGCCAGGGCTTATGCCTTTAGGGCTTTCCTTATCTCGTATTGAATGTCGAACTCGGAGAGCTCCAAGGACCACTTCAACATTCGTCCTGCCATGTCGGATCGACCTAAGAGTTGTTTTACTAGTTGGTTGGTTTGTACTATGATCGTGTGAGCCAGGAAATAGTGTCTGAGTCTCCTCGCCGCGTTGACGAGGGCTAAAGCTACTTTTTCTATCTGTTGGTATCTGCTCCCGGGCCCTTGTAGGGCTTTGCTCGTGAAATAAACGGGTTTCTGCCTGTCGGTGGTCTCGCGGATGAGAGCCACGCTGATGACTTTGTTCGAGACGGCCAGGTATAAGAATAAAGATCCCCCATCGACTGGTCGAGACAATACGGGTGGTTGGGATAGGCTTTTCTTTAGGTGGCGCAACGCCTGTTCACATTCCTCGGTCCATTCGAAGGATGCCTCCTTGCGAAGGAGTTTGAAGAAGGGGAGGGCGTGCTGAGCAGATCTCGCGACGAAGCAGGATAGAGAGGTGAGCATGCCGTTCATGACTTGTATGGATTTTTTCGACGTGGGTGTTGAGAGGTCGGAGAAGGCTCGACACTTGTCGGGGTTAGGTTCGATTCCTCGTTCTGTCAAGTAAAAACCGAGGAATTTCCCTGCTTTGACCCCGAATGTGCACTTCTCAGGGTTGAATCTCATCTTACATTGTCTTGCTTGAGTAAAGACTTCTTTGAGGTGAGCTGCATGGTCGGTGTCTTCTCGAGATTTGATGATCATGTCATCCATATATACCTCGAGCATGTCCCCTATTTGGTTGTGGAACACTTTGTTCATCATACGTTGGTATGTTTCCCCTGCGTTCTTTAGACCGAAGGGCATTACATTGTAGTAATAGTTGCTCGAGATGGTCATGAAAGCAGTGCAATGCTTGTCGCTCGCGGCCATGGGGATTTGGTTATAGCCTGAATAGGTATCCATGAACGACAGTATTTTATAACCGGCCGAGTTGTCGACCAACATGTCTATGTTCGGTAAAGGAAATGCATCTTTCGGGCATGCCTGATTGAGATCGGTATAATCAACGCACATTCGCCATTTTCCATTATTATTTTTTACTAGTACAATATTTGACAGCCATGTTGAATACCGGGCTTCAGAAATAAAATTTGCCTCTAAGAGGTCTTTTACAGCTTTTTCAGCAGCCTCTGTTTTCTCCGGGGACTGCCTACGTCTACGTTGTACTACTGCCCTAGCGACTGGATTTATGGTGAGGCGATGACAGGTGACCTCGGGGTCGAGTTCGGGCATATCTGCAGCGCTCCACGCGAATAGGTCAGCATTCTCGCGCAAGCAAGCTTTGATCTATTTCCTCGCCAGGTCGAGGAGGCTGGTACCGATCTTCACTCCTTTGCTCCCGTCCTCGCCGAGGGGGACGAGTTCGAAGTCTCCATCCGGAATTGGTCGGAGGGGGACTTGCTCACTGCTGGAGGGCTCGTCCTGGTCGAAGCGGGTGTCCAGGGCTATGGAGTCGACCTTTGGGAGAGCTCTCTACTCTTCTGCCTTGGCGGACTCTGTCTCCTCGGGCTCTAGTCATGTGATTGCTGGTCTCTTGGCGGGCTTTGTCTCGGTGTCGACCGTGTCACGTCCCTTGGATGCTGCGTTGAAACATCTTCGGGCGGCTGCTAGGTCACCTTGGATGATGGCGACCCGTGCCCGCTTGGTGTAGAACTTCATCTTCAAGTGGACGGTAGAGGGTACCACGGTCAGTTATGCCAATGTTGGTCTCCCCAAAATGCAGTTGTAGAGGGACGAGCAGTCGATGACGAGGAAGCGCACCTTGACCTGCCTCGTCGCCGTGTCTTCGCCAAAGGTAACCATGAGCTCTACGTATCCCCAAGGTTTGGAGGTCGAGCCATTGAAGCCCTGTAGATCCGACCCCATATAAGGTGAGAGGTGCGAGTCTTCGAGCTGCAGGGTCCAGAATAGTTGACTGTACATTACGTCGATGAAACTTCCTTTGTCGACGAGAATGTGGTGTACGTCAAAATTTACCATTCTCGCTCTTATTAGCAGAGGAATGACCGCGTTGGGGGCTGTGATATGGTGGGATAACTGACTTGGGATTTTGCGTTTGTGTTCGCAAATGTTGCGGTTTAGCAAGAGTCGCCACCGACTTTTTATTTTATCCTAAGGAAAGGTCAAAAAGCACAGGAAAGACCTTTAGAGATGTTTTCGTGGGTTCGGGGGGTAGATTATGAAAAGGGAAGGTGCTAGCACCCTTTTCATCCATGGTTATCCATGGTGTTGTACCCCAAAATTTGTCCTCCCATTTCCTCAATATTTTCTCACCACAAGACCCTTGAAGCTAAAGATCCAGTTAGGTTTTGCTTTGCTCAAGACTTCTCCTTGCATTGTTGACCCAAATTAGGGTTTGAGTTTGCACAAAGATGTTTTGACCTAAAATTCCCAAGATGACTTTCCTGCTTCATGTTGGACTCACAAGTTTATCCATACCAAGTTTCAAGCCTTGATTCCAATCTTTGCCCAGTCAATTAGACAGTTGACCTAGAAATCAGCTGTATTGGGGAAAAAGTCAATTGTGGTCAATTGACAGTCAAACCTCATGAGTTTTGACCCACATCAACATTATGAACTCATATGAACCATTTGGTCAAGTTTGGATCATAATTCCACAAGAAATTTGATCAGATCACCAAAAGGGCAAAATGGTCATTTTTAGGGTTTTGACTGCACAAAGGCAATTTTTGACTGTTTGACCTAGCCAATGGCAAACCAAGCTCACATATGGACTCAAGGACTCAATGACATGGTCTTGACACATTCAACAAGTTCAAAATATCCCAAATGCACAAGATTAACAGATGAATTTTCCAGTCAACTGAGCAAAATTTGACTGTATACTGAAAAGTCAAACTTTGACTTTTTGGTCAAAATCAAGTGTCAAGATTCATTTTTCATCAAGACATGTCAAATTGTGAAACTTTTTCATCAAGAAATCAAAAATCACAAATTAGGGTTTGAAATGAAGAAATTTCATAACTTAGAATTTTTCTAAGTTATGAAAGTCCCTTATTTTTTCCTAACTTTGTCCCATTTTTTCATCAATATACATTTGGATTCAAACAAAACTCAAAACATGAAAGTTATAGTCCATTGCAAAATCTACAACTTTGATTCACAAATTTTCCTCAAAAGAAGCTTGTAGCTCAAGTTATGATTTTTGGAATAGGGGTGCAAAACATTCTTAACTTAGAAATTTTTTGACCTATTCTAGGCAAGATTTTTGCCTAACTTCATGGCCACTTTTCACATGCTTCCACTTGGAATTTCAACTTGCATTACAAATATGTATTGTAGTACACATTCCAAGCTTTCCAAATTGTCCAAGAACTTCTCAAACACCCTTGTGGTTAGGGAGAATCGAATTTGGAAATATGGGCAAAAGTCACTTTGATTCATGGTCAAATACATGTTCATAACTTTGCATTTTTGAAATCAGCATGGTTCAAGCTAGTTACAGGCCTCTAATCTCATTTACACTCAATAATTAAATGCCAATCCATTGTGTTCTAGCATTATTTTGCTCATTTGGTCATTACATGAAGAATTAAGCCATAAATAGAAAAAGCAAGTTATCCATTCTTGTAAAGCACAACTTTATGTCAAACACAAATCCAAGAAGTGCAAAGAAAATCTCTGAGGCACAAAGGCATGGACATATACCACTGATCAAGACTAACATTTGCAGCATACTTGAGGGGCCTGTGGTAGCCTACAACCCAACTTGGCATTTTTGACTTAAGATAGAAGAAACTTGCATTTTGAAACACAACTCTCATTCCTGCAAAGACAAGTCTAAGCAAACTTATTGAACACATTCCAAACATCAAACCTGACCTGAAACACGAGCCAACCATCTTCAATACCTCCCCAAACACAGAAACACTATCCTCTTGCAAAAACAGGGCACCTGCTGCAGATTGAGGCCCACAACTCAATCCACTCGTGCACTTTGGCTAATAACCTTGCAAACACATTCCATACCATCCCTTGAAACTGTTCCAAGCCCTAAACACCAGCTGTAACACTCCTAACCCCATCTGCCATTTTCATTTTTCAGTTTTGCAGGTGAACTTCCATAGCTCGTTTCAGTCAGTTTCAAAGCAAGCTAGAGGTTGGAGAAGCATCCATGGACCTCAAGCAAGCTATACCATTACTCACATTGCATTGAAAGTACCTCCATTGTCATACATGATTCAAGCTGAACAGGTAAGTTTTTGAACTTCTATCTCTCTACCCAAGCATATTTAGGCTTAAGTTTGTGAAGAAAACATGTTCTAATCAAAGCCCTGAAGCCATCCATATAGTTACTTTTCATTTATATTGTGTGTGCTAAGAGTATTTTGAACCTGAACATTGGAAAAAACTTAGGTCAGAAATTGGGGGAAAAGAAATTCTCTCTCATTTCTGAGAGTTAGATCATGTTCTTTATATGTATGAATTCGTGATTTAATGCTCTACATAGTTTATGTTGTAAGTTTTGGCTGAAAATCAAAGAATCAGGAGCTTGTTGTTGAAGCAAAGAGGCGCGCGAATTTTCAAACAAAACTGTCTGGAGGTTGAAGACAACCCTTTTGGGCTGGGCTTGGTTCTTTTTTCTGTTTGCACCACTTTATTTCACATACACCCCCCTGGCCCATTGCATGATATACTTGGCATTTTTGATTTTGATTTTATATTTTTATCCAAACATGAAAAAACATTAAAAATATTTTTCTCATATTTTTTGCATTTTATTTGGTATTTATTTTGTTTCATTTAGTTTCATACATAAATAAACAAAATACCTTTTTTATTCAAAATACAAAAATAATACAAAATACATTTTTATTTTCTGATTTTATTTTATTTTACCTTTTGAAAACATTTTATAAAAAAAATATACTTTTTTTTGTAAATAATAAATATTTTATTTTTGTACATATTTAATATATTTAATATATAATATATATACTTATACATTTATTAGAATATTTAGGATAAAAACATAAAAATAATACATTTTTATTTCTATTAATATTTAACCTCAAAAATACCTTTTTTACAATATACTTCCTTTTTATTTATTTTTTGTATATAATTAATAAATATTGTATATAATAAATAATTAATACCTTTTATTTAGCAAAATTAGGGTTTTTGCCCTAAACATGAAAATATTCCAAAATTAATCCTTTTTATTTTTGTTTATTTATCACATAAAAAACACTTTTACCTACATATAAAAATCATTTTTTGCATCTTGCATATTTGTTGTATTTTTATTTAATTATTGTATATTAAATAACTTGTAAATTCCATTTGGATTGTAATAGCTTATATTTAAATTTCTTGCTAAATATCCCCATTTGAACATTTGTACCCCCCCATCCCATAATTTGTGTTGTAAAAGTTTAGGACTTTTATTTTTTTCGCATTTAAAAGCTTTCTAAATATGCCATGATAGACTTAGGGTTTTGTATGCAAAAATCAAATAACAAATAGCTTGACTAAACAAAAGACAAAAAGCATGAAAATGAACAACACCAATCACACTTGCACCCCTACGGTTACTCCACTTGTTGCCTTCAATAAGGGGCCATATTGCATGTTGAGTGTCTTTGGCAAAACAAAACAATTCAAATGATCATAGTCCCTCGATGACGCTTTCAAAAGTTGCCTAAAAATGATCATAGTCCCTCAAAGGAAAAAATTGCCAAAGACACTTGGCACCATTGCAATCATGGTCTAAACGATGACCCGCGCCCATCCCGTTAACATCCTAACACAAGATTGTCCACCAAATACAATGGTGGAACAAAATTGTTAAAAGGGTTAAAACATAGAAAAAAATCTTTGAGTAAATTTAGGGATAGACAAAACTCTTAGTTACTTGATCAACTTTTAAAAACACTTGCCTACTTTTCAAAACCACACATCACAAAACACTTTCAAAAACACTTTCAAAAACATTGAAAAAACTTTTCAAAATACATACACCTTTGTATACATCTCAACATGGATCATTACAAAGGTTGCCACAACAAATGGCCTCTTTTCAAAACATTTTCAAACCCACACACAAAGCACCATTTCAAACAATTGAAAATCAAGGCAAGTTAATCTAAGCAAGTAACTAAGAGCCCATGGATAACCATGGATAGAAAGGGTGCTAATACATTCCCTTTCTATAATCTACTCCCCGAACCCAAGAAAACATCTCAAAGGTTTTTGCTGTGCTTTTTAACCTTTCCTTAGGATAAAATAAAAAGTCGGTGGCGACTCTTGCTCAACCGAAACATTTGCGGAAAAAAACGCAAAACCCAAGTCAGTTCTTCCACCGTATCACAGAACTGGAGACTCTGCTGGGGATTATTTTAAAAGTGGAGTAACCTTAGGGCTTAGATCACCCTCTTGCATGACTAATTGTTTGATTTGATTGCTTTATATCTTGGCTCTCTTGTTTGGGTTTGCAATCCTACACCCGGATTTGGGGAAACATTCATAGATAGCAATACGTTATGGAAACTGTGCGGGGTATACCGACACGGTTGAAGCAATAGCTATATTAGTGCGACATATTTGTGAGTACCGGTAACCCTTGAGTTCAATCAAGGAGAGTACGGGGCCGCTGAGTGATGTCACTAAGCACTAATGACCTAGAACCTTACTTGACCATCTTGGCCTTTTATTAGGGGTAGTGAGATGACCGGATTTGGTACAGTCTGAAGTTGGTAGATACTCGATACTACACTCATTGAGGGTTGTTTTCTTGGGATAATTTGGTCGCTAGTTAAGTGGCTAAACCAAAACAATGAACATGGAAAACAATCCAATGATATTGAGCTCCTTAGAACCCGGTTACTATTTATAGGACAGGTTTTTAAGCCAACTTCACTCAAGAGGGTACTTACCTATGAAACCCCATGCAAGCCTGAAACTAGGGTTTTTGTGTGATTTGCTTGTACATATGTTTGTGCATGCATCATGAACATCATAAAGCATCATATGCATTCACTAACCATTTCAAGGGTTTAGATCTTCGTCTTTGTTCTTGTTTTGTAGGTCATGGAAATTCTTCGCAGGAAAACTATCCAAGTCAACCTTGTGAGAATCCCTCCTCAACTCAAGGAGCTCACATCCAGAATTCCGGAAAGCTCTCCCTTCAGTGAAAGACATGGTAGACTGCTCATCCTAGTCAACACCAACATTGAAGAGGACATGGTAAAGGTGTTGTTATAGTTCTTTGACCCCCTTCACCACTGTTTCACTTTCCCCGACTATCAATTGGTGCCCACTTTGGAGGAATTTTCTCAACTCCTGAGAATTCCTATTCTTAATCAACTACCCTACAACGGTACGGAAAAAGAACCAAAGCCTGAAGATGTTGCTCAAGCACTACACTTGCAACCATCTGACATCAAGGGGCATTGGGAAACTAGAAGTGGTGTCAAAGGCTTCTTAGCAAAATTCTTGTTTGAGAAGGCACAAGAGTGTTGGAATTCATTGGACCTACAAGCCTTTGAAGAAATTGTGGCACTCCTCATTTATGGGTTGGTCTTGTTCCCAAATCCTGACCAGCTTGTAGATGTCAACGCCGTCAAAATCTTCTTATCCAGGAACCCAATACCAACATTGCTTGGGGACATTCTTCACTCATTTTACACACGAACAATGAGAAAGAGGGGTGTTCTCATGTGCTGTACTCCTCTCCTTGCAAGGTGGCTTATTTCGCACCTTCCACAATTTGTCTTGAAGAATGACCAAGGCTTAAGGTGGTCACAACGGTTGATGACCCTCACTCTGATGTACATTGGTGTTCTCGGTCCAGAGGAAATGTCATCATCGTCGATCATTGTGGAGAGTTCCCTAATGTTCCACTGCTTGGCATTAGAGGAGGCATTACCTACAACCCTTGTCTAGCTTTGAGACAATTTGGATATGCACGGAGGGATGTCCCTCACGACATGTTGATTCCTGACCTAGTTTTTGACTTCGACAACGATGCGCAAGGACTTCGCCAAAGATTCATCAGAGCTTGGAGGATGCCTAACAAGGTAGACAGCAAGACACTGGGGCACAAGAACTCCATCCCTCTTGAGCCTTATCTCAAGTGGGTACGAACCCGAGCCCAGAGTCTGATGATGCCCTATCCTCATGTTCTCCCTGTGATTAAAGAGCCCGTTAAGGAAGGAGAGGTTCCCTACACCATCCTATATCCTGACATGCCTACATCGTGGGAGGAGATGCAGAAGAGTTGGATCCAACTCAAGGAGGAACAGAACACTTTTGAAGCCAGCTTCTACGCCAGTGAGAAGAAGGTTTTGGAGCTTACCCGCCGACTCCATGAGGAAGAGACCCTCAACACCTACATCGCACCAAAGAGGATGTGCAACGTCTTTTTACCTTGAGAAGTTTTTGTAATATTTGGCCCATGGGGCATTTATGTACTGACAAATTTCTTCTTATTAATATGACGTGCGTTCTTTTTGTTTGCAACAATTTTGAATTTTCTAAATCCTTGAATGCATTGCATACATAAGCATATCATTCATCATGCGCATAAGCAGGTCTCCACACCAGGTTTCCTTATCTTTCTGTTGTTTATTTCAGTAAGATGGATCTCGAACAGACGGTCAAGGACTTGCAGTCTCAAAACTCACAGTTTCAACATCTCCTGGTGACCTTGGAAAAGGGTCAGGAGGATCTAAAGGCCCTGCTGGGGAACAAAGAGCAAGTGAAAAAGAAGAAGAAAAGAGTCGGGGTGGCTACCCTAGGAAGAAGGTTTGAGGGTGAAGCCAGAAGAGTGCTTGAATTTCCCCCTACATCTGAAGAGGGAACCAGTAAAGGGAATGCGGCTGCGGTACCTTCCGAATCTGAAGCTGAAGAAGGAGAGGCTGAAGAAGACGAAGATTACTCAGAGAAACAATACCCGCCCACCGATGATAAGTAAAAAAGCTTGGAAGACAGGTTGGCAGCTATGGAGCTGCAGAGAGTTCCCGGCTTACATTTCGAAGATTTGGGATTAGTTGTTGGAATTGTGATCCCCCCGAAGTTCAAAGTGCCAGTTTTTGCAAGGTATGACGGGATGTCCTGCTTGAAAATGCATCTCAGATCATATGTAAGGAAAATCCAACCTTACACTGCAAACAAGAACCTATGGATCCATTTCTTTCAGGATAGCCTTTCAGGGGCTCAACTCGAATGGTTCTATCAGCTGGATGGAGCCAGTATCTGAAACTGGGAGGACTTGGCTACCGCATTTTATAAACAGTATCAGTACAATTCTGACCTCGCTCCCACGCGTACCCAACTCCAGGGTATGTCACTAGGGACGGGCGAAGGATTCAAGGAGTATGCACAAAAGTGGAGAGACCTGGCTGGCAGGGTGCAGCCACCTTTGACTGACTGTGAACTTGTTGACATGTTCCTAGGGACCCTGTCTGGTCCGTTCTTCAATCATCTGATTGGGAATTCCTCTGTCGGGTTTACATATTTGATCTTGACTGGTGAGAGAATAGAAGCTGGTATCAAATCGGGGAAGATATAGAAAGGTGCCTCCGCGAGTACAGAAAAGAAGCCCTTCAAGAAAGAAGCCAGTGTTGTTTATGGTCCCAGAAGACAAATTAAACCGGAGCGTCGCCAAACTGTCAACGCGTTGGTAATTTCAAAGCATGTTGCTGCTCCTCAGCAGTATAACCAACCAAGGGGTGAGAGACCCAAAAGGCAGTACACTCGGCTCAGTCTGACCCTGTCTCAGATATTGCCGCAACTACTGTCAACCAATCTGGTAACTGTCAAAGAAGCTCCAAAGGTAGTGAACACAGCTTCTCCAAAATACAACCCCAACGCCTGCTGCGCTTATCACTCTGACGGCCCGGGGCATACTACGGACGATTGTTGGGCTCTGAGGAATAAGGTTCAAGACCTTATTGATGCTAAGGAAATACAGTTTGAGGCGCCCGAAAGGCCCAATGTTGTGACTTCTCCCATGCCCCAGCATGGAGTGAATGCTGTGGAAGAAGACCGGTATGTAGCCTCCGTGGAAGAGATTGTTACTTTGTTATTGACTATTAAAAGGAACCTGTTGCTAGCCGGTTTATTTCCGGGGTGTGGTAAAGGTTGCCTTCTATGTTCTGTTTCACCTGCTGGTTGTCCCTTGTTGAAGTCAGGTATCCAAAGCCTGATGGATAGCAAAGAAATCTTGTTCGAGAAGATTATCGTTCCTGCTGTCCCTGCTGAAGAAGTTTCTATTGTCACTATTTTTAACAACCCTCCTAAGGCTCTATCAAAGAAGCCTGTCAAAATCATGTCCACTCAGAAGATTTCTCCTATCATCATCATTGTTCCGGGGCCTCTCCCTTATACATCCGACAAAGTTGTCCCATGGTACTATGGGGCAGATGTTTATATGCTTAGAGTAAAACAAGAGTTTGATACCAGTACCGGCGTCAGTAACATCACCGGGCCTGCCAAAGTTACTCGCGGTGGTAGGCTGTTCTCACCAGATATTACGCCACCAGCTATTCAGAAACCTCTTGTCATCACATCTGCAAGTGTGCCTGCTCCCCTTCCTAATCAAGTTCCTGTTCCTACCCCTGCTGCCGAGTCATCTGACGCTCGGGGAAAAGGGATTGATACTGATTTTCCTGCCCTAACGGAGGCACCAAAGACAACCAATGTTGAAGCTTCCCAGCAAGAGATGGAAGAGATCCTCAAGATTATCAAGAAAAGTGATTTCAATGTTGTTGAGCAGTTGGGGCACACCCCCTCTAAAATTTCTATGCTATCACTGTTGTTGTGTTCAGAGGCCCATACCAAGGCCCTGATTTCCTTCCTGAAGACGGCCCATGTGCCACAAGAAACGTTTGCTGATCAATTTACCGATTGTGTGGCCAACTTGACTGCTGATAATGGTTTGGGCTTCTCTGACGCCGATCTGACTGCCAAAGGAAAGAACCATAACGACGCCCTACATGTCTCCATTGAATGCAGGGGCACTACTCTTGCCCATGTGTTGGTAGACACCGGTTATTCATTGGACGTATTACCCAAGAAGGCCTTAGACAGGTTGGATTGTGAGGGTTTGGAGCTCAAGCCTAGTAACATTGTTGTCCGGGCCTTTGACGGTTCGAAAAGGATGGTACATGGGGAAGTTGACATTCCAATCAGGGTTGGTTCTCAAGTTTTTGATTCTACTTTCTACGTGATGGACATCCTACCATCCTATTCCTGTTTGTTGGGTCGTCCATGGATCCACAAGGCTGGAGCTGTGACCTCCACACTACATCAAAAGCTGAAGTACCCGGTCAGAGGGAAAATTGTGACAGTTCAGGGGGAGGAAGAATATATGGTCAGCCACCTCAACTCATTCCGGTACATAGAGATGGATGGGGAATTCATTGAGACCCCCTTTCAACACTTTGAAGAGGTGCCTCAAACACTGGCATCAGCTGAAACTGTGATTGAAGACCCTCCTTTGAAGATGGCTTCCTTAAAGGATGCCCGGGCTGTTATTGAGAAGGGTGAGTGTGCAAACTGGGGCCGACTTCCTGACTTCACTCCAAAGACTGACAAGTTTGGTTTGGGCTTCACTGCAGAAGCTCAGAGGGCTGTTCGTAAGGCAAGGATTGGAAGATCTCCTGTGTTCATCACCAACCCGGGAGTGAATGCTATTGAAGACGACATGGAGGAATCTGAATTCAACAGCTGGATCTACCCAACAACCGACAGTGGACCAAGCAACTAGACTGCCAAAGATTTCACACTTATTACTTTTGTCACTCAGTAATGAACTCTTTTGTTTTCAATTTGTAACAAACAATATGTTGAAACTTTTATGGCTCGGTGTCCTACCCGGGGCACCGTGGCTCCATTTGTGAGGGATTTTGTGTGTCATTTTCATATATCATCAATAAAAACATTGGACGTTTGTTGCATTTCAAAATCTTGCGCTCCTTTTCTTTCTTTATTATATATTGCAAAACAGCTATATTTACACACACTCACCTATACAGGTTCCAATCCACTCTGGATCTCACTGGTAACAACTCTGCTACTGCCATTTATGACTTCGAAAATCCGATCAACTTAGCCGAAGACGAAGGTGAAGATGATTGCGAAGTTCCTGGTGAACTTGCAAAACTACTACTCCAGGAAGAGAGGGCCATTCAGCCACATGAAGAGCCAGTGGAAACGGTAAATCTGGGTACTGAGATAGACAGAAAGGAAGTCAAGATTGGTGCCAATCTAGAGCTCAGTGTGAAACAACGATTGATTCAGTTGCTGCATGATTATGTGGAAATCTTTGCCTGGTCTTACGAAGACATGCCTGGGTTGGATACCGACATTGTGGTTCATCGCCTGCCTACCAAGGAAGATTGCCCTCCGGTAAAACAGAAGGTCCGCCGTATGCGTTCAGAAATGTCCGAGAAAATCAAAGCTGAGGTTATGAAACAATTTGATGCCAGGTTTCTAGCAGTGACTTCTTACCCTCAGTGGATTTCTAATGTGGTTCCAGTGCCGAAGAAGGATGGTAAGGTCCGAATGTGTGTTGATTACAGGGATTTGAACAGGGCGAGCCCTAAGGATGATTTACCTCTGCCTCATATCGACGTTCTGGTTGACAACACTGCTCAGCATAAAGTATTCTCCTTCATGGACGGCTTCTCCGGTTATAATCAGATCAAGATGGCTCCTGAAGACATGGAGAAGACCACTTTTGTCACTCAGTGGGGCACCTTTTGCTACAAGGTCATGCCTTTTGGGTTGAAGAATGTTGGGGCTACCTACCAACGTGCCATGGTTGCTTTATTTCATGACATGATCCATCATGAGATAGAGGTATACGTCGACGATATGATTGCAAGGTCTCAAACCGAGGAGGAACACCTTGACCATCTACGGAAGCTGTTTGACCGTCTGAAGTTATACAAGCTGAGGTTGAACCCAAACAAGTGCACCTTCGGGGTAAGATCTGGAAAATTACTGGGCTTCGTCGTGAGCGACAAAGGCATTCAAGTGGACCCTGCCAAAGTGAAAGCCATACAAGAGATGCCAACTCCCAAGACAGAGAAAGAAGTCAGAGGTTTTCTAGGGCGGTTGAACTACATTGCCCGATTCATCTCGCACCTAACTGCTACCTGTGAACCAATCTTCAAGCTACTGAAGAAAGATCAAGTAGTACGTTGGAATGATGAATGTCAGGCCGCTTTCGAAAGAATCAAAGAGTATCTCCAAGAACCACCCATTCTTATGCCACCGGTTGAAGGGAGACCTCTAATCTTATACTTGACAATACTTGACAACTCAATGGGGTGTGTGTTGGGACAACATGACGAGTCTGGCCGAAAAGAACACGCCATTTATTACCTTAGCAAAAAGTTTACCGACTGTGAGACCCGATACTCACTGCTCGAGAAAACTTGCTGCGCTTTGGTATGGGCTGCTCGCCGGCTGAGACAGTACATGTTGACTCACACTACTCTGTTGATTTCAAAAATGGATCCTATCAAGTACATATTGGAAAAGCCTGCCTTGTTTGGAAGAATAGCAAGATGGCAGATGATCTTGACAGAATATGACATCCAGTACACGACTCAAAAAGCAATCAAGGGAAGTGTATTGGCAGACCATTTGGCACATCAGGCAGTGGACGATTACCAGTCGATGAACTTTGAATTTCCAGACGAGGATATCATGGTAGTAACTGATTGTGAAGTACCTGGACCGGATGAAGGACCTGAGGAAGGATCCCGATGGTCTATGCACTTTGACGGAGCCTCGAATGCTTTGGGTAATGGTATCGGCGCTGTGATCATATCCCCCAAAGGCACTCATACTCCACTCACCACCCGACTATGTTTCAACTGCACCAACAACATGGCGGAGTATGAGGCATGTATCATGGGTCTTCAAGCTGCAATTGACTTAAGGATCAAGTTTCTGAGTGTCTTCAGAGATTCCGCTCTCGTGATCAATCAGGTCAAAGGCGAGTGGGATACGAAACACCCAAATCTTATTCCTTACAAGGAGTATGTTCTGACATTGCTTCCCCACTTCGAGGAGATAACTTTTGAACATTTCCCAAGAGAGGAGAATCAGTTAGCAGACGCATTGGCTACGATGTCTTCTATGTTCAAAGTCAAATGGGACAACGAGGCGCCCCGGATCATTATCTGGAAATTGGACGAACCTGCACATTGCTGCGATCTTGAGACCGAGGAGGTAACTGAAAAGCCTTGGTATCATGAAGTAAAGAGGTACCTTGAAGCTCAAGAATACCCCAAAGGCGCATCTGTTAATGACAAGAAGTTCCTGAGAAGGTTTGCGGCAAAGTTCTTCCTCAGTAATGGCATTCTCTACAAGCGAAACCATGATTCAACCTTACTGCATTGTGTGGATAAGACTGAAGCAGAAAAGATCATGGCAGAGATACATGAAGGTACCTTCGGAACACATTCCAGTGGACATACCATGGCAAAGAAAATCCTTCGGGAAGGATATTTCTGGTCCACAATGGAAGCCGACTGTTATCAGCATTCTCAAACTTGTCATAAATGCCAGATCTATGCTGATAAGGTGCACAATCCTCCGGTTCCTCTGAACGTCTTGACAGCACCTTGGCCCTTTGCAATGTAGGGCATCAATATGATCGGCGAAATCAGACCTACGGCTTCCAACGGGAATCGCTTCATCCTGGTAGCGATTGATTACTTCATAAAATGGGTTGAAGCAGCTTCCTACGCTATGATAACCAAGAACGTCGTGGCACGTTTCATTCGGCACAACCTGATCTGTCGATACGGTGTACCTGAAAGGATCATTACGGATAATGGTACCAATCTAAACAACAAGATGATCACTGAGCTCTGCGAGTAATTCAAGGTACAACACCACAATTCTTCTCCCTATCGGCCGAAGATGAATGGGGCTGTAGAAGCAGCGAATAAGAACATCAAGAAAATTGTGCAGAAGATGACAGTGACCTACAAAGATTGGCACGAAATGTTACCGTTTGCTCTTCATGGGTACCGTACCTCAGCACGGACGTCAACAGGGGCAACTCCCTTTTCCTTGGTCTATGGCATGGAGGCAGTCTTGCCTATTGAAGTCCAGATACCCTCACTCCGGATAATGAAGGATACAGATTTGAGCGAAGATGACTGGATCCAGACTCGGCTTGATCAGTTAAACCTAATTGACGAAAAAAGACTCACTGCTATTTGTCATGGTCAAACGTACCAAAAACGGATGATCAGGGCATTTAACAAGAAGGTCAGACGACAAGAGTATCAAGTCGGAGATCTGGTAATCAAGCGCACCATTCTTCCTCAAAGTGACCCCAGGGGCAAATGGACCCCTACGTACGAAGGGCCATTTGTGGTTAAACATATCTTCTCAGGAGGAGCCATGATTTTAACCACCATGGATGGTGACGACCTTCCTCACCCCGCCAATGCAGACATAGTAAAAAGATACTACGCATGAATTAAAGACCCGCTAGGTTGACACACCTAGGCAAAAATAAGGGCTTCCCGGCGAACCAAAAGGGTTCGGGCAAAATAAGGGATGAAATGAAAAAAATCTGTACACCCGGCAAGTCGAAAACCTGAAAAGGCGGCTTGGGAAAAAATGGGTATCCCGGTGGACTGAAAACCCGAAAGGGCGGTCCAGGCAAAAGTTAGGGATAAAGCATAATACTATGTCTCATTGGGTCACCTTGCATCCAGAATTCGACATCAACTATCAGGCTCAGACGGTGATCAATCAGCTTCATCTTCAACTAAGCAGCAAAGTGATGAGACGCTTGAAGACATAAAGGCGATAGCAGAGTTGGAACCTAGTGGGATTATTTTTCACATAGTTGTTTTGTTTCCTTTTCAAAATTGTATAAACTCTATGTTTGTTCGGCGGCGTTCTCTTACTAGGACGTCAGCCTCCTGTACATAAAACGCCTATTTACAGGCAAATTTCAAAATCAATACAAGTTCAATTTTTCAGACAAATTACTCATCGTATTTCCTTTTTTCTATT
Source organism: Vicia faba (assembly GCA_948472305.1). Lineage (NCBI taxonomy): Eukaryota > Viridiplantae > Streptophyta > Magnoliopsida > Fabales > Fabaceae > Vicia > Vicia faba. The sequence continues at coordinate 1,683,876,491 of OX451737.1, read as the reverse complement.
TTTGTTTTGCAAAGAACGTCCAATGTTCATTTTTGATATATGCATTTGACATTGATTGCTGATCATGAATATTTACATACGAAACAAAGGACTAACTACAGGTGACATTAGAAGCGGGGGCAATAAAGAATTGTCTAAGCGATTTAGTTGCTTTGTCCACCAAGGTACCAAAGTAGGTTCGGTTGAAGAACGTAACCAAGTTACCTCAACTCCCCACAGAGTAAGACCAGATTTCAGCAATACTCTCCCCAGGCAGAGTTGGTCTCCCATCAGCCCTAAAAAGGCACAATATCTCCAGCAAATCAGCAATACTCTCCTCAAGCAAAGTTTATCCTACTGTCAGCCTTAAGGAAGTTGGGTATCCCCAGAAGATCTCGACATTCCCCAGCGGATTATAGACATTCCTCAGCAAGCATCCCCGGCAGTCTTAGTATAAGATTGTTCCCCGGCGGAATACCAGGCATCCAGTGGAGCCACTCCCCAGTACAATCCGAAGTTTCCCCAGGAGAGTGGAATCCATATCCCCAGCAGGTCTTGAGGCTTATCCCCAGTAGATTCTGGAAGCTTATCCCCTGCAGAGGGCGAACGCATCTCCCCGGTTTTATTCAAAGGTTATTTCCCATCAGGGCTTATAACTGGGTTATCCTCATCTAATTACCACGGAAAGATCGTCCTCGGCGAAGTACTTCCTATCCCCAGCAGAGTTCATCAAATTCCCCAACATAACTTATCAGTGGAATCCCCAGCAGAGCTCTCATTAAAACCTCAGCGAAGTATCTCTTCCTACAGAGTAATTCCCCGCAGAGTAATCTCTCCAACAAGTTTATTCCCCAACGAAGTCATCTTCTCCTACCGTTTTATTCTTGCAACCATCATCCCCAGCGTAAACTAAGAACTCCACTCTTCAAACATCAGCCCAGGATTCAATAAGTTCCCGGCACTCGTCAAGGATTTATTTTCCTAGACGAAAATACATTCATAGACATTTCACATTTCATACATCCTACTTACATACATGATAAAGTGCATACAACACTATCTCATTTTGAGCATCATGACATCATCCATTTCATACATCATGACATTGCATACAACTAATGTTTTGCCTTTTCAGGAAAAGGTCAATCAAAGGATATTACCATCAACTTTTGAAGTTCCAGATTCGATACCTGTATCCAGCCAGGGCATATCTGTAGACGACAAATTCCAGATTCGATTCCTGTATCCAGCCAGGGCATATCTGTGAGTGATTGATTGTAGATTCGATACCTGTATCCAGCCAGGGCATATCTGCATTAAGAATTTCCAGATTCGATACCTGTATCCAGCCAGGGCATATCTGTAGACGACCAATTCCAGATTCGATTCCTGTATCTAGCCAGGGCATATCTGTGAGCGTTTGATTATGGATTCGACTCCTATATCTAGCCAGGGCATATCTGCATGAAGAGACTGAAGATCAACACCTATAGCAAGCCAGGAAACCATCTTCCTTTCTCAAAATACGCAAGTTCTCGCTAAGGAATCTCTTACGCGATCAACACTTCCAAATGGCATCTATAAGCCCATTCCCGACAAGGTTCTGTCACACCTCCAGATGGCATCTATAAGCCCATCCTCCTATCCTCCATCCCTCCAAATGGCATCTATAAGCCCATTCCCGCCATCACACTACTGATACTCCACTATGTGAGTGCAAATTTCTAGGCACTCTAGTGTCCAATCTCCTTTTACCCTCGAGTCGCGAAAGGCAAACTTGCCAATCTAACTCTTCAGGTGCAAGAAGATTGAACAGGGGCAACTGTTGTACCCCAAAATTTGCCCTCCCATTTCCTCAATATTTTCTCACCACAAGACCCTTGAAGCTCAAGATCCAGTTAGGTTTAGCACTGCTCAAGACTTCTCCTTGCATTGTTGACCCAAATTAGGGTTTGAGTTTGCACAAAGATGTTTTGACCTAAAATGCCCAAGATGACTTTCCTGCTTCATGTTGGACTCACAAGTTTATCCATACCAAGTTTCAAGCCTTGATTCCAATCTTTGCCCAGTCAATTGGACAGTTGACCTAGAAATCAGCTGTATTGGGGAAAAAGTCAATTGTAGTCAATTGACAGTCAAACCTCATGATTTTTGACCCAAATCAACATTATGAACTCATATGAACCATTTGGTCAAGTTTGGATCACAATTCCACAAGAAATTTGATCAGATCACCAAAAGGGCAAAATGGTCATTTTTAGGGTTTTGACTGCACAAAGGCAATTTTTGACTGTTTGACCTAGCCAATGGCAAACCAAGCTCACATATGGACTCAAGGACTCAATGACATGGTCTTGACACATTCAACAAGTTCAAAAGATCCCAAATGCACAAGATTGACAGATGAATTTTCCAGTCAATTGAGCAAAATTTGACTGTATACTGAAAAGTCAAACTTTGACTTTTTGGTCAAAATCAAGTGTCAAGATTCATTTTTCATCAAGTCATGTCAAATTGTGAAACTTGTTCATCAAGAAATCAAAAATCACAAATTAGGGTTTGAAATGAAGAAATTTCATAACTTAGAATTTTTCTAAGTTATGAAATTCCCTTATTTTTTCCTAACTTTGTCCCATTTTTTCATCAAGATACATTTGGATTCAAACAAAACTCAAAACATGAAAGTTATAGTCCATTGCAAAATCTACAACTTTGATTCACAAAGTTTCCTCAAAAGAAACTTGTAGCTCAAGTTATGATTTTTGGAATAGGGGTGCAAAACATTCTTAACTTAGAAATTTTTTGACCTATTCTAGGCAGGATTTTTGCCTAACTTCATGGCCACTTTTCACATGCTTCCACTTGGAATTTTAACTTTCATTACGAATATGGATTGTAGTACACATTCCAAGCTTTCCAAATTGTCCAAGAACTTCTCAAACACCCTTGTGGTTAGGGAGAATCGAATTTGGCAATATGGGCAAAAGTCACTTTGATTCATGGTCAAATACATGTTCATAACTTTGCATTTTTGAAATCAACATGGTTCAAGCTAGTTACAGGCCTCTAATCTCATTTACACTCAATAATTAAATGCCAATCCATTGTGTTCTAGCATTATTTTGCTCATTTGGTCATTACATGAAGAATTAAGCCATAAATAGAAAAAGCAAGTTATCCATTCTTGTAAAGCACAACTTTATGTCAAACACAAATCCAAGAAGTACAAAGAAAATCTCTGAGGCACAAAGGCATGGACATATCCCACTGATCAAGACTAACATTTGTAGCATACTTGAGGGGCCTGTGGTAGCCTACAACCTTCTAACATGAATCCCTTCTAGAACCAAAATCTCTTCTAGAATGAAGAAGGGATTCATGCTAGAAGGGATTATGGTTCTAGAAGAGATTCATGTCATAGAAGGGATTCTTGTTAGAAGGGGTTCTCCTTAGACGGGATTCATGTTAGAAGGGATTCTGATTCTAGAAGGGATTCATGTTAGAAGGGGTTCTCCTTAGAAGGGATTCATGTTCTAGAAGGGGTTCTCATTAGAAGGGATTCTCCTTAGAAGGGATTCATGTTAGAAGGGATTCATGTTAGAAGGGATTCTGGTTCTAGAAGGGATTCTGGCTCTAGAAGGGATTCATGTTAGAAGGGATTCATGTTCTAGAAGGGATTTTAGAAGGAGTTCTCATGAATCCCTTCTAACATGAATCCCTTCTAACATGAATCCCTTCTAGAGCCAGAATTCCTTCTAAGGTGAATCCCTTCTAGCATGAATCCCTTCTAGAACCAGAATCCCTTCTAACATGAATCCCTTCTAACATGAATCCCTTCTAAGGAGAATCCCTTCTAATGAGAACCCCTTCTATAACATGAATCCCTTCTAACATGAATCCCTTTTAACATGAATCCCTTCTAGAGCCAGAATCCCTTCTAAGGAGAATCCCTTCTAGCATGAATCCCTTCTAGAACCAGAATCCCTTTTAACATGAATCCCTTTTAAGGAGAATCCCTTCTAATGAGAACCTCTTCTAGAACATGAATCCCTTCTAACATGAATCTCTTCTAGAATCAGAATCCCTTCTAACATGAATCCCGTCTAAGGAGAACCCCTTCTAACAAGAATCCCTTCTATGACATGAATCTCTTCTAGAACCAGAATCCCTTCTAACATGAATCCCTTCTAATGAGAACCCCTTCTAGAACATGAATCCCTTCTAGAACCAGAATCCCTTCAAACATGAATCCCTTCTAGAACCAGAATCCCTTCTAACATGAATCCCTTCTAGAACCAGAATCCCTTCTAAGGAGTTCCAAGTTATACTTATAATATAAAAGATTATATTTAGTAATATTTCTAAACATACCTCTCTTTGATAGGGCCACAAAGTTTATAGCAATCAGGAAATCCCTGCAGTCTTGCATTCTCTCAGATACTGAGAACTATGTCTTGTTCAGGGTGGAGAATGACCTAAAAATGAATAACTTGGAATTGAGAAAATGCTCGATTTCATAAATAACTAGTTACCAAATATAATGTACACAACTTTAAGTAATTACATGGTTGTGAGGTTCCGCCCTTGTCACAACTGTATGGAGAATGTTGTTAACCTTTTGAAACTTTCTGGTGGATTTTTGGGCCGTTATGCCATAGGGCTTCTTGTGGCCATGAAGACGGAAATGGTAAACATGGGAATGCGACTAGAAGACGGAGTCCGGACAGGACGTCTAACCAAAGAAGTTGGATCTTCGAGTGGAACCAAAAATTATGGAAGTGGGTTCCCAAAGAAGAAAGAACATGACGCCAAACCCTTCACGCGAAATTTGGAAGGAGGAAAGGCGTCTTTGGGGGGGAAATTATTATTATGTTTTCCTACGAGCATACGAAAAAATTAAATAAATTTATTTAATTTACCTATGTATACTATCATTATTTTTGAGAAACTAAGTTAGGATATGACTTACACCTAGATTACAGTGTCGATATGCCAATTGTTCAGAATGTCTTACAAGAGAAGCTTCACTCCCTCCAATGGATTTAGAAAAGAACCATTGAGTGCCAAGTTATACTTATAATATAAAAGATTACATTTAGTAATATTTCTAAACATACCTCTCTTTGATAGGGCCATAAAGTTTATAGCAATCAGGAAATCCCTGCAGTCTTGCATTCTCTCGGATACTGAGAACTATGTCTTGTTCAGGGTGGAGAATGACCTAAAAATGAATAACTTGGAATTGAGAAAATGCTCGATTTAATAAATAACTAGTTACCAAATATAATGTACACAACTTTAAGTAATTACCTGGTTGTGAGGTTCCGCCCTTGTCACAACTGTATGGAGAATGTTATTAACCTTTTGAAATTTTCTGGTGGATTTTTGGGCCGTTATGCCATAGGGCTTCTTGTGGCCATGAAGACGGAAATGGTAAACATGGGAATGCGACTAGAAGACGGAGTCCGGACAGGACGTCTAACCAAATATACTATCATTATTTTTGAGAAACTAAGTTAGGATATGACTTACACCTAGATTACAGTGTCGATATGCCAATTGTTCAGAATGTCTTACAAGAGAAGCTTCACTCCCTCCATATATACCACCAAAATGTTAGATTTGAAAGAAGAAAATGTCTAAAATGAATTTCATTTTTAATTCTAATTCAAAATTAATTACTCTCATTGTCTTGTAACAAACAGTTATATTCACTTTCAATTTTCAAATTTTAATATATATTTATATATATGGGGGGGAAAACCATGCGTTTTAACTGAAAAACCATGTGTTTTAACTGAAAAACCATGCGTTTTAACATAAAAAGTCATTAATTCATCTTCAGTGCTAACTTTTCCTTTTTGTCTTGCAAAACATCTATCTAACAATTAGTAGCAACCACTGAGACACCTTAACAAAAATGGTCGTGTTAAGAAATTGTGAATACAGTTGTGACAAGGGAGGAACCTCACAACCAGGTAATTACTTAGCTAAAGTTGAAAGAGCAAGAGAATTTGGGTACTTGAATGGGAGAGTAATTTGTATCTGAGGCCAAGAGCCACGAGAACAACCACTGCATTCCCAACTTGCATATACCTGGATTTAGAAAAGAACCATTGAGTGCCAAGTTATACTTATAATATAAAAGATTACATTTAGTAATATTTCTAAACATACCTCTCTTTGATAGGGCCACAAAGTTTATAGCAATCAGGAAATCCCTGCAGTCTTGCATTCTCTCGGATACTGAGAACTATGTCTTGTTCAGGGTGGAGAATGACCTAAAAATGAATAACTTGGAATTGAGAAAATGCTCGATTTCATAAATAACTAGTTACCAAATATAATGTACACAACTTTAAGTAATTACCTGGTTATGAGGTTCCGCCCTTGTCACAACTGTATGGAGAATGTTGTTAACCTTTTGAAACTTTCTGGTGGGTTTTTGGGCCATTATGCCATAGGGCTTCTTGTGGCCATGAAGACGGAAATGGTAAACATGGGAATGCGACTAGAAGACGGAGTCCGGACAGGACGTCTAACCAAATATACTATCATTATTTTTGAGAAACTAAGTTAGGATATGACTTACACCTAGATTAAAGTGTCGATATGCCAATTGTTCAGAATGTCTTACAAGAGAAGCTTCACTCCCTCCATATATACCACCAAAATGTTAGATTTGAAAGAAGAAAATGTCTAAAATGAATTTGTTTTTTAATTCTAATTCAAAATTAATTACTCTCATTGTCTTATAACAAACAGTTATATTCACTTTCAATTTTCAAATTTTAATATATATTTATATATATGGGGGGGAAATTATTATTATGTTTTCCTACGAGCATACGAAAAAGTAAATAAATTTATTTAATTTACCAGCTTGAAGGGATAAACCATGCGTTTTAACTGAAAAACCATGCGTTTTAACTGAAAAACCATGCGTTTTAACATAAAAAGTCATTAATTCATCTTCAGTGCTAACTTTTCCTTTTTGTCTTGCAAAACATCTATCTAACAATTAGTAGCAACCACTGAGACACCTTAACAAAAATGGTCGTGTTAAGAAATTGTGAATACAGTTGTGACAAGGGCGGAACCTCACAACCAGGTAATTACTTAGCTAAAGTTGAAAGAGCAAGAGAATTTGGGTACTTGAATGGGAGAGTAATTTGTATCTGAGGCCAAGAGCCACGAGAACAACCACTGCATTCCCAACTTGTATATACCTGGATTTAGAAAAGAACCATTGAGTGCCAAGTTATACTTATAATATAAAAGATTACATTTAGTAATATTTCTAAACATACCTCTCTTTGATAGGGCCACAAAGTTTATAGCAATCAGGAAATCCCTGCAGTCTTGCATTCTCTCAGATACTGAGAACTATGTCTTGTTCAGGGTGGAGAATGACCTAAAAATGAATAACTTGGAATTGAGAAAATGCTTGATTTCATAAATAACTAGTTACCAAATATAATGTACACAACTTTAAGTAATTACCTGGTTGTGAGGTTCCGCCCTTGTCACAACTGTATGGAGAATGTTGTTAACCTTTTGAAACTTTCTGGTGGGTTTTTGGGCCGTTATGCCATAGGGCTTCTTGTGGCCATGAAGACGGAAATGGTAAACATGGGAATGCGACTAGAAGACGGAGTCCGGACAGGACGTCTAACCAAAGAAGTTGGATCTTCGAGTGGAACCAAAAAGTATGGAAGTGGGTTCCCCAAGAAGAAAGAACATGACGCCAAACCCTTCATGCGAAATTTGGAAGGAGGAAAGGCGTCCTTGGGGGGGAAATTATTATTATGTTTTCCTACGAGCATACGAAAAAATTAAATAAATTTATTTAATTTACCTATGTATACTATCATTATTTTTGAGAAACTAAGTTAGGATATGACTTACACCTAGATTACAGTGTCGATATGCCAATTGTTCAGAATGTCTTACAAGAGAAGCTTCACTCCCTCCAATGGATTTAGAAAAGAACCATTGAGTGCCAAGTTATACTTATAATATAAAAGATTACATTTAGTAATATTTCTAAACATACCTCTCTTTGATAGGGCCACAAAGTTTATAGCAATCAGGAAATCCCTGCAGTCTTGCATTCTCTCGGATACTGAGAACTATGTCTTGTTCAGGGTGGAGAATGACCTAAAAATGAATAACTTGGAATTGAGAAAATGCTCGATTTCATAAATAACTAGTTACCAAATATAATGTACACAACTTTAAGTAATTACCTGGTTGTGAGGTTCTGCCCTTGTCACAACTGTATGGAGAATGTTGTTAACCTTTTGAAACTTTCTGGTGGATTTTTGGGCCGTTATGCCATAGGGCTTCTTGTGGCCATGAAGACGGAAATGGTAAACATGGGAATGCGACTAGAAGACGGAGTCCGGACAGGACGTCTAACCAAATATACTATCATTATTTTTGAGAAACTAAGTTAGGATATGACTTACACCTAGATTACAGTGTCGATATGCCAATTGTTCAGAATGTCTTACAAGAGAAGCTTCACTCCCTCCATATATACCACCAAAATGTTAGATTTGAAAGAAGAAAATGTCTAAAATGAATTTCATTTTTAATTCTAATTCAAAATTAATTACTCTCATTGTCTTGTAACAAACAGTTATATTCACTTTCAATTTTCAAATTTTAATATATATTTATATATATGGGGGGGAAATTATTATTATGTTTTCCTACGAGCATACGAAAAATTAAATAAATTTATTTAATTTACCAGCTTGAAGGGATAAACCATGCGTTTTAACTGAAAAACCATGCGTTTTAACTGAAAAACCATGTGTTTTAACATAAAAAGTCATTAATTCATCTTCAGTGCTAACTTTTCCTTTTTTTTCTTGCAAAACATCTATCTAACAATTAGTAGCAACCACTGAGACACCTTAACAAAAATGGTCGTGTTAAGAAATTGTGAATACATTTGTGACAAGGGAGGAACCTCACAACCAGGTAATTACTTAGCTAAAGTTGAAAGAGCAAGAGAATTTGGGTACTTGAATGGGAGAGTAATTTGTATCTGAGGCCAAGAGCCACGAGAACAACCACTGCATTCCCAACTTGCATATACCTGGATTTAGAAAAGAACCATTGAGTGCCAAGTTATACTTATAATATAAAAGATTACATTTAGTAATATTTCTAAACATACCTCTCTTTGATAGGGCCACAAAGTTTATAGCAATCAGGAAATCCCTGCAGTCTTGCATTCTCTCAGATACTGAGAACTATGTCTTGTTCAGGGTGGAGAATGACCTAAAAATGAATAACTTGGAATTGAGAAAATGCTCGATTTCATAAATAACTAGTTACCAAATATAATGTACACAACTTTAAGTAATTACCTAGTTGTGAGGTTCCGCCCTTGTCACAACTGTATGGAGAATGTTGTTAACCTTTTGAAACTTTCTGGTGGGTTTTTGGGCCGTTATGCCATAGGGCTTCTTGTGGCCATAAAGACGGAAATGGTAAACATGGGAATGCGACTAGAAGACGGAGTCCGGACAGGACGTCTATCCAAATATACTATCATTATTTTTGAGAAACTAAGTTAGGATATGACTTACACCTAGATTACAGTGTCGATATGCCAATTGTTCAGAATGTCTTACAAGAGAAGCTTCACTCCCTCCATATATACCACCAATATGTTAGATTTGAAAGAAGAAAATGTCTAAAATGAATTTCATTTTTAATTCTAATTCAAAATTAATTACTCTCATTGTCTTGTAACAAACAGTTATATTCACTTTCAATTTTCAAATTTTAATATATATTTATATATATGGGGGGAAATTATTATTATGTTTTCCTACGAGCATACGAAAAAGTAAATAAATTTATTTAATTTACCAGCTTGAAGGGATAAACCATGCGTTTTAACTGAAAAACCATGCGTTTTAACTGAAAAACCATGCGTTTTAACATAAAAAGTCATTAATTCATCTTCAGTGCTAACTTTTCCTTTTTTTCTTGCAAAACATCTATCTAACAATTAGTAGCAACCACTGAGACACCATAACAAAAATGGTCGTGTTAAGAAATTGTGAATACAGTTGTGACAAGGGCGGAACCTCACAACTAGGTAATTACTTAGCTAAAGTTGAAAGAGCAAGAGAATTTGGGTACTTGAATGGGAGAGTAATTTGTATCTGAGGCCAAGAGCCACGAGAACAACCACTGCATTCCCAACTTGCATATACCTGGATTTAGAAAAGAACCATTGAGTGCCAAGTTATACTTATAATATAAAAGATTACATTTAGTAATATTTCTAAACATACCTCTCTTTGATAGGGCCACAAAGTTTATAGCAATCAGGAAATCCCTGCAGTCTTGCATTCTCTCAGATACTATGAACTATGTCTTGTTCAGGGTGGAGAATGACCTAAAAATGAATAACTTGGAATTGAGAAAATGCTCGATTTCATAAATAACTAGTTACCAAATATAATGTACACAACTTTAAGTCATTACCTGGTTGTGAGGTTCCGCCCTTGTCACAACTGTATGGAGAATGTTGTTAACCTTTTGAAACTTTCTGGTGGGTTTTTGGGCCGTTATGCCATAGGGCTTCTTGTGGCCATGAAGACGGAAATGGTAAACATGGGAATGCGACTAGAAGACGGAGTCCGGACAGGACGTCTAACCAAATATACTATCATTATTTTTGAGAAACTAAGTTAGGATATGACTTACACCTACAGTGTCGATATGCCAATTGTTCATAATGTCTTACAAGAGAAGTTTCACTCCCTCCATATATACCACCAAAATGTTAGATTTGAAAGAAGAAAATGTCTAAAATGAATTTCATTTTTAATTCTAATTCAAAATTAATTACTCTCATTGTCTTGTAACAAACAGTTATATTCACTTTCAATTTTCAAATTTTAATATATATTTATATATATGGGGGGAAATTATTATTATGTTTTCCTACGAGCATACGAAAAAGTAAATAAATTTATTTAATTTAGCAGCATGAAGGGATAAACCATGCGTTTTAACTGAAAAACCATGCGTTTTAACTAAAAAACCATGCGTTTTAACTGAAAAACCATGCGTTTTAACTGAAAAACCATGCGTTTTAACATAAAAAGTCATTAATTCATCTTCAGTGCTAACTTTTCCTTTTTTTCTTGCAAAACATCTATCTAACAATTAGTAGCAACCACTGAGACACCTTAACAAAAATGGTCGTGTTAAGAAATTGTTAATACAGTTGTGACAAGGGCGGAACCTCACAACCAGGTAATTACTTAGCTAAAGTTGAAAGAGCAAGAGAATTTGGGTACTTGAATGGGAGAGTAATTTGTATCTGAGGCCAAGAGCCACGAGAACAACCACTGCATTCCCAACTTGCATATACCTGGATTTAGAAAAGAACCATTGAGTGCCAAGTTATACTTATAATATAAAAGATTACATTTAGTAATATTTCTAAACATACCTCTCTTTGATAGGGCCACAAAGTTTATAGCAATCAGGAAATCCCTGCAGTCTTGCATTCTCTCAGATACTGAGAACTATGTCTTGTTCAGGGTGGAGAATGACCTAAAAATGAATAACTTGGAATTGAGAAAATGCTCGATTTCATAAATAACTAGTTACCAAATATAATGTACACAACTTTAAGTAATTACCTAGTTGTGAGGTTCCGCCCTTGTCACAACTGTATGGAGAATGTTGTTAACCTTTTGAAACTTTCTGGTGGGTTTTTGGGCCGTTATGCCATAGGGCTTCTTGTGGCCATAAAGACGGAAATGGTAAACATGGGAATGCGACTAGAAGACGGAGTCCGGACAGGACGTCTATCCAAATATACTATCATTATTTTTGAGAAACTAAGTTAGGATATGACTTACACCTAGATTTCAGTGTCGATATGCCAATTGTTCAGAATGTCTTACAAGAGAAGCTTCACTCCCTCCATATATACCACCAATATGTTAGATTTGAAAGAAGAAAATGTCTAAAATGAATTTCATTTTTAATTCTAATTAAAAATTAATTACTCTCATTGTCTTGTAACAAACAGTTATATTCACTTTCAATTTTCAAATTTTAATATATATTTATATATATGGGGGGAAATTATTATTATGTTTTCCTACGAGCATACGAAAAAGTAAATAAATTTATTTAATTTACCAGCTTGAAGGGATAAACCATGCGTTTTAACTGAAAAACCATGCGTTTTAACTGAAAAACCATGCGTTTTAACATAAAAAGTCATTAATTCATCTTCAGTGCTAACTTTTCCTTTTTTTCTTGCAAAACATCTATCTAACAATTAGTAGCAACCACTGAGACACCATAACAAAAATGGTCGTGTTAAGAAATTGTGAATACAGTTGTGACAAGGGCGGAACCTCACAACTAGGTAATTACTTAGCTAAAGTTGAAAGAGCAAGAGAATTTGGGTACTTGAATGGGAGAGTAATTTGTATCTGAGGCCAAGAGCCACGAGAACAACCACTGCATTCCCAACTTGCATATACCTGGATTTAGAAAAGAACCATTGAGTGCCAAGTTATACTTATAATATAAAAGATTACATTTATTAATATTTCTAAACATACCTCTCTTTGATAGGGCCACAAAGTTTATAGCAATCAGGAAATCCCTACAGTCTTGCATTCTCTCAGATACTATGAACTATGTCTTGTTCAGGGTGGAGAATGACCTAAAAATGAATAACTTGGAATTGAGAAAATGCTCGATTTCATAAGTAACTAGTTACCAAATATAATGTACACAACTTTAAGTAATTACCTGGTTGTGAGGTTCCGCCCTTGTCACAACTGTATGGAGAATGTTGTTAACCTTTTGAAACTTTCTGGTGGGTTTTTGGGCCGTTATGCCATAGGGCTTCTTGTGGCCATGAAGACGGAAATGCTAAACATGGGAATGCGACTAGAAGACGGAGTCCGGACAGGACGTCTAACCAAATATACTATCATTATTTTTGAGAAACTAAGTTAGGATATGACTTACACCTATATTACAGTGTCGATATGCCAATTGTTCAGAATGTCTTACAAGAGAAGATTCACTCCCTCCATATATACCACCAATATGTTAGATTTGAAAGAAGAAAATGTCTAAAATGAATTTCATTTTTAATTCTAATTCAAAATTAATTACTCTCATTGTCTTGTAACAAACAGTTATATTCACTTTCAATTTTCAAATTTTAATATATATTTATATATATGGGGGGAAATTATTATTATGTTTTCCTACGAGCATACGAAAAAGTAAATAAATTTATTTAATTTACCAGCATGAAGGGATAAACCATGCGTTTTAACTGAAAAACTATGCGTTTTAACTGAAAAACCATGCGTTTTAACTGAAAAACCATGCGTTTTAACTGAAAAACCATGCGTTTTAACATAAAAAGTCATTAATTCATCTTCAGTGCTAACTTTTCCTTTTTTTCTTGCAAAACATCTATCTAACAATTAGTAGCAACCACTGAGACACCTTAACAAAAATGGTCGTGTTAAGAAATTGTTAATACAGTTGTGACAAGGGCGGAACCTCACAACCAGGTAATTACTTAGCTAAAGTTGAAAGAGCAAGAGAATTTGGGTACTTGAATGGGAGAGTAATTTGTATCTGAGGCCAAGAGCCACGAGAACAACCACTGCATTCCCAACTTGCATATACCTGGATTTAGAAAAGAACCATTGAGTGCCAAGTTATACTTATAATATAAAAGATTACATTTAGTAATATTTCTAAACATACCTCTCTTTGATAGGGCCACAAAGTTTATAGCAATCAGGAAATCCCTGCAGTCTTGCATTCTCTCAGATACTGAGAACTATGTCTTGTTCAGGGTGGAGAATGACCTAAAAATGAATAACTTGGAATTGAGAAAATGCTCGATTTCATAAGTAACTAGTTACCAAATATAATGTACACAACTTTAAGTAATTACCTGGTTGTGAGGTTCCGCCCTTGTCACAACTGTATGGAGAATGTTGTTAACCTTTTGAAACTTTCTGGTGGGTTTTTGGGCCGTTATGCCATAGGGTTTCTTGTGGCCATGAAGACGGAAATGGTAAACATGGGAATGCGACTAGAAGACGGAGTCTGGACAGGACGTCTAACCAAAGAAGTTGGATCTTCGAGTGGAACCAAAAAGTATGGAAGTGGGTTCCCCAAGAAGAAAGAACATGACGCCAAACCCTTCACGTGAAATTTAGAAGGAGGAAAGGCGTCCTTGGGGGGAAATTATTATTATGTTTTCCTACGAGCATACGAAAAAATTAAATAAATTTATTTAATTTACCTATGTATACTATCATTAATTTTGAGAAACTAAGTTAGGATATGACTTACACCTAGATTACAGTGTCGATATGCCAATTGTTCAGAATGTCTTACAAGAGAAGCTTCACTCCCTCCAATGGATTTAGAAAAGAACCATTGAGTGCCAAGTTATACTTATAATATAAAAGATTACATTTAGTAATATTTCTAAACATAACTCTCTTTGATAGGGCCACAAAGTTTATAGCAATCAGGAAATCCCTGCAGTCTTGCATTCTCTCAGATACTGAGAACTATGTCTTGTTCAGGGTGGAGAATGACCTAAAAATGAATAACTTGGAATTGAGAAAATGCTCGATTTCATAAATAACTAGTTACCAAATATAATGTACACAACTTTAAGTAATTACCTGGTTGTGAGATTCCGCCCTTGTCACAACTGTATGGAGAATGTTGTTAACCTTTTGAAACTTTCTGGTGGGTTTTTGGGCCGTTATGCCATAGGGCTTCTTGTGGCCATGAAGACGGAAATGGTAAACATGGGAATGCGACTAGAAGACGGAGTCCGGACAGGACGTCTAACCAAAGAAGTTGGATCTTCGAGTGGAACCAAAAAGTATGGAAGTGGGTTCCCCAAGAAGAAAGAACATGACGCGAAACCCTTCACGCGAAATTTAGAAGGAGGAAACGCGTCCTTGGGGGGGAAATTATTATTATGTTTTCCTACGAGCATACGAAAAAATTAAATAAATTTATTTAATTTACCTATGTATACTATCATTATTTTTTAGAAACTAAGTTAGGATATGACTTACACCTAGATTACAGTGTCGATATGCCAATTGTTCAGAATGTCTTACAAGAGAAGCTTCACTCCCTCCATATATACCACCAAAATGTTAGATTTGAAAGAAGAAAATGTCTAAAATAAATTTCATTTTTAATTCTAATTCAAAATTAATTACTCTCATTGTCTTGTAACAAACAGTTATATTCACTTTCAATTTTCAAATTTTAATATATATTTATATATATGGGGGGGAAAACCATGCGTTTTAACTGAAAAACCATGCGTTTTAACATAAAAAGTCATTAATTCATCTTCAGTGCTAACTTTTCCTTTTTTTCTTGCAAAACATTTATCTAACAATTAGTAGCAACCACTGAGACACCTTAACAAAAATGGTCGTGTTAAGAAATTGTGAATACAGTTGTGACAAGGGCGGAACCTCACAACCAGGTAATTACTTAGCTAAAGTTGAAAGAGCAAGAGAATTTGGGTACTTGAATGGGAGAGTAATTTGTATCTGAGGCCAAGAGCCACGAGAACAACCACTGCATTCCCAACTTGCATATACCTGGATTTAGAAAAGAACCATTGAGTGCCAAGTTATACTTATAATATAAAAGATTACATTTAGTAATATTTCTAAACATACCTCTCTTTGATAGGGCCACAAAGTTTATAGCAATCAGGAAATCCCTGCAGTCTTGCATTCTCTCGGATACTGAGAACTATGTCTTGTTCAGGGTGGAGAATGACCTAAAAATGAATAACTTGGAATTGAGAAAATGCTCGATTTCATAAATAACTAGTTACCAAATATAATGTACACAACTTTAAGTAATTACCTGGTTGTGAGGTTCCGCCCTTGTCACAACTGTATGGAGAATATTGTTAACCTTTTGAAACTTTCTGGTGGGTTTTTGGGCCGTTATGCCATAGGGCTTCTTGTGGCCATGAGGACGGAAATGGTAAACATGGGAATGCGACTAGAACACGGAGTCCGGACAGGACGTCTAACCAAAGAAGTTGGATCTTCGAGTGGAACCAAAAAGTATGGAAGTGGGTTCCCCGAGAAGAAAGAACATGACGCCAAACCCTTCACGCGAAATTTGGAAGGAGGAAAGGCGTCCTTGGGGGGGGGGGGAAATTATTATTATGTTTTCCTATGAGCATACAAGAAAATTAAATAAATTTATTTAATTTACCTATGTATAGTATCATTATTTTTGAGAAACTAAGTTAGGATATGACTTACACCTAGATTACAGTGTCGATATGCCAATTGTTCAGAATGTCTTACAAGAGAAGCTTCACTCCCTCCATATATACCACCAAAATGTTAGATTTGAAAGAAGAAAATGTCTAAAATGAATTTCATTTTTAATTTTAATTCAAAATTAATTACTCTCATTGTCTTGTAACAAACAGTTATATTCACTTTCAATTTTCAAATTTTAATATATGTTTTCCTACGAGCATACAAAAAATTAAATAAATTTATTTAATTTACCAGCTTGAAGGGATAAACCATGCGTTTTAACTTAAAAACCATGCGTTTTAACTGAAGAACCATGCGTTTTAACAGAGAAAGTCATTAATTCATCTTCAGTGCTAACTTTTCCTTTTTTTCTTGCAAAACATCTATCTAACAATTAGTAGCAACCATTGAGACACCTTAACAAAAATGGTCGTGTTAAGAAATTGTGAATACAGTTGTGACAAGGGCGGAACCTCACAACCAGGTAATTACTTAGCTAAAGTTGAAAGAGGAAGAGAATTTGGGTACTTGAATGGGAGAGTAATTTGTATCTGAGGCCAAGAGCCACGAGAACAACCACTGCATTCCCAACTTGCATATACCTGGATTTAGAAAAGAACCATTGAGTGCCAAGTTATACTTATAATATAAAAGATTACATTTAGTAATATTTCTAAACATACCTCTCTTTGATAGGGCCACAAAGTTTATAGCAATCAGGAAATCCCTGCAGTCTTGCATTCTCTCGGATACTGAGAACTATGTCTTGTTCAGGGTGGAGAATGTCCTAAAAATGAATAACTTGGAATTGAGAAAATGCTCGATTTCATAAGTAACTAGTTACCAAATATAATGTACACAACTTTAAGTAATTACCTGGTTGTGAGGTTCCGCCCTTGTCACAACTGTATGGAGAATGTTGTTTACCTTTTGAAACTTTTTGGTGGGTTTTTGGGCCGTTATGCCATAGGGCTTCTTGTGGCCATGAAGACGGAAATGGTAAACATGGGAATGCGACTAGAAGACGGAGTCCGGATAGGACGTCTAACCAAAGAAGTTGGATCTTCGAGTGGAACCAAAAAGTATGGAAGTGGGTTCCCCAAGAAGAAAGAACATGACGCCAAACCCTTCACGCGAAATTTGGAAGGAGGAAAGGCGTCCTTGGGGGGGAAATTATTATTATGTTTTACTACGAGCATACAAAAAAATTAAATAAATTTATTTAATTTACCTATGTATACTATCATTATTTTTGAGAAACTAAGTTAGGATATGACTTACACCTCATGCTGCGACTCTTGGAGCAATGGTAAACTCCCACATCATCGAATACATGAATTGGAACAAACAGCAAGCAAGTACGATGAGGTTAATGTGTCACTAACCAAATTAATCAAACAAAAAAAGGAGATGAGTGAACACTTTAACAAATCTATGTTGCTACTGAAAGTGAATTGTTCCAATTAATATCAGTATTCTATTTTACTATATTTAGAAGAGAAGCATTATGATTTATGTTATTTTATTTATCATTTCAGTATAACTTAGTGTCTATCGAATTTTGTATATTGATATAATTTTTAATAGTTCATGGAAGTTGAGTTTGTTTCACACTGTTTAATTAGAAAGAAGCAAGTTGGGGAATGTCGAACGTGATTATCTGGAAAATTTGTCAAAGGATCATGAAAAACGAATAATGAAATTGGGGGCTCGGAGAAACAAACTTATGTCCCATGAGCATAATCTGCAGAAGCGTCAAGAAGATAATCATATTGAGATAAATATGCTATCTCTTGAGAATAACTTATATCCCTATAGCTTATTTCTCTCATTATGATTATCTTCTCGAAGCTTCTGCAGATTATGTTCAAGGTACATAAGTTCGTTTCTCCGAGCCTCCAATTCCAGCATTGCTTTTTCATGATCCTTGGGACTTTCCTTTCTTCCATTGTTGCGACAGTGGATTCAAGGTACTTTTCTTTTCTTGGGAATTTAGATGGGGTTTCTGGTTTTGCTTGGGGTGCTGCTGTTATTGAAGATTTGTGTCAGTGGCTTGATAAGAGGAAAGCCAAAAATGTACAATATGTTGGTGGTTGTCTCACATTTCTCCAAGTAAGTTGAATATAATACCAGAATCCATTGAACCAAGTGGGTAGAGCCGTGCTTCATCACTTAAATCATATTGCTATTTGATGAAGTTACTGCAACTCGTCGTTTAATTGTGCATTTGATAAATTCTCTCTACAGAGAACTCCATATTCTTTATTAGTTAGCTTATTTTCAACTTCAATTTGGTAATTTCCTCTTCTAACATGATGTTTTTCTTCCTTAAATCAACATGTCAATCAAAGAAGTTAGTTTTATATTGTGACGATCCATCATGAGCGCATATTATGTATGTGATTTGTGTGACAACTTGACAAAACTAAAGGATATAAGACTGAATCAAGTCTCACATCATCAGAGCTGAACTTAGGTGGAGTGTCGTCCACTATGAGAGTTTCAGCGATCAAGTCTTGCTCTTTTCCTACTTCATCCCCAATACTTAAATTTGTGGTTGTGTCCTCGATTATGTGATTTTCAGTGTTCAACCCATTTTCTCTACCTTCGTCCTTATAATCAGATATGCTCAAATTTGCAGTTGCATGAACAAGTTAATGCTATTTGCATTGATGTCGAACAAGTGGAAAGTGTTGATAATGGCGACGTAGAAGTGTTGGAAAATTGTGAAAGAAACAACTTTGAGGGCTGTGATGAATCCCTTCTAGAACCAGAATCCCTTCTAACATGAATCCCTTCTAGAATGAATCCCTTCTAACATGAATCCCTTCTAAGAAGGGATTCATTCTAGAAGGGATTCTGGTTCTAGAAGGGATTACAATGTCGATATGCCAATTGTTCAGAATGTCTTACAAGAGAAGCTTCACTCCCTCCATATATACCACCAAAATGTTAGATTTGAAAGAAGAAAATGTCTAAAATGAATTTCATTTTTAATTCTAATTCAAAATTAATTACTCTCATTGTCTTGTAACAAACAGTTATATTCACTTTCAATTTTCAAATTTTAATATATGTTTTCCTACAAGCATACGAAAAATTAAATAAATTTATTTAATTTACCAGCTTGAAGGGATAAACCATGCGTTTTAACTTAAAAACCATGCGTTTTAACTGAAGAACCATGCGTTTTAACAGAGAAAGTCATTAATTCATCTTCAGTGCTAACTTTTCCTTTTTTTCTTGCAAAACATCTATCTAACAATTAGTAGCAACCACTGAGACACCTCATGAGTTTCACATGAACATCTTGGAGATTGCCAACACCTCAGGAGCATTGGGAGAAAAGATGTCTGAAGAAAAACTGGTGAGAAAGATTCTCAGATCCCTACCTAAAAGATTTGCAATGAAGGTAACTGCTATAGAGGAAGCCCAGGATATCAGCAAGTTAAAGGTGGATGAACTCATTGGGTCTCTTCAGACTTTTGAGATGGGGATCAGTGACAATGTTGACAAGAAAAACAAGAGCATAGCACTTGTATCCAACACTGAAGATGAAAACAAGAAGGATAAAGAAGAAAATATTTCAGAAGCTATAGCCATGCTTGGAAGACAATTCAACAAACTCATCAAGAGAATGGATCCAAAGTCAAGGTCAAATGTTAAGAACATCCCCTCTGACATTAACAGATCTTATGACTCCAGCAGAAGACCAAAGTCTGAAGAGAAGGGAAATCAAGGCAGAGGAATTCAATGCCATGGTTGTGAAGGATATGGGCATATTCGAGCTGAATGTCCTACCTTTCTTAAGAAACAAAAGAAAGGAATGTCTGTTACCTGGTCTGACTGTGATTCAGAAAGTAATTCTGAAGAAGAATCTGCCAAACTAGTTACTGCACTAACTGGTGTTTGTACCTCTGAAAGTGACACTAGTGACGAGGAAGTGACATTTGAAGAACTGGCTGATACTTACAAGAAATTATGTATCAGAAGTGCTGAAGTTTGTATGCAAAATGAGAGACAAACAAAACTCATCATAAAGTTGGAGGCTGAAAAAAGGGCAGACATTGAAACTGTAAGTCATCTAGAAGGGGAAGTTCAAATGCTGAACTCAAAACTGAACCAGATGACCAAATCTGTCAAGATGCTGACAAATGGAACTGACAAATTGGAAGAAATCCTTCAGGTTGGACAAAATGTGGGAAACAAGTCTGGTCTAGGATTTGTGGCAGCAAAGAAATCTGGTGCAGACAAGAAGATCAGGCCTGATAAACAAATGTCAAAGCAGATGTCACAACATAACACTCAACATCGGGAACAGAGAAATATGAAGAAAAAGTACCAAAGATGGAGATGTCATCATTGTGGGAGGTTTGGTCACATAAAGCCATTCTGCTTCAGATTGTATGGATATCCTAATCAGAACCCAGGTGTCAAACCTAAGTCTAACAAGGTACCACATACCCCACAGTGGAAGAAAAAGGCTACTGCCCTGATAGCCCACACTTCCCTTAGAGTTTATGCAAAGGAAGACTGGTACTTTGACAGTGGGTGTTCTAAGCACATGACTGGAATCAAGAACCTTCTCAATGATGTTAAACCTCACACCACTAGTTATGAGACCTTTGGAGATGGTGCTAGAGGAGAAATCAAAGGAGTTGGTAATTTGGACTGCCCTGGAGTTCCAAATCTAAATGAAGTACTATTGGTAAAAGGCCTGACTGTTAATCTCATTAGTATCAGTCAATTGTGTGATCTAGGATTCAAGGTCAACTTCTCAAAATCTGAATGTCTTGTAACCAATGAAAAACAAGAAGTTGTAATGAAAGGAGTCAGATCTAAAGACAACTGTTACTTGTGGGAGCCTGAGAACACTAATTACTCCACTGTGTGTTCTATTGCCAAAGAAGAAAAAGAGGTGAAACTGTGGCACCAAAAACTTGGCCATCTTCATCTAAGAGGAATGAAAAGGATTATCTCCATGGAGGCAGTCAGAGGGATTCTAAGACTGCAAATTGATGAAGGGAGAGTTTGTGGTGAATGTCAGGTTGGTAAGCAGACTAGGATGTCACATCCAAAGTCAAGACATCTGACCACCTCTAAGGTTCTAGAACTTCTACACATGGATCTGATGGGACCAATGCAGGTGGAAAGTCTAGGTGGAAAAAGATATGCCTATGTTGTTATGGATGATTTTTCCAGATTCACCTGGATTAACTTCATTAGGGAAAAATCTGATGTATTTGAAGTTTTTAAAGAACTGTGCAAAAGAATTCAAAGAGAAAAAGAAGAGTGTATTGTCAGAATCAGAAGTGATCATGGCAAGGAATTTGAAAACAGTAAGTTTAATGAGTTCTGTTCCTCAGAAGGAATTAGTCATGAATTCTCTTCTCCTATAACTCCTCAACAAAATGGAGTTGTAGAAAGGAAAAATAGGACCATACAGGAATCTGCCAGAGCTATGATACATGCCAAAAGTCTTCCTATTCACTTTTGGGCTGAAGCTATGAATACAGCCTGTTATGTCCATAACAGAGTCACTTTGAGAAAGGGAACCTCATCCACCATTTATGAACTCTGGAAAGGAAGAAAGCCAACTGTGAAGTACTTCCATATATTTGGCAGCAAATGCTACATTCTGGCAGATCGTGAACAAAGGAGAAAGCTGGACCCTAAAAGTGATGAAGGTATATTTCTAGGATACTCCTCCAACAGCAGAGCTTATAGGGTATTCAATTCCAGGACCAAAGTCATGATGGAATCAATAAATGTCATAGTTGATGATTATCATGAAGAAACAGATGTCCCTTGTAATGTTGAGACATTCTTTGAGACTCCAACTCAACAGAATGACCTTCCTAACACCACTACAGCAGACTCTGAATCCAAGGAAGCTAGCAAAATCCCTTCCATCAGAATTCAGAAAGATCATCCTAAAGAACTCATCATAGGGGATCCTAATAGTGGAGTCATTACAAGATCTAGAGAAATCATCTCAAACTCTTGCTTTGTGTCTAAAATTGAACCAAGAAATGTTAAGGAGGCTTTAACTGATGAATACTGGATTGGTGCAATGCAAGATGAATTGAACCAATTTAAGCAACATGAAGTTTGGGAGTTAGTTCCTAGACCAGAGGGAACAAACATCATTGGCACAAAATGGATATACAAGAACAAATCAGATGCTGAAGGAGTTGTCACTAGGAATAAGGCAAGACTTGTTGCCCAAGGATACACTCAAGTTGAAGGGGTTGATTTTGATGAGACCTTTGTCCCTGTAGCCAGACTGGAATCTATCAGACTCCTATTGGGATTTGCTTGTCTCCTGAAGTTCAAGCTATTTCAGATGGATGTAAAAAGTGCCTTCCTAAATGGGTACTTAAATGAGGAAGTTTATGTGGAACAGCCTAAAGGATTTGTGGATCCAAACCACCCTGATCATGTCTACAAATTGAGGAAAGCTCTATATGGCCTGAAACAAGCTCCTAGAGCATGGTATGACAGGTTAACAAAATTTCTCTCAGACAAAGGATACAGAAAAGGAGGCTTGGATAAAACCCTCTTTGTCAAAAATGAAGGAGGGAAGTTAATGGTAGCTCAAATATATGTTGATGACATAGTGTTTTGGGGAATGTCAGAACAAATGGTTAAACATTTTGCTGACCAGATGCAGGCTGAATTCGAAATGAGTCTCATGGGAGAACTGACTTATTTTCTTGAACTGCAAGTCTCACAGATGGAGGACTCAATCTTTCTATCTCAAAGCAAGTATGCAAAGAACATTGTCAAGAAGTTTGGTATGGAGAATGCCAGTCACAAAAGGACTCCTGCACCTACTCATTTAAAGCTATCCAAAGATTCAAGTGTTAAGGTGGACCAAAGTCTGTATAGAAGCATGATAGGAAGTCTGCTGTACTTAACAGCCAGCAGACCTGACATTGCTTTTGCAGTTGGAGTTTGTGCAAGATACCAAGCTGATCCTAAAGTCAGTCATATCAACCAAGTGAAGAGAATTTTGAAGTATGTAAGTGGAACTTACAACTATGGCTTGCTGTACTCTCATGGTAGTGAACCAACTCTGACTGGTTATTGTGATGCTGATTGGGCTGGAAGTGTTGATGATAGAAAAAGCACCTCTGGAGGATGTTTCTTCTTAGGAAATAATCTGGTCTCCTGGTTCAGCAAGAAACATAACTGTGTGTCTCTCTCTACTGCTGAAGCTGAATACATTGCAGCTGGTAGTAGCTGTTCTTAAATGATCTGGATGAAACAGATGCTCACTGAGTATAATGTCACACAAGATGTTATGACATTATGCTGTGACAATCTGAGTACAATCAACATTTCTAAGAACCCTATTCAGCATAGTAGGACCAAGCACATTGACATTAGACATCACTTTATCAGAGACCTTGTAGAGGAGAAGACGATTAAACTGGAACATGTTGCCACTGAGCTACAGCTGGCTGACATCTTTACCAAGGCACTTGATGCAAATCAATTTGAAAACTTGAGGGGCAAGTTGGGTATTTGCCAACATGAGGAATTGTAGCAATTTTTGCTTAAAACAAGGGTTGAAGGAGTTATTTTTGTTAAGTCTATTTTGATTGGGTTAATCATATGTTTTCCCATTTCTTTCAAAATTATTAAGAAGTTGAATAGACACTCATTTGCCTCCTTCCTCTCTCGACTCTGCAACAAATCCCATTCTCTCAATCAAAGTTTTCTCTCTAGTTGCTACTAGTTTTCTAAGACTATCAAAATGTCTCAAACATCATCCTCATCCAAGACAACCGTTTCATCCTCGTCCTCTGATCGAGATTCTCGGGAAATCACATCATGCATGGATTCTAAAGTCCTGAAGATTACTCCTCTTAGAGAAATGGCAACTAACCCCTCCAAGGTCAAAAAGCTGAGAACAAGGCATGCAGGAAGGTCTCAAGCTACTTCATCCGGTAATCCCTCTCAACCTTCATCTTCTGTACCAAATAGGGAAGGCTCAGCTTATGTTCATCAAGCAATAGCTAGGCTTGTTACAAGAATTTTGAGTGAGAACCACTCTGTTCCTGGGATTTCTGTTCCATTAAATCAAGAATCAGCAAGCCCAAATGTTGAAGTAAATCCAGATGTCTCTAAGAATGTTGAGACTCCAAATGACAACATTCAGAAATCATCTGAAAACCTTGATGATATTCAGAACCCTTCAGAGAAGAATGTTGAACCACCTGTTATTGATGTGGATGAGGAATACTCAGACAATGACCTAATTGCAAATATCAACCCTAGCATAGCTAGGAGAATGATGAACAGAAAGCGTAATCAGGATGCTGCAAAATGTCTGACCAAAGAGAAACCTGCTGATAAGAAAACCAGGTCTGAAGGCAAGACTGGTGTGGAAACTGTGAAGACTGGACTGTCCAAGGGGAAGGTGAAAGCCCGAGTACATGCTGGGAGTCTCTCAAAGCCTGTGAGACAACCAATAGCAAAGAAGAGGAAAGAACCTGAACCTTCTGATTCTGATGAGGAATCAGAATTTGAAATTGATGCTGAAGACATTCCTCTCAGAAGGAATCTCCCTTCCAGCAAAATGGCTAGAGTTCCTGAAGTCCCCCCTGACAACATTTTATTTCACCACCCTGAAAATGCCAACAGATGGAAGTATGTTTGCTTGAAGAGAATAGCCTTGGAAAGAGAACTAAACAATGGTGTCATGGATTGTAAGGAAATCATGGACCTAATCAAAGTTGCTGGACTAATGAAGACTGTTGAAAAGTTTACCAAATGCTATGAAAATCTTGTCAAGGAATTCATAGTGAATTTGTCTGATGAATGTGTTGATGGAAGGTCAGCTGACTTTGAATGTGTCTATGTGAGAGGAAGAAAAGTTAATTTCTCTCCCTCTGAAATTAACAAATTCCTTGGAAGATCAAATGAGGCTTGCTCTGAACTAGAAGTTACTGACAATGAAGTTTGCCAAACCATCACAGCAAGACAAGTCAAGTGTTGGTCCTTAAAAGGCAAGCTGAATGCTAGCAAGCTAAGCATAAAATTTGCCATCCTGCACAAGATTGGTGCAGCCAACTGGGTCCCTACCAACAATAAATCAACCATCTCTACAGGATTGGGGAGATGCATTTATGATGTTGGAACCAGGACTGAATTTGACTATGGCAGGTATATATTTGATCAAACTTTAAAATATGCTGGAAGCTATGCTGTTAAAGGCCCTATTGCCTTTCCCTCCCTCCTATGTAGAATTGTCCTTGCTCAGTACCCTGACATCCTGGTGGAAAGAGATACTGCTTGCAAAAGAGCTCCTGCTCTTGGGTTACACTACAAGCTATTCCAGGGATCTCATGTTCCTGACATTGTCATGACATCAGCTGAGACATCAACTGTAAAAACTCAGTCCAAGACATCTGATGTTATAGCTGTGCTGAAGGAAACATGCAAAGAGCTGGAGACAAGGAAAAAGACTCTTGAGAACCTAATTTCCAGATTAGAACAAGAGGAGACTGAAGGAAAAGGAAGGGAAGAGGATGCTGCTGAAAATCAGCTCAATGCTGAAGAAAGTGCCTCCTCTGAAGATGACAGTGCTTAAAGTTTGGTGGAGATGACAAGCTTGATGCTGGTTCCTGTTGATGCAAGTGATTTCAGATTTTCTTTGTTTTTTTTATTACTCATTTTTGATAACTGTATAACATATAAGTACATATATCTTTGGCCTATTTGTGGCTAAAGAGGGGGAGATTTTTTGTGTTAATTACTTGGTAGACATTATATTTTTCTGCAGACATATTCATTCTGCTGCTCTCTATTCTCTGATTGCTTAGGGGTTTTAGCCAAAAATCTGCCAAAGGGGGAGTTTGTAAGTGTTTAGTTATTGGCATGTATTTTTGGTAAAACCAGGTGTGTGAATGTCATGACTGATGTCATAACATTCTGGATTATTAGGTACTTTATGCAGAAAAAGTATGGCATACAGTAGCTACTGTTTATGAGTGTGTATCTGAGCATTTTGCAATGATCACATTTATCTCTTTCTACCAAAATCAGTAAATAGGAATTCTGATGTCATAACAAATGTTAAGACATCCTGTACTGATCTAACAGTTATGCAGTTTGGTTAATTCTGAGATTTTTCAGGAAGTTGGTTCATTCCTTCCAGAACAGAATCTCACGTGGACTTTAGGTTAACCTAGCTCAACCCTAATCTGGTTGATAAAGTCTTGTGACCAAGTATTGAGGTTAACCCTAATTAACCCTAGCTTTTCGTGGAAGCCCTAACTGAAGAAACAGCTGCATATATATTCAATAGGAAAGTTGATTGGAAATTAACTCTTTGACAGAAGATCAATTAGGAGCTGTATAGTTTTAACTGCTGTAATCCAAGCAAGTATCATTGTGATAAGTGACTTGGAATAGGTTTTGATTGTAAGGGTTTTTGTATCACTCAAAGCTTTGAAGCAAGAGTGTTTGTGTCTCTTGACTAAAGCTTTGAAGCAAAGTCAAGTTAGGTTTATGTATCACTCAAAGCTGTGAAGCACGAGTGTTTGTGTTACTTGATTAAAAAGCTGTGAAGCATAATCAAGTGTATGTTCTGAAGAGTGTCTTCATTATTTCATTAGTCAATTGTTTAAGTATCACTGCTGTGATTGAGGGGGAGTGAGTAGGAACTCAGGTTTAAGTTGAACTTAGATTGAAGTTGCATTGGGTAGGTCTTAAGTGAAGGAGATAAACTGGTTGGTTTATTCCTGAATTAATATCTCTTATAGTGGATTTCCTCCCTGGCTTGGTAGCCCCCAGAGTAGGTGTTGTTTCACACTGAACTGGGTAAACAATTGACTGTGTTCTTTACTGTTTTTATTTACTGTCTTATAGAAAGTCAGATACGGTGTCATAACATTCACTGTGACATTGAGTATCTGCTGCCAGAATTTCACTAAATGTTGTCCAGTCGAAGCTAGTACAAACGTAGTCAATGTTTTGTTGAAGCCTTATGGTCGAAACAAGCTAATGCCCAGTCGAAGCTTGTATCGAAGAAAACATATTGCTAAATCGAAAGCTCATGCTCGAAGGAAGCATATTGCTCAATCGAAGCATGTGGATTGAAACAAACATAAATGGAGTCATTTCCTTGTAGCGTGAGGGACGTTCCTGGCTTCTGAGTCGAAGGGTATTCCCAAGTTGCATTCGAAAAGGAGGCTCTTGCTCAAAATGAAGGATGTAATCCAAGTTGCATTCGAAGGAGGCTAAGAGTCCATCGAAGGGTGCTAAATCGAAAGAGACTTGTTTTCCTCCAAATTTGTCAAAATGTTATTTTTATCTGTTTTCTCCATTTTTGACAGTTTCCTTTTAATTTTGGTATTGGAAATCCAAATGCACTTGTTCAAGCTTGTACCTTGAAAATCCTTGTAAGAAAGGCCTTGAGAATTGAGAGGGCAAATTTTGGGGTACAACAGGGGCTCCTCCGGGGAGCTCTTCGAGGTAAAAGGTGATAGGCTCCGACCTACCTTTCACCCTTTCAAAGGTCACCGTCTGAGGAGGTGCAGAGTCGACCAGTTCATCCAGCTTCCTCTTGGCCGAATTTATGGTTAGGTCGTTGAATCCTCCACCATTAATGACCATGGCGGAGGGAAAGTGCTCCCACCTGTTGTGTGTTGACAACGGCCCTTGCAAGTGCTCGGGGACGTAGAAGTCCTCAGGTCTTATGACGGAGAAGGCGGTCTGGATGGGGACCGACTCGTCAGATGGTCGGGCATCCTCTTCCGGCTCTCTTGTCTCCCGGGCGTCGCGACGAGGAGCGTCGTTACGCCGATATTGGGTGAGTCTCCCCCCTTTATGAGGATCTCGATGCCGTCCTTGAGGTGGACGCAGTCCTCCGTCAGATGACCATGGCTCCTATGGTACTGACAATATTTGCTCTTGTCCACCCCGGGCTTGGTAGGAGCTGGTCGAGGGCGCTTAACGCCGCCATCTTTGAAATCCGTGCTGGCACACTCCGTCAAGATGCACTCGCGGGAAGCCGTGAGCAGAGTGTATTCTGTGAAACACCCCGAGGGTCCTCTCTGTTCTCGGACTTCTCGGGGTTTGTCGTCCTTTCTTTTCTCCCCGACTCATCGAGAAGGAGCGGCCTCTTGGCGCGGGTTGCTGCTGGATCCGCGAGTTCTGGGATCACGGGCTCTGTTGGCGGCTTCCCTTTCCTCGTAATCCATATAGGCCCTAGCCTTCTCGAGGAGATCATCAAACGTTCGGGGCGGTCCGATGCCCACTGCTTTTCTGAACTCTGTGCCAGAGAGGAGTCCCCTCTCCAACAAGTATCTTTTCATGTGGTCCACGCAGGGGACTTGGATGGCTTCACGATTGAAGCGGTTGATGAATTCTCTCAAGGTTTCATCCTGCCTCTGGATGATAGCCTCGAGCGCCGCTTCTATCTTTGGATGTCGCCGCGACGCGGTGAACGAGCTTATGAATTGGTTTTTCAAGTTTCTCCACGAGGTGATTGACCCCGGGGCAAGACCCTTGTACCAATCCATTGCTGCTTTCCCGAGGGTTGTCGGGAACAACCAGCATTTGATGGGTCCCCCAACGTTATGATAGTGCATCATAGCTTCGAACCCGTCTATATGATCGACCGGGTCGACGACTCCGTCGTATTCCTTCAGGTGAGGGGGCTTCTCCATGCCCCGGGGGATTGGTGCCTCCATGATGGCTTGTGATAGGGGATCGCGGGGGTCGTCCTCATCACTTTGTTCCAGAGAAAGAGACGGGGACCTGAGGTATTGTCGGGCACGACGGTCTTGATCGTGTTGGATGTCCGTCGAGCGATGCGCTCGTTGATCCGTCCTTCCATGCCTGTCCCCAGGATGTCTTCGTTCTTGCCGCAAAGGGATATGGTTGCGCCCCCCGGCTTCAATGACTGGTTCCCTCTCCAAGGGGGCTCGTCTCCCCGGTTGTCGGGGTGATGGGCTTCGGGAGGTGTTTCTGTATTGTCTCTGCGGGGGAGACGGGAGACGTACCTCTGTTCTTCGAGGAGGTGGGGTCTGAGGCCTCCTGTGTCTCCTCGGGGGTCTTCTGTTGTCCTCTAGCGCCATCAATCTTTCCCCCTGGGCAAAGATGAGGTAATTGGTCTGGTTGATTGCCGCGAACAATGCTCTGGTCGTGGCGTCTGCCCCTGCGGGGACAAGGACCTCCTGGAATTGGGCGACCAGATGGTTTGGGGGAGTTGTATTATCTTCTTCGAGCGGAGGGGGGACCGGAGAAGATGAGGCAGTGGCTCCGTCTCGGTGGCCTGAGGGCCCGGGGATGACACCCCCGGGGAGTATATTATGACCGGTGTTGCCGGCGTTGTCGGGGCTCCGTTCTTGTCCGCGAGGTTGTTGGCATCGACGACGCGGACGTTCTGGTCATCCTGAATTTGGTCAGCCATGACGGTAGAAGGTGATTTTTAGCTTTGGTCTTTGAGAGTTTGTAAGACGGGGAAGCTAGTCTCCCACAGATGGCGTCACTGATCTTACCGGATCAGACTTGGACCATCACAGCTGGCTCAAACTGGATTTGAGAGAGATGGGGGGGGGGGGTACCTGCAAGACACTCCGATGCTAAAATGAGAGACGGAATGGGCAAGAAAAAAACGTATAGGCGTGTGATAGATGAATATCTGACCCTCTTGAAACAGAGGGTATTTATAGCCCCCAACGCTGGGCCAAGGTCCCCTCATTGGGCTGACCAGAACTGACCCAATAAAGGAACTGCCAGGTTCTACGTGTGTAGTGGGGACCCGCACGTGGTCCTCTTCCTGGGTGGTGCTCTGCGAAGAACGAGGAAGGACGAAGACGCGGTCTTTCCGAAGCTTTGAGGATTCCATAACGGTTATAATGGATAGAATCTGCCCTACGGGGAGGGTGCTCGAGCTGGAGCTCCCTTGGTCGGGGACGTTGCTCCTCGAGGGCGGCGGTGGGCATTGTAACTGTAGTCTGTGATCGGGCACGTTCGGTGATGGTCAGATTGTGTGCATTCCTCGAGGAGATGCTTGAATCTGGGCCTTCATTTGTACTTTGGGCCAAGACGGACCCAATCCAGAATAATTTTTATTTAATAATCTATTAACTGAAATTTCAACTCTTAAAAATAAATAAATAAAATGTCACATATTTAAACCCAAAATACATATTTATTTTGTTACCTTTTTTTTTTACAATTTATTTATTTTGTTATCTATAAACATACATGATTAAATATTCTATAGATGTTTATTTTGTTACCTATAAACATACCTGATTAATTCATTCATCATCATAGATATTTGCTTAAAAAAGAAGCTGTTAGTTAGATCGAAATCTTTACAATAAAGAATAGATTAGAGTGTAAGCAAACACTTTTTTTTTTCTTCATATTTTTTATTTCTTCATGTTAAAAATCAAATTAAAAACAAAAAGAAAAAAGAAAAGAAAAGAAAGAAAAAAAAGAGCAAACGAACTGTCTTCATCGTCAAACAACCCAACTCAACCAACCCAAAATTTAACATCAGAAGATTCATAACTTTCTCGAATTCGATTCAAAGTTTTGATTTTTGATTTTTGATCTTTGTTTTTCAGCCATGGAGGTACCTACTTCATGGGATTCTCTTCGCAAACAGGTTCCAATTGTTATTCTTTCCCTTTTCATGTGTTTTATGCTGTAAATTTTACTAATTTTGATATGGGTATGTATAATTTGAATGCCTACATGCGAAAGTTTTGATTTTTCTTTATGGGGTTTTGTGAATTTTGTAGATGATGTGTGTGCACCCTTTTTTATTTTATTTTTTATATATGTGTGCTTTGAACAAGATTTAGTTTTGTTTATAGAATTTAAGGTTTTAATTAGTAGAAAGCTTTTTTTTTTTTAAATGCCGTGGATGAGAATTTGTTCCTAGATTTAGGTTCATTTTAACCTAAGGTTTGCTTGGGAGATAAGCAAGGTTCTTTGCATTGTGATCAGTATTGTGTTATGTACCTAAAGAGTGGATTTGAGTCCGATTATCGACCTGTTTGAATTTACTTATTTGAGCATATGTACTCATAGAATCACTTGTAAGATTGTTTGGAATGACTTGTGAAAATAGCTTATGACATGATCATGGCAGAAACCAAAATCTTGCATACCAGGCACTTTGCGGCGCCGTTATAGCGGATTATAGCGGAAAACCTCGCAATATCGACCGATATTTACCATTGCAGTGCCATTTATATCCGGCATAGCGTGTGGCAGATATTTGATTACACTGATTGTATTTAGAACCAAAAGGCTTTGTGCTGCGTCTGCAACAGTCTGGTGATCATAGAATATAAATGGTGCAGGAATTTGGTTTTGTGGTTTACAACCTGAGAACATTGAATGACGCTTAGAATTTCCTTAGAAACTAAGAAGTGATTTTGAGTGACTAACTGACTATACAGATAAGTTGTAAGTTGTACTATTGCTTTTGGGGTTATGTGTGTTTGTTAGTACCCGTTTTTCACCTAGTAATAATAATGTAAAAAAGACTTATGGAGTTGGATATTTTTGATTGGCTTGAACTTTGAAGGTGTATTCATGCAAGTTGTTTTTTCTTCCTTTGTGGTTACCTACTTTTTACATTATTTTGGATTAAGGCAAGCAAATGATTGGTAGAAGAATTGTTGTCCCCCATTCTCTTGCAGGCAAGAAAACTTGAAGCTCAATTGGATGAGCAGATGAATGTTTATCGTAAATTAGTTTCTACCAACGTTTCGACAAAAGGTGATGCTGCAGAGAGTGATGTAGAGTCTTGGATTGAGCGGTTAATAAAACAACTCCAACAAGTAAACTCACATATGCAAGCTTGGGTGTCATCTGGTGGTTCAGATATGGTTTCTCATACTTTGACTAGACACCAAGAAATTCTTCAAGATCTTGCACAGGTATTCTATTTCAATTGTCTGACCTTGAGCTACCCGATATCACTTTGTGTTACTGTATGCATAGTCCTGTCAAATTGTTGTGCTATAGCATTGCGGAATTTGAAAAAATTACTACTATTATGCGATACTCTATTTAGTATAAAGTGTTGTTAAATAGGGCTCTATATCACTATAATAATATAGCAGAATTTGAACAAACTGTTATTTCTTGTGATTCATGATTGACAATACTGCCTATATGCCTTTTATGGAGCTATCTGTATGCAAATATGGGGTAGATGTTCCTTGTTCCCTGATGCCAATGGTTTATTTTGATGCAGGAATTTTATCGTCTTCGCTCAAGTCTTCGAGCAAAGCAAGAACATGCTTCACTTTTAGACGATTTTAAAGAATTTGATAGGTCAAGATTAGACTTGGAAGAGGGTGGTGAATCTGAACAGCATACGCTCCTAAAAGAGCATGCATCTATCAGTCGAAATACCGGACATGTCAGTCATATAAAACAATTACATGCTTTCTAGTATAAAAAGTTGTTTTCTTTCTTTTTAATCGACATAATCACAATTGAATGCTTTAGCCATATTATTATGTTAGCTAAGAACTCTTTTGTATATATTGCCTACTTGTTATATTAACACTTTCTGGATAGCAATTTAAATTAAATTTGTAGAACATTGTACAGAAGATTCCATATCTTGCTTTTCGAATAATTCATTGATTTTTCTTTGAAATTCGAAATGATCTTCAATTCTGGCGGTCTTGTTCTGCTTATTCATGTGTTGCAGATGGACGGTGTAATTTCACAAGCACAAGCAACACTAGGAGCACTTGTCTTTCAACGTTCAACATTTGGTGGCATCAATTCAAAGCTCAGCAACGTGAGCAGTCGCCTCCCAACGGTATGACTCTTATCAACTTACTGCACAGGTTTCCTGCATTTTTCGACTATAGAGATTCCAGATCCCGCGGTGTAAAATTCTGGAAATGTATTACGCGCTGTCAAATATTGTTTGCATGAAGATTTCATCATCTGATATTGAACTGTGATTTAAAATATTTTTTATTCATTCGCGAGCTTCAAATTCGGACTGTCTAATTTCAACCAAACAATCTTCAATGCAGTGATTGCAAGTCCTCCGGTTGATTTAACGCTTTTCTTTGAATAAAATTGCAGGTAAGTAACATACTCTCGGCAATAAAGCGAAAAAAGTCAATGGATACCCTTATACTTTCTCTTGTGGCATCTGTATGCACATTTCTCATTTTGATCTACTGGATAACCAAATGAGGTTGTTAGTTTTTGGTTGGTGCTCAACTTGTGTAAACTCTATTCCAATACTGAAAGGTAGTGTTTTGTATCTGTTCATTTGGTTGTTTATCCTTGTAACAAGCAATGCTGAGTAACACTCCAAGCAAAAAGAGAAAAACAAAGATTTTGGGAACGTAGGGTACCATTTCTTTGTTCAATATCGAAAACCATAGCTTGTAGAGCAAGTGATATAGATTACCAACCAACAATTAAGTCTTATTCTACTAAGTACGGTCGATTATATGGATCAAATTTTGTCGTACTGATTTATCTAATATTATGTTTTTATCCGATTTATTTATCTCGAAATCTTTTTTAACAAATTATTTTATAGACTAAAAGAAATTCAATGTGAATTTAGTAATCGTATAGTGACGATATAAATAGTATTTTATTATCCTGTCTAAGGATTTATGTTAAGTCCATCAGAGCATGAGATAAGTGGTTGGTGCATCGCGTGTGTAAGAGTTGTAAATTTCAGGGTATTGAGTTTGACTTTTACTGATAAATAAAAAAGATATTATGATGTAATAAAATTTTGATTAGACATAGGTGTAAATTGTAATGGTTATTGAACTTTATTCACTATGATGTAAATATTGAATTTCATCACTATTTTGAAAATATCACTATGATGTAAATATTGAACTTTATCACTATTATGAAAATATCATTTGAATATGTATATCTGAATGTACCTTTCAGCATGTTTCAGATATGCGCATTCGAAGTCACCTTGTGAATATTAGTGAGACATTTTAGTGAGGAGAGAAAGAGAAAATAATAAAGAAAATAAAGATTTATATTATTGAATTGTACAAATAATGATACATATTAGGACTATTTATATACAATCATAATTGAGTTTGGACCTACACAACTTTGATTATATTTAAATATTAAATCTAATCAAACCTAACCCCATGTGACCTCCTCTGCCTCCTATATTGCGTCGCACTGGATGCCTCCCTAATCATTGTTCCAACGATGACAACCACTTCAGGACCGTCCCTCTCAATGATCCCGAAATCCAATGTCTCCTGCCCAAGAATGTGTATTCCCTGACAGATCGACAAGACATCAGTGGCATGGTCATCCTCGGCCTGTTGGTTTTCCAAGAGGTCCTCATGATCTGTCATAGGTGGACATCCTAGACCATCCGGTGTCATGATAGAGTGTGACACGTTAAAGAACCATGTCACGTATCCCTCTACACAATGTCAACTCCCAGATACCGGCATCATCTGATACTCCTGTGACACCAAATGACTCTCTCAATCCTAAAAGATATCATATAAATGAGTTGAAATGAGTAGAAATTCCAAATTTGAGTAGAAATCACGTGGGGGTGGTTTTGGGTTTGTAAACAAATGAGTTTTAAAACGTGAAAATATTCTGTTTGAAAACAGTTAAATGACTTCAGATATGCACATCTGAAGTATTAATACTTTAAGATACATCTTATTTCTTTGTCAAAGTAATGTAGTGCTTTTTTTCTATCTTTAACTAATTTAAATGACACAATAGTTACTTTTTGTCAAATTATGACAAAGTGTTTCAATTTAAATTTGTGTATTTATATTACTTAAGAATAACTTTATCTTACTTAAGTTTATATATACTCTTAAGTCAAGTGAGAGAATTTCACCTTTTCTTTTGAATATTTTCGTTTTGTTAGATTAAGGGAGAAAAGAAACATAATCTAGATTTAGATTTGTCCTTAACGTGTACTATAAATAAGTTGTCATAATTGTTCTCTCTCCTGACTCTCAGTTTCATCTGTTTCACTTTATTAACATACTATGGTAGCTCAAATACACAAAGAGTCTGAAGAAACACTTATGATCCAAACATGTTCCCTCGTGATTGACGACAAAAATGAGGAAACCTACCATGCAAATTCTCCACTGGCACTAGTTGAAATGAAAGCAATTATGAAATATGAGTTCAAGAGTAACTACTTGTTGGATATCCGAACGCACCATTCAACATATTTTAGATATACACATCAGAAGTCACATGCGAATATGTCAACAGATGTTTCAGATATGCATATATGAAACATTATTTGTTTGTGTCATTTTTGCTTAAAACATCATCATTACCACTACCTAATAAACTGACAAACGGACAAACATAAAATGATATGATTTGGATGAAAAATGAAACGAACATAACAATTAGATTAGATGTTCAGAAATAGGGAAACATAATATAATATATAAGTTGTTCAGAGAGTGCGTAATATTAAAATATTATATCGGTAAAAAAACATATAACATAGACTACTGCTACTACGTATACCTAATCCTAACCCCCAATGACCTCCTCTGTCTCCTATAATGCACCGCACTGGATGCTTCTCTAATCATCCTCCCAATGATGGAAACTGTAACACCATTCTACACCCAAAGAATATTCACAATTATTTTAATAAATAAATCAGTGTATATCACCAATTAGGATGTCACATCTTCATGAAAATACCGTAACAATAAATCTTGCTCCGTAGTACGGGTTTTCAAAATATTTAACAAGATATATTCAACATTTAGTTCTTCAAATCATTGCAGCGGAAACATAGTTCAAAACACCTCATTATAATACTTCATAAAATTTATTCATGCTTCATAACTCACATTGATAAATCAAAACAACTCGAGTACCACGTAGGGTGACTCAACATCTTAAAACAAAACAAAGAACATAGGTCCCAATCATTCGATCTCAACTTCGATGTTACTTATCAGAGCAAGACTCCCTTTATTTAACAAAAGCAAATAAATGCACTCCAGAGATATCCTCTAATGCTTCTACAGACTATTCTCGATCACCTACGCATTACCCACGTGGAGGCAACATTCAAACAAAAAGGGTGAGTAAATCATAATCATTATATAAGACATAATGAATAGATATAGTAAATATGCACATAAGCAAGGCATCACACATCATCATATCTTCATGTTATACTCACACCTTCACAACTTCATCAATACATGAACACATATCATCATACACAATATATCATCAAGCATCACAAATAAATCATTATGCAATATCACATAGAATGTAATGCAATGTCACAAACTTATGCATGTGATACTAAAACTTCACTGATGACTCAGTCATCGTTATCTCCAAAGATCCCCACCATAGGATCGATTCCCGTTCGGAACCAGAGCACTTCACTGTTGCACCCAATCCACACCATGGGATTGATGCCTTCATTAGACAATCGTTCTATTATCTTTGCTGGACTGAAGTCCTATTAATATCACTGGAACAAAGTCCTAAACTATGCCATGAATGCATGATGTACAACAACATAAAATAAACGACCACGGCTAGTCAAAAATGCATCATCGTTCATGATTACATCATAATATCATCATAACATCGTATAATGAACATCATAATAAAACATCATATCATAATATTATCGTCATGTCATCATAATATTCAAAAATCATCATATCACACAACATATCATCATATCATTATATTATACAATGTATCATCATGCTATTTTATAATCATCCTCTACTCATCTTCTAATAATCTTAAGAACAAGCGCCTTTGTAATCCAACAAGGGGAACCTAACTTCATTCTAGATTGGTTATTTGGGAGATACTTATTTTGTCTCATTTTATTACATCTAACTAAATTTCATTGCGTTAGCTTCCCTATGCTTCGAACGACACCTCATTCTGAGCTATAAAATTCAAGTTATGACTCTTTTAAGAAAATCCAAACAGCCAATCATTTCTGCTTTCCTTCGCCCGATGACACATCTCCATCGCCTGGAGACACTTCCTTCGTCACTACCTTCACCCAACAATGCTAGAAGAGACAAACTCCATAAGCGTCACTCTTTTCTGCCATCCATCGCTACCAATTTCACCTGACGAAACTTCGTCGCCTGGCGACACATCCTTCATCGTCCGACAACGTTGTGCGAACATGGTTTTCCTGTTGTGATTTCCTGCATAAACCAGTCCAATTTTCCTATTTTTCCATCACATTAGAGGTCCTAAAATATCATATAATCACATGGTTTCATCATCTATTAACATCATATAATTCTATACTCATTATACATCAATTATAAGTCATTATTCATCACTAATTCACCAATTCTTCATCAAACAACACCAAATCATCATCTACCAAAACCTAAGGAAATACACCATCATTTAAATCTTAAATCAAATATAATAAAAATGATAAAACCTTCTTACCTTAATATTATAGCAGAGATCAATCCCCCTTCGCGCTCTACCGGGATTCCTGTACTCTTCCTGCCTCTTTGTGCCCTAGACTTCTTTTTCTCCACATCACTCTTCCAATTCCACAATCGCACAAAATGATCGTATAAACTCTTACACCTTTTCCTTATACCAAAATTGCCCTCTTAGACCCCTAATAATGAACTTCCCATCACACTCTCACTTATCCTTCACTAATGACCACAATTCCCTTAATCTCTCTACATCTATATTATTCTATTATCTCAATTAAAATAATTCCAATTAAATACTATTAAATCTAAATAATTCTAACTAACTATTTAAATTCTAAACCTTCTTATTATCCCATCCTACTACTCATAGTAACCCATCACACATCAAAGTCATCAAAATATCATATTTACCTCAATCATCATGGGACACTTCATATTCATCATAAAGGCTCACATAAAATCATCAAAATATCAAAACATCAAACACTTCATATTGACTCATACAATCAGGCTAAATTAATAAATTAAATAATTAGTCTAGAATTTAGGGTGTTACAACAACCACCTCAGGACTGTCCCTCTCAATCTCGAAATTTAATGCCTCTTACCCAAGAATGTGTATCCGCTGACAGATTGGAAAGACATTAGTAGCATGGTCATCCTATCCCTACAGGTTCTCCAAGACCTCCTCATGAACTGGCCTAGGTGGACATCCTGGACCATCTGGTGTCATGATAGTGTGTGACACGTTAAATAACCATGTCACATATCCCTCTATTAAATGCCAACTCTCGGATACCGACTGTTGTACCCCAAAATTTGTGTTCCCATTCTTAATACAAAATGGTTCAAGATACCTCCTCATGCTCATGAAGGTCTCAAACAATCAAGACTTATCAAGGATTGGTCAGATGGACTCTCCTCCTAAGCAACCAACCTACAACTAGGGTTTTGCTTTTCTCAAAGGAAATTGAGTTTCTAATGCCTCAAGTGAATTTCATGGTTTCTAATATGCTTTAAAGAGTCCTCATGTCAGGTTTAAGGCCTTACATCACAAGTTTGGTCAATCAATTAGCCAGATGATTGAAAATTAGTTATATTGAACGCAAAGTCAACTTTGATCAATCTGTAGTGAAACTTCAAGATTTTGGTCAACATTAACATTTTGAAGTCACATTCATCAAGGGTTGATCATGATTCATCAAGAAAGTCAAGATTATGTTCAAAATTCAAAAAGTTGTTGTGATATGGTGGGAGAAATGACTTGAGATTTGTTTTGTGTTTGTGTTTGCAAATGTTTCGGTTTAGCAAGAGTCGCCACCGACTTTTTATTTTATCCTAAGGAAAGGTCAAAAAGCACAAGAAATACCTTTAGAGATGTTTTCGTGGGTTCGGGGGGTAGATTATGAAAAGGGAAGGTGCTAGCACCCTTTTCATCCATGGTTATCCATGGGCTCTTAGTTACTTGCTTAGATCACTTGCCTTTGCTTTTCAATTACTTGAAATGGTGTGTTGCGTGTGTGGTTTTGAAAATGTTTTGAAAAAGATCCCTTGTCTAGGAAACCTTTGTAATGATTCTTGTTTGAATATATACAAAGGTGTGCGTCTTTTTGAAAAGATAATTCAATGTTTTGAAAGTTGTTTTGGAATTGTGTTGTGGAGTGTGTTTTGAAAAATGGCACGGATGTTTTGCAAGATTTTTAATCAAGTAACTAAGAGTTGTCTACCCTATTTTACTCAAAGATATTTCTTATGTTTTTAACCCTTTTAACAGTGTTGTTTCACCATTGTGTTTGATGAACAACCTTGTGTTAGGATGTTTAAAGGGACAGGCGCGGATCATCGTATGCAATCATTGAAGGCAACTTGTGAGACGCTCTAGCAATTTCGTAAGGGACGAGATTGTTTTATCGAAGGCAACATCGAGGGTCATCGAGGGACTACGATCTTTGTTTATCGAAGGGACAATTGCTAGAGTGTCTCATACTCGAGGGACATGATTGCATTTTCCGAGGCAACAAGTGGAATTACCCTAAGGGTGCATGTGTGAATAGTGTGTTTGATTTGCATGCATTTTGTCTTGATTAGGGGTTGTCTACTTGTTGGTTTTATCTTGCCATACACACCTAGTTACTAGCATTTGTACAAAAGTAATAAAAAGTGCAAAAAATAAATCCTACACTATTACAACCATATTGAAGTGCATAGAAATGTAAAGGAAAAAATAATATAAAAAGAAGTAAAAAAAAAAGAGATCCTTCGATTCAGGCAGGAGCACCCTTCGATTATGCACTTTCTGGCTCTCTTCGATTTGGCCTGAAAAGGGTGAAGGCATGACTTTCGACTGAGGCCTCACGGTCAACATGTTGTGCCTTTTGATTGGGACCAGTAGGACATCATGTTGTGCCTTTCGACTGGGCCTGAAACCAGTATAAGATGCAATCTGCCTTTCTGCCTCCTTCGATTGGGCCTGGAGAAAGGGGGTAGAAGACAGAAGCTTCGTTTCCTATTTCCTGTTTCCTGTTTCTTTCATTTCAAGCATTAAATGGCAACATGGCCTGAGGCCATGCTAGTATTTGTCTTGTAAACAGTTTAATAGTTAAAGCAAGTTCAGGTAAACAGAAAGCAAAACGAAAGGCTTAGTTCTAAAAAATATGTTAAAAAAGGGTGGAAACGAAAGGAACAATGGTATGTACATGTTTCAAACGAAAGGGAAAATTACTATGCCATGAAACGAAAAGTTCAAAGGTAAGAATAACTTACCTTGCTTCAGGCCTTGAATGGATGTGGGATTCGAACTTGAACTGCTACCTGGACGTTTCTGGAATTCGAAGAGTAGTCACAGGGGGTTTGCTTTTGGTTCGAAGAGTTGTCACAGAAGGTTGTCTTTGAGTTTGAACAAACTTCTATGTGTGGGGTGTTCTTCAGAATCGAAAGAGGTGAGTGTTTGGGATTCTGGGTTTTGATTTCTCAAGTGTTGATGAACTTGAGAGTTTTGTTGTGTTTGAGAAAATTTGGGAGATTCGTTCCTCTGGTCCAAAGATCCTCCTTTAGCTTTGTAAAAAATTCCTCTATTTATAGAGAAAGAATGGACATGTTGTCCAAAGCCAGCCTTGCAAATAAATGATAAAATAATGTAACGTGAAAGTACATGTGGGGGGCCTCTTGGCAGTTGGGGTGCAGAAGATGTGACTTATGCTTCTGGCCTTGCTTGTGCTCAGACCAAAATCAGGTTGAAAGCTGATTTTGTGACTAAAGTACAATCTATGAAAAGAAAGAGTATGTAGCCTTTAACCAAGAATAGTAGTATCTAAAAGACAAAGTTTAAAACCCTTGTACAAACTTCTGATTATGTAAAGATTTGGACGCAACATAGCATTGCAAACGAAATTTGGTCTTGTGTCGAATGCAAGAGTGAGATCGAAGCACACCCGTTCGAAGGAAGCCTTTGCCTTAGTCGAAGCTTGTGGTCGAAACAAGCTAATGCCCAGTCGAAGCTTATATCGAAGAAAACATATTGCTAAATCGAAAGCTCATGCTCGAAGGAAGCATATTGCTCAATCGAAGCATGTGGATCGAAACAAACATAAAGGGAGTCATTGCCTTGTGTCTTTTTAGCATGAGGGAAGTTCCTGGCTTCTGAATTGAAGGGCGCTTTTTCAAGGGAAGCAAGAACTTAGT
This sequence comes from Vicia faba, assembly GCA_948472305.1. NCBI lineage: Eukaryota > Viridiplantae > Streptophyta > Magnoliopsida > Fabales > Fabaceae > Vicia > Vicia faba. The sequence goes on along the minus strand of OX451737.1, from coordinate 1,683,834,985 downwards.
CACATCTTATATGAAGATACTTCTTGGATCAAACGAAGCTTGTATGAAGCAAAGTATGCAAGAGGCCCTTGGTGCAAGTGGATTTGAAGGATGCATAGAGATGGTTACTTTGTCCCATCGAAACTTGTCCAAACGAAGCAAGCATGCAGGCAGCAAACTTGTCCAGTCGAAGCAGGCTTGTAGGCAGTAAACTTGTCCAAATCGAAGTAGGCTTTGCAGGCAGCACGCTTGGTGAATCGAAAAGGTTTCCTTACAGGGGGCATGTGTGGCCAACATGTCATGGCCTTTGATTGCAACCATGTAGGCAGCACACTTGTCCAATCAAAAGGCTGAATCGAAGGAGGTTTCAAATCCAAATGAAGGATGTACCTAAGTTGCATTCGAAGGAAGTTTCAAATCCAAATGAAGGATGTACCTAAACTGGCATTCAAAGGAGGCTTTAAGTTCAAAATGAAGGATGTAACCCAAGTTGCATTTGAAAGAGGCCAAGAGTCAATCGAATGGTGCTGAATCGAAAGAGACCTGTTTTCCTCCAAATTTGTCAAAATGTTATTTTTATCTGTTTTCTCTATTTTTGACAGTTTCCTTTTAATTTTGGTATTGGAAAATCCAAATGCACTTGTTCAAGCTTGAACCTTGAAAATCCTTGTAAGAAAGGCCTTGAGAATTGAGAGGGAAAATTTTGGGGTACAACAGCTGCCCCTGTTCAATCTTCTTGAACCTGAAGAGTTAGAATGGCAAGTTTGCCTTTCGCGACTCGAAGGTAAAAGAGGATTGGACACTAGAGTGCCCGTAAATTTGCACTCGTCAAAATATAGCTGAGGATATGGGCTTAAAGATGCCATTTGGAAATGTGACAGAAACTTGTCGGGGATGGGCTTAAAGATGCCATCTGGAGATGTGACAAAATCTTGTCGGGGATGGGCTTAAAGATGCCATCTGGAGATGTGACAGAATCTTGTCGGGGATGGGCTTAAAGATGCCATCTGGAGATTGTTGGTAGTTGTCTTGAGAGAAATAGAACTTTAGGAGCTTCAGTTGTCCGTTACTCTACTGGGGAATTAACTCTGGAGATGAACTGCATATCTGGTCAGTGTATAGGCTACATCGCGACCTACTAGGGAAAGGTGAAACCGATCGTGTTTGATCAGGTCCAGGTCTTACCGTATTGTGGACTGCTGTCTGGATATAAGAGAAAAGAAACCTGGATGGTAAGGTTATGAGAAGGAACCTAGGTAAGGTTGCTTCGTGAAGAGTTTGGGTAAAACTGCATCTGAACCGAGAAGGAACCTAGGTAAGGCTGCTCCATGATGGGTTTAGGTAAAACTGCATCTGAACCGGGAAGAAACCTAGGTAAGGTTGCTTCATGATGGGTTTAGGTAAAACTACATTTGAACTGAGAAGGAACCTAGGTAAGGTTGCTCCATGATGGGTTTAGGTAAAACTACATCTGAACTGGGAAGAAACCTAGGTAAGGCTGCTTCATGAGGAGTTTAGGTAAAACTGCATCTGAACTGGGAAGGAACCTAGGTAAGGTTGCTCCATGATAGGTTTAGGTAAAACTACATCTGAACTGGGAAGAAACCTAGGTAAGGCTGCTTCATGAGGAGTTTAGGTAAAACTGCATCTGAACCGGGAAGAAACCTAGGTAAGGCTGCTTCATGAGGAGTTTAGGTAAAACTGCATCTGAATCGGGAAGAAACCTAGGTAAGGCTGCTTCATGAGGAGTTTAGGTAAAACTGCATCTGAACCGGGAAGAAACCTATGTAAGGCTGCTTCATGAGGAGTTTAGGTAAAACTGCATCTGAACCGGGAAGAAACCTAGGTAAGGCTGCTCCATGAGGAGTTTAGGTAAAACTGCATCTGAACCGGGAAGAAACCTAGGTAAGGCTGCTTCATGAGGAGTTTAAGTAAAACTGCATCTGAACCGGGAAGAAACCTAGGTAAGGCTGCTTCATGAGGAGTTTAGGTAAAACTGCATCTGAATCGGGAAGAAACCTAGGTAAGGCTGCTTCATGAGGAGTTTAGGTAAAACTGCATCTGAACCGGGAAGAAACCTAGGTAAGGCTGCTTCATGAGGATTTTAGGTAAAACTGCATATGAACTGGGAAGAAACCTAGATAAGGCTGCTTTATGAGGAGTTTAGGTAAAACTGCATCTGAACCGGGAAGAAACCTAGGTAAGGCTGCTTCATGATAAGTCTATGTAAAACTTCAGGAGGAACCTGGGTAAGGTCACCTTGTGATAAGTTAAGTTCGTGTAAAACTTCAGGAGGAACCTGGGTAAGGTTACTTTGTGATAAGTTTGTGTAAAACTCCAGGAGGAACCTGGGTAAGGTTACTTTGTGACGAACCCGTGTAAAGCTGTATTTAGGAGAAACCCGTGTAAGATTGCTTCGTGACGAACCAGTGTAAAGTCTGTTTAGTTTCCGGAGTTAATCCTGAACTTGCAGGAAGTTGTTGATGATAACCATCTTTCCTGAAAAGGTACATGATTAATTGTATATGATGCATGACATGCATTGTATGATGATGTTCTCGAAATAAATGAAATTATGCTTGTATGCAATATGTATGCGCACGTCATGATATATGAACATGAAATGCTATTGTGGTACGTCCGAGTTTGGGAAAATAAATCCCTGACTGTTGTTGGAGAATAAAGAGTTTCGATCACTGGAGATAACGACCGAAGATGATTGGGAGAATAATCCTGCAGGAGAGAACAACTACGATGGGGAATGGACTGACGAGGAAATGACTTTGTGGGGAGTATATACTATGCTAGAAGATCTGCTGATTTAGAGAAATAAGACTCAACTGGGGATGAATTACTGTTGCTGGTGACAGTGAACCCTTTTGGGGATTGAATTTCTGTATGTGAAAGGAATGAACTCCGTTGGGGATGATTTTCTAATGGCGACTTTACTGGGAATAATCTTTTAGACTCTACTGGGGATAATCTTCCAGACTCCACTGGGGATAATCTTCCAGTGCTGGTGATAGATAAACTCTGCTTGGGGAGAATCTTATCGACCCATTCGTGGTTGCGAGCCTCTGTTGCGGAGAATTAACACCACTGTCCTTTTCTTACTCTGTGGGGAGTGTAGATGTTACTGGGACGCGGAATGAGGATATGACAATGACTTTGCATCGAGACTTTTCTGCCCCTGTATCTGCGGGAGAAGGTGCCCGCGGAGGCCTTGTGGATCGAGTATTATTCCAACCTATGAGGTGCTTGGTAATTGCCGATTTAAATGACAAATCTTCTTCTGGTAGGCAATTGACGAGATGACGAGACATAGTTGTACGCTTTAATCCCTAACTTTTGCCTGGACTGTCTTTTCAGATTTTCAGTCCATCGGGATACCCTTTCTTGCCCAAGCCGCCTTTTCAGGTTTTCGACTTTCCAGGTGTACAAATCCTTTTTTGTTTTTATCCCTAATTTTTGCTCGAAACCTTTTGGTTCGTCGGGATGCCCTTATTTTTGCCTAGGCCTGTCAACCTAGCGGATCTTTGTTCATGCGCAGTATTTTCTGACTATGTCCACGCTCTCAGGGTGTAGGGAGTTGTCATTGTCGGTAGTGTTGTGTTGCCATACTACCAGAAGATGTTCGTTTGATCATACAATATTCGTTGCTGGAATTCATGTCCAATGCCCCAAGTGACTCAGATGGAGATTTGCCCCTGGCTATTTGGCATTTTGAGAGATTCCTTGAATCTTGACTTGATTGCCCCAGATGATGGCCAATAATCATGCCGTGCCCCTTGATTGGAAGTGTTTTTCCACTTGAGGTGATCCTTTTTATTGAGAAGTTTTTTTTTGTTCACTAGATATTCGTCGTGCGAATTTCTCTGCTGTTTAACAAATAGTCATATGCAAACCATGTTATTTTAAGAATGCAAAGCTTATGTCTGTCTTGAAGCTTTTGAAAATGCATTTTTTCAGTAAGATAGGAAAATTTTGTAAAATGTGATGTCAACTCAGGATTTACAGCAAGCCCTACAGGAGTCAGGATACCTTTTGTAACAATATGCTTTCGAACTAACCCATGCTTCGGCTAGGACTTTTAAGGGTTATAACGTGGCCTGGTTCACGGTTTAAGAAACAAAGGATAAAGGCTCAAATTTTATTTGTACCCACCCGTTCTTCGTGATGTTCTTCAATCCTAAACTCAGTTAATTATGCATTTGAACTCCTAATGAGTCTGGAACGACGTTTTTGGTGATGGTTCACACAAGTTGAATTTGTTGGAAGGCAGTCATTTTTGCAACATTTTTCATGTTGTTGAGGATTTGTGGCGACCTTGTTCTTTTGATTTGTTATCCCTAACTTTTGTCTGACTGTTCCTGTTTTCGAGATTACAGTCAGCGGGATGCCTCAAATTTCTTAAGCCTCCTTTGTAGGTTTTGGCTTAATGGGCTTTTCTTTTTTTGAGAGATAATGATTGCCTATGAGATAAGGAACCACCACTGTCTTTTGATTCCATAGGAATGCTTTTGATGTCGTTCGTTGTATTACGAACTGAGAGTTTGCGACTTCAATGCGCATCTTTTTGAATTAACTGAGTGACTACCCTGCCCTAGGTTTTGATTAAAGGTTTCAATTTGTGTAAAAAGGAAACTTCTACTTCTTTGGCCCGAAGGGGTTGACTAGGTATTATCTTCCTTATAACTCCGGTGTTTAGGATTTGAAAGAACGCTTATACATCGTCAGCAAGGTCTGTCCAAAAGCATACTGTATGAGATTATGGCATTGTTTTCGTCATCCTCCCTCTAAAGGCTTAGAGTTTTTTAATCGAGAGTTGAACATCACAAAAAGTAAATATGAAGCAATTTAAGCATAGTGAAAACAATTAATTCAAAACAGACACGTGTAATGCATTAATGAAATAAAAAAGTTTGACATGACAATAATTGTTTGAATAAGCAAAAAAAATATAACTTTAGAATTCAAATGAACAAAAGTGCTTTCAATCCTAGCCATATTTTGGCAAGGGAGAAGTGATCACATTGGGAGTCTCAGGAGGGTCGAATTCGATCTCCTTAGCGTCAATCATATTCTGAATCTTGTATTTCAGCGCCCAACAATCGTTAGTATCGTGCCCCGGGCTACCGGAATGATAAGCACACCTTGCATCTGGGTTGTAGTTAGGAGAAGAAGTCTTAGGGTTCGGATGAGGGTTTATCACCGTAATCAGATTCATCTTCAACATGTGCTGCAATGCTTGTGACAATGGCATGTTGATTTGGGTGAATTTCCTTTGAAGTCTTTCCCCCTTTGGCTGATTATTTCGTTGTTGTAGTCGTTGTGTGCGTGCTGAATTAGAGATTAACACTACCCCCACAGATTGGTGGTAGTCTGCTTGGCTACGCCTCTTCTGGCCGTGCACAACATTGGCTTCCCTCTTGTCACCAAATGACTTCTTCTCTGTACTCGAAGAGGTATCTTTCTGGATCTTACCACTCAGGATCCCAACTTCTACTCTTTCTCCAGTCAGAATCAGTTCGGTGAAACCCACTGACGAGTTGCCGATTAAATGATTGAAATAGGGACCATACAAAGTCCCAAGAAACATATCCACCAACTCCCTATCATATAGAGGGGGTTGGACTCTTCCAGCAAGATCTCTCCATTTCTGAGCGTAGTCCTTAAAGCCTTCGCCTGTACCCATAGACATACCCTGAAGCTGAGTACGCGTGGGAGCAAGGTCGGCATTATACTGGTATTGCTTGTAAAAAGCAGCAACAAGGTCCTCCCAGTTGCGGATGTTAGCTCCTTCGAGTTGACAGAACCATTCAAGTTGAGTCCCTGACAGACTATCTTGAAAGAAATGAACCCAGAGATTTCTATCAGCACTATAGGGTTGAATCTTTCTGACGTATGAGCGGAGGTGTAGCTTCGGGCAGGATACCCCGTCATACTGAGCAAAGACAGGAGCTTTAAACTTGTGAGGGATCACCACCCCAAATGCCAATCCTAGATCTCCAAAGTCCAACCCAGGTATCTTCTGAATTTCCATTGCACTGAGCCGGTCTTCAAGTTGCTTATATCTATCCTCAGTAGGAGGATACTGGTCTTCATCAAAGTCTGTGTCATTGTCAGACACCACAGGGCTAGGACCCTTTCTTTCCTCTTGATTCTCTCCCCCTCCAGATGAATGGGACAAATCAGTCTCCTGTCGCAAATTGTTCCCGAATCTGCGACCCATATTCAAGAGGACCACCTCCTTCTTCTTCTTCTTCTTCTTCTTCTTCTTCTTCTTCTTCTTCTTCTTCTTCTTCTTCTTCTTCTTCTTCTTCTTGTCCTTCAAGATAAGAGTCTTCAAATCTTGTTGACTCTTGGCCAAGTTCAAGAACATTTCCTGAAACTGAGCATTCTGAGCTTGAAGAGCCTTGATGGCTTGATCAGTAGGTGTTTCAGAAGACATGATTGCTGAAATAAACAGCGAAGAAGATGAGAAACCTGTAATGGTACCTGTAATGCAATGATATGTATGATATATGTATGCAATGTTTTCAAGGATCTCGCGGGGTAAACAAGAAACTGTTTGGATTTGATTGAAGAAACTTCGCGTTTGTTAAGAGTCCTTCTTCAAGAGTCAAGCTCACCATATCGAGTGGGTCATAGCCACTGATTCAAGTTGTTGCACTTGATCTTTGAAGGTGTTTGTTTAGAGGGGAACCCTCTTGTCCTTTGGTAGACGTCTGGTTCAACGTGACCCTGCATCGAAAGACCCTCGAGATCCTTGCCACGATTATTGAAAATGCTATGGTATGATGTTATGATGTTATGATGTTATGTACATGTATGCAAAAGTAAGCAAGTGTATATACAGACAGTCATATTCACACAGAGCAAACAAGTCCTTAGGTTTAGGCTTGCATGGGGTTTGTAGGTAAGTACCCTCTTGAAGTTAGTTGGCTCAACCTGTCCTAAAATAGAAACCTGGTTCTAAGGAGTTCAATATCACTGGATTATTTTCTATGTTCATTGTTTTGGTTTAGCCACTTAACTGGCAACCAAAATATTCCAAGAAAACAATCCTCAATGAGTGTAGTATCGAGTATCTACCAACTTCGGACTGCACCAAAGTCGGTTATCTCACTACCCCTAATGAAAGGCCAAGATGGTCAAGTAAGGTTCTAGTTCATTAGTGCTTAGTGACATCACTCAGCGGCCTCATATTCTCTTTGTTTGACTCAAAGGCTACCGGTACTCACAAATATGTCGCACTAATATAACTATTGCTTCAACCGTGTCGGCATACCCCGTACAGTTTCCACAATGTATTGCTATTTACCTATGAATGTTTCCCCAAATCCGGGTAGAGGATTTCAAGCCCAAACAAGAGAACCAAAATGTAAAGCAATCAAAGCAAATCAATATAAGCATGTAAAGGTGATCTAAAACCCTAAGGTAACCCCACTTTTAGAGTAATTCCCCAGCAGAGTCGCCAGTTATGTGATATGGTGAGAGAACTGACTTGAGATTTGTTTTGCGTTTGTGTTCGCAAATGTTTCGATTTAGCAAGAGTCACCACCGACTTTTTATTTTATCCTAAGGAAAGGTCAAAAAGCACAGGAAAGACCTTTAGAGATGTTTTCGTGGGTTCGGGGGGTAGATTATGAAAAGGGAATGTGCTAGCACCCTTTTCATCCATGATTATCCATGGTCTCTTAGTTACTTGCTTAGATCACTTGCCTTTGCTTTTCAATTGCTTGAAATGGTGTGTTGCGTGTGTGGTTTTGAAAATGTTTTGAAAAAGATGCCTTGTCTAGGCAACCTTTGTAATAATTCTTGTTTGAATATATAGAAAGGTGTGCGTCTTTTTGAAAAGATAATTCAATGTTTTGAAGTTGTTTTGGAATTGTGTTGTGGAGTGTGTTTTGAAAAATGGCAAGGATGTTTTGCAAGATTTTTGATCAAGTAACTAAGAGTTGTCTACCCTATTTTACTCAAAGATCTTTCTTATGTTTTTAACCCTTTTAACAGTGTTGTTTCACCATTGTGTTTGATGAACAACCTTGTGTTAGGATGTTTAGCGGGACAGGCGCGGATCATCGTATGCAATCATTGAAGGCAACTTGTGAGACGCTCTAGCAATTTCGTAAGGGACGAGATTGTTTTATCGAAGGCAACATCGAGGGTCATCGAGGGACTACGATCTTTGTTTATCGAAGGGACAATTTCTAGAGTGTCTCATACTCGAGGGACATGATTGCATTTTTCGAGGCAACAACTGGAATTACCCTAAGGGTGCATGTGTGAATAGTGTGTTTGATTTACATGCATTTTGTCTTGATTAGGGGTTGTCTACTTGTTGGTTTTATCTTGCCATACACACCTAGTTACTAGCATTTGTACAAAAGTAATAAAAAGTGCAAAAAATAAATCCTACACTATTACAACCATATTGAAGTGCATAGAAATGTAAAGGAAAAAATAAGATAAAAAGAAGTAAAAAAAAAAGAGATCCTTCGATTCAGGCAGGAGCACCCTTCGATTATGCACTTTCTGGATCTCTTCAATTTGGCCTGAAAAGGGTGAAGGCATGACTTTTGACTGAGGCCTCACGGTCAGCATGTTGTTCGATTGGGACCAGCAGGACAACATGTTGTGCCTTTCGACTGGGCCTGGAACCAGTATAAGATGCAATCTGCCTTTCTGCCTCCTTCGATTGGGCCTGGAGAAAGGGGGTAGAAGACAGAAGCTTCATTTCCTATTTCATGTTTCCTGTTTCTTTCATTTCAAGCATTAAATGGCAACATGGCTTGAGGCCATGCTAGTATTTGTCTTGTAAATAGTTTAATAGTTAAAGCAAGTTCAGGTAAACAGAAAGCAAAACGAAAGGCTTAGTTCTAAAAAATATGTTAAAAAAGGGTGGAAACGAAAGGAACAATGGTATGTACATGTTTCAAACGAAAGGGAAAATTACTATGCCATGAAACGAAAAGTTCAAAGGTAAGAATAACTTACCTTGCTTCAGGCCTTGAATGGATGTGGGATTCAAACTTGAACTGCTACCTGGACGTTTCTGGAATTCGAAGAGTAGTCACAGGGGGTTTGCTTTTGGTTCGAAGAGTTGTCATAGAAGGTTGTCTTTGAGTTTGAACAAACTTCTATGTGTGGGGTGTTCTTCAGAATCGAAAGAGGTGAGTGTTTGGGATTCTGGGTTTTGATTTCTCAAGTGTTGATGAACTTGAGAGTTTTGTTGTGTTTGAGAAAATTTGAGAGATTCGTTCCTCTGGTCCAAAGATCCTCCTTTAGCTTTGTAAAAAATTCTTCTATTTATAGAGAAAGAATGGACATGTTGTCCAAAGCCAGCCTTGTAAATAAATGATAAAATAATGTAACGTGAAAGTACATGTGGGGGGCCTCTTGGCAGTTGGGGTGCAGAAGATGTGACTTATGCTTCTGGCCTTGCTTGTGCTCAGACCAAAATCAGGTTGAAAGCTGATTTTGTGACTAAAGTACTCTCTATGAAAAGAAAGAGTATGTAGCCTTTAACCAAGAATAGTAGTATCTAAAAGACAAAGTTTAAAACCCTTGTACACGCTTCTGATTATGTAAAGATTTGGACGCAATATAGCCTGGCAAACGAAATTCGGTCTTGTGTCGAATGCAAGAGTGAGATCGAAGCACACCCGTTCGAAGGAAGCCTTTGCCTTAGTCGAAGCTTGTGGTTGAAACAAGCTAATGCCCAGTCGAAGCTTGTATCGAAGAAAACATATTGCTAAATCGAAAGCTCATGCTCGAAGGAAGCATATTGCTCAATTGAAGCATGTGGATAGAAACAAACATAGAGGGAGTCATTGCCTTGTGTCTTTTTAGCATGAGGGAAGTTCATGGCTTCTAAATTGAAGGGCGCGTTTTCAAGGGAAGCAAGAACTTAGTCACATCTTGTACGAAGATACTTCTTGGATCAAACGAAGCTTGTATGAAGCAAAGTATGCAAGAGGCCCTTGGTGCAAGTGGATTTGAAGGATGCATAGATATGGTTACTTTGTCCCATCAAAACTTGTCCAAACGAAGCAAGCATGCAGGCAACAAACTTGTCCAGTCGAAGCATGCTTGTAGGCAGTAAACTTGTCCAAATCGAAGTAGGCTTTGCAGGCAGCACGCTTGGTGAATCGAAAAGGTTTCCTTACAGAGGGCATGTGTGGCCAACATGTCATGGCCTTTGATTGCAACCATGTAGGCAGCACACTTGTCCAATCAAAAGGCTGAATCGAAGGAGGTTTCAAATCCAAATGAAGGATGTACCTAAGTTGCATTCGAAGGAGGTTTCAAATCCAAACGAAGGACGTACCTAAATTGGCATTCAAAGGAGGCTTTAAGTTCAAAATGAAGGATGTAATCCAAGTTGCATTCGAAAGAGGCCAAGAGTCAATCGAAGGGTGTTGAATCGAAAGAGACCTGTTTTCCTCCAAATTTGTCAAAATGTTATTTTTATCTGTTTTCTCCATTTTTGACAGTTTCCTTTTAATTTTGGTATTGGAAAATCCAAATGCACTTGTTCAAGCTTGAACCTTGAAAATCCTTGTAAGAAAGGCCTTGAGAATTGAGAGGGAAAATTTTGGGGTACAACAGTTGCCAAATTAGGGTTTTTGACCATTTCTTTAGGAGAAGTCAACTGAACTTTGACCAAGAATAACTTTCACACACTTCATCATAAATTTCTAAACCAAATCTAATCTTTAAGGAAATTCAATTCTCTGCAACTTTACCTCTCTAAGCCTAAGGCCAAAAATGCTTCATTTGAGAGATATAAGTCAAAACATTACAAGTCATTTTGAAAGTCAACAAAAACACATATTTTATCAAAGCAATTTAAAAAAAGATAAAGATTTCAAATGAAAAACTGATCAACATGAAAGTTGTAGGAGTAATCTTGAGGTTTCCAAAAAGTCTAAGATGACCTTAATATGAAAAAAATTGAGAAAGTTATGAGTTGTTCAAGTTGAGTAATTTTTAAGAAATACATGAAACCTCAATTGAGTATTTTTGAGCTAGTGGGCCTAATTTTTGAAGTCTAAACATGCGTATAACATGTTATAGGACCTTTAAGTCCATTGGTGCATGACCATGGTTTTTTATTCTATTTATTTCAATTTTTATTTAATTTTTGCAAAAGAATTAAATCAAAATATCAAATAAATAGATTAGAGCATGGATGTACTTCAATTGGATCAGTCAAGGGACCAAAAAACCTTGCGAACCATGCAAAGAAAACGTGTGGAACCAAGAAGGAAATAAATCTTCATGTTTTGGAAAGTTTTTGAAATCATTTTGGAAATAAATCATGCTTTGATCACACAAGATTTTTGCCATTTTTGTTAACCTAATCATTGGCCTATAAATACACAACACATTCAGACCTTAAAGGACACCGATGCTGTCTCAAGAACAAACCCTAAAGCTCTCAAAATTTTCAAGAACTAGGGAAAACAAAAACCCTCATTTCCAACCTTTATCAATCAATTCCAAGCATTCCATCAGTCTCCTGAGACCTCCGGGAGTCGTTCTCAGTCCTTACTCAAGCTTGAAGCACGCCAGAACTCACCAACCAGGTATCACTGGTTTAAAAAACTTCCTTGAATTCAAACTTTTAATTAATGCAATTTAAGTGAATTTGATGCATACATTCATGTTTATATTGATGTGTAGAACTGTTTTGACGTATTACTTGTGAGGTTTAACGCAGAACGGAGATCTGCCATTGTTAGGGCAGTTTGAAATATTTTCTTCGAAACTCGCTCTACAACCATTTTCAGGTCAAGCCAATGCTACCATTGGATTTTCAAGGGTCAAATTAGGGGGATAAGGTTCATCTTGTGTCTCAATTTTATGTGATTTACAGGTTTGATGTTGAAGCTAACCGAAGAAGATGATCGGAGCTAGGGTTCTGGCGCTTCTCTGATCCATTTGTTTTATTATATAATGTTTGATTTGTGTTTGAATAACACAAAACCAGCGTAGCTCAGATGGTTGGAGATAGAGACCTGTTACATAAGAGGCTTGGATTCGATTCCTATGTTTTTCAATTGTTTTTTTTTACTTTTTCAGGTTTCAACGCAAGATTATTACAAATGGATTCGTTCCTATTCCATGTCACAAATAGCAATATGGCGCAGTGGATAGAATGACATAATTGTGAGGCTGAGGGCGTGGGTTCGAATCCTACCTTTAATACGGTGGGAGAACTGACTTTTACTGGTTTTGTATTTTTATTCGCAAATGTTGTGGTTATCAAGAGTCGCCACCGACTTTTCTTTTATCCAACAAAGGAAAGGGTGAAAAGAACATGAAAGACCTTTCGAGATTATTTTCTGAGTAAGGAGGCTAGGTTATGGAAAGGGAAGGTGTTAGCACCCTTTTCATCCGTAGTTATCTACGGGCTCTTAGTTGCTAGCTCACTTTGAAAATTCTTTTTTGTGTAAGTGTGTTTTGAAGATATTTGAAAAGACGCCTTAGTGCGGTGAACTTTGTAATGTTTCTCGTTTCGACGAGAACGTATACAAAGTGTTTTTTGTCTTTGAAAATATTTAGAAAAGAGTTTGTGTATGTGTGAAAAAAATGTTTTTTGATTGTTTTTATGAGCAAGAAAATAGGAGCTATCTACCTACTCGAAAGGTTTTTTCTTTTCCTCTTTTCCTTTAGACAGTGTTATCCTACTATTAGTGAGTAGGTAGCCCTATCGTTGGATTTTTGAGGACGGGTGAGGGTCATCGTACAGTCACGAAATTAACTATTAAGATACTTTAGTAGTTACCCTAAAGTTTTAAGATCATATACCGAGGAAACGTCGAAAGGGTCATCAAGGGACTTATGATCTTTAAACCAAAGGGTTACCACTAAAATCTCTTACGTTCGAGACTCGTGATTGTTTATTTATCCGAAGGCAACATGTGGAGGTACCTTAGAGGTGTGTGTGTACGAGTGTGTTGTGTTTCAGTTATTTATCTTCGGATGTTAGGTTTGCTAGCGTTTGCTTTTAGTCTTTTCATACAAGCCTATTAGCATTCATCTAACAGTTAATATTAGTATGAAAATAAAGATGCGGGAATTTAAATCTACACTATAACAAGGCTTCGGGGTGGGCAATTACAAACCAAAACGGGGGGAAAGAAAAGTGTAAAAGTCCTAATTAAAACTAGTACATCCTTTGTACAGTTACATAATTATGAAAAATAATGTGAATAAATAAATAGACGCGCGAGGGAAGAAAGAAATAAAAATGAAAGAATGGAGAAAAAACCTAAGAAAAATTTCTAAGTGATAAAAGAAATATTTTTGTTGTTTTTATTTGTTTTAGGAAAATATTTAAATTAAATTAAGAAAAAGAAAACCTAATTCTAATTGATTAATTAATTTTAAAAAAAAGTGATTACAAATGATCAGTTAAAATTAATTTAATTAATGAAAATCTAAGTCTAATTATTTTTGTAATTTTGATTTTATGATTTTTAGGAAAAATAAATTAATTGAAATAAAAGAAAACAAATAATAAAAGAAAAAGACAAAAAATTAAATTGGGCCAAGCTGCAAAACAAGTAATTAGGGGGGGTGCATAGATTTGAAATCCCCTAAGCCCAATAACATTGGCCTAGGCGTTGTAGCAAGACATGAGGGAGAAACACCATCTTCTCCGATGATGTATTTTTTTTGAAAACCTGCAAAACAAAAAAACAACTCAAATCCTTGGACCTAAATCGCATGCTGTGAGTTCAAATATGACATTAGTTTTGCCTGAAACAGCCTGTAGAGTGAGATCTGAAACTCAATGGTTCTTGAGCCCTAACAATGGAGTTTTAGTGTTTCTGCACTAAACCTTACATGTGACACGTTAGATCCATTCTAAATATTGATAACAACATGGATGTATGCATAGAATTACTTTAAGTCACATGATTAGAGAGTTAAAGGAATTACAACCTTACCAAACCGGTATGGTCGGATGTGAGAGTTTTGGATGTGGAAGGACTTAGTTATCGGCCTGGTACAACTCTTGGGAGTCTCAGGGATATGATTTCATCACTAGTTTGAACTGATCACGCTTGAGAATGCAGTTATGAATTTTGCAACATTGAGAATTTTTTCTTCAGAATTTTGTGAAGCTTTCTTTGCAATGTCTTTTTCTTCTCTTTAAGCTTGCAATGTTGTATATTTATAGAGGAGTAGGATGCTATATCAATAAGGTAAAGAATCACACCATTAAATCCACCAACATGGTAAGAAATTACACCATTAAACCATGGTTTAAAACAAAAATCAAGTTTTGAAAAGTTTCTAAACTTCATGATCCCTTACCATTTTCGTTTTCTGCATGAACCTGGTCATTTGTGATGTACCTTGCACGAATTTGGGCCTCTTGAATGATGCAAATGAAGCCCACTTAAGCCTTGATCCATTTGTTTGATATTTCACTTGATTTCTTTTATATTTAAATGAAAAAATTCAAATAAATAGAAATAAAAATCAAAATAATGCATGGATGGTTTTAGAGGCTCTTGTATATTCCATGAGTATGTTTGAACTCTAAAAAGTTAGGCCCAATAAATTAAAATCACAAATTTGCTCAATTGAGATTTCATGCATTTCTTGAAAATTGCCCAACTTATGCAACTCATAACTTGCTCAATTTTCGTTTTTTGAAGATGATGTTGGACTTTTTGGAAAGCCTAAGATGTCCTCTACATTTTCTCTTTTAATCATTGTTGCATTTGGATATATTATCTTAATGTAAGTTGTCTTGTCAAAAAGTATCTTTTGTTGACTTTTTGAAAATGACATGTAATGTATGAGCTCATATCTTCCAAATGATGCATTTTATGAACTTGAGAACAAAAACAAAGTTGTATAGGATTTGATTCTCTTCACAAAGAGATTTTTTTGGGAAAAAATGGATGAAGCATGTGAAAGTTCTGTATGGTCAAAGTTCAGTTTACTTTTCCTAGGAAACCCTAATTTAGCAAATCTTGACTTTTGATCATCTGAGGACTTTCCTTGAAGAATTATGATAAACACTTGATAAAATGATGAATATCACTTCAAAATGTTGATGTTGACCAAAAATATTGAATTTTTACTGTATATTGACAACAATTGACTTTTGACCCAATATAGTTGATTTTGAGTCATCTGAGCAATTGAATAAGCAAACTTGTGATGCAAGGCATGAAACTTGGCATGGGAATTATTTAGGACATATTAGGAACCATGAAAATCAATTTAGGCCTTTGAAACCCAAACTTATTTGTGAAAAGTGAAACCCTAGTTGAAAGTCCATTGCTTAGGAGGAGAATTTGTCTGGTAAAATTCTTGGTCAACCTTGAGCATTTGAGGACCTCTAGGAGTGTGTTTTGAATAAAATGAGAGGGAAAATTTTGGGATACAACAACTTCCCCTGTTCAATCTTCTTAAACCTGAAGACTTATATTGGCTCGTATGCTTTTTGTGATCTGAAGGTGGAAGATGATTGAACACTAGAGTGCCCAGAAATTTACGCTTGCTGGTGCACGGTGTAACACCCTATTTCTAGTTGGTGGATAATAAGAAAATCAAAGTTCATCATAAATAGGATGCTACATTTTCAACTAAAAATCAAACTTCATTTAATCGTATATAAAACAGATACATAACACTTAATTCGGATGAACCGACCACAACCTGATTTATTCTTTAAAATTAACAGCTTTTCATTGATAAGAAGCAGAATATACATATTCAACTTCAATTTACTTAACATCTCTTATTCAACTAAAACAACCTCAAGACAACAATTATTTCATGTGATCAACTTAAAAATTCAGCAACTGAAATAATAAACAACAACTAAACATCAAGCGTTCATCCCCCCCCCCCCCCCCCGAGTTCTACGTATCAGAGCGACAACACCGACTCGAACTAATGAGGTAACAACTATCCTTCTTGATTACCTGCACGTTACCAACATAGGGAAACATTCAAACAGAAGGGGTGATATATCAAACTATATAATTAGTCATATGATAAATAATATATTAAATCAGATCATATAAAATCACCACTTCATAGCTCACAACAACATTAATCACCACAAAACATCAACACGACATAACTACTAAATTCATAGCTTTTAGATAATACTTGTCACAACAAGTCAACAACATAAAGCAAAAACAAATCTATCTTCACCATAACTCAAGATGCAACATCAAATGCGACTCAATTATAATGAAAATGCATGTGGTACCATTAAAGAAGAACTCCCATCTTAAAATAATTACCAATAAATAGAGGCATCAACAAGGCATAAGCCTTCATCTTAATATTCGCCAATACAGGCCATCTTAACAAGCATCAACTCCATCTTGAAATGCAACGTATGAGACACAATCATGAATGTAATAACAACAACCATAATTAACAACATCTTAACACAACATCATCGTTGGCCAGAAGCCTACATCTTAATAGCTTCCAATTATTAGAGGCATCTCAACATCATTCATCAACATGATTCATCAACATGATTCATCAATACAATTCATCAACATAATTCACCAACATCATTCATCAACATAATCCATCAACATAATTCATCAACATAATTCATCAACATAATTCATCAACATAATTCATCAACATCATTCATCAACATAATTCATCAACATAATTCATCAACGTAATTCATCAACATAATTTTACAACAACTCAGCCGCAACAACAATACAACTATAGATCGACAATAATTAATTAATTAATTATCTAAGGATTACTTCTAGTTAACAAACCTCTACATATTATTATTCTATAATACTACATCATTATCATTATTAATCTTACTGTTATGAACCAAGCAATAATCTATAATCGTCTTATCCTCATCATTCTTCACAAAATCATCATAGCGATTTACACGGGAAACTAACTCTAACCCTAATTTTTGGTACTAGGATTTAATCTCCTTATTCTTTATTTTAATCCTTAATAAAGAAGTTCATCGCGTTAGCTATCCAACGCTTCGAACGACACCTCAAATGGAGTCCGGAAACTCAAGTTACAGCCTTCGGAAACAAATCTGCCAAAAATCAGACTACATGAGTCGACGCATAACGTTTTGAGTCGACGCGTACTGGGCTAACATGCTGCATGAGTCGATGCGTAACATCTTTGTATCGACTCATACTGAGTCTGCAACACCGCATGTATCGACTCTTGCTTCTTCGTATCAAGTCATCCTGAGTCCAAAAACCTGCATGTATCAACGCATGGCTTTTTGAGGTCGACGCATGCTGTTCTGTCATGAATATTTTCTGCATTTTCACTGCGTTTTCACTACGGTTTCCTTGCCTTTGGCCCTAAAAACATCCTCTAATCATAGGTAATCATTAATTATAACAATCTTATATTTCTACATCAATTATACAACACTAGGGCATCATTACTCATCTCTAAATCATTGATCTTCATCATACAACAATATATACATTCAAATCATAAACAAGACAACTTTTCACATCTAATCCCACATACTACTCATCATAAACCCTATTATAGAGTCAGAACCCCACCCTTACCTTGGATTGAAGGTTGCTCTATAACTTTTCTGATTGATTTCCGTTCTGGCTCTTTTCCTTCTTTTTTGCAACTTTCACGTTCTCTTTCTCTCTTCCAACCCTTATTCTTCTTCCTCTTGACAAAACCTATTCTCCTTACTGTCATATCTAATTTCTATTATTATAACCAAACTCAATAATAATAGAATTATTTCTCTTGGGCTTAATTCTCACACCCCCTTAGTACTACATACCACCATATAAAATAGGCCCAACAACTTAATCTTATATTATTCCATTAATTCCAACATTATTATTATTAATCAATCAATCAATTAATTAATAATAATCTAACAACTTATACCAATAATCCATAACATCATGCAACTTTAACAAGTAATCCAAAATAATTAATTAAATTAACGGGCGTTACAACTCTCCCCCACTTAGAATATTTTTGTCCTCGAAAATCTACTCGATACTACCACTCTTAACGCAGATTTCGCATCTCATTCTTTGATCTCCAAGTCGCGTCTGGTAGCACTTTGGCCATTACTTTATCGACATAACAATAACTCAACATGATTTAAATCTAATACACACATGCTAATCCTTCAACACCTCCGCGATATAATCGTTAACAACTTATCAACCGCTTTAACAATATCTTGACATATCAATATTTTAAGGTAGTAACACACTTATACTTGAATATACAACATCACATTATCATCTAAACAACATCTTCAACACCAAAACACACACACACACACACAATTCCATTCCCATATATATATATATATATATATATATATATATATATATATATATATATATATATATATATATATATATATATATATATATATATATATATATATATATATATATATATATATATATATATATATATATATATATATATATATATATATATATATATATATATATATATATATATATATATATATATATATATATATATATATATATATATCAACTATC
Source organism: Vicia faba (assembly GCA_948472305.1). Taxonomy (NCBI): domain Eukaryota; kingdom Viridiplantae; phylum Streptophyta; class Magnoliopsida; order Fabales; family Fabaceae; genus Vicia; species Vicia faba. The sequence goes on along the minus strand of OX451737.1, from coordinate 1,683,816,437 downwards.
AACAACTCTATTCATATCGATGTATCACCCTTATAGTAACATTAACATAGCCAACATAATCAACTCCGTTATATTATGGAGTATTATTCCCCCTTTATGGTAACCAACAACAACATCACGACAATGAAAACAAAATCATTATAATGTCAACTTAACAGTATAACTCAACAGATATACACACAACCTACCATCAATTAACAACCACATTAATATCCTCATAAATCAGCAAATATCTTCGAGGTATCACAACACTTTTCACATCATCCCTACATCCACAATCTACCAAATCAAGCATGTAGAGTCACATACTCATAGCAACTGCGCTAGATACGCTTCAGTTGCGCAACTCTGATAATCCATCTTAAGTCACCATCCTCATTAAAGTTTCTGCCAATTATACAGTTTACAAGTCTCATTCCAGTTTCAGACTTTCCTCAACATCCACCATAAAACCATTGTTCACTTGATATTCTCAATATTTCACTTTGCAACTTTAGCTCGCATATCAACCCGCTACTCCGAATTGTTCAATACGTCACAACTCTTCCTAGCAATTCCTCTATTACTTCACACAAAATGGTGAGCGACTACCTCCTGATTTAACATCAACCACTTTACACACTATTAAGGTAGCAAGACAAGACTACACCATCCAACACGATATCGTCTACTATCAACAAGTGATTAAGGGTGATCAGTTCCTCAATTTGTCAATAGATAGCCGACAACCATAATGGAGTATAAATCATCATTACCAAACTATAATAGCGTTTACTTAAAACTCGTATTCAAGTTTTATAAAACATAACATGTCTAATCCTTATTCACCCACCATCCCATGATGATCAATCATTTTCTAACTCAAGATTTGTTGGCATATCAATACATTACAAATCCTTTCACTGTAGTCTGAGTCTTTATCTACATAAGGATTCTAACGACATTCTTAAAATCTTAATCCTCTTTCGAATTTCACAACATCAAAAATACATGTATCTCCACCTCCCAAACTCATTCCAATCACACTCTCAACATTATCATCTTATCTAACAACATTTCATATATATATATATATATATATATATATATATATATATATATATATATATATATATATATATATATATATATATATATATATATATATATATATATATATATATCTACACCTCAAACAACTACAATAGTAATCATCTAAGCTCAACAAGCTACTAACCTCTATAATAGACTTCTTCATTCTCCAACTTAGAACTACATCCACCTTGAATGGATCTACATACACTTTCACTTGGAAATAAAATTACTCAAGAGAACTCTTCTCCTAAAACTATAACATACATCCTGACAACTTAGCATAAATCTTCCTCCTTTTCGACATCGTAAATTCCACACAACTTTGCACTATCATCTTTCGTTCTAATTAATAACACCAAATATTTCCAAATGATACCTTTGATGTCACAAATTACTTTAAATAAATCTTCCAATTTCTCTTTTAATTCTCCCAACTCGGACACGGACCTCCCGTACAACACTGCAGAACAAGTCTAGTCCCAAAGACAAGCTTAACAACAAAATACACTTACTTCCAATATCATTACGTGATAAATGAATCTATTACAGCTACTGAAAACATTTCTAAAATGAAGCTCATTTTTTTAGCTTTCTAACGATTCAAACGAAACTCAAATCGGATGCCCGAAACTCTAGTTATGAATTTTCGAAGTCCCACCACAATTATGCAGTTTCCTGCGATTTACTTATGGAAATTCCACTCCGAAACTCATTTGTCTTCAACTTAGACATATTCTAAACAACTCTTAACATATATCGTGCTCCTAAACTTCTTATAAATCAATAGATGCATTCCTTCGCTAAAGTTCAGGTCCCAAAACATCAGGGCAACAATTCTTTTCGCAACCCTACTCACTTCTTCAAGTTTCGACTCAGACTCGCGATTCAAAACTACTTATCAACGTCAACTACTTCCGACAATCACTTATGTGATCCCAACACAAAAGTTACATCAACTTTATTACTCCATCATTGTTCAAACATCGACATCTTACACAAGGCTACTCAAACCGATAACTTTACAGTCCACCAACAGCGCTGAAACATCGCCACTTTCTAAATTCCATCTTTTAGAGATTATCCTTGTTACTTAACAATCACCTTCTGAAACATCAGGGAGTTTCACTTTACTCGTATATCAACAACTGTTACATTGCTCCTCATCCTTCGAGAAGTAAGTATCAACAATGTCTGATCAATTTCTCTCAAGGCGCTCTAACTCGACTAACAACAAGACCTTGAATCTAAGTCACCTTCAAATTCGGGAACAACAAGGCTCCAACAATTCTTGTATTATCGTCGTCGACAACATACCGAACCAACACCTTTCAATTGAACATAACCGAGAAGTAAAGCTTCTCCCCCACTTATCTTCAACCAACTTCCCGCAATTAAGTCAACTAAGTATCGACCGTGTTTCACACACTTGTCGCGCACTAAGGAAAAACAACATTTGACAACTTGGTCGGATGGACCGACCTACTCTGATACCACTAATGTAATACCCCATTTCTACCCGGCGGATAATAAGAAAATCAGAGTTCAACATAAATAGGATGCTACATTTTCAACTAAAAATCAAACTTCATTTAATCGCATATAAAACAGATACATAACACTTAATTCGGATGTACCAATCACAACCTGGTTTATTCTTTAAAATCAACAACTTTTCATTGATAAGCAGCGGAATATACATATTCAACTTCAATTCACTTAACATCTCTTATTCAACTAAAACAACCTCAAGACAACAATTATTTCATGTGATCAACTTAAAAATTCAGCAACTGAAATAATAAACAACAACTAAACATCAAGCTTTCATCCCCCCGAGTGTTACGTATGAAAGCGATAACACCGACTCAAATTAACGAGGTAACAACTATCCTTCTTGATTACCTGCACGTTACCAACAGAGGGCAATATTCAAATAGAAGGGGTGAGATATCAAACTATATAATTAGTCATATGATAAATAATATATTAAATCAGATCATATAAAATCATCACTTCACAACTCATAACAACATTAATCACCACAAAACACCAACACGGCATAACTACTAAATTCACAGCTTTTAGATAATACTTGTCACAACAAGTCAACAATATAAAGCAACAACAAATCTATCTTCACCACAACTCAAGATGCAACATCAAATGCGACTCAATTATAATGCAAATGCATGTGGTACCATTAGAGCGGAGCCCCCTTCTTAAAATAATTGCCAATAAATAGAGGCATCAACAAGGCATAAGCCTTCATCTTAATATTCTCCAATACATGCTATCTTAACGAGCACCAGCTCCATCGTGAAATGCAATGTATGCGACACAATCATGAATGCAATAACAACAACCATAATTAACAACATCTCAACACAACATCATCGTTGGCCAGAAGCCTACATCTTAATAGCTGCCAATTATTAGAGGCATCTCAATATCATTCATCAACATGATTCATCAACATGATTCATCAACACAATTCATCAACAGAATTCACCAACATCATTCATCAACATAATCCATCAACATAATTCATCAACATAATTCACCAACATAATTCATCAACATAATTCATCAACATCATTCATCAACATAATTCATCAACATAATTCACCAACGTAATTCATCAACATAATTTTACAGCAACTCAACCACAACAACAATACAACGATAGATCGACAATCCCTTAACGTTGGCCATAGGCCTACAACATGGTAATGCCTATAATTAATTAATCATCTAAGGCTTACCTCTATTTAACAAACCTCTACATATTATTATTATGTAATACTACATCATTATCATTATTAATCTTACTGTTATGAACCAAGCAATAATCTATAATCGTCTTATCCTCATCATTCTTCACAAAATCATCATAGCGATTTACGCGGGAAACTAACTCTAATCCTAATTTGGGTACTAGGATTTACTCTCATTATCCTTCATTTTAATCCTTAAGAATTAAGTTCATCATGTTAGCTATCCAACGCTTCGAACGACACCTCAAACGGAGTCTGGAAACTCAAATTACAGGCTTCGGAAACAAATCTGCCAAAAATAAGACTACATGAGTCGACGCATAATGTTTTGAGTCGACGCGTACTGGGCTAACTGTTGGCTGAATATTTTGATAATGTTATTTAGAAGCCAAATGAGTTAAACGTTTTTGATCGAAATGGAATTAAATGTCATATTTCGAAGTAGCAGAAGCAGTGTTTCGAATAAGTGTGTCAAAGCTTGGAGCTCCGAGCGGCAATTATGGGAACATATCTAAAGGAGTCTCGAAACAACAGCGAGGCTGTGTCTGGGAAGAGCGTTCGAAACAGAGAAACACCAAAGCATTTAAAATTCAAATGGAAGCGGGACTTTCAAAGTTTGAAAGTTATGTGTTGGAGCATTTGGGGACACGTGGAAAGATGAAAGAAGCATTGTCCTGCATGTTCAAAACGTGGCATAATCCTATAGCAAGACCGTTATGGTCGAATTAGTATAAATAGAAGTCTTAGTATTAGGATTTCGTGTGTCATATCTATTATACAAAATACTCAATAACATTCAAACTACCACATGGCAAGGGAAACGAATGCAAGAGAAATGTATGTATGATAGCACCATGTATTTCTGATTTAATGAAAACCTTTTACCATTTCCAGTACTTTCCTTTATTCCTTTTGTCAAACAACATTTACAAGTTTTCTTATTTACAGTCTTTTCACTTCGAAATCTCTTCTTCAAAGTTTTACATTTTAATGTTTTCTTTATATTTCGAGCACTTTATATTTCAGAAAACTGTCATATTTTCCATACCTTTACCTTCAAGTCTTATCCTTCGAACGCATATGTTTACTTAAAATCATTTACAGATTTCTTGCATTAAACGCTTTCTTCACATTTCAAACTTTTACGCTCCAGAAATCCTTTATGTTAACCGTTTTGTAAGTCGAAGCCATTTACTTCACTTTTATGCAGTTTTACATGTCTTTACAATTAGCATTACAATTAGCATTTATTCGTGTAACTTAGTTTTCACACACATTTTGATTACATCTTTAGACTCTTAGAGAGAGAGATCGAAACAAGCCAAACACCTATACAATATCAACCATGAATATCTGTTCGATTGTGAGAGTAACCTTAATATCCAAGGAGTCCTAGGATCAATCTAGTCGATCCTGTGAGTTACCAGAGGAATTGAATAACAGTAAGAAAGATTATTCGATAGTTTGGAAGACTAGCGGTTGTTTACCAGAAATCACTGGAAACAAATTGGCACACCCTGTGGGACCAATAATTGGATATCAGAATTAAGGATTGTTGAGACATAACCATTACAAAAAACGTTGGAACCTAAGAAGTTTGCTGTTTTATGAACCTGAGAAGTGGTAAGATAACCAACAGCAACCAACCTTTATCCAGAAGAAAACGTTTGGACAAAATGTCTAATTCAAACAATCAACAAGGGGACCAAAGTGGCCCACATGCAACAGGCACTAACGCGTCCACTTCGATCGGAACATCTAATGTAATCCCTTCGAATGCACAGTCTGTTGCATCTTCGATCAGTAACATTGCCACCAATGGAGTAAGTGGCATATCAACTAATAGTTCGATCTTAGGAAATACTGGAACTATTGGCTACCCTGGGGGATTCGTTCCACCATCAGGGACACAATCCCATTTCGCCACCCCATTAACTAGACCACCCGGTTTCGATGGGAATAGAACCAGAAATTCCTCTTATGGAATGCCAACATCTTTTATGGCAGGTTTACACAATTCCACATCGAATTCATCTCCACAACTAGGGTCTGGGTCTGGGGCGAATCAGTTTATGACAAATAACCAAGGGTCGGTGGGTTATAGCACAATGCCTATCCTAACCACAGACAACCAGTTGGCTTTTAGGCAATTGATGGATGACAGTAACCATAATATGATAGGGGTGTTAGCACAAACCATGCAGGAGATATTTGCCCCAATCGTGCAAAATGTGACTGTGACAAACAGGGAAAACGCTGACAATATGAGTCGAATAGCAGATTTCTTTGCTCCCCCAGAAAGGCGTAGGCAGAATCAGGCGGGATTTCGAACAAACACGCCTGTTATAGAACAAATTGCTAACGACCCAATTTATAGACCACCCAGAGAAGAAGTTAACTTAGGGGCCAGGGCACCAAGGTTAGAAGCCCCAATAATCCCGGGCCCACAAAGGGAAATTATGGAACCAGGGGCAAGGGTCGAAAGGCTAAAAGCCCCAGAGTTTCGAGAAGAACAACCTAGGGGAGTTGTTTTGGTTGGTCGAAATCAAGATGCCGATGCCGTCATTCATAGAATTCGAAACGATAACATCTTGGAAGAAAACAACCTAACCACCATGATAGAGAGGGTCATGGCCCAGAATGGCCTCAACACAGGAATGAGGAGGCCAAATTACGCTTCTCCTATATTGGATTGCATAATGCATACTGATTTACCAAGGGGATATAAAGTCCCTAAATTTACAAAGTTCGCTGGGGATACCAATGAGTCAACAGTCGAACACATAGCGAGATATCTAACCGAAGCGGGAGATATAGCCAATAATGAAGATCTCAGGATCAAATACTTCCCAAGTTCCTTGAAAAAAAACGCCTTCACATGGTTTACCACTTTGCCTCCTGGGTCTATTGACACTTGGGCTCTCTTAGAGAGATTATTCCATGAACAATTCTACATGGGACAGTCGAAAATAAGTTTGAAGGAACTGGCCAGTGTTAAGAGAAAGTTCACCGAACCCATAGATGATTATTTGAATAGATTTAGGCTTTTGAAATCCAGATGTTACACAGTAGTGCCTGAACATGAGTTAGTCGAAATGGCCGCTGGTGGCTTGGATTATTCTATTCGAAAGAAACTAGACACTCAGTATTTGAGGGACATGGCTCAGTTAGCCGATAGGGTTCGACAGGTCGAAAGACTAAAGGCCGAAAAAGCCAGAGTCTTTAAGAATAGCAAAAAAGAAAGGATTTCTTATGTTGGGACTGAGGAAGCAGAAGAATACCCTGAATTCGAATTCGAAGAGGTTGAAATTGACCTCGCTAAATTAAAACAGGCCCCGCCTTATTCCTGCAAAATGTTAGTTCCCACAAAAGGGAAAGATATTGTTGAAAATGAAAAAAGTGACAAATTTCCAAAGAAGGTTTATACCTTCGATGTCACTAAATGTGACGAGATTTTTGACTTACTTGTCAAAGATGGCCAACTAATTGTGCCATCAAATGTCAAAATACCTCCTTTGGATCAGAGAAAGAAGAGGGGATTTTGCAAATATCATAGTTTCCTAGGCCACAAAACCTCACAATGTTTTCTTTTCAGGGACCTGATTCAAAACGCGATCAAAGATGGCAGATTAAAGTTTGCTGATAAGGCGAAGATAAAAGTGGACGAAGATCCCTTGGACGTCGCAGACACCAACTACTCCGAGCCTGCATGCATTGGAGAGGTCAACATGGTGGAAACTGATCAAAGCGACGCCCTAACAGGAGAGAAGGGTACTGGAGTTGAAAACTGGGTGATGGTCGAAGTCAGCGAGGAGGTCACTGAAGACATCCAGAATACGCCAGAGACTTCGATTGCTGCACCTGTAGCTGTTGCAAGAGAAACCCAGGCTACTGAAGGCCAGGGAAATCAAAACCAAGAATTAACACAAGTCACTGAAGGCTTGAGGCTGGAATTGGAGAAAGTCCAAATCACGCAGCCAATTCCCCTTTAGAAGGAAATATGGGACACTCTAGGGGAACCCAGTGGAAAATTTGACTATTTGGTCAAATATTCTGCCCCAGAGAGTTCGAAGGTTCAGATTGAGGATATAAAGCCCACAGGATGGGGAGATGATGAAGCTAAAGAGGGAGATGTAGAAATAAATATGGTGGATATGGAAAGGCCTCGCTCTGAGATGGAGGAAGTGGAAAAATACTTAGAAAAAGAAAAGTATAGAATGGGGGATAATCACACTGGAGATGCTAGTCTCAAAGATTATCTCATGACACGCCACAAAGGAGATTCAGGCATGATATTGTGCCCTAGGTGCAGCATCCTCTGCAATCAAAGAATTGCTGCGAATTTCGAAAGGGTACAGAGGGCTCGAACTGGCAACAATTAGCACCAGGATAACTAGCTTTTTAGGTGTTATCCCAAGGCTGGGGAAAGTTTGCTGGAGTTTGTGTTTCGCTGCTACAAAGGGGCAACCAAGTGCTTGATTTGCCCAAGGTGTTCTGCTGTGTATGACCCAAGCATGGCCAGGGCCTTCGAAACGATTCCCTTCGCCCCTTGCTGGAACCATCAAGAAACTGCCCAGATGGGCCCATGTTTCGACAGCAGACACAAACAGCGAAGGCCTGATAGCCCTCGCCCCAAGGCTGCTCGAAGAGTGACTTTCAAACTCCCTGCTGAAGTGCCAACCGATAGATGGTTACAAGTCAGAAATGACAAAGGCAAAGATAGATGGAGAAATGCTGAACGAAATGTACGCCATGCTGTGACATACAGGAGGCAATTCAACACAGCAAAAAGGGAGGAAGTGAGATTAGAGAATTACAAAGGAAGGAACCCCATGTCAAGATCCCAGTGGCGCAGACAGCAAAGGATTCGAAAGGCTGAGAGAGAAGCTGTGGCAAACAAAGGGGATACTTCAACGAAAAACCAAGGTGAATCTAGCACCAACAAACCAAAAAATCAAACTGAAGATAAACCTCCAGTCAATAGGAGGCTCTTCTCTGAAGAACAACGCGATGAACCAAAGGAATACACTCCAGGCCCGGAAGAGGACGAAGATATGATAACAGATAACTTCGAATCGGAGAGGGAGTCTTCATTTAACTTGAACTGTAACATGGTGTCTGTGCTTCCCTGCGAATTTGGGCAGGAAACCGAAATCAACGAATATGAGGAGGAAGACACCACGGATTTGATGAAACATAGGCCCGTGTGCTACTATGTGATGGACAATGGGGCTGTTGAGGAACAAAATGCGTTCTTCGAACATCCAGAACCTGCAATGAAGAACCATCTCAAGCCACTTTTCATTCGGGCGAAAGTTGGTGTCCATGGTGTGAACAAAGTTCTAGTGGATGGGGGTGCTGCAGTCAATTTGATACCCCATTTCATGCTAAAAAGATTAGAGATCCGCGAAGGAGATATCAAGCCCCATAATATGGTCCTGTCCAATTATGAGGGAAAAGTGGGCAAAACACTAGGGGTGGTCCAGTTGGAATTGACAATAGGCTCAAGCTGTAGGCCCACCATGTTTATGGTGATCGAAGCCAAGGCCAACTATAACCTGCTGCTGGGAAGAGAGTGGATCCATGGCGTGGGGGCAGTTCCTTCGTCAATGCATCAGCGACTAGTTATGTGGAGAGATGATGGAATCGTGGAAAACATCGAAGCAGACCAGAGTTACTTTATGTCAACTGTCAATTTAGTTGACAAAAGGGATTATGATAAAAATCTGGCAAAGATTGCTCCATGTGTTCCAAATGATGAGATTAATGAAACTAGAAACGCCCACTACTACATGACCCTTCGTCATGATGGCCTTTACTGGGACAGAACAATAATCAGTGAAGAAGAGGAAGTCGAAAGCACTATACAAAAACGGCCAGCAGGTTGGGACTTCGACAACCTTAGCCATGACTGAGTCTACCTTTTTCGAAAGGATTTCGGCCTATATGGATGAGAACGAATCAGAAGCGGCCTTAGAGGCTGAAATAAATAAATCAACTATAAAGACGAACGAAGTCAGTGGGGAGGGTTCGAAATGCTCACCCTTCAAAGAGTTTGAGATGGATCAAAGGTTGGATGCCATCTATGATAAAGAACCCTTAGGCTTCGAAAGGGACCCCATAAACTCAGGTGCCAAAATGTTGGCACAGGATCCACTCGAAGAAGTCAACTTAGGGGATGAAAAAACGAAAAGAGTAACCTACATAAGTGCTAAACTTAGCCCAGGCCTCAAGAAGAAAGTGATCGAAGTCCTTAAGGAAAACAAAGATTGCTTCGCATGGGATTATGACGAGATGCCTGGTTTAAAGAGGGAGTTGGTCGAACACAGACTGCCAATCAAAGATGGCAGGAGGCCCATCAAACAAACTCCCAGAAGATTCGCACCAGCGGTCCTCACAAAAATTAAAGCTGAAATCGAAAGGTTGCTGCGTTGCAAATTCATCAGAACAACAAGGTACGTCGAATGGTTAGCAAACATAGTACCCGTTATTAAGAAAAATGGTTCTTTAAGAATTTGCATAGATTTTAGGGATTTAAATACTGCAACCCCTAAAGATGAATATTCCATGCCCGTGGCAGAAATGCTAGTAGATTCTGCTGCAGGGTTCGAATACTTGAGTATGTTAGATGGATACTCTGGGTATAACCAGATTTTCATTGCTGAAGAAGATGTTGCAAAGACAACATTTCGTTGCCCAGGAGCCTTAGGCACCTACGAATGGGTGGTGATGCCTTTTGGTTTAAAGAATGCTGGGGCAACTTATCAAAGGGCAATGAATTCAATTTTTCATGATTTCATTGAAACCTTCATGCAGGTGTATATTAACGATATAGTCATCAAATCTATATCTGCATAAACACATTTGCATCATTTAAGCCAATCATTCGAGCGAATGAGAAAACATGGCTTAAAGATGAATCCCCTTAAATGTGCATTTTTTGTGCAGGCTGGAGATTTTCTTGGTTTTGTGGTTCACAAGAAAGGAATCGAAATCAACCAGAACAAAACCAAAGCCATAATGGAGACGAAAGCACCTGCGTCAAAAAGGGAGTTGCAATCTCTACTAGGGAAAATTAACTTCCTCAAAAGATTCATCTCGAACCTGAGTGGAAGAACCCAAGCTTTCTCTCCGTTACTTCGTCTAAAGCAAGGTCAAGCCTTCGAATGGAACGAAGCTCACCAGGAGGCGTTTGACAGAATAAAAGAATATCTTTCTCAGCCTCCTATTTTGTCTCCACCATCATGGGGGAAGCCCATGAGATTGTACATATCTGCCTCTGAAGTTAGTATAGGTAGTATGCTAGCACAAGAGGATAGCAGTGGCGTCGAAAGAGCCATATACTATTTAAGTAGAGTGCTAAATGATGCAGAGACCAGATATAGCAATTTAGAAAAGCTATGTCTCTGTTTGTATTTCTCTTGTATGAAACTCAAGTATTATATAAAACCTGTTGACGTTTATGTTTCATCTCATTTCGATGTCATTAAACATATGCTTTCAAAACCAATAATGCATAGCAGAGTTGGCAAGTGGGCTCTAGCCTTAACAGAATATTCGTTGACTTTCATGCCTTTAAAAGCTATGAAAGGTCAAGTGATTTCTGACTTCATTGTGGACCATTCGTTGGTTGAGCAGACGATCATGAGTTACGTCGAAGTGCAACCATGGAAATTGTACTTTGATGGTTCAACCCACAGGAATGGAAGTGGTGTTGGAGTCCTTCTAATTTCTCCTGAAGGAATTCCAACAAAATTCAAGTATAAATTAGATGGTCCTCGTTGTTCGAACAACGAAGCTGAGTATGAAGCGCTCATTGTTGGACTTGAAGCTTTGTTGGAATTGGGGGCAACCAGAGTCGAAATTAAAGGAGACTCGGAATTAGTGGTCAAACAAATCACAAAGGAATACAAATGCATAAAGGAAAATTTAATGGTATACTTCGTCATAGTCAATAGGCTATTAAGGAAATTTGAATACATGGATATTCAACACATACCAAGAATAGAAAACCAAGAAGCAAATGACTTAGCGCAGTTGGCTTCAGGTTATAAAGTGTCTACCAAGAACTTTAAGGATTTGGTCGAATTAAGGGGAAGAGTTATGGCTACTAGATTCACACCATCGGATCTGGAAAGTATGAGATTGGGATATGCTGAGAAACAGGGATTCGAAATACTAGCCATAAATACTTTGTCAGATGCAGATTGGCGAAGTCCATTGAAGATTTATTTAGCAGACCCAACTCTAAAGGTGGATAGAAAAACAAAATATAGAGCATTGTCATATCTCCTCATGGGGAACGAATTGTTCAAAAAGACCCAAGAGGGTGTATTATTGAAATTCCTAGGAGAGAGTGAGGCATACTTAGCATTGTCTGAAGTCCATAATGGGGCATGTGGGGCACACCAAGCAGGTCATAAAATGAAATGGTTGCTATTTCGATACGGTTTGTATTGGCCTAGCATGCTCAAAGATTGCATAGACTTTGCTAAAGGATGTGAGGAATGTCAGAAGCATGCAGGAATTCAACATGCCCCTGCAAGCGAGTTGCATTCGATCATCAAACCATGGCCATTTAGAGGATGGGCATTGGATTTGATAGGAGAAATAAATCCTGCTTCGTCCAAAGGACAGAAATACATCTTGGTGGGAGTAGATTATTTTACCAAATGGATCGAAGCTATACCTCTGGTAGTTGCTGATCAAGAGGCAATTATTGAATTTATACAAAAGCACATTATCTATAGGTTCGGATTGCCAGAAAGCATAACTACAGACCAAGGCTCTGTATTTACTGGTAGAAAGATGCAAGGATTTGCCCAAGAAATGGGGTTTAGATTGCTAACATCAACACCATATTATGCTCAAGCAAACGGACAAGTCGAAGCAGCAAATAAAGTAATAATAGGATTAATCAAGAAGCATATTGGCAAGAAGCCAAGAAACTGGCACAAAACTCTGGACCAAGTATTATGGGCTTGTAGAACATCTCCTAAGGAAGCTACTAACACTACGCCTTTCCAACTTACATTTGGTCATGATGCAGTGTTACCAGTAGAAATTCATCTGCAATCAGTTCGAATTCAGAGACAAAACGAAATCCCAACTGCGTTATATTGGGAAATGATGATGAATGAATTAGTTGAGTTGGACGAAATTAGATTACATGCATTGGAAATTTTGATGAGGCAAAAAGAAAGAGTGGCCAGAACATACAATAAAAGGGTGAAGAAAAAAGTATTCATTATTAATGACTTGGTTTGGAGAGTCATATTGCCTATGGATAAGAAGAATAAAGTGTTAGGTAAATGGTCACCTCATTGGGAAGGACCTTTTCGAATATTAAAAGTATTCTCAAACAATGCATACGAAATCGAAGAACTCATGGATGATAAACGTGTCCTAAAGGTTAATGGGAAATATTTAAAGAAATATAAGCCAAGTGTGATACGGTGGGAGAACTGACTTGTGTTTTGCGTTCGTATTCGCACTTGTGCGGTTAGCAAGAGTCGCCACCGACTTTTTACTTTATCCTAAAGGAAAGGTTAAAAAAGCACAGCAAAAACCTTTTGAGATATTTCGTGGGTTCGGGGGGTAGATTATGAAAAGGGAAGGTATTAGCACCCTTTTCATCCATGGTTATCCATGGGCTCTTAGTTACTTGGTTTTTTAGATCACTTGCCTTGTTTTTTGATTGCTTTGAAAATGGTGTGTGTGTGGGTTCTTTTTGAAAATGTTTTGGAAAAAGATGCCTTGTCTTAGGCAACTAATGTATTTGACTCGTGTTTGAGTGTTTTACAAAAGTGTGAATCTTTTCGAAAAGATGTTTTCAAATGTTTTTGAGAGTTTGTTTGAAAGTGTTGTGGATTGTGGTTTTTGAAAAGAAGGCAAGTGTTTTTTGCAAGTTTGATCTCAAGTAACTAAGAGTTTTGTCTACCCTATTGTACTCAAAGGTTTTTGTCGTGTTTTAACCCCTTTTTAGCAATTTTGTTCTACCATTGAAATTGGTAGACAATCTTGCGTTTAGGAAGTTTATTCGGGACGGGCGCGGGTCATCGTATGGACCATGAATGCAATGATGCCAAGTGTCTTTGGCAATTTGTTTTGAAGGGACTTGATCATTTTGATAGGCGACTTTCGAAAGCGTCATCGAGGGACTTATGATCATTTGATTTTGTTTTGCCAAAGACATTCGACGTGCAAGCATGGCCCATTTGGAAGGCAACATGTGGGATTACCCTAGGGGGTGCAAGTGTGATTGTGTATTGATTACATGCATTTGTCTTGTATTAGGTTATCTAGCGTTTGATTTTATGTACATACAAACCCTAGGTCTAACCATGGTATAATTGAAAAGCTGTAAATTGCGGAATGTAAATCTACGCTATTACAAAATAGTGTCCGGGAGTGGGGGTATAAATGTACAAGGGGATGAGACTTATAGTACCCAATAATTTACAACCAAATCGAATGTCGCGATCAAATGAATATCAAATATAAATGTAAGATAAACATGTGTATAGGATAATGTGAATGTAAGTGTACAAGTGTATATGTATGTGTAAGTGTAAGTGTAAGTATGTACAAATGCAAAATGTGAAATTGAGTCGTATTAGGGTTTTGACCTAGATATACGTTTTAATCTGTATTTTTGATTCTTGTATGTTTATGTACAAAAGAGAAATGAAGTGCTTTGATTAAGTGTTAAGTTTTTAATTGGAAAGTATTTTAGTCCAAATGTTTATGAGTTTAATATTTAGAAAATAAATGTATTGAATTGTTATGTATGAAAAAGAATGTTAATTTAAAAAAAGTTCCAATTTTAATTATGTAAAAAAGTGCATTTTAATTAAAAAGGTATCTTCAATTTAATCATGTATATAAAAAAGAAAAGATAATATATACAAATGTATTTCAAAAAATGTTTTTTAAGTTTAATTTGTGTATAAAAAGTATTTTGATTAAGAAAAAGTATTTTCAATTTAATTATGAAAAAAAGTTTATTATTTTTATGTATAAATATACTTAACAAGGATGTTTTAACTTATATGATAAAAATGCAATTTAATTAAATTAGTATTTTACAAAAAAAATAAAAAACATTGTTTTAGAGAATCAAGTTAGTGTAAGAAACAAATATTGTTTATGAAAATAAATAACAAAAGAAGGTTAGTGTTAAGGAGTAAAAACAAAGAAAAGGAAGGGTTAGTATTTGTTAGAAGAAGTTAGTGGGCTTAGAGGAATCAGGAACGGGTTAGGCCTGTGTCAACAAGGGCGAAATTAGGGTTAGGCATTGTTTGTGGAACGAGGGTTAGGGCTAATCAGCGGCGCCGTGTTCACTGAATTCGTCTTCTCCGTTTCCAAGATGCAGAGGATCCACCATGAGCTTCTTGCCTCAGCCACCGGCAACCTTCGTTTCCCCTTCCCTCCAGCGACACTGTTGAGGCAGTAGAACTTGGTAATCGCTTTGATTTGTTTTGTTTTAGTACATTTTGTGATCCTCTGTGTATTTATTGATTAACTGCTTGGGGTTTGACCTCTCATGTTGTGTTACTGATTTTTATTTGGAGGTGCATTAGGAGGGAAAAGAAATGTCATACCTCTACTGGAAAAGGGAAGGAAGGAGATGAGGATGCTTAGGAGGCTTTGATGGCGAGGATTCAGCGATGAAGCTTTGAGCTTTTCCGGTATTTCGTTCCTTTGCTCTTCTACTTCGCTAGCTTGTTGGTTTGGACTGTCTTTGAATGTTACTTCTGTATCTTCTCTTCCAGTTGCCTTGATTTGTTGGTTTAAACTCTTGCTTGATGTATGTGATTGCTTATGTTGTCGCCTATGTGTGCTTGCTTGCCCAAGGATGAACCTAGGGTTCTGAGGGCCTAGGTTGCCTTGAACATTTACTTCCTTGGTGTTGCCCTGTGATGGTTTGCTTGAGTATTGTTCCACTTTCGTTTTTCTGAGTTGCCTTTGTGTGCTTGCCTATGATGAAGCTTGCTTCTGAGGCTCTCTGAGTTGCTGTATGCCTGTTGCTTTGGATTGTTGAATGCTAGCTTTTGAATACTTTTGAACAGTTATTGCCTTGAATGGTGGATACTATGTATTTGGGTGCCCTTGAATCGTTTATCGCCTATGATGAGGGGAGAAACTCTGAGGCTTGGTGTTTTGGTGATTGAACAGGGATTTTGGTAGCTTAGGCCTTTATGGTTTGGCTCAAGCTTTGACAGTGTGGTATGTTCAGTATTTTTATGTTTGCTTGGCTTTGGCAGTTATGGTGAAGCAAGTTTGGACCTTGAAGATTATGGTTTTAGATTTTATTGGGTTCCAATGTTTGAAAGCTTTGACAGGGTTGATGAGGTTTCATGGTTTTGAATTTCTGTTGCAGAGTTGTTGTTTGATGCAGGTTTTGGATATTTCTCCTTTTTTCTTATGCAGAGTTTGTGAGTTTAGTTTGTATATTTTCTCTTCTCTCTCACCTGCTATGCTGCTCTCTCAACTGAGTTTGTATGTCTCTCTTCTCTCTAACCTGCTATGCTGCTATATTGAACTGTCTTCTGAGTTGAGTTGGCTTTTAGTGTATTTTGTTTTCTTCTTATTCTTCAGAACTGTCTTGCCCCTGCTATGCTGGACTGTTTCATTGGCTTTTTGATTTTGTGTATCTTTTCTTCCTGCTACTGCATTGTCTTGTCTGAACTGAGTTGGCTCCTGATTTTGTATATCTCTTTTCTGTCTGCTGCTGATGCCTAATCCCTGCCTACTGCTTTATCTCTCTTTACTCTCTCTCCAAAGTACAGTTTGAATTTTAATATGATTATATTCTGTACTATTTCTGAAGGGGCTATGACTAGGGAAATGATGAAAAGATTTCTTGCATCTTACATTTTGCATCTTTATCTTTTTGACAATTTTGATCTGACTTTGCCTTTTGATATCTTTTCCAAAAAGTCTTTCCATGATAGCTTGTATGCTTTTATTGATTTTCTTTGAGTGGACTTTGGGCATTTTGACAGTAGCCTTTGCTTTTGGATAGAAAGTTTGGATTTGAACTTTTCCAGTTTGGATTTGAAATACATGGTTTGAATTGGACATTGAGATTCTATGCAGCTTGCAATTTTTTAGAAACTATGCATTTGACATTTGCATTTCATGAGATAAAATAATCTTCCCTCTCTGTGAACCGGGAGAAATCCCGTGATTTGCAGAGAGGGCAACTGATCCCAGTCAGTGGCCCCTAATGATGAGCAACTTTTTATCTGTCTTTTAATCAAATGCTTTCTGACTTTTCTTGTTTCTTTTTGCAGATGAAAAACGGAATACCGGAGCGGAATGAAGAACAAAGAATATTTAGAAAATAGGATAGTTTTTTTCATTCTATGCAATATTTAAATTAAATGTAAATTATTGTTTGTAACAACAATTTGTAAATAATTCAAATATCAATAAAAATCAAATTATCCAATTGGTTCTAACTTTCTTTATTGCTTATTTATTTATTTAAAATTCTTAGAATCAAAACAATTGAAAAATTAATTCAATCATTTAATTTTAGAATAATAAATAACTAAAATAAAACAACATTGATCCAATAAACCTGTCTTATCCAAAATCCAAAGCAAAGCAGCAATTAACCCCGATAGACTGATCAAGCACATGAACACTGTGAATCCAATACTGCATCTTGTATCTGACTGGCCCAATCAAAACGTACTGAATTCGAACCACTGTCTCTTTTACTGATTAAACCAAGATAACGCTACTTTTAATCCGAATCTTGAAATAAACCGCAAAGTGCGGTGGAATTCAAATTCTTCTGAGGATATGCCCATAAAAACTTAATTCCTGATTAAATGCCAAATCACGCTTGCTTGATCAAAATTGAACCAAAAATCAACCAAACCCTAAGCTCACTGTATGAAACAATTCAGAGCTCTGAAAATCAGTAAAAAACCCTAATTCTGCTTGATTGTCAAGAAAAGTCCGTTTGTCCGATTCTTGAGTCAGTTTGAGAAGTCAGAAAATGTTTGAAGCTGAGATTTCTTGGGGAAAAAATGCGAGGGCAAATTTTGGGGTACAACAGTTGCCCCTGTTCAATCTTCTTTGACCTGAAGAGTTAGATTGGCAAGTTTGCCTTTCGCGACTTGAAGGTAAAAGGAGATTGGACACTAATGTGCCCAGAAAATTTGCGCTCGTCGATGTGACGGTTGAGGTGAATGGGCTTAAAGATGCCATTTGGTGATGGGCTTAAAGATGCCACCTGGTGCGAAAGAATTTGTCGGGGGATGGGCTTAGAGATGCCATCTGGGGATGGGCTTGCAGATGCCATTCGGCGACTGCTGGTAGGAGGATGGGCTTATAGATGCCATATGATGATGTTGAACTGTATGCCACAAGTGAGTGTACAAGTATCAGAAGGGCATCCCTGTTTTGGAACGTCTCTGAATTGGGGTCCGGACAAGCAACAGATTGACGTCCGTATCTGGAGGATCTGTAACCCATCTGAGATTGAATAAGCAATAGAGCAGCATCCGTTGTTGGGACACGTCCGTAAACTATTTTCAAAAATTGAGAAGAGTCTGAATCAGTCGGTAGATTGACATCCGTTGTTGGGAAGAATCCGTAAACTATTTTCAGACGTCTTGAAGAAGAATCTGAACAAGTGATAGGTTAACATCCGTTTACTTGGAGAACCCGTGAACTGTTTTCAGAAATCTTGAAGTTGAAGAGGAACCGGTGTAGGGTTTCTTGATGATGCGTCTGAATGGATCTGGAATAAGTATCAGAATGTCGCCGTGTCCGGGTCACATCTGAACTATTTCTGGATGAATCCTGGGAGTTGATCTGTGTCTGTCGACTGATCTTACCTGAAAAGGTGAAGGGTTAGTTGTATGCAATGTTATGATGCATGACGCAATGCATGTGACATTAATGTTTATGATATGAATGTAATGGATGCGCATGTAGGCTGATGAGCTAATCTTGCCGAGGATACACGAATCCGAGATGGCTGAAGATAAAAGCATCTTGACTGCTGCCGGGGAAAATAAATCCTTGGCTGTTGCTGGGGAAGAGAATTCCTGGTGACCTCTACTGGGGAGTTCCAACTAATAGACTCATGCTGGGGAGGTCAGATTTGAGAATCGTCAGCTTGATGGGAAGTAACTCTGGAGACTTCACTGGGGAACTCAAGATTTGTCTCCTCAAAACTCTGTGGGGAGAAGGTTTAAAAGTCTGACTTCGTTGGGGGATTGTCCACTTGAAGCTCTTGATCTGCTGGGGATACTGAAGCTTAAACTCTGAGGGGAATTGAATTCCTGAGGATTCCCTGGTTGGGGATTTGCAAAGATAAGTTACTGCTGGGGAATTTTGATGAACTCCGCTGGGGATAGGGAGAATTCTGGGGAATGCGATCTTCCGTGGTTGTTAGCTTGAGAAAAATCTGAACAAGTGATAGGTTAACATCCGTTTACTTGGAGAACCCGCGAACTATTTTCAGAAGTCTTGAAGTTGAATCAGTAATAGAGCAGCATCCGTTACTTGGGAAGCGTCCGTAAACTAATTTCAAGAGTTGCATCTGAACAAGCTGATAGATTAACATCCGTTACTTGGGAAGAATCCATGAACTGTTTTCAGAAGTCTTGAGAAGAATCTGAACAAGTGATAGGTTAACATCCGTTTACTTGGAGAACCCGTGAACTGTTTTCAGAAATCTTGAAGTTGAATCAGCAATAGAGCAGCATCCGTTACTTGGGAAGCGTCCGTAAACTAATTTCAAGAGTTGCATCTGAACAAGCTGATAGATTAACATCCGTTACTTGGGAAGAATCCATGAACTGTTTTCAGAAGTCTTGAGAAGAATCTGAACAAGTGATAGGTTAACATCCGTTTACTTGGAGAACCCGTGAACTGTTTTCAGAAATCTTGAAGTTGAATCAGCAATAGAGCAGCATCCGTTACTTGGGAAGCGTCCGTAAACTAATTTCGAAAGTTGCATCTGAACAAGCTGATAGATTAACATCCGTTGTTGGGATGAATCCATGAACTGTTTTCAGAAGTCTTGATAAGAATCTGAACAAATCGGTAGATTGGCGTCCGTTGTTGGGAAGAATCCGTAAACTGTTTTCAGAAATCTTGAAGTTGAATCAGCAATAGAGCAGCATCCGTTACTTGGGAAGCGTCCGTAAACTAATTTCGAAAGTTGCATCTGAACAAGCTGATAGATTAACATCCGTTGTTGGGATGAATCCATGAACTGTTTTCAGAAGTCTTGATAAGAATCTGAACAAATCGGTAGATTGGCGTCCGTTGTTGGGAAGAATCCGTAAACTGTTTTCAGAAGTCTTGAAGGGGAACCGGTGTAGGGTTTCCTTATGATGAACTTGTGTAAAAACTGCATCGGGTTTTGAACACTTTTGACATTCGAATGCCCCAAGTGGTGATGTAGATAAAATCCTGGTTTATTACAGGTGTTGGTCTACAATCGGTCGTTCACAGATGTTTCCTGGGTTGTTGCAGGTGTTGATCTGGAATTCTTCAGACATGCCCTGGCTGGATACAGGAGTCGAATCTGGAAAGGTGATAGTTGATAGATATGCCCTGGCAGGATACAGGAGTCGAATCTGGAAAGGTGATAGTTGATAGATATGCCCTGGCAGGATACAGGAGTCGAATCTTCAAACTCTTCAGACATACCCTGGCTGGATACAGGAATCGAGTCTGGAAATGTAGTCAACAGATATGCCCTGGCTGGATACAGGAGTCGAATCTTCAAACTCTTCAGACATGCCCTGGCTGGATACAGGAATCGAGTCTGGAAATGTTTGTCAACAGATATGCCCTGGCTGGATACAAGAGTCGAATCTGGAGATGTTGTAGTTGATTTGTTGAATACTTTTGACATTCGAATGCCCCAAGTGGTTGTTTGGAATCGTGAATTAGATTACTCTGCATATTGAGAGATTTCTTGAAATCTTGACTGGACTTCCCCAGGTTAACTGTACTTTGAAAGATCTGTTGGACCTTGACTGGACTGCCCCAGGTTAATTGAATTGTGACATGTCATGCCTCTTGTTGATAGGAGATTTGATGGAAGTGTTATCCTCTTGAAGTGATTTTGACTTACTGAGAGAGTTTTTGTTCCTCCGAACATTCGCTGTATGAACTTCTTCGCTGTCAAACAAAAGGGTCAAATGCAGACAGTGATATTCGAATAATGCAAAGTTTATGTTTGTCTCGAAGTTTTGAAAAATGCGTTTTTAGCAGAAAACTTTTCACAAGACAAGTTAACACAAGACTTAGAGCAAAGCCCTACAGGAGTCAGGATACCTTTTGTAACAGTATGCTTTCGAACTAACCCATGCTTCAATTAGGACTTTTGAAGGGTTGTAACGTGGCCTGGTTCACGGTTTAAGAAACAAAGGATAAAGGCTCAAAGTATATTTGTACCCGCCCGCTCTTCGTGATGTTCCTCAACCTAAGCTCAGTTAATAGTGCGTCGCACTCTGTTTTGAGTTTGGAACGACTTTTGGGCGATGGTTCACCAGTTTGAATTTTTGGGAGACAGTCATCATCTCCTTTTTCTTTTTCAACACTTTTCATGTTGTTGAGGGTTTTGTAATGACCTCACTATTTTGATTTTGATTTATTATCCCTAACTTTTGCCTGACTGTTACCGTTTTCGGGATTACTGTCAGCGGGATGCCCCAGCTTTCTTAAGCCTCCTTTATAGGTTTTGGCTTGGTGGGCTTTTCTCTTTTGAGAGATTGACTGTCTATGTGATAGGGAACCACCCTTGTCTTTTGATTCCGAAGGAATGCTTTCTTTTTCGACGTCGTTCGTTGTATTACGAACTGAGAGTTTGCGACTTCAATGCGCTTTTCTTTTGAATTAACTGAGATACTACCCTGCCCCAGGTTTTTATCAAAGGTTTTGATTGTTTAGAACAGAAAACTCCTACTTCTTTGGCTCGAAGGGGTTGACTAGGGATTAACTTCCTTATAACTCCAGTGTTTGGGAATTGAAAGAAATGCCTGTACATCATCAGCAAGGTCTGTTCAAAAGCATACTGTATAAGATCACGGTATTGTTTCGTCATCCTCCCTCTAAAGGCTTGCAGCTTTTTATCAAGAGTCAAATATCATAAAGAAAAGCATAAGAGTAGTGAAACGAATGGATGAATTCAAGACAAACATATGCAATGCATTAATGAAAACAGAGTTTAACATCAACAAATAATTGTTTGACAGCAAAAGAAATTACAACTTTGAAAATTCAAAAAGAAGCAAAAGTCTTTCAATTCGAGCTTCGTTACTTCAAGCGGAGAACCCTTTAACGGAAGATCTTCATCTCGCCGTCTGGCATGAACCTCAGCACTCCAATGTCAATCAGATCTTGAATCTTGTTCTTCAAGGCCCAACAGCTATCGGTGTCATGTCCTGGGCTATAGGAATGGTAAACACAAAATGCATCGGGATGATAGTCAGGAGCGGAGGTATTTGGGTTCCGGATAGGATCCCTCAAAGCAGTCAGATTAACCTCCAACAAGCGCTCCAGAATTAGAGATGACGGTATGTCAGTCTCTGTGAACTGCCTTCCCGACGTTTCTTGTCTACGCCGATTGCCCCGCTGACGCCGGCGAGGTTGTTGATGGGTTTGTGACCCTGAAGCTAGCAGAGGAGCTTTCCCCTTGTCTTCTTGAGTTGATGGAGGCTGAGCGGTGACTTGCTCTTCGACCTCAGATGTTTGCCCCAGTTGGTTGTTTGGAAGCAGTTGGCGGACCAGAACTCCGAGTTCCTCTTGTCTTTGAGATAGGTCTTGGATGAGAGCCATCTGGCCCACCAAATATCCCATCATTTGGGTCCTCAGTGTTGTCAGATCAAACTGCAGCTCCGCAATCTGATCATTCCTGGCATTGTTGGAATTCCCCAAGCCGTTGGTGAGGAGAGCTTTCATCTCTTCTTGCCCCAGAGACAAATTCATGAACATCTCCTGCAGCTGAGCAGTCTGGTCTTGGATGTCTTTGACAGATCGTTCTAGAGCCATCTCTTGCTGAAATAAACAGCAGGAGAGTAAGGAGGCCTGAAAAAGGAAAGATTGTCAAAATGCAATGCATGATATATGGATGCATGCCTTCCAGGATCTCTTGGGGTAAACACAAGAAAAATGTTAGAGGTTGAACTCTGCTCCTGGATTGGAGATCTCTGCATCGGTGGACGTCCTTCCACGAGAATCAAGCTCACCATGTCAAGTGGGTCATAGCCACTGATTCACGTTGTTGTTCTCGACCTTGGTTTGGAGAGCTTTGTGTTGGTGGATGTCTTTCCACGAGAATCAAGCTCACCATGTCGAGTGGGTCATAGCCACTGATTCAAGTTGTTGTACTTGATCTTTTGACTGGATTGGTTAGAGGAGAGACCTCTTGCCCCTTTGATAGATATCTGGTTCAACGTAATCCTGCATTAACAGAACCCTCGAGATCCTTGAAATGGTTATTGAAAATGCTAAAATGCTATGGTATGATGTCATGATGTTATGTACATGTATGCACAAGTAAGTAAGTGTATATACAGGCAAACAATATTCACACAGAGCACACAAGGCCTTAGGTTTAGGCTTGCATGAGGTTCGGGTACTACCCTCTTTCAGTTTGTTGATTAAAAACCTGTCCTACCAAAAGTAACCGGGTTCTAGAGGTCCCAATATCACTGGATTGCTTTCATTGTTCATCGTTTCGATTTAGCCACTGAACTGGCGACCGAAATATCCCAGGAAAGCAACCCTCAATTGAGTGTAGTATCGAGTATCAACCGACTTCGGAGTACACCAAAGTAGTCATCTCACTACCCTAAAGAGGCTAAGATGGTCAATTAAGGTTCTAAGGTCAGTTGATGCTTCACGACACCACGCGGCGGCCCCGTACTCTCCTTGACTGAACTCAAGGGTTACCGGTACACACCAAAGTGCCACATCAACGTAGCAGACTGCTTCAACCATGTCGGTATACCCCGCACAGTTCCCTCACAGCCTTGTTGCTACCTAAAAGGGTTTCCCGAGATCCGGGTTAGGATCTATAAAACTCCGATACAAAGCCCACAAATGTAAAGCAAACAAAGCAATCAATTGAAAGTAAAGGTGATCTAAACCCTAAGGTAACCCCACTTTAAAATCTTCCCCAGCAGAGTCGCCAGTTCTGTGATACGGTGGGAGAACTGACTTGTGTTTTGCGTTCGTATTCGCACTTGTGCGGTTAGCAAGAGTCGCCACCGACTTTTTACTTTATCCTAAAGGAAAGGTTAAAAAAGCACAGCAAAAACCTTTTGAGATATTTCGTGGGTTCGGGGGGTAGATTATGAAAAGGGAAGGTATTAGCACCCTTTTCATCCATGGTTATCCATGGGCTCTTAGTTACTTGGTTTTTTAGATCACTTGCCTTGTTTTTTGATTGCTTTGAAAATGGTGTGTGTGTGGGTTCTTTTTGAAAATGTTTTGGAAAAAGATGCCTTGTCTTAGGCAACTAATGTATTTGACTCGTGTTTGAGTGTTTTACAAAAGTGTGAATCTTTTCGAAAAGATGTTTTCAAATGTTTTTGAGAGTTTGTTTGAAAGTGTTGTGGATTGTGGTTTTTGAAAAGAAGGCAAGTGTTTTTTGCAAGTTTGATCTCAAGTAACTAAGAGTTTTGTCTACCCTATTGTACTCAAAGGTTTTTGTCGTGTTTTAACCCCTTTTTAGCAATTTTGTTCTACCATTGAAATTGGTAGACAATCTTGCGTTTAGGAAGTTTATTCGGGACGGGCGCGGGTCATCGTATGGACCATGAATGCAATGATGCCAAGTGTCTTTGGCAATTTGTTTTGAAGGGACTTGATCATTTTGATAGGCGACTTTCGAAAGCGTCATCGAGGGACTTATGATCATTTGATTTTGTTTTGCCAAAGACATTCGACGTGCAAGCATGGCCCATTTGGAAGGCAACATGTGGGATTACCCTAGGGGGTGCAAGTGTGATTGTGTATTGATTACATGCATTTGTCTTGTATTAGGTTATCTAGCGTTTGATTTTATGTACATACAAACCCTAGGTCTAACCATGGTATAATTGAAAAGCTGTAAATTGCGGAATGTAAATCTACGCTATTACAAAATAGTGTCCGGGAGTGGGGGTATAAATGTACAAGGGGATGAGACTTATAGTACCCAATAATTTACAACCAAATCGAATGTCGCGATCAAATGAATATCAAATATAAATGTAAGATAAACATGTGTATAGGATAATGTGAATGTAAGTGTACAAGTGTATATGTATGTGTAAGTGTAAGTGTAAGTATGTACAAATGCAAAATGTGAAATTGAGTCGTATTAGGGTTTTGACCTAGATATACGTTTTAATCTGTATTTTTGATTCTTGTATGTTTATGTACAAAAGAGAAATGAAGTGCTTTGATTAAGTGTTAAGTTTTTAATTGGAAAGTATTTTAGTCCAAATGTTTATGAGTTTAATATTTAGAAAATAAATGTATTGAATTGTTATGTATGAAAAAGAATGTTAATTTAAAAAAAGTTCCAATTTTAATTATGTAAAAAAGTGCATTTTAATTAAAAAGGTATCTTCAATTTAATCATGTATATAAAAAAGAAAAGATAATATATACAAATGTATTTCAAAAAATGTTTTTTAAGTTTAATTTGTGTATAAAAAGTATTTTGATTAAGAAAAAGTATTTTCAATTTAATTATGAAAAAAAGTTTATTATTTTTATGTATAAATATACTTAACAAGGATGTTTTAACTTATATGATAAAAATGCAATTTAATTAAATTAGTATTTTACAAAAAAAATAAAAAACATTGTTTTAGAGAATCAAGTTAGTGTAAGAAACAAATATTGTTTATGAAAATAAATAACAAAAGAAGGTTAGTGTTAAGGAGTAAAAACAAAGAAAAGGAAGGGTTAGTATTTGTTAGAAGAAGTTAGTGGGCTTAGAGGAATCAGGAACGGGTTAGGCCTGTGTCAACAAGGGTGAAATTAGGGTTAGGCATTGTTTGTGGAACGAGGGTTAGGGCTAATCAGCGGCGCCGTGTTCACTGAATTCGTCTTCTCCGTTTCCAAGATGCAGAGGATCCACCATGAGCTTCTTGCCTCAGCCACCGGCAACCTTCGTTTCCCCTTCCCTCCAGCGACACTGTTGAGGCAGTAGAACTTGGTAATCGCTTTGATTTGTTTTGTTTTAGTACATTTTGTGATCCTCTGTGTATTTATTGATTAACTGCTTGGGGTTTGACCTCTCATGTTGTGTTACTGATTTTTATTTGGAGGTGCATTAGGAGGGAAAAGAAATGTCATACCTCTACTGGAAAAGGGAAGGAAGGAGATGAGGATGCTTAGGAGGCTTTGATGGCGAGGATTCAGCGATGAAGCTTTGAGCTTTTCCGGTATTTCGTTCCTTTGCTCTTCTACTTCACTAGCTTGTTGGTTTGGACTGTCTTTGAATGTTACTTCTGTATCTTCTCTTCCAGTTGCCTTGATTTGTTGGTTTAAACTCTTGCTTGATGTATGTGATTGCTTATGTTGTCGCCTATGTGTGCTTGCTTGCCCAAGGATGAACCTAGGGTTCTGAGGGCCTAGGTTGCCTTGAACATTTACTTCCTTGGTGTTGCCCTGTGATGGTTTGCTTGAGTATTGTTCCACTTTCGTTTTTCTGAGTTGCCTTTGTGTGCTTGCCTATGATGAAGCTTGCTTTTGAGGCTCTCTGAGTTGCTGTATGCCTGTTGCTTTGGATTGTTGAATGCTAGCTTTTGAATACTTTTGAACAGTTATTGCCTTGAATGGTGGATACTATGTATTTGGGTGCCCTTGAATCGTTTATCGCCTATGATGAGGGGAGAAACTCTGAGGCTTGGTGTTTTGGTGATTGAACAGGGATTTTGGTAGCTTAGGCCTTTATGGTTTGGCTCAAGCTTTGACAGTGTGGTATGTTCAGTATTTTTATGTTTGCTTGGCTTTGGCAGTTATGGTGAAGCAAGTTTGGACCTTGAAGATTATGGTTTTAGATTTTATTGGGTTCCAATGTTTGAAAGCTTTGACAGGGTTGATGAGGTTTCATGGTTTTGAATTTCTGTTGCAGAGTTGTTGTTTGATGCAGGTTTTGGATATTTCTCCTTTTTTCTTATGCAGAGTTTGTGAGTTTAGTTTGTATATTTTCTCTTCTCTCTCACCTGCTATGCTGCTCTCTCAACTGAGTTTGTATGTCTCTCTTCTCTCTAACCTGCTATGCTGCTATATTGAACTGTCTTCTGAGTTGAGTTGGCTTTTAGTGTATTTTGTTTTCTTCTTATTCTTCAGAACTGTCTTGCCCCTGCTATGCTGGACTGTTTCATTGGCTTTTTGATTTTGTGTATCTTTTCTTCCTGCTACTGCATTGTCTTGTCTGAACTGAGTTGGCTCCTGATTTTGTATATCTCTTTTCTGTCTGCTGCTGATGCCTAATCCCTGCCTACTGCTTTATCTCTCTTTACTCTCTCTCCAAAGTACAGTTTGAATTTTAATATGATTATATTCTGTACTATTTCTGAAGGGGCTATGACTAGGGAAATGATGAAAAGATTTCTTGCATCTTACATTTTGCATCTTTATCTTTTTGACAATTTTGATCTGACTTTGCCTTTTGATATCTTTTCCAAAAAATCTTTCCATGATAGCTTGTATGCTTTTATTGATTTTCTTTGAGTGGACTTTGGGCATTTTGACAGTAGCCTTTGCTTTTGGATAGAAAGTTTGGATTTGAACTTTTCCAGTTTGGATTTGAAATACATGGTTTGAATTGGACATTGAGATTCTATGCAGCTTGCAATTTTTTAGAAACTATGCATTTGACATTTGCATTTCATGAGATAAAATAATCTTCCCTCTCTGTGAACCGGGAGAAATCCCGTGATTTGCAGAGAGGGCAACTGATCCCAGTCAGTGGCCCCTAATGATGAGCAACTTTTTATCTGTCTTTTAATCAAATGCTTTCTGACTTTTCTTGTTTCTTTTTGCAGATGAAAAACGGAATACCGGAGCGGAATGAAGAACAAAGAATATTTAGAAAATAGGATAGTTTTTTTCATTCTATGCAATATTTAAATTAAATGTAAATTATTGTTTGTAACAACAATTTGTAAATAATTCAAATATCAATAAAAATCAAATTATCCAATTGGTTCTAACTTTCTTTATTGCTTATTTATTTATTTAAAATTCTTAGAATCAAAACAATTGAAAAATTAATTCAATCATTTAATTTTAGAATAATAAATAACTAAAATAAAACAACATTGATCCAATAAACCTGTCTTATCCAAAATCCAAAGCAAAGCAGCAATTAACCCCGATAGACTGATCAAGCACATGAACACTGTGAATCCAATACTGCATCTTGTATCTGACTGGCCCAATCAAAACGTACTGAATTCGAACCACTGTCTCTTTTACTGATTAAACCAAGATAACGCTACTTTTAATCCGAATCTTGAAATAAACCGCAAAGTGCGGTGGAATTCAAATTCTTCTGAGGATATGCCCATAAAAACTTAATTCCTGATTAAATGCCAAATCACGCTTGCTTGATCAAAATTGAACCAAAAATCAACCAAACCCTAAGCTCACTGTATGAAACAATTCAGAGCTCTGAAAATCAGTAAAAAACCCTAATTCTGCTTGACTGTCAAGAAAAGTCCGTTTGTCCGATTCTTGAGTCAGTTTGAGAAGTCAGAAAATGTTTGAAGCTGAGATTTCTTGGGGAAAAAATGCGAGGGCAAATTTTGGGGTACAACACCAAGCCTGCGGGAGATTCGAATAGTAACAACGTAAACAAGATATTATAAAAAGCCAAGATGGCAAGATAAAATGCCAAAATGGCGTTGTTCGAATATTACATGTAAGAAACCAAAATTATAGTCAAATAAACATCAAAATCTAGAAATAAGAATTATTTTTCAATCGATTAAAGGTGCTTCGAAATGATTCAAGTTTCTGCTGAGCGAACCGCCTGGCTCCTTCCAAGGTTTCCACTTCTCCTTTAAGTTGTTCTGCAGTCTCCATTTCCGCAAGCCCCTGGTTGAGAAGCTCTTCGAATTGGTTACCAGCAGGATTGGTTTCGAAGGCTAGTTGTTATTCTTTAGCCTCCTTAACTTTCTGTTGAAGTTCCAGAATCTGCCTTTCCCAAATAAGGATGGACTCAGCTCGAGCCTCATAATCAATTTTCGCCTGCTTCAGATGCATAGCTTGATCCTCAGCTTCTTGAGAGAGTTTCGAAGCTTGTTCATAAGCGGCATCCATGGCAATGCGTTTCTCTTGAACTTTCTTGGCAGCAGATTCGTCTTGGAGAAGGTAGCGAGTTACGTTGTCCAGCAAATTCTGAAGATCGAATAAGAGAGTACTAACTGGCAAGGAGCAGGTGGAAAGATTGACCTTTGTGAGCAGCTCCTTCATAGTATAGCAAGCAGTACTATCTTGCTTAAGCACTTCGAATATATCCACATTGAGAATGGTTTTCCTAATTTTGTTAAGAAGAACAATTCTTTCATCTGTGGGAAGAGGATAGCTGGTCGAACTTGTGCCAACCCTAGCAAGTGGGACGTCCCTCTGAGCCAACTTCGCCTTCATGTACCCAATAGGGTCATTTCGTCTCAGAAGTGCCAGCTCCTCGTCAGTCATTCGAGACAGAGAGGATTGAGGGAGTTCCACGCGTAGGGGAACCACGTTTGTTTCAACCTCTAGGGGTTCGTTGGTTGCATTA
The DNA here is from genome assembly GCA_948472305.1 of Vicia faba. Classification (NCBI taxonomy): domain Eukaryota; kingdom Viridiplantae; phylum Streptophyta; class Magnoliopsida; order Fabales; family Fabaceae; genus Vicia; species Vicia faba. The sequence goes on along the minus strand of OX451737.1, from coordinate 1,683,786,815 downwards.
CCATCCCCTTCATTCGTTTCGTGCTCTTGGTCTTCTTCATCCTCGTCCAAGTCTACCACTTCGATACCATCCCTTTCGCTGCTTTTTGCGTTGGACTCCATCCCAGCAGTCGAACCGTCATTGGCATTTTCCTCCTCAGATTCTTCGTCTGCAGATTCTTCGGCTCTTTGCCCAGAATCAACTTTCTCTTCTTCAGTTTGAGTGTCCTTTGGGTCCTCTTGAAGAGTTTCAAGAGGGGACTTTTGAAGAGAAGCCCTTTGCAAATCCTCTGCAGACGTTTGAAGTATTGTTTCGTTTACCTCTTTCAGAGGAATGGAGGTACCTTGATCATCCTGCTGTTCAGAAGTTCCAGCCAGAACCGCCATATTGGAGGAACCTTTATTTTGGACCAAGTTGCTGGAATCTCCTTGAGGAGAGGAGTTGAGCGGAGCAGCAGCTCTGGATGGTGAGGTCGAAATGGTGGAAGTTGGATTCAAGATGTTCTGCAAGGAACAACAGAATGTTAAAGAAAAACATTCACCAAGGTAATAAGAAGTTAGTATTAGAAACAATTTTTAGAGGTTCAATTTACCTGTGGACCCTCAGAGGAGAGGTTACTAGCTATACGTTCCAACGTTGGGTTGGAGGTCGAAGGTGGATTTTTGGATTTGGGTGAGGGAGCAGCATCCCTGGAATCGAGTCCAGAGACACTAGTCGGAACAGTGCTTTTAGAAGTATCTTTCTTTGGCTTCTTCTTCGAAGCAGTATTTAAGTTTCCTCCAGCCTTGGGGTCTTCCCCAGTGGTGCTTGATTTCCGCTTCTTGGGAGTAGTAGTAGGAAGCTTGTTGGTCTGAAAGAATTTTAACGAAAAGTTAGATGTAAACCATAAAGCTTGAGTGAATTCGAAACATCAAGGCTAAGTGATTACCGTTGGAATTGGAACACTGGTTGTTGTTGGTGTTATTGTTGTTGTTGTGGTTGCAGCAGTAGTAGTTGTTTCGGGTGGAGTCACTTTGTCAGTAGTTTCGATGGAGGCTTGAGAGGCACTCCCTTCCTTCGACTTCGAGGCAGCTGTCTTTATCCTGATAGCTGAAAATCGAAACAATTAAAGCAAAGGTTAAAGATATGGAAAATAAAAGACATTTGGGATTTTCCCAAGCATTCGCACCTGTGCCTTGATCAGATTTAATTGACATGGCAGAAAGGTCGTATCGAAGGTGTCCTGGGAAATCATGAAGCCAGTATCGAGCCCATGTCACAGTCTCAGATGGATTTGGTTTCCTTTGAAGATATTTGAACATCTCTTTGCAAGTAAACCACCATGGATATGGGGGAAACCAAGCCAGAGCCAGTTCTGAGGTAGGTAATCTGGGAAATTTAGGTGGATGCATTTCGAATGCCAACCTATACCTATCCTCAGGTGACAGCCCTGAAGGAAGTTTTAACTTAGAAACCTTTTGTTTAAATTTTTCCTTCAAGGTCTCAGCTGCTTGATGCACAGTGGAGTCCAAGCGCGTGGGGTCGTAAGTAGTTTCAAAATAATTTTGGAAAGCTTTAATCTCTTTGGCATGAGTAAACATACCTTTCTTTGCTGGTACCTGCACATCGAAGGCATCAATTAGTTTCTGTCGAATTGTAAGTGTATCGAACATATAAGTTTGATAAAACTTGATCCACCACTCCAGAAATCCTTTAGCCGCGAGATGGGTAGGTTCAAAGGTTATCAGCTCAAATTAGGCAAAGCCTTGATATTGTTCTTGCTGTATTTTGGCTTCCCGTGCCTTGAAAGTTCATCCAGAAGTGATGGCGCTCTCAGTTTGAAACAAAGGTTCAGGAATTAATTGGCATAAGCCAAACTTCCTCAAAACGAAGTTTGGTTGGTAGGCAAAGAGAAAAATTTGGTTCTTGGCTGGGGTTATTCTTGAAGAAATGAGTCTAGGCAGCAAGAAAGCTCTCCATACATCCTGAATCTCCTTACTCTTGATAGCTTCTGAGAGAGACATGGTGAACCAAGAAGGTCCATGAGCCCTCGAAGCAAAAGGCGCCATGCTCTCTTCGAACTTGTGCCTTTTGGAGAATATCATGATGTACTTCGAGAATTGAACTTTGAAGTCATCTTTGTCATCATTAGGAGTTAATCTTCGAAGCCTAGTGCCTTCGACTATCCTATCACTTATCTCAGAATCTTGCTCATCAATGGTATTGGCGGTTGATAAGGAGGGTTCGAACATGGCATTTAGCCATAGTTGGAGTAACCAAAATGGGCCAGCCAATAGAATATTTTTGGAGGTGTGGGATTTGAGGCTCGAAACAGCTGACCTCAGGCTTTCATAGAGGTCAACTAAGAGTAGTTCACTTAGGCACACTTTTCGATTTTCATGTAAATCCCTAGCTAGAGGAATGAACCTACTAGCTACCTGTAGGGATCTACTGCAGAAAACGTATCTTGACAGCCACAGGGTTAAGAAAGCAATGTGCTTTACGTCAGACACATTGTCCCCTTCAGCATGATAATGACTGATAAATTTGGAAAAACTGGCTAGCTTGACTTCGAAGTCAATTATGCTTGAGTGCTCTTCGTTGTCGGGTATATAAGTTTCTCCCACTGGCGACAGCCCAGTAATGGCCGCTATGTCGAAGAAGGTCGGGGTGATCATTCCACCTGGGAGATGGAAAGTATTGTAGGTACTGTCCCAGAAATAAAGGGATGCGAATAACAGAGGGTGGCTGTAGGTGAAACCAGGCTTCGATAGCTTAATCAGGTTATAAATGCCTAATTCTTCCCATTGCTGGGATTTCTTGGCTTCTACTTTCGTGAACCAATTTTGATAAGCAATATCAGAAGTAGGGCAAGATCGAAATGGCTTAAAATTACTTTTTACATAATCCAAAACAAAGGGGTCCTTAGGAGGAATAGTGGGGGTTTCTATGGTATTTGAACTAGGAGATTCTACTGCCTTAGGGGCGTCCATTTTGTTAAATAAGGGTTTGAAGCTATAACAAACTGGGAAAATCGTCCTGGTGTCCTTTAATATTTCAAAAACCGTAAGAGGGCCGTTTAAAGCTAACCTCTTACCAGCAAGGTGGGTAGGAATGAGTACTTGTGACGCATACAGCATTTCTTTTTCTTTGGAAATCATCTGAGGGGCAAGAGCAGATTGGCCTTGGATGGTGATGATTTTACTTTCCATGGTAGCTCCTATAGTTTTTCCTTTCTTCTTGGAGACTTTCTTGATTTGGGATGAAGTAGAAGAAGACATTTTGAAAGATGTTGAAAGCTTAGATTGTTTTATGAGAGAAGGAGGGTAAAAGATTCAGAGTGTGAAAGATTTAGAGTGTGAAAAGAAAAGAAGAAGATTAAGTTGATGTTTTATAATGGGGAAGTTTAAGCATCCACCGAATAGAGGTGTGATACGTGGAGATCATGGGTTGGTGTGATGAAGAGGTGGCGTGAAGTTAACATAAGTAATAGGCGTGATTTAGAGATAATCATTATTTATAACTGCACCACGCTGTGAAGTGGCTCCGAGCGGTTAAGGAATCCAAAAGGTGCTATGATTGATGTGACTGGAGTCAAATGTATTAAATGTTACGATGATTCGAAAGTCCTATCAAAATCTTGTGTAGGTGTTTAAAATAGGTATTTCTCAGAGGAATCGAAATACATATTTTAAAGGGGCAATTTGTTGGCTGAAGATTTTGATAATGTTATTTAGAAGCCAAATGAGTTAAACGTTTTTGATCGAAATGGAATTAAACGTCATATTTCGAAGTAGCAGAAGCAGTGTTTCGAATAAGTGTGTCAAAGCTTGGAGCTCCGAGCGGAAATTATGGGAACATATCTAAAGGAGTCTCGAAACAACAGCGAGGCTGTGTCTGGGAAGAGCGTTCGAAACGGAGAAACACCAAAGCATTTAAAATTCAAATGGAAGCGGGACTTTCAAAGTTTGAAAGTTATGTGTTGGAGCATTTGGGGACACGTGGAAAGATGAAAGAAGCATTGTCCTGCATGTTCAAAACGTGGCATAATCCTATAGCAAGACCGTTATGGTCGAATTAGTATAAATAGAAGTCTTAGTATTAGGATTTCGTGTGTCATATCTATTATACAAAATACTCAATAACATTCAAACTACCACATGGCAAGGGAAACGAATGCAAGAGAAATGTATGTATGATAGCACCATGTATTTCTGATTTAATGAAAACCTTTTACCATTTCCAGTACTTTCCTTTATTCCTTTTGTCAAACAACATTTACAAGTTTTCTTATTTACAGTCTTTTCACTTCGAAATCTCTTCTTCAAAGTTTTACATTTTAATGTTTTCTTTATATTTCGAGCACTTTATATTTCAGAAAACTGTCATATTTTCCATACCTTTACCTTCAAGTCTTATCCTTCGAACACATATGTTTACTTAAAATCATTTACAGATTTCTTGCATTGAACGCTTTCTTCACATTTCAAACTTTTACGCTCCAGAAATCCTTTATGTTAACCGTTTTGTAAGTCGAAGCCATTTACTTCACTTTTATGCAGTTTTACATGTCTTTACAATTAGCATTACAATTAGCATTTATTCGTGTAACTTAGTTTTCACACACATTTTGATTACATCTTTAGACTCTTAGAGAGAGAGATCGAAACAAGCCAAACACCTATACAATATCAACCATGAATATCTGTTCGATTGTGAGAGTAACCTTAATATCCAAGGAGTCCTAGGATCAATCTAGTCGATCCTGTGAGTTACCAGAGGAATTGAATAACAGTAAGAAAGATTATTCGATAGTTTGGAAGACTAGCGGTTGTTTACCAGAAATCACTGGAAACACTAACATGCTGCATGAGTCTACGTGTAATCTCTTTGTATCGACTCATACTGAATCTGCAACACCGCATGTATCGATGCATGCTTCTTCGTATCGACTCATCCTGAGTCCAAAAACCTGCATGTATCGACGCATGGCTTTTGAGGTCGACGCATATTGTTCTGTCATGAATATTTTCTGCGATTTCACTGCTTTTTCACTATGGTTTCCTTGCCTTAGGCCCTAAAAACATCCTCTAATCATAGGTAATCATTAATTATAATAATCTTGTATTTCTACATCAACTATACAATATTAGGGCATCATTACTCATCTCTAAATCATTGATCTTCATCATACAACAATATATACATTCAAATCATAAACAAGACAACTTTTGACATCTAATCCTACATACTACTCATTATAAACCTTATTATAGAGTCATAACCCCACCCTTACCTTGGATTGAAGGTTTCTCTATAACTTTTCCGATTGATTTCTATTCTGGCTCTTTTCCTTCTTTTCTGCAACTTTCACGTTCTCTTTCTCTCTTCCAACCCTTATTCTTCTTCCTCTTGACAAAACATATTCACCTTACTGTCACATATAATTTATATTATTATAACTAAACTCAATAATAATAGAATTATTTCTCTTGGGCTTAATTCTCACACCCCCTTAGTACTACATACCACCATATAAAATTGGCCCAACAATTTAATCTTATATTATTCCATTAATTCCAACATTATTATTATAATTATTATTAATCAACCAATTAATTAATTAATAATAATCTAACAACTTATACCAACAATCCGCAACATCACGTAACTTCAACAAGTAATCCAAAATAATTTAATTAAATAATTCATTAAATTAACGGGCGTTACACACGGAGTAACGTTGTATGTTGAGGGTATGCTTGAATGAACTTAAAAGATGCCATTCGGAGAGATGACTGAGAGTTTTCGGAGATGGGCATATAGATGCCATCCACAGTAACTGTTGTCTTTAAATTGGAAGAAGTATCAGAATAAATCTACGGTTGATTTTTTCTGAGCCAGAAAATGTGTATATTCAACTTTGAATGGAAAAGTATCAGAATAGACCTATTGTTGGTTCTATTTAAGCCAGAAAATGTCTTTGACTGGAAGAAGTATCATAATATATACTTGGTTGATTTAATCTGAGCCAGGCAATGTTTCTTTTGTCTTTAACCGGAAAAGTATCAGAATAAACCTTTAGTCAATTTAATTTGTGCTAGAAAAGGGCTACTGGAAGAAGTATCAGAATAAACCATTAGCCGATTTAATCTGAGCCAGAAGATATTTATGCTCATTTTATCTGGAATAAGTATCAGAATAAATCATTGGTCGATTTAATCTGAGCCAGAAAAAGGTCTACTGGAAGAAGTATAAAAAAAACCATTAGTCGATTTAATCTGAGCCAAAAAAGGGTCTACTGGAAGAAGTATCAGAATAAACCATTAGTCGATTTAATTTGAGCCAGCGACTATCTACGGTTGTCTTTAACTGGATGAAGTATCAGAATAAATCTTTGGTTGATTTAATCTGATCAAGAAGAGGTCTCTGTGTCTTTAACTGGAAGAAGTATCAGAATAAATCATTGGTCGATTTAATCTGAGCCAGAAAAAGGTATACTGGAAGAAGTATGAGAGTAAATCATTGGTCGATTTAATCCGAGTCAGCGACTCTCTACGACCATCTTTAATTGGAAGAAGCATCAGAATAAATATTTGGTCGATTTAATCTAAGCCAGAAGTGGTCTCTGTATTTTTAACTAGAAGAAGTATTAGAATAAATCATTGGTCGATTTAATCTGAGCCAGAAAAAGGTCTACTGGAAGAAGTATCAGAATAAATCATTGGTCGATTTAATCTGAGCCAGCGACTATTTACGATCGTCTTCAACTGGAAGAAGTATCAGAATAAATCTTTGGTTAATTTAATCTGAGCCAGAAGAGGTCTCTGTTGTCTTTAATTGGGATAAGTATTAGAATAAATCTTTGGTCGATTTATCCTGAGCTAGAAAAAGGTTTACTGGAAGAAGCATCAGAATAAATTTGGGTTGATTTAATCTGAGCCAGCGACTATCTACGACCGTCTTCAACTGGAAGAAGTATCAGAATAAATCTTTGGTCGATTTAATCTTAGCCAGAAGAGGTCTCTGTATCTTTAACTGGAAGAATTATCAAAATAAATTTGGGTTGATTTAATCTAAGCCAGGAAAAGGTCTGCCGGAAGAAGTATCAGAATAAATCTTTGTTCAATTTAATCTGAGCCAGCGACTATCTACGACCGTCTTCAACTGGAAGAAGTATCAAAATAAATCTGGTCGATTTAATCTGATCCAGAAGAGCTTTATGTATCTTTAACTAGAAGAAGTATTTGAATGAATCATTGGTCGATTTAATCTGAGCCAGAAAAAGGTCTACTAGAAGAAGTATCCGAATAAATTATTGGTTGATTTAATCTGAGCCAAAAACTATCTACGCCCGTCTTCAACTAGAAGAAGTATCAAAATAAATATTTGGTCAATTTAATCTGAGACAAAAGAGGTCTCCGTATCTTTAATTGGAAGAAGTATCAGAATAAATCATTGATCGATTTAATCTGAGCTAAAAAAAGGTCTACTGGAAGAAGCATCAGAATAAATTTGGGTCGATTTAATCTGAGCCAGCAACTATCTACGACTGTCTTCAACTGGAAGAAGTATCAGAATAAATCTTTGGTCGATTTAATCTTAGCCAGAAGAGGTCTCTGTATCTTTAACTGGAAGAATTATCAGAATAAATTTGGGTTGATTTAATCTGAGCCAGGAAAAGGTCTGCCCGAAGAAGTATCAGAATAAATCTTTGTTCGATTTAATCTGAGCCAGCGACTATCTACGACCGTCTTCAACTGGAAGAAGTATCAGAATAAATCTTTGGTCAATTTAATCTGATCCAGAAGAGGTTTATGTATCTTTAACTGGAAGAAGTATCCTAATAAATCATTGGTCGATTTAATCTGAGCCAGAAAAAAGGTCTACTAGAAGAAGTATCAGAATAAATTATTGGTTAATTTAATCTGAGCCAGCGACTATCTACGTCCGTCTTCAACTAGAAGAAGTATCAGAATAAATCTTTGGTCCATTTAATCTGAGACAAAAGAGGTCTCCGTATCTTTAACTGGAAGAAGTATCAGAATAAATCATTTGGTCGATTTAATCTGAGCTAAAAAAAGGTCTACTGGAAGAAGTATCAGAATAAATTATTGGTCGATTTAACCTGATCCAACAGATATTGTCTTTGATAAGACTGTCTAGTCCTATCAGTAGTTGATGATGTTGGTCTGTTGATCTATCTTTTCTTGAAAAGGTAAAGATTTATCTGTATGCAATGTCAAGATGTGTGAAATGCATTGTGGAACGATGTTCTCAAAATAAATGAGGTTGTGTTGTATGTGTTTTGTATGCATATGCTATGACGTTTGTAAATGATGTATGAAATATGCAATGTGTGATACGGTGGGAGAACTGACTTGGGATTTCGCGTTTGTGTTCGCAAATGTTTCGGTTTAGCAAGAGTTGCCACCGACTTTTTATTTTATCCTAAGGAAAGGTCAAAAAGCACAGGAAAGACCTTTGAGATGTTTTCTTGGGTTCAGGGAGTAGATTATAGAAAGGGAAGGTATTAGCACCCTTTCTATCCATGGTTATCCATGGGCTCTTAGTTACTTGCTTAGATCACTTGCTTTGCTTTTCAATTGTTTGAAATGGTGCTCTTCAATTGTTTGAAATGGTGCTTTGTGTGTGGTTTTAAAAGATGTTTTGAAAAGAGGCCATCGTTGTGGCAACCTTTGTAATGATTCTTGTTTGAATGTATACAAAGGTGTTTTTGTCTTTTGAAAAGTTTTCAATGTTTGAAAGTAGGGTTTTGAAATTGTATGGTGAAGTGTGTTTTGAAAAATAGCAAGGATGTTTTTGCAAGCTTGATCAAGTAACTAGGAGCTATCTATCCTATTTTACTCAAAGATCTTTCTTATGTTTTTAACCCTTTTAACAGTGTTGTTTCACCATTGTATTTGGTGAAACAACCTTGTGTTAGGATGTTAAATGGGACAGGCGCAGGTCATCGTATAGACCATGATAGCAATTGTGTCAAGTATTTTTTGGAAATTTTCTTGAGGGACTTGATCATTTTGTTTAGGCAACTCAGATAGCGTCATCGAGGGACTATGATCTTTTTGTTTTTGTTTTGCCAAAGTACTTGACATGCAATCATGGCCCATTTTTGAAGGCAACAAGTGGAGTGAAACCCTAGGGGTGCAAGTGTGCATTGTGTTTGTTTTTCATGCATATTTATCTTGGATTAGGTCAAGCTAGTTGTTGATTTTACTTGCATACAAACCCTAGGTCTAAGCATGGCATAATTGGAAGTTTTTAAATGTGCGAGAATTTAAATGATACACTATTACAACATGATATAGGGAGGGGGTACAAATTTGAATTGGGGGTATTTGACAAGAAATTAAATTCTAAGTTATTACAACCATATTGAATGTACAAGGCAATATTTAATATTTAAATAAATACAATTAAATAAATATCAATCAAAATGTATTATGTAAAAAGGATTTTCATGTATGTAAAAAGTATTTTTCAATGTGAAATGTAAATAAATAAAAAAATAAAAAAGGGTCAATTTTAATTATTTTTGTTATTTAGGGCAAAACCCTAATTCTCAAATAAATAGTATTATTTATTAATTATATACAATAATATATTGATTTATACAAAAAAATAAAAGTATATTGTAAAAATGATATTTTTAATGCAAAATATTAATAAAATGAAAATGTATTTTTTTTTGTATTTTTTGTCCTAATTATTTAACTAAATAAAAAATATATATATATATATATATATATATATATATATATATATATATATATATATATATATATATATATATATATATATATATATATATATATATATATATATATATATATATATATATATATATATATATATATATATATATATATATATATATATATATATATATATATATATATATATATATATATATATATATATATATATATATATATATATATATATATATATATATATATATATATATATATATATATATATATATATATATATATATATATATATATATATATATATATATATATATATATATATATATATATATATATATATATATATTAGACATATTAAATATATAAAAATAAAAATTAATTATTTACAAAAATTGTGTATATTCAAGAAAATGTTTTAAAATGTAAATAAAAATAATAAATGAAGATAAGTATATTTTTTATATTATTTTTGAGTTTTAATAAAAAAAAGATTATTTATATGTTTATACTTGGTAAAATAAAAATAAATATCAAATAAATATGAAAAATATGGAAAATAATTTTTTGGCATTTTTTATATTTGGACAAAAAATAATAAAGTCAGAATAAAAAATAAAAACATCAAAATGACAATTATTCAAGTAAATGGGCCAGGGGGTGTAAAAAGAAAAGTGGAGGGTGCCAAATGCAAAGGAAACCAGGCCCAACCCAGAATCCACTTCTTCTTCTTCCTTTGAACAGACCTGCGCGCGTGCTATGTACAAAACTGTAACTCCTGATTCTTTGATTTTTGACAAAACTCATAACATGAAAATTGTAGGGCATTAAACAACGAATCCAACCATGTAAAAAACTTGAACTAACTCTCTAAGACCAGAGAGAATTTCTCTGGCCCTAATTCTTAACCTAGTTTTTTCAGAAAGTTCATGAGTGAAATTCTCTGAGCACGATTAATGTAAATGAAAACTAAGCATATGTATGGCTTCAGGGCTATGAGTACAACATATTTTATTCACAAACATAAGTCTAACTATTCCTAAATAGAGAGATAGAAGTTCATGGAATACCTGTTTCATTTGACTTCGAGCTGGACAATGTAGCAACCTTCAATGGTGTTTGAGCTTCTTTTGAGCTTGCCTGAGGTCCAAGGAAGCTTTCCCAATGCTTGGCTTGTTTTGAAACAGCTTGAATCGTGCTGTAGAACTCAACCTGTAGAGCTTTGAAACAAAAAAGGCAAAGTGTGTTAGAGGTGTTATAGCTAACAATGGATGATCTGGATAGCTTAGATATGTTGGTTGGAAGGTGTTTGAAGTATCTTTGGACAAAACGCACGATGGAATTTGGTTATGGCTTGAAGTTTGCAGAGCTTATCCTGTTTTGCAGCAAAACCGGGATTTTGTGTACAGAGGGGTTTGGGAGGCAGAAGGATCGTATTTCTGGCTTGTTGGGAGGTATCAAACTTGTCTACAATGTTTGTGTAAGTTGGTTTCTACTGATGTGTGAGATGGATATGATTGGCAACCTTTCTTCTTTTTCAAGCAAGAGTGTGTAAGTTCTTAATGCAAATATGTACATGCCCTATATCATGCTGCATACTTTTCTCTTGGTTCTTGGAATTGGTAGATTCAATCTTGCTTCAGAGATATGGCCCCATGTCTCAAGGATTTTGGTTTGACATAAAGTGCAACTTTACAAAAATGGCATTTCACCTTTTTCCAAATAAGGATTAATCTTGTATGCAATGTCCAAATGACCAAGATAACACCTTAAATCAATGGTTATGCATTAAATTATGGAGTGAAAACTGGTTTTGAGGCCTGCAAGCTAGTACCAAGCATGCTGATTTGAAAATGCAAGTTTGTATGAACATGTATTGGTCATGGACAAAAGTAAGTTTTTGCCAACTTCAAGCATTCGATTCTCTCTAACCACAAGGGTGTTTGAGGAGTTCTTGGACAATTTGGAAAGCTTGGAACATGTAATATAATCCATCTTTGAAATGTAACCTGAAACTCCAAGTGGAACTATGTGAAAAATGGCCAAGAAGATGGGTCAAAATCCTGCCTAGATTAGGGCAAATTTTCTCTAAGTTAAAAGTTTTAGGTACCCTTGTTCCAAAAATCATAACTTGAGATACAAGCCTCTTTTGAGAAAAATTTATGAATCAAAGTTGTAGACTTTGTAATGGAATACAACATTCATTTTTCAAGTTTTGTTTGAATCCATTTGCATCTTGGTGAAAAAATGGGACAAAGTTAGGAAAAAATAAGAAAATTTCTAAGTTATGAAAATTTTCCATTTTAAACCCTAATTTGCATTTTTGGGTTTCTTGATGAACAAATTCCATAATTTGGCATGTCTTGATGAAAAATGACCCTTGGCACTTGATTTTGATCAAAAAGTCAAAGTTTGACTTTTTAGTGTACAGTCAAATTTTGATCAGTTGACTAAAAAATTCACCTGTCAATCCTATGCACTTGAGATCTTTTGAACTTGTTGAATGAGTCAAGACATTGTCATTGAGTCCTTGAGTCCATGGTTGAGCTTGATTTTCCATTGGTTAGGTCAAACAGTCAAAAATTGCCTTTGTACAGTCAAAACCCTAAAAATGACCATTTTGCCCTTTTGGTGATCTGATCAAATTTCTTGTGGAGTTGTGATCCAAACTTGATCAAATGGTTCACATGAGTTTATAATGTTGACGTGGGTCAAAATTCATGAGGTTTGACTGTCAATTGGCCACAGTTGATTTTTTCCCCAACACAGCTGATTTCTAGGTCCAATGTCCAATTGACTGGGCAAAAATTTGAATCAAGGCTTGAAACTTGGTATGGACAAACTTATGAGTCCAATATGAAGTATTAAAGTCACCTTGGGCATTGTAGGTCAAAATATCCCTGTGCAAACTCAAACCCTAATTTAGGTCAATAGTGCAAGGAGGTGTCTTGAGCAGAGCAAACCCTAGCTTGATCTTGAGTTCCAAAAGTCTTGTGATGAGAAATGTTGATGAAATGAGAGGGAAAATTTTGGGGTACAACAGTTGCCCCTGTTCAATCTTCTTGAACCTGAAGAGTTAGATTGGCAGGTTTGCCTTTCGCGACTCAAAGGTAAAAGAGGATTGGACACTAGAGTGCCCATAAATTTGCACTCGTCAAAACATAGATGCGGGAATGGGCTTAAAGATGCCATTTGGAGATGGTAGAATATTGCTGGAGATGGGCTTAAAGATGCCATCCAAGAATCTTTGTTGAATTGCAATGCTGTAGGTCAGAAGAATGAGCATCAAAATGGTATCCGTGTCTGGAATGCCATTGAACTGTATCTGGAGACTAAGTTTGTATGAGCAAAAGAATGGCGTCCGTGTCTGGCGTGTATCTGAGTTGTAACTGTATTTGAACTTTGAATGAATATCAGAATGACTGCCGTGTCTGGAGTATATCTGTATTGTATCTGAAGTTGGGATCTGTATGAGTAGCAGAATGACTTCCGTGTCTGGAGTGTATCTGAGACTGTAACTGGGATCTGAATAAGTGATAGAATGACTTCCGTGGTGACTGCACCGGGGGACTCAGACTGCTGGTGTAAAGGCCAGAATGGCATCCGTGTTTGGAGCGTATCTGAACTTGTAGTTGATAGTTGAATCTGAATGAGAGATAGAATGGCTGCCGTGTCTGGAGCGTATCTAGTCTGTATCTGATTGCTGTAGTCTGAAAGAGTAGTAAAATGACTGCCGTGTCCGGGGTGTATCCGTACTGTATTTTGACTTGAAATTCTGAATGAGTAATAGAATGACCGCCGTGTCTGGGGTGTATCCATACTGTATCTGAATAATTGTTAACGATAGCCTTTCAATCTTATCCTGAAAAGGGTAAAACGTTAGCTAAAACACAAAGTTATGTTGCATGATATGTATGATGCAATGAACTGTGTTTCATCAATGTTCATGATATATGAATGTAATGGATGCGCATATAAGCTGGGTAGCTATCTTGCTGAGGAGAATAAATCCTTGATAAATGGAGATAATGAAATATTTGATTGCTATCGGGTGAAAGTAAATCCTTGACCAAAGCTGGGGATTCCAAAATTTTTTTGATTACTGCAGATGAGAAATCCTTGCTGACTACTGACTGCTTGGGGAATAAGAAAAACTCTGAAAATCTCTATTGGGGAGTTAAAACCTGGGAGACTTCTGTTGGAGAAATGAGAATGAGAATCTTCAATCTGCTGGGAAATAACTCTGGGGAGAATGCTTTACTCTGTCTGAGAAATTAGGAGCTTGGATTGTATGCCAATCCACTGGGGATTCCTAGTTGAGGATAAGACCAAGAGTTAACTGTTATCTAATTGATTCTTAGACTTTCAAGATATCCTGCTGGGGAAACTGGGGAAAACTGGATGGTTTCTGCTGGGGATTGATAGTTGGAAATTTTGACTCCGTTGGGGAAGAAGGTTTTTAGACTGCACTGGCTCTGCTACGGATCTTGAAGCTTAACTTCGCTGGGGAAATATACTCCAAATTTAACCTTGTTGAGGATCTAAATGATGTATCGTAGGGATTTCTTCTGACATGGCGCCAAGATATCTTCCTACACCTTCAACCTATCAGTAATTATCTTTTTTTTCAAATCTGTTTTATTTGTAAGAAGTGATTATATTCAAATGCATATGCCTATTTAACAAAACATTGGACGTTTTCAAATAAAACATAAGTGAAAAAAGGAAAGAAAGGCAAGCAAATTTCTGCACTTTGAAGTATTTTTGTATTAACTTTTGTGAATATTTTTATACAAAGGAGACAGACATCCTAGTAAGAGAATGTTGTCATAAAAGCATGAAAATTTTTATACAAAAGAAAGATGGCTATGTGTAACAATTCCATGGGGTTCCCATTCTGCTATAGCCTTCACAACTCTGAATATTTTGTCCATTCGCTGCTTCGTTTGCCGATGACTAGATTGATCAGAAGCTTGGAGTTTGTTGGTGAAGAGATTGTTCTTAAAGTGACCCGACGAGACATATTCATACGCTTTAATTCCCTAACTTTTTCCTGGACCGCCCTTTCGGGTTTTCGATCCACCGGGAAACCCTTTTTTGCCCTAGTCTCCCTTTCGGGTTTTCAACTTGCCGGGTGTACAATTTTTTTTGTTTTATCCCTAATTTTTTCCTGAACCGCCCTTTCGGGTTTTCGATTCACCGGGATGCCCATTTTTTACCCAAGTCGCCCTTTCGGGTTTTCAACTTGTCGAGTCATTTTATGCGTAGTATCTTTTGACTATGTCTGCGTTCGCAGGGTGCGGCAAATCGTCGCCGTTCATGGTGGTCAGAATCATTGCCCCACCAGAAAAGATGCTCGTAATCATAAATGGTCCTTCGTAAGTAGGAGTCCACTTGCCCCTAGGATCACTTTGCGGCAAGATGATCCGCTTGATTACAAGATCTCCGACTTGATATACTTGACGTCTAACTTTCTTGTTGAAAGCCTTGATCATCCGTTTTTGATACGTCTGACCATGACAAACAGCAGTAAGTCGCTTCTCGTTGATCAAGTTAAGTTGATCAAGCCAAGTCTGAATCCAATCATCTTCACTCAAACCAGCGTCCTTCATAATCCTTAAGGAAGGAATATGAACTTCCATGGGTAGCACAGCTTCTGTGCCATATACTAAGGAAAATGGGGTTGCCCCTGTTTAAGTACGTGCCGTGGTACGGTATCCATGCAGAGCAAACATTAACATCTCATGCCAGTCCTTGTAGGTGACTGTCATCTTTTGAATGATCTTCTTAATAT
This sequence comes from Vicia faba, assembly GCA_948472305.1. Classification (NCBI taxonomy): domain Eukaryota; kingdom Viridiplantae; phylum Streptophyta; class Magnoliopsida; order Fabales; family Fabaceae; genus Vicia; species Vicia faba. Next base: position 1,683,771,332 of record OX451737.1, on the reverse strand, counting down.
TTTTGTTTGCGGCTTCAACAACACCGTTCATCTTCGGCCGGTAGGGAGATGAATTATGATGATAAATCTTGAACTGCTCGCATAGAGTGGTGATCATAGTATTGTTCAAATTCGTACTGTTGTCCGTGATGATCCTGTCGGGGACACCGTACCGGCATATGAGATTCTGCTTGATGAAGCGGGCAACCACATTCTTTGTAACGGAGGCAAAGGAAGCTGCCTCGACCCATTTGGTAAAATAATCAATAGCGACCAGGACGAAGCGATGTCCATTGGACGCCGTGGGCTTAATCTCTCCAATCATGTCAATGCCCCACATTGCGAATGGCCAAGGAGCTGTCAGAATGTTGAGAGGAACAGGAGGAATATGTACCTTGTCGGCATAGACTTGGCATTTGTGGCAGGTACGGGAATATTGATGACAATCAGCTTCCATGGTAGACCAGTAGTAGCCTGCCCTTAGAATCTTTTTAGCCATCGTATGTCCGCTTAAGTGGGTGCCGAATGTGCCACTGTGTATCTCAGTCATGATCAACTCTGCTTCAGCTTTGTCAACACAACAAAGTAGAACACAATCATGGATGCGCTTATAAAGGATGCCATTTCTTAGGAAGAACTTGGCAGCAAATCTCCTTAAGAACTTTTTGTCATTGACGGAAGCTCCTTCAGGATATTCTCTAGTCTGGAGATACCTTTTGATTTCATGAAACCAGGGTTGTTCGACTACTTCTTCGGTATTAATCTCATGACAGTGCGCGGGTTCGTCCATTCGCTCGATGGTAATTTGGGGAGCCTCGTTATCCCAGTTGAGTTTAAACATGGAAGACATTGTAGCCAGAGCATCTGCTAGCTGATTTTCTTCTCGCGGGAAGTGCTCGAAAGTAATCTGCTTGAAATGAGGCAACAACGTCAGGACATGTTCTTTTTATAGGATAAGGTTAGGATGTTTAGTGTCCCACTCTCCTTTGACTTGACTGATGACCAAAGCCGAGTCCCCAAATACGACCAAAGATTTGATTCCCAAGTCTATAACAGCCTTGAGACCAAAGATGCAAGCTTCATATTCAACCATGTTGTTGGTACAGCTGAAACAAAGTCGGGCAGTGAAGGGTGTATGGCAACCTTCCGGAGAAATGAGTACTGCACCGATACCATTTTCAAGTGCATTTGAAGCACCATCAAAGTACAGGGTCCATCGGGATCCTTGTTCAGGCCCGTCATACGGTCCGTTACCTTCAATGTTGTCCAATGTCATGATGTCCTCGTCAGGGAAGTCGAATCTCATAGACTGGTAATCTTCGACGACTTGATGAGCTAGATGGTCAGCCAGTACACTCCCCTTTATAGCTTTTTGGGTAGTATACTAGATATCATACTCTGTCAGGATCATTTGCCATCTAGCGATTCTTCCAGATAAATCAGGCTTCTCGAAGATATACTTGATCGGATCCATTTTGGAAATCAGCAAAGTGGTGTGAGTAAACATATACTGCCTTAACCGAAGAGCAGCCCATACCAAAGCGCAACAAGTTTTCTCGAGCAGTGAGTAGCGAGTCTCACAGTCGGTAAACTTTTTGCTAAGGTAATAAATGGCATGCTCTTTTCGGCCAGACTCGTCATGTTGGCCCAACACGCACCCCATTGAATTATCCAAAACAGTCAGATACATGATTAACGGCCTTCCTTCGATGGGTGGCATCAGAGTAGGAGGTTCTAGTAAATACTCCTTGATTTTATCAAAAGCAACTTGACAACCGTCGTTCCATTCAACTACCTGATCTTTCTTCAACAGTTTGAAAATTGGCTCACAGGTAGATGTCAGGTGAGAGATGAACCTCGCAATATAGTTCAAGCGTCCCAAGAATCCTCTAACCTCATTTTCAGTACGGGGGGCAGGCATTTCTTGTATAGCCTTCACTTTAGCTGGATCAACCTCAATGCCTTTGTTGCTGACAATAAATCCCAAAAGTTTACCAGACCTAACCCCAAAAGTGCACTTGCTTGGGTTCAGTCTGAGCTTATACTCCTTCAACCTGGAAAACAGCTTTTGCATATGATTAAGGTGTTCTTCTTCTGTCTGTGATCGAGCTATCATGTCGTCTACGTAAACTTCGATCTCATGATGTATCATATCATGAAATAAAGCTACCATGGCGCGTTGATAGGTGGCCCCTGCGTTCTTCAGTCCGAACGGCATCACTTTGTAGCAGAAGGTACCCCATTGCGTGACAAAGGTAGTTTTCTCCATGTCTTCGGGGGCCATTTTGATCTGGTTGTATCCCGAGAATCCATCCATGAAGGAAAACACCTTGTGCTGAGCTGTATTGTCAACCAAAATGTCGATATGCGGTAGCGGAAAATCATCTTTGGGGCTAGCCCTGTTCAAATCCCGGTAGTCTACACACATTCTGACATTGCCGTCCTTTTTAGGTACGGGCACGATGTTAGCAACCCATTGTGGATAGGAGGTAACATCCAGAAAGCCAACGTTGAATTGCTTCATTACTTCAGCCTTAATCTTCTCAGACATGTCAGGCCTCATTCGACGAACCTTTTGCTTGATCGGTGGACAGTCTTCTCTTGTAGGGAGACGGTGAACAACAATATCCGTGTCTAACCCTGACATGTCTTCATAAGACCAGGCGAAGATTTCAACATATTCGTTCAACAATTGCACTAAGCGCTCCTTGACATTTGGTTCCAGGTTGGCACCCACTTTTACTTCCTTCCGGTCCTCTTTTGTCCCCAAGTTGATGGTTTCTAGCAACTCTTCATGAGGCAGGATGGCCCTCTCTTCTTGTTGTAGAAGTCTGGCTAACTCTCTCGGCACTTCACAATCTTTGTCAGCTTCGTACTCAGCGTGATTGACCAAATCCTCAGAGTTATCGAAGGCTGAAACGTAACAGTTGCCCATGGAATCCGGAATGGATGGGTACCTGCATTTGTGAGTGTGGGTGTGTGTAAGGGATAGCCATCCTTAAACAAACAAAATGCAAAAGGAAAGAAAATGAACAGTTGATAGATGAAAAACGTCCAATGATTCATTAAAACATGGCATATGATTATGAAGAAAATCAAGCCCTTACAAATGGACCTACATGCCTCGGGCAAGGCATGAGGTGAAAATAGTGTGCCAATTGTTTTAGCTATTACAGACCATAAAAAATGGGAAATTGTTTAAAGATAAAATTACTGGTTGATAAAGGTGATGGGAACAAAATTCTTTGCTTCCCAGTTACTCAAACCCCCTTCGACAGTCGGGAAGATCCAATATTCAAAGTGGGTCTCTTCATCTTCATCTTCTACAACATTGATTCCGTGATGAGTGATCCTTATGGGTGGCCCTCCAGTCTTTGAACGACGCATAGCCTTCTGTCCTGGAGCTGTAAACCCTAGTCCAAATTTGTCCGTCTTATGGGGAAAATCAGGCAATTGCCCACATGCTGTACTATTCCCTTCTTTTATCACCGCCTCCGCATCCTTGAGAGATACCATCCTAGATACATGCTTGGGAACGATAGGCACCTCAACCGTTGTCTTCGCAACTGCTACCTCAGGAGAAACTTCCTCAAAATGCTGGAAAGGCGTTTCGATGAACTCGCCATCCAACTCCACATAGCGAAAGGAATTGAGATGACTTATCATGTATTCTTCCTCGCCATGCACTGTTATAATCTTACCCTTAACATGATATTTTAGCATTTGGTGCAAAGAGGAGGTAACTGCCCCGGCATAATGGATCCACGGTCTTTCTAACAAACATGAATATGGCAGACGGATGTCCATCACGTAGAAGGTGGAGTTGAAAACTTCTGTGCCTACTTTGATAGTAATATCAACCTCTCCATGAACCATTCTTTTGGAACCATCAAAAGCCTTAACAACGATGTTACTAGGTTTGAGAGTCAACCCTTCGCAGTCCAAACGATCTAAGGCTTTCTTCGGCAGCACATTCAAGGAAGAACCAGTATCAACTAAGACATGGGCGAGAGTGGTTCCCCGGAATTCAACTGAAACATGTAGCACATCATTGTGTTTCCTTCCTTTGGGAGTTAAGTCAGCATCGGAAAAGCCAAGGCCATTATCAGCAGTAAGACTGGCCACACATTCTTGGAACTGGTCAACCGAAGTCTCTTAGGGTACATGTGCCGCTTTCAATAATTTGATTAGGGCCTTAGCATGGGCCTCAGAACAGAGCAAAAGAGCCAACATTGAAATTTTAGAAGGGGTCTGCCCTAATTGTTCCACAACGTCGTAGTCACTTTTTCTGATTATTTTCAAGATTTCATCCATTTCTTTATGAGTGGTTTCGGGGATAACCACATCATGGGCCTTCGTCCTGACAGGAACTTCCAGTATCCCCTTACCCTTGTCAGTAGTTTCAGCAGATGGTCTTACTTCAGGAGTATCCAGTTCTTCAATCACTGGGCCTTGCACAGATGGTCCCACAGGTGTAGAAGCTTTCAAGGGTCCGAAAACTGCTCGAGGGGGAGCAATCTCCGAAGAAAAGATCCGGCCACTGCGGGTTATCTTGCTTGTACCCGTGATGTTCCCTATATCAGGGCTTTCTTCTTCAGAAATCTCTTGGACTGTTTCGATTTGTTTGATACCATGGTAGAAGATTTCTCCCCCATAATTCCATGGTATCGTTTTACTGGATTGGTACGGGACGGGTCCCGACATGGTGATCTTTAATGGTACACATTCAGAGTTGGGTGTAATCCTGACAGGCCTTTTGCAAGCCTTGGGAGGATTGTCGGAAATGGTTATGATTGCAATGTCGTTGTTGTAGTAGCAAAAGTATCAGGAGTAACAGGATTGAGGGTATCAACAGGGGTTTTCTGGAAAAGTATCTCTTGGGTATCCATCAGGCGTTGGACACCTGACTTCAATAATGGGCAATCACCTCGTATGTTCAAACAGAAGTAACAATCTTTATCATAACCAGGAAAGATCCCGGCTCTCAACAAATTTTCCTTAATCACACGTAACAGTGTCAACAGGTCAACAACATCGGTAACATGAGCATCCTCCATAATAGCATGAATATTATTACCGTGCTTGGGCATCGGAGCAGATATTACATTGGGCTTCTCAGGCGCCTCGAATTCTACTTCTTTGGCATCAATCAAGTCCTGGATTTTGTTCTTAAGCGTCCAACAATTATTTGTATCGTGCCTAGCACTGTCGGAATGGTAAGCACACTTGGCATTGGAGTGGTAGTATGGAGAGGAGGTGTTAGGGTTCTTTGGTGCTTCCTTCAAACTGGTTAGATTCAGCTTCAACAAATGAGGAAGTACCTGAGTGAGCGTCATGTTGATGCCGGTGAACTGCCGTTGTGGCCTTTCCACCCGCTGTTGATTAGGTTTCGACTGATTGTTACGAGGTTGATCATTTGACGAATTTTGAATCATCACAGCCCCCACAGTCGGCCGACGCTCAGTTCTTCCCAATCCCTTCTGAGAATACACAGCAGATGCTTCCTTCTTGGCTGGGAAGGGTTTCTTAACAGCCGTGGATGCGGAAGCATCCTTTTAAATCTTTCCACTCTTAATACCGGCCTCAACCCTTTCGCCGGTCAAAATCAGTTCAGTAAATCCCGCGGAAGAACTTTCGATCAGATGATTGAAGAAGGGGCCAGACAGGGTCCCAAGAAACATGTCAACTAACTCCCTATATGATAACGGTGGCTGCACCCTTCCAGCCAGATCACGCCACTTCTGGGCGTACCCTTTAAACCCTTCATTGGAAGCCATCCCCATACTTTGTAACTGAGTACGAGTGGGCGCCAAGTCAGCATTGTATTGATACTGACGATAAAAAGCAGCTGCCAAGTCTTCCCAATTGTGAACCTCTGATCTCTCGAGTTGATAAAACCAGTCTAACTGCGTGCCAGACAAGCTGTCTTGGAAAAAGTGTACCCATAGGTCTTTATCGGATGAATGAGGTTGGATTTTTCTGACATACGACCTCAGGTGCATCTTTGGGCACGACAGGCCGTCATACTTGGCAAATGTTGGCACCTTGAACTTGGGAGGGATCACAATCCCAGCTACTAACCCTAGTTCTTCAAAATCCAATCCGGGAACCCTCTGCAACTCCATAGCTGCCAGTCTATCTTCAAGGTTCTTATATTTATCATCCGCTGGTGGGTACTGTTGTTCGGAATAGTCTTCGTCTTCTTCCTCTTCCTCCTCTTCAACCTCGGATTCAGAAGGCACATCAGTCCCTTTCCGTTTACCGGCCCCTTCGTCAGACGTTGAGGGGAACTCGAGAACTCTCCTGGCCTGATGCTCAAATCTTCTTCGCAAAGTGGCTACTCCAGGTCTCTTTTTCTTTTTCTCTTTATTATTCTCCAACAAAACTTTGAGGTCCTCCTGACCCTTTGCCAAGGTCATGAAGAGTTGTTGGAATTGTGAATTTTGTGCCTACAGATCCTTTACCGTTTGCTCCAAATCCATCTTGCTGAAATAAACAACAGAAAGATAAGGAAACCTGGCGTGAAGACCTGTTTATGCATATGATGAATGGTATGTGTTGTACCCCAAAATTTGCCCTCCCATATTTCTCAAAATATTTCAAGAAAAATTCACAAGTCCAAGCCGGCGCGTTATATTCAGGTGTTCTTTCGCCAAGATATCTCCGATAACGTATTCTCAAATTCAGGTTCGGCGCAAGAGTCATTTCTTTAAAGAAGGTATCCGAATGTGTGAGTTTTCTCGAAGAAATATGGTGAAAAAGTGTGCTGAAAGTGCAGTTTTTACGCGCTAAAAAATTCATAACTTGAAGATCGTGACTCGTTTTGAACCCGTTCCGGTGGCCAAAATTCCGTCTTGACATTATCTACGTTTTCATCTCTCACGGCTGGAAGCCAATTTCGATCAGAAGGTCTTCAAAAATGTGGATTTATCAAGTATTTTCGTGCAGAAAATTTGTGACAGAAGTTTATTTGCGTCATGTTCAAAAAATCATAACTTGGTCGATTTTCATCGTATCGAGCTGGTTCTGGCGCAAAAATTTCACAAATTGAGTTGGCTACATTTTCACAGAAGGTATTGAGTTCAAACGGTATTCAAAAGGCCTTCGTTGTTTGCTCAGAGTGCGTGATACGCTGAAAATCCTGAATGCTGAATATTATTTCATCTGGACCGAAACTTCGAAAATTCATAACTCGGTCAATTTTTATCGGATTGGGCTCATATTTTTACACAAGGTCCCTGACTCATAGATCTACAACTTTGCTTCAAAAGTCGAGACCAAATTATGCACCGATCAATACCAGTTTTTTATTGAAGAACGTGTCAGAGTCGACACTGGAGCCCAAAATAAGTTTATCTGTGCTGAAACTTCAAAAATTCATAACTAATTCACCGTTTATCCGATTGAGTCGATTTTCGGACAGGAGTTAGTTCTCGATGTCGGCTACATTTTGTTTTCACATTTCAACTTCAAAAAATGCACTTAAGTCCCTGCGATTTAGCCTGGAAAGTGACGAATTCAAGTGAATATTGGAGGCCCAATTGCACATTCAAAGCCCATTTACTTTACCCTAACTTTCATTATATAATCACCTTCTTTTCACACAAACCAGGGAGGAGAAAGAGGAGAAAAAGAGGAGAAAAGAAGAGAGAAAAAAAACCTTGCCACAACACTGTTAGAATATCAAACTCTTTCAAGAACCCCAAAACCTTGAAATCCTTATTACAAATCCCTCTCTCACTACAAACAAGCCATCACAGTTACAAATCAACACCTCACTACTTCTTCAGTAAGGGTAAGGCTGACTTGATCTCCATGATCCTAATTTTCCAGTAAGGCATAAAAGCATTCAGGCCACTGATTTTCCAGTAAGGGTAAGATTGATTTGATCTCCATGATCAAAAGGGTATAATCATTCATACATGCCATATTGTGCCTAAACATTAAATTTCTTCATATATTGACTTTATTTGCATTTTATGATTTTATTTAATGTGTTCGTGAGATTCAACACTGCAGATTTAGACAGGATCCCAGGTTCATTAAGGAACGTTGAGGCCAAAAGCCAAATGGCCAAAAGGCCAAAAGCCAAATGGCCAAAACAGAACATTTTACACATGACCCCAATACATGGCGAGACAGACATCCTGAGAAAATTAAGGAACGTTGAGGCCAAAACGCAAATGGCCAAAAGTCAAAAGCCAAATGGCCAAAGTAGAACAACTTATGCATGATGAGACCAGAACACAAATGGCCGAACCACTCCAATTCACCTCCAAAAAGGGGACAGAAACCCCCCAAGGTATTGTATTTTCTTTCTTTTCCTTATTTTATTTATTTCAATTATTTCTTTTATTAATTAATTCCTTTAATTTAACTTATTTTCATAAAATATAAAAAATAGTAAAAAACAGAAAAGTCATAAAAATCAAAATATATTTATTTAATTAATATTTTTTTGTAAATAAATTTCACTAATAATTAATTATTTATTTTTATAAATCAAAATTGCATGTAAATAATTAGATTAATTTTAGGTTTAATTTTAACATGTTTTTCTTAATAAAAAAAAATTATAATTAGGGTTAATATTTTAATTTCATTTAATCTTTCTCATAAAAATACATAAAAAACATAAATACCAAAAACTCAAAAAAAAAATAATTTCTTTTTTCTCTTTAATTTCATTAGTTTAATCATTTAATTTAATTTCATTAAAAAGGGTCCAACGCCCTCGTTTCCAATTTTAATTCCTATTCGCGCATTTTTATTTATTTCCTTCTTTTAAATATTTATGTAACTCTCCCAAAGCCTTGTAAACTTAATTTCTCGCACTTTATTTTATTTCTTTATTTACTTTCCGTCAAATCGGGTCCTGGATTTTAATTTTGGCGATGTGGACCCGCGCCTTTGTAATAGTTTAGAACTTTCAATTTCCGCATCTTTTTTAACTGTTAAATAAATGCATGCAAGAATGAATGACAAAAAAATAAAAACAAACGCATAGATCACCCATAACCTGACAAGACAAAAATAAATGAATCTGACACACAAATCACACACCACCCCTAGGGTACGCCTCACTGTTGCCTTGCCTCGAAAGGTGATCGTCGAGTAGAGGATGTCTTAGTAAGTCCTCATGATCCGGGAACCTGGCATGAGGGTAGCTTCTAAGGTGTCTTCCCATTGCTCTGGTGATCACCATGTCCCGAACCTCGAATTGACCCGAACACCTCCAACGGTGGTGCTACCTACCTCTCAATGGTGGGATGGCACTACTTTAAAGGACATTTACACAGACGAATTCCTTAGGGTAGGTAGACGACTCTAGATACTTGCTCTAATTTCAAAACAAATCAAAAATACTTTTCACACCGACACCTTTTCAAAAAGCTTTCGAAAGCAATTTTTCAAACACTCTTGAGGATCGATACAAGAGTCGAACTGGAATTTTTAAAGAAACTTTTTAAAACCCACAGTTGAAAAGCAAACAAACCATTTTTGAAAACACAAATGAGCAAGTATCTAAGAGCCCATAGATAACCATGGATAGAAAGGGTGCTAACACCTTCCCTTTCTATAATCTACCTCCCGAACCGAGAGCAATCTCTTTAAGGAATTTTTCTGTGCTTTTGTCCTTTCCATTTGGAGAAAATAAAAGACAGTGGCGACTCTTGCTTCCGCGACATTTCACGAACCAGCGTTAAACAGTCAGTTCCAGATCCACCGATCACAGTATGTTATTCATGTAATGCATTCAAGTGTTCAAAAATTCAAATTTGTTGCAAACAAAAAGAACGCACGTCATATTAAGAAGAAATTTGTTAGTACATAAGTGCCCCATGGGAGAAATATTACAAAATTCTTAATGTAAAAAGACATTGTGCATCCTCTTTGGTGCGATGTAAGTGTTGGGATTTTCCTCCTCGTGAAGTCGGCGGGTGAGCTCCAAAACCTTCTTCTCACTGGCATAGAAGCTGGCCTCAAAAGTATCCCGTTCTTCCTTGAGTTGGATCCAACTCTTTTGCATTTCTTCCCATGATGTTGGCATGTCAGGATGTAGGACGGTGTATGGAACCTCTCCTTCCATAACAGGCTCTTTGATCAAGGGGAGAATGTGAGGCTATGGCATCATAAGATTCTGGGAGTGGGTTCGTACCCACTTGAGATAAGGCTCAAGGGGGATGGGATTCTTGTGCCCCAGTGTCTTACTATCCGCCTTCTTAGGTATCCTCCAAGCTCTGGTGAACCTTTGTCGAAGTACTTATGCATCATTGTCGAAGTAAAAAACTAGGTCAGGAATCAACATGTCATGAGGGCCATCCCTCCGAGCATATCCAAATTGTCTCAAAGCTAGACAGGGGTTATAGGTGATGCCTCCCCTAATGCCAAGTAGTGGGACATTAGGGAATTCCCCATCACGATCAATGATGATGACATTTTCTCTGGACCGAGAACACCAATGTACATCAGAATGTGTGAGGGTCATCAATCGTTGTGACCACCTTAAACCCTGCTCATTCTTCAAAACTGATTATGGGAGGTGAGAAATAAACCACCTTTCTAGGAGAGGAGTACAACACATGAGAACACCTCTTTTCCTCATTGTTCGTGTGTAAAATGAGTGTAGGATGTCCCCAAGAAATGTAGGTATAGGATTCCTGGATATGAAAATCTTGATAGCATTCACATCTATAAGTTGATCAGGGTTTGGGAACAAGACCAACCCATAGATGAGGAGTGCCACAATCTCTTCAAAGGCTTGTAGGTCAAGAGAATTCCAATAGTCTTGTGCCTTCTCAAACAGAAACTTTGCCAAGAAGCCCTTAACACCACTTTTGGTTTCCCAATGCCCCTTGATGTAAGATGGTTGCAAGTGTAATGCTTGAGCAACATCTTCAGGCTTTGGTTCTTTTTCCGTATCGTTGTAAGGTAGTTGATTAAGAATAGGAATTCTCAGGAGTTAAGAAAATTCTTCCAAAGTAGGCACCAATTGATAATCAGGGAATGTGAAACAGTGGTGTAGGGGGTCAAAGAACTGGAAGAGGACTTTCACCATGTCTTCTTCAATGTTGGTGTTGACCAAGTTGAGGAGTCTACCATGTCTTTCACTAAAGAGGGAATTCTCTGGAATCCTGGAAGTAAGCTCCTTGAGTTGAGGAGGGATTCTCACAAGGTTGACTTGAATTGTTTTCCTGCAAAGAGATTCCATGGCCTACAAAACAAGAACAAAGATGAAGATCCAAACCCTTGAAATGGTTAGTGGATGCATATGATGCTTTATGATGTTCATGATGTATGCACAAGCACATGTACAAGCAAGTCACACAAAACCCTAGTTTCAGGCTTGCATGAGGTTTCATAGGTAAGTACCCTCTTGAGTTAAGTTGGCTTAAAACCTGTCCTATAAATAGTAACCGGGTTCTAAGGAGCTCAATATCACTGGATTGTTTTCTATGTTCATTGTTTTGGTTTATCCACTTAACTAGCGACCAAAATATTCCAAGAAAACAACCCTGAATGAGTGTAGTATCAAGTATCTACCAACTTCGGACTATACCAAAGCCGATCATCTCACTACCCCTAATAAAAGGCCAAGATGGTCAAGTAAGGTTCTAAGAGTTCATTAGTGCTTCATGACATCACTCAGCGGCCCCATATTCTCTTTGATTGACTCAAAGGCTACCGGTACTCACAAATATGTCGCACTAATATAGCTATTTCTTCAACCGTGTCGGTATACCCCGCACAGTTTCCACAACGTATTGCTATTTACCTATGAATGTTTCCCAAATCCGGGTGGAGGATTTCAAGCCCAAACAAGAGAACCAAAATGTAAAGCAAGCAAGGAAAACAATAATCATGCAAAGGGTGATCTAAGCCCTAAGGTTACTCCAATTTTAGGATAATCCCCAGCAGAGTCGCCAGTTCTGTGATACGGTGGGAGAACTGACTTGGGATTTCGCGTTTGTGTTTGCAAATGTTTCGGTTTAGCAAGAGTCGCCACCGACTTTTTATTTTATCCTAAGGAAAGGTCAAAAAGCACAGGAAAGACCTTTGAGATGTTTTCTTGGGTTCGGGGAGTAGATTATAGAAAGGGAAGGTATTAGCACCCTTTCTATCCATGATTATCCATGGGCTCTTAGTTACTTGATTAGATCACTAGCTTTTCTTTTCAATTGTTTGAAATGGTGCTCTTCAATTGTTTGAAATGGTGCTTTGTGTGTGGTTTTAAAATATGTTTTGAAAAGAGGCCATCGTTGTGGCATCCTTTGTAATGATTCTTGTTTGAATGTATACAAAGGTGTTTTTGTCTTTTGAAAAGTTTTCAATGTTTGAAAGTAGGGTTTTGAAATTGTGTGGTGAAGTGTGTTTTGAAAAATAGCAAGGATGTTTTTGCAAGCTTGATCAAGTTACTAGGAGCTATCTATCCTATTTTACTCAAAGATCTTTCTTATGTTTTTAACCCTTTTAACAGTGTTGTTTCACCATTGTATTTGGTGAAACAACCTTGTGTTAGGATGTTAAACGGGACAGGCGCGGGTCATCGTATAGACCATGAAAGCAATTGTGTCAAGTATTTTTTGGCAATTTTCTTGAGGAACTTGATCATTTTGTTTAGGCAACTCAGATAGCGTCATCGAGGGACTATGATCTTTTTGTTTTTGTTTTGCCAAAGTACTTGACATGCAATCAGGGCCCATTTTTGAAGGCAACAAGTGGAGTGAAACCCTAGGGGTGTGTGATCGGTGGATCTGGAACTGACTGTTTTACGCTGGTTCGCGAAATGTCGCGGAAGCAAGAGTCGCCACCGTCTTTTATTTTCTCCAAATGGAAAGGACAAAAGCACAGAAAAATTCCTTATAGAGATTGCTCTCGGTTCGGGAGGTAAGTTATAGAAAGGGAAGGTGTTAGCACCCTTTCTATCCATGGTTATCCATGGGCTCTTAGATACTTGCTCATTTGTGTTTTCAAAAATGGTTTGTTTGCTTTTCAACTGTGGGTTTTAAAAAGTTTCTTTGAAAATTCCAGTTCGACTCTTGTATCGGTCCTCAAGAGTGTTTGAAAAATTGCTTTCGAAAGCTTTTTGAAAATGTGTTGGTGTGAAAAGTATTTTTGATCTTGTTTTGAAATTAGAGCAAGTATCTACGAGAACCTACCTACCCTAAGGAATTCGTCTGTGTAAATGTCCTTTAAAGTAGTGCCATCCCACCATTGAGAGGTAGGTAGCACCACCGTTGGAGGTATTCGGGTCAATTCGAGGTTCGGGACATGGTGATCACCAGAGCAATGGGAAGACACCTTAGAAGCTACCCTCATGCCAGGTTCCCGGATCATGAGGACTTATTAAGACATCCTCTACTCGACGATCACCTTTCGAAGGCAAGACAACAGTGAGGCGTACCCTAGGGGTGGTGTGTGCGATTCGTGTGTCGTTTTCATTTGCATTTGTCTTGTCATGTTATTGGTTTTATACGCTTGTTTTTATTTAAGGCCATTCATTCTTGCATGCTTTGTTTAACATTTAAAATATTTGCGGGAACAGTAAATCTAAAGATATTACAAATGGCGCGGGTCCACATCGCCAAAATTAAACCGGACCCGATTTGACAGAAAAGTAAATAAAGAAATTAAAAGAATTAAAAGTGCGAGAAGTAACTACAAGGCTTCGGGAGAGGTACATAATTATTTAAACGACATAAAATAAATATGCGAAATTAAATCGAAACGAGGGCGTTGGACCCTTTTGCAAAATTAAATTAATAAGGAATTAAAATTAAAATTAGAAGAAAAGGAACTTATTTTTTGGTGTTTTTTAGTATTTTAAGATTTAATAGAAAAAGAATTAATTAAAACTAAAATAAAATGTTAAACCTAGTTCTAATTATTTTTTAAGTTATTAAGAAAAATATTGGAGTTTTTTAACCTAAATGAAACCCTAATTAATTTACAAGTTTAATTATAAAAATAAATAAAAGAAATAATATTATTGGGAAAAAAGAAAAAAAAATTAAAAAGGAATAAAAATTAATTAAATCTAATTCTATATTATTTTGTATTTTTGTTATTAAAAGAATTAAAATTAAAAACCCTAATTTAAGCTAATTAATTTACATGCATTTATTTACAAGAAAATATTAAAATAAAATATTCATTATGTTTTTTTATCTTTTTCTGAGTTTTTTATGTATTTTATAATTTATGAAAAAAAATATGAAATTGATTAAAAGAATAATTAAAAGAAAATAATAAGAAGAAATTGAGAAAATTGCAAACCAAGGGGGTGGTAGTCCCAAATTAGGAGGTATGGCCCAAGCAGTTTAAGCCCAATGACCTTCAGATCCATTGACTTTTCCAGGCAGCGTACAGCAATGTTGACCAGAGTTTATGGTGCTCTCCAATCCCAGCCTTTGATTTGGATTTGTTAGACGCGTGTACGCTTAGATCTGGAGGTATACCATGGAACAACGCCATCAACCTGCATATGATTGTTAATTGAAAAAAAATAAATGGAAAGGGTAAAGACCTGTGATCGAACCCAGGTCATTCACATTGCAAGTCACCACGTGCGCCACCGAGCCACTACGTATGCGTTTATTATATAATAGTTAATAAATATTATAAAGAAAACAAACAATGTTAGTGGGTCCACGCGCGAAAATTCAAATCAGCGTATCATATTTTGCCACGACTTCGTCTTCCTCGCGTGCCTGAAACACAAGAACAATAGCAACGGTTTTTCATGCGTTGTTTTAGGTGGCTTATGGGAAAATAACGAATAGGCCTTAGAGGGTCAATAAATTAGGCGCGATGGGTGTTTCTTCTTCGTCTGAACGCGATGAGTTGGATGGTGGTGGTCTCAAGGGCTAATTTTGCCTCGTTTCAAAAGCCCTAATTTCACATCCTGCAAAACCCTAGAAAACTAACATGGCATAATCGTGTATACAGCATAATAATCAAATTAAGGCATATGGTTAGCTTCAAAACTTCACAAGGAACATGAATCCACAATTAAATTTCACAAAGAATGCATGGAATATGATATACGATTATGAAATTTTCTTGATACAGCTTGCGTTCATGTTACCAATTCTTGGAGTTTGAATGGATGTTTGTGATTGGAATGTGTTCAGGGGACCTTGAGGAAGCTATTGAAACAAGTCTTGTGCTTTGAATCGACCTCAAAAGTGGTTTTTAGTATTGGCCTTTTTTAGAGAAAAATTCAAGTTTGATTCTTATGTTTCTGAGCAGCTGCGCCTCTCTTTGCATTAGGGTTATGATTATGCTTATGTACTGAGTGCATTAGGTCAACAATATTGATCCAAATCTCTTGTCTTCATGAATTGAAGATTTGATTTTTTAAGGATCTTTTTTCAATCTTTTTTCAAGTGTTCTTTGTTCTCAATCATGCCAATCAATCCAAATCTTTCCTAATTTGCATATGCACGAAATATTGATGATAAAACATGTATAAAAAGATTGGTTAGGGTGAATTAAATATTTTTCATATATTTAAATGATTTAAATGAATTAATATAAATAAAAATTCAAATAAATAAATAAAAAATGAGAAAATACTTCCCTTTGGGCCAAGTGGTCGTGCACATGCTTGGAATGATGAATTGTGGAAGAAAAATGGGCCCATTAGCAATTTTAGGTCATTTGAAGTAATGTTGACTTTTCAAAATATCCAAAAATTTCCCAACTTCCACAAGGAATAACTTGCTCAATATTTAAGCTTTTCTCATGCTCTTGGACATTTTGGAAAGGTCTTTGAGTCCTCTAACCAATGTCTTTGGTCCCATGTCATTTTGATTTACCAATCTCAAGTTATGGCCTTTGACTTAAAGTCCCTTTTTGTTGACTTTTGAAAATGACCTATAATGTTGAAATTGATAACTTTTTGTGAGAGCATTTCTTGGACTTGAAGTATGAAGATGAGTTGTAGGAAATGTCTTTCTCTTCAAAATGAGCCTTGGATGGAATTTTTATGATAATCCATGTGAAAGTTATGCCCTGGTCAATTTCAGTTGACTTTTTCAACTGTCCAAATAAGGAAACTTTTGCATCTTTGATGATTTCTGAGCCAAATTTTGAGAATCATGATCAAGCATTGATCAAATGATGTTTGTGGCTTTAAAATGATATGTTGACCAAAAATTTGAACTTTTGACTGTCAAATGACCATTTTGCCCCTACAGTTGACTGTAGTGCAATTAGGTTTTTTGACTGTGCAATTTTGAGCTGAATGCCTTGAAACTTGATATGAGGATACTTGACCATATTTGTAGGCATATGAGACTTGATTGGGCCTTTGAAAACTTCATTTTCTTTGATCAGAACACAAACCCTAGTTTTGACTGTATAGGAGGCAGTTGGACTGTGCAACCCTTGGGGAATTCTGTGACTTGGCTTGGCAATTTTCTTGAAGAATATGGGAGGGCAAATTTTGGGGTACAACTGGGTGCAAGTGTGCATTGTGTTTGTTTTTCATGCATGTTTATCTTGGATTAGGTCAAGCTAGTTGTTGATTTTACTTGCATACAAACCCTAGGTCTAAGCATGGCATAATTGGAAGCTTTTAAATGTGCGAGAATTTAAATGCTACACTATTACAACATGATATAGGGAGGGGGGTACAAATTTGAATTGGGTGTATTTGACAAGAAATTAAATTTTAAGTTATTACAACCATATTGAATGTACAAGGCAATATTTAATATTTAAATAAATACAATTAAATAAATATCAAATAAAATATATTATGCAAAAAGGATTTTCATGTATGTAAAAAGTATTTTTCAATGTGAAATATAAAAAAATAAAAAAATAAAAAAGGGTCAATTTTAATTATTTTTGTTATTTAGGGCAAAACCCTAATTCTCAAATAAATAGTATTATTTATTAATTATATACAATAATATATTGATTTATACAAAAAAATAAAAGTATATTGTAAAAATGATAAAGTATATTGTAAAGTATATTAGACATATTAAATATATAAAAATAAAAATTAATTATTTACAAAAAATGTGTATATTCAAGAAAATGTTTTAAAATGTAAATAAAAATAATAAATGAAGATAAGTATATTTTTTATATTTTTGAGTTTTAATAAAAGAAAATAGATTATTTATATGTTTATACTTAGTAAAATAAAAATAAATATCAAATAAATATGAAAAATATGGAAAATAATTTTTTGACATTTTTTATATTTGGACAAAAAATAATAAAGTCAGAATAAAAAATAAAAACATCAAAATGACAATTATTCAAGTAAATGGGACAAGGGGTGTAAAAAGAAAAGTGGAGGGTGCCAAAAGCAAAGGAAACCAGGCCCAACCCAGAATCCACTTCTTCTTCTTCTTCCTTTGAACAGACCTGCATGCGTGCTATGTACAAAACTGTAACTCCTGATTCTTTGATTTTTTGACAAAACTCATAACATGAAAATTGTAGGGCATTAAACAACGAATCCAACCATGTAAAAAACTTGAACTAACTCTCAAAGATCAGAGAGAATTTCTCTGGCCCTAATTCTTAACCTAGTTTTTTCAGAAAGTTCATGAGTGAAATTCTCTTAGCACGATTAATGTAAATGAAAACTAAGCATATGTATGGCTTCAGGGCTATGAGTACAACATATTTTGTTCACAAACCTAAGTCTAACTATTCCTAAATAGAGAGATAGAAGTTCATGGAATACCTGTTTCAGTTGACTTTGAGCTGGACAATGTAGCAACCTTCAATGGTGTTTGAGCTTCTTTTGAGCTTGCTTGAGGTCCAAGGAAGCTTTCCCAATGCTTGGCTTGTTTTGAAACAGCTTGAATCGTGCTATAGAACTCAACCTGCAGAGCTTTGAAACAAAAATGGAAAAGTGTGTTAGAGGTGTTACAACTAGCAATGGATGATCTGGATAGCTTAGATATGTTGGTTGGAAGGTGTTTGAAGTATCTTTGGACAAAACGCACGATGGAATTTGGTTATGGCTTGAAGTCTGCAGAGCTTGCTCTGTTTTGCAGCAAAACAGGGATTTTATGTACAGGGGGGTTTGGGAGGCAGAAGGATCGTATTTCTGGCTTGTTGGGAGGTATCAAACTTGTCTACAATGTTTGTGTAAGTTGGTTTCTACTGATGTGTGAGATGGATATGATTTGCAACCTTTCTTCTTTTTCAAGCAAGAATGTGTAAGTTCTCAATGCAAACATGTACATGCCCTATATCATGCTGCATACTTTTCTCTTGGTTCTTGGAATTGGTAGATTCAATCTTGATTCAGAGATATGGCCCTATATCTCAAGGATTTTGGTTTGACATAAAGTGCAACTTTAAAAAAATGGCATTTCACCTTTTTCCAAATAAGGATTAATCTTGTATGCAATGTCCAAATGACCAAGATAACACCTTAACTCAATGGTTATGCATTAAATTATGGAGTGAAAACTGGTTTTGAGGCCTGCAAGCTAGTACCAAGTATGCTGATTTGAAAATGCAAGTTTGTATGAACATGTATTGGTCATGGACAAAAGTGAGTTTTTTCCAACTTCAAGCATTCGATTCTCTCTAACCACAAAGATGTTTGAGGAGTTCTTGGACAATTTGGAAATCTTGGAACATGTAATATAATCCATCTTTGAAATGAAACTTGAAACTCCAAGTGGAACTATGTAAAAAATGGCCAAGAAGATGGGTCAAAATCCTGCCTAGATTAGGGCAAATTTTCTCTAAGTTAAAAGTTTTAGGTACCCTTGTTCCAAAAATCATAACTTGAGATACAAGCCTGTTTTGAGAAAACTTTGTGAATCAAAGTTGTATACTTTGTGATGGACTACAACTTTCATGTTTCAAGTTTTGTTTGAATCCATTTTAATCTTGGTGAAAAAATGGGACAAAGTTAGGAAAAAATAAGAAAATTTCATAACTTAGAAAATTTCTAAGTTATGAAATTTTTCCATTTTAAACCCTAATTTGCATTTTTGGGTTTCTTGATGAACAAGTTCCATAATTTGGCATGTCTTGATGAAAAATGACCCTTGGCACTTGATTTTGATCAAAAAGTCAAAGTTTGACTTTTCAGTGTACAGTCAAATTTTGATCAGTTGACTGAAAAATTCATCTGTCAATCCTATGCACTTGAGATATTTTGAACTTGTTGAATGGGTCAATACAATGTCATTGAGTGCTTGAGTCCATGGTTGAGCTTGATTTGCCATTGGTTAGGTCAAACAGTCAAAAATTGCCTTTGTACAGTCAAAACCCTAAAAATGACCATTTTGCCCTTTTGGTGATCTGATCAAATTTCTTGTGGAGTTGTGGTCCAAACTTGATAAAATGGTTCACATGAGTTTATAATGTTTATGTGGGTCAAAATTCATGAGGTTTGACTGTCAATTGGCCACAGTTGATTTTTTCCCCAACACAGCTGATTTCTAGGTCAACTCTCCAATTGACTGGGCAAAAATTTGAATCAAGGCTTGAAACTTGGTATGGACAAACTTATGAGTCCAATATGAAGTATGAAAGTCACCTTGGGAATTGTAGGTCAAAATATCCCTGTGCAAACTCAAACCCTAATTTAGGTCAATAGTGCAAGGAGGTGTCTTGAGCAGAGCAAACCCTAGCTTGATCTTGAGTTCCAAAAGTCTTGTGATGAGAAATGTTGATGAAATGAGAGGGAAAATTTTGGGGTACAACACAATGTTAATGAAGCGCATTCATAATTTTGAGCAGCATCTTAGTCTGGGGAAAGTAAATCCTTGACTGTTGTTGTTGATGAAGATTATGTGTATCTTCAATTTTGTCTTGAATACTTTCGTTGGGGATTCCTGTTTGCTTTGAGGAAACTTTGTAGGGAATATTTATTTCTACTTGGGGAGTAGAGTTAAGGAACCTTTGGTTGTCCATCACTTTACTGGGGAATTTAGTTCTTATTTACCCTGACTGGGGATAAAAGAGATGATTAAACTTTCGTCTTGGAGAGGATGGTTGACTGGTATCTGGTCAAAATCCAGGCTTTGCAGCAAATTTCTGGGGAGGATGAAGTTAACTGTTATTTGGTCGGATTCCAAGATTCACAACAACTTTCTAGGGAGGATGAAGGTAAACTGTTATCTGGTCAGATTCTAGGCTTCACAACAACTTTCCGAGGAGGATGAAGTTAACTGTTATCTGGTCGTATTCCAGGCTTCGCAACAACTTTATGGGGAGGATGAGGTTAACTGTTATCTGGTCGTATTCCAGGATTTGCTGCAAATTTTTGAGGAGGAAATTAAACTGTTATCTGGTCAGATTCCAGGCTTTGTAGCAACTTACTGGGAGTAGTATCAACTCCACTGGGGGACAATGGGTTTTATCTATTGATTTGTAATAGTCTGAGAAAAAACTCGTGGTGGGGAATCTGGAGTTTGTCGGGGAAATAAACCTTGTTGAGAAGAATATTTTTAAGACTTTACTGGGGACATAAATTCTTTCATGCAATGTTCATTTTTTAAGTTAACGCCACACTCAGCTGGGGAGAGGATTTTCAGAAGAGTGGAACTTTGGATGGAGACTATATGAATTCAAATTTGTGGGGATAATCTTTTTAAAGTGATTCTATGGGGATATCCATGAATTTAGCCTTGTGGGGATTCGTGGACAACTTGAATTCTGTCTTCTCCTAGAGTCCTTGGTAAATGTTTGATCAGAGTGATAAATCTTTTACTGATAGACAAAATGATGAGATAACGGGACATAGTCGTACACTTTAATCCCTAACTTTTTCCTTGACCGTCCTTTCAGATTTTCAGTCCAACGGGATACTCTTTTTTGCCCAAGTCGTCTTTTCAAGTTTTCGACTTGCCGGGTGTAAAATCTTTTGCATACATCCCTAAACTATGCCCGAACATTTTGGTTCGCCAGGATGCCCTTATTTTTTCCTAGGTCAGTCAACCTATTGGGTCTCTTTTTTTTCTTCATGCGTAGTATTTTCTGACTATGTTCGCGTTCACAGGGTGCAGAGAATTATCACTGTCTATAGTAGTAAGTGTTGTAGCACTATCAGAAAGATGTTTGCTTGATTGCACGTGGCCCTTTGCTGGAACTCATGTTCCATGCCACAAGTGATTCAGGCGGAGGTCTGCCCCTAGTGTAACGCCCGTAATTTAATTAATTATTTCATTAAATTATTTTGGAATATTTGAGAAGATGTGTTGTGATTAATTGGATTTAATTATTTTACTAAGTGGTGAAATAATATTAGAAGTATAATATTATTTGATGTGGGCTTGTTTTTAAGGAATGGGAGTAGTAATAAGGGGGTGTATTAGTTTTGAGCCCAATAAGGAGTTAAGAGAATAATAGGTTATTTTATTGTTGTTAGAAAGAATAGAAAAGAAGAGGCAGTAGAAGAATAAGGATTAAGAAGAAGAACGTGAAGCTGCCAGAAAAATAGGAAAAACGGCAGAACGAGGTTTCAATCGGAAGATTAAAGATCAATCTTTAATCCAAGGTAAGGGTGGGGTTCTGACTCTATAATTGGGTTCATGATAATTGGTATGTGGGGTTAGATGTGATTGTTGTCTTGTTCATGAATTGAATGTATATGATGTTGTAAGATGAAATTGATGAATTTTAGATGAATAACGATGTTCCGATGTTGTTTAATTGATGTAGAATTATAGGATAATTGTAAGTGATGATTATCTATGATTAGATTAAGTTTTTAGTGCTTAAAGTATATAACCCGTAGTCAAAACGCATAGAAAATTGCAAAAATTATGCAGGACATAGCAGTATGCGTCGACCCCAAACATGATCTGTCGATACATGAAGGTTTAGAGACTCAGGATGAGTCGACACGAAGAGGTTTTACATCGATACATGAGGACTTTTAGACTCAGGATGAGTCAATACGTAGAGGCATGTATCGATACATGCTGTGTGGTAGACTCAGTATGAGTCGATACAAGAGAGGATACGTCGACTCATGTTGCGAATTCAGTGCAGTACGCGTTGATCCAAGGAGTTATGCGTCGATCCATGTTGCCTGGTTTTTGGCAGATTCCGTTTATAAATGCTGTAACTTGAGTTTTAGGATTCCATTTGAGATGTCGTTCGAAGCGTTGAATAGCTAACGCGATGAACTTTATTCTAGAGGATTAAAATGAAGAATATGAAGTGTAATCCTAGTAGCAAATTTAGGATTTAGAATTAGTTCCCGTGTTGATCGTTATATTAGTTTTTATGCAGAATGACGAGGATAAAATGTTTATAGGCTGCTGTTTGATTTGTAACAGTAGGAGTAATGATAGTAATGATGTAAGACTACAAAATAGTGGTGTGAATTACTGTCGTATTAATGTACAGTTGAGTTGTTGATGAGACGTTATTAATGATGTTGTGTTGATAATTTATGATGAATAAATGATGTTTGATGGATAAATGATAAATTATTATGGATGATATGATATGTTGATGTAGATATGTTGAGATGCTTTGAGACGTAGGCCTTTGGCCAATGAGGATGTTGTATTGTGATTGTTGTTAATTACAGTGTTGTTAATACATTCATGATTGTGTCCCATACATTGCATTTTGAGATGGAGCTTATGCTCGTTGAGATGGCCTGAATTTGGAAAATATTGAGATGAAGGCTTATGCCTTATTGATGCCTCTATTAATTGGCAAATTTTTGAGATGGGAGTTCTACTCTAAATGGTACCACATGCCTTTTCATAGTATTGAGTCGCATTATATGATTGTATAAAGAAATGTGTATTGATTTTGTGATTGTGTATTATTTCCGTGATTATTGTTGAATATGAGATGAAAAGTGGTGATGTTATGTGATATAATTTAATATATTAATTATCATGCGCTTTATTATATTGTTAGATATCTCACCCCTTCTGTTTGAATGTTGCCCTTATGTTGATAACATGCAGGTAATCGAGAGTGAAGGTTGTATACCTTCAGTAGTTCGAGTCGGTGTCATTGCTCTGATATGTAACACTCGGGGGGGGGGGGGGGGGGGTGAATGCTTGTTGCTTTTGATTGCTGATTATTCCGTCATTGAACTTTAAGTTGATTATTATTAAGTATTTGTTGGTTTGAAGTTGATGTAATGATGATAAGGATGTTATTAAGAATTCTTCTGCGTAGATATTGAATTATTTAATCAAAGATGTTACGATGATGGTTCATCCGATGTTTTAAGGGTGTTATACATCCACGATGAATGCAATGAATTTTGATAGAAGAATTTGTGGCATCCCGATTCATTTGCATGATATGATTTTACAACTCTGATTTATTTATATAATTGCCGAGGTAGAATTAGGGTGTTACAAAGTTGGTATCAGAGCAAAAGGTTGGTCCGACCTTGTCGTCGAGTCATAGTTGTCTAACAATCGAGTATTGTTAATTTGAGTTCTAACCGTTGTATATGTTGTAGTGATAAGTTGATATGGATGGAAGGAATGATGCTGCACTTGCTGCTGCTTTAGAAGAAATGGCTCATGCGATGGAAAATCAGCCGAATGTTGACGAGAATGCTGGATCTCGTAGCTTGGCGACTTTCCAGAGAGAGAATCCACCTACGTTCAAGGGAAAGTATGATCCTGATGGAGCATTAGAGTGGTTGAAAGAGATTGAGAGAATCTTCCGTGTGATGGACTGCACTCCAGCGCCGAAGGTTTGGTATGGGACTCATATGCTAGCAGTCGAGGCTGATGACTGGTGGCTAGAGACTTGTCAGAAGTTGGAAGCTGCAGGTGAGAATGTCACTTGGGCTGTGTTCCGAAGGGAGTTTCTGAGGAAGTACTTTCCTAAAGATGTTTGTGGTAAGAAGGAGATTGAGTTTCTTGAGCTGAAGCAAGGGAATATGTCAGTTGTTGAGTATGTTGCCAAGTTTGCTGAGTTGGTTAAGTTTTATCCGCACTACGCTGAGGCAAATGCTGAATTTTCAAAGTGTATCAAGTTTGAGAATGGGTTGCGCCCAGAGATTAAGAAGGAAGTTGGATACCAGAAGATCTGTGTCTTTGCTGATTTGGTTGATAGCTGCAGGATTTTTGAGGAGGATAATAATGTTGATTACAAGATTATTAGTGAGAAGAGGGGTAAGCACCAACAGAATCGTGGTAAGCCTTATGATTCCCCAGCTGGTAAGGGTAAACAGAAAGTTGCTCAGGGCCAGAGAACTAGTGGGGGAGATGCTCCTGCTGGTGTGGTTTGTTTTAAGTGTGGAAAATCTGGGCACAAGAGTAATGTGTGTACTACTGAAGTGAAGAGGTGTTTCCGTTGTGGAAAGAACATACATGTTGTATCGGAGTGTGAACATAAGGATGTGATTTGTTTCAATTATAGAGAAGAAGGGCACATTGGTTGTCAGTGTCCGAAACTGAAGAGGGCTCAGACAAGTGGTAAAGTGTTTTCTCTGGTTGAGGATCAGACGACTGCCGAGGACAGACTTATCAAAGGTACATGTTTCATTAATAGTATTCCTTTAATTACTATTATTGATACTGGTGCTACTCATTGTTTTATTGCTGCTGATTGTGTTGAAAGATTGGGTCTTATGTTGTCTTCTATGAATAGGGAAATGGTCGTCGATACTCCAGCCAAGGGGTCAGTGACTACTTCTTTTCTGTGTTTAAAGTGTGCTTTGTCGATCTTCGACAAAGACTTTGCTGTTGATTTGGTTTGTTTACCATTAAGAGGTTTGGATGTGATTTTGGGTATGAACTGGTTAGAGCATAACTATGTTCATATTAACTGTTATGACAAGTCTGTGAGGTTTTCTACTCCTGAAGAAGAAGAAGGCGGTATGTTGTCTGCTAGACAGTTGAGGAAGTTGGTGCAAGAGGTAGCACATATGTTCTTGTTGATGGAATCGCTATCTGTAGAGACTCAAGATATAATTGAGGAATTGCCGGTGGTGTGTGAATTTCCTGAAGTTTTCCCTGATGAGATTACTGATGTACCGCCGGAGAGGGAAGTTGAATTTGCTATTGATCTTGTACCTGGTACCAGACCTGTGTCTATGGCACCATATAGGATGTCTGTATCTGAATTGTCAGAGTTAAAGAAGCAATTGGAAGAGTTACTTGAGAATAAGTTTGTAAGACCAAGTGTATCATCGTGGGGAGCTCTAGTGTTGTTAGTAAAGAAGAAAGATAGAAGTATGCGGCTTTGTGTTTATTATAGACAGTTGAATAAAGTGATGATTAAGAAAAAGTATCCGCTTCCAAGAATAAATGACTTGATGGATCAATTGGTGGATGCTCGTGTATTTAGTAAGATTGATTTGAGGTCAGGTTACCATCAAATTAAAGTGAAGGATGAAGATATCCAGAAGACGGCTTTCAGAAAGCGTTATGGACATTAAGAGTATTCGGTGATGCCTTTCGGTGTTACTAATGCACCGGGAGTATTCATGGAATATATGAATCATATCTTTCATACTTATTTGGATCGGTCTGTAGTGGTATTCATTGATGATATTTTGATTTACTATAAGTCAGAAGAAGAGCATGCAGAACATTTAAGAGTAGTATTGCAAGTTTTGAAAGAGAAGAATTTGTACGCAAAGCTGTCCAAGTGTGAGTTTTGGTTAGAGGAGGTTAGTTTTCTTGGCCATGTGATTTCAGGTAGTGGCATTGTTGTAGATCCATCAAAGGTTGATGTTGTGTTGCAATGGGAGACTCCGAGGCCAGCTACTGAGATTAGAAGCTTTTTGGGATTAGCTGGTTACTATAGAAGGTTTATCGAAGGTTTTTCTAAGTTGGCACTCCCGTTGACTAAGTTGACTTGTAAAGGTAGAGCTTTTGTATGGGATGTTCAGTGCGAAGAAAGTTTTGCGGAAATAAAGAAGTGGTTGACGTCGGCTCCGATTTTGATGTTGCCTAATCCAGGAGAGCCTTTTGTGGTGTATTGTGATTATTATAAGATGGGTTTAGGAGGTGTGCTTATGCATAATGGTAAGGTAGTTGCTTATGCATCAAGGCAGTTGAGGACTCGTGAGAAGAACTATGCTACGCATGATTTAGAGCTTACTGCAGTTGTATTTGTGTTAAATATTTGGAGGCATTATCTTTATGGTTCTAGATTTGAAGTGTTTAGTGACCATAAGAGCTTAAAGTATTTATTCAATCATATGGAGTTAAATATGAGGCAACGGAGATGGTTGGAATTGTTAAAGGATTATGATTTCAGTTTGAATTATCATCCAGGAAAAGCGAATGTGGTGGCTGATGCGTTGAGTCGAAAGACTTTACATATGTCGGCAATGATGGTTAAAGAGTTGGAATTAATTGAACAGTTCAGAGATATGAGCTTAGTTTGCGAGGTTACTCTGCATAGTGTTATGTTGGGTATGTTGAAGATTAATAATGAATTTCTAGACAGTATCAAAGAAGCTCAGAAGTTGGATGTTAAACTGGTAGATTTGATGGTTGGAATCGATCAGTCTGAGAATAATGATTTTAAGCTAGATGCACAAGGTGTGTTGAGATTTTGTAACCGGATTTGTATTTCTGATGATGCTGAGATGAAGAAAGTGATACTTGAAGAGAGTCATAGAAGTAAGTTGAGTATTCATCCAGGAGCTACTAAGATGTATCAAGATTTGAAAGGCTTATTTTGGTGGCCTGGGATGAATAGTGATGTGGCGCGGTTTGTGTATGCATGTTTGACTTGTCAGAAGTCAAAAGTTGAACATCAGAAGCCTGCAGGATTGATGCAACCGTTAGAAGTTCCATAATGGAAATGGGATAGCATTTAGATGGACTTTGTGACGGGGTCGCCTAATACTATAAGATGACACGATTCGATTTGGGTGATTGTTGATAGGCTTACGAAGTCAGCTCATTTTATTCCTATTAACATCAGTTGTCCAGTTTCAAAGTTCGCTAAGATTTACACTAGTGTAATTGTGAAGCTGCATGGTGTTCCTTTGTGCATTGTATCAGATAGAGATCCAAGATTTACTTCTGATTTTTGGAAGAGGTTTCAAGAAGCATTGGGTTCTAAGTTGAGATTGAGTTCAGTGTATCATCCTCAGACAGATGGTCAGACTGAACGGACAATTCAATCGTTGGAAGATTTGCCGAGGGCATGTGTTCTTGAGCAGGGAGGTTCGCGGGATACTTATCTTCCGTTGATAGAGTTCACTTATAATAATAGTTACCATTCCAGTATTGGGATGGCACCTTTTGAAGCGTTGTATGGTCGAAGATGTAGAACTCCGTTATGTTGGCATGAATCTGGTGAAAGTGTAGTACTTGGACCTGAACTTGTTCGTGAAACTACTGAGAAGGTGAAGTTGATTCGAGAAAATATGAAAGCTTCCCAAAGTAGACAGAAGAATTATCATGACAAGCGAAGGAAGGATTTAGAATTTCAAGCTGGTGAGCATGTGTTTTTAAGAGTTACACTTGTGATTGGTGTTGGGCAAGCATTGAAGTCTAAGAAGCTCACTTCCTCGTTTTATTTGACCATATCAGATTTCAGAGAGAGTGGGGAATGCTGCTTATAGAGTGGCTTTACCGCCTAATCTTTCGAATTTGCATGATGTGTTTCATGTGTCGCAACTCTGGAAGTATATTTCAGATCCATCTCATGTGATTCATGTTGATGATGTGGAAGTACATGATAATCTTACGGTGGAGACGATGCATGTACGGATCGCGGATCGTGAAATAAAGACTCTAAGGGGAAAAGAGATTGTTTTGGTTAAGTTGGTTTGGCTAGGAGCTTCCGGAGAAAGTATGACTTGGTAGTTGGAGAGCAAGATGCGAGACTCCTACCCTGAGTTATTTGATTGAGGTGAATTTTCGAGGACGAAAATATTCTAAGTGAGGGAGAGTTGTAACGCCCGTAATTTAATTAATTATTTAATTAAATTATTTTGGAATATTTTAGAAGATGTGTTATGATTAATTGGATTTAATTATTTTATTAAGTGGTGAAAAACTATTTGAAGTATAATATTATTTGATGTGGACTTGTTTTTAAGGAATTGAAGTAGTAATAAGGGGGTGTATTAGTTTTGAGCCCAATAAGGAGTTAAGAGAATAATAGGTTATTTTATTGTTGTTAGAAAGAATAGAAAAGAGGAGGCAGTAGAAGAATAACGATTGAGAAGAAGAACGTGAAGCTGCTGGAAAAACAGGAAAAATGACAAAACAAGGTTTCGACCAGAAGATTATAGAGCGACCTTCAATCCAAGGTAAGGGTGGGGTTCTGACTCTATAATTGGGTTCATGATAATTGGTATGTTGGGTTAGAGGTGATTGTTATCTTGTTCATGAATTGAATGTATATGATGTTGTAAGATGAAATTGATGAATTTTAGATGAATAACGATGTTCTGATGTTGTTTAATTGACGTAGAATTATAGGATAATTGTAAGTGTTGATTATCTATGATTAGATTAAGTTTTTAGGGCTTAAAGTATAGAACCTGTAGTGAAAACACAAATAAAAATCGCAGAAATTATGCAGGATAGAGTAGTATGCGCCGACCCCAAACATGATGTGTCGATACATGAAGGTTTAGAGACTCAGGATGAGTCGACACGAAGAGGTTTTGCATCGATACATGAGCACTTTTAGACTCAGGATGAGTCGATACGTAGAGGCATGTGTCGATACATGATGTATGGTAGACTCAGTATGAAACAATACAAGAGAGGATGCGTCGACTCATGTTGCGAATTCAGTGCAGTACGCGTCGATCTAAGGAGTTATGCATCGATCCATGTTGCCTAGTTTTTGGCAGATTCAATTTATAAATGCTGTAACTTGAGTTTTAGGATGCCGTTTGAGATGCCATTTGAAGCGTTGAATAGATAACGCGATGAACTTTATTCTAGAGGATTAAAATGAAGAATAGAAAGTGTAATCCTAGTAGCCAATTTAGGGTTTAGAGTTAGTTCCCGTGTTGATCGTTATGTTGGTTTTTATGCAGAATGATGAGGATGAAATGTTATAGGCTGCTGTTTGATTTGTAACAGTAGGAGTAATGATAGTAATGATGTAAGATTACAGAATAGTGGTGTGAATTACTGTCGTATTAATGTACATCTGAGTTGTTAATGAGAAGTTATTAATGATGTTGTGTTGATAATTTATGATGAATAAATGATGTTTGATGGATAAATGATAAATTATTATGGATGATATGAGATGTTGATGTAGAGATGTTGAGATGCTTTGAGACGTAGGCCTTTGGCCAATGATGATGTTGTATTGTGATTGTTGTTAATTATGGTGTTGTTAATACATTCATGATTGTGTCGCATACATTGTATTTTTAGATGGAGCTTATGCTCGTTGAGATGGCCTGAATTTGGCGAATATTGAGATGGAGGCTTATGCCTTGTTGATGCCTCTATTAATTAGAAATTTTTTTAGATGGGAGTTCTGCTCCAAATGGTACCACATGCATTTGCATAGTATTGAGTCACATTATATGATTGTATAAAGAAGTGTGTATTGATGTTGTGATTGTGTATTATTGTCGTGATTATTGTTGAGTATGAGATGAAAAGTGATGATGTTATGGGATCTAATTTAATATATTAATTATCATGCACTTTATTATATTGTTAGATATCTCACCCCTTTTGTTTGAATGTTTCCCTTATGTTGGTAACGTGCAGGTAATCAAGAGTGAAGGCTGTATACCTTCAGTAGTTCGAGTCGGTGTCATTGCTCTGATATGTAACACTCGGGGGGGGGGGGGGGGGGATGAACGCTTGTTGCTTTTGATATTTGATTATTCCGTCGTTGAACTTTAAGTTGATTATTATTAAGTATTTGTTGGTTTGAAGTTGCTGTAATGATGATGAGGATGTCATTAAGAATTCCACTGCGTAGATGTTGAATTATTTAATCAAATATGTTATGATGATGGTTCATCCGATGTTTTAAAGGTGTTATATATCCATGATGAATGCAATGAATTTTGATAGAAGAATTTGTTGCATCCCGATTCGTTTGTATGATATGATTTTATAACTCTGATTTATTTATATAATTGCCGGGGTAGAATTGGGGTGTTACACCTGGCTATTTGGCACTTTTGAGAGATTCCTCGAATCTTGACTCAACTGCCCCATATCAATTAGACACCATATCATGCCCATTTATTATGAAAGGCCTGTTACTGGATGTTAGGTTTGCAAGCGTTTGCTTTTAGTCTTTTCATACAAGCCTATTAGCATTCATCTAACAAATGATATTAGTACGAAAATAAAGATGCAGGGATTTAAATCCACACTATTACAAGGCTTCGGGGTGGGGGAATTACAAACCAAAACGGGGGAAAGAAAAGTGTAAAAGTCCTAATTAAAACTATTACATCCTTTATACAATTACACAATTATGAAAAATAATGCGAATAAACAAATAGACGCGTGGGGAAGAAAGAAAGAAAAATGAAAGGATGGAGAAAAAACCTAAGAAAAATTTCTAAGTGATAAAAGAAATGTTTTTGTTGTTTTTATTTGTTTTAGGAAAATATTTAAATTAAATTAAGAAAAAGAAAACCTAATTCTAATTGATTAGTTAATTTAAAAAAAGTGATTACAAATGAGTAATTAAAATTAATTTAATTAATGAAAATCTAAGTCTAATTATTTTTGTGATTTTGATTTTATGATTTTTAGGGAAAAGAAATTAATTGAAATAAAAGAAAACAAATGATAAAAGAAAAAAGACAAAATTAAATTGGGGCAAACTGCAAAACAAGTAATTAGGGGGGTGCAAAGATTTGAAATCCCTTAAGCCCAATAACATTGGCCTAGGCGCTGTAGCAAGACATGGGGGAGAAACACCATCTTCTTCGATGATGTATTTTTTTTGAAAACCTGCAAAACAAAAAAATAGCTCGAATCCTTGGATCTAAATCACATGCTACGAGTTCAAATATGGCATTAGTTTGGCCTGAAACGACCTGTAGAGTGAGATCTGAAACTCAATGGTTCTTGAACCCTAAAAATGGCGTTTTAGTGTTTCTGCATCAAACCTTACATGTGACACGTTAGATCCATTCTAAATATTGATAATAACATGGATGTATGCATAGAATTACTTTAAATCACATGATTAGAGAGTTCGAGGAATTAAAACCTTACCAAGGTATGATTGGATGTGGAAGTTTTGGACGTGGAAGGGGTTGGTTATCAGACTGGTTTAACTCTTGGGAGCCTCAGGAATATGATTTGATCACTGGTTTGGACTGGTCACGCCTGGGAATGCAGTTATGAACTTTGCAACTTTGAGAATTTTTTCTTGAGAATTTTGTGAAGCTTTCTCTGCAATGTTTTTTCTTCTTCTCTTTAAGATTGCAATGTTGTGTATTTATAGAGGAGTAGGAGGCTAGATCAATATGGTAAAGAATCACACTATTAAAGCCACCAACATGGCAAGGAATCACACCATTAAACCATGTTTTAAAACAAAAATCAAGTTTTGAAAAGTTTCTAAACTTCATGATCCCTTGCCATTTTTGTTTGATGCATGAACCTGATCATTTGTGATGTACCTTGCACGAATTTGGGCCTCTTGAATGATGCAAATGAAGCCCACTTAAGCCTTGATCCATTTGTTTGATATTTCACTTGATTTCTATTATATTTTAAATGAAAATTCAAATAAATAGAAATAAAAATCAAAATAATGCATGGATAGTTTTGGAGGATCTTGGATATGTCATGAGTATGTTTGAACTCTAAAAAGTTAGGCCCAATAACTTAAAATCACAAATATGCTCAATTGAGATTTCATGCATTTCTTGAAAATTGTCCAACTTGTGCAACTCGTAACTTTCTCAATTTTTGTCTTTTTGAAGATAATCCTTGACTTTTTGGAAATCCAAAGATCTCCTCTACATTTTCTCTTTTAATCATTTTTGCATTTGGAGAGATTATCTTGATATAAGTTGTCTTGACAAAAAGTGTCTTTTGTTGACTTTTTGAAAATGACCTGTAATGTATGAGCTCATATCTTCCAAATGATGCATCTTATGAACTTGAGAACAGAAACAAAGTTGTAGAGGATTGGAGTATCTTCACGATGAGCTTTGGTTGGGGCAAAATGGATGAAGCATGTGAAAGTTATGCTTGGTCAAAGTT
Organism: Vicia faba; assembly: GCA_948472305.1. Taxonomy (NCBI): domain Eukaryota; kingdom Viridiplantae; phylum Streptophyta; class Magnoliopsida; order Fabales; family Fabaceae; genus Vicia; species Vicia faba. The sequence continues at coordinate 1,683,739,230 of OX451737.1, read as the reverse complement.
CAGTTGACTTTTCCTAGGAAACCCTAATTTAGCAAATCTTGACTTTTGATGATCTGAGGACTTTCCTTGAGGAAACATGATCAACCCTTGATCCAATGATGAATATCACTTCAAAGTGTTGATTTTTACCAAAAATCTTGAAGTTTGACTGCATAGTTGATTTTCAGTTATCTGAGGAATTGACTAAGCAAACTTGTGATGCAAGGCATGAAACTTGGCATGGGCATTCTTGAGGACATATTAGGAACCGTGGAAATTGTAACAGCCCGAGCCTTCAGCGTTCCTGGAACTATTACCTCACGATTTTCTCTACCCACCTCACTAGTAGAGTTTTTGCCTTTCGTGGGAATCGAACCCTGTACCCTGGGGTTCAAGTACATGCTCAATGCATTCCCACTACCAATTGAGCTGTAGCTCAATTGGTAGTGGGAATGAATTGAGCATGTACTTGAACCCCAGGGTACAGGGTTCGATTCCCACGAAAGGCAAAAACTCTACTAGTGAGGGGGGTAAAGAAGATCGTGAGGTAATAGTGCCGGGAACGCTGAAGGCTCGGGCTGTTACAGAAATCACTTGAGGCCTTTGAAACCCAAACTTCTTTGTGAAAAGTGAAAACCTATTTGGAAGTCCATTTCTTAGAAGGAGAATTTGCCTGGTCAATTCTTGGGCAACCTTGAGCATTTGAGGATCTATAGGAGTGTGTTTTGAATAAAATGAGAGGGCCAATTTTAGGGTACAACACTACCCCATGCATTTTGGTTTTTCTATTTTACTAACCCTAGTTTTTTATTCCGTTTTACTAATTACTTTCTAATTAACCATTAACATACCTTAAACTTTTTTCAAAACCATAACAAATTAGGATTAGGGTTTTTTTAGTTAGTAATTAAATTTTTGACATATTTTTATTTATTAGTTAAGTTAATTAGCATTTTATTAATATTAAAATTAATTAGAGTTAAGTTTTAATTACTATTTATTAACACTCGAATTATTTTCTACAAAAAAAAACACCAAAAATATCTTTTTCTAACATATAGAATTTTTAGGGCATTTAACATTTTTCTAACATTCTTTTTATCATCTTTTGCTATTTAAATTCATAGATCAAGTGTATAGGTCGCATTCTCAATTGTAATAATGTAGATTTATTTTTTTGCATTTTCCTATTATGTATTTGCCCCAAAGCCATGTAATAGTGTAGGATTTTACATTTCACACTTTAATTTTTTGTATATATTTAACTGTTAGTAAAATAGGATTTGTATGGAAAGATTACTAAAACAATATAGATAACCCTAATTTTCAAGATTAAATAACTGAAATTAATACACTTTGCACACATCACCTATAGGGTAAACTCTCTTGTTGCCTTACAAATACTTGGTCATGTCCCTCAAAAGTAGGGATACTTTAGCAAAAGACCCTCGATCAAATCATCATGGTCCCTTCGAATAAAGATCATAACCCCTCGATGACCCTTCGAGTTCCCTACAAAATGATCTAGTCCCATCGATGACCCTACGGGCAAAATGATGATAGTCCCTTCGATACAATTGCTAAAGTATATTTACATGTTGCCATCGATGACCATACGATGACCTTACGCCTGTCCCTTCACATCCAATAGATATGATTACCTACCAACTAATGGTATGGATAATACTATCTCCAAAGGAGAAGGAAAATAACAATAAATACCTTATTAATGGGTAAACTCTTAGTTGCTTGCTCACAACATGTTCATACATCACACTTTCAAAATAACAATATTTTCTAAAACACTTTGTATACATTCTTGAGGATCGACACAAGGATTATTACAAAGTTAGCCTTACATTGGAATTTCAAAATATTTTCAAAAAAATCACACACCACAAAGCAAGTTTAAAGTGAGCTAAGCAATTAAGATCCCATAGATAATTAAGGATGTAAAGGGTGCTAACACCTTATCTTTTCATAACTTACCCCCGAACTCAAAATCTATCAAAGGTATTTCCTGTTCTTTTCACGTTTCCTAAATATTGGATAATAAAAAAATCGGCGGTGACTCTTGCTAACCGCAATATTTTGCGATAAAACCAAAAAAGCCAGTTCTTCCATTGTATTACACGAACATCATATGATACTCCTGTGGCACAAAATGACTCTCCCAATCCTGAAAGATATCATAGAATTGAGTTAAAATGAGTAGAAATTCCAAGTTTGAGTAGAAATTATGTGGGAGTGGTTTTGGGTTTGTAATCAAATGGGTTATGAAGCGTGAAAATGTTTTGTTTGATAACAATTAAATGACTTCAGATATGCATATTCGAACTATTAAATTATGGGGTTGATTAGGATATGCACATGCGAAGTCACCTTTTCTTGACAAAATAAAATGACTTCAAATATGCACATGTGAACCCACTATTCTTGACAAATAAGGTGAATTCAGATATGCACATTCGAAGTCTGGGGGTAGTTTGGGTTTTTCGCCAGGGGCCTCCAAGAAAAAATAGAGTTAGGGACATAAATTCTCTTACTATTATTCTCCTTCTTGGTCCGGTCGGATTTGGACATCCACGGGTCAAAATTCAGCATCCTAAACTAGCCAACTTTATCCATTTGAGCCCATTTTTCTACAAACAGTTAACTCGATGACTCGAATAACCTGGGCCACATGTTTTTGGGTCCCTTGGGTGTTGACTGGTAATTTCGACATCAGCTGGGTCAAAGATGGTGAAGTTATTTCGTTACTTTGGGCTTCATATGAATAAAGTTAGACAAAAGCCTAAATTGTTTAATTCATTTGAAAGACAGAAGAATTGAATAAAAATTTATTCGTTGGTAAATTAGAATTTGAAGATATTTGTTAAATATACATAGAAGAATTGGAGCCTACAAAAGAAAGGAATTTGAATTTGATTTGAAACGTTTTATCCATATAAGACGCGTGGAAGTATGAGAATTCTAAGGACATGCAATCTTCGGACGTGGCATTTTCTTGGAGAAAGACCGTTAGGGTCAAATTAGTATAAATAAGAGTCTTAGTGTTAGGATTTAGGGATGTTCATTTTTGTACAAATTACTCAATATACTCAAAGTACCAGCGTTAGAGAAAAGAGTTGCAGAGAATGTACGTATGAGAAACACCATTATTTTCTTTTCAAGCCATTTACTTTATAATTACAAAATTCTTTACATACTTTTAGTATTCCTTTTATTTCTAGGTCTAAGTATTTACTATTAAAGTAATTTACATATACTTTACATTTATTTAATTTCAAATTGAAACCTTTATTCCAGTCATTTAAATCCTTTAGTCGAATTTACTTTAATTCATTCCTAATAGTTATAACATTCAAGAAATCTTTAACATCTTTGTCAATGAAGCGTTGTGTAAACATGAATTACATTATAAGTATAATCATAAAAACTTAGACACATGTCCTAGGATCAATCTAGTCGATCCTGTAAGTTACCAAAATATTTAATTTGGAAGACTATCGATTGTTTACCAAATTTCCCCATAAACAAATTGGCATGCCCAGTGGGACAGTGTTGAAGTTTTTTAAAACTTGTATTTTTCTTCTGTGAGTATTTGTCTTTCATTTTTACCTTTCGAGTCTACCTTCATTCTTGTTTTATGAACCTTAGAAGTGGTAAAGTAGCCAAAAGTGACCTACCCAAAAGAAAATACACAAAAAAGATGGTTAACACAACTAGCCATAGTGGGGAACAAAATCCCCCACAGGGACCAGGCACAGGCGTTGTGGGTTCGACTGATGCACCAACCACAATTCCTAGTTCACATGCCATACCTGCATCTACAGGTTCCATGGCCATAAAAAATTCGACAACCATGTCTCTTTCTTCAAGTGCAGTGGGCATATCGTCGAATGCACAAACTGGGCCTGTTTTGACATATATCGGAAACCAAGCCCAACCTTTGACCCCTAGACCTCCAGGATATGAAACATTTAGGCCATGGAGGGAACAACCTCAACATGGATTTCCAACCACTTTCATGGCAGGATTGCATAATAGTTCATCTTCATATACACAACCTACAATGACAACCCATTCCCTAATACAAGGGTCTGGCTCTGGAATGAATAATATAGGTCGAAATACCCAGAATCAAGGATTTTTAACCCAAATCCCTACACTGACATCAAACAATCAGGCATCATTTAGGAAACAAATGGATGCTAGTAATCACGACATGGGAGGAGTCCTTGTCCGAGAAATGAGTACCATTTTCTCTCCCTTGACCCAAAATGTTAATAGAACCAATCAAGAAAATACCCAAACCTATCAGCGAATGTCAGCATAGATGGTGCGCATAACAGATTTCTTTGGTGCCCCTAAAGCGCCTATTCAACATAAGCAAAACCAAATAGTAGTCCAGGAAGAAGAACTAACCATTCACCAGGTTCGACCACCCAGACAAGTTGCTGGCAAAAGAATCATAGGGGAAATGGTAGAACAACAAGGGATTCGACATGATATCCAAGAAGAACAACCTAGGAGAGTGATGATGGTTAATAGAGATCAAAATGCAGTTGAAGTAGTCCATAGAGTTAGACAAGATAACATGATGGTGGAGAATAACTTGACTACCATGATCAAAAGAATCATGACACAAAATGGTCTAAATACAGGACTCAGAAGACCAAATTATACACCCCCTTTGATAAAATATATATTGCAAAATGAGTTACCAAGGGGTTGCAAGATCCCTAAGTTCACAAAATTCTTGGGAGACACTAGTGAATCCACTGTAGAACACATAGAAAGATATTTGATTGAAGCAGGAGATTTGACAAATAGTGAATACTTAAGAATACAATATTTTCCAAGCTCTTCAACCGAAAATGCCTTTAACTGGTTTACCACTCTTCCATTGGGTTCCATAGATGCTGGGCCCCATTTGGAGAGATTATTCCATGAACAATTCTACATGGGACAATCCAAAATAAGTCTTAAAGAATTGGCCAGAATGAAAAGGGAATTCACTGAACCAATAGATGATTGTTTGAATAGATTCAATCTATTGAAGTCTAGATGTTTTACAATAGTACCTGAACATGAGTTGGTAGAAATGGCTGCAGGAGGGTTAGACTACTATGTTCGAAAGAAATTAGATACTCAATATCTGAGAGATAGGCCCAACTAGCCGATAGGGTTCGACAAGTAGAACGTTTGAAGGCTGAAAAGGCTAGGGAAAGTAAGAATTACAAGAAAGAGAGGGTGGCTTATATTGAAGGTGAAGAAGAGGAGCCATAGATCTTTAGTGATCCCTATGGTTTCTAGGAACTTAAAGTAGATCTAGATGAACTTAAATAAGCACCCCCATACTCTTGAAAAGTTCTCGCCTCACCGAATGACAAAAACCCTGTCGAAACTGAAAGAAATGATAAATTCCATAAGGAAACTTACATATTTGATGTAACCAAATGTGATGAGATTTTTGAACTATTAGTAAAAGATGGCCAGATGATAGTGCCTCTTAATACTAAAATTCCTCCATTGGAGCAACAGAAGAAAAGAGGTTTTTGTAAATATCATAAGTTTTTAGGCCATAAAACCTCACAATGTTTTCTTTTCAGGAATGTGATTCAAAATGTTATCAAGGAAGGAAGACTAAATTTTGGCGAAAAAACCAAGAGTCAGATGAAAGTTGATACTGATCCTCTCCAAGTAGAAGAAACCAACTATGTTGAACCTGTCAATGTGAATATGGTGGAGATTGCTGGATTCAATATGGACTAGGAAGATGGTGCCAAGGAGGTCGAAGGATTTGTCATAGTTGGTGAAAATGAACAGGCTACTGAGCACCACACTAATGTGTTTTCTTCTAAAAAACCTGTCAAAAGTTTTCTTGAAGGTACCAACGAATTAAGGGCTACTGAAGGTCCAATTGATCTTGGTGTTAAACACAAAGTTACTGGCGAAGTTATCACAAATGCTGAAATGACTAAGGCCACTGAAGGTCTTAGGGTCATATTTGAAAAGGTAAAGATTACTGAAGGTCAAAGCCTGGGAGTTAACACGGTGGATCTAAACCAGCCTTGCTCAGAGATGGAGGAGGTTAAAAGATGCCTTGAGATGGAAAAATAACAAATAAGAAGCGGTTATCCAAAGGCTGGAGAAATTCTACGTGACTATTTGTTTCATTTCCATAGAAAGAATGCTGAAATGCTGTTGTGTCCTAGGTGCACCATCACATGTGATCGAAAAGCTATTGCAGCCTATAAAAGAATCCAACGTGCTCAAACTGGGGGAAAATGGAGGCAAGAGAATCAAATGTTGAATGTTTACCCAAAACTAGAAGAAAGCTTGCTAGGTTTCTTGGTGTGCTATCATAAATCAGAGTCAGAGTGTCTAATATGCCCTAGGTGCGGTGTTGTGTATGATCAAAAGATGTCTGAGATGTTCGAGAGGATTCTATTTTCTCAAGGATGGAATCATTGAAGTGGTAATCTAACCAATTTCACTTTCGACAAAAGAGGAGTCCCAAGAAGGCTAGATAGTCCCTACCCAAAGGGAAGTCAAAGAGTCACCTTTAAGCTTCCTGCAGAAATCCCAACTGATAGATGGATCCAAGCCAGTGCAAACAGAGGGAAAGGAAAATTGAGAAGCTTTGAGCAAGGGGAAGAACAACAATGGCGTATCAAAAAAAATTCCAAGTGTCAAGGAAAGAAGCCTACAGATTAGAGAACTATAAAGGAAAAAAACCCATGTCTAGGTCACAATGGAGAAGACACCAAAGAATGAGGAAGGATGAAAGAGAATTAAAATTGAAGGATTTGGGAGAATCAAGCAGCAACCATATTCCATCAACTATCATGACCATAGATAAGTCACCAGTGGGAAAGAAGTTATTCTCCCCAAAGAAGGAAGCTACTGGCAAAAAGAATCAAGAGAATCTTATGAATGATGAAGATGTGTTAACAGACGACTTCAAATCAGATGAAGGTTCATCTTTAAACATTAACTGTAATGTGGTATCAGTTCTCCCTCATGAATACAATCAAGAGACTGAATTGGAGGAACCTGAGGAAGCTAATGAAGCAGAAATGACGAAGCATAAACTTTTATGCTATTATGTTATGAATAATGGAGCAGTCGAAGAGCAGAATGCTTTCTTCAAAAGACTAGATCAGGGTATGAAGGGGAATTTAAAACTATTGTTTATAAGCGCAAGAGTTGAGCATGTAGGAATAAATAAAGTCTTGGTAGATAGAGTCGTTGCTGTAAATTTAATGCCTTATTTTATGTTCAAAAGAATAGGAATGTTTGACACTGATGTCAAACCTCATAATATGGTGCTTTCGAACTATGAAGGCAAAATTGGACACACTTTAAGAATGGTGCAGGTGGATTTAACAGTTGGATCAATCATAAGACCAACTATGTTTATGGTCATATCATCGAAAGCAAACTACAACTTTCTACTTGGACGAGAATGGATCCATGGGATTGGGGCGTTTCCTTCCTCAACGCATCAACGAATATCAATCTGGAGGGATGATGGGATTGTTGAAAATATTGTAGCTGACCAAAGCTACTACATGGCAGAAGTAAACCATATGGATAGGAGAAACTTTGATAGAAAATTGGCCAACATTGGGCCGTGTAACCCTGCTGAGGGGTCATATTCACCAAACAAGAATGCCTTATATTTTCTCACCTTACATATAAATTGGTTTCAATGGGATATGGAGATTATGGGGGAACAAGATGACATAGAAGGACTTCCAGGAGTACGGCCAATTGGCTGGTCTGACGAAGACTTTGATTATGTCTGAGTCTCTTTTCTTCAAAAATATTTTGGCCTATTTGGACGAGAATAAAATGAAGATGACTTTAGAAGCCGAAGTTAAAAACATGGTTGTCGAAGCCATAGATAACGAATTACATACAAAAGGACATGTGGCATATTTCAAACCAAAACTCCCTTACGAACAGGTACCTGTCAAAGAAAAAGACCAGATGCTTGATGCTATTTGTGATGATAAGCCTCTGGGATTCGAGAGAGATCAAGTTTCCTCAAGCGCGAAGATGTTGGCACAGGATCCCCTCAAAGAAGTAGGTCTTAGGGATGGAAGCACAAAGAGAGTCACCTACATCAGCGTAAAACTTAGCCCAAGAATAAAAGCAAAACTGACTAAATTGTTAAAGAAGAACAAATATTATTTTTCCTGGGACTATGACTAAATGCCTGGTTTGAAAAAGGTCCTGATCAAATTGAAGCTGCCCATTAAGGATGGCAAAAAGCTCATCAAGCAGATCCTAAGAAGATTCGCTCCAGAAATCCTTTCCAAGATTAAAAAGGAAGTCGAAAGACTTATTCGTTGCAAATTCATAAGGACCACAAGGTATGTCGAATGGATTGCAAATATAGTTCTGGTTATTAAGAAAAATGGTTCTTTAAAAGTTTGTATAGATTTTCATGATTTAAATGCTGCAACTCCTAAATATGAATACTCAATGCTTGTGGTAAAAATGTTAATTGATTCGGCTACATGATTTTTGAATATCTAAGTATGCTTGATGGATACTCTGGATATAACTAGATTTTCATTGCCAAAGAAGATGTATCTAAAACAAACTTTCGATGCCTTGGGGGAATAGGTACCTATGAATGGGTAGTCATGCCTTTTGGCTTAAAAATTATGGGGCAACTTACCAAAGAGAATTGAATTCTATATTTCATGACTTCATCGAAACTTTTATGCAGGTGTATATTGATGATATTGTGATAAAATCTGTATCAGATGAAAGTCATTTGGATCACGTTCGCCAATCATTCGAAATAATGATAAAACATGGCTTGAAGATGAGTTCTCTTAAGTGTGCCTTTTTTGTGCAGGCTGGAGATTTCTTGGGCTTTGTGGTCCATAAGAAGGGGATAGAGATAAATCAGAACAAAACAAAGGCTATTATAGAAGCGAAAGCGCCATGGACAAAAAGATAATTACAGTCACTGCTGGGAAAGATAAACTTATTAAGGAGGTTTATTTCTAATCTAAGTGGTTGATTTCAAGCCTTCTCTCCCCTTCTTCGCCTAAAGCAAGGGAAATTCGAATGGAATAAAGAGCATCAAGAAGCATTTGATAAAATCAAACAATACTTAGTACATCCTTCTATCTTGTCACCTCCCTATGGGAACAAGCCTATGAGACTATATATAAGCGTCTAATGCAACAATAGGAAGTATGTTAGCACAAGAGGATGATAATGGCATCGAAAGAGCCATTTATCATCTTAGTAGGGTTTTAAATGATGCATAAACAAGATATAATACTATAGAAAAACTATGTCTTTGTTTGTATTTATCTTTTACTAAATTGAAATATTATATAAAGCATGTTGATGTCTATGTTTAGTCGCATTTTTATGTTATCAAGCACATGTTGTCGAAGCCAATCTTGCACATTCGAATTGGAAAATGGGCTTTAGCCCTCACTGAGTATTCCTTAGCCTTCTTTCCTTTAAAAGCGATGAAGGGTCAAGTGGTCTCAGATTTCATTGTAGACCATCCAGTGATCGAAAACCCTCAACATTATGTTGAGTTGAAACCTTGGAGATTGTTCTTCGATGGTTCTACCCATAAGAAGGGTAGTGGGGTTGGGGTTTTAATCATTTCTTCTGAGGAAATTCCAACAAAACTCAAGTATAAGATTGAAGGCCCTCTTTGTTCGAATAATGAGGCAGAATATGAAGTATTAATAGTTAGACTTGAAGCCTTGTTGGAATTAGGGGAAACTAGAGTCGAAATTAAAGGAGATTTTGAATCGGTGATCAAGCAAATAACAAAGGAATACAAGTGCATAAAAGAAAATTTGATCATGTACTTTGTTATTGCCAATAGATTACTAGAAGGTTCGAATACATAGATATTAAGCACATTCCAGACTAAAAAATAAAGAGGCAAATGACTTGGCACAAATAGCCTAAGGATACAAAGTGTCGACAAAAAAATTAGAAGATCTTATCGAAGTTAGGGGGAAAGCAATGGCTTCCAGATTGTCTTCATCAGATTTAGAAAATTCAAAGCTAGGATACGCTAATAAAGAAGAATTTGAAGTATTAGTTATCGACACTTTAGAAGATATAGATTGGCGAAGCCCAATTTTAAACTATCTCAAAGATCATTCTATAGATACATAAAGAAAAATTAAGTACCAAGCGTTATCCTATATTTTAATGGGAAATGAATTGTTTAAGAAAACCCCAGAGGGAATCTTGCTTAACTGCTTAGGAGAAAGTGGAGCATGTGGAGCGCATCAAGCAGGCCATAAAATGAAGTGGTTACTATTTCGATATGGAATGTACTGTTCCACTATGCTCAAGGATTTTGTAGATTTTGCCAAAGGATGCCAGGAGTGCTAAATACATGCAGGTATTCAACATGCTCCTGCAAGTGAGCTTCACTCAATTACCAAGCCATGTCCTTTTAGAGGTTGGGCACTAGACCTAGTTGGGGAAATTCGACATGCCTCATCCAAAGGCCAAAGATACATTTTGGTAGGAATAGATTATGTTCCTGCACGAGCAAGAAATCTTTTGTTAGATGTTTGCTCATTTAAGTAGTATCCAACATACTGTTCATGTAAAGCCCAGTCCACCAAGAATAAAAGCTTTTCATCATGTAGAAATCCGGTTGGAATGGAGTAAGTTTGAATTCAGCAAAGTTGGCATGATAGCTTTGATACTTTGCAATATCTAGAAAAGTGTAGTCCTCTCCTGTAACACAAAGTTCCCATTTTCAATTGAAGAGAGGTTCATGAATGAGTTGACATAACCCAAATTGTTGAGACACAAAGTTGGGTTGATAAGCTAGCAAACAGACATGGCTTTTCACTAGTATAATCCTAGAAACTAGAAGTCTAGGGAAGTGATATGCACGCCATATGTCTTCAATTTCTAGGTTTGCACTCTTCAAGGCATCGTTAATTGGAAAAGTGAACCAAGCAGTTCTGAAGATTTTCTGCATAATCATTTGGAGTCAACTGCAAAAGCCTGGTCCCTTCAATGGTTCGATTCAAGACATCAAGGTCGTTTTCATTCACTATTCCAAGGGTACGGAGTGTTGGTTCGAAGGTTTCATTTAGCCATAACCGAAGACGCTGGTATGGGCTAGCAAGGAGCAAATTGGTTCCAACTTCATATCTTTTTATTTTGGAAGTAGAAGACCCTAAGCTTTCGTAAAGTACAGCTAAAAGCAGTTCACTTAAACAAATCTTTTGACCAGAGTGTAGTTGATTTGCCAAAGTAAAAAATCTCCTAGCTACTTGTAGGGATTTATAATAAAAAATATATTTAGATAACCATAGAGCAAGAAAAGCTATATGTTCGACATCAAAAACTTCGTCTCCTTCGACATGATAGAGATTCATGTAAGCAGTAAATCTAGCATTCTTAACTTGAAAGTCAATGGCGTTATCTGATTGCAAAGGATCGAATGCTTTTCCAGTAGGAGAGAGTCCAATAATTGCAGGTATATCGAAAAGAGTAGGAGTTATCATCCCACAAGGAAGGTGGAAAGTGTTATAAGTACTATCCTAGAAATATAGGGATGCTAACAGCAATGGTTGGCAATATCTAAAGCCTAGCTTCGACATTTAGATTAAGTCAAAGATACCTAAATCTTTCCAGACTTGATTTCTTCTTTTCAACCTTAGTAAGCCAAGCTAAGTAGGGTTTGTCTAACAAAGGGTATGATCGAAAAGGCTTAAAATTCGTAGTTATATAATCTAACTGGAAAACTCCCTTTTAGTCTTAGAGACTGCAAAAGTTTCTTCAGAAGTTTTCACCTTAAATGTTTTCGTTGGTTTTCTAGCATAATCTTCGTCGTCTTTCTTAGGAGACTTGGTTTTATTAGCTATGGGTTTGGTTTCACGATAAACAGGAAGGAATTCTACAAATTTTTCTAAATTCCCAGCAGGAATCAGGGGACCCATAAAACCTATGGTTTTACTAGAAAGGGAAGAAGGAATAAGTACCTAAGAAGCATAAATGGCCTTTTGTTCTAGAGTGAACTTTGGAGTTGATATGAATTCTTGATTCTCAGAAGTCACAAGCTCACCAATGAGTTCAGTTTGAGGAACATAGTTGTGATACGGTGGCAAAACCGACTGTTTAATACTGGTTTGCGTTTTGCAATTTTTTGTTTGCAAAATGTCGCAGTAAGCAAGAGTCTCCACCGACTTTTATTTCATCCAATCGGAAAGGAAAAAAGTACAGAAAAAATCCTTTTTCGAGATTTTGAGTACGGGGGGTAGATTATAGAAAGGGAAGGTGTTAGCACCCTTTCTATCCATGGTTTTCCATGGGCTCTTAGGTACTTGCTCATCTTGAAAACTGCTTGTGTATGCTTTGTTTTGAAAATTTTTGTTTTACTTCGTTTTAACCCTTGTTTCTGTCCTCAAGAGTGTTACGAAGTTGTTTTTGAAAACTTTAGTTTGAGAATATTGTTTGAAAGTGTATGGTGTAAAAGATTTATCGTTTTGAGCAAGTACCTAACAGTTATCTACCTACTCGAAAAAAGGCATTCTTTTCCTCCTATCCTTTAGACCGTGTTATCCTACTATTAGTGAGTAGGTAACCCTAGTTGTTGGATGTTTGAGGGACTATCGAAAGGGACGTAATGGTCATTGAAGGCAACATGTAAGGATACCTTAGCATTTCGAAGGGACTGTCATCATATATTTGTAGGCAACATCGAGGGATAAGATCATATACCGTAGGCAACTTTGAGGGACATCGAGGGACCATGATCTTTATGATGATTTTAACCGAGGGTCTTTGCTAAGGGTATCCCTATTTTCGAGGGACATGACCATTATTTTCCGAGGCAACCAAGTGAGGCATACCCTAAGAGTGAGCATGTGCATGTGTTTGATTTCAGTTATTTAATCTTTGCACAATTAAGGCGATCTACTATTTTAATTTTATTTGTCTTTTGCATGCAAGCCTATTAACATACATCTAACAGTTAATATTTGCAAGAATTAAAATGCGAGAAATAAAACCTACGCTATTACAAGGCTTCGGGGTAGGGATTAATTACATAGCCAAAAACCCCGTAAAATCGATAAATAATAGAAAATCCCAATTTAAACTATTACATGCCATGAGCAGTTACATTAATATTGTAAAAATAAATAAACGCGCGTGATGAATCGAGAACGAGAAAATTAGGGTTTTGACCCCACCTAAGTCTAATTGGAATTTAAAAGAAAAATCATTTTTTATGGTTTTTGATTATTTTGAGAAAAGTAAAGTTTTAATTGAAATAAAATAAAAAAACCTAATTACTAGTTGATTTTAATTAAGAAAAATAATTAAATCAACCTATTTTTGTATTTTTGTTTTACTAAAAAGAAATAAAAATTAAATCAAGAACAAATCCTAATTTTTCTAATTGATTTTAATTATATAAAAAAAGTTAGAATCATCCTAATTAAAATTAAACTAACATTAAATTAAATTTGATAAACTCATGAAAAACCTAAATCTAAATTTGTGAAATTTGATTTTATGATTTTTGTGTAAAAAATAAATTAATTTTGTTAGAAAATAATTTAAACAAATTAAATAAATAAAAGGAAACATAAAAAGAATAGGAATGGGCATGAGGTAAATAGCAGAAGGGAGGGGCGTTGTTTGCAACTTTCTGGGCCCAAATGCTGATGGCCTGTTTGACTTTTCCAATCCCATGCGTGCGCTTGACTCATGCCTATGCTGGTGGCTTAGATGACCAGATTTGGAGAGTGCATGATGGACTTCATGGGGTATCAGCACACCTGAATTTATTAAGAAAAAATAACATGAAGCGAAGTTGGGACCTGGGGATCGAACCTAGGCCCTTTGGCATTATCATGCTGCATGCTTACCATCTGAGCTGGCCATGTTATTTGTACAAATAACAACAAAAAAACATTATATGATAAAACAAGTGGTTAAAATCAAACAACGTGCAAAATTTGAATGGACCATTCACCACCTGCCACGCCATCATCTTCCTCGTTGCCTCTGTCGTTTTAGACAAACTACTTTTACCTACGGACACTGGCTGTAGGTGTAGCGGTGAAAATCGGAGATCAAGCTATTAATTAACTTGACTCACAAAAGCAAGAGTCGCCACCGCGCTTTATTATTTCCAATGAAAAAGGGAAAAGAGCGAAATAAAACCCTAAAATATGCAATGTAAAATAATACTTAAAAGTAATGAAAATACGATGCGTTTTTTGAAAAGAGGTCTAGAGTTCGGGGGTTGGTTATACAATGGGAAGGTATTAGCACCCAATGCATCTATAGTATCCTATAGGAACCTTTTGAAATATCTGTTTATTAAAATTTGTTTGTTTGATTAAAAATAAATTGTTTTGGCCAAAAAGGGGTACGGACGGTTTTTTGAAGATACGACGACCTAATGTCGAAGTTTTGACTTAAAAGGTATGAGTTTTGAAAAAATTGAATATTTGGGAAAATTATCTTAAGTTTTCAATGAAATGAAGGTATTCGCGCGATTGGATTTGAGGACATGAAGTCAACAAATTTAATCATTTTTTCTCTTGGATTAAATCGAGCGAGCAAAAATAAAATAGACATCAAAATATAAGCAATCAAAATTCACAAGAAAATAAATATAACGAAACAGATTAATAACCTAAAGGCATCGAGAAATTAAAATGACAAAGATATTTAAATAAAACAAAAGAGAATGTAACTAATTATCTAAAGAAGTTATTTAAACTAAATTAAAAATTTTAAGATTACTTACTAAAAAAAAATTCTAAACTAACTACAAATTCTAAGGTTGCAAAAATAGTTCTAAAATTACTAAATTAGATCTAAGCTAAATTAAAAAATTTTAAAATTAGTAAATTAAATCTAAACTAAATAAAAATTCCAAGGTTGCTAATCTAAAACAAAAAAAGTTCCAAAGTTACTAAACTAAATCTAAATCAAATAAAATTCTAAAAGAATATTAAAATAATTCTAAACCATTAAAATTCTAAACTTATTAAACTAATTCTAAATCAAATAAAAATTATAAACTCATTAAACTAATTCTAAATCAAATAAAGTTCTAAAGTCTCTAAACTAAAACTAACAACTAGAATTCTAAAGTTTACTAAATTAAAACTAAAACAAATAAAATTCTAAAATTTACTAAGTCAAATCTAAATAAAATAAAAATCCTAAAGTTACTAAAATAAAACTAAAACAAAATAAAATTCTAAAGTTTACTAAGTCAAAACTAAAACAAATAAAATTCTAAAATTTACTAAGTCAAATCTAAATAAAATAAAAATCTTAAAGTTACTAAAATAAAACTAAAACAAAATAAAATTCTAAAGTTATTAAATTAAATCTAAATCAAATGAAAATTCAAAATCAAATGAAATTCTAATATTAAATTTAAATCAAATTAAATCTAAACCAAATAAAATTTTAAAGTTACTAAATTAAAAAAAAATCTAAATTTATTAAATTAAACCTAAGATCAAATCTAAACCAAATAAAAATTCTAAAATTACTAACTAAAATATATAATAAAACAATTAAAAAAAATAATAGAAAAAACAAAAATGAGAAACATCAAATGGGAGTGTGATGTTAGAAAAAAAAGCAGATCAGGGCTGAAGAAAAAAAAAACAAATTTGACCGGGTCAAGAAAGCCCTCACGAATTCACGAGGAAAAAAAACCAAAATTCTAAATACTATCAAGTGTGCAGCCGTTACTTTACCTTGAAAAAGATCCCATTTTTATTTTAATTCCCAATTAATCTTTATTAAAACGAAACCTAGAAGGAGTAAAAACAAAATCACACGGTATCTCTCTTTTCTTCTCACGCATAAACTCTCTCAAAATCTCATCGGTTTCTCTCAATTCTCTCAATCAATTTCCCCCGATTCCTCATCTCACACGATTCTCAAATCAATCCTCCCACAGATTCTCACGCTAATCAAAAAAACGAAACTCCGTGGCGTCTCTCAATATCACGGCTTTGTTACTGCAAATAACAACAACTATGTTCATAGTTTCTCTCATGCCTCTGTTTCTCAGATTCTAATCTCTCTGTTTGGTTTGAACAACAACAACTCATTTTTCATCTGTATTATGGCTCAGTTTAGCTTTCGGGTTTGGTTCTCTCGTGTAAACTACAACAGAAGCGCTCACGGATTCTCACGGTTATGACACCATCTCTCACCATGCTTTCCATCGTTCAATAACAACAAAGCTTCTCACGGGACTCACTCTTAGTTTTTCTCTCGATCGATAGTTACGATTTCGTCTCTCGCTCCTAGCTTAACTAAATCGGTTCAAACTCTCGCGTGTCTGTTCTTACGGCTTGGAACAACAAACGACAACGATCTGCTTAGTTTTTTTCGAAAGAGAAACCATAGCAGTTAGTTTCTTTCACTTGATTCTCTGTTTCGATTTCGTATTGAGACAAAAACAACAACTTAAGCATTAACAACAATTACTGGCACACGAAGAAGAAAAAAGTTACAACATCAAAAAAAATAAAAATATGGGAAACGGTTACCTTCGGAGACTAGGCTGTCTCTAGATTCAGGTATGGTGCTCTTTCAGTTTCGTCTGTGTGGTTGTCGTCACTGGTATGCTTTATTGAAATCGATTCGTGTCGGTTATTTGCAAGTACAGAGGTGTGTCGGTTTTGCTCTGGTTTTTTAACTTTTGAAGGTTGAGTGAAGGTTGTAGGAAGTTGCATGTTCTCAGTAGTGTATTATGAATCTGATGGTATTTACAAAGGATTGGGGTAGTGTTTTTTTGAGTTATGGAGAAGTTTATGTATGCACAGTATTTTCTTTATGTCTTTCCCTACTGGTTTTTTTCTGAGTTTCTTCTTGGTGTATTTCTTGCTGTATGTTGTAAGTTTTCTCCTTCCCCCCCAAAAAAATCTCCTAATGCCTTCCTCTTGTTTTATAGCAGATGGGAGATGGAATTGGAGGGAGTTTTTGGACTAGTGTGGTATGCTGATTTTTACTTTATGATGCAGGATTTATGTTGCTTATTTGGTGCAAAGCCTATGCAATTTCGGATGTATATGTACAGGGAAACAACATGTTTTTGGACTGATCTTTTTGTGGTGTGTAATAGGTTTTTGGACTATTGTTATAGACTGGTTTACAAGGCTTGTTTTGCAGATGATAGAGAGTTGTATAGGGGTTTATGGGCAGCGGCAATAGGAGCTTTATGCTTGGATAGAGACAAGGCTTGGTGTGGACAGCAATAGCAGATTTATGGACAACATTGTAGCAACATTTTGGACATAAGACAATAAAACAAAGACAATAGTAATAATAATGATAAAAGGCAATTTGTTAGCAATACAAAAATAGAAGAATAATAATAATAAAAATAAGATGCAAACAAAATTAATTTAATTTTAATTTTAATATTAATTTAATTTTAAAAATTGAATTAAAATTGGAATCAAATCAAAATTAATATTGGATTAAAAGAAGCTAAAACTATAATGGCTAAAAAGAATTAAAAAATGTAAAATAAAGGAAAAAGATATTAACTATATTTTTTGAGATTTTTTTGGATTAAAATCTATACTAAAATAAAAATCTAAATGAAACCAATAAAACTATAATACTTTTTGATATATTTTGAATTAAGAATTTCGAATTTAAAATACTATAATGCTAATTATAAATATTTTTTGTGATTTTTCTAATAATAATGCGATAGTAAAAAGTGACATGAACTAAATACATATTTTTTAGATTCTTTTCAAATAAGACGAAAATGATAAATAAAAGACGAAAAAATGTGCGATATGCACGATTTGGGAAAGGTTGGACAACACATGATCAAATTCCATTAAATTCATAAAGCGACTTCTAACGTTTTCATTCTTCCGTGGCTTTTCAAACATAATCAGCTCTTGACTTGTAAAAAAAAAAGTTGTAGATGTTGTCAAGGAGAATCATATGTAAAAGAAACACTAAAAAATATCGAAATTTGAAGAAGTTATGAATTTTTTAAATCTGACTCGAGAAAATGGCAAAAATAGGTCAAATTGCTTGTGAACGCTTGCTATGTAATGATACATATGGGAGGTGGTATCTTAGGTCAAAAATTGAGGTATGACAGTAGGTACAACCCTTGTCCACTCCAAAATCTTGTCCCTGCATGATAAATCACAACCAGTGGTACCAATTAACTCGTTGCAACCTCACGAGCATCATGGTACCACTATCCACGCCTAATTGTTCCTATACACAAAACCCCTAAAAACGAAATTAGAACCCTATCCATGGCAACTTGATGTATAGTCAATAAAATGCAATTAAGTACAACCATTAGCTTGCAAATAACTCATGGATTAAGAATATGCTAATGAATCACGTTAAAGATGCCAGAATGGTGGTGTTCGATTTCAAGAAAATATGAAAATCCTGTGGTACTTACAACGCGATTCTGAGTGTGAAGAAGCTTGTTGATGATTGCAACACGGTCCTAGAATGTCCAGTAAGCGATTGGGATGGTTAAAACGCCTTGAAGTGAGCTGTAACATGGAAATCAGTTTGCCACTTTTCTTGAATTTTTTGCAATTTGTTCTCTCTTGCACGCCTCCATCCTCCTTGTTTTTGGTATGCAAATGTTCCTTATGTACCCTAGAACGAATTTGGGTTGCAAACTTGTATCAAATCTTTTCCAATTAAGATCATTGATTCATGATTTGATCCTTTGTGCAAATCTTTCCAAATCAAGCAAAATGCAATCTTTTGTGTCCATATGAGCCTTGCATGATTTGATCTCACTTCCAGCTGTATAATAGACCTAAACATGCACCAAATCTCAAGATTTGATTAGCTTTTGATATTTTTACTATTTTACTTTGATTTTATTTGATTTAATTGAAATAAAATCAAAATAAATGACAAATAAAATAATTACAAATCGGAAGGATCATGGATCATGGGTCACATTACAAACTCAGTGAAAGCATAAAAAGTTGGGCCCATTTGACAAAAAATGCAATTTGGGACACATTTGACTTTTGGCAATTTTGCAAAAAGGGTCAATTTGGCCAATGCATAACTTTCTCAATTTGGACCCTAGAGATGTGTTCTTTGACTTTTTAGAAATCTTGAGATGTCCTCTAAGCAACATTTTTTGTCTCATATCAATTTAATCTTCTATGTTCATGTATGAAGCTTTGACCCAAAAGGTGTTTTTGTTGACTTTTCAAAATGACCTATAATGTCCAAATTCATATCTTCTTGTGAGTGCATATTTTGAACTTGGGAGCTGAAGATGAATTGTATGGAATTGCATCCTATTCAAAATGAGATTTGGATGGGTCATTTTTGATAAAGTATGAGAAAGTTATGCCTGGTCAAAATTAAGTTGACTTTTCCTGCAAAACCCTAATTTAGCAACTTTTGGGTTTTGATGAATTGTGAGAAATCCTTGAGGAATCATGATCAACCCTTGATAAAATGATGAATAATACTTCAAAATGAGAATGTTTACCAAAAATCTTGAAGTTTGACTGTATGTGGACCACAATTGACTTTCGCCCTAGCACAGTCGATTTTCAGGCCTTTGAGCAATTGACTGAGCAAATTTCCTCTGCAAGGCTTGAAACTTGGTATGGATGATCTTGAGAACATATTAGGACAATGGTGAGCATTTGGGATCCTTTGGACTCAAAAATCTTGATGCAAACTGAAACCCTAATTTGGGGTAGACTGCCTTAGGAGAGGGTTTGTCTGGTCAACCCTTGGACTTCCTTGAGCAATTTGAGGACCTCACTTGAAATGTATTGAGAAATATGGGAGGGAAAATTTTGGGGTACAACAGCTGCCCCTGTTCAATCTTCTTAAACCTGAGGATGTAGATTGGCTTGTCTGCCTTTCGTGATCTGAAGGTTGAAGATGATTGAACACTAGAGTGCCCATAAATTTGCACTCGCATGAAGTGATACTTGTCTTGCAATATCGGGAATGGGCTTATGGATGCCATTTGGAGGTTGATGTCGGAAGATGGGCTTAAAGGTGCCATCATAGGAAGTGTCGATCGCGTAAGAGATTCCTTTGCGAGAACCCGTATACCTGTTGTTGAGGAGGACTACGATGGGGAATGTTGTTCTCTGTCTTGAGAGAAATAGAGTTTTAGGAACTTCAGTTGTCTGTTACTATACTGGGGAATCACCTCTTAGTCTAGGAGGTGAAAATGAACTGCTATCTGGTCGTGCTCCAGGCTTTACAGTGATTTGTTGAGGAAAATAAGACTGACTGTTATCTGGTCGTGCTCCAGGATTCACAACGACTTACTGGGGGGATGAGATTGCTATCTGGTCGTCTTCCAGGCTTTGCAATTTCTCAATTATTATATGGTCGTTCTCCAGGCTTCAGAAGGAATCAAGTGGTTATCCGGTCGCATCCGGGCTTCAACTTGAATTTAAGGCATACTAATATCCGGTCGATTTCTGGGCTTCATAGTAATTGGCCAGGTAAACTGCTATTTGGTAGTGCTCCAAGCTTCACAATACCTTACATTGTTATCTGGTCGTGTCCCAGGCTTCAGTGTCTTTTACCATTATCTGGTCGATCTCCAAGCTTCATGGTATCTGGTATTGCTATCTGGTCGATTTCAAGGCTTCACAATAACTTGTTGAGGGGTTAAGCTATTTTCTGGTCGATTCCCGGGATTCATAGCTTGTAATTAAGAGATACCACTATCTGGTCGACTCCAGGCTTTGTAGTATTCTGGAGATATCAAGATATTATCCAGTCGACTTCCGGGCTTCATAGCTTGAACTGGAATAGAAATCTTAGTATTGATTTGACTGATCCAGAGAAAACTTATGAGAATTTGGTTGTATATTTCCCTGAAAGGTAAAGATTTAGTCGTATGTAATGTCATGATGTATGAAATGTATTTATTAATGATGTTCTCAAAATAAATCAGATTATGTTGTATGATGCATATGCGCATGCCATGATGTATGGATATGCAATGTTCTTGTGATATTCTCTAGTTGGGGAGAATAAACCCTGGACTGCTATGGAGAGTATAAGGAGTTGAGTTCTTCGTTCTCGCTAGGGATAGTGACCGAAGATGATTAGCCGGAGACTTGCGTCTGTTCTGCTTGAGAATATTCCGCCGAGAGAGACTCTGTGGGGAAGAAAGATATTCTGCTAGACAATCTGCCGATTTGGAGAAATAACTCCGCTGGGGATGAATTACCGTTGCTGGTGATAATGAACTCTGTTGGGGATTGAATTTCTACCCGTGGGAGCAATAAACTCAGCAGGTGGTAGTCTTCTATTGCTGGTGATAGATAAACTCTGCCTGGGGAGAAATTTGCCGACTCATTCGCGATTATGAACCTCGGCTGGGGGGAGTTAACACCACTGTCTTTGGATACTTCCAACTCTGAGGGGAATATATGTACCTTTAGTTATATTCTCAAGCTGGTTCTATCCCTGTACCTGATGGGTAGAAAAACTGTAAGGTTTGTACACTTCTTATTTGCCCCTGTTTCTGGAATTACGAGTAATTGTCTCTTGTTTTGTATGTAAATATTTATGAGCATCAATTATTTTCAAATGCATATATCGAAAATGACTCACTAGACGTTCTTGCAAAACAAAACAGGAAAAGAAAAATAAGTTTAAATTTCTTGTGAAAAATGAATTGTATTGATTTTTGAAGTTGGCGTGTAATAGGCGTTTTGTACAGGAGGCTGACGTCCTAGTAAGAGAATGCTGCCGAAGGATAGAATTTACAATTTGTGAAAAAAAGAAAGAAAAATAGCTTTGTGAAACAATCCCATTAGGTTCCAACTCTGCTATTGCCTTTATATCTTCGAGCTTCTCATTACTTTGCTACTTGGTCGAAGATAGATCAGATTGATTGGCGCCGTCCGAGCTTGATAGTCGATACTGAAGTCTGGTCGCAAGATGATCCAATGAGACATAGCGTTACGCTTTAATCCCTAATTTTTTCCTGGACCTCCCTTTCGGGTTTTCAGTCCACCGAGATACCCTTTTTTGCCCAAGCCGCCTTTTTAGGTTTTCAACTTGCCGAGTGTACAGTTTTTTCCATTTTCATCCCTTATTTTTGCCCGAACCCTTTTGGTTCGCCGGGAAGCCCTTATTTTTGCCTAGGGCAGTCGACCTAGCGGGTCTTTGATTATGCGTAGTATCTTTTCACTATGTCTGCATTGACGGGGTGAGGAAGGTCGTCACCATCCATGGTGGTTAGAATCATAGCTCCTCCCGAGAAAATGTTCTTAACCACAAATGACCCTTCGTACATGGGGGTCCATTTGCCCCTGGAATCTCCTTGCGGCAGTATGATGCATTTAATCACCAGATCCCCAACTTGATATTCTTGACGTCCGAGTTTCTTGTTAAAAGCCTTGATCATTCGCTTTTGGTACGTCTGACCATGACAAATAGCAGTAAGTCTCTTCTCGTCGATTAGGTTTAGCTGGTCAAGTCGGGTCTGGATCTAATCGTCCTCGCTTAAACCTACATCCTTCATAATCCAGAGAGAGGGTATCTGGACCTCAATGGGTAGGACTGCCTCCATGCCATACACCAGAGAATAGGGTGTTTCCCCTGCCGATGTCCTTTCCAAGGTACGGTACCCATGAAGAGCAAATGGTAACATCTCATGCCAGTCTTTGTAGGTCACCTTCATCTTCTGCACAATCTTCTTGATATTCTTATTAGCCACTTCAACAACCCCATTCATCTTCG
The DNA here is from genome assembly GCA_948472305.1 of Vicia faba. NCBI lineage: Eukaryota > Viridiplantae > Streptophyta > Magnoliopsida > Fabales > Fabaceae > Vicia > Vicia faba. The sequence continues at coordinate 1,683,716,472 of OX451737.1, read as the reverse complement.
GCCGGTAGGGAGAAGAGTTATGATGCTGAATCTTGAACTGTTTGTAGAGCTCGGTGATCACCGTATTGTTGAGATTTGTACCATTGTCCGTGATGATCCTCTCTGGTACACCATATCGACAGATCAGATTGTGTCGGATAAACCATGCCACGACGTTCTTGGTTACTGTAGTAAAGGAAGCTGCCTCAACCCACTTCGTGAAATAATCAATTGCTACCAGAATGAAACGATGCCCATTGGATGCAGTGGGTCTGATCTCGCCAATCATGTCGATGCCCCACATTTCAAAAGGCCAAGGAGCTGTCAAAACATTCAGGGGAACTGGAGGTACGTGCACCTTATCGGCATAGACTTGGCACTTATGACAGGTCCGAGAGTGCTGATAACAATCGGCTTTCATAGTAGACCAATAATATCCAGCCCGTAGGATCTTCTTTTCCATGGTATGTCCACTGGAATGAGTTCCGAAGGTACCTTCATGTAACTCTGCCATGATCCTTTCTGCCTCGCTTTTGTCCACACATCGCAGTAAGGTTGAATCATGGTTACGCTTGTAAAGGATCCCATTGCTAATGAAGAACTTTGCAGCGAAACTTCTCAAGAACTTCTTATCATTAACAGATGCACCTTCGGGGTACTCTTGAGCCTCAAGATACCTCTTTACCTCGTGAAACCAGGGTTTATCTGCTACCTCTTCTGTCTCAATGTCACAGCAATGTGCGGGCTCGTCCAACCTCTCGATGGTAATCTGGGGAGCTTCATTGTCCCACCTGACCTTGAACATAGAAGACATGGTAGCTAGCGCGTCCGCTAACTGGTTCTCTTCTCTTGGGAAGTGTTTAAAGGTTATCTCCTCAAAATGTGGGAGCAATGTAAGTACATACTCCTTGTAAGGAATAAGGTTTGGGTGCTTCGTATCCCACTCGCCTTTGATCTGACTGATCACTAAAGCAAAATCTCTGAATACACTCAAGAACTTAATCCTCAGGTCAATAGCAACTCGAAGACCCAGGATACAGGCTTCATACTCCGCCATATTGTTGGTGCAGTTAAAACATAATTGGGCGGTGAACGGAGTATGACAACCCTTAGGAGATATAATTACAGTGCCAATGCCATTACCTAACGCGTTTGAGGCTCCGTCAAAATACATAGACCATCGGGATCTTTCCTCAGGTCCTTCATCCGGTCCAGGTTCTTCACAGTTGGTCACCAACATGATGTTCTCATTTGGGAACTCAAAATTCATGGACTGGTAGTCATCCACAGCCTGATGCGCCAAATGATCCGCCAATACACCCCCCTTGATTGCTTTTTAGGTTGTGTATTAGATGTCGTACTCAGTTAAGATCATCTACCATCTTGCTATTCTTCCGGACAAGGAAGGCTTTTCGAAGATATACTTGACTGGATCCATCTTTGATATCAATAGGGTAGTGTGAGTCAGCATATACTGTCTCAGCCGGCGAGCAGCCCATGCCAAAGAACAACAAGTTTTCTCGAGCAGTAAGTATCGGGTCTCACAGTCGGTAAACCTTTTGCTAAGGTAGTAAATAGCGCACTTTTTTCGGCCAGACTCATCATGCTGCCCCAACACACACCCCATTGAATTATCCAGTACTGTCAAGTATAAGATCAAAGGTCTTCCTTCAACTGGAGGCATCAAAATTGGTGGCTCTTGGAGGTATTCCTTGATCCTTTCAAATGCGGTCTGACATTCAACATTCCATTTTACCACTTGATCTTTCTTTAGCAGCTTGAAGACTGGCTCACAAGTAGCAATCAGATGTGAAATGAATCGGGCGATGTAATTCAGACGTCCCAAAAAGCCTCTGACTTCCTTTTCTGTGTGGGGAGCCAACATCTCCTGTATGGCTTTTACCTTGGCAGGGTCCACCTGAATACCCTTATCGCTAACGACGAAACCTAACAGCTTACCAGACCTTACCCCGAAGGTGCACTTGTTCGGGTTTAACCTTAGCTTGTACGTCTTCAATCTGTCAAACAGTTTCTGGAGATGATCTAGGTGCTCTTCTTCAGTTTGGGACCTTGCGATCATGTCATCAACGTAAACCTCAATCTCATGGTGAATCCTGTCGTGGAACAAAGTGACCATGGCGCGCTGATAAGTTTCCCTAACATTCTTCAACCTGAAAGGCATTACCTTGTAACAGAAGGTGCCCCACTGTGTAACGAAGGTTGTCTTCTCTATGTCTTCGAGAGCCATCTTGATCTGATTGTAACCAGAAAAACCATCCATGAAGGAGAAGATCTTATGCTGCACGATGTTGTCGACCAGAACATCAATGTGAGGAAGTGGGAAACCATCCTTGGGACTTGCCCTGCTCATATCTCTATAGTCCACACACATCCGTACCTTACCATCCTTCTTAGGCACCGGAACAACGTTGGCAACCCACTGCGGGTAAGAAGTGACAACTAGAAATCCGGCGTCAAACTGTTTCATGACCTCAACTTTGATTTTCTCAGACATCTCAGGGCGCATACGGCGAACCTTCTTCTTTACCGGAGGACAGTCTTCTTTAGTCGGTAGGCAGTGAACCACAATATCAGTGTCCAAACCAGGCATATCTTCATAAGACCAAGCGAAGATCTCGACATAGTCGCGTAGCATCTGTATCAACCGTTGCTTGACACTAGGCTCCAGATTTGCACCTATCTTGACCTCTTTCCTGTCTTCCTTTGTACCCAAATTCATTGATTCAACTGGCTCTTCATGGGGTTGTATAACCCTTTTTTCCTGTAGTAACAGTCTAGCAAGTTCTCCAGGCACCTCACAATCATCCTCACCTTCGTCCTCAGCTTGGTTGATTGGATTTTCGAAGTCATAACTGGCAGTAGCAGAGTTGTTATCAATGGGATCCAAAGTGGATATGGATCTGCATTATGTTACGTGAGTGTGTGTAAGAGAATAGATGTTTCGATAAAGTGAGAGATAGAAACAAAAAACAAGGAGCGCAAAATGTGTTGCAAGAAGCGTCCAATGCTTTATTGATGATATATGAAATGACAAATAATAAGCCCTCACAAGAAAAGCTAAGGTGCCTCGGGCAAGGCACCAGGCCGTAAAGTTTCAAACTGTTTATTACAACTCTTAAAACAAAAGTTAATTACTATGGAATAAAAGAAACAGGTATGAAATCCCTCGTCACCCAGTTGTTCGATAAACCATTGGTTGTAGGGTAGATCCAGCTGTCAATATCTGAATCTTCTTTACCATCTCCAATTGCATTAACTCCCTGATCATGTTTGGGCATGGGAGAAGTTATGACGTTGGGCTTCTCTGGAGCGTCAAACTCAATCTCTTTGGCTTCGATTAAGTCCTGCACCTTGTTCTTCAAGGCCCAACAGTTGTTTGTATCATGACCTGTATTTTCGGAGTGATAGGCGCAACAGGCATTCAGATTATAGTGGGGAGAAATGGTGTTGGGGTTCTTCGGGGCCTCCCTCAGAGTTACCAGATTGGTCTTCAACAATTATGGTAGAATTTGAGACAAGGTCATATTGAGCCGAGTGTACTGCCTATGTGGTGTTTCCATCCTTTGTTGATTGTTGCATTGTGGAGCAACTGTGGGTCTTGATATCACTACCGCATTTACTGCTTAACGGTGTTCAGGTCTACTTTGGCCCCTCGGGCCGTAGACTGCACTAGCTTCTTTCTTACTGGTGAAAGGCTTCTTTACTGCACTTGATAAAGTATCCTTTTGTATCTTACCACTTTGAATGCCAACTTCTACTCTCTCTCCAGTCAAGATCAACTCAGTAAACCCAGATGATGAATTGCTGATCAGATGGTTGAAAAATGGACCAGATAGCATCCCAAGAAACATGTCAACCAACTCCCTATCAGACAAATGGGGTTGGACTCTTCCAACCAAATATCTCCATTTTTGAGCATAGTCCTTAAAACCTTCGCTTGCACCCATAGACATACCCTGAAGCTGAGTACGAGTGGGAGCAAGGTCGGAATTATACTGATACGGTCTGTAAAAAGCAGCAACAAGGTCTTCCCAGTTTCAGACCTTGGCTTCTTGCAACTGATAAAACCATTAAAGCTGAGTCCCTGACAGACTATCTTGAAATAAATGCACCCACAAATTTCTATCAGCAGTGTGAGGTTGGATTTTTCTGACATACGAACAAAGATGGAGTTTTGGATAGGATACTCCATCGTACTTGGCAAAAATCGGAGCTTTGAACTTATGAGGGATCACTACTCCTGATACTAGTCCCAGTTCTCCGAAATCCAAACCAGGGATCTTTTGAATCTCCATAGCACTCAGACGGTCTTCTAGATACTTGTACCTATCCTCGGCAGGAGGATATTGCTCATCATCAAAATCAGTATCATTATCAGAGTTGGTAGGACCGGGGCCCTTTTCTTCTTCTTGGTTCTCCCCTTCCTTGGATGAAGAGGTCAAACCAGCTTGCTGCTTCAACCTATCCCCAAACCTTTTGCCCATATTCAGAAGACCGACCTTCTTCTTCTTATTCTTTTTCTTCTCTTTCAGAATGAGAGTTTTTAGATCCTCTTGCCCTTTAGCCAAGTTTAAGAACATTTGTTGGAATTGGGCATTTTGTGCCTGAAGATCTTTGATGGCTTTATCAGAATACATTTCTGCTGAAATAAACAGCGAAGGAGATGAGAAACCTGTAATGGTACCTATAATGGTGTGCATGATAATGGGATGCGTATGTAATGATTTCAAAGACTTTGGGAAATTTAAATTTGCAAACAAAAAATAAACAAACTTTATTAGATTAACTTGTAAAAAGGTTCAACAATGCCTTTGAGGCGTTACAAAGAAATAAATGAAAAACAAATCTAAAATTAGAAAAGTAAAATCAAAAGTCCCATGGACGCTTCCTCTTTGTGCTGACGTAGTCATTGATCACTCTTTCTTCCTCGAGCTGCCTGGTGAGTTTCAAAATCTTCCTTTCTTACTCATGGTACTTCTCCCGGTAAGTATCCCTTCCCTCTTTCAACTGAATCCAAGACCTCTGCAATGCCCCAGGATCAGTGGGCATATAAGGATAAAGAACTGTGTAAGGAATGCCTTCTTCATTAGTGGGATCCACAATTATCAGCAATACTGCTTCATAGGGCATCCCAAGCTTCTGGGAACGAGCTCGGACCCATTGTAGGTAAGGCTGCATAGGAAGGGAAGTTCTTGGTCCTAGCACTTGGGGGTCAGATCTGTTCACCATGCCAGAAGCTCGTGTAAACCTTCGGCGATGCTCATCAATGTCTTCCTTGTAGTCAAATGCAATATTCGTAAGAAGTAGCTCATGGGGACCGTCTCTCCGAGCACGACCAAATTGTCGCAAAGCTAGACAAGGATTGTAGGTTATACCCCCTCTGATTCCAAGCAATGGGACATTAGGGTATCTGTTGAATATAAGGCATTGTTACTATTAGATCGAAGTCTGGCTTTTTATCTAATATAAGGCCTTTTAGGTTATACCCTTGTTTTTATTAATATAAGCCATTAAGCATGAAGGATGGCTTCGACCAGCTGGTCCTGTCGAAATGCTCATCAGAAGATGGCAATGTACTTAGAGAATTTCTTCCAAGGAAGAATCTTGTTGCCTTCGACGTCGAAGGTGCTTCTCGACAAAGGAGTTCGATACTCAGAGTGGAACGGTTTGAGATTCAAACGTTTGGAGGGAAAACGGTTCCCAGCAGTTACCAAATGCAACGTGTCAAGATCTGGAGCGTCGAATACTGTGAGCGTGCCAAGTGGAGTCATCTCGAAGCAGCGTAACTGCCCGACGGTTACCTGAGATGTGTTTAGTATAAATATTAGTAGTTCACGCAGTTTTTCGCGTGTGTTCACAATTATATACAAGTCACTCATATAGATTCGAGTACCCAGTGTGAGCGAAAGAATTGTTGAGAATGTATGTGTGAAACACCACTTTAATTATTCAAAGTCATTTATTTTCCAGAAACTTTACTTGCTCTTCATTTACTTTTCCAGTCGAAGCCTTCATTTTAAGCCTTCCTTTATTCTATCAAGTTTTCTTCTTCATGCAATTTACATAAAGCTTCTTTATTTTCTTGTCATTTAACCATTATTAAACTTAGTCAAAACCCCAAAATCAACCATGTCTTAGGATCAATCTGATCGATCCTGCGAGTCACCAAATAAGTAACCTTTTGGAAGATCAGCGGTTGTTTACCAATTCCCACGGTAAACAAATTGGCACACCTGGTGGGACTTTGTGTTGATTTTGAAGTTTAACCTTATTATACAGAATATCATCTTTTTCGAGAAGTATTGCATGTTATTGAGAAGTGGTAGAATATACACTAACAATACCAATACTGCCAGAAGAAGAGAATCGATGGCGAATCCGCCAAACAATAACGAAATCCCACAAACGAATGTGGGAACAACGGTTATCCCAACCGTAAGTGAAGCGATAACCGCTGGTTCAACACCAGCAGTAACGGTCACAACAACAGGGCCATTACCTCCGTTCACTGACCCCAGAGTGCCTTTGGGAACTCCCCCACCAAGGGGAAATCCAGGGACTAGGCCTTATGTTCCCCTAGGATTTATGACAGGCGGTCCAAATCGAGAACCACCCTATGGCATGCCAACGTCTGAATTGGCTAGCCTGACGAACGCTGCGTCCACTTTTTCAGACCTTTTAGTGAGTGCCTCTTCGCCACTCCAAGGTTCTGGAGTTGGTATGGCGAACAGAAATAGGACCCAACTCTTAGGAGGAACGTCCCAAGTAGCGCATGGCCTTACGAATGCCTCGACAGCAGTCTTGAGGCAACAAATGGACGAAAGCAACCATGATATGGTTCAAATGTTGGCACAAACTTTAAGCACAGTGCTGAACCCTCTGATACAAAATACCACCCAATCGAATCAGTAGATGACAGTGCAAATGACGCGTCTGGCTGATTTCTTTGGAGTACCCCAACCTATTCGACAACCCCAAAGGGCGCAAATAAGGGGAAACCAAGGTATACTTCTAGAGGAAGAAACCACTATCAACCAAGTCCAGCAGCCTGTCGAAGAAAACCTTAGGGCACGATTCGAGCAGCCTGTCGAAGAACCTAGGGTCATAGCCCCAGAGGTAAGGATAGTCAACAGAAACTAAAATGCTGACGAAGTAGTTCAGCATATCCAATACCAGAATATGGGTTTGGAAAACAATCTGGCAGCCATGATCGAAAGAATCATGACGCAAAATGGGATGAATATGGGCTTTCATAGGCCCAACTTCACATCCCCACTGTCAGAATATGTGTTACAAACAGACTTACCTCCTAGATGTAAAGTCCCTAAGTTCACTAAATTCTCAGGGGACACGACAGAATCTACTGTCGAACATGTGGCGAGATACTTGATCGAAGCAGGAGATATTTCAAACAACGAAAACCTGAGGATTAAGTATTTCCCAAGTTCTTTAACAAAGAACGCGTTTACTTGGTTCACAACTCTCCCCCCCAATTCGATCCATCATTGGACCCAGTTGGAGAGATTGTTCCATGAGCAATTCTACATGGGACAAACCAAGATAAGCCTGAAAGAACTGGCCAGTGTAAAGAGACGTTTCACTGAACCTATAGACGAATATCTAAATAGGTTTAGGTTGCTCAAAGCAAGATGCTTTACGCAAGTGCCAGAACATGAGTTAGTCGAAATAGCCGCAGGCGGCTTAGATTATTCCATTAGGAAGAAATTAGACACTCAATACCAGAGAGACATGGCCCAATTGGCCGATAGAGTTCGACAGGTAGAACGCCTTAAGGCTGAAAAAGCCAAGGCAACAAAAGCTCACAAAAGAGAGAGGATAGCGTATGTCGAAATGGATGACGAGGATCCAGAAACCTTCGACGAAACTATAACCGTCGAAGAAAGCGAGGTCGATTTAGCGGAACTGAAGCAAGGGCCATGATCGCACTAAATCGCACTATGTTTCTGACTCAACTATCACATGTTTTCCTTAGTTTTTATTATCATTTTCTCGTATTATGTTCCTTTTTCCTTTGTTTTCAGGATTCTTGTCATTTCAGAGCCTTCTGTGAAGAAACGAGCCAAAACGCCAAGAAATTAGGGTTTTTCAAGATATTCTGCACTTAAGGCGTTTAGCGCCGCGCCGGCTACAGGGAACGCGATGACGTGACCCACTTTCACCCAGAGACCAACTGCCACGTTCCCATGATCTGGCAGTTCCAGCCACCGCGCCCGCGGCCACTGCCACCGCGCCCGCGGCCTTCACAAAAAGTTTCCCGCTCAGAAGAAGTTGAGGGGCATGTTGGTCTTTACGCATCTCAAGGATCCTCTATAAATAGTTTTCGATTTTCATTTTTTAGTTTCATCCAAGCTTAGTACAATCTTAAGCCATATACTATCAGTTTCTGTAAAGTAATAATCTCTTCACATCGGGGAGTTATTGCGGTGTAGATTGAGTTGTAATCGAGTCTTGGAGCACTTTGGTTGAAGTTCATCATACCAGCCTTACCATTCCGCAGATTTGTATCAGATTCAAGTCTCCGACTGGAGCAAGGTTCTATTTTATTGCACTTCTTTACTTCTAAATGCTCTTACCATAGTCTACACGTTTTATAGACTCTAAATGCTCTTACCATAGTCTACACGTTTTATAGACTCTAAATGCTCTTACCATAGTCTACACGTTTTATAGACTCTAAATGCTCTTACCATAGTCTACACGTTTTATAGACTCGCACTCTTTTACTTACTCGCTCTTATCATAGTCTACACGTTTTATAGACTCACACTTATTATGTCTGGCTAAACTATAAAGGTTTGGATGTAACGATTGTCATCATGGTCGTGTTCCAATTATCATGCTAGTGAAAATACTCTGGGGATGTTTTGCTTTTAACTTAAGTCAATTATGTTTAAATGTTTATTGGGTAAGATCGAAAGCCGTCCAAACTAATGATACGACTTGATTATTATTTAACCAAACGAAAAGAGCGAAAGCCGTCGATTGGTTAAATAGGAATCATTGACCTTTTTAGAAAACGATTTTGAAACTATTTTCGGACGCGTTTGTAGGTTTGAAATCTGACTCTTGGTCAAAAGCCAAAAGTCTCTTTAAGTTAATCTTTCCAAGTAAAATTACTTTTCTGTTAAGTCAAAACTATCAATTTCTTAAAAATAGGTTTACCTCTTTAACGCGGAAGGCACCCTTTATATGTGACAATAAAGGAATTTAATTTAAAGAGTAAATTCGGTTCTTAGTAGTCAAAAGCTACAAGTTCCCGTTAAATTGATTCTTTGCTATCAATAGAAAATACTGCCCCATAAGTAGTTTCATCTACGCATGACCGGACCAATATCTGATTACATGATTTACATTCCAACCTGTCTTTTAAACTGCTATTTACCTCGCTCATTTACTTTGTTGCACTGCACTCACATCAATATTCTTGTTCACCTTAGATAAGCAACTTAGCAATAGAGTTGATAGATTGACAATTGGTCTCTGTGGTTCGATAATCTTATATATTACTTCGATAGGCTGTGCACTTGCAGTACTATATTTAGGCTATACGTTACAGACCCCATCAAGTTTTTGGCGCCATTGCCGGGGAGCAACTTCGTCAAATTTCGTACCCTATTGTTATCCCGTTTAGACTAAGGCTATTCTAGCCGGTAGATGCATAGAAATCGTAGCACCGGTAACCTAATAGATCCTTTAGTAGAACCTGAACGTTACGCTCATGCCCGTCTTTTTATACGCAAGATAAGAAGAGCTATGGCAGAAGATCGTAACCAAAGACCACTCAAGGAATTCGCCCAACCATCTAACGAGGAACCTAGTTCTAGTATAGTAAACCCTACTATAACTACCAACAACTTTGAACTAAAGCCCTCATTATTACAATTAGTACAACAAAACCAATTCGCTGGTCTCGCTACCGAGAACCCGAATCAACATTTAAAGGTATTTATCCAGTTAGCTGACACCCTTAAGGCAAATGGAGCCACACCCGAAGCCATCCGTTTAAGACTGTTTCCTTTTTCCCTTAGAGGTAAAGCTCACGACTAGTTAGACGCCCTTCCAGCTAACTCAATAACAACTTGGGAAGACCTTAGGAGAGCTTTTCTTGCGAGATATTTTCCACCAAGCAAGACCGCTATTCTTAGGAACCTGATCACTTGTTTCACCCAAAACCAAGGCGAATCACTTTTTGATGCCTGGGAGAGATATAAAGAACTTTTAAGAGCTTGTCCGCACCATGGCCTGGAGCAATGGTTAATCATACATACCTTCTATAATGGACTCCATTAAAACACAAAGATGTCCATAGACGCTGCCGCTGGCGGAGCGTTGATGAACAAACCTTACCCTGACGCTTGTGCCCTAATAGAGGACATGGCCCAAAACCACGCCCAGTGGGGATTAGAACGAGCGACAGTAGAGAAAAAGGAGAGCCATGGAGGAAAGCATGAGGTAACTTGCATGGACATGATTAATGCCAAGATAGACGCCCTAGCTTTGAGAGTCGAGAACATGTCTCAAAACCCAACCACAGTAGCAGCAATCCAATCGGAATGCGAACTCTGTGGAACTCAAGGACATCAAACCGTTGACTGTAACCTTTTGAACGAATCTAGCTCAGACCAAGTTAACTATACCCAAGGGAACCCTTTCTCGAATACCTATAATCCTGGATGGAGGAACCACCCGAATTTCTCTTACAAAAACAATAACCCTATCCAAAATCCCGGACCTTCGAGACCTCAAGGATTCCAAACGCAAAAATAAAACCAACCTATGCAAATAGTGCCCCCAAGACCAAACCTTAAAGAAACCATAGACACCTTTATTCAGACTCAAACTCAGCAAAATAAGGAGTTTATGAACCAACACATTCACACGAACGAACTAGTTACTCAACTGGCAACCAAGTTTGACCAGATGATAACCCACACCAAAATGCTTGAGACTCAGATTTCCCAAGTAGCACAAAACACCTCTGTACAAGTTGCACCTGGAGGACAATTTCCTGGACAAACTCAACCAAATCCAAAAGGCCAAGCAAATTCTATCACCTTAAGAAGTGGAACTGCTTATGAAGGGCCTAGAAATCCTAACTTAAGCACATCAGAAAAACCTATGGAAGATGCTACACCTAAAGACCATGTAGAGGAACCAGAGAAACCAGAAAAGCAACCAAAACCAGAAGTAGGGAATAACACTCAACAACCTTATAAACCACATATTCCGTTCCCACAGAGGCTGAAAAACACCAAAGTAGAAAACCAGTACCAAAAGTTTATTAAGGTAATAGAGAAACTCCATGTAGAGATTCCTTTTACTGAAGCTATAACCCAGATACCATCATATGCTAAGTTCTTGAAAGATATTTTGACCAATAAACGGCGACTCGATGATCCCAAGCCTTTAGAATGTCATTCTATATCCGAAAATAAACTCGCCAAGAAAGATAAAGACCCTGGAAGTTTTTCTATCCCTTGCATCCTATGTAACCATATGATAGACAAAGCATTTTTAGACTTAGGAGAAAGCGTAAGTATGATGCCTCTGGCCGTCTGTAAGAGGTTAAAATTAGGAGAACTTCAACCTACTAAGATGTCCTTACAACTAGCTGATAGATCTGTCAAATATCCCATGGGTATTTTAGAAGACATACCTGTCAAGATTGGTCAGTTGTACATTCCGACCGACTTCGTCGTAATGGATATCAAAGAAGATGAAGACATCCCAATCCTCTTAGGAAGACCATTCCTATCAACCGTCGGAGCTATAATAGATGTTAAGAAAGGGAAACTGACTTTCGAGGTAGGAGATGAAAAGATTGAGTTCATTTTATCAAAATTTCTAATGGCACCAGTGATAGGAGATGCGTGTTATGCCATCGACGTCATTGACGAATGTGTAAATGAGCTCGAACAAAACGAATCTTTAATCAAATTACCATCAACCCCTATTTTAGAGGATGACGGATTTAAGAGTATCGAACCGTACATTGATGACAACCTTTTCGAATGCTTAGCTCTTACCCCTGACCTTATGCCGCGTACTGAGAAACCCACTATAGAACTTAAGGAACTACCCAAGAATCTAAGATATGAGTTTTTGGATGAGGAGATGAATAGACCTGTTATAATTAGCGCCGCTCTAAACCAAATAGAAACAAATCAACTCTTAGATACCTTGCGAAAATATCCCTCAGCTTTAGGGTATAAAGTTTCAGATTTAAAAGGTATAAACCCATCCGTATGCATGCATCGGATTATGCTAGAAGAAGATTCAAAACCCTCAAGAGAACATCAAAGAAGAATAAACCCTATCATGAGTGATGTAGTCAAGAAAGAAGTTCTTAAGTTATTAGAAGCTGGTATCATATACCAAATTTCGGATAGTAAATGGATAAGCCCAGTCCATGTGGTACCCAAGAAAGGAGGTATCACTGTTATGGAAAATGAGAAAGGTGAGCATGTGGCAAAACGAACAGAAGGAGGATGGCGTATGTGTATAGATTACAGAAAGTTGAATAAGGCAACGAGAAAAGACCATTTCCCTCTCCCATTTATAGATCAGATGCTTGAACGTCTAGCAAGACACTCATGTTTCTGCTATCTCGATGGGTATTCGGGGTTTTTCCAAATCCCTATTCACCCAGAGGACCAAGAAAAAACCACATTTACTTGCCCTTATGGAACATTCGCTTATAGACGAATGCCCTTTGGACTCTGTAATGCACCTGCCACTTTCCAACGTTGTATGATGTCAATTTTCGCAGACTACCTAGATGGAATTATGGAAGTATTTATGGACGATTTTTCAGTGTGTGGGTTTGATTTCAAAAACTGCCTCTCAAATTTAGAGAAAATCTTAAAAAGATGTGTGGAAGTAAACCTTGTGTTGAATTGGGAAAAGTGCCACTTTATGGTAAATGAAGGGATAGTCTTGGGACACATTATTTCTGAAAGAGGTATAGAAGTTGATAAGGCCAAGATAGAAGTTATAGAAAACCTAAACCCACCTAAGACCGTTAGGGAAGTAAGAAGTTTTCTAGGACATGCCGGGTTCTACCGACGTTTCATCAAGAATTTTTCCGGAATAACAAAACCTTTAACTAACTTATTGATGAAGGATGTCGAGTTTGAATTCGACCAAAAATGTCTTGAGGCCTTTGAAGTTTTAAAGCAAGCTCTTATTTCAGCACCTATCATAAGACCACCTGATTGGACACAACCCTTTGAAATCATGTGCGATGCTAGTGATTTCGCTGTAGGAGCTGTACTAGGGAAAAGAAAAGACAAGAAACTGCATGCTATTTACAACGCTAGTAGAACACTAGATGCTGCCCAGCTAAATTATACAACCACAGAAAAGGAATTGCTAGCCGTAGTTTTTGCTATTGATAAATTTCGATCTTATTTGGTGGGAGCAAAAATAATAGTATACACAGATCATGCAGCAATCCGGTACTTGTTAAGTAAGAAAGATGCTAAGCCTAGATTGCTCAGATGGATTCTTTTACTCCAAGAATTTGACTTGGATATTAAGGATAAAAAAGGAGCTGAAAACTTAGTAGCTGATCATCTCTCTAGGTTAGAACACCTTAAACCTGAACTTATACCTATAGACGATCACTCTACTTATGAAAGATTAATAGCTGGGATAAACTCAACTGAAGAAGAGACCTATGAGGAAATCTCAACCTTGAACAACATACCATGGTATGCAGATATTGTGAATTATCTGGCCGCTGATATCATACCCCCTGACTTAAGCTACCAACAGAAGAAGAAGTTTTTTAGTGATGTTAAACACTTCTTTTGGGATGAACCCCTCCTATTCAAAAGAGGAATAGATAATATATTCAGACGATGTGTGCCGGAAGAAGAAGTAGGCAACGTCATTAAACATTGTCATGCTGCACCTTATGGTGGACATGCAAGCACATCTAAAACATGCGCCAAAATATTTCAAGCAGGTTTTTATTGGCCTACTGTATGGCGCGATGTCCATACTTACATTACAAAATGTGACCGATGCCAAAGCACTGGGAACATCTCAAGACGTGATGAAATGCCTTTAAGTAACATCCAAGAAGTGGAAATATTTGATGTCTGGGGTATAGATTTCATGGGACCTTTTCCTTCCTCAATGGGTAACAAGTATATCCTAGTAGCTGTCGATTATGTCTCAAAGTGGATAGAAGCTGTTGCATCACCCACAAATGATACCAAGGTAGTTATCAAACTGTTTAAGAATATTATTTTTCTTAGGTTTGGAACCCCGAGGTTAGTCATAAGTGATGGAGGATCGCATTTTATATCTAAGATATTTGACAAGCTTCTAAGCAAATACGGAGTAAAACATAGAGTAGCAACACCATATCACCCGCAAACCAGTGGCCAAGTAGAAGTATCGAATAGGGAGATTAAGCAGATCCTAGAGAAAACCGTATCATTATCCAGAAAAGACTGGTCTGGAAAACTTAAAGACGCCTTATGGGCCTATAGAACGGCTTATAAAACCCCTATTGGAACAACTCCTTATCAATTGGTTTATGGAAAGTCCTGTCATTTACCCTTCGAACTAGAACATAAAGCCTATTGGGCCATTAAATCCTTGAATCTAGATTACCTAAAAGCCGGAGAAAAACGTATCCTGGACATTCACAAGCTGGAAGAGCTTCGCTTGAATGCCTATGAGAATGCCATCATATATAAGGAAAGAACCAAGATGTGGCATGATAAAAAAATCATCAAGAAAGATTTCAACATTGGTGACCCTGTTCTCCTATTTAACTCAAGGTTACGACTTTTTCCTGGTAAGCTTCGTTCAAGATGGACAGGTCCATTTGAAGTGTCAAAAGTTCTAAAGTCTGGAGCAGTAGAAATCAAAAACAATTCATGCGCTCCATTTGTGGTAAATGGACAAAGACTGAAGCTATACAAAGGAGGCGATTTGCCTGTTGACTACTCTAGTCATATTCTTATAGACCCACCAATACCCACATAAAGTAAGATCTAATCGTCAAGCTAAAGACGTTAAACAAGCGCTGCATGGGAGGCAACCCATGGTTTATTCTTAATTTTATTTTATCTTATTAATTTATATATGTTTTATCTGGACTAATTTCTTGTGTTTATATTTTCAGGATGCATTACCCCGATGGTATGGTTGTGATTTTCAGGGATGAAGCACAAAAAGCCCGATTTGCTACCTTATCTGCTAGACCTATGGTACCCACTAGGTACCCCAATCAGAGCTGCATGGAGGCAGTCGGGATTGAGCCAAGTATTAGGTATCTGTGCAACCAACTTGGCTGGAATTATTATGCTGATGATGTCCACAAAACCTACAGGAACCTTACTCTGGAGTTTCTTAGCTCTGTGGATTATAACCCACGGGTGGGTGAAGGAGATGAGCGAGGATGCCTAAGTTTCAGATTGTTTGGTACCGAGTATACCCTGACCATCAAAGAATTTGGGGATTTGCTTGGTTTCCAAACTGGACCGACCGCTATCACTGAGTTACCATTGAGTTACTATATGGACAGAGATATTGATAAATTTTGGCAAGACATTACTGATGGAGCCAGCCTTGACCCCTCTACCCAGCTGTCCAGGAAGATCCATAACCCAGCTTTCTGATACTTCGAGATGATTCTGTGCCACACTTTCTTTGGGAGGAGTTACTGTGACCACTTAGTCATCGCTGAGGAGATCCTTTTCCTATACTGTGCCAGTCAGTCCAGACCTATAGCTAGTGGAGGTTTTCTGATAGAGAGCCTCGAGCAGACTGCTCGATCCGCTGTAGGACTCATTCATTCCGGAGGGAATGTGACACAGATAGCTTCTGCTTTGGGTTTGGACAGTATGATAGCACAGCTGACCCCATACTGTGGATATACTTTCCTGGATTTAGACTTTTGCATGGATCGTGGGCTCATGAGGAGGGCCTCTTTCCACCCATATCAGTACAGATTGCTCATCAATGACCAGACAGTTTACACCTTCACACTGCCAGACCCTCAGATGACTTGTGTTTCCAACCCTGCTAATTGGAACTATTCTGTAGAAGGTTGGGGTGAGATATCAGAGTATGCCCCAGAATATACTCCTGCTTCCGAAGATCCCACTCCAGAATACACTCCTGCTTCCGAAGATCCCACTCCAGAATACACTCCTGCTTCCGAAGATCCTACTCCTGAATACACTCCTGCTCCCGAGGACTCTACTCCAGATCACACATCCCGACCCGAGGTTACACGCACTACTGTTCTTACTAATAACCTCAGCTTGCAGGAACCTGATATTCGCACTCTGTTGACTGCTATGCGCACTGAGATAGCCACTCTCCGCAATGAGGTGGCTGACCTTCATTTACAGTTGGAACTGAATGATGTTACCTTTGCTGGTGAGTTAGATGAATTAGCTCACGAGGTGGCAGAGATTCGACGCCAGCTGACTGAGCTGCGTGGCCCAGACACTCCTGCAGAGCATCCTCCCGGTTGGCGATAGATCTGTGTTATTCACAAGATCTCTAGTTCTAGTATTATTAGTATTATGTTAATTTCCTTTTCAGACTCATTTTTATTTGCATTATCTGTTTCCTGCATTATTAATAACTATTTTGGTGACCCGATGTCCGTACCTATATATATATATGCATATGTGTTTTTTCTCTATATATATCTTTCATCTACTAATATTTTTGTTTTTCTGGTCACCATAATGAAAAATTTGATATAAAAATAAATAAATATACATGTATATATGTATTCACATACATATATGCACGTTCGTAAGAGAACTAGGTACACCTCCAAACATTGAAGCTAATGGCAAGGAAGGAAAAGCCCAATGGAAAGGAAGCAAGACCGGCCCAACTTGGCTCGCCCTGACCGTGCCCGCGGTGATCCCTGCTGCGCCCGCGGTGACGTAACGGTCACCTAACGGCTAGTGGCTCGATTTTCCCCCCATTTTGCCTCTTTTTCCACTTCCAATCTAATTTTCTTCCATTCTTAACCCCCCATAACTTCCTTTATTATCCATACCTACCCCACTACATTTATTCCCATCATAAATATTCATCAACCACCATTTTTCTTCACTACCTATAAATACCCCCACTATTTCATTTTCTTCCTCACACCTTCACTACTTCTACATCCCATTCTTTCTCTTTATATTCATCCTCAAAAAAAAATCCTATGGAGTATCACGGCTACATTTTGCGAGATGGCCAACCCGGAGAAAGACAACAAAAGCGGCTTGAGAAATTGCTGACAACACCAATACACTCTACCAGGTATATCGATGAAAACTGTCTATATTCATTAGGTATATACCATAGTGTATTTTTCCTTCTCGACAAACTAGGCATGCATGATATTTTTGCTACTCAAGCACCAACCTACCCTAGGCTGACGTTCGAATTTTTGAGTTCTTTAATTTATAACGTCTCTCCTAACACTGCTAGCACCGTAGGTGGAGTCAAATTTAGAATGTTTAATGTTGAATATGACTACTCCACTGACGGTCTAGCTGCCATGTTAGGATGGCCTTATGGGGAGGGTGCCGTTTGTGAAGCACCTTTAGACACGGATTGGGCATTTGAAGCATTTTGGGCCAGGATTACTAAACAAAATGCAACATCTTTTGATGGCCTACTTGCTTCTCACATCCACAATCCTGCCCTTCGTGTTTTTAGATTTCTTTTAGCATCCACCATCTTTGCTCGGGAAAACCCAAACAAGGTGAATGCTAAAGAATTAATTATCATGCAGAGCTGCCTCACAGACACCAAAGTTAATCCAGTCCCATTTATGATTGCCCATATGCACCATGTTTTAAGAAAAGGTGGGCCGATTTCCTTTGGTGGACTGATTACTACTATTGCCCGTGCCATAGGATTGGATACAGAACTTGCCACCCTTGAGCCACTTCCTCCTCGTATTGCAAATCTTAAATTTTTAAGGGATATGCGTTTATGCAAGACGAGGAGGGAAGGTGGTTACTTCCTCATGGTTGGAGGTGCCGCTATACCCAGTGTTGTTATTCCTTGCACCCGTCGTACTGATATCAGATTTGAGCGTAACTGGACCTACGATCTCAACGCTCCTGCTTTTATTGGTCCGTTGCCCCCAAATCTACCTTTAAATGAGGGTAACAACACTGATGATGAGTACGATTTTCGTACGGAAGAACCACCCCACTTTTCACCACCACACACGACACCATCTACGTCTAACCCACATGCAGGTACAACTCCTAGTTTCCATGTCACTGAGGACATGTGGCGTGAGCATATGGCCCGAGAGGCCCAGAGGGACACCCTCCTTGCTACTTTGCAGCAACAGGCGACCGATAATATGGCCTTCATGCAAGCATCCCAACAGCAAAATGCTAGCTCTCTGCGCACTATTATGGAAAGTCAGCTGGCTTTCCAGAGACAACAGCACCTTAACCAGACCACATACGCTCGTCACTTCCAATTGATGGAGGCAACCCAAGGCACCCTCATTGGTAGGACCCAAGAGCTACAAGCGGCAAATGCCGCCTTGACAGAGAGAATGGAGCAGCTAGTTTTGGACCGAGAGAGCCGCCGTCGCAGCCGTAGCCGCCGTTCCGGTCGTACCAACCAGGATGGTGAAGGTCCTAGTGGCCCCCACTAGCGTTTTCAGGTACCTCCTCCTACCTTATTTTGGAACATTGAGGACAATGTCCGATTTAAGTGTGGGAGGAGCATTTATCGCTTTTATTTCCCGTTTTTCCTGCTTTTATTTCCCTTCCGCATTTTTCCCTTTAGGTATGTTATATTCGTAGTTAATAAAATGCATGTGATAGGCGAGTCTTTCTGCGTAGTGTACCCTTTCATTTCCCCCACTTTTTAGCCTTACAAAATTTTTACAAAATCTTTTTCAAAGAATTGTGGTTGTTTTTAAGGATTTGGGCTATGAGACAGGTCCTAGATAGGGTCTATTTCTTGAGCACTCACTTTTTGAAAAATTCGTTATCGTTTTAACACCGTAAGCCTTTTTGAACATTTAGATTAGATCCTTTCTTCCCAATATGCTATGATTTTGAATAAAACTGTACAAATAGGTCTTCAAGTAGTTTATCTTAGCAGTCAGCTCCGGCCTAAGCATGCTCTAAGTGTAGGATCGATGAATATAAGTGGATGATCTCTATTTTGCCTTAAAAGTTTATAAAATAAAGTATGCATACGACTACGAGTTGGGTGATCCTCACAAAGATTACTCAACTCAAGAAAGTTGTAAGCACTAATAAAAACAAAGAAAAAAATATATATAAGGCACATCCGTTGTAGTTGGTCCAGAGGTATCTGGTGCTGGACTTGGTAGGGCGGACTACGGTCCGATCCCCCACAACTGCAAATGGGTAAAATAAAAAGGGGTTAAACCAACTCTTGTACCAGAATCCCATCACTTGAGATCAGAGTCACTAACCGGTCACTACACCATGAGTATGTACAGATAACGGGCTTAATGTGATTGCGCCTGAATGAAAAAGGACCTCGTACAAAAAGAAGTCTTAGCATAGTAAGGATATTAGGATCGATCTGTATACTTATGAGGTTTATGTCCGCATTTCTGCGAGTAGTGTAATTACGATACCCTTGGTTCAGATAGTTAGTGCCTGACAACACACCCTTACTCGAACTTAGAAGCCCTTTTTGCCCAAAACCTGTATACACCATAATTTTCTTTCATCTACTTCTAAGAGTTGTTGCTTGAGGACAAGCAAAGGTCTAAGCGTGGGAGGATTTGATCGCACTAAATCGCACTATGTTTCTGACTCAACTATCACATGTTTTCCTTAGTTTTTATTATCATTTTCTCGTATTATGTTCCTTTTTCCTTTGTTTTCAGGATTCTTGTCATTTCAGAGCCTTCTGTGAAGAAACGAGCCAAAACGCCAAGAAATTAGGGTTTTTCAAGATATTCTGCACTTATGGCGTTTAGCGCCGCGCCGGCTACAGGGAACGCGATGATGTGGCCCACTTTCACCCAGAGACCAACTGCCACGTTCCCATGATCTGGCAGTTCCAGCCACCGCGCCCGCGGCCACTGCCACCGCGCCCGCGGCCTTCACAAAAAGTTTCCCGCTCAGAAGAAGTTGAGGGGCATGTTGGTCTTTACGCATCTCAAGGATCCTCTATAAATAGTTTTCGATTTTCATTTTTTAGTTTCATCCAAGCTTAGTACAATCTTAAGCCATATACTATCAGTTTCTGTAAAGTAATAATCTCTTCACATCGGGGAGTTATTGCGGTGTAGATTGAGTTGTAATCGAGTCTTGGAGCACTTTGGTTGAAGTTCATCATACCAGCCTTACCATTCCGCAGATTTGTATCAGATTCAAGTCTCCGACTGGAGCAAGGTTCTATTTTATTGCACTTCTTTACTTCTAAATGCTCTTACCATAGTCTACACGTTTTATAGACTCTAAATGCTCTTACCATAGTCTACACGTTTTATAGACTCTAAATGCTCTTACCATAGTCTACACGTTTTATAGACTCTAAATGCTCTTACCATAGTCTACACGTTTTATAGACTCGCACTCTTTTACTTACTCGCTCTTATCATAGTCTACACGTTTTATAGACTCGCACTTATTATGTCTGGCTAAACTATAAAGGTTTGGATGTAACGATTGTCATCATGGTCGTGTTCCAATTATCATGCTAGTGAAAATACTCTGGGGATGTTTTGCTTTTAACTTAAGTCAATTATGTTTAAATGTTTATTGGGTAAGATCGAAATCCATCCAAACTAATGATACGACTTGATTATTATTTAACCAAACGAAAAGAGCGAAAGCCGTCGATTGGTTAAATAGGAATCATTGACCTTTTTAGAAAACGATTTTGAAACTATTTTCGGACGCGTTTGTAGGTTTGAAATCTGACTCTTGGTCAAAAGCCAAAAGTCTCTTTAAGTTAATCTTTCCAAGTAAAATTACTTTTCTGTTAAGTCAAAACTATCAATTTCTTAAAAATAGGTTTACCTCTTTAACGCGGAAGGCACCCTTTATATGTGACAATAAAGGAATTTAATTTAAAGAGTAAATTCGGTTCTTAGTAGTCAAAAGCTACAAGTTCCCGTTAAATTGATTCTTTGCTATCAATAGAAAATACTGCCCCATAAGTAGTTTCATCTACGCATGACCGGACCAATATCTGATTACATGATTTACATTCCAACCTGTCTTTTAAACTGCTATTTACCTCGCTCATTTACTTTGTTGCACTGCACTCACATCAATACTCTTGTTCACCTTAGATAAGCACCTTAGCAATAGAGTTGATAGATTGACAATTGGTCTCTGTGGTTCGATAATCTTATATATTACTTTGATAGGCTGTGCACTTGCAGTACTATATTTAGGCTATACGTTACAGACCCCATCAGGCCACCATACTCTTGCAAACTGTTAGTCCCCTCAAGTGGAAAAAATCCCACTGGTCCAGAAAGGACCAACGATAGGTTCCCCAAAAAGACTTATAGTTTTGATATTACAAAATGTGATGAAATCTTTGACTTACTCGTAAAAGATGGCCAAATGATAGTACCCCCAGGGGTAAAAGTGCCTCCTCTTGATCAAAGAAAGAAAAGAGGCTTTTGTAAATATCATAATTTTCTGGGCCATAAAACATCTCAATGTTTTCTTTTCAGGAATCTCGTGCAAGACGCTATCGAAGAAGGGAGGTTGAAGTTTGCTGACAAGACCCCCATGACTGTGGACTCCAACCCTTTACAGGCTGAAGCCCATTATGCTGAAACTTCAGAGGTGAACGTGATCGAGGCATCCAGAAGCCAGTCGAAGAGGCCAGGAATAACCATGGTCGAAGTCACAAAGGACCATGTCAACATGCCAATCTTTGGCAGTTTTTCTGGGAATCTATCCAGAAAGACAATTGAAGCGGTCCAAAAGGCGGTCGAAAGCCCAAAGCTGGAGACAGTTGGAGCCCAAAAATCTGGAACAAAACCCAGTTCTTACTTGGCTGCAGTTCAAGGCCAGACAGAGGACTTGGAGATTCAGATGAAGCAGTTGACTCTTGCCACCAAAGACACCATGAATGTCAACATGGTCGAAGTCTCTGAACCAAAAGCATCAGAGGAGGCCATTAGGCAAGAACAAGCCAACAAAACTGCTTTCCCTCGGGAAAATGAAAGTCTGGCAGATTTCCTGCAAAGGTGCCAGAAAAAGAAGTCAGAAGTGATGTTGTGTCCTCGATGCAGTTCGATCTTCGACAAAAAAGCTGCTGAACATATTCAAGGTGTAAGATCAGCAAACAGGAAAAGGGAAAGTGTTGATACTCGACATGACCCCAGAAGAACCCACCAAAAGGGTTCAAATCAAGAAAAGAGGCCACTGACTTTCAGGCCTCCAACTAATGTGCCAGTTGATACATGGTACAAAACATCTGGTCGAAAGAGACCAAGCGAGGAAAGATGGAACTCCTTCGAAGTGCCAAGAGGTTCATCTTTTGCACATAAGAAAGAACCTCAGGTTGCTACCCCTAAAGTGACCCAGGTATCAAGCAACTACAAAAGGAAGAATCCCATGTCTCGATCTCAATGGAGGAGATACCAGAGGCGACGAAAAGCTGAGAGGGAAGCTGCTAATGAACCAAAGGCAGAATCAAGTTCGAATGTTCCCCAGAGAAAGCAGAGGAAGCCTCTGGAAAGACAACCAGTGACCAATAGGCTAGTCTGGCCTAACCAGGGTGAAGTTGATAATGAAGATGGCTCTGAGTCTGATGACACCCTAGATATCATGGTGAACATAGTCTCAGTTTTGCCAAGAGAGTTCAATCGCCAGGTGGAGGTCGAAACAAGCGATTGGGAAATTGAGCAAGAAATGGCCAAGCATAGGCCAGTGTGTTATTTCGTCATGGATAATGGCGCTACTGAAGAGCAGAATGGGTTCTTCGAACCTCCTACAGAGGCGATGAAAAATCACCTTAAGCCTTTATTTATAAGGGCTAAACTCGAAGAAACCACAGTAAATAAGATCTTGGTGGATTGTGGGGCAACCATCAACATCATCCCTCACTTTATGCTAAGAAAAATAGGCAAAAGCGATGAGAACATCAAGCCTCACAATATGGTCCTGTCGAATTATGAAGGCGACATAGGGACCACTATGGGTGTGATCCAACTGGACATCAAGGTGGGATCTATCCTTCGACCAACTATGTTTATGGTCATATCGGCCAAACCTAACTATAATCTTTTGTCGAGCCGTGAATGGATACATGGTGTTGGAGCTGTACCATCATCGATGCACCAAAGGTTGCTACTATGGCGTCCTGATGGAATGGTCGAAAACATAGAAGCGGATCAAAGCTATTACCTGGGCGAAGTAAATCACCTAGGGCTGGCAGACTTCGACAAAAACTTGGCTCACATTGGGCCATGCCCAACACCTGACTTCGACTTGGCGCCAGCGCCAAATACGTTTTGTTCCTTATACCTGCACCCTGAGCATGGTTTTCAATGGGACAGAGAAGACTTGTCCCACATTGACTTTAGTTGGCTAACTGATATCCAACCAACTGGTTGGGGAAGTGAATTCAGTGACAATGACTGAGTCACAATCTTTGCAGCGAATTTCGGCTTACGTAGCCGAAACAAGGTTGATGACGGCTCTCGAAGCCGAAGTAAAATATATGGCCACACAGGCCAATGATCAAGAGTTACCTTCTGGTCCTGGAAAGGATTTCGACCCAGAACCTCCTGATATCATGCCAGAAGGAATGCAGGAACAAAGGCTCGACGCCATCTACGACGATGAGCCTTTGGGATTCGAAAAGGACCCCTTAGCGAATAACATCAAGATGCTAGCGCAGGATCCTTTAGAAGAAATCAACTTGGGCGAAGGGTTAGAGAAAAAGCCAACTTACATTGGCGCAAAAATAGACCCAGAACTCAGGTTGGAAGTGATCCATTTGTTAAAAGAGTTCAAGGACTGTTTTGCATGGGATTACGACGAAATGCCTGGTCTCGACAGAGGATTGGTAGAGCTTCAGTTGCCAATCAAACCTGGGAAGAAGCCAGTCAAGCAAATTCCAAGACGCTTCGCTCCAGAAATATTGTCGAAGATCAAAACGGAAGTCGAAAGACTGATGAAGTGCAAATTCATACGAGCTACGAGGTATGTCGAATGGATTGCAAACATTGCACCAGTGATTAAGAAAAATGGTACATTGAGGGTGTGCATAGACTTCAGAGATTTGAATGATGCTACACCCAAAGATGAATATCCTATGCCTGTGGCGGAAATGCTAGTCGATTCTGCCACTGGCTATGAATACCTGAGTATGCTCGACGGTTATTCAGGATATAATCAAATATTCATTGCTGAAGAAGATGTGTCGAAAACAGCTTTTCGATGCCCTGGGGCTTTAGGCACTTACGAATGGGTAGTGATGCCTTTTGGCCTAAAGAACGCTGGGGCAACATATCAGCGAGCAATGAACTCTATCTTCCATGACTTTATTAACACTTTTATGCAAGTATATATTGATGACATTGTTGTAAAATCTGTTTCCAGGAAGAACCATATAGACCACCTTCGACAATCATTCGAAAGAATGAGAGAATATGGTCTGAAGATGAACCCTTTGAAGTGTGCATTCTGTGTAAAAGCTGGAGATTTCTTGGGCTTCGTCGTCCACAAGAAAGGAATCGAAATCAACCAGAACAAGACGAAGGCAATTCTGGAAGCGAAAGCGCCAGCAAACAAAAAGGAACTGCAATCTCTATTAGGCAAGATAAATTTCTTAAGGAGATTCATATCTAACCTAAGTGGGAAAGCTCAAGCCTTTTCACCCTTACTTCGATTGAACAAAGAAAGATTCGAATGGGGGCAAGAGCAACAAGGAGCCTTCGACAAAATCAAAGGGTACCTCACAAAGCCACCTATTTTGGTGCCTCCTTACAGCGACAGGAGTATGAGATTGTACATAGCTGCATCCGACAAAACTTTGGGAAGCATGTTAGCCCAAGAAGATGAAAATGGAGTCGAAAGACCCATTTACTATCTTAGTAGAGTTTTGAACGATGCAGAAACTAGATATAGCGAAGTTGAAAAATCATGTCTATGTCTTTATTTCTCTTGTACAAAGCTCAAGCAATATATAAAACCAGTTGATGTGTATGTTTCGTCTCATTTTGATGTTTTCAAGTACATGTTGTCGAAACCCATCCTGCACAGTCGAATTGGCAAGTGGGCATTAGCATTAACTGAATACTCCTTGACCTTTATGCCTCTTAAGGCAGTGAAAGGACAAGTA
Source organism: Vicia faba (assembly GCA_948472305.1). Classification (NCBI taxonomy): domain Eukaryota; kingdom Viridiplantae; phylum Streptophyta; class Magnoliopsida; order Fabales; family Fabaceae; genus Vicia; species Vicia faba. The sequence continues at coordinate 1,683,691,134 of OX451737.1, read as the reverse complement.
GTGGCAGACTTTATAGTCGACCACTCAATTCAGGTTGAGAGTATAAATTATGTGGAGATAGAACCTTGGAAATTCTACTTCGATGGTTCCAGTCATAAAGATGGAACAGGAGTAGGAGTCTTGATTATTTCTCCAGAAAAAATTCCAACAACATTCAAGTACAAGATATCAGGTACTTGTTCGAACAATGAGGCTGAGTATGAAGCTCTAATTACTGGCCTTGAGATATTGTTGGAATTGGGGGCAACTCGAGTCGAAATAATGGGAGACTCAGAGTTAGTCATTAAGCAAGTCACAAAAGAATATAAGTGCATAAGATAAAATCTCATTATGTACTTTGTGATAGCAAATCGTTTATTGAAAAAATTCGAAATGGTCAACATTCGACACATACCCAGATTGGAAAATCAAATAGCCAACGATTTGACACAAATTGCACCTGGGTACAAAATTTCAAAAACGAGATTACAAAGAGCAATCGAAGTTCGAGAAAAGATAAAAGCAACTTGTCTGTCACCAACAGACTTGGAATCGACAAGACTAGGGTATGCTGATCAAAGGAACTTCGAAATTTCGTTCATAGACAATTTGTCAGAGCAAGATTGGAGGAAACCCATTGTAGGTTATCTATAAAATCCAGCAGCTTCGACAGAATGAAAAATAAAATATAGGGCGTTGAGTTATGTACTCATGGGTAATGAGTTATTTAAAAAGACGCCTGAAGGGGTATTGCTAAAGTGCTTAAGTGAAACTGAAGCATACATAGCCCTTTCGACTACGCACGCTGGAGCATGTGGGGCTCACCAAGTAGGCCATAAGATGAAATGGTTGTTGTTTCGACAAGGACTATACTGGCCCACCATCTTGAAAGATTGTGTCGAGTTCGCCAAGGGGTGTCAGGAATGTCAAGTTCATACAGGCATCTAACATGTACCAGCAAGCGAACTTCACTCAATAGTGAAACCTTGGCCCTTTAGAGGATGGGCGTTGGACCTTATTGGAGAGATTCGACCAGCATCATCAAAGAGCCAGAAGTATATATTGGTAGGCATTGATTATTTCACTAAATGGATCGAAGCTATTCCTTTAGTCAATGTAGACCAAGAAAATGTCATTGAATTTATTCAAAAGAACATTATTTTTAGATTTGGAATCCCTGAAACTATAACTACTGATCAAGGATCAGTTTTCACCGGTCGAAAGATGCAGGAATTCGCTCAAGAAACAGGCTTTAGACTCCTAACATCAACGCCTTATTATGCACAGGCAAACGGTCAAGTCGAAGCAGCGAATAAAATAGTGATTGGCTTGATAAAAAAGCATGTTGGGAAGAAGCCAAAAAATTGGCATAAGACGTTAGACCAGATCTTGTGGGCCTGTCGAACGTCCCTAAAAGAAGCCATAGGTACAACACCGTATCGGCTAACTTTTGGTCATGACGCAGTGTTGCCAGCGGAAATTTGTCTTCAATATGCAAGGGTTCAGAGACATCATGATATCCCCTCTGAGGTTTATTGGGATATGATGTTAGACGAACTAGTAGATTTAGACGAAGAAAGACTACGCGCTCTCGACCTACTAAGGATTCAGAAGAAAAGAGTGGAAGACTCTTACAATAAAAAAGTGAAACCTAAGGCATTCTCGCCTGGAGAATTAGTTTGGAAGGTGATTCTCCCCATGGATCGAAGGGATCGAAGCATGGGAAAATGGTCACCCAAATGGGAAGGACCATTCAGAATTATCCAAACTTTTTCTGGTGGAGCTTATGAAGTCGAAGAGTTAGGTGAAGATAAAAGACTCTTGAGAGTAAACGACAAATATTTGAAAAAGTATAAACCTATGCTCCAAGAGATCAAAATAAATAGCAAGTAATGACTAAATTAACCATAAATAGCCAAGATGGAAAATTTTATAAGAATTAGCCAAAATGGCTACATTGTCAAATACATATTACAATACATGGTTAATAAATGGCTGAGGAAATCAGAAGGGGATAGAATCTCTGAGTTGAAGGTACTTGGCCTGCTGCAACTCCAGTCTTTTGTTGCACAAGGCATTCGCCTGGGCAAGCTTGGCAATTTGGTCATCGAAGGCTTGGGCTTTCTCAGCAAACTCTAGGCCTCGTGTAACTTCAGCCTGGCTCTCTGTGTCTGAAACAGTCGAGAGAAGCTCCTCCTTGCGCTTAGTATTAGCATTCATCTTGGCTTCCAGCTCTTTGATTTACGCCTTTATGGAGGCATTGTCTCGATCTATGGCATCAATTTCTTCTTGCTTGGATGCCTTTTGCCTCGACAACTCTGCAATTCGAGAAGTCGTCTCAGCTACCTCAGTCCAGGCAGAAGAACTTTTGCCATGTAACGCTTCGAGCTGGCTGTTGAAGCCCCTCTGACGTCGATAGTCTGCTGAGACTTGATCAACAATGGAGGATAACTCCATGATAAAGCTCGAAACCTCTGGAGTCACAGCGAGCAAGTCGACTGCATTCAAAACAGCTCCCAAACATGACGAAGCAGTAGGGTCCCCCTCCAAAGCTTTCATCAAATCTTTCTTGAAGAACTGAGCCTTGACCTTCATCAAAGCCTCATCGAGAGGAGAAGTCGAAGTGGACTTCCCCGATTGAGTAGAAGCATCCTGACTAAGGTCAGATGAACTTCCCCTACTCTCAATAATGGCATTCAAGTAGCCAATGGGATCAGTTTGCTTCAAGAGTGCTAAGTCTTCTTTAGACTTATGCTTTGTCGAGTTAGTAACCCTTACATCAGCGTTGTCTTGGGGTTGAAGTTGTTGAGTAGCGTTTGCATCGACATGACTCTCTTCGACCTGAAGTTCAGCAGTGCCACCATCAGCATGATCCCCTTCGTCATTGTGTTCCTCTGACAGATCGACCACTTGAATTTCTTTTGTTTGTTGTTCCTCTGTTTCGGCATTGGTTTCATCGTTCGCCATTTCCTTCTCTTGTGGCCTGCTGTGTTCAGCGGAATCTAGTGTTTCAGAAGTCTTTGGTGCTGAACTTTCAGTGGTCTCCTGAAAATAGAAGAGGAAGAAACTTCTAGGTTAGAAAGAGACACAATCGAACGTGAGCATCGACACCTGAGTTAAAAAAGGTCAAAGAAATTACCTGCAGAGGAACTTCAGCCCCAGGGCTGGAATTATCGCTTTCGACGGGTTTATTGAGCAAAACATTTAGCTCCTCCTCCGTTGGCTCTTCGATAATCACTGGAGGTGGCCTGGGTTTTCTCCCTGCAACCTTTATTCTGATCGTGGGTCGAGTCTCAGGAGAAGGAACATCTTTCTTCAGCTTTCGCCGTTTAAGAGGAGCGGGGGGAGATTCGTCCTCATCGTCACTCCCAGATTCGACCGTCAGTGCAGGTCGTTTCTTGGGTGAAGGTGCCTGAAAACCAATTGGAGTTCGATTTAGAACGCTGCATCAAAAATCAGGATGTTAAAACCAGAAACCAAATATTAAAAGTTTGGTTACCGGTGCTGAAGATTTTATCGAAGGGCCTTCCCCCTGATGGCTTGTTGTAGTTTTCGCCAGTGCTGGAGGTTTTGTCGAGGGACCTCCTCCCCGTTGGCCTTCTGCGGCTTTCTTTGCTGCAGGCTTCCGAACAACTGAAAGAAGACAAGTTATAATTAACAAGTTACCAGTCGAAATGGAAAGACAAAATAATTTGAAAAGTGAACGTACATTTCTTTATTTTGTCAAGGACTAGGACGAAAGACTTCTGAAGTTCGTCCACAAAATCTTTCTCGTCGAAGAACTCTTCAGCATAGTAACTCTTCCACCAGTCTTCGAAGGATGGTGAACAGAGGAAGTTAAGTTGATAATCGAACAATGAAAGTACTGTTCGACCTGCATACCTGCCAATATGCTTGGTGGCAGCATCCTCAGTATAGTCGTTGCAAAAATATAACATGGATTTCTCCCTAGGAAAAATAGGAGAAGGAAGTGATTGAATGATACAAAACTGTCGAGAGACCAAGTTTGGTTGGTAAGCGATCAAGCTCAGGTGAGTCTTGGAGCTCTTAAAGCGCAGCGGCATTATTCTGGGTGTGAGAAATGCTTCCCACATTATTGTGTGTTCTTCGACGTGAGGGTCACCTGACGACTTGGGATGGGGCCTGGTGAACCATTCTGGACCAACCTTTCGACGAGCGAAAGGAGCCATGGTCGAAGAAAATTCTTTTCTTCTTGCAAACATCAAGACGAAGTTTGCAAAAGTCTGTTGAAGCTCCAGCCCATCTTCAGTCGGGGTCAGTAGAGCTAATCTGGTGCCTTCGATACGCCTATTTGCTATCTCAGGAGCTTGCTCATTTATTTGAATTTTTTGAGGTAAGAAAGACTCAAAAGTGGCATTGAGCCACAGTTGAAGTAGCCAAAAGGGTCCTGCAAGCAACAGACTAGCTCTATTCTCGATGACCTTTAACAGAGTCGCTCCACTGCTGATCGACTCGTACAGATTCGCCAGGATTAATTCTGCCAAACAAATATTTTGGCCATGGTGAAGCTGGGTGGCGAGGGTGACCATCTTCTTTGTCACCTATAAAGACTTTGTACAGAACACAAAGCGTGACAGCCAAAGGGCTAGAAACGCAATGTGCTCTACATCCGTCACATTGGCTGTCGACTTATCATGGTAATGGTTGATATAGGTGGTATAGGTGGGTTTCGTAGCTGAGAATCCAATCTGATCCTCCGACATTTCCTCTGGGTCGAAATAATCCCCAGTGGGTCGAAGGTCGGTGATGGCAGCCACGTCGAAAAGCGTGGGTGTTAGCATTCCACAAGGAAGGTGGAAAGTGAAATGAGTGTAATCCCAGAAAAGCAAAGAGGCTATCAGCATCTCAGAGGAGTAGTTGAGACCCGTCTTCGACAGCATGACCAGGTCGTATATCCCCAGGTTCTTCCAGATCGAAGTCTGGCTTTTTTCCACCTTCTCTAGCCAAGCGTTGTAGTCAAGTGTGAGGCTAGGGCTAGACCTAAAAGCCCTAACACCCCTATTGAAGAAGCGAAGATCTATCTTCTCCTTAGCGGGATCTTCACTGTCTTCTGCAGCTTTTTTAGAGCACCCAACAGGTTTGAGCGCCTCAAGTACTGGAAAGAAGTTCTTGATCTTCATGGATTCATAAATGCATGTGGATAGCGGGCCAGACATGGCGAAGATTTGGTTGGAGTATCCAACCAGAATCATTAGTTGCTGTGAATAAGCTTCACGATCAGCAGTTTCTAGGGGTTCAGGAACCCTTCGTTGGCCTGTAGAAGTAACTGTTGGAACAGTTGTGAAGATTTTGGGTTTAGCATTTCTGGAAGGGATGTTAGAACTAGGAGCGTTAGAGGAACCTGAAGCCATTGTTGAGTTAAGGTTGAAGATGGAGTGAAGAACAAAGTGTTTGCAAGTTTGCAGAGATTTTGTGTTCAGCAATGAGGTTTTGAATGCAGATAGCGTGAAAAAGTCCCACAATGGGTACCTAGCGCTATTTATAGTGGTTGGGAAATCACAAAATTCGAGTCCATTTAATGTTGCAGAAGATAGTGGGACATGTGGCGTCCCCTCGCTGACATAGCCGTTCTGCAGAAACGAAAAGGTGCAACGTGCGCCCTCGTTTTTGGGAAATTGTCATGATGACAATTTGTGAAAAGACATTGGGCACGCTAAACGCCGTACTGAGGTGACGTCTTAGGTACGGATGGAATGATGGCTTTTTCTTGGGATTGTCAGTGGTTGGTAGAAGACAAAAAAGCGCACAGGTTAATTTGTGGCTAAGATTGAAAGACAGGTGTCGAATGGAATCTCAAAGAATACCTTTTTCTTTTCAGCGTCGAAATAAGGCATTCTTGGGGGGAAATTTGTTGGCTCCTAAATTCGACACCCTTGTTTTTATTAATATAAGCCATTAAGCATGAAGGATGGCTTCGACCAGCTGGTCCTATCGAAATGCTCATCAGAAGATGGCAATGTACTTAGAGAATTTCTTCCAAGGAAGAATCTTGTTGCCTTCGACGTCGAAGGTGCTTCTCGACAAAGGAGTTCGATACTCAGAGTGGAACAGTTTGAGATTCAAACGTTTGGAGGGAAAACGGTTCCCAGCGGTTACCAAATGCAACGTGCCAAGATCTGGAGCGTCGAATACTGTGAGCGTGCCAAGTGGAGTCATCTCGAAGCAGGGTAACTGCCCGACGGTTACCTGAGATGTGTTTAGTATAAATATTAGTAGTTCACGCAGTTTTTCGCGTGTGTTCACAATTATATACAAGTCACTCATATAGATTCGAGTACCCAGTGTGAGCGAAAGAATTGTTGAGAATGTATGTGTGAAACACCACTTTAATTAATCAAAGTCATTTATTTTCCAGAAACTTTACTTGCTCTTCATTTACTTTTCCATTCGAAGCCTTCATTTTAAGCCTTCCTTTATTCTATCAAGTTTTCTTCTTCATGCAATTTACATAAAGCTTCTTTATTTTCTTGTCATTTAACCATTATTAAACTTAGTCAAAAACCCCAAAATCAACCATGTCTTAGGATCAATCTGATCGATCCTGCGAGTCACCAAATAAGTAACCTTTTGGAAGATCAGCGGTTGTTTACCAATTCCCACGGTAAACAGTATCCCCCACAACAATCAATAATGGCAGTGTCTTCCATAGCCTTGGAACTCCAAAGAATGTCTGTATGGGTAAGTGACATTATTCTGTAAGACCATCCCAAACCTTCTTCATTTTTCAGCACAGACTTAGGGAGGTGCGAAATAAACCACCTCGACAGTAATGGCATACAACACATAAGAGTCCCTCTTCTTTGCACGGTACGAGTGTAGAGGGTATGCAAGATATCACCCAATAGAGTAGGCACATGATTGCGTGAAAGGAAAATCTTGACAGCGTGTACATCTACAAAGGAATCTGGATTCGGGAAGAGAACCAAACCATAGATAAGGAGAGCCAAGATATCTTCAAAAGTCTGAAAATCCAAACTATCCCAGAATAGCTGAGCCTGATCCATCAGAAATTTGGCTAAGAAACCTTCGACCCCGCTTTGTGTCTCCCAATTAGATATTACATCAGCCCGTTTCAGATGCAGAGCTGAGGCAATGTCTTCTGGTCCAGGAGTCTCTCCATACTTGTGAAGGGCATCTGCTCAAGGATGGATATACCCAATAAGTGAGAGAACTCTTCCAAAGTGGGAACCAACTGGTAATCTGGAAAGGTGAAACAATGATGCACAAGATCGAAGAACTGGAAAAATACACTCATCATCTGCTCATCAAACTTTGAGGTAACCAGGCTTAGAAGCTGACCATGTCTCTTAATGAACATAGAAGTCTCAGAAACTCTCGAGGCTAACTCTTTAAGTTGAGCAGGTATTTACACAAAGTTAACTCGGATGGTGTTTCTGTGCACGAAAGCCATAATCTGCAAAACAGAACAAAGATAAATCTCCCCAGTCTTTGAAATGGTTAGTATAATGAAGTGTGCATGCTATGTTATGATGCATGATGTCATGATAAAAACAACAGGTATAGCAGATAACAGGCATGGCAAAGGCAAACAAGTCACACAAAAACCCTTAAGTTTAAGGCTTGCATGAGGTCAAAGGTATTACCCTCTTGAATTTCAGTTGGTTTCAACCTGTCCTAGCAAAAGTAACCAGGTTCTAGAGGTTCTCAATATCACTGAACATCCTCCATCAGTCATGGTTTCAGCTCACACAATCTTTTCTTGCGGCCGGAACTATCTCGAGAGTATGGTCTCAATGAGTGTAGCATTGAGTACCAACCAGTTCTCAGCTTTATACCACAGCCGGCTATCTCACTACTTCCTACTGGCCAAGTTGGTCGATTAAGGGTTCTAAAGTCAGTTGATGCTTAACAACACACATAGCGGCCCCGTATTCTCCTCGTTTCTCCACAAGGGATACCGATACCAACCAATGTGCCACATCAACATAGCTACTGCTTCAACCGTATCGGTCTACGCCATACAGTTCCCTCACAGTTTATTGCTACTTACCTAAAAGGTGTCCCAGGTCCGGGTTAGGATCTATAGTAACTCCCAAACAAAACCCTTAAAAGTAAAGCAACCAAAACAAAAAAGAGAAGAAAATATGATGAACTAGATCCTAAGGTATACCCCACTTATAAAATATCCCCAGCAGAGTCGCCAGTTCTGTGATACGGTGGCAGAACTGACTGTTTAATACTGGTTTGCGTTTTGCATTTTTTTGTTTGCAAAATGTCGCGGTAAGCAAGAGTCGCCACCGACTTTTATTTCATCCAATCGGAAAGGAAAAAAGTACAGAAAAAAAATCCTTTTTCGAGATTTTGAGTACGGGGGGTAGATTATAGAAAGGGAAGGTGTTAGCACCCTTTCTATCCATGGTTTTCCATGGGCTCTTAGGTACTTGCTCATCTTGAAAACTGCTTGTGTATGCTTTGTTTTGAAAAAGTTTTGTTTTACTTCGTTTTAACCCTTGTTTCTGTCCTCAAGAGTGTTACGAAGTTGTTTTTTAAAACTTTAGTTTGAGAAGATTGTTTGAAACTGTATGGTGTAAAAGATTTATCGTTTTGAGCAAGTACCTAACATTTATCTACCTACTCGAAAAAAGGCGTTCTTTTCCTCCTATCCTTTAGACCATGTTACCCTACTATTAGTGAGTAGGTAACCCTAGTCGTTGGATGTTTGAGGGACTATCGAAAGGGACGTAATGGTCATTGAAGGAAACATGTAAGGATACCTTAGCATTTCGAAGGGACTATCATCATATATTCGTAGGCAACATCGAGGGACAAGATCATATACCGTAGGCAACTTCGAGGGACATTGAGGGACCATGATCTTTATGATGATTTTAATCGAGGGTCTTTGCTAAGGGTACCCCTACGTTCGAGGGACATGACCATTGTTTTCCGAGGCAACAAGGTGAGGCATACCCTAAGAGTGAGCATGTGCATGTGTTTGATTTCAGTTATTTAATCTTTGCACAATTAAGGTGATCTATTATTTTAATTTTATTTGTCTTTTGCATGCAAGCCTATTAACATACATCTAACAGTTAATATTTGCGAGAATCATAATGCGAGAAATAAAACCTACGCTATTACAAGGCTTCGGGGTAGGGATTAATTACATAGCCAAAAAACTCGTAAAAACGATAAATAAAAGAAAATCCTAATTTAAACTATTACATACCATGAGCAATTACATTAATATTGTAAAAATAAATAAATGCACGTAATGAATCGAGAACGATAAAATTAGGGTTTTGACCCCACCTAAGTCTAATTGGAATTTAAAAAGAAAAATCGATTTTTATGCTTTTTGATTATTTTGAGAAAAGTAAAGTTTTAATTGAAATAAAATAAAATAAAAACCTAATTACTAGTTGATTTTAATTAAGAAAAATAATTAAATTGACCTATTTTTGTATTTTTGTTTTATTGAAAAGAAATTAAAATTAAATCAAGAACAAACCCTAATTTTTATAATTGATTTTAATTATATAAAAAAAAGTTAGAATCATCCTAATTTAAATTAAACTAACATTAAATTAAATTTGATAAACTCATGAAAAACCTAAATCTAAATTTGTGAAATTTGATTTTATGATTTTTGTGTAAAAAAGAAATTAATTTTTGTTAGAAAATAATTTAAACAAATTAAATAAATAAAAGGATATAGAAAAATAATAGGAATGGGCCTGAGGTAAATAGCAGAAGGGAGGGGTGTTGTTTGCAACTTTCTGGGACCAAATGCTGATGGCCCGTTTGACTTTTCCAATCCCATGCGTGCGCTTGACTCACGCCTATGGTGGTCCTTCATTGGGAAGGCCTTGGATCTGGCCTGTTGGTGGCTTGGATGACCAGATTTGGAGAGTGCGTGATGGACTTCATGGGGTATCAGCACACCTGAATATGTAAGAAAAAATAACATGAAGCAAAGTTGGGACATGGGGATCGAACCCAGGCCCTTTGGCATTATCACGCTGCATGCTTACCATCTGAGTTGGCCATGTTATTTGTACAAATAACAACAAACAAACATTATATGATAAAATAAGTGGTTAAACTCAAACAACGCGCGAAATTTGAATGGACCATTCACCACCTGCCACGCCATCATATTCCTTGTTGCCTCTGTCATTTTAGACAAACTACTTTTACCTACGGACACTGGGCATAGGTACAACCCTTGTCCACTCCAAAATCTTGTCCCTACATGATAAATCACAACCAGTGGTACCAATCAACTCGTTGCAAACTCACGAGCATCATGGTACCACTATCCACGCCTAATTGTTCCTATACACAAAACCCCTAAAAACGAAACTAGAACCCTAGCCATGGCAACTTGCTGTATAGTCAATAAAAATGCAATTAAGTACAACAATTAGCTTGCAAATAACTCATGGATTAAGAATATGCTAATGAATCACGTTAAATATACCAAAATGATGGTGTTCGATTTCAAGAAAATATGAAAACCGTGTGGTACTTACAGCGCGATTTTGAGGGTGAGGAAGCTTGTTGATGATTGCGACACGATCCATGAATGTCCAGTAAGCGATTGGGATGGTTAAAACGCCTTGAAGTGAGCTATAACGTGGAAATCAGTTTGCCACTTTTCTTGAATTTTTTGCAATTTGTTTTCTCTCTTGCACGCCTCCAACCTCCTGGTTTTTGGTCTGCAAATGTTGCTTATGTACCCTAGAACGAATTAGGGTTGCAAACTTGTATCAAATCTTTTCCAATTAAGATCATTGATTCATGATTTGATCCTTTGTGCAAATATTTCCAAATCAAGCAAAATGCAATCATTTGTGTCCATATGAGCCTTGCACGATTTGATCTCACTTCCAACTGTATAATAGACCTAAACATGACCCAAATCTAAAGATTTGATTAGCTTTTGATATTTTTACTATTTTACTTTGTTTTTTTATTTAATTGAAATAAAATCAAAATAAATGAAAAAAATAAAAGAATGACAAATGGGAAGTGTTGTACCCCAAAATTTTCCCTCCATTATTTCTCAAAACATTTCAAGAAAGATCCCCAAGTTGCTCAAGGTAGTCCAAGGGTTGGCCAGACAAGCTCTCTCCTAAGGCAGTCTACCTCAAATTAGGGTTTCCTGTTGCATCAAGAAAATTGAGTCCAAGGGATCCCAAATTCTCACCAATGTCTTAATATGTTATCAAGATCATCCATGTCAAGTTTCAAGCCTTACAGAGGAAGTTTGCTCAGTCAATTGCTCAAAGGCCTGAAAATCGACTATGCTAGGGCAAAAGTCAACTGTGGCCCACATACAGTCAAACTTCAAGATTTTTGGTAAACATACTCATTTTGAAGTATATTTCATCATTTGATCAAGAGTTGATCATGATTCATCAAGGATTGCTCATAATTCATCAAGACTCAAAAGTTGCTAAATTAGGGTTTTGCAGGAAAGGTCAACTCAACTTTGACCAAGCATAACTTTGTCATACTTTTTGAGAAATGACCCATCCAAATCTCATTTTGAAGAGGATTCAATTTCCTACAATCCATCTCCATCTCCCATGTTCAAAATATGCACTCACAAGAAGTTATGAATTTGGACATTATAGGTCATTTTGAAAAGTCAACAAAAACACCTTTTTTGTCAAAGCTTCATACATGAGAATGGGATATCAAATTAAGATGAAACCAAAAGGGTTACTTATAGGACATCTCAAGCTTTCTAAAAAGTAGGAGAAAACCCACAAAGAGTCAAAATTGAGGAAGTTATGCATTGGTGAAGTTGACCCTTTTTGCAAAATTGCCAAAAGTCAACTATGCCGAAAACTTCAAATTTTGCCAAATGGGCCCAATCTTTTTCACTTGTTTTGAGTTGGCAACATGGTCCACGAGCTCTATCCCTTTCCACTTGTCTTTATTATGTTTTTATTATTTATTTTGCTTTTTATTTAATTTAAATCAATTTTAATTAAAATAAATCATGAGAAAATCCAAAATATTGAAAACAAAAGATTTTGTGCCTGTTTCAGGTTTTAATTACAGCTAGCATCAAATCAAACTCGTGCAAGGCATTAGGATGGACAAAAAGATTGATTTTAAGCCAATTTTGGAATGATATTCAAGAGAATCAAATCACAATAAAATTCAATAATGGAAGAAGATTGAGTATATTCTATCAACCCTAATCCATTCCTTGATACATATAGAAGCGAGGCAGACCAAAAGAGGCTAGAGAAGGGGGCGCAACAAAGAGAACAGAACTTGAAAAAATCAAGAAAAAGTGCAAACACGATTTCATTGTTCCAGGCCAATTCAAGACTCTTTGCCCATTCCAATCAATTACTGTGAGTGTAGGCAAGCAGAAGCAATAAAGAACAAAGCCTTTCCAATACCAAAAAACGTTGTAAGTCATCCACGACATCCATAAATTTTTGAATTCGGTTTGCATGATTTAGGCATTGTTAGCATGAATTAATCATATATTGTTGATCCATAGAACATTTGTAAGCTTTCTGCATCGTTTAATTTCATTTATATGCCCTGTACAAGATTTCACCATGGCTAGGGTTTCTAGCTTCGAATTTGGATTTTTATTTACAAGAAAAATTGGGCCATGAAAGGGCCATCATTGAACTCAGCAGGTCCAGACGAAGCCATTCATGGCTTTAGTTTTGATTTATCTTACTCATGCTTAATTTTGAGAAATGGCAGGGATATAGTGACGGACAAACGTCCATAGGTAAAAGTCTGGGACTTTTACCAACGGAACAAGGTTGAAGACGACTGCGTGGCACCCTTCCATTGGCTTGTTCAAATTTTAGCGCATTGATTTGATACATAGCGCCTTTTTAATACTTGTTTATTATTTTGTATTATTATAACAAATGGAACAATTGGCCCAGTGGTAGCCAGGCATACGTTAAGGCGTTGGAAAGCTTGAGGTCAGGGGTTCGATCCCTGCCTCCAACATTTGCAATTTTTCTTGATTTCTTTCAGGTGATCTCACGCGTACATGAAGCTAATAACCACCATACGTCCTCATAATCCAGCATGCCAAGTGTCTTGAGATCCAAATCTGATGGCCAGCAAGGGAGGAGCATCATAAGCCAAGTCAAACGCAGAGCATGTGATCTGGAAAGTCAAACGTGGACACTCTTCTTAGGCTCATATTGTTATTCACACCCCCAAATCTCCATTGCAGGCCCAAGTTTCTTCTCTTTTTTTTTTTTATATTTTTGTTTAATTTAATTCATTTATTTATTTTACTAACCAATTAATTATTTTTTCTTTTATCAAAATCATAAAAATATTTTTCACCAATTAGATTTAGGTATATTTTATCAATAAATTTATTAATTTAATTAGATTTAATTTTAGGTAAAACTTTAATTATTTTGTAAATAACTCAAAATTAATTAGAAAATTAGGATTTTATTTCTAACTTAATTATCTCTTTTTCTTTTTTCCTAAAAAATAACCAAAAAACCAAAAATAGGTCATTTTATTTATTTTCATTAATTAATTTAAATTAACTAATTAATTATATATTTAATTTTAAAACCTAAATTCTTTTCTTTAAAAAATATTAAAAACAACAAAAACATTTTTCTTTTCATTAGGATAGAAGGGTCAAAACCCTAATTTCTTCCCGATCTAATTTTCTTCGCGCGCGCTTTTATTATTATTTTTATCCCATTATTGTAACTGCTCACAAGGTTGTAATAGTTTAAATTAGGACTTTATTTTCATTTACCGCTTTACTTTTCAAGAGTTTGTTTTTGGCTATGTAAATACCCGAAGCCTTGTAATAGCGTAGTTTAATTTCTGCATTTTAAATTCCGCAAATATTTAATTGTTAAATGTATGATATTAGGATGCATGACAAGAATGTATGTGATTAATTTTAAAACAGTTAGATAACCCTAAAATGTGCAAAGATAATAAATCTGAAATTGAATCACTCGCACATGTGCACTCCTAGGGTACACTCCCACTTGGTTGCCTTCGGTAACGGTCATCGAGTATAGGGTGCTTTAGTGGTCGTCCTTTTTGTCCAAAAATCAAAGTTGCCTCGGAAAGGTTGCCTCAGATATTGTTGCCTCGGATAATTGATCTAAGACATTAAGGTTATTACTAAGACGTCCTAACATTGCTTTAGTGACCGTACGTCCCTTTCGAATTGACCCTCAAAACTCCAATGACGGTGCTACCTACTCACTAATAGTGGGATAACACTGTCTAAAGGAAACGAATACAAAACTATTCTTTTTTCGAGTAGGTAGATTAGGTCTTGAATACTTGCTCAAACGAAACAAACCTTTTTCACACTTACACTCTTTTACAAACAAAGTTTTCAAAAAAACTTCATTACACTCTTGAAGACAGAAACAAGAGTTAAATCGAAGTCAAAACAAAAGCTTTTCAAATCACACAAACACAAAGAAAACAATTTTGAAAATGATGAGCAAGTACCTAAGAGTCCGTAGATAACTACGAATAGAAATGGTGCTAATACCTTCCCTTTCTATAATCTACCCCCCCGTACCCAGATATGTCTCAAAAAAGGAATTTTTCTGTGCTTTTTTCCTTTCCTTGTTGGATAAATAAAAGTCGGTGGCGACTCTTGCTTACCGCGACATTTTGCAAACACAAACGTAAAACGCAAACCAGCAATTCCTTAAAAAAAGGAAACACGTCCCGGTTCTGGCCACCGTATCACAGGAAGGATCATGAGTCGTGGGTCACATTACAAACTCAGTGCAAGCATAAAAAGTTGGGCCCATTTTACAAAAAATGCAATTTGGGACACATTTGACTTTTGGCAATTTTGCAAAAAGGGTCAACTTGGCCAATGCATAACTTTCTCAATTTTGACCCTAGAGATGTGTTCTTGGACTTTTTAGAAAGCTTTAGATGTCCTCTAAGCAACCCTTTTGGTATCATCTAAATTTAATCTTCCATGTTCATGTATGAAGCTTTGACCCAAAAGGTGGTTTTGTTGACTTTTCAAAATGACCTATAATGTCCAAATTCATATCTTCTTGTGAGTGCATATTTTGAATTTGGGAGATGAAGATGAATCATAGGGAATTTCATCCTATTCAAAATGAGATTTGGATGGATTATTTTTGATAAAGTATGAGAAAGTTATGCTTGGTCAAAGTTGAGTTGACGTTTCCTACAAAACCCTAATTTAGCAACTTTTGGATTTTGATGAATTGTGAGCAATCCTTGAGAAATCATGATCAACCCTTGATCAAATGATGAATAATACTTAAAAATGAGAATGTTGACCAAAAATATTGAAGTTTGACTGTATGTGGACCATAGTTGACTTTTGCCCTAGCATAGTCGATTTTCAGGCCTTTGAGCAATTGACTGAGCAAATTTCCTCTGCAAGGCTTGAAACTTGGCATGGATGATCTTGAGAACATATTAGGACAATGGTGAGCATTTGGGATCCTTTGGACTAAAACATATTAATGCAAACTGAAACCCTAATTTGGGGTAGACTGCCTTAGAAGAGGGTTTGTCTGGTCAACCCTTGGACTTCCTTGAGCAATTTGAGGACCTCACTTGAAATGTATTGAAAAATATGGGAGGGCAAATTTTGGGGTACAACAATAGTCTTTTAAAGTTCCTATTTCCTTCATGTTCTTAGATGATCGTTTCTTTTTGAGTGGCGACATTGTTGAAGAAATGTGTGTTTGATTGAAGTTTATGAAGGAGAAAATGGGTTTGCTCTGGGGAATTTGCTGAATTATCAAAAGTTGCAGAAACAAAAAATATGAAGATGGAGAAGATGAAGTACTTATATGGAGTCTATAATACTTGAAAAGTTCACGTCTAAAGGAGTTAGTGAGGCACGTGTTTCTTTCCTATAAGGCAAAAAAGAGGTTTCTCTATATTTCTTGGAAACTGGTTTTTTAGGTGGTAATGATGGAACGTTGCACGCACGTATGAATAGACATTTTTGAAAAAGTGATCAATACTTGAGACGTCATAACACTAAATGATCAGCATGAGCATTGGTTTATCGAAATTCAGTGTATTATTCAAAAAAGAATATTTCTATGCATAACAAAATACACATTTTGAGGGGCAATTTGTTGACTGGTAATTTCGGCAGCAGCTGGATCAAAGATGGTGAAGTTATTTTGTTACTTTGGGATTCATTTAAATAAAGTTAGACAAAAGCCCAAATTGTTTAATTCATTCGAAAGACAGAAGAATTGAATAAAAAGTTATTCGTTGTTAAATTCGAATTTGAAGATATTTGTTAAAGATACGTCGAAGACTTGACGCCTACAAAAGAAAGGAATTTGAATTCAAATTGAAACATTTTATCCATAGAAGACGCGTGGAAGTATGAGAATTCTAAGGACATGCAATCTTCGAACGTGGCATTTTCTTGGAGAAAGATCGTTAGGGTCAAATTAGTATAAATAAGAGTCTTACTGCTAAGATTTAGGGGTGTTCATTTTTGTACAAATTACTCAATATACTCAAAGTACCAGCGTTAGAGAAAAGAGTTGCAGGGAATGTACGTATGAGAAACACCATTTTTTCTTTTCAAGCCATTTACTTTATAAATACAAAGTTCTTTACATACTTTTATTATTTCTTTTATTTCCCAGTTGAAGTCTTACTATTAAATTCATTTACACATCTTTTACATTTATTTAATTTCCATTCGAAACCTTTATTCTAGTCATTTAAATCCTTTAGTCGAAGTTACTTTAATTCACATTCATAATTATTATAACATTCAAGAAATCTTTAACATCTTTGTCAATAAAGTGTTGTTAAAACATGAATTCCATTGTAAGTATAATCATAAAAACTTAGACACATGTCTTAGGATCAATCTAGTCGATCCTGAAAGTTACCAAAATATTTATGGAAAGACTAGTGATTGTTTACCATATTTCCCCATAAACATAGGGTAGGTCAGTTTGGGTCGGATTGGGAAAATATGTCCAGCCCTATTACAAAGTACATCTTAATTTACCAAATTGAAACTTTGAGTTACATCTTATTTCTTTGCCAAATTAATGAAGTGCTTCTTTTTCTTTTTTTTTTCCTCTTTAACAAACTTAAATGACACGATACTTACTTTTTTCCAAATTTAGACAAAGTATTTCATATTAAATTTGTCTAGCTTAAATTTAAGGTTGTCATATTTAATTATGAAAACCAAAATAACTTAAATATTTATCTTATAAAGTACATCTTAATTTACCAAATTGAAACTTTAAGGTACATATTATTTATTTTCCAAAGTAACGAAGTGCTTTTTTTCTCTTTAACAAACTTAAATGACACAATTTTTATTTTTTTTCCAAATTAGGACAAAGTGTTTCAAATTAAATTTGTCTAACTTAAATTTAAGATTTCCATATTTGATTATGAAAATTAAAATAACTTAAATATTTATCTTACAAAGTACATCTTAATTTACCAAATTGAAACTTTAAGGTACATCTTATTTCTTTGCCAAAGTAACGAAGTGTTTTTTTTTCTCTTTAACTAATTTAAATGACATAGTACTTAATTTTCATCAAATTATGAAAAAATATTTCAATTTAAATTTGTGTATTTATATTACTTAAGAATAACTTTATATTACTTAACCTACAATATATATACATACTCTTAAGTCAAGTCACAAAATTTCAACTTTTCTTTTGAATATTTCCATTTTGTTAGATTAAGAGAGAAAAGAAACATAATCTAGATTTGAATTTGTCCTTATCATGTACTATAAATAAGTTGTCATAATTTTCTCTCTCCTAACTCTCAGTTTCATCTGTTTCACTTTCTTAGCACATTATGGTAGCTCAAATACACAAAGAGCTCGAAGAAACACTTATGATTCAAAGATGTTCCCTCGTGATTGACGATAAAAAACAGGAAACCTACCACAAAGATTCTCCCCTGCCATTGCCCTTACTTGAAACAGAAGATTTTATCAAATATGAGTTCAAGAATAAGCACTTGTTGGATATTCGAACACACCATTCAACATGTTTCAGATATGCACATCCAAAGTCACCCTATGAACATGTCAACAGATGTTTCAGATATGCATATCCGAAATATTATCTGTTTGTGTCATTTTTGTTTAAAACATCATCATTACCACTACCTAATAAATGGACAACAGACAAACATAAAATGCCATGATTTGGATGAAAAGTGAAACGAACATAACAATTAGATTAGATGTTCAGAAATAGCAAAACATAATATAATACATAATCTGTTCAGAAAGTGTGTAATATCAAAATATTACATCGTTAAAAAAATACAACATGACATAGGCTACTGCTACTGTGTATACCTAATCCTAACCCATGTGACCTCCTCTACTTCCTATATTGTGTCGCACGAGATGCTTCTCTAACCATCCTCCCAATGATGGAAACTGCCTCAGGACCTCTTCTCTCAATGATCTTGGAATCCAATGCCTCCTGCCAAAGAATGTGTATCCGCTGACAGATCGATAAGATATTAGTGGCATGTCATCCTCGGCCTGCTGGTCTCTAAGAGATCCTCATGAGCTAGCCTAGGTGGAAATCCTGGACCATTCGGTGTCATGATAGGGTTTAATACGTTAAATAACTATGTCATGTATCCTTCTATACAATGTCAAATCTCTAATGTCGGCATCATCTGATACTCTTGTGGTACCAAATGACTCTCCCAATCCTGAAAGATATTATAGAATTAAGTTAAAATGAGTAGAAATTCAAAGTTTGGGTATAAATTATATGGGGGTGGTTTTGGGTTTGTAAACAAATGGGTTCTGAAGCGTGAAAATATTCTGTTGGAAAATAATTAAATGATTTCGGAAATGCACATTTGAAGTATTAAATTATGGGGTTGATTCGGATACGCACAAGTGAAGTCACATTTTCTTGAAAAAATAAAATGACTTCGGATATGCACATGGGAACCCGCCTATTCTTGACATATATGGTGAGTTCGGATATACACATCCAAAGTCTGGAGGTAGTTTGAGTTTTTCGCCAGGTGCCTCCAAGAAAACATAGAGGTGAGAAAAGAAATTCTCTAACTATTATTCTCCTTCTTGGGACGATCGAATTTGGACATCCATGATTCCAAATTCAGCATCCTAAACCGAACAACTATATCCATTTGAGCCCATTTTTCTACAAACAGTTAACCTGATGACCTGACTAACCCGACCCACATGTTTTTGGGTCCCTTGGGTAGGTCGGTTTGGGTCAGGTTTGGAAAATATGTCTAGCCCTATTACAAAGTAGATCTTAATTTACCAAATTGAAACTTTAGGGTACATATTATATATTTTTCAAAGTAACGAAGTGCTTTTGTTTCTCTTTAACAAACTTAAATGAAACATTACTTACTTTTTACCAAATCAGAACAAAGTATTTCATATTAAATTTGCCTAGATTAAATTTAAGGTTGTCATATTTAATTATGAAAACTAAAATAACTTAAATATTTATCTTATAAAGTACATCTTAATTTACCAAATTGAAACTTTAAGGTACATATTATTTATTTTCCAAAGTAACGAAGTGCTTTTTTTTTTATCTTTAACAAAGTTAAATAACACATGTAATACGGTGGGAGAGCTGACTTGGGTGTTTTTGCATTTGATCGCAATTGTTGCGGATAGTAAAAGTCGCCACTGAATTTTCTTTTATTCAATAAGGAAAGGTTGAGAAGAACAGGAAAGACCTTTCGAGATTATTTCTTGAGTTCGGGGGGTAAGTTATGAAAATGTGCTTGTGGTATGGGTTTGAAGATATTTTGAAAATGTCTTTGTAAGGATTCTCGTTTCTATAAGAATATGTACAAAGTATTGGTTTTGAAAATAGTTCAAAGAGGTGTTGGTGGAATGTGTTTTTGAAAGTGATTTTGAAAAGTGTCTTTGCAATGATTCTCGTATCCATAAGAATGTGTACAAGGAGTTTTGTCTTTTGAAAATATTTCAATTGAAAGTGTTGGTGTGAAAAAATGTTTTTGTTGTGAGCAAGCGAGCAACTATGAGCATTCTACCTACTAAAAAGGTCTAGTGTTCTTTTCCTCCTCCTTTAGATATTGCTATCTTATCATTGATTTGGTAAGAATCCCCATCATTGGATATGAAGGGACGGGCGTGGGACGTTTGTATAGTCATAGAAGGCAATCTATGAGACGTTTTAGCAATGTCGTTTTAGGGACTAGATCGTTCACCGAAGGCAACATTGAGGGTCATCGAGGGACTACGATCTTTTATCAAGGGTCTTTGCTAAAATGCCCATATTCGAGGGACATGACTATTTTTCCGAGGCACAAGTGAGATTACCCTAGGGGTGCATGTGTGTGAATAATGTGTTTGACTTGCATGCATTTTGTCTTTGATTTTTAGGTTATCTAATTGTTGGTTTTATCTTTCCATACATCCTAATTACTAACATTTGCACAAAAGCAATAAAAATGCAGAAAATAAATACTACACTATTACAACCATATTGAATAGCAAGAAAATGTAAAGACAAAACAAAATAAAGAAAAGAAAATGAGCTTTTCGATTTAGGCAGCAACACCCTTCAATTCTGCCCTTCCTGGCTTCTTTCGATTTATCCTGGAAGTAGTAAGGACACGCCTTTCAATTTCATCATTCTCCCTCTTATTTCGATTGGGGCCTGGAATAAGAGTGAGGCGCACTCTTCGCCTCAACTCCTTGCTACCTTCTTCGATTGTAGGTATTCTAGACTCTCAGGTTGAGATTCAAAAGTCTGTAATATTTAGCCAATCGAAGGATACGAAAAACCTATTTTAAAATTCAAGAATGCAACATTCAAGTGTAACTTTCGAAAGCTACAGGCCATGGGTTAGCACAAGATTATTGGGCACCAAAATCCAAAGTCTACCTAGTCAGGGTTGAGACTTTCAACATATAGACAGTGAGGATCGAAAGTTAAGGCATGGTCAACTCCCTAGATAAGATATATAAATTTTTTGTATTGGTATGTATACATGATATTTAAATGAAAGAATTCCAAGTTTAGAGAGAACTTACCTCTTGAAGCGCTTAAATCGAAGGAACTGCAAGTGACTTCCTTGGTGGTGAATGGAACTTCGCTGGAATCTTTCTGAATCTAGGTCAGTTACTACTTTGTTTGAGCAACCACTGAATCGAAGGAGGGTATGTGAGTGAATCAAAGGTCACTCTACAACAGGTATGGGAGTAAATCAAGAGACTATTATATTGCAAATGGGGAATGGGTCGAAGGTTAGTTATCTGACAGTGTGAGGAGTGAATCGAAGGGTTCACTTAGTGTATGAAGGGGTCTGAGTTTTTTAGAAGTGTTAGGAATATTTGAAAACGTTTGATAGTGTTTGAGAGTTTTGAGAAATTGTTCACTTTCTCACAACAAGAGTTTTTTTTGCAACTATCCAGGGGCCCCTAAGATGTATGGTGGAGACTCATATTTATATATTATTTTGGTTGATGTTTAGGAGGGAAAACAAAAAAATTTAAACAAAAAGGGTATGTTATTCTCGTAATCTTCGAGGTGCAGTCTTGTATGCCATTTTGGTGCAAGAATGGGGAAGCATTGCAGGACTGTTTTGTAGCAGTTTTGGAATGTTATGGCCAGTATAGCAGGCATGTACTTGTCAGCATATAAGACTTTGGTCAACAAGCATCTTTGGATTATTTCAACCTTTCGTTTTGACCACCTAGGTCCAATCTTCGACCAGATTCTTCTTCAAACATCACTATTTGATTTTCACCCAATATGTGTCTTTCGAATGGGAACTTTTTATGCATCCTTCGAAGGGGCGAAATACATGCCCCTTGAATGGGTCACCAAAATATGTCATTCGATTGGGACATCCAGGTATGTCTGGCAAGTCCTTCGAATGTGCCACCATGGTACGTTTTTCGAGCGAGACAATAGTTATGTGTCATAGTTTAGAATTTGTATGTTGAAACAAACTATTTCCAAGGGAGATATTGCCCAGTCGAAACTAGCATAAAAGTATCCAATGCTTTTTCATCGCCATTTCCTTGTGAATGCCGGCTATGAGGGAGCTTTTTTCCTTGTGCATACTGGCCTGAAGGGAGTCCTGGTTTTTGTGAATCGAAGGAATCATGCAAAGGGCAAACGACTTCTGAATCGAAGGAAAGCTATAGGAGGTTATTGCTTTGTGACTCCAAGAAAACATGCAAGGGGTCTTTTCTCAAACAAAAGCTTGCATGAAGAACCACTACCCACTCAAACTTGCCTGCTAGGGGTCATATGGCCAAATGAAATATGTAACCCAAACTTGCATTCGAAGGAAACCACAAACCCAAACGAAGAAAGCAACCAAAGCTTGTATTGAAGGGGGACACATGCCCAAACGAAGAAAGAAACCAAATCTTGTATTGAAGGAAGTCACACGCCCAAACGAAGAAAGCATGCAGGAGGTAAAAGGCACAATCGAAGGAAACCAGAAAAGAGGTCGTTGCCTCCTGAATTGAAGGAAGACAAACATGAGGCTTTTGCCTTCTGAATCGAAGGAAGCTAATCAGGAGGTCATCTACTTTCTAAATCGAAGGAGGCCAAACATGAGGCCTTTGCCTTGTACCTGCTGGCCTGAAGAAGTTAGTATGAAGGTCATTTCCTTCAGAATCGAAGGAAGCTAGAAAAGAGGTCATTTCCTTCTGAATTGAAGGAAGCTTTTCAGAAGGTCATTTCCTTTTGAATCGAAAGAAGCTAGCAAAGGGAATCCAAGCCCAATCGAAGCTGGCTTGAATCAAAGAAAACTTGTTTTTTCTCCAATTTTGTTAAAAACTCAAATTTATCTACTTTGCTCTTTCAATGGTTTCCTCTTTGACCTAATGCTTGGAAATCCAATATGATCCATAGAAATTACAGGGGCACTTAAAATCCAATTGTACTTGTGCAAATTTGAACTTTTGAAAATCCTTGTGAGGAAATGTCTTGAGAAATGAGAGGAAAAAATTTGGGGTACAACAGTTGCCCCTATTCAATCTTATTAAACCTGAAGAATTAGATTAGCGAGTTTGCCATTCGTAACTTGAAGGTGGAAGATGATTGAACACTAGAGTGCACAAAAATTTGCACTCGATGATGTGGTGGTTGATTGTGTAGGGAATGGTCTTAAAGATGCCATTTGGAGAGATGACTGAGAGTTATTGAAGATGGGCTTATAGATGCCATCCAAAGGTGATTGTTGATAGAAATTAGACTAAGTCTAAGCTTGACTTCAACTGGAAATGAATCAGAATACATCTTTGGTTGATTTGAGCTGAACCGGAAGAAGTGTCTACCAGAAAGGAATCAAGATAAACTATTGATCGATTTAGACTGAACCAGTAGAGATATGGAAAAGAATCAGAATAAATCTTTGTAACGATTTATCTGAACCAGAGAAAGTGTCTATCGGAAAGGAATCAGGATAAACCATTGATCGATTTAAACTGAACTAGCAGAAGTCTTGAATATTATTTAACTGGAAAGAATCAGGATAAATCTTTGGAGCGATTAATATGAACCAGAGAAAGTGTCTACCAGAAAGGAATCAGGATAAACCGTTGATCGATTTAAACTGAACCAGCAGAAGTCTTGAATATTCTTTGATTGGAAAGAATCAGGATAAATCTTTGGAGCAATTTATCTGAACCAGAGAAAGTGTCTACCGGAAAGGAATCAGGATAAACCATTGATCGATTTAAACTGA
Source organism: Vicia faba (assembly GCA_948472305.1). Classification (NCBI taxonomy): domain Eukaryota; kingdom Viridiplantae; phylum Streptophyta; class Magnoliopsida; order Fabales; family Fabaceae; genus Vicia; species Vicia faba. The sequence continues at coordinate 1,683,667,410 of OX451737.1, read as the reverse complement.
ACCAGTAGAAGTCTTGAATATTCTTTGATTGGAAAGAATCAGGATAAATCTTTGGAGCGATTTATCTGAACCATAGAAAGTGTCTACCGGAAAGGAATCGGGAAAAACCATTGATCGATTTAAACTGAACCAATAGAGGTATGGAAAAGAATCAGAATAAATCTTTAGAGCGATTTATCTGAACCAGAGAAAGTGTCTAGCTGAGAGGAATCAGGATAAACCATTGATTGATTTAAACTGAACCAGTAGAGGTCTTGAATAATCTTTAACTGGAAAGAAATCAAGATAAATATTTGGAGCGATTTATCTGAACTAGAGAAAGTGTCTACCGGAAAGGAATCAGGATAAACCATTGATCGATTTAAACTGAACCAGCAGAGGTGTCTATCGGAACGGAATTAGGATAAACCATTGATCGATTTAAACTGAACCAACAGAGATCTTGAATAAAGTGTTCATCATGTAGATAGTCATCCCGTTTGGTTTTTGGGAATTGATCTCCAATTAATTTGTTCACAGATATTTGTCCTATCTTGTGTTAGGTGTTAATATGAAAATTGGTAATAATACTTGTTTGCTTGCCAACTTTCCCGAAAAGGGTAATGAGTTAGTTGTGTGCAGTATGATGCATGAGATGTATCGAGTAATGATGTTCTCAAAATAAATGATATTGCGATATATGCATTTCTGTTGTCGATGCTATGATGTATGAATGCAATGTATGAACATATTAGTTGTTCTACTGCAGTGTTGCTGGACCGGGGAAAATAAATCCCTGACTACTGCTGGGAATGAGGAGTGTAATTCTTCATATTTTGTTGAAGTTGAAGTGTTGATAGATGGGTTTCCATTTTTAGAGAATTAAACCCTGTTGGGGAAGGGAAACTCCGTGCATTGTTTGTGGATTTCGTGAAATCCTGCTGGGGAAATCTGAGAAGCTCGGCGATTTTCACTAGGGAATCTTTGGAGCGGTAATTGGAAATTTTGCTCCATCGGGGATATGAGAGTACCTGATACTATTAGGATGCGTACTAGAGACACGAAAGTGATCCTGTAGCAGGATGTTTCTACGTCTGCTCCTGCTGGAGAAGGTACCTGCGAGGATTTTATGGAATGGCCTCTAGACATTGTCATGTTTCTTAAAGCCATTAGTAACCGTCTTTCTGTTTTTCTTTTCCTTTTTTATGCGTATATTTGTAAACAGTAATTATGTTCAAATGCATATGTTCAAAAATAATCACTGGACGTTTTTGCAAACAAAACATGAAGGTAAAAAATAGATAGTTTTGCACTTTTAAAGGAATAACTTTGTATTAACTTGAATAAGCATTTTTGTACAAAGATACGAACATCCTAGTAAGAGAATGTCTTCTTAAAAATGAAAACTAATACAAATAAAGACAACTATGTGAAACAATCCAATGGGGTTCCCATTCTGCTATAGCCTTTATGTCTTTGAGCGTCTCATCCACTTGCTGCTTTTTCTGAAGATGATTGGATTGATTAGTACCATTTGAGTTTGACAATTGATAATGAAGGTTGGTTGTAAGGTGATCCAATGAGACATAGTCATATGCTTTAAATACCTAACTTTTTCCTGGACTGCCCTTTCGGGTTTTCAGTTCACCGGGATACCTTTTTTGCCCAAGCCGCCTTTTCAGGTTTTCGGCTTGCCGGGTGTACATATTTTTTGTGTCTATCCCTAATTTTTCCCTAGGCCAGTCAACCTAGAGGGTGTTTTTTTATGTGTAGTATCTTTTAACTATGTCCGCATTTACTGTGTGCATAAGGTCGTTGCCATCCATAGTGGTTAAGATCATGACCCCACCAGAAAATATGTTTTTGATCACAAATTGTCCTTCGTATGTAGGAGTCCATTTTCCATTAGGATCACCTTGTGGCAGTATGATACTCTTGATTACTAGGTCACCAACCTGATATACCTGATGCCTGACCTTCTGGTTAAAAGCTTTAATCATACGTTTTTGGTATATCTGACCATGGCAGACAACAATAAGCCTCTTCTCATCTATCATGTTCAATTGGTCAAGTCAAGTTTGAATCCATTCATCTTCATTTAACCCTGCATCCTTCATGATTCTCAAAGAAGGTATCTGGACTTCAATTGGTAGGACAACTTCCATACTATATACCAAAGAGAAAGGAGTTGCCCCTGTTGATGTTCGCATCGTGGCACGGTAACCGTGGAGAGAAAATGGTAACATCTCACAGCAGTCTTTATAGGTCATTGTCATCTTCTGTATGATCTTTTTGATATTTTTATTAGAGGCTTCTATAGTGCCATTCATCTTCGGCCGGTAAGGAGAAGAGTTATGATGCTGGATTTTGAATTGCGCGCATAGTCCGATGATCATAGTATTATTGAGATTGATACCATGATATGTAATGATTCTTTCCGAAATACCATACTGATAAATAAGATTATGTCTGATGAATCGGGCCACAACGTTCTTGGTAACAGAAGCAAATGAAGCTTCCTCGACCCATTTGGTGAAGTAATCAATGGAAACCAGGATGAAGCGGTGTCCATTAGAAGTTGTAGGTCTGATCTCTCCAATCATGTCAATGCCCTACATTGCGAATGGCCAAGGAGAAGTCAGGACGTTTAGAGGAACCAGACGCACATGTATTTTGTCAGCATAGATCTGGCACTTGTGACAAGTTCATGAATGCTGATAACAATTTGTTTCCATAGTGGACCAATAGTATCCTGCCCGTAGGATCTTTTTAGCCATCGTGTGCCCACTAGAATGGGTGCCAAAGGTACCTTCATGTAAATCAACCATGATCTTTTCTGCCTCACTCTTGTCTATGCACCAAAGCAAAGTAGATTCGTGGTTGCGCTTATAGAGGATTCTGTTACTGAGGAAGAATTTAGTAGAGAACCATCTTAGGAACTTCTTATCATTGACTGAAGCTCCCTCATGATATTCTTGGGCCTCGAGATATCTTTTAATTTCATGGAACCAAGGTTTTCCCACTACTTCTTCAATATCAACCTCATGACAATATGCTGGTTCATCCATCCTCTCAATAGTGATTTGAGGAGCCTCATTATCCCATCTGATTTTGAACATGGATGACATAGTAGCTAGCACGTCTGCCAGTTGATTTTCCTCTCGTGGAACTTGGTCAAAGGTAATTTCCTCAAAATATGGGATAAGTGTCAACACATGTTCTTTGTAAGGGATGAGATTAGGATGCTCCGTGTCCCATTCTCCTTTGATCTGGATGATTACTAAGGCTGGGTCTCCAAATACACTTAAGGATTTGATCCCCAAATCTATGGCAGCTTTGAGACCCATAATGCACGCTTCATATTCAGCCATATTATTGGTACAATTGAAACACAGCCTGGTAGTGAAGGGAGTATGGCATCCTTTAGGAGATATGATCACAACACCGATGCCATTGCCGAGTGGGTTGGAAGCTCCATAAAAAACTATGGTCCATCGGGATCCTTGTTCAGGTCCGTCATACGGTCTGAGTTCTTCACAATCATTCACCAACATGATGTCCTCGTCCAGGAATTCGAAGTTCATGGATTGATAGTCATCCACAGCCTGATGAGCCAAATGATCAGCTAGTACACTTCCTTTTGTTGATTTTTGGGTAGTGTACTGAATGTCGTATTCAGTCAGGACCATTTGCCATCTTGCTATTCTTCTAGAGAGGGAAGGCTTCTCGAATATGTACTTAATATGATCCATCTTGGATATCAAGAAGGTAGTGTGAGTCAGCATATACTGTCTTAGTCGGCGAGCAACCCGTGCCAGAGTGCAACAAGTTTTCTCGAGCAGTGAATATCTGGTTTCACAGTCAGTAAACTTTTTTCTCAAGTAGTATATTGCATGCTCTTTTCGACCAGACTCGTCATGCTGCCCCAAAACACACCCCATTGAATTTTCCAAAACTGTTAATACATGATCAGAGGTCTTCCCTCAACTGAAGGCATCAAAATGGGAGGCTCTTGAAGGTACTCCTTGATCCTGTCAAAGGCATCCTGGCAGTCGTCATTCCATTTCACCACTTGATCCTTCTTTAGTAATTTTAAGATTGGTTCACAAGTAGTGGTTAGATGGGAAATGAATCCGGTGATGTAGTTTAGACGTCCGAAGAATCCCCAAACTTCCTTCTCAGTTCGAGGAGCGGGAATTTCTTTTATTGCTTTTACCTTTGCAGGGTCTACTTCAATACCTTTGCCGCTGACAACGAAGCCCAAGAGATTACCGGACCTTACTCCAAAAGTGCATTTATTCGGGTTCAACCTTAATTTGTATTTATTCAGTCTTTCAAATAGCTTCTGTAGGTGGTCAAGGTGTTCCTCTTCAGTTTAAGATCTGGCTATCATATCATCCACATAGACCTCTATCTCGTGATGGATCATATTGTGAAACAAAGCTACCATGGAACGCTGATAGGTTGCCCCAGCGTTCTTCAGCCCAAATGGCATAACTTTTTAATAGAAAGTGTCCCATTATGTCACGAAGGTCGTTTTCTCCATTTCCTCGGGTGCCATTTTGATCTGATTATATTTGGAGAAACCATCCATGAAGGAGAATACTTTATGATGTGCAGTGTTGTCAACCAGAATATCGATATGGGGAAGCGGGAAGTCATCCTTGGGGCTTGTCCTATTCAGGTCTCTGTAAACCACATGCATATGTACCTTACCGTCCTTCTTATGCACCAGAACAACATTGGCAACCCATTGTGAATAACAGCTAAAAACTAAGAATCCGACATTGAACTGCTTCATGACTTGAGTATTGATTTTTTCTGACATTTCTGGCTGCATACGACGAACCTTCTATTTCACTAAAGGGCAGTCTTCTTTTGTCGGCAAACGATGGACCATGATATTTGTGTCGAGTCCTGGCATGTCTTTGTATGACCAGGCGAAGACCTCAACATAGTCATGTAGTATCTGAGTTAAACTCTTCTTGACATTATGCTCCAGATTGGCACCTATCTTGACTTCCTTCTTGTCCTCATCGGTACCCAAGTTTACTGTCTCAACTAGCTCTTCATGGGGAAGTATTTCCCTTTCTTCCTGTTGTAACATTCTAGCAAGTTCCCCTGGTACCTCACAATCTTTTTCACCTTCGTACTCGGCTTAGTAGATCGTATTTTCAAAGTAATAATTGGCAATAGCAGAACCGTTACCAATGGGATCCCGAGTCGATGTGGATCTTCATTTCAATATGTGAGTGTGTGTAAGAGCATGGCTATTTTTGATAAATTAAAAAGTAGAAAAAGAAAAAAAAGAGCATAAAATTTGTATGCAAAAATGTCCCATGATTTATTAATGACATATGAAGATGAAGTAACAACCCTCACAGATGGAGCATTGTGCCTCGGGTAAGACACAAGGTTTTAAAGTTTAAATTGTTTAAATATTACAAGTATGAAAATTTAAAAGACAATTACTCTTGATTAAAAGTAATAGGAACAAAATCTTTGGCCTCCCAATTGTTGAGTCCACCGCTGATGGTTGGAAAAATCCACTCGTCCATGTTACAGTTGCTATCACTGTCTTCCAACACATTGACTCCATGATTGCTGAAGCATAATGGTAGTCCCCCAGCACGAGTACGTCGAACAACTCTTTGGGCCTCCGAAGTAAAACCCAGACCAAACTTGTTAGATTTGTAGGGAATGTCCGGAAATTGACCCCAAATGGTACATCCACCTTCCTCAACTACTGCTTTAGCATCCTTCAGAGAAGCCATTTTCAATGGATGTCTGGTAATCTTCGGGCCCTTAGAAATAGTCTTGGTTACAACAACCATCTATGGAACTTCCTCAAAATTCTGACAGGGGGTCTCAATGAACTCGCCATCCATTTCAACATACCTGAAAGAGTTCAGGTGGCTAACCATGTATTCCTCCTCCCCATGAACTATGATAATCTTTGCCTTGACTGGGTACTTTAACATCTGATGTAGGTTAGAAGTGACAACACCAACCCCATGGATCCAGGGTCGACCCAATAAAAAGGAATAAGATGGGAGGATATCCATCACATAGAAGGTTGAATCAAAAGTCTGAGTTCCAACTCTGATAGGGATGTCTACCTCCCCGTGCACCATTCTTTTAGAACCATAGAAGGCCCTCACCACAATGTTGATGGGCTTCAATGTGAGTCCTTCTCAATCTAACAGGTCAAGAGCATTCTTGGGTAAGACATTCAGCGATGAACCTGTATCCACCAGAACATGTGCTAATATAGTGCCCCTGCACTCAATGAAGACATGCAGGGCATCATTGTGTTTCCTTTCCTTGGGAGTTAAATCAGCATCAGAAAAACCTAGTCCATTATCAGCGGTCAGGCTAGCCATGCAACTCTCGAATTGATTAGCGGAGGTCTCTTGGGGCACATGGGCAGATTTTAGGAATTTTACTAAAGCCTTAGCATGGGCTTCATAGCACAAAAGTAAGGCTATCATTAAGATCTTCGAGGGGGTATGCCCTAACTGTTCCACGATGTTGTAATCACTTTTCTTGATCATCTTTAATATCTCTTCCATTTCTCTTTTAAAAGCCTCAAGGGTGACTTCTGGATGCGCCTTCGTCTGAACAGGCTCAACCAATACCTTTTTTCCCCATCTCTCGGTCGACTCGGTAGCAGGGATAACAACAGGACTAACAATAGGAGTAACATTGGGAATATTGACAGGAGCGGTAGGAGGAAAAATCACTGGAATAACAATAGTTTTTGGAGAGATCTCGGGAGAGAAAACTCTCCCGCTTCTCGTAATTTTACTGGTACCGACAATATTCTCAACATCAGGCTCAATATCTTCAACAACTTTTTCTTCAATAGCCAATAGGTCTTGCTTGACACCATGGTAATAGACGTCAGTCCCATAATTCTAGGGAATGACTTTATCTGAGGAATAAGGTATTGGCCCTAGCATGGTGCTGATTAAGGGAGCAAACTTGGGAACAGATGTAATCCTGACGGGTCTTTGGTGGAGATCCTGGGAGGATTTTAGGAAATGGTGATTATCGAGACATCTTCACAATAACTTCTTGTAAGGGGAACTTTTTCGAACAAAAATTCTTTGTTAACCATCAGGCACTAGACACCTATTTTTAGCAACAAACAGTCATCTGGTAGAGATATACATAAGCAGAAACCTTCACCACAGCCCAGAAATAAACCGGCTTGCAATAGATTCTCTTTAACAGTCAAAAGGGGAGTAGTTAATTCATCCACAGAGGAAACAAATCGGTCATCATCAACAACATTGACACCTTGGACATGTTTGGGCATTGGTTCCGTTACTACATTAGATGTTTCTGGAGGGTCAAACTCAATCTCTTTCGCCTTGATAAGGTCTTGTACCTTATTTTTCAAGGCCTAACAATCATTTGTATCATGCCCCAGACTTTCAGAATGATAGGCACATCGATCATTCGGGTTGTAGTAGGGAGAAGCAGTATTGGGGTTCTTGGGAGCTTTCTTTAGAGTCACCAGATTGGACTTCAACAAATGTGGCAAAACCTGGGACAAGGTCATGTTGATCTGGGTGAATCATATTATAGGCGCCTCCAGCATGCGTTGATGGTTTTGTTGTTGGTTTGATATAGGACTAGAGATTATAACAGCCCCTACCGTCGGACGATGTTTAGTTTTGTTTGGATTTCCGTGTCCATAAGCAACACCGACCTCCTTCTTTTCAATGAAGGGTTTCTTCATCTTGCTTTAGGATGCATCCCTTTGAATCTTGCCACTCTTAATACCGGTTTCTACCCGCTCACCAGTGATGATCAGCTCAATAAATCCAGCTGAAGAGCTTCCGATCAGATGGTTGAAGAATGGACCAGACAACGTGCCCAAGAACATATCCACCAACTTTCTATCAGATAAAGGGGGCTGGACTCTTCCTGCGAGATCCCTCCATTTCAGGGCATAATTTTTAAACCCTCACCAGAACTCATAGAAATACCTTGCAGTTGTGTTCGAGTTGGAGCTAGGTTAGCATTATACTGGTATTGCTTGTAAAAAGCAGTAGCCAGATCTTCCCAATTGTGAATGTTGGTTCCTTCCAACTGATAGAACCAATCCAACTGCGCCCCTGACAAACTTTCTTGGAAGAAATGTACCCATAGATTCCTATCAGCAGTATGGGGTTGAATCTTCCTGACGTATGACCTTAAATGCAACTTAGGACAAGAGACACCGTCATACTTAGCAAACGTGGGGACCTTGAATTTCCGTAGGATGACCACCCCTAAGACCAGTCCAAGCTCTTCAAAATCCAGTCTGGGTACCCTCTAGATCTCCATAGCATTGAGGCGATCCTCCAGCTGTTTGTATTTATCATCAGCAGGAGGATACTGTTCTTCAGAGTAGTCGTCTTCATCTTCCTCAGACTCTGGTTTGTCATTTCATTCCTTTTTCTTTCCTTCTTGATTATCTCCTTCACCCGAAGAGGTTGTGAAATCTAGAGCTCGCTTGGCCGGTCCTCTGAACCTTCTTCCCAAATTCAAAACAATGACTGGTTTCTTCGCCTCCTTCTTCTTATCTTTGATCATGAGAGCCTTCAGGTCCTTTTGTCCTTTAGCCAAAGCCAAGAACATCTGTTGGAATTGAGCGTTCTGGGCTTGAAGATCCTTTACTGTCTGTTCAATATCCATCTCACTGAAATAAATAGTAGGAAGATAAGGAAACCTGTTATGAAAAGAAACCTGTTTGTGTTATGATGAATGAAGATGCATATGCGAATAATTTCAAGGAAACTAGGAGATTTAAATTTTCTTAGACAAAAGGAAACATACATTGTATTAATAAATCCAAGTTGATTACATCATGCCTCTTGGGGATTACAATGGAAGAAAAAATAAAAAAATAAAACTCCTAAGACAAAAAGGTCGAACACATCCTCTTTGGTGCAATATAGGCGTTCAAATTTCGCTCTTCATGAAGCTGCTTTGTGAGATCCAAAACCTTCTTCTCACTAGCATAAAATTGGTTCTCAAAGGTGTCTCGTTCTTCCTTGAGCTGGATCCAAGAATTTTGCAACTCTTCGAAGCTTATTGGCATATCAGGATGAAAAATGATGTGAGACTCGTCTTCTTGATCAACAGACTCTGAGATCAATGGCAGGATAGAAGCATATGGCATCATAAGACTTTAAGCATGAGATCACACCTATTTGTGGTAAGGCTCCAAAGGAATGGAATTTTTGCGTCCCAAGGCACTGCTATCAGTCTTCTTCACCATGCCCCAAGCGCGAATGAACCTCTGGTGATAACCTTGCATATCACTTGAATAGTCAAACACAATACCCTGGATGAGCATATCGTGGGGACCATCCCTCTGGGCGTAACCGAACTGACACAGGGCCAAAGAAGGGTTATAAGTGATGCCTCCTCTAATGCTAAGGAGTGACACATTAGGGAACTCTCCGCAGCGATCAATGAAATAGATATCTTCTTGAGAGCGAGGGCACCAATAGATATCAGAGTGAGAAAGGGACATTATCCTTTGATTCCACCTTAAGCCTAACTCATTCTTCATTACTGACTGAGGGAGGTGCGAAATAAACCACTGATAGAGCAAAGGCGTACAACACATAAGAGTCCCTCGTTTCTTCATGGTACGAGTGTGGAGTGAATGCATCATATCTCTGAGCAATGTAGGAACTGGATTGCGATCAAGGAAGATGTTAATGGCAATGACATCTATAAACTTGTCTGAATTGGGGAACATAACCAATCCATAGATCAAGAGAGCTAAGACATCTTCAAAGGCATGGTAACTTATATCATATAAGAATATATGAGATTTCTTCATTAGAAAATTTGCAAGGAGGCCCTTTACTCCACTTATTCTTTCTCAATTGGATTCAATGTCAGATGGTTTCAAATGCAGAGCTATGGCAAAAAATTTAGCAACTGGATCATGTTCTAAACCGGTCAATGGTACTTGCTCCAATATAGGTGAACCAAGTATCTTGGAGAATTCTTCCAACGTGGGAACCAACTGATAATCTAGAAATGTGAAGCTATGGTGTTAGGGTCAAAGAACTGGAACAGGACGCTCATCGGACCTTCATCAAACCCGGTAGTAACAAAACTGAGGAAGTGACCATATCTCTTATTGAACACGAAGGTGGAGAAAACACTTAGAAGGGGGGGGGGGGTGGAATAATTTTCTCCTTTTGTTTTTATTAAAGGCACAACAATAATGGAAAGACAAGGTTATTTTTATCCTGGTTCGTTTGAACTCAAACTACTCCAGTCCACCCTCCAAGGCGATTTCGCCTGTCTCAACAAGGACTTAATCCACCATAATCAACTGATTACAATCACACAACAAATATTGTGACTAACAATGCACAAGTAACCTTACAAGTGACTCACACCACTAAGACTTAAACGAGTCTTAGTCTACTTGAGAATTCTGACCAACCTTGGTCTCTCAAGGAACAATTACAAGATATAAAATCTTTACAGATAGTGAAACAAAGTTTGCTTCTAAGAAATCTATATCACAACTGTGATTTTTCACTAAGAACATTTTAGCACAGAGTGTATGAATAATGAATTTGTGAGCCCAGAATCTTTCACGTAGCTTTTGCTTCTTTTGAAATAGTTCAGTTCTATTCAGAACATCAGATGTTCAATCTTTCAGTGTTTTAGCAATTGTGTGTTTTTGCGTTAGTTGGCTTGCAATTAATGTTCTTCTATATATAGCATGAGAAACATGACCGTTGCTGCCTTTAAATGGAGAGCATTAAATGTTTGCGTGTTTCCTTGTACTATTCCATTTTCCAATGCACTAGCGTAGACACTTGAGTGCATGTAGCCGTCTTTGCATTAAATGAGAAAACGTCACTATTTAAGAACACGTCTCCTGAAACTTGACATGACTTGTTAGCTTCTATATTCATTCAGAACTTGGCTTCACGTCTTGTATTCAGAACATGCTTGCATATCTTCTAAACAATGCTTTGCTTGCTAAGTACTTCTGATCAGCACTTGCTTTCAAATATCTTCTGAACAACACTTGCTTTCTAAGATCTTCTGAACAATACTTGCTTTCAAATATCTTCTGAACAAAACTTGCTTTCCAAGATCTTCTGAATAATACTTTCTTTCAAAGAACTTCTGAAACATAGCTTACACAGAAACTTGCTAAGCGTTAGAAGATGTAATAAAATAATTATCTTACCAGAGTCAGCATCAGCACTTGAGTTAAAACAAATGGTTCTTTCATCAAATAACTTCTTCATTTATTTTCAGCTCATCACATCAAGATGCTTCTGTCAGAACATTATCAGAGACAGTATCAGCATCAGCACTTGCGCTTAAAACAAATAGTTCTTTCATCAAGGAACTTCTTCATTTATTTTCAGCTTAGCACTTCAAGATGCTTCTGTCAGAAAATTATCTGAAACAATTAAATACGTTCATCAGAGTATCAAATATATAAAATATAATTTATTGTTATCATAAAAACTCTGAGATATGATCAGAACTAATCTTGTTCTAATAATCTCCCCCTTTTTGATGATGACAAAAATATATTCAGATACAAAAATAAATTTGAATAAGAGATAGGAAACTCCCCCTGAAATAAATATTTCTATAAGAAAAACTTCTTGAGAATTTTCATCAGAGCTTTGGAATTTTTCTTCTGAGATTTCTTCATCAGGTTCTTTTGAAGATAATGTTCATTTGAACTGAACTCCCAGAGTTTAAATGATACCTGCAAAGTTCTTAAAAGCATAGAAAGAAATCTTTTATTTGGTTAGAATGTTTGACTTAGTCCCATAACTGTTAATCAGAGATTAGATCAATATACTCATTTTCTCTCCCTTTTTGGCAAAATAAAAAGTAAATGAAAAAATAGTTTGAAGAGCGTAAAAATTTTATTAATAAAAGATTCAGAGGTTCAACAAAAACAACAAACAAAAACAAGAAATAGAATGACACTAAGATTTCTTAGAAACAACGGCCATAAGAAGATTCTTGATCTCAGATGCAGATTCCTCTTGTTTCATCATCCATGTTCTGATTTCTTGGTTTGTCTGATCTTGCTTGTCCAAGCGCTCATGAATAAATTTGTTTTCCCTCTTGAGCTCATTCAGAGTATCCATTACAAGTGAAGTAGAATCAGAGGAAGTAGAAGCTTCAGCAGAAACAGCCTTTGGAGTAGCAACCGTTGAGTCAGAATGAACAAAAGTTGACAGAAGAGTGCCCAGATCCATCATAAGAGTTGGCACTGGTTCAGGTGCAGCTTTTTCAGAAGGTTGATTCAACAGAACAATTGCCAAAGGATTTGAATCTTCAGAGGATTCTTCAGATTCATCTTCTGAAATGTCCATTTCATCAGCTGGAGCATCAACAATCATCAAAGAAGACTTCTTGTCCCAAATATCAACAGCTTCTGACTGAAAGGCATGCAGATGCTTGAATAAGTTCTCAATCACCTGAGAGTGACATAAATCTTGCATCTTCAGTGGCTCATCATCTAACGTTATTTTGAAATATTCCCACAGAAGATCTGTTGCAGATGGGTTCACACTTCTGGTGCAGTCTTCCTTCAGCAGGTTCAACCATGCTTGAACTTCTGTTAAAAAATTCTGAAACAATATATTTACATCTGGATGAACAGGTTTTGGGACAGCCTTTTTGAAAGTTTTATTTCTCAGAAATTGTAGAGATTCAAAATCAACTACAGTTCTTAGAAAGTTAGCTGGTTCAGAATTTTCTATTTGTTCAGGAGTTGCTGATTGGTCAGGTTGTTCAGGTTGTTCAAAAGGGTCAAGTGTTGCTGATTGATCATGAGGTTCAGAGGGTTTGTGTGTTGGTTATGGTTCAGATGGTTTATGAGTTTGGTGTTCTGGAATGTGAGGAGGTGAAATCACTGGTGAGTCAGGAGTTGGAAGTTGTGGAGATGTTGGTGGTGTGATGTCAGATGAAATGATTATGGTGTTGTCAGCAGTTGGGGTAGGATTTTGTGTTTGTGTTCTGTTTAAGGAAAAAATGTTTTCAGAAGGTAGGTTGAATGGAGGCTTTAGAGTGGCCAGAGGTTTGTTGATTCCTGTTATTCTCCAAGAGACATCATCATACCATCCAGTAGGTCTGGGTGATAATGGTCTGGGAGGAGGTCTAGACAGGTTTTCAACAGGTGTTTGAGAGGGTTCTGAGTGAGAGGGTTCTGTTTATGTTTCAGAATAATCATCAGAGTCAAAATCACTCAAGTCTGATAAAACTTGATTTCTTTAAGGATTTTCATAAATAGGATCAGAAGGTATGGTCAAGTCTATATCAACATCTATGTCTCCTAGGGTTTGGGGTTCAACAGATGTAGATATATTTTCAGAATCATAAACAAATATAGTTTTAGCTGGTGTACCTGATTTCTTTTTCTTCTTCTGAGGTCTGGCAGAAGGTCCTTTAACATCTTTCCTCTTCAAAGGTTGCTGAAGAACAACATCTGGAGCAGCTTCCTGTCTTCCTTGCAGCCAGGCAGGATCAATAGGTGTTCCACTTTATTTACAGATTTGAATGTAATTCAGGATGATGCATGGGTGATCACCTGAGTTGAACAGTGGAAAATCATCAATTGGAATCCTACTTCTCTTAACAGTTGCTGACACAAAAGGCGTTGGCTCTATCAGCAACTTGTCTATAATCTTCCTCTTCACCAAGTTCTTGCCAGTCAGAGCCTTTCCACAAGTAGGCTCTAACTCCCCCAGCAGATTAGCTTCATCTAGGTAAGCAATCAGACCATTCTCAGTCAGAATGTTTGATATCACTCTCCCCATTGGAATCCAATTCCTTTTGGATTTTGGGTTCTTCATTCTTTCTGCTTCTCTCGTTTCTTTCACATGAGTCCAGAGATGATCAAAAAAGAGATAGGGTAAATCAATTTTGATATTTGTTCCAAGACAGAACAACAAGTATTATTGGTCAGCATTTATATAGTCTGGAGAGCTAGTTTCCTTCCTATGATGAATGCAACCATGGATTATTCTTGCCCATATCTTATACTTATTTTTCAAGTCTCTGACCTTTGAAGACCCTTGCCCATTTGTAAAAATTTCAGCATAAACCTTTGACACTTCCATTCTTCCATTGGCATTACCAGTTACGCCAGTTCCTTCAAAACCTAGAAGTTTTCTGATTAGGTTTTCAGTAATGGAGATTTCCTTACCCATCACGAAAGAGAGGATGACCTTTGGAGAAGTAATTGCATGTATCCAGAATTCTTTAACAAGACGAGGAAAAACTGGACCAACTAGACGGTCGAAGAAGTTTCCCCAACCTTGAAACTCAACAGCGGGAAGAAGATCAAAACCATTATCTCTAAGATTCTCAAAGTCCACCATTATTTTACTTATAACCTCTAAGCTATCCACTGGTATGAGAGTGGTTCTCTCAGGAACAATGTATTGCTCAGATTGAATGTTCTCAGAATGAGCGAAGGAGGAAGCCATTGGAGAAATTAGGGTTGAGAGAAGAAAAATGGGTTTCATAGAAAATACACAGAAACATTTGAGTTTTGAAAGAGACGGTAAAAAAGTGAGAAAGGTTTTTACAAAGGTATTTATAAGAAGTCTTTTCAGAATTAGGTTTAAAAAATAAAACTGTAAAAATAGTATTTAATAAAATTTTAATTAAAAAGAATCTAATCATGACTTAGCATTTAATGAAATTGAAAAGTTAGGGGAAATGTGAGATTTTAATCAAATCAGAACAGTTACCTAGAATGACGTCAATAGCTTAGCACACGTAACCTTTCAGAAACACACCAAGTGTTCATCTCCTGAAGGTTGCATGGGACAGCTGTTTGATCTAATGAACTTCTGAGTATCATAAAAATTAAAATCTTATGACTTACTATTCATTCAAATCATCTGAGAACTCATCTTTTCTGAGTGGGTTGTTCAGAGATTCTGAGATTATCTAGAGTATTGTCAAGAGGATGATCTTCTAAGTCTTCCTTTGTTTCTTACTTTTCAGAGTTTGAGGGATGATCTTTTGTACCTACAGAAAAATCAATTTTCTTTGGCTGTTGCTGGCCAAGCTTATCATCAAACCTGACTTTGATTGATTCTTCAATAATCCGAGTTTCTGTGTTGTATATTCTATAGCCTTTTGAGCATTCAGAATATCCAAACAGAAAACATCTTTGTGCTTCAGAATCAAACTTGTTCAGAATAAAACAAGTACATTCAAAAAGATTGAAAAATAAGATGTTTCTAGTGGCCTAGAGGAAGAATCAACAAATTATGATTTAAAAGAAAGTTCTGAAAACTTTCCTTTTAGACATGCTTTGTTCAGAGATTCTGATGTTGTATTTCCATTCCTGTTTCCAATAGTTTCAGAGCCAGTAATCTTCTGTTTCTGATTACCTCTGAAACCTTAGAATCTTTTAGATTCCAGGCCTTGGAACATATGCTTTCTTTCCTCCATGAGTAGAGAGTATCCAGAGTCCAGGTGTTAGTACTGGAGTATCAACCTTGCTGTTGAAAATATCTGCCATATAGATGATTTTGTCTTTTGGTACCCATATCTTTTTGGGTCCTCTTGGGTTAGAGTATTTAAAGTTCTGTTTGAACTTTGGTTTAGCATAAGAGTTTCCAGAGTAAGATGTATATTTAATATGATGTGTGTGCCCAGTGGTGAAGTGAGAATAGTGAGGAGTACGTTTGATAACCAGATCCTTAACTTTCTTAGGGTGAGTTACCTTGCCTTTGTATCCTATACCTATTTTGTCTTTCTTGCTAACTCCATAGATCATTGAAGCCATTTTGCTTCTATCTATGTTTTTAGCTAGAAACTTCTGAAAGCTTTGATCATATTTCTTTATGATCTTATCAGCATTACTAGGATCTTCTGAGATTATTTCCTTCTGAGAGTTTTGTAGATCATTTTCTAGTTTTGAAATATTTTCTTTTAACTCAGAGTTTTCTGATCTCAGACTCTTAGTTAATTTAGAGTCAGAACCAGGATCCTTTTTCAGATTCCTGAATTTGACTTGAAGCTGCTGATATCTTTCCAGAATTTCACTCAGACTTACTCCTAGTCTAGCTTTAGTGAAATTAACAGTGAAGTCAGGGAATACCTCTTCAGTGTCTGATTATGATTATGATTCTGATTCAGAGGATTCTGAGACATCTGATAAGTTGTCGGTTTGAGCTATATTGGCTTGTTCATCTTATAATTCTGTTTCGTCTTCAGAAGATTCAGAATCATCCCATGTTGCCATTAGACTTTTCTTCTTTTCTTTAACTAACTTCCCTTTATGTTTCTCCTTCTGAAGCCTTGGACACTCACTTTTGTAGTAACCTTGTTTATTGCATTCATAGCAGGTAATGATTCTGTTACTTGATATTATGTGTCCAGAGGATTGTTCAGAGTCATTTCCTGTTCTTCTGGAGTTTCTGAAATTCTTATGCTTGTGCTTCCACAATTGATTGATCCTTCTGGAGAGCAAGGATAGTTCATATTCTTCTGAAGCAGATTCTTCAGAGTTTTCTTCTTTACCCTGAAAAGCTTTAGTTTCATATTTGATAATTGATTTAAGGGCAATGGACTTACCTTTCTCTTGAGGCTCGTGCTCATCAAGTTCTATCTCATGACTTCTGAGAGCACTGATGAGTTCTTCAAGAGACACGTTGTTCAGATCTTTTGAAACTTTGAAAGCAGTGACCATAGGTGCCCATCTTCTGGGTAAGCTTCTGATGATCTTCTTAACGTGATCTGACTTAGAATATCCCTTGTTCAGAACTCTCAAGCCAACAATCAGAGTTTGGAACCTTGAGAACATATCTTCTATAGATTCACTTTCCTTCATCTTGAAGGCTTCATACTTCTGGACGAGAGCCAGAGCTTTAGACTCCTTCACTTGAGCGTTTCCTTCATGAGTAATTTTAAGAGACTCAAACATATCATGTGCAGTATCTCTATTTGTAATCTTTTCATATTCCACTTTAGAGATAGCATTTAGAAAAATATTTCTAGCTCTATGATGATTTTTGAAATCAGCTTTTTGCTGTCTATCGATATTTTTCTTATCAATCATATTTCCTTCTGAGTTAGTAGGATGCTTGTAACCATCCAAGACTATATCCCATAAATCACTATCATGACCTAGAAAGAAACTTTCTAGTATATCTTTCCAATAATCAAAATCTTCTCCATCAAACACTGGATGTCTGGTGTAGTTATTGTTGTTTTGTTCATTTGCCATTGTGTTTTCTTCTGGATCTTTTCCTGAAATGGTTAAGTGTTAAACTCAGAGTCAAGCTCTGATACCAATTGAAGGTGGAGAAAACACTTAGAAGGGGGGGGGGGGGGGTTGAATAAGTTTCTCCTTTTGTTTTTCTTAAAGGCACAACAATAATGGAAAGACAAGGTTATTTTTATCCTGGTTCGTTTGAACTCAAACTACTCCAGTCCACCCGCCAAGGTGATTTCTCCTTTCTCAACAAGGACTTAATCCACTATAATCAACTGATTACAATCACACAATAACTGTTGTGACTAACAATGCACAAGTAACCTTACAAGTGACTCACACCACTAAGACTTAAACTAATCCTAGTCTACTTGAGAATTCTGACCAACCTTGGTCTCTCAAGGAACAATTACAAGATATAAAATCTTTACAGATAGTGAAACAAAGTTTCCTTCTAAGAAAGCTATATCACAATTGTGACTTTTCACTAAGAATATTTTAGCACAAAGTGTATGAATAATGAATTTGTGAGCCCAAAATCTTTCACGTAGCTTTTGCTTCTTTTGAAATATTTCAGTTCTATTCAGAACTTCAGATGTTCAATCTTCCAGCTTTTAGCAATTGTGCGTTTTTGCGTTAGTTGGCTTGCAATTAATGTTCTTCTATATATAGCATGAGAAACATGACCATTGCTGCCTTTAAATGGAGAGCATTAAATGTTTGCATGTTTCCTTGTACTATTCCATTTTCCAATCCACTAGTGTAGACACTTCAGTGCATGTAGCCGTCTTTGCATTAAATGAGCAAATGGCACTATGTAAGAACATGTCTCCTGAAACTTGACAAGACTTGTTAGCTTCTATATTCATTCAGAACTTGGCTTCACGTCTTGTATTCAGAACATGCTTGCATATCTTCTAAACAATGCTTTGCTTTCTAAGTACTTCTGATCAGCGCTTGCTTTCAAATATCTTCTGAACAACACTTGCTTTCTAAGATCTTCTGAACAGCACTTGCTTTCAAATATCTTCTGAACAACACTTGCTTTCTAAGATCTTCTGAACAACACTTGCTCTCAAATAACTTCTGAAACATAGCTTACATAGAAACTTGCTAAGCGTTAGAAGATGTAATAAAATAATTATCTTACCAGAGTCAGCATCAACACTTGAGTTAAAACAAATGGTTCTTTCATCAAAGAACTTCTTCATTTATTTTCAGCTCAGCACATCAAGATGCTTCTGTCAGAACATTATCAGAGACAACATCAGCATCAACACTTGCGCTTAAAACAAATAGTTCTTTCATCAAGGAACTTCTTAATTTATTTTCAGCTCAGCACTTCAAGATGCTTCTGTCAGAACATTATCTGAAACAATTAAATACGTTCATCAGAGTATCAAATATATAAAATACAATTTATTGTTATCATCAAAACTCTGAGATATGATCATAACTAATCTTGTTCTAACATAACAATGAGCTCTTAGGACCAATTCTTTGAGCTTGGGAGGGACCTCTACAAAATTGATTCAAATGGTGTTTTTGTGAATTGAATCCATGCCCTACAAAATAAAAGGAAAGATAAATCTCCAGGCCCTTCAAATGGTTAGCGTGTATGTCATGATGTTTATGATGTTATGATTATGCTATGAGATCAAAAATATATCAAGCAAGTCACACAAAGACCCTAGGTTTAACGACTTGCACGAGTTGTTTAAAGGCAAGCACCCTCTTGAAGTTTAGTCTCACTACAAAAAAAACAATTTTTGGCAGCGCATCTACGAAAGCACTTTTAAGAGAAAGCGCTTTTAAGAGAAAGCGCTTTCGTAGCCTTTAAAAAAAATTCTCTTAAAAAAAGCGCTTTTATAGGGTTTCCTACGAAAGCGCTTTTCAGAAAGCGCTTTCATAGGTATTTGAAATATCTAACCTACGAAAGCGCTTTTGAAAAGCGCTCTTATAGGTGGCCCTATAAAAGCGCTTTTGAAAAGCGCTCTGAAAGGGGGACCTACGAAAGCGCTTTCTAAAGCGCTCTTATATGGGGGGCATACGAAAGCGCTTTTCACCTCAGAAGTGCTCTCATATGGGGGGCATACGAAAGCGCTTTTAAAAGCGCTTTCGTAGGTTGTTTTTATAATTAAATTAAAAATCACCAAATCTGATATTTGCCCTCAGATTCGTTCGTTCAGTCTTCTTCATTTCTTCGTCTTCTTCATTCTGCCGTCTTCGTCGCCGCCGCCGTTCATTCCGTCTTCTTCAGTCGTCGCCGCCGTTCGTTCCGTCTTCTCCATCTTGGTAAGTTTCTTCTTCTTCCATTATCTTCTTCCATTATCTGTTCATCTTATATTAAACAAAAACCTACATCTTGTTAACCATTGATTATGAGTAAATGTTGCTTCCACGGCCAAGGTTTAGTTCCAGTTAACCATAGAATTAATTATTAGATTTGGAAATCACAGATTGGCTTATGCATGATAAAACAATTATGGAAATCACAGATTTGTTCTTTAGGGTGTACATATAATACACTTGCTCTTCATTGTTTACAAGCTCTAAATTAGTAAGTGGGTTAACCTTCATCTCATAAGCTCCACTAGACGTACCACCAGTCAGAGGCCCTGATCTATAGAACTCAGTCGAGCCCTTCCGAATAGCCGTTTTAGGATTGTTCGTAAGTCTCATGGATGCAGTAAAGTCACCTGAAGATGGATCGTCCCAGTTTTTCCATGCAGTAAATATTCTAAGAATACCGGTTTTCTTGTCCCATCCATTCTTCATTTCTGGTAATAATGCATCAGTAGGATAGTCAAAGCTCTGCCACAAGAAACTATCTTCATCAGCTGAACTGTCTTTCTCATCTCTGATCACTAAATTTCCGTTGTTCAGAAGCTGGACAATTGGAGTTGAAGTCTCGGTTTGGAAGGGTCGTTTTTTATCTATTGGTAGCAGAGTTACTTTAGTAAATTCTGTCCTGAATTCTATTCCAATATATTTCTTATCTTTCTATAAGATTACTAATTGTGTTGAAGGAATTGGTTAGGATTCAACGTGAATTCTTGTGGAGTCGTGGTGTGGATAGCAAAGGCATTTCTTGTGAATTCTTGTTGAAGTACCCCTTATACTCATTATAGTTATAGAATTCCTTTGCCTATACAAAAAAAAACTTCATGCTTAGTTAATGCTTAGCACACTGTTGTAACCAATTCAAATTTTAACAAGTTATGTGTGCCACTGCCACTTGCATCTCATCATAATAACTCTAAACTATATATGAAAATCTCAAATAATTTCGCTCAATAAATCAAACCATATGGGACTCATTTCATAAATCTCTAGGCTCAATTTTAAGCAACATCCACTATTACAATATTTCTATAAAAAAACTCACATTCTAGAAAAAAAACATTGGACCACATCACACACAAACTTGATGACATAAGAAACTAGTAGTAATTAATTCAATTCATTGATCAAACATTTTCTGAAGAGAGAAATGGTTGATTAAGTGATGATCCTTTAGCAGCACTTGTGGGCCTAATAATATTACTATGTTCTGTAGTTGATGATGCAATTGCAAGCTGTTCTTTTGCAAATTTCTTCTCTTCACTTTTACCCCACAGAACAAAGTATAATCCAGCTACAATTAATATTGCTCCAATGACCCTATAATAAAAAGGGACATTATTATATGAATAAAGTAAAATAAATAAAGGGGACAAAAAGTAAAGTAGATTTTATTTAATAGAAGCACACGAGACATGATCTTCCATTCAATAGTATCCTATGATCAACATTGTTTCAACCTTTTTAAATTTATGAAGAATCAATGAATCATTAAAAAGTGAAAACTTTTCAACCGAAAGGTAACAAACTTGTTCAAAAGAATATTTTGTATTTTTCATCTATTGCAGTATACTCCCTCCGGTCTCATTTATAAGAAAAAATTAACTTTTTAGATACATTAAACAAGTAATGTATTTGGACAATATATTGTCCAAATACATTACTTATTCAATGTATATAAAAATTTAATTTTTTCTTATAAATGAGACCGGAGGGAGTATATAAGATGAAAAATGGTGCATGTATAGTTTGAGTGTTTATGATAAATTATGTATCTGATATGTATAATTTAATGATAAACATTTATCTGATATGTATAATTTAATGATAAACATTTATATTAGGTATTTAATGATAAACATTTATAATTCAATCTCACTTGCTCTATCCTGTGGATGAAATTTTGCATGTGTAATTTTTATCAGAATTAACTAATGTTTTAATGTGTTACATAGTAACAGTATTTAGTTAAGGGCTAGGTTACCTTAATATGACAGCCATGAGAAATGTTATGGCAGGGACGGAATTTTGTATTGCTGATGCAAAAGTTGGAGTTGTGTTCTCTAAACCAAGCAAATAGAAACCTTGGTTTGCTGTAATTCTGTGTAAAGTAACATATATAATTATGATCAAATCTTACAAATATAACAATGCTTAATTTTCTTGTTTCTGTTAGCAACTTCCGATTAACTTGTGTTATGATAACAATGCTGCCCCATTTCTAGTCTGAGTATCTTAAACCATTTCATCCTATTTCCATATGCAATGTGATATATGAACTTGTTACTAAAAATATGGTGAATCGTGTGAAGCATTTATTTAATAGTATCAGTTCATCGCATCAACCTTATGTTGACTTTGAGAATTCACTATTTCTAATATTTATGTTGTATTATTGTCATAGCTTTCCCAAACATTGAAAATATATATGTGACATTTATTGTGAACCTTTATGTTAAAATAGTATATATCTTTCGACAATCGATCCGAAATATTGAATAACATTCTATGAAATTGCAGCGTTTCCCGGCCTAGTTCGACGTACGACGCTCATTCTCCGCGTTTCTTAGAGTTCGAAACATCTGAGAGGTAACTTTCTTCCTCAAATTACTGGTATATATTGTGATGAATTTGTCTTAAATTGTCTTTCGTATGTTGCATTTTCTTGATACGGATTCATTCCGTGTATACTTTGCGTTTTGACAGAAACGCAGTATACTACTGTTTTGTGCACTAATTAGTTGATATGGATAAGACATGGATGTATTCCAATCGATTGTCGAAAGACTACGAGAATGGTGTTTCCGAGTTTGTTAAGTTTGTTGTTGCGCACGCCAAAGACCCCAGTCGTATGACATGTCCCTGTTTGTATTGCTGTTATGGGAACCGGGTTGACGCAGTTCAGTTGGCATCGCATTTAATTCGGTATGGAATTGATAGGAGTTATACATGTTGGAATATGCATGGTGAGAAAAGTAACGAGAATGTTGAATCGGGGTATGAAAGGACCTATGTTTCAAATGATGATTGCACAGATACATACGATTATGATCGAGTCGAAGAAATTGCAGAAGCGCTTGAAGAAGATCTTAACGATTGTCCCAAAATGTTCGAGAGGTTGGTAAGCGATGCAGAGAAACCGTTGTATAATGGTTGTACAAAATTCACAAGATTGTCTGCGGTGTTAAAGTTGTACAACTTAAAAGCCGGCAATGGATGGTCGGATAAAAGTTTCACAGAGTTATTAGCCCTTATGAAAGATATGCTACCATAGGATAATGTTCTTCCCAATCGAACGTATGAGGCCAAAAAGATGTTGTACTCCATTGGCATGAGCTATGATAAGATACATGCGTGTCCAAAAGATTGTGTTTTGTTTCGAAACGAGTATGCATCGTTAAATGAGTGTCCTAAATGCGGTGCCCCTCGATATAAGAAAAAGTTGTCTCCGGCAAAAGTCTTATGGTATTTTCCTATAATCCCGAGATTTAGACGGATGTATCGTAGTGAAACCGATTCAAGACAATTGACTTGGCATTCAGATGAAAGAATTATTGATGGAAAATTTCGACATCCGGCAGATTCTCCACAGTGGATGAAAATTGATAATGATTATCCTGAATTTGGAAAAGAAGCAAGAAACCTTCGCTTGGCATTGTCTACTGATGGAATGAACCCACACGGTATTCAAAGTATCTCGCATAGCACATGGCCTGTGATTCTTATGATTTATAACCTACCTCCATGGCTATGTATGAAGCGTAAGTACATGATGCTGTCTATGTTAATTTCTGGGCCTAAACAACCAGGAAATGACATAGACGTATACTTGGAACCATTAATCGAAGATTTGAAGATTTTGTGGGAGAACGGTGTGGAGGTCTATGATGGTTATAGGAAAGAAAGTTTCAAATTGAGGGCGATGTTGTTTGGAACAATTAACGATTTTCCAGCATACGGCAATCTATCCGGGTATAGCATTAAAGGTGAAAAAGCGTGTCCTGTTTGTGAAGACGGAACCGATACCATGCGATTGAAACTTTGTCAGAAGAATGTATTTCTCGGTCATCGTAGATTCTTAACTTCTAAACATCAGTATCGTGGATGGAGAAAAGCGTTCAACAGAGATACCGAACAACGTAGAGCTCCGCCTGGTTTGACAGGTGAACAAATTTTTGAAAAGGTGAAAGATGTGAATATTCAGTTTGGCAAGCCTTTCGCACATAAAGTTGTCACAGGTGGGTGGAAGAAGAGGTCGATTTTTTTTGAATTGCCATATTGGAAATCTTTGTACGTAAGACATTTTCTTGATGTGATGCATATTGAAAAAAATGTATTTGACAGTGTTATTGGTACGTTACTCAATATAAAAGGGAAGTCTAAGGATGACCTTAAATCAAGGGAGGACTTGGTAGACATGGGAATAAGAACTGAACTGGGACCCGTGAAGAAAGGAAGACGGACATACCTACCACCTGCTGTTTACACTCTATCTAGAAAGGAGAAAAAATATTGTGTAAGTTTCTGAGTGAAGTTAAAGTTCCAGAAGGCTACTCATCAGATATTAGAAGACTTGTGTCTATGAAAGACCTCAAGTTAAAGAGTTTAAAGACGCATGATTGCCATGTTATAATGGAACATTTTCTACCGATAGGTATACGTTCTATTCTGCCAGAAAAGGTAAGAAGCGCAATAACTAAATTGTGTTTTTTCTTCAAGTCAATTTGCAGTAAGGTGATCGATCCTGAGATCTTGCCAACATTGCAAAAAGAAATAGTTGTTACTTTGTGTGAGCTTGAAATGTATTTTCCTCCCTCGTTTTTTGACATAATGGTCCATCTTGTCGTTCATCTTGTGAAAGAGACACAATTGTGCGGACCAGCTTATATGAGATGGATGTACCCTGCTGAACGTTATATGAAAATATTAAAATGGTATGTGAAAAATCGGAGTCGACCAGAGGGTTGTATTGCCGAAAGATACATTGTTGAAGAAGCGGTTAAGTTTTGTACTGAATATCTGTCAAATGTTCAGTCAATTGGACTCCCCAAATCTCATGTTGTTGAAAAAAAAGAAGGTAAGAAGCTAATTGGAAATAAAGTTGTGACAGTATCAAGGGTCGAACGGGATCAAGTGCATTTGTATGTTTTGCACAATGAGATTGAGGTTGAGCCGTATGTCGATATACACAAGGGTGTTCTTCGAGGTTTAAATTCGAATAGAAATGAGAATTGGATTGTACGAGAGCACAATCGAAGTTTCATACCATGGTTTAAGGAACATATTTATTCAAAGTATCGTTCAGATCCTGCCTCAGTGACAGAAAGGTTGAGATGTTTAGCATATGGTCCAAGTTTGGTTGCGTTTTCTTATAGCGCATACACAATTAATGGATACACATTTTATACCAAAGAACAAGATGATAAAAGTACTGTGCAAAATAGTGGTGTCACCTTGGTAGCTGAAGCAATGCACATATCTAGTGTGAAGGACTTAAACCCGAAATTTGCAAATCTGTCGTATTTTGGGGTTATCGAGCGCATTTGGGTCTTTGATTACGAGAAATTTCAGATTCCTATATTCGGTTGCAAGTGGGTTGAAAATAATAATGGTATACGGATGGATAAGTCAGGATTTTTGCAAGTTGATCTTAACAGGGCGGGGTACAAAGATGAGCCTTTCATTCTAGCCTCTCAAGCTAAACAAGTGTTCTATGTCGCTGATCCGACAAGTACGAAATGGTCTATAGTGCTTTTCTCTAACAAAGTAATTGATGAAAAGATTGGAGACCAAGGCGATACTGGTGTTGACATTGAATCTTTTACAAGAAATGATCAAAATGATAATGAATCATGCATTAGAAATAATCATAATGAGGGTATTTGGATCAATCCAACCGTCCGCGTTGTTACGAGACGAGTAGAACATATTCCTACCAAGAAAAGAAAGAGATGTTAGTGAAAAAGGTAATAGTATATATAATTATAGACAATGTCATTCAATAAAATGTATATATATGCCATTTCATTTTTTTCATTATAGTATAATATATATAGCCTATATCATTTCATTTTTTTCATTATAGTATAATATATATATAGCCTATATCATTTCATTTTTTTCATTATAGTATAATATATATTGCCTATATCATTTCATTTTTTTCATTATAGTATAATATATATAGCCTATATCATCCAGTAAAATTTAAATATACGTCATTACATTTTTTTGCTTTATGGAATTTTATGAAATATTTGTTATCTGACATCTTTGCTTTATGGAATTTTATTTATGTTTCGACGTACGACGCTCATTCTCCGCGTTTCTTAGAGTTCGAAACATCTGAGAGGTAACTTTCTTCCTCAAATTACTGGTATATATTGTGATGAATTTGTCTTAAATTGTCTTTCGTATGTTGCATTTTCTTGATACGGATTCATTCTGTGTATACTTTGCGTTTTGACTGAAAATTTGTTATCTGACATCTTAGTTTTTTGAAATATTTAGGATTGTTTTATTTATGTTTTGATGTAGGTATATTTCTTTTTCATTCTTTATCAGTTCGTAACTATTTAATCATAAATTTAATAGTATCCATCTTTTCATTCTATTTAATCCATTGTCTGAAATATTGAATAACATTCTATGAATTTGCAGCGTTTCCCGGCCTAGTTCGACGTACGACGCTCATTCTCCGCGTTTCTTAGAGTTTGAAACATCTGAGAGGTAACTTTCTTCCTCAAATTACTGGTATATATTGTGATGAATTTGTCTTAAATTGTCTTTCGTATGTTGCATTTTCTTGATACGGATTCATTCCGTGTATACTTTGCGTTTTGACTGAAAATTTGTTATCTGACATCTTAGTTTTTTGAAATATTTAGGATTGTTTTATTTATGTTTTGATGTAGGTATATTTCTTTTTCATTCTTTATCAGTTCGAAACTATTTAATCATAAATTTAATAGTATCCATCTTTTCATTCTATTTAATCCATTGTCCGAAATATTGAATAACATTCTATTTAATTCATTCTGTGTATACTTTGCGTTTTGACAGAAAATGTATCACGATGTTCCACAAGATAATTCAGAAAATGTTCCTCAAGGAGATGTTCCACAAGATAATGTTCCACAAGACACTTCAGATAAGGACATCACACGAGGCATAACTATCATGCGGGGAATCATCCGTGATAGAGATAGAGGTATTACGTATAATGTAGATTGGAATAATGATGACCAACTAATTGGGCCTAATTCTGCAAAGCTGACAAGCTACATCGGTACGCTTGTTCGTATGCACACTCCGATCACCACTACTAGCTGGAAAAAAGGAGAGTTGGATGCTAAAGAAAGAATTTGGACCGAGATAAAGGTATCATATATGGTTGTTGTTATTTGCTTTATTTTGACGAAAATATTGTTTTTAAATTACATATACTAACACCCTCTATGCGTATGTTTTTTTGTAGAGGTCTTTTAACATTGAAGATGCCCGCAAAAAGTATATAATGGGCTTGGCCGGAAAAAGACATAGAGGGTGGAGAAATTTTTTGACAAATAAGTTTCTTAAAGACGATGAAGGAAATTTTGTTGAAGAGGAACCTGAACGACCAAAAAAATATGAGAGCTTCATTACACCCGAAGAATGGGTTGCTTTTGTGGGCCAAAGAAAAGACGATAATTTCAAGAAAGTGAGTGCTGTAAATCGGGATAGAGCGTCAAAACCCGCATATCCATATAAAAAAGGTCGTTTGGGATATGCACGCTTACAGGAAAAAATTGTAAGTAAATCTCAATTCTACGATCTTATTAATTATCTCAATGTGTATTATTAATTTGTAACAATGTGTATTGATGATTTTATTATTTGTAACAATGCGTAGTTGGAGGAGACGCAGAGTGACAAAACATCACTACCTGTACATGTGCTGTGGAAGGAAGCTCGTGTTGGCAGAGATAAAGTTGTTAACCCCGATCTGCAACATATTTATGATGAGTGTGTAAGTATACCATTATGTCTTTAATTAATATATAATTAATGTTGTGTCTTTAATTATCGATATTTAAATGAATTACAGGAGACTATATCGCAATCGGTATCCTCGGGTGATGACTCGAATATCAGGAGCGTACTCAGTCGAGCACTATGTGTTGCTGAGTATCCGGGACGAGTGAGGGGTAAAGGCCATGGTGTGACTCCTACCTCTCTGTATAACAATCCAAGAAAAAGAAATCCTAGCAATGCGGAAGTGATGCAAACATTGCAGGATTTACAAGCACAAGTCCGTGAACTGCAGAGGGACAAAGAGAGGTATATGGCCGAAAGGAGCAGTTCACAGTTGAAAGAAACTAGTGACAAGGCTAGTATCAACCGTCAACAAAATTTTCCCGAGGTAATTAAGATGATAATCCATTATATTTAGAGAAAGTATAATTATAACGGTTATTATTGTCAACATTAAAGGAAGTCTAACGGTTATTATTGGTTTAGGGCATTTCATGTTGTCAGCTGTATCTAGCTTCTCCGACTTATCGGGTAGTTGGCAAGGGAAAAGTGCACAACACCTCGGGAGATTTAATTCACCATAGACCGCTCCCGGATGGCCACATGAAGGTATCGGTTGATGTTGTTTTAGATATGAATGCATTGCTACTGGTACCTGACATTGTTGCGGAGACCACATTGCTGCGAGATGCAGTAGGATCTTTTGTGGCATGGCCATCAGACCTCATCTGCATAGATGATCAGGTATGTTGAAAACCATTATGAATCTTTAAGTATTCAACTGACAGTTCTGACCTGAATTTTATACATGGTAATTTTAGACTCCTGCAAAACCCACATCTAAGGATAAAGGGATTTTGCAGCGCGGCGAGTCTATTGCATCGCAAAGACAGGTACTTTTATAGTGTTTCATTTATAATCGGAATAAAAAACTGCATAACTTTGTATCTTACATAATTCTATATGATTTTTAAGGTACCTTCTCAAGATCAGTCACAGCAGGTGAGCCAGAAAGGTAGTAGGGTTCCACCTAAGAAGAAGGTTCCTGTCCATAAATTTGTGCCTAGGTTTCGACAGTGTCTGGAGACACTAGTTGGCACATCAGATTTGATGAATGATGGAATTCGTCAAATCGATGTGGATGAAATTGTCTTTGGTTTTCCATGTACCGAAACAATTGGATTAGAGGACATGGAACAAATCTTTCATCATCGAGAGTTAGGCATCAGTGTGATGCACTCGTACATCCGGTAACCCGATCAATATATTATTTAATTGGTTGAACATTTTTTTTAAACATTTAATTGAAATAGTCTAATATTAATTATTTTTTTATTTAAGGATGTTATTTGACAAATTGATGCGCGGGAATCAATTGTCAAATAGATTCCGTTTCGTGTCTTCTTCCCGTGTTAGCGGAGCAACAATTTCTAGGGAACCTGATTCAGTAAGAGAACACTTGGTCGAAAGATTCAGGACAACTGCCAGTACAGAGAGCTTGTATCTTTTGCCTTATAATACAGGGTTAGATTTTCATTCTAAGCTCCTTTTAATATTTGTATTTTTTACATTAAAATTCGCTTCTAAATTGTTGCTTTAATTTATAGATGTCACTGGTTGTTGCTTGCAATCAATCCCATAAAAGAAGTGGTCTATTACCTGAATTCGGTTGACGGTGATTGGACAAATTATCCGGAAATGAAGCTAGTGATTGATACGTAAGTGACATTATTCTAAATATTCGTTTGTGTTTATATATTTAATTATTTCAATGTCATTGTTCTAAATAAATATTTTAATTTTGTCATCAGTTCAATACAAGTATTCCGATGTCAAAGGGGAGCACGAGTACCACGGTCTAGATCAAACAACATTAATTGGATCAAAGTACAGGTATATAAATTTCAACAATTTTGCTTATAATATTTATGCTACTTGATAAATCAATAGATGTGTATAATCTTATTTGTTTTTCTATGTAGTGCCCTCAACAACAAAACGGCATAGATTGCGGATACTTTGTTTTGATGTTTATCAAAGAAATCATTCAAATGAATGAAATCGAGATTCCAATCACGGTATGGATTTATACTTTGTTTTATTACTTATCGGATTTTGCATATAATTTATTACATTAAACTAAATCATGCATATATTTTGTTTTGTAATGTAGTATTTTGATCAATACAATTGTCCATATTACTCGCCACGTCAATTGGAAGAACTCAAAGAGGAGTTGTGCCAATATTTTATTGAGCTAAGAATCTTATAATAAGGTACGATTACATTGTTGTGTAAAAATTGGTTAATTATGAATATATTGTTTTGTGTATACAACACTGACCGTGTTATTATGTTCATATTGCAGGATCAGGACCTTGGATATATATGTAGATTAGGATTGATTTACTTCGTGTTATATAGCTGATTTCTTAGGGTGTATTTTGTTACGTTTAAAAACATGTTAATATTGAATTACAATGGTGTATATATATTTTGGATATGAATTGATTATAATGGTATTTGTATATATATATAATATTTGGTATTTGAATTACATTTGGTATTTGGATTAAAACTAATATATATTGGTATTTCTAGATTAGATTGTAAAATACCGGTTTAAGAATTACAGGTTTGCTGCAAAAAAATGCAGGTTTAGAAATTTTTTAAATTTTAGATTTTTCAGTAGAAAACCTATGAAAGCGCTTTTAAGAAAAAAGCGCTCTCGTAGGCCTACCTATGAAAGCGCTTTTTTCTTAAAAGCGCTTTCATAGGTAGGCCTAAGAGAGCGCTTTTTTCTGAACAAAAAGCGCTCTTATAGGCCTACTTTATATGCATTCTGAATACACCTATGAAAGCGCTTTTTCAGAAAAAAGCGCTCTCGTAGGCCTACCTATGAAAGCGCTTTTTTTTAAAAGCGCTTTCATAGGTAGGCATACGAGAGCGCTTTTTTCTGAACAAAAAGCGCTCTTATAGGCCTACTTTATATGCATTCTGAATACACCTATGAAAGCGCTTTTTCAGGAAAAAGCGCTTTCATAGGTAGGCCTACGAGAGCGCTTTTTTCTGAACAAAAAGCGCCGCTAAAACCTTTAGCAGCGCCACCTACAAGAGCGCTTTTAAGCGCTTTTAAAGCCCAAAAAAAGCGCTTTCGTAGGTTATTTCTGGCATAATGTCTGCTCAACCTGTCCTATTAATGGTAATCTGGTTCTAAGGAGTCTCATATCACTGACCTTTCTTTTAGGCATTGTTCTAGCTCAAGCACCAAATTATTGCGGCCAGAATATCCCAAAAGTCCAATCTCAATGAGTGTAGCATCCAGTTTCAACCAAACTTCAGTTGAAACCAAAGGCGGCCATCTCACTACTTTCTAATAGCTTAGGATGAGTCAAGTAAAGGTTCTAAAGGTCAGTTCGCGCTTAATGACACTATAAGGAAGCCTAATGTTATCCTTGACTGACTTAAGGAACATTAGTACAAGCCAGAGTATCACGCTAACGTAGCTAGAACTTTGTCCATATCAGTCTATGCCGTACAACCTCCATGGTTTATTGCTACTTACCTAAAAAGGTGCCCCACATCTGGGTATAGGATCTTTAACAAAGCCCAATCAATGACCCAAAAATATAAAGCAAACAAGTCAAACAAAGAAAACAAGTCAAGGTAATCTAACCCTAAGGTAACCCCACTTTTAAGTAAGTCCCCAACAGAGTCGTCAGTTCTGTAATACGGTGGGAGAATTGACTTGGGTGTGTTTTCGTTTTATCGTTGTGATATGGTAGGAGAATTGACTTGAAGGTTTTGCGTTTAATCGTAAATGTTGCGGTTAGCAAGAGTCGCCACCGACTTTTCTTTTATCCAAAAGGAAAGGTGAAAAAGTACAGGAAAGACCTTTGAGATTATTTCTTGAGTTTGGGGGGTAGATTATGAAAAGGAAAGGTATTAGCATCCTTTTCATCCATGGTTTTCCATGGGCTCTTAGTTACTTGCTAGATCACTTGCTTTTTTTTTAAAATTGTGCTTGATGTGGTTTTTGAAAGTATTTAGTAAAGAGGCCATTGTTTAGGCAATCTTTGTAATGATTCTTGTTTGTAAGAATGTATACAAAGATGTTGATCCTTTGAAAATGTTTTCAAGTTTTGTAAGATGTTTTGAAAGTGTAAGTGTTTTTTTTTTTGAAAATATCAAGGATGTTTGTTTTGAAATGGAGCAAGTAATTGGGAGCAATCTACCTACTCAAATGTCTTTCTTGTTCATTTTCTTTTCCTTTGACATTGTTGTCTTACCATTGATTTGGTAAGAAACACTATCTTTGGATGTAATCGGGACGGGCGTGGGTCATCGTATAGCCATGATTAGTAATGTTGCAAGGTATCTTAGCATTCTTTTTGAGGGACTAAGATCATTTGTAAGGCAACTTAGATAGCGCCATCGAGGGACTATGATCTTGTATTTGCTTGTTTTTGTTAAGATACCTTACATGCGTAATATGACCATTTTGTATAAGGAAACCAAGTGGAATAACCCTAGGGGTGTTTGTGTGCAAGTGAATCATTTTCATGCTTGTTTTTGTCTTGAATTAGGGTTTTCTAAGTATTGGTTTTAGTCTTTCAATACAAACCCTAATTACTAGCATGTTATATAAAAGCGATAAATTGCGAAATTTAATGTTACTACGCTATTACAACATTTGTGGGGAGGAGGGATGTACAAATTCATGAATGGGGATTGCAAGAATTTAAACCTAATTAGTCTATTACAATCATATTGAAATTGAACAAATGTACAAAAATAAAGATAAAAAATGCAAGAATATGAATGTAAAGAAATATGATTTTTTTTTATGAAAGGGTTTTGACCTAATTATGTGAGATGATTAATGAAAAAATAAACAAAATATAAAACCTAAATTAATTAGGAGGGAAATAAAGTTAAAAATGTTTTTTAGGATTTTTATGAAAAGATTTTAAGTTAAATAAAAGTAATATGAAAATTAGTTAATCAAAATAATCCTAAGTTCTAAATTAATCTTAACTAAGAAAGTAGATAATTAAACCTATGTCTAAATATTTATTAACAAAAAGGAAATTAATTTATTTAAGAAAGTATTTTTAGTCCTTTTGTTTTTTATAAGAAAAGTAAAATAAAATATATAAGTGTAAATAATAAATAAAACTATTTTTGGATTTTTATTGATAAAAATAATAATAATAATAATAATAATAATAATAATAATAATAATAGTGAAAATAATAAAAGAAAATATGAAATGAAAATAAAATAAAAAAAGAAAATGAAATAAAGAAAATAATTGGCTAGGGGGTGCAAAAATGAAACTAGGGTTAGGAGTCAGCAAAAATGGAAGGCCTAACATAAGGGTCCAGGCGCTGCAAAAAAGGGCACAAAAATATCAAAAAATAAGTGAAAAAATGCAAAAGGACACGCTGGGGCTTGAACTCAGGACCTAAGAGTGACAGGCGCGTGCTTTAACCACTGGGGTGGTGATACATCCGTTAACTTGTGTGAAAGGATAAATACATAACGCAAAATGCGCCCTGATTACACTTATCTTCAACCTCCAGCCAAAGGATCTCAAAACTGGAAATTGTGAAATGGATTTGAGGTTGTTTCAGGCAGTGGTGATAATCAGGCTAGCTTCCTCAAGTCCATAGGAAGCTAATGCAATGGTTTGCTTGAGTTGAGAGTGGCTGAAATGGACTAGAGAAGTCAAGTTGACGTCTCTATTTTTTGGTTATGCAGGTTATAGTAAATGGTGTTACAATTGTGTAACAGGGACGGGGACAAGTTATATTTGATGTATATGAGCTTTAGGAACTAAAAGGCCAAAGAATACACGAGGGAAATAGAAGATACAAGTTCAAGGTCAGAACCTACACAAAAATGGAGTTTGTGAGCAATTTTTGGCTAGAGGGAATTTGAGAGAGTTTCAGGCTTTCAAAAATCATGTCCTAAGTTTCATAATAGTGTCTCAATGTATAGGAAAAAGGTTTTGAGAGCTTGGGTGATCAGAAGTACCAGTTCACATGTTATGGCTTTTTGGCTTGTTTTTGAAGCAAGCTTGACAAGCATTGTTCCAAGGCAAGGTACAAGGCTATCTAAAGCGGTTAGGAACTTTAAAAATTCTTATCTGATTGTGTATAGGATGCTTGTGCAGAAAGAACAAAAGCAAAGCTCAAGAGAAGTTGACTTTGTGATTAAAGCCACTTTACTAGAATGGCAATGTTACTTTGTGCCATTAATGGAAATGCAACTTGGATAAAGCTTGAATCAAGTGGATAATAACTCAAAAGCAAGTGTAATCTTCTGATTATGGAGAGATCTTGAGCTTTAGAGGCTTGCAAAACAAGATTGTGCAGCATAGGTTTGAAATTGAATTCTTGTTCATCACAAAATGCCTTGTAATTCAAGTGACAAAATCCTAACTTCATCTCTTCGATTCTCCCTACTCAAGAATGATCTCAAGAAGTTCTTGGACATTCTGGAAATCTTGTAATGTGATATACAACCATATTTTAATTGCTTTTGAATATTCCCCTTGGAACTATATGAAAAAGTTCCGTGAAGTTGGGTTAAAATCCTGACCAAATTAGGGCAAAAAATTCACTAAGTGTTTAGTTTCATGACCCTATGTTCATAAAATTATAATTGAGACCCAGGAATTTTTGGAAGGAGTTGTGTAAAGAAAAGTTGTAAATTTCATGGAGATCTAAAAATTTCATGTTGGAAGTTTCTCTTGAACCATCTTGCATCATGGTGAAAATTTTGTTCAAAGTTATGAAAAAACATGAAATTTCCAACACTTAGAAAAATTTCTAAGTTTAGAAATTTTGACTTTTCAAAATGAAATCTTGAATTTTTGATTTCTTGATGAATAAGTTTCACATTTTGACATGTTTTGATGAATTATGATCTTTGGCACTTGAATTTGACCAAAAAGTTAAAGTTTTACTTTTTAGTATACAATTGACTTTTGATCAGTTGACTGGAAAATTCATCTGTCAATCCAATGGAATTGTAATGTTTTGAACCATGACATTAGGTAAAAATGATGCAGTTGGACTCTTGAGATCACACCTTAAACCAATTTACCATTTTCTAGGTCAAAAACCAGAAATTTCCCTTTCCCAATCAAAACCCTAATTTTGACCATTTTGCCCTATTGGAGATTTGATCAATTTTCTTGAGGAGTTATGGTCCAAACTTGATCAATGATACATATAAGTTTAAAATGTTGGTATGGATAAAAAAATTAAGAATTTTGACTGTAAATTGGCCATGGTTGAATTTTTCCCTAATACAGCTGATTTTTAGGTCAATTGCTCAATTGATTGAGCAAAAATGTGATTAAAAGTTTGAAACTTGACATGAGTAATATTGAGAGTCCATAATGATCCATGAAAGTCATATGGGGCATTAGAAGCTCAAATATCCTTGTGCAAACTCAAACCCTAATTTTGGTCATCAGTGCCTAAAGAGGTGTCTTGAGCTGATCAACCCTAGTGCAGTCTTGAGCCAAAGGAGATCTTGTGAGCAAATTATTGATAAGTGAGTGGGAAAATTTTGGGGTACAACAGCTGCCCCTGTTCAATCTTCTTAAACCTGGAGAGTTAGATTGACTAGTTTTGCCATTCGTGACTCGAAGGTGGAAGATGATTGGACACTAGAGTGCCCAGAAATTTGCACTCAGTGATATGATGATAAAGGGAATACGCTTAAAGATGCCATTTGGAGGAGTGATAGAAAGATGTTGGAGATGGGCTTGTAGATGCCATCCAAAAGTGATTTTTGAATCTGAAAGGGAATCTGAATGAGTATCAGAATGGAGTCTGTGTCTGGAGCGTATCTGAAAGTTGAATCTGAATGAGATCATAATGGCCTCTGTGTTTGGAGCGTATCTGAACTGTATCTGAAAGATGAATCTGAATAAGTATCAGAATGGCCTCCGTGTCTGGAGCATATCTATAATGTATCTGGAAGTTGAGAATTGAATGAGTATCAGAATGGAATCCGTTATCTAGAGCATATCTGAACTGTATTTGAGAAGTTGAATCTGAATGAGTATCAGAATGACATCCGTGTCTGGAGCGTATCTGAACTGTATCTGAGGACTTGAATCTGAATGAGTATCAGAATGGCATATGTGTCTGGAGCGATCTGAACTGTATCTGAGGACTTGAATCTGAATGAGTATCAGAATGGCATCCGTGTCTGGAGCGTATCTGAACTGTATCTGAAAGTTGGATTTGAATGAGTATCAGAATGGTATCTGTGTTTGGAGCGTATCTGAATTGTATCTGAAAAGTTGAATCTGAATGAGTATCAGGATGGCATCTGTGTTTGGAGCGTATCTGAACTGTATCTGAGGACTTTGAACATTATTAATGGTAGCTGTTTGATTAATCTTATCCTGAAAAAGGTAAAATGTTAGCTAATATGCAATGTTATGTTGTACGAAATGCATAGTATAATGCATTCGAGTTATTAATGTTTATGATATATGGATGCGATGTATGCGTATGTGAGCTAGTTTGCTGCACTACTATTGGATTGGGGAAAATAAATCCATGTCTGTTGCTGAGGATATGGAGTATAAGTCTCCATGTTGTGGAGTTGAAGTGCTGATGAATTTCCATTTAGAGAAATAAACTCTGCTGTAAGGGGAATGCCGTATACTATTTGAAAAATCCTGTCTGGGGAATTCGGAGAAATTTGACGACTTCTACTGGGGATTGATAATTGGAAGCTCTGTTCTGCTGGGGATTAAACTGCATATTGAGGGGGATTTTATGGAAATAACTTAGAGAGATTTTCATATCTCTTAAAGCCATTGCCTTTCTATTTTGTTTATTTATAAACAGTAATTATGTTCAAATGCATATGTTCAAAAATGAATCATTGGACGTTTTTGTAAACAAAACACAAGAGTAAAGAAAAAATAGATAGTTTTGCGCTTTCAAAAGGATATCTTTGTATTGACTTTGAGTAAGTACTTTGTATAGCCTTCGTGTCTCTGAGCATCTTGTCTATTTGTTGCCTTGTCCAAAGTTGACTGAATTGATCAGAACCTATGAGTTTGCAGGTTGTCCGTAAGGTGATCCAATGGGACATAGTCATATGCTTTAATTCCCTAACTTTTGCCTGGACCTCCCTTTCGGGTTTTCAGTCCACCGGGATACCCTTTTTTGCCCAAGATGCCCTTTCGGATTTTCAACTTGTCGGGTGTACAATTTTTGTTTTATCCCTAATTTTTTCCCGAACCTTTTTGGTTCGCCGGGATGCCCTTTATTTTCCTAGGTGTGTCAACCTAGCGGGTATCTTATGCGTAATATCTTTTGACTATGTATGTGTTCGCATGGTGCGGCAGGTCGTCACCATCCATGGTGGTTAAGATCATTGCCCCTCCAGAGAATATGTTTTTGATTACAAACGGTCCTTCATATGTAGGAGTCCATTTTCCCCTGGGAAAAACCTTGCGGTAGCATGATACATTTGATCACCAGATCCCCAACTTGATACACTTGGCGTCTGACCTTTTTGTTGAAAGCCTTGATCAACCATTTTTGATGCATTTGGCCATGACAGATAAAAGTAAGCCTTTTCTCATCAATCAAGTTTAGTTGATCAAGTCGAGTCTGGATCCAATCTTCTTCATTCAGCCCTGCATCCTTCATAATTCTCAGAGAGGGGATCTGGACCTCAATAGGCAAGACAGCTTCCATGTTGTAAACTAGAGAACAGGATGTTACCCCGGTTGATGTGCGAGCCGTGGTAAGATATCCGTGGAGAGCGAATGGTAGCATCTCATGACAGTCCTTGTATGTGACTGTCATTTTCTATATGATCTTTTTAATGTTCTTATTCACAGCTTCGACAACACCATTCATCTTCGGCCGGTAAGAGGAAGAACTGTGATGCTGGATCTTGAATTGCTCGCACAGGGCGGTGATCATAGTATTATTAAATTTTGTACCATTGTCTGTAATGATCCTCTCCGGGATACCGTAACGACAGATGAGATTCTGCTTGATGAACTGGGCGACAAAATTCTTGGTGACGGAAGCGAAAGAAGCTGCCTCCACCCACTTTGTAAAATAGTCAATGGCCACTAAGATGAAGCGGTGTTCATTAGAGGTTGTTGGCTTGATTTCCCCAATCATATCAATTCCCCACATAGCAAAGGGCCAAGGAGCCGTTAAGACATTGAGAGGAACCGGAGATACGTGCACCTTGTCAGCATAGATCTGACACTTGTGACAGGTTCGAGAGTGTTGATAGCAATCTGCTTCCATGGTAGACCAGTAATAGCTTTCCCGTAGGATCTTCTTTGCCATCGTATGCCCACTGGAATGGGTACCAAAAGTGCCTTTATGTAACTCAGCCATGATTCTTTCAGCTTCAACCTTGTCTACGCACTGAAGTAACACAAAGTCATGGTTGCATTTGTAAAGAATGCCATTACTAAGGAAGAATTTAGCAGAGAATATCCTTAATAACTTATTATCATTGACTGAAGCTCCTTCTGGATATTCTTGAGTTTCGAGATACCTCTTGACTTCGTGAAACAAAGGTTGGTCCACTACTTCTTCAGTATTAATCTCGTGACAGTGTGCTGGTTCATCCATTCGTTCAATGGTGATCTGGGGAGCCTCTTTATCCCATTTAAGTTTAAACATATATGACATTGTGGCTAGTGCGTCTGCTAGCTGATTTTCTTTTCGCGGGAAATGCTCGAAGGTAATCTTTTCAAAATGTGGGAGAAATGTCAAAACATGTTCTTTGTAAGGGATAAGATTAGGGTGTTTGGTGTCCCACTCCCTGTTGATCTGGCTGATAACCAAAGCTGAATCTCTGAATACATTCAAAGATTTGATCCCCAAGTCTATGGCAGCTTTGAGGCAAAAGATGCACGCTTCATATTTCGCCATGTTATTTGTACAGTTGAAGCAGAATCTTGCCGTAAAGGGAGTATGACACCCTTCAGGAGATATGAGTACAACACCAATACCATTTCCGAGTGTGTTACATGCCCCATCAAAAACCAGGGTCCATTGGGATCCTTGTTCAGGTCCGTCATATGGCCTGAATTCTTCACAGTTGTTTACCATCATGATGTCTTCATCCGGGAATTCGAACTTCATGGACTGGTAGTCTTCCACAGCTTGGTGAGCAAGGTGATCAGCTAGTACACCTCCCTTTATTTCCTTTTGGGTAGTATACTGTATGTCATATTCTGTTAGGATCATCTTCCATCTTACTATTCTCCCAGAGAGAGCAGGTTTCTCGAAGATGTATTTATTGGATCCATTTTAGATATCAGCAAGGTAGTATAGGTCAACATATATTGTCTTAGCCGGCGAGCAGCCCATGCCAAAGTGCAAGAAGTTTTCTCGAGCAGTGAATATCTTGTTCCACAGTCGGTAAAACATTTTCTCAGTTAATAAATAACGTGCTCTTTTCGGCCAGACTCGTCATGCTTCCCCAATACACACCCCATTGAATTTTCTAAAATAGTCAAATACATGATCAATGGTCTCCTCTCGACTGGTGGCATCAACACAAGAGGCTCTTGCAGGTACTCTTTGATCTTGTCAAAAGCAGTTTGGCACTCATCATTCCACTTGACTACCTGATCTTTTTTCAGTAGTTTGAAGATTGGTTCACAAGTAGCTATCAGGTGAGAAATGAATCTGGAAATGTAGTTCAAACGTCCCAAGAATCCTCTGACTTCCTTCTCAATACTAGGAGCATGCATCTCTTGTATCACTTTCATCTTGACAGGATCTACTTTAATACCTTTATTGCTGACGACAAAACCTAGGAGCTTACCAGACCTTACTCCAAACGTGCATTTATTTGGGTTCAACCTCAACTTGTATTACTTTAGCCTCTCAAACCGTTTTTGTAAGTGATCAAGATGCTCTTCTTCTGTTTGTGATCTAGCTATCATGTCGTCCACATAGACCTCTATTTCGTGATGTATCATGTCGTGAAATAGAGCTACCATGGCACGCTGATAGGTTGCCCCAGCATTCTTCAGTCAGAATGGCATCACCTTATAGCATAATGTACCCCATTGTGTGATAAAGGTTGTCTTCTCCATGTCCTCAGGCGCCATTTTGATTTGGTTGTAACTTGAGAAACCGCCCATGAAGGAAAATACTTTTTGTTGTGCAGTATTGTCAACTAGGATGTCAATGTGGGGAAATGGGCAATCATACTTAGGGCTTGCCCTATTCAAACCTCTGTAGCCCATGCACATTCGTACCTTGCCGTCCTTTTTAGGCACGGGAACAACATTGGCGACCCATTGCGGATAGGAGGTGACGGCCAAGAATCCGGCATTGAATTGCTTCATGACTTCTGCTTTAATCTTCTCCGACATATCTGGTCGCATGCGACAGACCTTTTGTTTTACAGGTGGGCAATCCTCTTTTATAGGTAGACGATATACCACAATATCTGCATCAAGTCCTGGCATGTCTTCATACGACCAGGCAAAGATGTTAACATATTCGTGTAACAACTGAATCAAACGCTCTTTGACACTTGGTTCCAGATTAGCACCCACCTTGGCCTCACTTTTGTCTTCCTCGGTACCTAGGTTGATCGTATCCATGGGTTCCTCGTGGGGCTGAATGGTCCTCTCTTCTTATTGTAATAATCTGGCAAGTTCCCCTGGTACTTCACAATCTTCCTCACCTTTGTCTTTGGCTTGGTAGATTAGATTTTAAGGGTCACAAAAGGCCATAGCAGAACCGTTATCCATGGGATCCCGAATGGATGTAGACCTGCATTGTGAGTGTGAGTGTGTGTAAGGGTATAACTATCTTTGAAAGAAATGAAAAATGTAAAAAGAAAAACAATGAGCACAATGTTTGTATGCAAAACGTACATGATTCATTGATGTCATATGGAAATGAGATAATAACCCTTACAAATGGACCATTGTGCCTCGGGTAAGACACAAGGTTTTGAGAGTCTGAATTGTTTTGATATTATAGATATAACAAAATGTAAAGACAAATTACTGTGGGATAAAAGTGACTGGGACAAAATCTCTAGCCTCCCAGTTGCTGAGCCCTCCACTGATAGTTGGGAAGATCCAATCCTCCAGGTTGTAGCCATCTTCATCATCCTCTACCGCTTTGACGTCACGGTTGCTGATCTTCAGGGGTGGTCCTCCAGCACGAGTGCAGCGTACAACCTTCTGAGCACTTGAAGTGAAACCTAGGCCAAGCTTGTCAGATTTGTATGGGATATCTGGGAGTTGTCCCCAGATAGTGCACCCACCTTCTTCTATTACTGCTTTTGCATCCTTCAAAGACGAAATCTTGAGTGGAGGCCTTGTGATCTTGGGAACAACCCTGGTTATTGCTACATCTTGCGGGACTTCTTCAAAGTTTTAGAATGGAGTTTCAATAAATTCACCATCTAACTCCACATATCTGAAGGAATTGAGATGACTGATCATATACTCTTCTTCTCCATGAACGGTGATAATCTTCCCTTGAATCATATATTTCAGCATTTGGTGCAACGTAGAAGTAACAGCGCTATCATTGTAAGTCCATGGTCGGCCTAGCAAGAAGGAATATGAAGGGCGGATATCCATTACATAAAAAGTTGAATCAAACATTTGGGTTCC
This sequence comes from Vicia faba, assembly GCA_948472305.1. Taxonomy (NCBI): domain Eukaryota; kingdom Viridiplantae; phylum Streptophyta; class Magnoliopsida; order Fabales; family Fabaceae; genus Vicia; species Vicia faba. The sequence continues at coordinate 1,683,626,158 of OX451737.1, read as the reverse complement.
AACCTTTATGGGGATATCCACTTCCCCATGCACCATCCTTTTCGAGCCTTCAAAAGCCCTCACTATTATATTGCTTGGCTTCAATGTCAATCCTTCACAGTCAAGCCTATCAAGAGCCTTTTTAGGTAATACATTCAGAGATGACCCGGTGTCCACCAAAACATGAGCCAAGGTTGTGCCCATACATTCCACTTAGACATGCAATGCCTCATTAAGCTTTCTTCCTCTTGGCATCAAATCAGCATCTGAAAAACCTAGACCATTATATGCAGTCAAGCTGGCTACGCAGTCTTGGAATTGATCGGCAGATGTTTCTTGGGGTACATGAGCAGTTTTTAGGAATTTTACCAAGGCCTTTGCATGCCCCTCGGAACATAGTAGTAAAGCCAGCATGGAAATTTTGGATGGAGTTTGCCCCAGTTTTTCAACTACATCGTAGTCGCTTATTTTTATGATCTTTAGGATTTCCTCTATCTCTTTCCGGGAGGTCTCAGGGATAGTAAATGATTGTGTCTCTGTCTTAACAAACTCAACCATAACACATTTTCCTCGAGTCTCGGTTAACTTGGTAGCAAGAGTGTCAGTAGGAGTGATAACAGGAGTTGTAACAGCTTTGTCAGTTGGAGTATTGGTGGACATGATTGTGGGACTGGGGATAACCTTCAGAGGAGCAACAACAATAGGAATGATTACGGGTCCAGAAACTGCTTTTGGTGGAGAAATTTCTGCAGAGAATATCCTTCCGCTTCGGGTAATCTTGCTAGTCCCTGCAATGTTACTGATATCGGAGTTATCTTTCTCGGAACTTGAATCTTCGGCAGCTGGCCAATCTTGCTTGATACCGTGGTAGTAGACATCCCTTCCATAATACCATGGTACGATTTTGTATGACAAATATGGGACTAGTCTAGGCATTGTATTTATCAAAGGAGCTACTTTTGGTACTGATGTAATTCTAACGGGTCTTTTGGTGGAGACCCTAGAAGAATTGTCGGAAATGGTCACAATGGAAATATCATTATAAGAAACAGGTGGAACAAAAGTCTTTTCGAACAAAATCTCCTTGTTATCTATTAGGCATTGAACGCCTGTTTTCAACAAAGGACAGTTGGTTGGTAAGGACAAACAAAAATGACAGCTTTCATCACAGCCCGGGAAAACACTAGCATTCAATAAATTCTTTTTGATAGTCAGAAGTGGGGTCATAAGTTCATCAACTGAAGTAACAAACATATCCTCTTAAATGGAATTGGCATTATGGTCGTGCTTGGGCATAGGGGAAGAAATGACATTGGGCTTTTCTGGCGCATCGAATTCAATCTCTTTGGCTTCAAGGAGGTCTTGTACTTTGTTCTTTAGAGCCCAACAATTGTTAGTGTCATGGCCGGGACTCTCAGAGTGGTATGCACAGCGGTCATTTGGATGATAGTGAGGAGATTTTGTGTTAGGGTTCTTTGGAGCTTCTTTCAAAGTCACTAGGTTGGATCATAACAAGTGTGGTAATACTTGAGATAGGGTTATGTTAATTCTGGTGAACTGTCTGACTGGTCTTTCCAATCTTGGCTGATTGTTTCTTTGCTGATCAGGAGCGGGTTTAGGAATCATAATGGCCCCCACCATTGGACAGTGTTCAGCCCTATCTTGATTTCTCTGAGGATACACAACAACCACTTCTTTCTTTCTAATGAATGGCTTCCTTACAGTGGCAGAGGATGCATCTTTTTAAATCTTTCCATTCTTTATCCCGACTTCTACCCTTTCTCCGGTCAATATCAATTGAGTAAAACCCATCGATGAACTCCTAATTAGGTGATTGAAGAAGGGACCAGACAAGGTGCCCAAAAACATGTCTACCAACTCTCTTTCAGATAGAGAAGGTTGAACTCTTCCGACCAAGTCTCTCCATTTTTGCGCATAGTCCTTGAAGCCTTCATTTGAAACCATGGCCATACTCTGGAGTTGAGTACGGGTAGGTGCAAGATCAGAATTGTATTGATATTGTTTGTAAAAGGATGCAGTAAGATCTTCCCAGTTGTGAACATTGGCTCTTTATAGATGATAAAACTAGTCAAGTTGAGTTCCAGACAAACTGTCCTGGAAGAAATGTACCCATAAATCTTTGTCAGTGGCATGGGGCTGGATTTTCCTCACATAGGACCGAAGATACATTTTAGGGCATGAGACTCCGTCATATTTGACGAACACATGTGCTTTGAATTTTGGAGGAATGACAATCCCCGACACTAACCCCAATTCCTCAAAGTCCAAGCCAAGAACTTTTTGGATTTCCATTGCATTCAACCGCTCTAGATGCTTATACTTGTCGTCGGCTGAAGGGTATTGTTCTCCAGAATAGTCTTCTTCTTCCTCTTCCTCTTCTGAATCAGACTGAACAACTGTTTCTTTTCCCTTCCCATCTTGATTGTCTTTTTCACTAGATGTCGTAGCAAAGTATAAGGCCCTTCTTGTCTGCCCTTGGAATCTTCTTCCTATGTTCAGAATTCTGGTTATTTTCTTCGTCTTCTTTTTCTTCTCCTCAACCAGTAAGGTCTTCAACTATTCTTGTCCTTTGGATAGGGTTAAGAACAACTGTTGAAATTGTGCATTCTGAGATTGGAGGTCCTTCATCGTTTGCTCGAGATCCATCTTACTGAAATAAATAGTAGAGAGATGATGAGACTTGTTGCAAGAAACCTGCTTATGTTATGATGAATGATAAATGCGTATGCAATGATTTCAAAGATTTTAAGATTTAAATTCGTTTTAGACAAAAAGGAAACACACGTTATATTAATAAATTAAAGCTTTGAGTACATCAATGCCTTCTTGGGAAAAACAAATACAAGAAACTCTAAGATAAAAAAGTTTGCATCCTCTTTGGTGCAATGTAAGCATTCAGAGTCTGATCCTCATGAAGTAGCCTAGTGAGTTCCAAAACCTTCTTCTCACTTGCATAGAATTGGGATTCAAAAGTATCTCACTCCCCCGTGAGTTGTATCCAATCTCTTTGTAGGTCTTCAAGAGAGGTGGGCATGTCAGGATGTAGGATAGTGTATGGAACATCTCCTTCTATGACAAGCTCAATGATTATTGGGAGAATGGAGGGGTAAGGCATCATAAGACTCTGAGCACGAGTTCGTACCCATTTGAGGTAAGGATCGAGAAGGATGGAATTCTTGTGCCCCAAAGTCTTGCTATCTACCTTGTTTAACATCCTCCAAGATCGGATAAAACTCTGGCGAAGACCTTGATCGTCGTTGTCGTAGTCAAATACCAAACCTTGAATCAGCATCTCATGCGGGCCATCCCTTCGGGTGTAACCAAGCTGTCTTAAAGCTAAGCAAGGGTTGTAGGTGATACCTCCCCTAATTCCAAGTAAGGGGACATTAGGGAACTCTCCATAACAGTCGACAATAGTAACATTCTCTATGGATCGGGAGCACCAATGAATGTCTAAATGTTTAAGCGTCATCAACCTTTGTGACCACCTTGAACCTTGCTCATTCTTTAATATAGATTGGGGAAGATGTGAAATAAACCATCTTGCCAAGAGAGGTGTGCAACACATAAGAACACCTCCTTTCCTTATTGGGCGAGTGTGAAAAGAGTGTAGGATATTCCCTAGCAATGTAGGCACTGGGTTGCGGGATATAAAGATTTTGACGGTGTTCACATCTATGAGTTAGTCAGAATTTGGAAACAAAACCATTCCATAGATGAGGATAGCCACAATTTCCTCAAAGGCTTGGAAATCCAAGGAATTCCAACAGTTTTGGGCCTTCTCAAACAAGAACTTTACTAGGAAACCCTTGACACCACTCCTTGTTTTCCAATGAGTTGTGACATCAGATGAGTGCAAGTGTAGAGCTTGAGCAATCTCTTCCGGCTTTGGGTCTCTTTCCGTACCGTTGAAAGTAGTTGGTTGAGAATGGGAATCCTTAAGAGTCGGGAGAATTCTTCCAAAGTAGGCACAAGTTGATAGTCGGGAAATATGAAGCAATGGTGCAAAGGATCAAAGAACTGAAAGAGCACCTTTATCATGTCCTCATCTGTGTTGGAGGTGACAAAGTTGAGTAGGCGACCATGTTTCTTGGTGAATGGATAGTTTTCAGGAATCCTTGAAGCTATCTCCTTAAATTATGGAGGGATCCTTATGATAACGAGAAAACATATCGTATAATTAACATGCTTTTTGCCGATTTTATATTTGTTTAAGTTGTCTAACCCTCGATTATTCCAAGATTATTTGTCTTTTTGCAGGTATAACACTTGTCGACTCAAACCGATGAAAAAGGACAACATGAAGAAGGCTAGACAAAAAACAAAGAGAAAAAGAATAAAAAAATACAAAGTGTAGACTTCTGGATAGGTGACGGTCGTCACACCCCTGTGACGGGCGTAACACCCCTCAACATAAGGAAACGCTCGTCGCACTCACCTGACGAGCGTAAGGCACCACTTCAGCGTGTGACGACTGTCACCCACCTGTGATGACCGTCACGCGCGTGAAGGAGGACGTTACGCATGGCTTGAAGACGTGGGCGTGAAGGGCAGACTAGTTCTCCCTGTTTCTACTGAATCTCCTATTTTATTTCCACTACTATTACTGCTCCTACAATTTCTCCATGAAGACTTCATCAAGAATTCAAATTAAATTGCTGATTTTTGCTGCTATATATATGAGTACCAAGGCACAGTCCAAGGGTCGAAGAATTTTACTCAGAGCAAATATTTATTTTATTTTTACAGTTATTTCCAATTTGTTTGTTTTGCAATTCTGCTTTCAATTCCTTGTAATTTTCATTCAAGCCTTAGTTTTTATTTTTAAGTGTTAATTCTTCTTACAAGAATTAACACGAATTTCTACTGCAAGTCAAGCTCGAAGATTGGATTACTGTATTACCTCAAGATTACTATAGCATCTGTAATTCCAGGTTTTTTATATTGCAATTATTATTTATTTAGTTTCTATAATATGCCATTTATTGCCACGAATTATATTCTAAACTTTATTGCTGTTAAGTTAATTATGTCTGGCTAAATTATTAATACCGGTATGTGACCGTAAGAACTGAAAGAATTCAATGATACCTTGGCCAAAAATATTCATAAAACAATTTCTGGTTTCCAATTTCCAATATTAATTTAACTATCCTTGTCACGAGAGTGAGAGGTTAATTAACACGATTTTGCCACGAGAGTGGGAAATTAATTAAGGCAAGAACCTGCATGCGAGAGCTGGGGTTCAACCCAGATAGTGGTAACGAAGCATTGATTTTTAAATACACGAGAGTGTTTTAATAAATTAATTAAATTCAAATTGTTTTCAAAAAGTGTTATTAAATTTAAAGTGCATCCACTAGGTTTAGTAGCATGACTTATTTCATAAACACGAGAGTGTATGTCTCAGGTTTTTAAACAATTAGCTTTTACCGAAATACTTTATAGGCCAAGCGATTCATCGAATTCCCTAAGTCCGATTATCACATACCGGTATAATTAGTACTATTACTTTTAAAACTAAACTGTCTCCCCCAAATATCGAATATTCATCGCTTAGTTAGACAAAACTGTAGCATTAGATCGTATGCGATTGATACACAGTCTCTGTGGGTTCGATAATCTTTTAAAACTAGAACGACTGAACTGTATACTTGCAGTTAGTATCCCGACAGAATTATAAAGTCCCGATCATGTTTTTGGCGCCCTTGCCGGGGACTGGTAGTCAATTAATTACGATTCTTATGTTGCGCGTTTAGACTAAGCAACATACACCCTTTGTCGATTTGTATGCCAAGGACTCGCTCACAAGGCGAACCACTTGACAAACCGACGGACGAACCTGAACGCATTCTTTCTGTAAGACGTGCAGTCAGGGATTACTGTTTAAATCACGCTATTCCCTTACCTAAACCAGAAATCAAGATTGATTCTGAAACTGATTCTAATTCTTCCTCTGAAACCGAAACCAATCCAGAATTAGACAAGGCCGAAGAACAAAGGACCCGTCCACTGAAGGAGTACGCAGCTCCATCACAACAAGAGCCCCATAACAGCATTGCTGCTCCAGCAATAAACCGAAACGATTTCGAGTTAAAGCCGTCATTGATATCAGCTATCCAACAACGCCAATTCTCTGGAGATCCTTCTGAGGATCCGAATGAACACCTTACAAAATTCGTTCAATTTGCGGACACAGTTATAGCAAATGGTGTTAGTAAAGATGCGATAAGATTACGTCTTTTCCCTTTCTCACTAAGAGATAGAGCTTGGGCTTGGTTGCAATCCTTACCATCAAATTCCGTCACTATGTGGGAAGGACTGAAGATTGTATTCTTAGCACGATACTTTCCCCCAAGCAAGACCGCTGCACTAAGAGCCCAAATCAACGGATTTAGGCAGAAGGATAGTGAATCACTATTCGATGCATGGGAGCGCTACAAAGATATGATGCGAATGTGCCCACATCACGGACTAGAAAAATGGCTGATAATCCACACGTTTTATAATGGACTCTTGTACAACACAAGACTATCTATAGATGCCGCCGCAGGTGGTACACTGATGGACAAGCCTTATGACGAAGCTAACCAAATCATTGAAAACATGGCTCAGAACCACTATCAGTGGGGAGGAGAAAGAACATATGTGGAGAAGACTCAAGCCAAAGGCGGGATGTACGAGGTTAGTAGCCTAGATAAAGTTAATGCTAAGATAGATGCTCTTACCCAAAAGATAGAAAGCTTGACCTTACCTCCTGCAGCTATTGTAGCTGCAGTTACCCCAAGCTACGAAGTTTATGGAGTACCTGGTCATGTTGGAACCGAATGTCAAATCTTAGCAGGAATAACGGCTGATCAGGTAAATTACGCTCAAGGAAATCCTTATGCCAATACCTACAATCCTGGTTGGAAGAACCATCCTAACTTCTCGTACAAGAGCAATAACGCTTTATATGCACCTGGCCAAGCACCAGCTGTACCTCCAGGCTATCAAAAACCCGCTGGTAATGTTCCTAACATTCCTAAGAAATCTAACCTTGAAATCCTAATGGAAAATTTTATCGCTAATCAAGCCCAACAAAACAAAGAATTCCTCAATCAAAACGTTCACACCGGTGAACAATTGAAGTTATTAGCAAACAAGGTAGATGCCCTAGCTACTCACAACAAAATGTTAGAAACCCAAATTTCCCAAGTAGCACAACACCCAGCTAGTTCTTCCGCACCTGCTGGTACATTTCCTGGACAGCCACAGCCCAATCCTAAAGGACATGCAAATGCTATTACATTATGAAGTGGGACAGCCCTTGATGGACCGGTAGATCCTAGACTCCAAAACCCGACCATGTATCAAAAGCCCGAAAAGGAAGTAGAAAAGTCGAAAGAGCAATATGAAAACGTAGAGGAAGACGCGAATGAGAACATAGAGGCCTCAGAAAAACCTTATGTGCCTCCACCACCAATTCCATACCCTCAAAGACTTGCAAAACCCAAGAACGAGGGACAATTCAAGAAATTTGTAGAACTTCTGAAATAACTAAACGTCACTATTCCGTTTACAGAAGCTATAACCCAAATGCCGTCATATGCTAAATTCCTAAAAGAAATATTGGCTAATAAGAAAAAAATCGTTGAGAACGAAACCGTTATGCTAACTGCCGAATGTAGCGCCATAATTCAAAATAACATGCCTCCGAAGCTAAAAGATCCTGGTAGTTTCTCCATACCATGTGTAATCGGAAAATCTGTCATAGACAAAGCTCTATGCGATTTAGGAGCCAGTGTCAGTCTAATGCCCTTATCTATTTGCGAAAAGCTCAAATTAGGCGACATTAGACCTACCAAGATGTCCTTACAACTAGCCGATAGATCAGTCAAATTTCCTGTCGGTATGCTAGAAAACATTCTTGTCCGAATAGGACAATTTTACATACCGACTGACTTCATAATAATGGACATCAAGGAAGATTCAAACATTCCCATCATACTAGGAAGACCATTTTTAGCTACTGCAGGAGCCATCATTGACGTCAAGAAAGGAAAACTTACCTTTGAGGTAGGAGAAGAAAAAGTAGAATTCATTCTTTCCCAATTCTTTAAAGCCCCTGCTATAGATGACTCATGTTGTCTCCTAGATATCAATGATGAATGTGTCAAAGAACTTGAATGCCAAGAGGACACCTACTATGAGATGCTGAAAATTCAGACACCGACTATCCTCAATAACGAAGACTGGAAACAAGAACACTTAGATGCCAACCTAAGCGAATGTTTAGCCTTAACACCCGATCCTGACTTAACTAATAAGAAACCCGGCATAGAACTTAAAACATTACCTGAAGATCTTAGGTATGAATTCTTAGATAAAGAACTCGAACGACCTGTTATAGTCAATGCCGAATTAGGAGAGATCGAAACCGAAAAACTTCTTAGTGTGTTAAGGAAATATCCAGCCGCATTAGGATATAATATATCAGACCTAAAAGGAATAAGCCCTTCTCTCTGTATGCACCGTATTATGCTGGAGGAGGACTGCAAGACTTCTAGAGAACATCAAAGACGAATAAATCCTATCCTAAGTGAAGTCGTTAAGAAGGAAGTGCAAAAACTACTAGAGGCAGGAATCATATACCCAATCTCAGATAGCAACTGGGTCAGTCCAGTTCATGTGGTGCTTAAGAAAGGAGGTGTTACAGTTATAACAAATACAAAAGGCGAATCGGTAGCACAACATACGCAAATAGGATGGAGAATGTGTATCGATTATAGGAAACTAAACAAAGCTACGCGCAAAGACCATTTCCCATTACCATTCATTGATCAAATGCTCGAGCGTTTAGCCAAACATTCCCATTTCTGCTATCTTGATGGATATTCAGGATTCTTTCAAATTCCCATTCATCCTGACGATCAAGAGAAAACTACGTTCACATGTCCCTATGGTACCTTTGCATACCGGAGAATGCCATTTGGACTATGTAATGCGCCTGCAACTTTCCAACGATGCATGATGGCGATCTTCGCAGACTTTTTAGACGGAATCATGGAAGTATTCATGGACGATTTCTCTGTCTGTGGAGAAAGTTTCGACGGATGTTTAACAAATCTTGAATTAGTACTGAAACGCTGTGTTAATGTCAACCTAGTGCTCAACTGGGAAAAATGTCACTTCATGGTGAGACAAGGAATTGTGTTGGGTCACATTGTATCAAACAGGGGGATTGAAGTTGACAAAGCAAAGATCGAAATTATCAAAAACCTTCAACCACCCAAAACAGTTAGAGAAATACGAAGTTTTCTAGGACACGCAGGTTTTTACCGACGTTTCATAAAAGATTTCTCTAAAATCACCAAGCCACTAACTGAGTTATTAATGAAAGAGGCTGAGTTTATTTTCAACGATAAATGCTTGAACGCATTCGAGACACTAAAAGAGGCCTTAATATCGACACCTATTATGCAACCTCCTGATTGGAATTTACCATTTGAGATAATGTGCGATGCGAGCGATTATGCTGTAGGCGCAGTCCTAGGACAACGCAAAGAAAAGAAGCTTCACGCTATCTACTACGCGAGCAGAACGCTTGATCCCGCACAAATGAATTACGCCACTACGGAGAAGGAACTCTTAGCTGTGTGTGATACGGTGGGAGAACTGACTAGGGTTTTGCGTTTGTTTTCGCAAATGTTTCGGTTGAGCAAGAGTCGCCACCGACTTTTTATTTTATCCTAAGGAAAGGTTTAAAAAAGCACAGCAAAAACCTTTGAGATTTTTCTTGGGTTCGGGGAATAGATTATAGAAAGGGAAGGTATTAGCACCCTTTCTATCCATGGTTATCCATGGGCTCTTAGGTACTTGCTTAGATCAACTTGCCTTGGTTTTCAATTGTTTGAAATGGTGCTTGGTGTGTGGCTTTGAAAATGTTCTGAAAAGATGCCTTGTATAGGCTACCCTTGTAACAATTCTTTACTCGAATGTTTTACAAAAGGTGTTTTGTCTTTTGAAAAGATGTTTCAAGGTTTTTGAAAGTTGGTTTTGAAAGTGTTTGTGAAGTGTGATTTGAAAATGGGCAAGTGTTTTCTTTGTAAATTGGCAAGTACTTAAGAGTTATCTACCCTAAAGTTTTCTCAAAGATTTTTGTTATGTTTTAAACCCTTTGACAATTTTGTTCCACCATTGCATTTGGTGGACAATCTTGTATTAGGAGGTGAAAGGGACAGGCGCGGGTCATTGTTTAGACCATAATTGCAATAGTGTTAAATGTCTTTGGGCAATTTTTCTTTGAAAGGGATTTGATCATTTTAGGCAACTTTTTGAAAGCATCATCGAGGGACTTATGATCATTTGATTGTTTGTTTTACCCAAAGAAACCTAACATGCAATATGGCCCAATTTATTTGAAGGCAACAAAGTGGAATACCCTAGGGGTGCAAGTGTGAAATGTGTTATCCATTTTCATGCTTGTTTATCTTGAGATTAGGTCAAACTATTTTGTTCATTTTATTCGCATACAACCCCTAATTCTAGCATGGTATGTTTAGAAAGCATTAAAGTGCGAAATTTAAATTCCTACACTATTACAACACAATAATATGGGGAGGGGGGTACAATGTTTCAAATGGGGGATATTTAGACAAGAAATTAAACCTAGCTATTACATCATTTTCTTTGAATATTTACAATATAATTAAAGGCATAAATTAAATGGAAATGAAATAAAGGTGCAAGATGTAAAAAGAATTTTTATATGCATGAAAAAGTATTATTTATGTAAAAATAAAAAGAAATAAAAAGGTACTATTTTTGGAGTATTCTCATATTTAGGGCAAAACCCTAATTTTAATCAAAAGGGGATTAATTATTTAATATATATAATATTTACTATTTATGTACAAAGAATAAAATAAAAATGAAGTATATTTGTAAAAATGTATTTTTTAATGTTAAATATTAATAAAAATAAAAATATGTATATTTTGGTATTTTATCCTAAGTGTATTAATATATATATATATATATATATATATATATATATATATATATATATATATATATATATATATATATATATATATATATATATATATATATATATATATATATATATATATATATATATATATATATATATATATATATATATATATATATATATATATATATATATATATATATATATATATATCTTTATTATTTACTAAATAAATATTATATATGTAAAAATAATAATAATTAATATTTTATAAAAAAAGTATTTTTTTATACAAAATGTTTCAAAAGGGAAAAATGAAATAAAAATCAGAAATATAATATGTTTACATTATTTTTTTAATAATATTTCTAAATAATAGTATATATATATATATATATATATATATATATATATGTATAAATGTCCATATAAACAAATAAATACTTAAAAAATGCAAAAATGGTGTAAAAATGATTTTTCAAGTTTTAAACGTTATTAGAAAAAATAAATGAGTCAAAATAAAAAAAGAAAAATCAAAAAAGACATTAAATCAAACAAATGGGCTCAGGGGGTATGAATCACAAAATATGGTGCAAAAAGCAGAACCAAAGCTGGCCCAGCCCATGAGGCACCTTCTTCAACCTCTGAACAAAGCTATTCAAAAAACGCGCGCAAGAACCTTCATTCGAATATCCTGATTCCTTGATTTTTTGAACAAACTTCCAACACAAAACATGTTAAGCATTGAATCACGATTCCAAATATATAAAGAACACCTCCTAACTCTCAGAAATGAGAGAGAATTTTAACAATCCCAAATCCTGACCTAAGTTTTCTGCCATTTTCAAACCTTAAATTCTCACAGCTCAAGCAAAAGAAATGAAAAGTAAAAGCATGTACAGGTTCAGTGGCATGAGTAGAACATTGCTTATTCACAAACCTAGAGCTAATGATGCCTAATAAGAGAGATAGAACTTCATGAATATACCTGTGCAGTTGAAATCGTGCCTTGCAATGGGGGAACTTTCAGGACAAGATGATGACTTGTACAGCTTCCTTGAAGTGTAGTGATGCTATTCCAACACTTGCTTTGCCTTGAGACACCTTGAATCGAGCTGTGGAACTTCAACTGCAAAATGAGAAAATGAAAATGGTGGAACTTGTTAGAGGAATTACAGATCGTGTTTCAGGTCTTGGTTAGCTTGCACTGATGTTAGGGAATGTGTGTGAACTGGTTTGGGCAAGAAAGCTTGAGAGGAATGAAAGATGGCACTCAAACTGCAGGCCTTGCCCTGTTCTTGCAATTTGAAGGTGATTCTGAGATTGGGAGTGTATGAGGGATGTTAGGGTCGTGCACTAGCTTGGTTGGGATGTCCTGGATGTGTTTCATAAGTTTACTTAAGTGTTTGTAAGCTGATATGAGAGTTGTCTTACAAAATGCAATGTTACTTACACTTTAAGCAACAAATGCCCAAGTTGTGTTCTAGGTCAGTAGAGGCCCTCTAATGAGCTGCATAATCTCTCCTTGATCAGAGTGTTTTGCTCATAATCTTGTGCCAAATATATCTCATCTGTACTTCTTGGATTTTCAATTGGACATAAAGCTTAACTTTTCAAAAATGGTTATTTTGCTTTTTCCATAAATGGATTAAACTTGTATGTAATGCTTGAACTCAAAGAACAATGCTTTAGCACAATGAACATGCATTAAATTATTGAGTGTTGGATGGTTTAAGGACCTGTAATCAAGGGGCATGCTGGTTTGAGAAGTTTGCACAAATTATGAACATGAAAAATAGCCAATTCAAAAGTGAGTTTTTGCCATATTGTGAAATTCGATTCTCTCAAGTTATGAGGTTGTTTGAGAAGTTCTTGGACATTTTGGAAAGCTTAGAATGTGTACTACAATCCATCTTTGAAATTCAAATTGAAATTACAAGTGGAAGTGTATGGAAAATGGCCTTGAAGTTGGGTAGAAAACCTTGTCAAAATAGGTTAAAATTTCACTAAGTTAAGAATGGTTTAGTGCCCTTATTCAAAAATTTGTAACTTGAGATACAAGCCTCATTTGGGAAAACTTTGTGAATAAAAGTTGTAGATTATGCAACAAGCTACAACTTTCATGTTTTGACATTTGTTTGAATCCAAATGAATCTTGGTGAGAAAATGGGGCAAAGTTGGGAAAAAATTAGGGTTTTTCATAACTTAGAAAAATTCTAAGTTATGAAAAATTCTCATTTCTAACCCTAATTTGCATTTTTTGATTTCTTGGTGAACAAGTTTCATGATTTGGCATGTTTTGATGAAAAATGAATCTTGACTCTTGATTTTGACCAAAAAGTCAAAGTTTGACTTTTTAGTATACAGTCAAAATTGATCAATTGACTGGGAAATTCAACTGTCAATCTTGTGTACTTGGGATCTTTTGAGTTTGTTGATCATGTCAAGATAATTCCATGGGGTCCTTGAGTCCATATGTGAGCTTGGTTTGCCATTGGCTAGGTCAAACAGTCAAAAATTGCCTTTGTGCAGTCAAAACCCTAAAAATAACCATTTTGCCCTTTTGGTGATCTGATCAAATTTCTTGTGGAATTGTGATCCAAACTTGATCAAATGGTTCATAGGAGTTTATAATGTTGATGTGGGTCAATTTTCATGAGATTTGACTGTAAATTGGCCACAGTTGACTTTTTCCCCAATACAGTTGATTTCTAGGTCAACTGTCCAATTGACTGGGCAAAACTTGGAATCAAGACTTGAAACTTGATGAGGATAAACTTGGGAGTCCAATATGAAGCAAGAAAGTCATCTTAGGCATTTTGGGTGAAAACATCTTTGTGCAAACACAAACCCTAATTAGGGTCAACAGTGCAAGGAGAAGTCTTTGAGCAGATGAAACCCTAACTGGATCTTGACCTTCAAGGGCTTTGTGATGAGAAATTAATGAGAAATGGGAGGGAAAATTTTGGGGTACAACAGTTGCCCCTGTTCAATCTTCTTGAATCCGAAGAGTTAGATTGGCAAGTTTGCCTTTCGTGACTCGAGGGTAAAAGGAGATTGGACACTAGAGTGCTCGGAAATTTGCACTCGTCAAAGCAATGTATGCGAGAATAGGCTTAGAGACGCCATTCGGAGATGGGATTAGAGATGCCATTTGGAGATGGGCTTAACGATGCCATCTGGAGGGATGACATAAGCTTGTCAGGGATGGGCTTAACGATGCCATCTGGAAGGATGACAGAAGCTTGTCAGGGATGGGCTTAACGATGCCATCTGGAATGAGTATCAGGGAGATGTCCATGCCTGGGGCCATTTCTGAACTGGGGGTCTGAATAAGCAATAGATTGACGTCCGTTGTAGGGAGGAATCCGTGAGCTGTTTTCAAAGGTTGCGTCTGAACAAATGATAGATTAACACCCGTTGTTGGGAAGAATCCATAAACTGTTTTTAGAAGTCTGGAGAAGAACCTGAATAAGTGATAGGTTAACATCCGTTACTTGGAGAACCCGTGAACTGTTTTCAGAAATCTTGAAGTTGAATAAGCAATAGAGCAGCATCCGTTGTTGGGAAGCGTCCGTAAACTGTTTTCAAAAAAATTGCGTCTGAACAAGTTGATAGATTAACATCCATTGTTGGGAAGAATCCAAAAACTGTTTTCAGAAGTCTTGAGAAGAAACTGAACAAGCGATAGGTTAACATACGTTACTTCGAGAACCCATGAAGTTTTCAGAAATCTGTATCTGAACAAGTGATAGATTAACATCCGTTGTTGGGAAGAATCCATAACTGTTTTCAGAAGTTTTTGGGAAGAGTCTGAACAAGCGATAGGTTAACATCCGTTACTTGGAGAACCCGTGAACTGTTTCCAGAAATATTGAAGTTGAATAAGCAATAGAGCAGCATCCGTTGTTGGGAAGCGTCCGTAAACTGTTTTCAAAGGTGCATCTGAACAAGTGATTGATTAACATCCGTTGTTGGGAAGAATCTATAGACTGTTTTCAGAAGTCTTGAGAAGAAACTGAACAAGCGATAGGTTAACATCCGTTACTTGGAGAACCCGTAAACTGTTTTCAGAAAACTTGGAGTTGAATAGGAACTGGTATAGGGTTGCTTGATGATGAGTCCGTGTAAAACTGCATCTGAAACTGTTAAGGATAGCTTTTTATTCTTATCCTGAAAAGGACAAAATGTTAGCTAGACACAAAATTATGTTGCATGAAATGTATGATGCAATATATGTTATATCAATGTTTATGATATGAATGTAATGAGTGCGCATGTAAGCTGATGAGCTGTCTTGCTGGGGATAGATGAATCCTGGATGGCTGAAGATAAAAGTATCCTGACTGCTGCCGAGAAGAATAATTCCTTGGCTGTGACTGGGGGAACAAGGAGCTTGGGTTGTATACCAAACCTCTGGGGAATTCCTGATGACTTCTACTGGGGAGTACCAATCTAGTAGGTTCATGCTGGGGATGCAAGACTGAGAATCTTCAGTTTGGCGGGAACATCTCTGGCGACTTCACTGGGGAACTCAAGATTTTCTCTCCTAAAACTCTGTAGGGAGAAGGTTCATTAGCCTGGCTTCGCTGGGGATTCTGAAACTTAAACTTTGGGGGGAATTGAATTCCTGAGGACCCTCTGGCTGGGGGATTGTAAAGATAAGTTACTGCTGGGGAATTTGATGAACTCCGTTGTGGATAGGAAGAATTTTGGCGAGTGCGATCTTCCGTGGCAATAAGCTGAGGATAACCCAGTTATAAGCCCTTGTGGGGAATAACTTTGAATAAAACTCGGGAGAGACGTCCGTACTCTGCAGAGGATAAGCTTCCAGAATCTACTGGGGATAAGCTTCAAGACTTGCTGGGTGATATGGATTCCAAATCTCCTTGGGGTTTCCTTTGAAGGGGTATCAAGATATCCAATTGTACTTTTGACTTATCAGTAATCCTCTTTCTTGGTTCATAAGGAAATGATTATGTTCAAATGCATATGCCTATTTAACAAAACATTGGACGTTTCTCAAAATAAAACAAACAGTGCAAGAGAAAAGGAAAGGAAATGGCACAAATTTCTGGGAAAAGTATTTGTATTTAATTTCTATGAGTATATTTGTACAAAGGAGACAATCATCCTAGTAAGAGGATTTTGTCGTAAATATTGAAAGATTTATACAAAATAAAGATGGCTATGTGAAATAATTCCATGGGATTCCATTCCGCTATAGCTTTCACAACTCTGAATATCTGTCCATTCAATGCTTCGTTGGCCGATGACTGGATTGATCAGAAGCCTGGAACTGGTTGATGAAGAGATTGTCTTTGAAGTGATCCGACGAGGCATAGTCATACGCTTTAATTCCCTAACTTTTTCCTGAATCGCCCTTTCGGGTTTTCGATCCACCGGGAAACCCATTTTTGCCCAAGCCGCCCTTTCGGGTTTTCGACTTGCCGGGTGTGCAGATTTTTTTTGTTTTTATCCCTAATTTTTGCCTGAACCGCCCTTTCGGGTTTTCGATCCACCGGGATGCCCATTTTTGCCCAAGCCGCCCTTTCGGGTTTTCGACTTGTCGGGTTATTTTATGCGTAGTATCTTTTGACTATGTCTGTGTTCGCAGGGTGCAGCAAATCGTCGCCGTCCATGGTGGTCAGAATCATTGCACCACCAGAAAATATACTCTTGATCACAAATGGTCCTTCATACGTAGGAGTCCATTTGCCCCTGGGATCACTTTGCGGTAAGATAATTCGCTTGATTACGAGATCTCCGACTTGATACACTTGACGTCTGACTTTCTTGTTGAAGGCCTTGATCATCCGCTTTTGATACGTCTGACCATGGCATATAGCAGCAAGTCGCTTTTCGTCGATCAGATTGATTTGATCAAGTCGGGTCTGCATCCAATCATCTTCATTCAAACCTGCATCCTTCATAATCCTTAGAGAAGGGATCTGGACTTCCATAGGCAAAACAGCTTCCATGCCATAAACCAAAGAAAATGGGGTTGCCCCAGTTGAAGTACGTGTCGTCGTACGGTATCCATGTAGAGCAAACGGTAACATCTCATGCCAGTCTTTGTAAGTGACTGTCATTTTCTGAATAATC
The DNA here is from genome assembly GCA_948472305.1 of Vicia faba. Classification (NCBI taxonomy): domain Eukaryota; kingdom Viridiplantae; phylum Streptophyta; class Magnoliopsida; order Fabales; family Fabaceae; genus Vicia; species Vicia faba. The sequence continues at coordinate 1,683,609,078 of OX451737.1, read as the reverse complement.
TTCTTAATGTTTTTGTTCGCAGCTTCAACAGCATTGTTCATCTTCGGCCGATAGGGAGATGAATTGTGATGATAAATCTTGAACTGTTCGCACAATGTAGTGATCATTGTGTTATTCAGATTTGTACCGTTGTCTGTGATGATCCTGTCTGGAACACCATACCGACATATGAGATTTTGCTTGATAAAGCGGGCAACCACATTTTTAGTAACAGAGGCGAAGGAAGCTACTTCGACCCATTTGGTGAAATAGTCAATGGCAACCAGGATGAAGTGATGTCCGTTGGAAGTCGTGGGCTTGATCTCTCCGATCATATCAATGCCCCACATTGCAAAGGGCCACGGAGCAGTCAGGACGTTGAGAGGAACCGGAGGGATATGAACTTTGTCAGCATAGACTTGACACTTGTGGCAAGTACGGGAATGTTGATGGCAGTCAGCTTCCATGGTAGACCAGTAATAGCCTGCCCTTAGGATCTTCTTAGCCATTGTATGCCCGCTCAAGTGAGTGCCAAATGTGCCGCTGTGTATATCAGTCATGATCAACTCTGCTTCAACTTTATCTACACATCGGAGTAATACACAATCATGGCTTCGTTTGTAAAGGATGTCGTTACTCAGGAAGAACTTAGCAGCGAATTTCCTTAAGAACTTCTTGTCATTTACGGAAGCTCCTTCAGGATAATCTCTAGTCTCGAGATACCTTTTGATTTCATTGAACCAGGGTTGTTCCACTACTTCTTCGGTATTAATCTTGTGACAATGCGCAGGTTCATCCATTCGCTTGATGGTGATTTGGGGAGCCTCGTTATCCCAGTTGAGTTTAAACATGGAGGACATTGTGGCTAGAGCATCTGCTAGCTGATTCTCTTCTCGCGGGAAATGCTCGAAGGTAATTTGCTCGAAATGAGGCAACAATGTCAAGACATGTTCTTTGTATGGGATAAGATTAGGATGCTTGGTATCCCACTCTCCTTTGATTTGACTGATAACCAAAGCCGAGTCCCCAAATACGATCAAAGATTTGATCCCCAAGTCTATGGCAGCCTTGAGGCCAAAGATGCAAGCTTCATACTCAGCCATGTTATTTGTGCATCTGAAGCAAAGTCGGGCCGTGAAAGGTGTGTGACAACCTTCCGGAGAAATGAGTACTGCGCCGATACCGTTTCCAAGTGCATTTGAAGCACCATCAAAGTACAGGGTCCATCGGGATCCCTTTTCGGGTTCGTCATACGGTCCGTTACTTTCAATGTTGTCCAAATTCATGATGTCCTCGTCTGGGAAGTCAAATCTCATGGGTTGATAGTCTTCGATAGCTTGATGAGCCAGATGGTCAGCTAGTACACTCCCTTTTATAACTTTTTGGGTGGTGTACTGGATGTCATACTCAGTTAAGATCATTCGCCATCTAGCTATCCTTCCAGATAAAGCGGGCTTTTCGAAGATATACTTGATAGGATCCATTTTGGAAATCAACAAGGTAGTATGAGTCAACATATACTGTCTTAGTCGACGAGCAGCCCATACCAAAGCGCAGCAAGTTTTCTCGAGCAGTGAGTAGCGAGTCTCACAGTCGGTAAACTTTTTGCTAAGGTAATAAATATCATGCTCTTTTCGACCAGACTCGTCATGCTGCCCCAAAACACACCCCATTGAGTTATCCAAGACGGTCAAATACATGATCAATGGTCTTCCTTCGACGGGTGGCATCAGAATAGGAGGTTCTAGTAAATACTCCTTGATTCTATCAAAAGCAGCTTGACAATCGTCGTTCCACTCGACTACCTGATCTTTTTTCAAGAGTTTGAAAATTGGCTCACAGGTAGAAGTCAGATGTGAGATGAATCTGGCAATATAGTTTAAGCGCCCCAAGAATCCTCTAACCTCCTTCTCAGTACGGGGAGCAGGCATTTCTTGTATTGCCTTTACTTTTGCGGGATCGACTTCAATGCCTTTGTTGCTTACAATGAATCCCAGGAGTTTACCAGACCTAACCCCAAAAGTGCATTTACTTGGATTCAGCCTGAGCTTGTATTCTTTTAACCTGGCAAACAGCTTCTCCAGATGTTCAAGGTGCTCTTCCTCTGTTTGTGACCGAGCTATCACATCGTCTACGTAAACTTCAATCTCATGATGTATCATATCATGAAATAAAGCTACCATGGCGCGTTGATAAGTTGCCCCTGCGTTCTTCAGCCCGAACGGCATCACCTTATAACAGAAAGTGCCCCATTGTGTGACAAAAGTTGTTTTCTCCATATCCTCGGGGGCCATTTTAATTTGATTGTAGCCCGAGAATCCATCCATGAAGGAAAACACTTTATGCTGAGCTGTATTGTCGATCAAGATGTCAATATGAGGTAGCGGGAAATCATCTTTAGGGCTGGCCCTATTCAAATCCCGGTAGTCCACACACATCCTGACTTTGCCATCTTTCTTAGGTACTGGCACAATGTTAGCGACCTATTGAGGATAGGACGTAACAGCCAGAAAGCCAGCATCGAATTGCTTCATTACTTCTGCTTTGATCTTTTCAGACATGTCAGGCCTCATTCGGCGAACTTTTTGCTTGATCGGTGGACAGTCTTCTCTTGTGGGGATACGGTGAACCACGATGTCCGTGTCTAAACCCGGCATGTCTTCGTAAGACCAAGCGAAGATTTCAACATACTCATGCAACAACTGTATCAGGCTTTCCTTGATATTTGGTTTCAAATTGGCACCCACTTGTACCTCCTTCCGGTCTTCCTCGGTCCCTAAGTTGACAGTTTCTAATGGCTCTTCATGCGGTAAGATGGCCCTTTCCTCTTGTTGCAGAAGTCTGGCTAGTTCCCCGGGTACTTCACAACCTTTGTCATCTTCATACTCGGCTAGATTGACCAGATCTTCAGAGTTGTTGAAAGATATAGCAGAATAGTCACCCATGGAATCCAGAGTGGATGGGTACCTGCATTGGTGAGTGTGGGTGTGTGTAAGGGATAGCCATCCTTAAACAAAAAATGCAAAAGGAAAGAAAATGAACACAAGCAGTTTATCAAATGAAAAACGTCCAATGAATCATTAAACATGGCATATGGATATGAAAAATAATCAAACCCTTACAAGTGGACCTACATGCCCCGGGCAAGGCAGGAGGTGAAAAGATAGTGTACGGATTGTTTGAAAGTAAATATTACAGACCAAATAAGAAATGTTTAACAGATAAATTACTGATGAATAAAAGTGATGGGGACAAAGTCCTTTGCCTCCCAGTTGCTCAATCCTCCCTTGATAGTTGGATAAATCCACTCTTCAATGTTGCTCTCCTTGTCTTCATCCTCCAAAGCGTTGATTCCGTAGGGAGAAATTTTGACTGGCGCCCTTTCAATCTTCGCACAGCGCATAGCTTTCTGGCCAGCAACTGTGAACCCTAATCCAAATTTGTCTGTCTTATATGGAATGTCAGGTAACTGCCCCCACGCTGAATTCTTCCCTTCTTTTATTGCGGCCCTTGCATCCTCCAGAGATGCCATCCTGGCCATCTGTCTCGGTGCCTCAACTGCCAACTTTGCTACTGCTATTTCAGGAAGGACTTCTTCGAAATGTTGAAACGGTGTCTCAATGAACTCTCCTTCAACCTCCACATACCGGAAAGAATTTAAGTGGCTAATCATGTACTCTTCTTCGCCATGGACAGTGATGATCTTTCCCTTGACAGGATACTTCAACATCTGATGTAAGGAGGAGGTGACTGCCCCAGCATGGTGTATCCAAGGTCTACCCAGCAGGCAAGAGTATGATGGACGGATGTCCATCACATAGAAAGTGGATTTAAACACCTCGGTGCCTATCTTGATGGGAATTTCAACCTCTCCATGGACCATTCTCTTCGAACCATCGAAAGCTCTGACAACAATATCACTCGGCTTCAATTACAACCCTTCACAATCTAGTCGGTCCAAGGCCTTCTTAGGTAAAACATTCAGCGACGAACCAGTGTCGACCAAGACGTGTGTGAGAGTAGTTCCTCGACACTCGACTGAAATGTGAAAAGCATCATTGTGATTCCTACCTTTAGGAGTTAGGTCGGCATCAGAAAAACCTAATCCATTGTCCGCAGTCAGGCTAGCCACGCAATTTTGAAATTGATCCGCAGAGGTTTCCTGGGGCACATGGGCTGCCTTCAGGAATTTTATCAGGGCTTTAGCGTGCGCTTCTGAGCAAAGCAGTAGTGCCAGCATGGAGATCTTGGAGGGGGTTTGCCCCAGCTGTTCTACTACATCGTAATCACTTCTTTTGATTATCCTCAAAATCTCATCCATTTCCTTCTTGGAGGTTTCTGATCGCACTAAATCGCACTATGTTTCTGACTCAAATATCACATGTTTTCCTTAGTTTTTATTGTCATTTTCTCGTATTATGTTCCTTTTTCCTTTGTTTTCAGGATTCTTGTCATTTCAGAGCCTTCTGTGAAGAAACGAGCCAAAACGCCCAGAAATTAGGGTTTTTCAAGATATTTTGCACTTATGGCGTTCAGCACCGCGCTGGCTACAGGAAACGCGATGACGTGGCCCACTTTCACCCAGAGATCAACTGCCACGTTCCCATGATGTGGCGGTTCCAGGCGCCGCGCCCGCGGCCACCCTCACCGCGCCCGCGACCTTCACAAAAAGGTTCCCGCTCAAAAGAAGTTAAGGGACATGCTGGTCCTTACGCACCTCAAAGTTCCTCTATAAATAGCTTTCGATTCTCATTCTTTAGTTTCATCCAAGCTTAGTACAATCTTAAGCCATATACTATCAGTTTCTGTAAAGTAATAATCTCTTCACATCGGGGAGTTATTGCGGTGTAGATTGAGTTGTAATCGAGTCTTGGAGCACTTTGGTTGAAGTTCATCATACCGGCCTTACTTTTCCGTAGATTTGTATCAGATTCAAGTCTCCGACCGGAGCAAGGTTCTAATTTATTGCATTTCTTTATTTAATTGCTCTTATCATAGTCTACACGTTTTATAGACTTTAAATGCTCTTACCATAGTCTACACGTTTTATAGACTTTAAATGCTCTTATCATAGTCTACACGTTTTATAAACTTTAAATGCTCTTATCATAGTCTACACGTTTTATAGACTTTAAATGCTCTTACCATAGTCTACACGTTTTATAGACTTTAAATGCTCTTACCATAGTCTACACGTTTTATAGACTTTAAATGCTCTTACCATAGTCTACACGTTTTATAGACTCGCACTTATTATGTCTGGCTAAACTATAAAGGTTAGGATGTAATGATTGTCATCGTGGTTGCGTTCCAATTATCATGCTAGTGAAAATACTCTGGGGATGTTTTGCTTCTAACTTAAGTCAATTGTGTTTTAATGTTTATTGGGTAAGATCGAAAGCCGTCCAAACTAATGATACGACTTGATTATTATTTAACCAAACAAAAAGAGCGACAACCGTTGATTGGTTAAATAGGAATCATTGACCTTTTTAGAAAACGATTTTGAAACTATTTTCGGACGCGTTTGTAGGTTTAAAATCTGACTCTTGGTCAAAAGCCAAAAGTCTCTTTAAGTTAATCTTTCCGAGTAAGATCACTTTTCTGTTAAGTCAAAACTATCAATTTCTTAAAAATAAGTTTACCTCTTTAACGCGGAAGGCACCCTTTATATGTGACAATAAAGGAATTTAATTTAAAGAGTAAACTCGGTTCTTAGTAGTCAAAAGCTACAAGTTCCCGTTAAACTGATTCTTTGCTATCAATAGAAAATACTGCCCCGTAAGTAGGTTCATCTACGCATGACCGGACCAATATCTGATTACATGATTTACATTCCAACCTGTCTTCTAAACTGTTATTTACCTCGCTCATTCACTTTGTGCACTGCACTCACATCAATATTCTTGTTCGCCTTAGATAAGCACCTTAGCAATAGAGTTGATAGATTGACAATTGGTCTCTGTGGTTCGATAATCTTATATATTACTTCGATAGGCTGTACACTTGCAGTACTACATTTAGGCTATACGTTACAGATTAAACACCCATCAAGTTTTTGGCGCCGTTGCCGGGGACCAACTTCGTCAAATTTCGTACCCTATTGTTATCCCGTTTAGACTAAGGCTATTCTAGCCGGTAGATGCGTAGAAATCGTAGCACCGGCAACCTAATAGATCCTTTAGTAGAACCTGAACGTTACGCTCGTGCCCGTCTTTTTATTCGCAAGATAAGAAGAGCTATGGCAGAAGATCGTAACCAAAGACCGCTCAAGGAATTCGCCCAACCATCTAACGAGGAACCTAGTTCTAGTATAGTAAACCCTGCTATAACTACCAACAACTTTGAACTAAAGCCCTCGTTACTACAATTAGTACAACAAAACCAATTCGCTGGTCTCGCTACCGAGAACCCGAATCAACATTTAAAGGTATTTATCCAGTTAGCTGACACCCTTAAGGCAAATGGAGCCACGCCCGAAGCTATCCGATTAAGACTATTTCCTTTTTCCCTTAGAGGTAAAGCTCACGACTGGTTAGACGCCCTTCCAACTAACTCAATAACAACTTGGGAAGACCTTAGGAGAGCTTTTCTTGCGAGGTATTTTCCACCAAGCAAGACCGCTGTTCTTAGGAACCTGATCACTTGTTTCACCCAAAACCAAGGCGAATCACTTTTTGATGCCTGGGAGAGATATAAAGAACTTTTAAGAGCCTGTCCGCACCATGGCCTAGAGCAATGGTTAATCATACATACCTTCTATAATGGACTCCATTACAACACAAAGATGTCCATAGACGCTGCCGCTGGCGGAGCGTTGATGAACAAACCTTACCCTGACGCTTGTGCCCTAATAGAGGACATGGCCCAAAACCACGCCCAATGGGGATTAGAACGAGCGACAGTAGAGAAAAAGGAGAGCCATGGAGGAAAGCATGAGGTAAGTTGCATGGACATGATCAATGCCAAGATGGACGCCCTAGCCTTGAGAGTCGAGAACATGTCTCAAAACCCAACCACAGTAGCAGTAATCCAATCGGAGTGCGAACTCTGTGGAACTCAAGGACATCAAACCGTTGACTGTAACCTTTTGAACGAATCAAGCTCAGACCAAGTTAACTATACTCAAGGGAACCCTTTCTCGAATACCTACAATCCTGGATGGAGGAACCACCCGAATTTCTCTTACAAAAACAACAACCCTATCCAAAATCCCGGACCTTCGAGACCTCAAGGATTCCAAACGCAAAAACAAAACCAACCTATGCAAATAGTACCCCCAAGACCAAACCTTAAAGAAACCATAGACACCTTTATTCAAGCTCAAACCCAGCAAAATAAGGAGTTTATGAACCAACATATTCACACGAACGAACTGGTTACTCAACTAGCAACCAAGTTTGACCAGATAATAACCCACACCAAAATGCTTGAGACTCAGATTTCCCAAGTAGCACAAAACACCTCTGTACAAGTTGCACCTGGAGGACAATTCCCTGGACAAACTCAACCAAATCCAAAAGGCCAAGCAAATTCTATCACACTAAGAAGTGGAACCGCTTATGAAGGACCTAGAAATCCTGATGTAAGCACATCAGAAAAACCTATGGAAGATGCTACGCCCAAAGACCAGGTGGAGGAACCAGAGAAACCAGGAAAGCAATCAAAACCAGAAGTAGAGAAAAACACTCAACAACCTTATAAACCACCTATTCCATTCCCACAGAGGCTGAAAAACACCAAAGTAGAAAACCAGTACCAAAAGTTTATTAAGGTAATAGAGAAACTCCATGTTGAGATTCCTTTTACTGAAGCTATAACCCAGATACCATCATATGCTAAGTTTCTGAAAGATATTTTGACCAATAAACGACGACTCGATGATCCCAAGCCTTTAGAATGTCATTTTATATCCGAAAATAAACTCGCCAAGAAAGATAAAGACCCTGGAAGTTTTTCTATCCCTTGCATCCTATGTAACCATATGATAGACAAAGCATTTTTAGACCTAGGAGCAAGTGTAAGTCTGATGCCTCTGGCCGTCTGTAAAAGGTTAAAATTAGGAGAACTTCAACCTACTAAGATGTCCTTACAACTAGCTGATAGATCTGTCAAATATCCCATGGGTATTTTAGAAGACATACCTGTCAAGATTGGTCAGTTGTACATTCCGACCGACTTCGTCGTAATGGATATCAAAGAAGATGAAGACATCCCAATCCTCTTAGGAAGACCCTTCCTATCGACCGCCGGAGCTATAATAGATGTTAAGAAAGGGAAACTGACTTTCGAGGTAGGAGATGAAAAGATTGAGTTCATTTTATCAAAATTTCTAATGGCACCAGTGATAGGAGATGCGTGTTATGCCATCGACATCATTGATGAATGTGTAAATGAGCTCGAACAAAACGAATTATTAACCAAATTACCATCAACCCCTATTTTAGAGGATGACGGATTTGAGAGTATCGAACCATACATTGACGACAACCTTTTCGAATGCTTAGCTCTTACCCATGACCTTATGCCACGTACTGAGAAAACCACTATAGAACTTAAGGAACTACCCAAGAATCTAAGATATGAGTTTTTGGATGAGGAGATGAATAGACCTGTTATAATTAGCGCCACTCTAAACCAAATAGAAACAAATCAACTATTAGATACCTTGCGAAAATATCCCTCAGCTTTAGGGTATAAAGTTTCAGATTTAAGAGGTATAAGCCCATCCGTATGCATGCATCGGATTATGCTAGAAAAAGATTCGAAACCCTCAAGAGAACATCAAAGAAGAATAAACCCTATCATGAGTGATGTAGTCAAGAAAGAAGTTCTTAAGTTATTAGAGGCTGGTATCATATACCAAATTTCGGACAGTGAATGGGTAAGCCCAGTTCATGTGGTACCCAAGAAAGGAGGTATCACTGTTCTAAAAAATGAGAAAGGTGAGCATGTGGCAAAACGTACAGAAGGAGGATGGCGAATGTGTATAGATTACAGAAGGTTGAATAAGGCAACAAGAAAAGACCATTTCCCTCTCCCATTTATAGATCAGATGCTTGAACGTCTAGCAAGACACTCATGTTTCTGCTATCTTGATGGATATTCGGGATTTTTCCAAATCCCTATTCACCCAGAGGACCAAGAAAAAACCACATTTACCTGCCCTTATGGAACATTCGCTTATAGACGAATGCCCTTTGGACTCTGTAATGCACCTGCCACTTTCCAACGTTGTATGATGTCAATTTTCGCAGACTACCTAGATGGAATTATGGAAGTATTTATGGACGATTTTTCAGTGTGTGGGTTTGATTTCAAAAACTGCCTCTCGAACTTGGAGAAAATCTTAAAAAGATGTGTGGAAGTAAACCTTGTGTTGAATTGGGAAAAGTGCCACTTTATGGTAAGTGAAGGGATAGTCTTGGGACACATTATTTCTGAAAGAGGTATAGAAGTCGATAAGGCCAAGATAGAAGTTATAGAAAACTTAAACCCACCTAAGACCGTTAGGGAAATAAGAAGTTTCCTAGGACATGCCGGGTTCTACCGACGTTTCATCAGGAATTTTTCCGCAATAACAAAACCTTTAACTAACTTATTGATGAAGGATGTCGAGTTTGAATTCGACCAAAAATGTCTTGAGGCCTTTGAAGTTTTAAAGCAAGCTCTTATTTCAGCACCTATCATAAGACCACCTGATTGGACACAACCCTTTGAAATCATGTGCGATGCTAGTGATTTTGCTGTAGGAGCTGTACTAGGGCAAAGAGAAGACAAAAAACTGCATGCAATTTACTACGCTAGTAGAACACTAGACGCCGCCCAGCTAAATTATACAACCACAGAAAAAGAATTGCTAGCCGTAGTTTTTGCTATTGATAAATTTCGATCTTATTTGGTGGGAGCAAAAATAATAGTATACACAGATCATGCAGCAATCCGGTACTTGTTAAGTAAGAAAGATGCTAAGCCTAGATTGCTCAGATGGGTACTTTTACTCCAAGAATTTGACTTGGATATTAAGGATAAAAAAGGAGCTGAAAACTTAGTAGCTGATCATCTCTCCAGGTTAGAACACCTTAAGCCTGAACTTATACCTATAGACGATCACTCTACTTATGAAAGATTAATAGCTGGGATAAACTTAACTGAAGAAGAGACCTATGAGGAAATCTCAACCATGAACAACATACCATGGTACGCAGATATTGTAAATTATCTAGCCGCTGATATCATACCCCCCGACTTAAGCTACCAACAGAAGAAGAAGTTTTTCAGAGATGTTAAACACTTCTTTTGGGATGATCCCCTCCTATTCAAAAGAGGAATAGATAATATATTCCGACGATGTGTGCCGGAGGAAGAAGTAGGCAATGTCATTAAACATTGTCATGCTTCACCTTATGGTGGACATGCAAGCACGTCTAAAACATGCGCCAAAATATTTCAAGCAGGTTTTTATTGGCCTACTGTATGTCGCGATGTCCACACTTACATTACAAAATGTGACCGATGCCAACGCACTGGGAACATCTCAAGACGTGATGAAATGCCTTTAAGAAACATCCAAGAAGTGGAAATATTTGATGTCTGGGGTATAGATTTCATGGGACCTTTTCCTTCCTCAATGGGTAACAAGTATATCCTAGTAGCTGTCGATTATGTCTCAAAGTGGATCGAAGCTGTTGCATCACCCACAAACGATACCAAGGTAGTTATCAAACTGTTTAAGAATATTATTTTTCCTAGGTTTGGAACCCCGAGGTTAGTCATAAGTGATGGAGGATCTCATTTTATATCTAAGATATTTGACAAGCTTCTAAGCAAATACGGAGTAAAACATAGAGTAGCATCACCATATCACCCGCAAACCAGTGGCCAAGTAGAGGTATCGAATAGGGAGATTAAGCAGATCCTAGAAAAAACCGTATCACTATCCAGAAAAGACTGGTCTGGAAAACTTAAAGACGCCTTATGGGCTTATAGAACGGCTTATAAAACCCCTATTGGAACAACTCCTTATCAATTGGTTTATGGAAAGTCCTATCATTTACCCTTCGAACTAGAACATAAAGCCTATTGGGCCATTAAATCCTTGAATCTAGATTACCTGAAAGCCGGAGAAAAACGTATCCTGGACATTCACAAGCTAGAAGAGCTTCGCTTGAATGCCTATGAGAATGCCATCATATATAAGGAAAGAACCAAGATGTGGCATGATAAAAAAATCATCAAGAAAGATTTCAACATTGGTGATCCTGTTCTCCTATTTAACTCAAGGTTACGACTTTTTCCTGGTAAGCTTCGTTCAAGATGGACAGGTCCATTTGAAGTGTCAAAAGTTCTAAAATCTGGAGCAGTAGAAATCAAAAACAATTCATGTGCTCCATTTGTGGTAAATGGACAAAGACTGAAGCTCTACAAAGGAGGCGATTTGCCTGTTGACTACTCTAGTCATATTCTTATAGACCCACGAATACCCACATAAAGTAAGATCTAATCGTCAAGCTAAAACGACGTTAAACAAGCGCTGCATGAGAGGCAACCCATGGTTTATTCTTTATTTTATTTTAATTTATTTTAGTAATTTATATATTTTATCTGGACTAATTTCTTGTGTTTATATTTTCAGGATGCATCACCCCGATGGTATGGTTGTGATTTTCAGAGATGAAGCGCAAAAGGCCCGATTTGCTACCTTATCTGCTAGACCTATGGTACCCACTAGGTACCCCGATCAGAGCTGCATGGAGGCACTCGGGATTGAGCCAAGTATTCGGTATCTATGCAACCAACTTAGCTGGGATTCTTATGCCGATGATGTCCACAAAACCTACAGGAACCTTACTCTGGAGTTTCTTAGCTCTATGGACTATAATTCACGAGTAGGTGAAGGAGATGAGCGAGGACGCCTGAGTTTCAGATTGTTTGGCACCGAGTATACCATGACCACCAAAGAATTTGGGGATTTGCTTGGTTTCCAAACTGGACCGACCGCTATAACTGAGTTCCCATTGAGTTGCTACATGGACAGAGACATTGACAAATTTTGGCAGGACATTACTGATAGAGCCAGTCTTGACCCCTCTACCCAGCTGTCCCGGAAGATCCATAACCCGGCCTTCCGATACTTCGAGATGATCCTATGCCACACTTTCTTTGGGAGGAGTTACTGTGACCACTTGGTCACCGCTGAGGAGATCCTTTTCTTATACTGTGCTAGTCAGTCCAGACCTATAGCTAGTGGAGGTTTTCTGATAGAGAGCCTCGAGCAGACTGCTCGATCCGCTGTAGGGCTCATTCATTCCGGAGGGAATGTGACACAGATAGCTTCTGCTTTGGGTTTAGACAGTATGATAGCACAGCTGACCCCATACTGTGGATATACTTTTCTGGATTTAGACTTTTGCATGGATCGTGGATTCATGAGGAGGGCCTCTTTCCACCCATATCGGTACAGATTGCTTATCAATGACCAGACAGTTTACACCTTCACCATGCCAGACCCTCAGATGACTTGTGTTTCCAACTCTGCTAACTGGAACTATTCTGTAGAAGGTTGGGGTGAGATATCAGAGTACACTCCAGAATACACTCCTGCTTCTGAAGAGTACACTCCAGAATACACTCCTGCTTCTGAAGATCCCACTCAGGACTACACTCCTGCCTCCGAGGACTCCGCTCCAGATCACACATCCCGACCCGAGGTTACACATACTACTGTTCTTACTAATAACCTCAGCTTGCAGGAACCTGATATTCACACTCTATTGACTGCTATGCGCACTGAGATAACCACTCTCCGCAATGAGGTGGCTGACCTTCATTTGCAGTTGGAAGTGAATGATGTTACCTTCGCTGGTGAGTTAGATGAATTAGCTCACGAGGTGGCAGAGATTCGACACCAGCTGACTGAGCTGCGTGGCCCAGACACTCCTGCAGAGCATCCTACCGGTTGGCAATAGATCTGTATTGTTCACAAGATATCTAGTTTCAGTATTATTCGTATTATGTTGATTTACTTTTCAGACTCATTTTTATTTTTGCATTATCTGTTTCCTGAGTTGTTAATATTTATTTTGATGACCCAATGTCCGTACCTATATCTATATATATATGCATATGTTTTATTTATTTACTAATGTTTTTGTTTTTCTAGGTCACCATAGTTTTAATATAAAAAAAAATAAATAAACATGTGTATATGTATTCACGTACATATATGCACATTTATAAGAAAAATAGGTACACCTCCAGAAATTGAAGATAATGGCGAGGAAGAAAAAGCCCAATGGAAAGAAAGCCAGGCCAGCCCGCGGTAGGCCCTGCCGCGCCCGCGGTGACGCAACGGTCACCTAACGGCTAGTAGCTCGTTTTTCCCCCCATTTTACCACTTTTTCAATTCCCAATCCCATTTTCTTCCAATTTTAACCCACTTTATTACCCATACCAACCCACTACATTTATTTCCATTATTTTCATCATAAATATTTACAACCACCATTTTCTTTCTTCCCTTCCTATAAATACCCCCTACTATATCATTTTCTTCCTCACACCTTCATTACTTCTACATCCCATTCTTTCTCTCTTTTTACCCACAAGAAAATCCTATGGAATATCACGGTTACATTTTACGTGGTGGTCAAGCCGGAGAAAGGCAACTAAAGCGGCTTGAAAAATTGCTGACAACACCAATACACTCTACCAGGTATATCGATGAAAACTGTCTATATTCATTAGGTATATACCATAGTGTATTCTTCCTTCTAGATAAAATAGGTATGCATGATATTTTTGCTACTCAAGCACCAACCTACCCTAGGCTGACGTTCGAGTTTTTAAGTTCTTTAATTTATAACGTCTCCCCTAACACTGCTAGCACCGTAGGTGGAGTCAAATTTAGAATGTTTAATGTCGAATATGATTACTCCACTGACGGTCTAGCCGCCATGTTAGGATTGCCTTATGGGGATGGTGCCATTTGTGAAGCACCTTTAGACACGGATTGGGCATTTGAAGCATTTTGGGCCAGAATTACTAAACAAAATGCAACATCTTTTGATGGCCTTCTTGCTTCTCACATCCACAATCCTGCCCTTCGTGTCTTTAGATTTCTTTTAGCATCCACCATCTTTGCTCGGGAAAACCCAAACAAGGTGAATGCTAAAGAATTAATTATCATGCAGAGCTGCCTCACAGACACCAAAGTTAATCCCGTCCCATTCATGATTGCCCACATGCACCATGTTTTAAGAAAAGGTGGGCCAATTTCCTTTGGTGGACTGATTACCACTATTGCCCGTGCCATAGGATTGGATACGGAACTTGCCACCCTAGAACCACTTCCTCCTCGGATTGCAAATCTTAAATTTTTCAGGGATATGCGTTTATGCAAGACGAGGAAGGAAGGTGGTTACTTCCTCATGGTTGGAGGTGCTGCTATACCCAGTGTTGTTATGCCTTGCACCCGTCGTACTGATATTCGATTTGAGCGTAACTGGACCTACGATCTCAACGCTCCTGCTTTTATTGGTCCGTTGCCCCCAAATCTACCTTTAAATGAGGGTAACAACACTGATGATGAGTACGATTTCCAAACAGAGGAACCACCCCATTTTTCACCTTCACACACGGCACCTTCTACCTCTAACCCACATGCAGGTACAGCTCCTAGCTTCCATGTCACTGAGGACATGTGGCGTGAGCATATGGCCCGAGAGGCCCAGAGGGACACCCTCCTTGCTACCTTGCAGCAACAGGCGGCCGACAACATGGCCTTCATGCAAGCGTCCCAAGAACAAAATGCTAGCTCTCTGCGCACTATTATGGAAAGTCAGCTGGCTTTTCAGAGAGAACAGCACCTACACCAGACCACAAATGCTCGTCACTTCCAATTGATGGAGGCAACCCAAGGCACCCTCATTGGTCGGACCCAAGAGCTACAAGCGGCAAATGCCGCCTTGTCAGAGAGACTGAAGCAGCTTGTTTTGGACCGAGATAGCCGTCGTCGCAGCCGTAGCCGCCGTTCCGGTCGTACCAACCAGGATGGTGAAGGTCCTAGTGGCCCCCACTAGTATTTTCAGGTACCTCCTCCTACCTTATTTTGGAACATTGAGGACAATGTCTGATTTAAGTGTGGGAGGAGCATTTATCGCTTTTATTTCCCATTTTTCGCTTTTATTTTTCGCTTTTATTTTCCGTTTTTCCTGCTTTTATTTTCCTTCCGCATTTTTCCTTTTTTTATTCGTAGTTAATAAAATGCATGTGATAGGCGAGTCTTTCTGCGTAGTGTACCCTTTCATTTCCCCCACCTTTTAGCCTTACAAAATTTTTATTTTTCAAAGATTTATGGTTGTTTTTAAGGATTTGGGCTATGAGACAGGTCCTAGATAGGGTCTGTTTCTCGGACACTCACTTTTTGAAAAATTCGTTATCATTTTTACACCATAAACCTTTTTGAATATTTAGATTAGATCCTTTCTCCCCAATATGCTATGATTTTGAATAAAACTGTACAAATAGGTCTTCAAGTAGTTTATCTTAGCAGTCAGCTCCGGCCTAAGCATGCTCTAAGTGTGGGATCGATGAATATAAGTGGATGATCTCTATTTTGCCTTAAAAGTTATAAAATAAAGTGTGAATGCGACTACGAGTTGGGTAATCCTCACAAAGATTACTCAACTCAAGAAAGTTGTAAGCACTAACAAAAACAAAGAAAAAATATATATAAGGCATATCTGTTGTAGTTGGTTCAGAGGTATCTGGTGCTGAACTTGGTAGGGCGGACTACGGTCCGATCCCCCGCAACTGCAAATGGGTAAAATAAAAAGGGATTAAACCAACTCTTGTACCAAGAATCCCATCACTTGAGATCAGAGTCACTAACCGGTCACTACACCATGAGTATGTACGGATAACGGGCTTAATGTGATTGCGCCTGAATGAAAAAGGACCTCGTAAAAAAAAGGGAAGTCTTAGCATAGTAAGGATATTAGGATCGATCTGTATACTTATGAGGTTTATGTCCGCATTTCTGCGAGTAGTGTAATTACGATACCTTTGATTCAGATCGTCAGTACCTGACGACACACCCTTACTCGGACTTAGAAGCCCTCTTTGCCCAAAACCTGTATACACCATAATTTTCTTTCATCTACTTTTAAGAGTTGTTGCTTGAGGACAAGCAAAGGTCTAAGCGTGGGAGGATTTGATCGCACTAAATCGCACTATGTTTCTGACTCAAATATCACATGTTTTCCTTAGTTTTTATTGTCATTTTCTCGTATTATGTTCCTTTTTCCTTTGTTTTCAGGATTCTTGTCATTTCAGAGCCTTCTGTGAAGAAACGAGCCAAAACGCCCAGAAATTAGGGTTTTTCAAGATATTTTGCACTTATGGCGTTCAGCACCGCGCTGGCTACAGGAAACGCGATGACGTGGCCCACTTTCACCCAGAGATCAACTGCCACGTTCCCATGATGTGGCGGTTCCAGGCGCCGCGCCCGCGGCCACCCTCACCGCGCCCGCGGCCTTCACAAAAAGGTTCCCGCTCAAAAGAAGTTAAGGGACATGCTGGTCCTTACGCACCTCAAAGTTCCTCTATAAATAGCTTTCGATTCTCATTCTTTAGTTTCATCCAAGCTTAGTACAATCTTAAGCCATATACTATCAGTTTCTGTAAAGTAATAATCTCTTCACATCGGGGAGTTATTGCGGTGTAGATTGAGTTGTAATCGAGTCTTGGAGCACTTTGGTTGAAGTTCATCATACCGGCCTTACTTTTCCGTAGATTTGTATCAGATTCAAGTCTCCGACCGGAGCAAGGTTCTAATTTATTGCATTTCTTTATTTAATTGCTCTTATCATAGTCTACACGTTTTATAGACTTTAAATGCTCTTACCATAGTCTACACGTTTTATAGACTTTAAATGCTCTTATCATAGTCTACACGTTTTATAGACTTTAAATGCTCTTATCATAGTCTACACGTTTTATAGACTTTAAATGCTCTTACCATAGTCTACACGTTTTATAGACTTTAAATGCTCTTACCATAGTCTACACGTTTTATAGACTTTAAATGCTCTTACCATAGTCTACACGTTTTATAGACTCGCACTTATTATGTCTGGCTAAACTATAAAGGTTAGGATGTAATGATTGTCATCGTGGTTGCGTTCCAATTATCATGCTAGTGAAAATACTCTGGGGATGTTTTGCTTCTAACTTAAGTCAATTGTGTTTTAATGTTTATTGGGTAAGATCGAAAGCCGTCCAAACTAATGATACGACTTGATTATTATTTAACCAAACAAAAAGAGCGACAGCCGTTGATTGGTTAAATAGGAATCATTGACCTTTTTAGAAAACGATTTTGAAACTATTTTCGGACGCGTTTGTAGGTTTAAAATCTGACTCTTGGTCAAAAGCCAAAAGTCTCTTTAAGTTAATCTTTCCGAGTAAGATCACTTTTCTGTTAAGTCAAAACTATCAATTTCTTAAAAATAAGTTTACCTCTTTAACGCGGAAGGCACCCTTTATATGTGACAATAAAGGAATTTAATTTAAAGAGTAAACTCGGTTCTTAGTAGTCAAAAGCTACAAGTTCCCGTTAAACTGATTCTTTGCTATCAATAGAAAATACTGCCCCGTAAGTAGGTTCATCTACGCATGACCGGACCAATATCTGATTACATGATTTACATTCCAACCTGTCTTCTAAACTGTTATTTACCTCGCTCATTCACTTTATGCACTGCACTCACATCAATATTCTTGTTCGCCTTAGATAAGCACCTTAGCAATAGAGTTGATAGATTGACAATTGGTCTCTGTGGTTCGATAATCTTATATATTACTTCGATAGGCTGTACACTTGCAGTACTACATTTAGGCTATACGTTACAGATTAAACACCCATCAGTTTCCGGGATTACCAAGGGTTGAGCTCTCGTCCTGACGAGCTCAACTTGGATTCCCTTACCTTTGTCAGCAGCGGTAGGAGAGACAGTACTAGGAACAACAACGTCTTCAATCAAAGGAGTTCTAGCAAAAAGTTTTATTGGTGCAGGGACGACCTTGTCAGCTGATGAGGGTCCAAAGACTGCTCTTGGAGGGGCAATCTCTGGAGAAAATATTCTCCCGCTCCTGGTGATTTTGCTAGTGCCCGCAATGTTACTAATGCTGGCTTCTTCATCATCCGAACTTTCTTCAATTATTTCGATTTGTTTGATACCATGGTAGTAGACGTCACCGCCATAGTTCCAAGGTATCGACTTCTCAGAAACATAGGGAACAGGCCCTGGCATTGTTATCTTCAAAGGAACAGATTTCGTAGCTGGTGTAATCTTAACAGGCTTTTTGACGGCCTTGGAAAGATTGGCGTGAATGGTTATGATTGAGACATCTTCAGTATAAACTGGAACAGCAGAAACTTTTTCAAACAAAATTTCTCGACTATCCATAAGGCCTTGGATGCCTTTCTTCAGTAACGGACAATCAAACGGCAGAGAGTAACAACAGTAGCAGTCTTCTTTACATCCCGGGAAGATCCCGACCCTTAACAAATTCAACTTAATGGTTAGCAGTGGAGTAGTCAGATCACTGACATCAGCAACATATAAATCTTCTTCAATGGCGTTGACATTTCGGCCGTGCTTCGGCATGGGTGCAGATATCACATTAGGCTTCTCTGGAGCGTCAAACTCTACCTCCTTAGCCTCTATCAGGTCTTGGATTTTATGCTTGAGTGCCCAACATTCATTGGTGTCGTGTCCAACACTGTCTAAATGATAGGCGCATTTAGCATTAGCATGATAATGCGGAGAGGACGTATTCACATTCTTTGGCGCCTCCTTGATGGTGGCAAGATTCAACTTCAACAGATGGGGAAGCACCTGCGCTGGAGTCATATTAATACGAGTGAACTGCCGTTGTGGCCGTTCCACTCGTTGTTGATTTGGTCTGGACTGGTTATAGCGAGGCTGCTCACTTGGAGTGTTTTGGAAATATCCAGCCGCATTAGGATATAATATATCAGACCTAAAAGGAATAAGCCATTCTCTCTGTATGCACCGTATTATGCTGGAGGAGGACTGCAAGACTTCTAGAGAACATCAAAGACGAATAAATCATATCCTAAGTGAAGTCGTTAAGAAGGAAGTGCAAAAACTACTAGAGGCAGGCATCATATACCCAATCTCAGATAGCAACTGGGTCAGTCCAGTTCATGTGGTGCTTAAGAAAGGAGGTGTTACAGTTATAACAAATACAAAAGGCGAATCGGTAGCACAACGTACGCAAATAGGATGGAGAATGTGTATCGATTATAGGAAACTAAACAAAGCTACGCGCAAAGACCATTTCCCATTACCATTCATTGATCAAATGCTCGAGCGTTTAGCCAAACATTCCCATTTCTGCTATCTTGATGGATATTCAGGATTCTTTCAAATTCCCATTCATCCTGACGATCAAGAGAAAACTACGTTCACATGTCCCTATGGTACCTTTGCATACCGGAGAATGCCATTTGGACTATGTAATGCGCCTGCAACTTTCCAACGATGCATGATGGCGATCTTCGCAGACTTTTTAGACGGAATCATGGAAGTATTCATGGACGATTTCTCTGTCTGTGGAGAAAGTTTCGACGGATGTTTAACAAATCTTGAATTAGTACTGAAACGCTGTGTTAATGTCAACCTAGTGCTCAACTGGGAAAAATGTCACTTCATGGTGAGACAAGGAATTGTGTTGGGTCACATTGTATCAAACAGGGGGATTGAAGTTGACAAAGCAAAGATCGAAATTATCAAAAACCTTCAACCACCCAAAACAGTTAGAGAAATACGAAGTTTTCTAGGACACGCAGGTTTTTACCGACGTTTCATAAAAGATTTCTCTAAAATCACCAAGCCACTAACTGAGTTATTAATGAAAGAGGCTGAGTTTATTTTCAACGATAAATGCTTGAACGCATTCGAGACACTAAAAGAGGCCTTAATATCGACACCTATTATTCAACCTCCTGATTGGAATTTACCATTTGAGATAATGTGCGATGCGAGCGATTATGCTGTAGGCGCAGTCCTAGGACAACGCAAAGAAAAGAAGCTTCACGCTATCTACTACGCGAGCAGAACGCTTGATCCCGCACAAATGAATTACGCCACTACGGAGAAGGAACTCTTAGCTGTGTGTGATACGGTGGGAGAACTGACTAGGGTTTTGCGTTTGTTTTCGCAAATGTTTCGGTTGAGCAAGAGTCGCCACCGACTTTTTATTTTATCCTAAGGAAAGGTTTAAAAAAGCACAGCAAAAACCTTTGAGATTTTTCTTGGGTTCGGGGAATAGATTATAGAAAGGGAAGGTATTAGCACCCTTTCTATCCATGGTTATCCATGGGCTCTTAGGTACTTGCTTAGATCAACTTGCCTTGGTTTTCAATTGTTTGAAATGGTGCTTGGTGTGTGGCTTTGAAAATGTTTTGAAAAGATGCCTTGTATAGGCTACCCTTGTAACAATTCTTTACTCGAATGTTTTACAAAAGGTGTTTTGTCTTTTGAAAAGATGTTTCAAGGTTTTTGAAAGTTGGTTTTGAAAGTGTTTGTGAAGTGTGATTTGAAAATGGGCAAGTGTTTTCTTTGTAAATTGGCAAGTACTTAAGAGTTATCTACCCTAAAGTTTTCTCAAAGATTTTTGTTATGTTTTAAACCCTTTGACAATTTTGTTCCACCATTGCATTTGGTGGACAATCTTGTATTAGGAGGTGAAAGGGACAGGCGCGGGTCATTGTTTAGACCATAATTGCAATAGTGTTAAATGTCTTTGGGCAATTTTTCTTTGAAAGGGATTTGATCATTTTAGGCAACTTTTTGAAAGCATCATCGAGGGACTTATGATCATTTGATTGTTTGTTTTACCCAAAGAAACCTAACATGCAATATGGCCCAATTTATTTGAAGGCAACAAAGTGGAATACCCTAGGGGTGCAAGTGTGAAATGTGTTGTCCATTTTCATGCTTGTTTATCTTGAGATTAGGTCAAACTATTTTGTTCATTTTATTCGCATACAACCCCTAATTCTAGCATGGTATGTTTAGAAAGCATTAAAGTGCGAAATTTAAATTCCTACACTATTACAACACAATAATATGGGGAGGGGGTACAATGTTTCAAATGGGGGATATTTAGACAAAAAATTAAACCTAGCTATTACATCATTTTCTTTGAATATTTACAATATAATTAAAGGCATAAATTAAATGGAAATGAAATAAAGGTGCAAGATGTAAAAAGAATTTTGATATGCATGAAAAAGTATTATTTATGTAAAAATAAAAAGAAATAAAAAGGTACTATTTTTGGAGTATTCTCATATTTAGGGCAAAACCCTAATTTTAATCAAAAGGGGATTAATTATTTAATATATATAATATTTACTATTTATGTACAAAGAATAAAATAAAAATGAAGTATATTTGTAAAAATGTATTTTTTAATGTTAAATATTAATAAAAATAAAAATATGTATATTTTGGTATTTTATCCTAAGTGTATTAATATATATATATATATATATATATATATATATATATATATATATATATATATATATATATATATATATATATATATATATATATATATATATATATATATATATATATATATATATATATATATATATATATATATATATATATATATATATATATATATATATATATATATATATATATATATATATATATATATATATATATATATATATATATATATATATATATATATATATATATATATATATATATATATATATATATATATATATATATATATATATATATATATATATATATATATATATATATCTTTATTATTTACTAAATAAATATTATATATGTAAAAATAATAATAATTAATATTTTATAAAAAAAGTATTTTTTTATACAAAATGTTTCAAAAGGGAAAAATGAAATAAAAATCAGAAATATAATATGTTTACATTATTTTTTTAATAATATTTCTAAATAATAGTATATATATATATATATATATATATATATATATATATATATATATATATATATATATATATATATATATATATATATATATATATATATATATATATATATATATATATATATATATATATATATATATATATATATATATATATATATATATATATATATATATATATATGTATAAATGTCCATATAAACAAATAAATACTTAAAAATGCAAAAATGGTGTAAAAATGATTTTTCAAGTTTTAAACGTTATTAGAAAAAATAAATGAGTCAAAATAAAAAAAGAAAAATCAAAAAAGACATTAAATCAAACAAATGGGCTCAGGGGGTATGAATCACAAAATATGGTGCAAAAAGCAGAACCAAAGCTGGCCCAGCCCATGAGGCACCTTCTTCAACCTCTGAACAAAGCTATTCAAAAAACGCGCGCAAGAACCTTCATTCGAATATCCTGATTCCTTGATATTTTGAACAAACTTCCAACACAAAACATGTTAAGCATTGAATCACGATTCCAAATATATAAAGAACACCTCCTAACTCTCAGAAATGAGAGAGAATTTTAACAATCTCAAATCCTGACCTAAGTTTTCTGCCATTTTCAAACCTTAAATTCTCACAGCTCAAGCAAAAGAAATGAAAAGTAAAAGCATGTACAGGTTCAGTGGCATGAGTAGAACATTGCTTATTCACAAACCTAGAGCTAATGATGCCTAATAAGAGAGATAGAACTTCATGAATATACCTGTGCAGTTGGAATCGTACCTTGCAATGGGGGAACTTTCAGGACAAGATGATGACTTGTACAGCTTCCTTGAAGTGTAGTGATGCTATTCCAACACTTGCTTTGCCTTGAGACACCTTGAATCGAGCTGTGGAACTTCAACTGCAAAATGAGAAAATGAAAATGGTGGAACTTGTTAGAGGAATTACAGATCGTGTTTCAGGTCTTGGTTAGCTTGCACTGATGTTAGGGAATGTGTGTGAACTGGTTTGGGCAACAAAGCTTGAGAGGAATGAAAGATGGCACTCAAACTGCAGGCCTTGCCCTGTTCTTGCAGTTTGAAGGTGATTCTGAGATTGGGAGTGTATGAGGGATGTTAGGGTCGTGCACTAGCTTGGTTGGGATGTCCTGGATGTGTCTCACAAGTTTACTTAAGTGTTTGTAAGCTGATATGAGAGTTGTCTTACAAAATGCAATGTTACTTACACTTTAAGCAACAAATGCCCAAGTTATGTTCTAGGTCAGTAGAGGCCCTCTAATGAGCTGCATAATCTCTCCTTGATCAGAGTGTTTTGCTCATAATCTTGGTTTTGCTCATAATCTTGTGCCAAATATATCTCATCTGTACTTCTTGGATTTTCAATTGGACATAAAGCTTAACTTTTCAAAAATGGTTATTTTGCTTTTTCCATAAATGGATTAAACTTGTATGTAATGCTTGAACTCAAAGAACAATGCTTTAGCACAATGAACATGCATTAAATTATTGAGTGTTGGATGGTTTAAGGACCTGTAATCAAGGGGCATGCTGGTTTGAGAAGTTTGCACAAATTATGAACATGAAAAATAGCCAATTCAAAAGTGAGTTTTTGCTATATTGTGAAATTCGATTCTCTCAAGTTATGAGGTTGTTTGAGAAGTTCTTTGACATTTTGGAAAGCTTGAAATGTGTACTACAATCCATCTTTGAAATTCAAATTGAAATTCCAAGTGGAAGTGTATGGAAAATGGCCTTGAAGTTGGGTAGAAAACCTTGTCAAAATAGGTTAAAATTTCACTAAGTTAAGAATGGTTTAGTGCCCTTATTCAAAAATTTGTAACTTGAGATACAAGCCTCATTTGGGAAAACTTTGTGAATCAAAGTTGTAGATTATGCAACAAGCTACAACTTTCATGTTTTGACGTTTGTTTGAATCCAAATGAATCTTGGTGAGAAAATGGGGCAAAGTTGGGAAAAAATTAGGGTTTTCATAACTTAGAAAAATTCTAAGTTATGAAAAATTCTCATTTCTAACCCTAATTTGCATTTTTTGATTTCTTGGTGAACAAGTTTCATGATTTGGCATGTTTTGATGAAAAATGAATCTTGACTCTTGATTTTGACCAAAAAGTCAAAGTTTGACTTTTCAGTATACAGTCAAAATTGATCAATTGACTGGGAAATTCAACTGTCAATCTTGTGTACTTGGGATCTTTTGAGTTTGTTGAGCATGTCAAGATAATTCCATGGGGTCCTTGAGTCCATATGTGAGCTTGGTTTGCCATTGGCTAGGTCAAACAGTCAAAAATTGCCTTTGTGCAGTCAAAACCCTAAAAATGACCATTTTGCCCTTTTGGTGATCTGATCAAATTTCTTGTGGAATTGTGATCCAAACTTGATCAAATGGTTCATAGGAGTTTATAATGTTGATGTGGGTCAATTTTCATGAGATTTGACTGTCAATTGGCCACAGTTGACTTTTTCCCCAATACAGTTGATTTCTAGGTCAACTGTCCAATTGACTGGGCAAAACTTGGAATCAAGACTTGAAACTTGATGAGGATAAACTTGGGAGTCCAATATGAAGCAAGAAAGTCATCTTAGGAATTTTGGGTCAAAACATCTTTGTGCAAACACAAACCCTAATTAGGGTCAACAGTGCAAGGAGAAGTCTTTGAGCAGATGAAACCCTAACTGGATCTTGACCTTCAAGGGCTTTGTGATGAGAAATTAATGAGAAATGGGAGGGCAAATTTTGGGGTACAACACTGTGGTATTCGCATTGGACAAATTTCGTTCCTACTTAGTAGGCGCTAAAATCATTATTTATACGGATCACGCTGCGATCCGATACCTACTAAGCAAAAAGGACGCCAAATCGCGATTACTCAGATGGATCTTACTCTTACAAGAGTTTGACTTAGAAATAAAAGAAAAAAGAGGAACTGAAAACGTGGTAGCTGACCATTTATCGAGATTAGATGGAATCCAAACCGAGAGTGTTCCCATAAATGAAGATTTTCCTTATGAACGCCTCATTGCCAAGCTAGAGACAAACCCTACCGACAGTTTAGATCCACACAATGAAACTTTCACAACTGCGGTAGTAGAATCCATTTGTACTAATACCGCATTACCATGGTACGCTAACATCGTCAACTATTTAGCTGCCGGTGTTTTACCACCTGATTTGACGTACCAACAACGGAAGAAATTTTTCCATGACCTTAAACACTACTTTTGGGATGAACCATTACTCTTTAAAAGAGGCACCGATGGTATCTACCGTCGCTTCATTCCTAATGATGAAATAAACAACGTCATTTCCCATTGTCATTCCGCCCCTTATGGTGGACACGCTAGTACATCGAAAACCTGTGCAAAAATACTTCAAGCTGGCTTCTTTTGGCCTACCTTATGGAAAGACGTCCACGTAGCAATTATGAACTGCGATAGATGTCAACGCACAGGAAATATATCTAGACGTGACGAAATGCCGTTAAAAGGAATCCTCGAAGTAGAAGTTTTCGATATGTGGGGAATTGATTTCATGGGACCTTTCCCCGCATCTTTTGGAAATAAATATATTTTGGTAGCCGTCGACTATGTATCAAAATGGATTGAAGCCATCGCTGCAGCCACAAACGATACACGTGTGGTACTAAAACTATTCAAGAATATTATCTTCCCACGATTCGGTGTCCCAAGACTAGTGATCAGCGATGGTGGCTCACATTTTATCTCCAGAATCTTCGAAAGGTTACTTTCCAAATATGGCGTTAAACATCGCATAGCCACACCATACCATCCTCAAACAAGTGGACAAGTTGAAGTGTCAAATAGGGAGATCAAACAAATACTTGAGAAAACCGTAGCCACATCCAGAAAAGACTGGTCCTCCAAGCTAAACGATGCTCTTTGGGCATATCGGACAACTTTCAAAACTCCTATCGGAACAACGTCGTTCAAGTTAGTTTATGGAAAATCTTGTCATTTGCCAGTAGAATTAGAACATAAAGCTTATTGGGCGATAAAAACCCTTAACTTAAACTATAAGAGTGATGGCGAGAAATGAGTGTTAGATATCCATGAACTAGAAGAATTGCGTTTAGACGCTTATGAAAATGCTAAAATCTATAAAGAACGAACAAAAAAATTGCACGATAAGCGTATCTCGCGGAAAGACTTTAAGGAAGGAGACATCGTACTCCTATTCAACTCTAGACTAAAACTTTTCCCGGGAAAATCACGTTCCAGATGGTCCGGACGGTTCGAAATTAGCAAAGTTTTCCCAAGTGGCGCGATAGAAATTAAAGGTAGTTCTATCGAACCATTCATTGTTAATGGCCAATGCTTAAAGCACTATTTTAACGTCGGAAATATCGACTTCTCGGCTTATCTTCAGTTAAGTGAGCCGCCTACCCCATTACCTAACTGAATAGGTACTTACTGTCGAGCCGTCGACATAAAATAAAGGCGCTTCGTGGGAGGCAACCCATGTTTTATTTTAATTATTTTTTTCTGCTTTAATGTGCTTTTATTTTTCTTTTCTTTTTCTTAATTCTTAAAACATTTTCATTATTGCATTTCTTGCTCTTTTCTATTTTTCTTCTGTTTTTATTTCTCCCTTTCATTTTTCTTTTTCTTTTTAACTTTGGAAATTTCCTAACCCGAAAATACTTACTTAATTTCCTTTTCTTTCAAACATTTATCAAATATTTTCAGGGGGTATTTCTTTTTCTTTCACATCTCGCGCTATGGATTGTGCTAACTTCATGAATGTCAAATTGCGAAGCCGACACCAGAGAAGACGGTTTGCAGACCTGGGTGAACGGGAGATGTGTCCTACTATATATGCAGATGATCATGCTATGGCTGCCCTTGGCATTCGCGAGAGTGTCATGTACCTGCTGCACCAGATTGGTTGGGACACTGCTCCTATCCGTCGGAGGTTCTGTACCTACAAAAGGCTGACTCTGGAGTTTCTCAGCACCTTGAGTTTCATTCCAAATCATGGAATGGGATTCAACCGTGGGTTAATTACATTCAGAATGTTTAACATGGATTACACTTACAACCTGCAGGAGTTTAGCCAGTTTCTTGGGTTCCCTTTTGGACCCGATGTTATCAGTATGACGCAGGAGAACCTTTTGCCTGTATCTGAGCTTGACTTTTTCTGGGGAAGCATAGCTGGTGTTAACCATCCTGAGTCGTCAGACCTGTACTCTGAATGCATTCATAACCTGGCTATCAGGTATTTCCACAAGATCATAGCCCACACTATCTTTGGCAAACAGCAAAATGTCACCTCTGTATCCCGCGATTAGCTGTTTATTATGTATTGTGCATCTCAAAACCGTCTGGTGAACGGTGCAGCTTATATGCTCGCTAATATGGAGCGGATCATCTAAACTCCAAATGCACCTATCTTGTTGGGTGGGTTAGTTACCATGCTGTCTAATGCCATTGGACTCCGCCGGCCTATGCTCGGTTCTGCTCCACTTTATAGCATAAAGCCGATGGACATTGCCTTTTGTTTCAACACTAGCATGATTGGAAACCTTGGACAAGATTCATTTGACCTGCTAGTTAATCATCAGATCGTCCATCGTTTTAAGCTGCCTGACCCAAGAACTAGTGTGCACAACCGGGATAACTGGCTGTTTGATCTTCACTACCCTGCTTCACCACCCTCTTCACCCTCTACAGTTGACATTTATGAGGTTCCAAACAATGCTAATGTTGAAGAAGATCCTGCTACACCGCCAGGCTACCATGATCTCCCTGATCCTTGGGAACAGGAGGCTACTTCCGCCGAGACCGCGCCTCGGGCTCCTGAGACTACTCCACCTCCACCCGTTGTTACCCTGGACTCCATACATGAGGCTATTACGGACATGCGGGGCGAGCTGACTTCTCTCAGGGTGGACTTTATCACCTTCATGGACTTGGTGACTGATCAGTTGGACTATATGCATCAGCATTTGTTTCCACCTCCCCGTGGCTAGATTGCCATTGTTATTTCATTTCCTTCTCTCTTGCATTTTTACGTACAGTGAGGACACTGTAAATTTCTGTGTGGGAGGGATTTTTAGTTTAGTTATTATTTCAACATTATCACTTTCTTTTATTTTTAGTTACTTTGAAACAATTTGCTATGCATTTATTAAATTGAAGTTTATTTTAATTTCTTTCCCAGTTTACTATTTACTGTCTATGTTTTATTTACTGTTGTTATTTACTGTTATTTACTGTCTATTTTCGTTACATTTAAAACTTTAATTAATTAAAATAATTAATTAAAACAAACATTTCAAATAAACCAAAAAAATATATAAATTCTTCAAAAATCCAATTTCCAAGAAAAATAATAAACTCATCACTCTCCAACGGTCCTGTAACGTTCTTCCTATTTATGACTCTGTCTGTGTTACGACCGTCACACCCTTGTGACGAGCGTAACGCGCCTCTTTACTTCGTGACGAGCGTCACACCCCTGTGACGACCGTCACGCAGACAGAAACCAACGGCTGTTACAGAGAACCGTTCCAACCTTCTTCCTTATAAACCCATTATCCTTCCTCCATTATCACCACACCACACGAAAAACCACCTATTCACTCCATTTTTCTTCCAATTTATAAACTCCCAACACCAAATTAACATCCTTACAATCTCCCATTCTCACATTCCCAAATCAAATCCATTATCACCATGGCAAACAACCCAAACGCTCAAGTTATCAATTTCAGAATCGGCGAACCTGGGGAGAATCAACAAGCAAAGTATCAAAAATTCCAACGTCGAGGTCTCCAACCCACAAGGTACGTTGACATCGACTGCCTATGGAGTTTGGGACTACTCGACAGTGTTCGACGATTACTACAAAGCGTGGATTTGTGGAACCTCTATCGCGAACCAAGGCCAATCTGCGAAACTCTTACTCTTGAGTTCTTGAGTTCGTTTGCTTACCTCACTCTGCCGAGTGTCACAAACCAATTATCAGGCGTGGCAAAATTTCGCATGTTCGGCGTTGAGCACCAATTGCCTCAATCTGACATCGCGAGGCTTATGGGATTTTGTTCGGACGAAGGTGCTCATTTTCGGGTACCGGATAGTTTTAATGAGGAGGCTTTCAACTTGTGGCACAGTTTAACGAACATCCGTGCCGGGTCCTACGACTACCTCAACGCCACCCACATCCACAATCCGGCCATCCGCTACTTCCTTCGAATCCTCAGTAACACCATCTTCGCCGGAGACAGCAACCATAAGCTCAACTCCAAGGAGCTCTTCTTTCTACATTGTGCGTTCACTGGGCAAAAGATAAATGCCGCCCCGTTCCTACTTGCTCACATCCACTCTATTTGTGCTAGAGGTGGAAAACCTTTCTATTTCGGAGGGCTGGTTACTTCAATTGCCATTGGTCTGAATTACGGTGCTGCTCTTGCAACCTTTCCTTCTATGGCACCAGCTTTGCTAACCTTGGATCACTGCAAAGCCGCACACCTCATCTACGAGCGGAAAGACGGCAGATTCCACCCCGTAATCAGGAATACTGTCTATCAGAATATTATTTTTCCGAACAGGGACCGAATCGATCCAAGTAACCGAGCCAACTGGTTGTTCGACCCTGAAGTTCCCGCAAAGCCTGCACCTGCTCACGAAGACCAAGCTGCGACCGCCGCAGACGACATACAAGAAGAGTTGGATAGTGCTCCGCCTGTCCACGACATCCCTGGATCCTCATCTGCACCTCCTCCTATCAATCTTGAAGACATCCTCCGCGCCCTCCACATGCAAAATCAAATGAATGCGGCGCTTGAAAGGAGGCAAGCTGAGCAGTTTGAGTCTCTGTGCGCCCAAAACGCTCAGATCTTGACTGGGCAGCGAAACATGAATGAGAGGTTGGATGAGGTGCTGTCAGATCTTAACGCCTTGAGGATAGATATGAACACCTATGGCTTCCAAGACACCGACGCTGAAGCCACTCCTACCAGACGCTCTCGCACCAGGAGCAGAGGACGTGGTCACCAGTAGTTTGTCTTTCTTTAATTTCTTTGTAATTTGTTTCATTTCTTTTCCTTTTGTAACTGTACTTCCCCGCATATATACTGCAACATTGAGGAAAATGTCGGATTTTGTGTGGGAGAGGTACCTTTCAATCTTTAATAAAATTAGTAAATTCTTCCGATATGTCTCGATTCAAATTCTTCGCTTTACTTTGCCATACCGAAAAAATTTTATTTTCGCATTAGCCCGACATACCTATTTTAACGAAATCCCAGTTTAGGAAGCCGAAAACGACATAACAAGATCGATACGGTTCTGTCACCGTAGACTTCCTACTTACGCGATCCGTTTCAATAACCATTATACAGATATCTGGAGTTTCAAGTTCTAGAAGTAACCCCTAGTAGTTTATACTAGCAGTCAGCACCGTCTTAACACAAACCATGTGGAGAATCGATGAATATAAGTGTTTGATGCCTGATTCTAAAAAATATCCTTCCTATCTCGTTGCTAAAAGAAAAGAAAATTTGTGTACCAAAATATACGGGAACATATAAGAGTTGAGCAAGTAATGAAGGAATCTAGTGTTGGTTGGTTCAGAGGTATCTGGTTCTGAACTCGGTAGGGCGTGCTACGGCCCGATCCCCCACAACCTCCAATTTGGATAACATATGTAGGGTTGCCACATTCATGTACCAGACCCCGTGCTAAAGGATCAAAGTCACTAACCGGTTACTCCACTACGTGCGTGCTAAGGCAAAGGGCTTAATGTGATTGCGCCAGAACGAAACCGGGTGAAATAGATACGAGGAACTCTGGGCAGAGTTATAATGGAACTGTTGGATAGCTCGTTTAAAATGGAAGTCTACGGGTAAGCTTATCGCTTGCGTCATGAGCGTATCTTTAGTGTTTTACTCAAGTATCGGCCGAACCAACGAGGATTTCCCGAAACCGCTTTAAAAATCCAAGGTATGTCATGCTTATGCGCTTACCAGAAAACTTGTCTGACCTCCCGAATGACTATTTGCTTGAGGACAAGCAAAGGTTTAATTATGGCGGAATTTGATAACGAGAAAACATATCGTATAATTAACATGCTTTTTACCGATTTTATATTTCTTTAAGTCGTCTAACCCTCGATTATTCCGAGATTATTTGTCTTTTTGCAGGTATAACACTTGTCGACTCAAACCGATGAAAAAGGATAACATGAAGAAGGCTAGACGAAAAACAAAGAGAAAAAGAATAAAAAAATACAAAGTGTAGACTTCTGGATAGGTGACGGTCGTCACGCCCCTGTGACGGGCGTAACACCCCTCAACATAAGGAAACGCTCGTCACACTCACTTGACGAGCGTAAGGCACCACTTCAGCATGTGACGACTGTCACCCACCTGTGACGACCGTCACGCGCGTGAAGGAGGACGTTACGCATGGCTTGAAGACGTGGGCATGAAGGGCAGACTAGTTCTCCCTGTTTCTACTGAATCTCCTATTTTATTGCCACTACTATTACTGCTCCTACAATTTCTCCATGAAGACTTCATCAAGAATTCAAATTAAACTGCTGATTTTTGCTGCTATATATATGAGTACCAAGGCACAATCCAAGGGTCGAAGAATTTTACTCAGAGCAAATATTTATTTTATTTTTACAGTTATTTCCAATTTGTTCGTTTTGCAATTCTGCTTTCAATTCCTTGTAATTTTCATTCAAGCCTTAGTTTCTATTTTTAAGTGTTAATTCTTCTTACAAGAATTAACACGAATTTCTACTGCAAGTCAAGCTCGAAGATTGGATTACTGTATTACCTCAAGATTACTATAGCATCTGTAATTCCAGGTTTTTTATATTGCAATTATTATTTATTTAGTTTCTATAATATGCCATTTATTGCCACGAATTATATTCTAAACTTTATTGTTGTTAAGTTAATTATGTCTGGCTAAATTATTAATACCGGTATGTGACCGTAAGAACTGAAAGAATTCAATGATACCTTGGCCAAAAATATTCATAAAACAATTTCTGGTTTCCAATTTCCAATATTAATTTAACTATCCTTGTCACGAGAGTGAGAGGTTAATTAACACGATTTTGCCACGAGAGTGGGAAATTAATTAAGGCAAGAACCTGCATGCGAGAGCTGGGGTTCAACCCAGATAGTGGTAACGAAGCATTGATTTTTAAATACACGAGAGTGTTTTAATAAATTAATTAAATTCAAATTGTTTTCAAAAAGTTTTATTAAATTTAAAGTGCATCCACTAGGTTTAGTAGCATGACTTATTTCATAAACACGAGAGTGTATGTCTCAGGTTTTTAAACAATTAGCTTTTACCGAAATACTTTATAGGCCAAGCGATTCATCGAATTCCCTAAGTCCGATTATCACATACCGGTATATTTAGTACTATTACTTTTAAAACTAAACAGTCTCCCCTAAATATCGAATATGCATCGCTTAGTTAGACAAAACTGTAGCATTAGATCGTATGCGATTGATACACAGTCTCTGTGGGTTCGATAATCTTTTAAAACTAGAACGACTGAACTGTATACTTGCAGTTAGTATCCCGACAGACTTATAAAGTCCCGATCACCTTACAAGGTTGACTTGAATAGTTTTCCTGCGAAGAGAATCCATATCCTACAAAACAAGAACAAAGATGAATCCCAAAATCCTTGAAATGGTTAGTGAATGTATATGATGTTATGTACAAGTATGTATATACAAACAATACAAACAAGTTCTTAGGTTTAGGCTTGCATGGATTTTTATAGGTAAGTACCCTCTTGAAGTTTAGTTGGCTCAAACCTGTCCTAGTAATAGTAACTGGGTTCTAAGGAGCTCAATATCACTGGCTTATTTCCTTGGTCATTGTTTCTGCACAAGCCTCTTTAATGGCGACCGAAATATCTCAAGAAACCAAACCTCAATGAGTGTAGTATCGAGTATCTACCAACTTCGGACTGCACCAAAGCCGGTCATCTCACTATATCCTAAAGGCCAAGTTGGTCAAGTAAAGGTTCTAGAAGTTCATTAGTGCTTTATGACATCACTCAGTGGCCCCGTATTCTCTTTGATTAACTCAAAGGCTACCGGTACCCACAAATATGTTGCACTAACGTAGCTATTGCGTAGACCATGTCGGTATACCCCACACAATTTCCACAACATATTTCTACTTACCTATATTGTATCCCAAATCCGGGTAGAGGATTCAAACCCAAACAAAGAACCAAAATGTAAAGCATACAAGTCAAACAATGAAAGCAAATAAATGTGATCTAACCCTAAGGTAACCCCACTTTAAAATATTCCCCAGCAGAGTCACCAGTTCTGTGATACGGTGGGAGAACTGACTTGAAGGTTTTTGCGTTTGATCGCAAATGTTGCGGTTAGCAAGAGTTGCCACCGACTTTTCTTTTATCCAAAAGGAAAGGTTGAAAAGCACATGAAATACCTTTAAGATTATTTCTTGAGTTCGGGGGGTAGATTATGAAAAGGGAAGGTATTAGCAATATTTTCATCCATGGTTTTCCATGGGCTCTTAGTTACTTGCTAGATCACTTGCTTTTTG
This sequence comes from Vicia faba, assembly GCA_948472305.1. NCBI lineage: Eukaryota > Viridiplantae > Streptophyta > Magnoliopsida > Fabales > Fabaceae > Vicia > Vicia faba. Next base: position 1,683,575,471 of record OX451737.1, on the reverse strand, counting down.
TTTGAAAATTGTGCTTGATGTGGTTTTTGAAAGTATTTTATAAAGAGGTCATTGTTTAGGCAATATTTGTAATGATTCTTGTTTGTAAGAATATATACAAAGATATTGATCCTTTGAAAATGTTTTCAAGTTTTGTAAGATGTTTTGAAAGTGTAAATGTTTATTTTTTTTGAAAATAGCAAGGATGTTTGTTTTGAAATGGAGCAAGTAATTAAGAGCAATCTACCTACTCAAATGTCTTTCTTGTTCATTTTATTTTCCTTTGACATTGTTGTCTTACCATTGATTTGGTAAGAAACCCTATCTTTGGATGTAATCGGGACGGGCGTGGGTCATCGTATAGCTATGATTAGCAATGTTGCAAGGTATCTTAACATTCTTTTTGAGGGACTAAGATCATTTGTAAGGCAACTTAGATAGCGTCATCAAGGGACTATGATCTTGTATTTGCTTGTTTTTGCTAAGATACCTTACATGCGTAATATGGCCATTTTGCATAAGGAAACCAAGTGGAATAACCCTAGGGGTGTTTGTGTGCAAGTGCATCATTTTCATGGTTGTTTTTGTCTTGAATTAGGGTTTTCTAAGTATTGGTTTTAGTCTTTCTATACAAACCCTAATTACTAGCATGTTATATGAACTGCGAAATTTAAAGTTACTACGTTATTACAACATTTGTGGGGATTGCAAGAACTTAAATCTAATTAGTCTATTACAACCATATTGAAATAGAACAAATGTACAAAAATAAAGATAAAAAATGCAAGAATATGAATGTAAAGAAATATGATTTTTGTTTGTTTTTTTAATGAAATGGTTTTGACCTAATTAACTGAGATGATTAATGAAAAAATAAACAAATTCTAAAACCTAAATTAATTAGGAGGGAAATTAAGTTAAAATTTTTTTTTAGGGTTTTTATGAAAAGATTTTAAGTTAAATAAAAGTAATACGAAAATTAATTAATCAAAATAATCCTAAGTTCTAAATTAATCTTAACTAAGAAAATAGATAATTAAACCTATGTGTAAATATTTATTAACAAAAAGGAAATTAATTTATTTAAGAAAGTATTTTTAGTCCTTTTGTTTTTTATAAGAAAATAAAATAAAATATATAAGTGTAAATAATAAATAAAAATATTTTTGGATTTTTATTAATAAAAATAATAATTATAATAATAGTGAAAATAATAAAAGAAAATATAAAATGAAAATAAAATAAAAAAAGAAAATGAAATAAAGAAAATAATTGGCTAGGGGGTGCAAAAGTGAAACTGGGGTTAGGAGTCAGCAAAAATGGAAGGCCCAGCGTAAGGGTCTAGACGCTGCAAAAAAGGGCACAAAAATGTCAAAAAATAAGTGAAAAAAATGCAAAAGGTCACGTTGAGGCTTGAACCCAGGACCTAAGGGTGACAGGCGCACGCTTTAACCACAAGGGTGGTGATACATCCGTTAACTTGTGTGAAAGGATAAATACATAATACAAAACGCGCTCTGATTACACTTCATCTTTAACCTCCAGCCAAAGGATCTCAAAACTGAAAATCGAGAAATGGATTTGAGGTTGTTTCAGGCAGTGGTGATGACCAGGCTAGCTTCCTCAAGTCCCTAGGAAGCTAATGCAATGGGTTGCTTGAGTTGAGAGTGGATGAAATGGCCTAAGAAGTCAAGTTGCAAACTCTGTTTTGGTTATGGAGGTTATAGTAAATGGTATTACAGTCGTGTAACAGGGATGGGGACAAGTTATATCGGATGTATAGGAGCTTTAGGAACTAAAAGGCCAAAGAACCCACAAGGGAAATAGAAGATACAACTTCAAGGTCAGAACCTACACAAAAATGGAGTTTGTATGAAATTTATGGCTAGAGGGAATTTGAGAGAGTTTCAGGCTTGCAAAAACCGTGTCCTAAGTTGCATAATAATGTCTCAATGTATAGGAAAAAGGTTTTGAGAGCTTGGGTGATCAGAAGTACCAGTTCACATGTTATGGCTTTTCGGCTTGTTTTTGAAGCAAGCTTGACAAGCATTGTTCCAAGGAAAGGTACTAGGCTATCTAAAGTGGTTAGGCACTTTAAACATGCTTATCTGATTGTGTATAGGATGCTTGTGCATAAAGAACAAAAGCAAAGCTCAAGAGAAGTTGACTTTGTGATTAAAGCCACTTTACTAGAATGACAATGTTACTTTGTGCCATTAATGGAAATGCAACTTGGATAAAGCTTGAATCAAGTGGATAATAGCTCAAAAGTAAGTGTAATATTCTGATTATGGAGCGATCTTGAGGTTTAGAGGCCTGCAAAACAAGATTGTGCAGCATAGGTTTGAAATTAAATTCTTGTTCATCACAAAATGCCTTGTAATTCAAGTGACAAAACCCTAACTACATCTCTTCGATTCTCCCTACTCAAGAATGATATCAAAGAGTTTTAGGAAATTTTGGAAAGCTTGTAATGTGCTCTACAACCCATAGTTGAATTTATTTTGAAGATTCCCATTGGAACTATATAAAAAAATGCCGTGAAGTAAGGATAAAATCCTGGCCAAATTAGGGCAAAAACTTCACTAAGTGTTTAGTTTCATGACCCTATATTCATAAAATTATAACTTGAGATCCAGGCATTTTTGGAATGAGTTGTGTAAAGAAAAGTTGTAGATTTCATGGATATCTACAACTTTCATGTTGGAAGTTTCTCTTGAACCATCTTGCATCATGGTGAAAATTTTGTTCAAAGTTATGAAAAAACATGAAATTTCCAACACTTAGAAAAATTTCTAAGTTTAGAAATTTTGACTTTTCAAAATGAAATCTTGAATTTTTGATTTCTTGATGAATAAGTTTCACATTTTGACATGTTTTGATGAATTATGACCTTTGGCACTTGAATTTGACCAAAAAGTCAAAGTTTGACTTTTTAGTATATAGTAGACTTTTGATTAGTTGACTGGAAAATTCATCTGTCAATCCAATGGACTTGCAATGTTTTGAACTATGCCATTAGGTAAAATTGATGCAATTGGACTCTTGATATAATTCCTTAAACCAATTGACCATTTGCTAGGTCAAAAATCAGAAATTGCCCTTTCCCAGTCAAAACCCTAATTTTGACCATTTTGCCCTTTTGGAGATTTGATCAAATTTCTTGAGGAGTTGTGGTCCAAACTTGATCAAATGATACATATAATTTTAAAATATTGGTATGGATAAAAAATTATGAAGTTTTACTGTAAATTAGCCATGGTTGACTTTTTCCCCAATACAACTGATTTTTAGGTCAATTGCTCAATTGACTGAGCAAAAATGTGATTCAAAGTTTGAAACTTGACATGAGTAATCTTGAGGGTCCATAATGATCCATGAAAATAATATGGGGAATTGGAAGCTCAAATATCCTTGTGAAAACTCAAATCCTAATTTTGGTCATCAGTGCCTAAAGAGGTGTCTTGAGCCGATCAACGCTAGTGCAGTCTTGAGCCAAAGGAGATCTTGTGAGCAAATTCTTGATAAGTGAGAGGGAAAATTTTGGGGTACAAAAATCAAAATTGTTGAGGATAGCAAGAGTCGCCACCTACTTTTCAGTTATCCAATAAGGAAAGGTTGAAAAGAACAGGAAATACCTTTCGAGATTATTTCTTGAGTTCGGGGGATAAGTTATGAAAATGGAAGGTATTAGCACCCTTTTCATTCTTAGTTATCTACGGGATCTTAGATTCTTTCTAGATCACTTGCTTTTGTTTTAAAATGTGCTTGTGGTGTGGGTTTGAAGATATTTTAAAGACGTCTTTGTAATGATTCTCGTTTCTATAAGAATACGTAAAAAGTGTTGGTTTTGAAAATAGTTCAAAGACGTGTTTGTGGAATATGTTTTTGAAAGTGATTTTGAAAAGTGTCTTTGCAATAATTCTCGTCACTATAAGAATGCGTACAAAGAGTTTTTTCTTTTGAAAATGTTTCACTTGAAAGTGTTGGTGTGAAAAATGTTTTTGTTGTGAGAAAGTGAGCCACTATGAGCATCCTACCTAGTCTAGTGTTATTTTCCTCCTCCTTTAGATGTTTCTATCTTACCATTCATTTAGTAAGAAGCCCAATCATTGGATTTAAAGGGACGGGCGTGGGACGTTTGTATAGTCATAGAAGGAAACCTATGAGACATTTTAGCAATGTCATTTTAGGGACTAGATCGTTCACCGAAGGCAACATTGAGGGTCATCGAGGAACTATGGTCTTTTAACGAGGGTCTTTTCTAAAACACCCATATTCGAGGGACATGACTATTTTTCTGAGGCAACATGTGAGATTACCCTAGGGGTGCATGTGTGTGAATAATATGTTTGATTTGCATGCATTTTGTCTTTGATTTTTGGGTTGTCTAATTGTTGGTTTTATCTTTCCATACATCCTAACTACTAACATTTGTACAAAAGCAATAAAAATAAAGAAAATAAATCCTACACTATTACAACCATATTGAATAGAAAGAAAATGTAAATACAACACAAAATAAAGAAAAGAAAATGAGCTTTTCGATTCAGGCAGTAACACCCTTCAATTATGCCCTTCTTAGCTTCTCTCGATTTATCCTGGAAGTAGTAAGGACACGCCTTTCGATTTTATCATTCTCCCTCTTATTTTGATTGGGGCTTGGAATCAGCGTAAGGTGCACTCTTCGCCTCAAGCTCCTTGCTGCCTTCTTCAATTATAGGTATGCTAGACTCTTAGGTTGAGATTCGAAAGGCTGGAATATTTAGCCAATCGAAGGATACAGAGAACCTGTTTTAAACTTTTATAAATGCAACATTCAAGTGTAACTTTCGAAAGCTACAGGCCAGGGGTTAGCAAAAGATTTTTGGGCACCAAAATCCAAAGTCTACCTAGTCAGGGTTGAGACTTTCAACATATAGGAAGTGAGGATCGAAAGTTAAGGCATGGTCAAATCCCAGATAAGTACCTACATTTTCTTTTTATTGGTATGCATACATGATATTTAAATGAAAGAGTTCCAAGTTTAGAGAGAACTTACCTCTTGAAGTGCTTAAATCGAAGGAACTACAAGTGACTTCCTTGGTGGTGAATGAAACTCTGCTGGAATCTTCCTGAAGCAAGGTCGGTTACTACTTTGTTTGAGCAGTCACTGAATCGAAGGAGGGCATGTGAGTGAATTGAAGGATACTCTATAACAAGTAAGGGAGTGAATCAAGAGACTATTATATTGCAAATGGGGAATGGGTTGAAGGTTAGTTATCTGACAGTGTGAGGAGTGAATCGAAGGGTTCACTTAATGTATAAAGGGGTCTGAGTTTTTTAGAAGTGTTAGGAATATTTGAAAATGTTTGATAGTGTTTGAGAGTTTTGAGAAATTGTTCACTTTCTCACAACAAGAGTTTTTTTTGCAACTATCCAGAGGCCCCTAAGATGTGTGGTGGAGGCTCATATTTATAGATGATTTTGGCTGATTCTTAGAAGGGAAAACAAAAGAAATTTAAACAAAAAGGGTATGTTGTTCTCGTAATCTTTGAGGTGCAGTCTTGTATGACATTTTGGTGCAAGAATGGGGCAGCATTGCAGGACTGCTTTGTAGCAGTTTTGGAGTGTTATGGCCAGTATAACAGGCTTGTACTTGGAAGCACATAGGACTTTGGTCAGTGTTGTAACCCAAAATTTCCCCTCTCATTTATCAAGACTTTTCTCACAAGACTTCTTGGACTCAAGACAAGATTAGGGTTTGATTAGCTCAAGACATCTCATCTTGCACTGATTACCCAAAATTAGGGTTTGAGTTTGCACAAGGATTTTTGGACCACTAATGCTTCATGTTACTTTCATACATCATTTTGGACCCCTAAGATTGCTTATGTTAAGTTTCAAGCCTTGAACCACATTTTTGATCAGTCAATTGGACGGTTGACCTAAAAATCAGTTGTATTGGGGAAAAAGTCAACCATGGCCAATTTACAGTCAAAATTCATATTTTTTTATCCACATCAACATTTTAGACTCATATGTACCATTTGATCAAGTTTGGATCACAACTCCTCAAGAAATTTGATCAAATCATCAAAAGGGCAAAATGGTCAAAATTAGGGTTTTTGACTAAGAAAGGGCAATTTCTGATTTTAACCTAGCCAATGACAAATTGGGTTCAAGCATGATTTCAAGGATTCAATGGAATCATCTTGACCTAACCACATGGTTCAAAAGATCTCAAGTTTATTGGATTGACAGATGACATTTGCAGTCAACTGATCAAAAGTCAACTGTATACTGAAAAGTCAAACTTTGACTTTTTGGTCAAAATCAAGTACCAAGGGTCATAATTCATCAAGATATGTCAAAATATGAAACTTTTTCACCAAGAAAACCAAATTTGAAAATCAGGGTTTTAATTTGAAAATTTTCATAACTTAGAATTTTTCTAAGTATAAAAATTTTCTTATTTTTTCCCAACTTTTCACCACTTTTTCACCATGATGCATTTTGATTCAAGAAAAGTTCCCAACATGAAAGTTGTATTCTTCCATGAAATATACAACTTTTCTTCACAAACTTTTCCCTAAAGATTCTTGTATCTCAAGTTATGAATTTGTGAATACATGCTCATGAACTAAATAACTTAGTAAAATTTTGCCCTAATTTAGGCAGGTTTTGGACCCAACTTCATGCCAACTTTTCACCTAGTTCCAAGAGGTATCTCAAACTTCATTTCAAATATTGATTATAGAGCACATTGTAAGCTTTCCAAAATGTCCAAGAACTCTCCAAGATCATTTTTGAGTAGGGAGAATCGAAGAAGGGAAGTTGGCATTTTCTCACTTTTTGTTCAAGCCATTTTCACATAGCATCAAGTTGCAAATCAAATCTATGATGGTTATATCTTGATTTATAGGTCCTAAGCTTGCTATACACTTCATAATTAAATGCATATTCAGTTGACAAAGCCTTTATCTTTGCTTTTGAAGCTTTACACAAGATGTATTTCCATTTTGGGCAAAAAGGTTACAATGCCATTTTCATAAAGATGAACTTTTGCAACTTTGTCAATCTTTAGCATTGAAGTTGTCCCCTTGATACATACAAACCACACAGGTCTCAAGAAAGTTGTACAAGCTCATACCAACCCTAAGCAAGCTGATACAAGCATGTGAAGCATGGGTCTTGTCACTTTGCTTCACGTACAAGAAAGTGGGCAAAAAGGCTAGCAATAATAGATCTGTTCGGAAGCTGACTTTGGATCACTTCTATACAGATATACAAACTTTGTACAAAGCATAACACGCTTGGCTTGGACTTGAAACTCTCTAAAACTCAAAAACACCAAAATTCTGCCTAAACATAGAGTTTCTGCAAAAGCTCAGCCAACCCTCATTTGGCTCGTGCGTTTTGTGTCTAATTGATTCAAACATCTCATACACTTGATAACTAATCAATCCAAGGCGTCACCCTGGTTCTGTAACCTCTGTTTCAGCATCTGCCATTTTCAACTTGGAAGCTTGTTGTGGGACTTGGTTAGGGAGTTCCAGCCATCCTCAGAGCAAGATAAGCATTGGAATAGGTTCAGGGAAGTTCAAGGAAGCTTAAACAATCACCAGGCTTCCATTTAAGTCCCTACATTGTCCTACACGTTTCCAGCTGAAGGAGGTATTTTTTCAAACTCTATCTCTCTGAATAGGCAATCTCAAGCCATGATTTGTGAATAAAAAATGTAGTCCTTATCATAACGAAGTTGTACATACCATTACTTTGCATTTATATTACTTATGCTAAGAGAATTTGAAGATTGAAAACTCTAAAAAAGTTAGGTCACGAATTAGGGATTCAAAAATTCTCTTTGATCTTTAAGATTTAGGTTACATAATTTATATGATTAGAATCGTGAGCTCAAATGCCACATTTTTCATGTTATGAGTTTTTGTTTTTATGCAAGAATAAGCAAGTTACAGGTTTGAACATGGAAGTGTGAAGAAGGAGATGAACGAAGGAAAGGGACGATGGCTTCTGGGCTTTTTGATGCCTTGGCCTTTTTGTTTTTTGCTAATCACACCCCCATGACTTGCTATTGCACCCCATGGCTGAACTTTTTATATTTTTATATTTTTCTTCATATTTTATATTTAATACTTTCATTTATTTTTCTTAATGATAAAAAATACCAAAAAATGATTTATTTATTTTCATACTTTTTATTTTATTTATTTTATTTTTTTCTCACATGAAAAATAGTTTATTTTGATAAATATAATTTATTTTCTTAAATAATTTATAAATATAATTAAAAATACTTAATATTTTTTATTATACATTTTATACTTGCAAATACCAATTTTTACACATATTTAATTTTTAATATTTACATATGATATTATTTATTATTTTCTTATACAAAAAATGTACAAAATAATAATATGAAACATTATTTTCTTTGAATAAAAATTAGGGTTTCATCCCTTTCAAAAAGAATTATTTATTTTTCCTTATTTTTTAGGTTTAAGTTAAATATCCTTTTACACAAAAAACAAGGCATAAAAAAATCTTTTCTTTTACATACATATTGCATTGCATTTTAAATATTTGTCTAATTTATTTAAATTCGCGCACATTCGATTTTGTTGTAATAATATACCTAGCATTATATTTGTGCAAATCCCCATTCAAACTTGTATTCCCCCCTCCCATAATAATTGTTGTAATAGCTTAGTATATTTACATTACGCAACTTATCGCTTTATACCATGCTTAGTAATTAGGGTTTGCATGACAAGAACAAAAATAAAGCAAAATAGAAAACCCTAAATACAAGACAAAAGCATGAAAATGACACACTTTGCACACAAGCACCCTTAGGGTTTCTCCCACTAGGTTGCCTAAAATAAAATGGCCATTTTACGCATGCGAAGTATCTTGGCAAAACAAAACAAATATAAGATCATAGTCCCTCGATGACGCTATCCAAAGGTTGCCTAAACAAAAAGATCTTGGTCCCTAAAAAATGCTAAGATACTTGGCAACATTGCTATCATGGTTATACGATGACCCACGCCCGTCCCGTTAACATCCAAAGATATGGTTGCTTACCAAATTAATGGTAAGTCAACAATGTCAAAGGAATAAAAATGCACAAGAAAGACATTTGAGTAGGTAGATAGCTTCTAAGTTACTTGCTCCATTTCAAACAACAATCCTTGCTATTTTTAAAAACAAACACACACACATTTCAAAACATTTTACAAAACATTGAAAAAATTTCCAAAAGACAAACATCTTTGTATACATTCTTACTGTGATCGGTGGGAATGAGAATTGACTATTTTGGAATGCTGGTTCGCGTTTGCGTTTGTTTTTGCAAAATGTCGCGGTAAGCAAGAGTCGCCACCGTCTTTTATTTTATCCAACAAGGAAAGGACAAAAGCACAGAAAAATTCCTTTTCGAGATGTTTCTCGGGTTCGGGAGGTAGATTATAGAAAGGGAAGGTGTTAGCACCCTTTCTATCCGTGGTTATGCACGGGCTCTTAGGTACTTGCTCACTATGTTTTCAAAAAGTTTTGCTTTTCTTGTGTTTGTGGGTTTTGAAAAGAGTTTTGTTTGAAAACTTTGATTTAACTCTTGTTTCTGTCCTCAAGAGTGTATGAAGTGTTGTTTGAAAACTTTGTTCGAAAAGTGTAAGTGTGAAAAGTTTTGTTTTGAAAGAGCAAGTACCTAAGAACCTCTACCTACTCAAAAGGGAATTAAGCTGTGTAAATGTCTTTTAGACAGTGCCATCCCACTATTGAGGAGTAGGTAGCACCGTCGTTGGAGTTTTCGGGTCAATTCGATTAAGAGACATGTGGTCACTAAAGCAATGTTAGGACGCCTTAGCGGTAACCCTAATGTATTAGATCATTTTTTATCGAGGCAACCGTTTTGAGGCAACTTTGATCTTTAGACAGGAGGGCAACCTCTAAAACTTCCTATACTCAATGACCACGTCGAGGCAACCAAGTGAGGCGTACCCTAGGAGTGGCATGTGCAAATGTGTCAATTTTCAGTTATGTTATCTTTGTACATGTTATGGTGAGCTACGGTTGATTTTAAATTAAGGTAGGTCTTGTCATGCATAGCCTATTATTCATACATCTAGCAGTTAATGGTTGCGGAAAATAAAACTAAACTATTACAAGGCGTCAGATATTTACATCGCCAAAAACAAACCCTTGAAAAAGTAAAATGCGGAAAAGTAAATGAAAGCGATAAAAAGTCCTAATTAAGACTATTACATCCTCGGAGAAAATACAATTATATGGATCATGAATCAAAAATAAAGCGCGCGAGAAAAATTGAATCGGAGAGTTTTTAGGGTTTTGGCCCTTTTTTAAGAAAGAAGGAGATTTTTTTTGTTATTTTGAATTAAATTAAACCTAAACTAATTAATTAATAAAAAGAAATATTTTTTAGGTTTTTGAATGTTTAAGGAAATAAATAAAAAAATGATTAAATATATTAAAACCTAATTCTACACCAATTTTAATTTATTGCAAAAGTATTAAAATTATGCCTAATTAGAAACTAAATTAATTAAGTTAATATTTATTTATAAAATAAACTAATTAAATTTAATAAATAAAAATATTATATTTTTTATGTTTTCTGAAATTTTTTAAGAAAATGTTAATTTGTTAATTGGCTAATTAAAATAATAATAATAATAAAAATAATTAAATGAAAGAGAAAAAATAAAAAATAAAAAAAAGGAAGGAAAAGAAATAAACTCATGAAGGGGTGTTGGGCCCAATTTTGGAGGTATGACTGGCAATTTGTGGCCCAAAAACGCCCAAGCCTGCTTTGACTGTGGCCATCCCATGCGTGTGCGTTGACTGGAGACTATGGTGAGGACCCCATTCTGGCCATTGGATTTGGGTTTGGAGACATCTGGCGCACTGAGATTTGAGGTGTATGATGGATCTCTCTTTTGAAATCTGCACGTGAATACCTGTGGAAGAAAAATAACAAGGTTTTGGGGGACCTGGGATTCGAACCCAGGTCCCAATACTCATTGGCCAGCGTCCCAACCACTCAACCACCTGCATCTTTTTGTTATTATAATATACATCAATTAACATATATCAAATAAACTCTTATGCTTGGAAAAAAAATAAAACGCGCGCTAATTCAAATAGACCAACCAGATGACAACACATCATCATCTTTAACCTTGGTTCTGTGTAAACAGAATCAAATAGCGGGGGTTTTTAACCTCCACTACCTCCCTGCACGAAAAATAGCGAATAGACACAGAGCAAACATAAATATTTCGCGAGGTATGGGTTCCAATCGTCTTGGCCTCACGAATTCAACCATGTATCCCATTGGTTCCAATTTTTCCTGGTTTGGAAAGCCCTATTTGAAAGCTTGAAAACCCTAGAAATTCAATCATGGCATCTCTCGATTCAGGGCACTATGGTTCAATTAAATCATTCCATTAGCTTTGTATGATCTCTAGCAATGCAAATCAATCACAAAAACACGTCGAATGCATATGAATTAAGAGATACGATTTTGAACTATAAGTGCAAACCGTGAAACTGTATTTCGTGATTCCTTGAGCTTTGGTGCCTGAATTTGATTGCAAATCAATCCTGGTACCTCCTGCAATGTGTTTGGATGGACAAAGCACCTTGAATTGGCTTAGATTGCAAGAACAAGTTTTGAGTTTTCTTGAATTTTCTTGAAATTGATATGGCCGTTCTGCAGTCTTTTTTAGTCGTGTTAGGTTATGCTTGGCTTGCTTACATATAAGGCAATGATTTTAGGTCAAGAGCTGGGCCAATATCCATGTGCATTGAAGATTAAATCTTTGATTGACAAATCAAATATTCTTGATTTTCCATGATTGAACAAGTTGCCAAAATTGGATATTTTTGTATCTTTTAGCTTGTGCACGAATTGGTCAGCATATTTGGATCATATTTGGTTCACAAATTAATTTAAGAATCAAATCTTCTATTTTCTTATAATTTAAATTAATTAAATAAATTAATATGTATTAAAAATCCATTTAATCAATAAATTTAAGAAAATAAATCCAATTTGACTTGGTGGGTCGTGCATAGGTCATGGGTGAAGTTTCAAAAAGAGATTTGAGGCCCATTAGCAAAAAGAAGGTGTTTTGAGCAAAGTTGACTTTTGCAAATTCATGAAAATTTCCCAACTTCTCCAATGCACAACTTGCTCAATTTTGATCATATGACCATGTTCTTGGACATTTTGGAAATCCCTTGAAGTCCTCTAACCAATGCTTTTGGTCCCATGTCATTTGGATTTACCAATCTTAAGTTATGGCCTTTGACTCAAAGTGTACTTTTGTTGACTTTTGAAATTGACCTATAATGTAAAAATTTGTAACTTTTTGTGAGGGAATTTCTTGATCTTGGGGTGTGAAGATGGATTGTAGGAAATTTCATCCTCTTCAAAATGAGCTTTGGATGGGATTTTTATGAATAACCATGAAAGAGTTATGCCCTGGTCAAGGTACAATTGACTTTTCTACTGTCCAAAATTAGTAACTTTTGCATCTTGATGATTTTTGAGCTATTCTTGTGGGATCATGATCAAGACTTGATCAAATGATGATTGTGAACTCAAAACAAGATGTTGACCAAGAATTTTGACTTTTGACTGCAAAATGACAATTTTGCCCTTGTAGTTGACTGTAGATTAAATGGAGCTTTTGACTGTGCAAACTGGCACTGTGAGTCTTGAAACTTGGCATGTAGGTGCTTGAGAATGTATATAGGCCTATGAGACTTGATTGAACCATTGAAAACCCCAAATTCCTTGAAAGAACCAAAACCCTAATTTTGCATTGACTGCCTTAGGAGGTGATTTGACTGTACAACCCTTGAGCCATTTTGAGCAATTTGAAGATCATTCTTGACAAATCTTGAGGAATATGGCAAGGCAAATTTTGGGGTACAAAAGTTGCCCCTGTTCAATTTTCTTAAACCTGAGGATATAGATTGGCTTGCGTGCCTTTCGTGATCCGAAGGTGGAAGATGATTGAACACTAAAGTGCCCAGAAATTTGCACTCGCATAGTATCAGCAATGTGATGTCGGGAATGGGCTTACAGATGCCATTTGGAGATTGTTGATAGGAGGATGGGCTTATAGATGCCATCTAGAGATTGTTTGTTGAATTTTAACTTTGTAAGTTGAAAGAAGGAACCTATGTAGGGTTGCCTGATGATGAGTCCGTGTGAAACTTCATCTGAGAGAGAGAAGGAACCAGTGTAGGGTTGTTTCATGATGAGTCTGTGTAAAACTTCATCTGAGAGAGAGAAGGAACCGGTGTAGGGTTACCTGATGTGAGTCTGTGTAAAACTGCATCTGAAAAAGAAGGACCCGGTGTAAGGTTGCCTCATGATGGTCAAGTAGATAACTGTCCTGTCTGGTTTAAGGTATTAACCTACAATCAGTCGTCCATAAAATTTTCCTGGCTTGTTACAGGTATTAATCTGGAACTTGAAAAGGTTGGTCGATGAGATAGTTGTCCTGGCTGGTTTCAGGTATTAATCTCTGACCTGAGAAATAAAGATGGTCTTCCTGGCTTGTTACAGGTGTTAATCTTCACTCTCTTCATGTAGATAATTTTCCTGGCTTGTAACAGGTATCGATCTACAATCAGTCGTCCATAGAATTTTCCTGGCTTGTTACAGGTATTCATCTGGAACTTGGAAAAGTTGGCCGACGAGATAGTTGTCCTGGCTGGTTACAGGTGTTGATCTCTGACCTGAGAAAGAAAAATAGTTTTCCTGGCTTGTTACAGGTATTAATTTTCAATCTCTTCGTGTAGGTGGTTTTCCTGGCTGGTTTCAGGTATTAACCTACAATCAGTCGTCCACAGATGGTTTTCCTGACTTGTTACAAGTATTCATCTGGAACTTAAGAAAGGTTGATGGTAGCCATCTTTGGATTGACCTTTTCCTGTAGGACAAAACGTTAGCTGTATGCAATGTCATGATGTATGAAAGGCATGATGTCATGATGTTCTCAAAATAAATGAGATTTGTGTTGTATGATGCGTATACATGTCATAATGTATGAAGATGTGATATTTTTAGTTGGGGAAAATAAATCCCGGAGCTGCTGGAGAATAGTGTTGAGTTCTTCATTTCCGCTGGGGATGATGAACGAAGATGGTTGCAAGAATAAACCTGTAGGAGAAGATGACTCCGTTGGGGCATAAACCTGGAGAAGAGATTACTCTGCGGGGAATTACTCTGTGGGAAGAGATGCTTTACTGAGATTTTAATGATAACTCCACTGGGGATTCCGTTGATAACCTCTGTTGGGGATTTTGATGATGAACTCCGCTGGGGATAGAAAGAACTTCGCTGGGGATGATCTTTCAGTTGCAACTTGCTGAGGATAACCCAGTTAGACTCTTGTGGGGGTAACCTCTGAATTTGGCTGAGGAGATGCATTTGTACTCTACAGGGGATAAGCTTCCAGAATCTGCTGGGGAAGATGATTCAACTCTGGCAGGGAAGCTTTTTTAGACTGCACTGGGAAATGGCTCCACTGGGGGTATCTTGTATTCCGTCGGGGAACATTCTTATACATTGTCGAGGAATATTAAGACTGTCGGGGATGCTCTTTACGCTTGCTGAGGAATATCTTTATACTCCGCTGGGGAATATTAAGACCTTCTGGGGATACCGAGCCTTTTCGGGACTGATGATGGGCCAACTCTGCTTGGGGGAGAGTATTGCTGATTCGTCCATGATTGCAGGTCTCAGTGGGGAGAGCTATCATTACTGTTTTATTCTGCGGGGAGTGAAGGTATCTTGGTCATATTCTTCAACTGAACCTACCTCGGTACCCTGGTGGACAGAGCAACTAGACCTCTTAGACAATTCTTATTGCCCCTACTTCTGGTATCACCCGTAATTAGTCCTTTGTTTCGCATGCAAATATTTATGAACAGCAATTAATGTCAAATGAATATATCAAAAATGAACATTGGACGTTCTTTGCAAAACAAAACAGATAAAGGAAAAACAATTTGCAATTTGTCTGAAAAATGAACTTGTATTGATTTTGAAGTTTGCCTGTAAATAGGCATTTTGTACAAGAGGCTGACGTCCTAGTAAGAGAACACCACCGAAAAAATGGAATTTATACAATTTGTAGAAAGAAAACAAAACAACCATGTGAAAAATCCCACTGGGTTCCAACTTTGTTATCGCCTTTATGTCTTCAAGCATCTCATCACTTTGCTGCTTAGTTGAAGATGAATCTGATTGACTGGTGTCATCCGAGCCTGATAGTTGATACCAAGGTCTGGATGCAGGGTGATCCAATGAGACATAGTGTTACGCTTATCCCTAACTTTTGCCTGGACCGCCCTTTCGGGTTTTTGGTCCACCGGGATACCCATTTTTGCCCAAGCCACCTTTTCAGGTTTTCGACTTGCCGGGTGTACAGATTTTTTTTTTATTTTCATCCCTTATTTTTCCCGAACCCTTTTGGTTCGCCGGGAAGCCCTTATTTTTTCCTAGGCCAGTCGACCTAGCGGGTCTTTGATTATGCGTAGTATCTTTTCACTATGTCTGCATTGACGGGGTGAGGAAGGTCGTCACCATCCATGGTGGTTAGAATCATTGCTCCTCCTGAGAAGATGTTCTTAACCACAAATGGCCCTTCGTACGTAGGGGTCCATTTGCCCCTGGGGTCACCTTGAGGTAGAATGATGCGCTTGATTACCAGGTCCCTGACTTGATACTCTTGTCGTCTGACTTTCTTGTTAAATGCCTTGATCATTCGTTTTTTGGTACGTCTGACCATGACAAATAGCAGTGAGTCTCTTTTTATCGATTAGGTTCAATTGATCAAGCCGAGTCTGGATCCAGTCGTCTTCGCTCAAACCTGCATCCTTCAGGATCCGAAGAGAAGTTATCTGAACTTCAATAGGCAAGACTGCCTCCATGCCATATACCAAGGAAT
Source organism: Vicia faba (assembly GCA_948472305.1). Classification (NCBI taxonomy): domain Eukaryota; kingdom Viridiplantae; phylum Streptophyta; class Magnoliopsida; order Fabales; family Fabaceae; genus Vicia; species Vicia faba. The sequence goes on along the minus strand of OX451737.1, from coordinate 1,683,559,497 downwards.
AGGGTGTTTCCCCTGTTGACGTCCGTGCTGAGGTACGGTACCCATGAAGAGCAAATGGTAACATCTCGTGCCAATCTTTGTAGGTCACTGTCATCTTCTGCACAATCTTCTTAATGTTCTTATTAGCCGCTTCTACAACCCCATTCATCTTCGGCCAGTAAGGAGAAGAGTTATGATGCTGTATCTTGAATTACTCGCAGAGCTCAGTGATCATCTTGTTGTTAAGATTGGTACCATTATCCGTAATGATCCTCTCTGGTACACCGTATCGATAGATCAGGTTATGCCGAATGAACCGTGCCACGACATTCTTGGTTACGGTAGCAAAGGAAGCTGCTTCAACCCACTTCATAAAGTAATCAATCGCTACCAGGATGAACCGATGCCCGTTGGATGCCGTAGGTCTGATCTCGCCGATCATATCAATGCCCCACATTGCAAAAGGCCAAGGTGTTGTCAAGACGTTCAAAGGAACTGGAGGAATGTGCACTTTATCAGCGTAGACCTGGAACTTGTGACATGTCCGAGAATGCTGATAACAGTCGGCTTCCATTGTGGATCAGTAATATCCTGCCCGAAGGATTTTCTTTGCCAGGGTATGTCCACTGGAATGAGTCCCGAAGGTACCTTCATGCAGCTCTGCCATGATCCTTTCTGCTTCAATCTTATCCACACAATGCAGTAAGGTTGAATCATGGTTACGTTTGTAAAGAATGCCATTGCTGATGAAGAACTTTGTCGCGAACCTTCTCAGAAACTTCTTGTCATTAACGGATGCACCCTCGGGGTATTCTTGAGCCTCAAGGTACCTCTTCACTTCACGATACCAAGGTTTTTTTGTTACCTCTTTGGTCTCAAGATCACAGCAATGTGCAGGTTCATCCAATTTCCAAATAATGATCCGGGGAGCCTCGTTGTCCCATTTGACTTTGAACATAGAAGACACCGTAGCTAGCGCGTCCGCCAACTGATTCTCCTCTCTTGGGAAATGTTCAAAGGTTATCTCCTCGAAATGGGGAAGCAACGTCAATACATACTCCATGTAAGGAATAAGATTTGGGTGTTTCGTATCCCATTCTCCTTTGATCTGACTGATCATGAGAGCGAAATCTCCGAAGACACTCAGAAACTTGATCCTTAGGTCAATTGCAGCTCGAAGACCCATGATACATGCTTCATACTCCGCCATGTTGTTGGTGCAGTTAAAACATAGTCGGGCGGTGAGCGGAGTATGAGAGCCCTTAGGAGATATGATCACAGCGCCAATTCCATTACCCAAAGCGTTTGAAGCTCCATCAAAGTGCATAGACCATCGGGATCCTTCCTCAGGTCCTTCATCCGGTCCAGGTATCTCGCAATCAGTTACTACCATGATATTCTCGTCTGGAAATTCAAAGTTCATATACTGGTAATCATCCACTGCCTGATGTGCCAAATGGTCTGCCAACACACTTCCCTTGATTGCTTTTTGAGTCGTGTACTGGATGTCGTACTCAGTCAAGATTATCTGCCATCTTGCTATTCTTCCGGACAAGGCAGGCTTTTCGAAGATATACTTGATTGGATCCATCTTTGAATCAACAAAGTAGTGTGAGTCAACATATACTGTCTTAGCCGGCGAGCAGCCCATACCAAAGCGCAGCAAGTTTTCTCGAGCAGTGAGTATCGGGTCTCACAGTCGGTAAACTTTTTGCTAAGGTAATAAATAGCATGCTCTTTTCGGCCAGACTCGTCATGCTGACCCAGCATACATCCCATTGAGTTGTCAAGTACTGTCAAGTATAAGATTAGAGGTCTCCCTTCGACTGGTGGCATTAGAATGGGTGGCTCTTGGAGATACTCTTTGATTCTTTCGAAAGCGGCCTGACAATCATCGTTCCAACGTACTGCTTGATCTTTCTTCAGTAGCTTGAAGATTGGTTCACAAGTAGCAGTTAGGTGCGAGATGAATCGGGCAATGTAGTTCAGCCGTCCCAGAAAACCTCTGACTTCTTTCTCTGTCTTGGGAGCTGGCATCTCTTGTATGGATTTCACTTTGGCATGGTCTACCTGAATACCTTTGTCGCTTACGACGAAACCTAGTAGTTTTCCAGATCTCACTCCGAAGGTGCACTTGTTCGGGTTTAATCTCAGCTTGTACAACTTCAACCGGTCAAACAGCTTCTGTAAATGGTCAAGGTGTTCCTCCTCAGTTTGGGACCTTGCAATCATATCGTCGACATATACTTCAATCTTATGATGGATCATATCATGAAACAAAGCCACCATGGCATGCTGATATGTTGGCCCAGCATTTTTCAACCCAAAAGGCATGACCTTATAGCAAAAGGTACCCCACTGAGTAACAAAAGTGGTCTTCTCCATGTCTTCGGGAGCCATCTTTATCTGATTATAACTGGAGAAACCATCCATGAAAGAGAATACCTTATGCTGAGCAGTGTTGTCAACCAGAACGTCGATGTGGGGCAGAGGGAAGTCATCCTTAGGGCTTGCCCTGTTCAAATCTCTGTAATCAACACACATTCTGACCTTACCATCTTTCTTCGGTACCGGAACCACATTGGCGACCCACTGAGGGTAAGAAGTTACTGCCAGAAAATCGGCGTCAAATTGTTTCATAACTTCAACCTTGATTTTCTCGGACATCTCTGGATGCATACGGCAAACCTTCTGTTTTACGGGAGGGCAGTCTTCCTTGGTAAGCAGGCGATGAACCACAATGTCAGTATCCAACCCAGGAATATCTTCGTAAGACCAGGCAAAGATTTCCATGTAGTCACGCAGCATCTGAGTCAACCGCTGTTTCACACTAAGCTCCAGATTTGCACCGATCTTGACTTCCTTCTTGTCTGTCTCAGTACCTAGATTTACCGTTTCCACTAGCTCTTCATGTGGCTGAATGGCCCTCTCTTCCTGGAGTAACAGTCTTCCGAGCTCACCAGGAACTTCGCAATCATCTTCACCTTCGTCTTCGGCTAAGTTGATCGGATTTTCGAAGTCATAACTGGCAGTAGCAGAGTCGTTACCAGTGAGATCCAGAGTGGATTGGGACCTATATATGTGAGTGTGTGTAAATAGCTATTTTGCAATATATAATAAAGAAAGACAAGGAGCGCAAAATTTGAAATGCAAGAAACGTCCAATGCTTTTATTAATGATATATGAAAATGGCACACAAAAGTCCTCACAAATGAAGCCACGGTGCCCCGGGTAAGACACCGGGCCATAAAGTTTCACAATATTGTTTGTTACAAATTCAAAACAAAGAGTTCATTACTGGGTAACAAAAGTAATAGGGATGAAGTCTTTCGCTGTCCAGTTGTTTGGTCCACCGTTGGTCGTAGGGTAGATCCAACTATCGAATTCAGATTCCTCCACGTCATCTTCAATGGCATTTACTCCCGAGTTGCTGATGAACACAGGAGGTTTTCCAATCCTTGCACTACGAACCAGCCCTTTGAGATTCTGCGGTGAAACCCAAACCAAACTTGTTAGTCTTCTGAGTGAAATCAGGAAGTCGGCCCTAGTTTGCATACTCACCCTTCTCAATAACAACCCGGGCATCCTTTAAGGAAGCCATTTTCAAAGGAAAATCTTCGACCACAGTCTCAGTTGATGCCAGTGTCTGAGGAACCTCTTTAAAGTGTTGAAATGGGGTCTCAATGAATTCCCCATCCATCTCTATGTACCGGAACGAGTTGAGGTGGCTGACCATGTACTCTTCCTCCCCCTGTACTGTCACAATCTTCCCTCTGACCGGGTACTTCAGCTTCTGATGGAGTGTGGAGGTCACAACTCCAGCTTTATGGATCCATGGACGACCCAGCAAACAAGAATAGAATGGTCGAATATCCATCATGTAGAATGTAGAATCGAAGACCTGAGAACCAACTCTAATTAGAATATCGACTTCACCATGCACCATCCTTTTAGACCCGTCAAAGGCCCGGACAACGATGTTACTTGGCTTTAGCTCAAACCCTTTGCAATCCAACCTGTCTAGAGCTTTCTTGGGCAAGACGTTCAATGAGGAACCGGTGTCAACCAACACGTGTGCAAGAGTAGTGCTCCTGCATTCAATGGAGACATGCAGGGCGTTGTTATGGTTCTTCCCTTTAGCAGTCAGATCAGCGTCGGAGAAACCCAAACCATTATCAGCCGTTAAATTGGCCATATAATCGGTAAACTGATCAGCTGATGTCTCTTGTGGCATGTGGGCCGTCTTCAGGAAGTTAATCAGAGCCTTGGCATGAGCCTATGAACACAACAACAGTGATAACATAGAAATCTTGGATGGGGTTTTCCCCAGCTGCTCAACTACATTATAATCACTCTTCTTAATGATCTTCAGAATCTCTTCCATTTCCTGTTTGGAAGCTTCAACATTGATGGTCTTTGGCGCCTCCGTCTGGGCAGGCATATCAGTGGCAATCCCTTTGCCCCGAGCGTCAGATGACTCGGCGACAGGGGTAGAACTAAGAACTTGATCAGGAATGGCATTAGGCACACTTGCATGTGTGATGACAATAGGTCTTCAGACAGTTGGTGGCGCAATATCAGGTGAGAAAAGTCTACCACTGCGGGTGACTTTAGCAGACCCGGTGATGTTGCTGATGCCGGTATTAGTATCAAACTCTTGCTTAACTCCAAGAACATAAACATCTGCCCCATATTGCCACAGGAAAGCTTTGTCAGAGGTGTAGGGAATAGGCCCCGGAACAGTGATGATTATGGGTGAAATCTTCTGAATAGGCGTAATTCTGACAGGCTTCCTCGAGGGAGCCTTAGGAGAATTATTGAAAATAGTAATAATGGAAACTTCTTCAGTAGGGGTGGCAGGAACGGCAATCTTCTCAAACAGAATTTCCTTATTATCCATCAGGTTTTGGATGCCTGACTTCAAAGATGGGCAACCAGTAGGGGAAACAGAACACAGATGGCAACATTCACTACATCCAGGAAATAAAGCGGCTAGCAACAGGTTCCTCTTGACGGTCATCAGCGGGGTAACAATGTCATCCACAAAGGCTACAAACAAGTCTTCCTCTACAGCATTTACTCCATGTTTGGGCATGGAGTCACAACATTAGGCCTCTCGGGCGCCTCGAACTCAATTTCCTTTGCACCGATTAGGTCCTGAACCTTATTCTTCAAAGCCCAACAATCATCCGTATTATGCCCCGGGCTGTCAAAGTCATAAGCGCAGCGGGCGTTAGGATTATACTTTTGGGATGTTGTGTTTGAAATCTTCGGAGCTTCTTTTAGAGTCACCAGATTGGTTGTCAGTAACTGCGGCAATATCTGGGACAAGGTCATGCTGAGACGAGTGAACTGTCTTTGAGGTCTCTCACCCCTTTGTTGGTTGTGATGTTGAGGAGCACTGGCAGGTTTTGAAATAACAACCGCGTTGACAGCTTGGCGGTGTTCAGATCTATTTTGTCTCCTTGAACCGTAGACAGCATTGGATTCTTTCTTGAACGGCTTCTTCTCAGTGCTCGATGAGGCACCCTTCTGTATCTTCCCAGCCTTGACACCAGCTTCAATTCTCTCACCAGTCAAGATAAGGTCTGTAAACCCGGCTGAAGAGTTTCCAATCAAATGGTTAAAGAATGGACCAGACAGGGTCCCCAAAAACATATCAACAAGTTCACGATCAGTTAAAGGTGGTTGCACCCTTCCAGCAAGGTCTCTCCATTTTTGAGCATACTCTTTAAATCCTTCACCCGTCCCTATTGACATACCCTGGAGTTGGGTACGCGTAGGAGCGAGGTTGGAATTATATTGATACTGCTTATAGAACGCAGTAGCCAAATCTTCCCAGTTACGGATACTGGCCCCATCCAGCTGATAGAACCACTCAAGCTGAGTCCCTAAAAGACTGTCCTGAAACAAATGGATCCACAAATTCTTATCAGCTGTGTAAGGCTGGATCTTCCTTACATATGACCGGAGGTGCAGTTTTGGACAGGAAGCTCCGTCATACTTGGCAAAGGCAGGTGCCTTAAACTTATGGGGAATCACCACCCCAGAGGATAGACCTAGGTCTCAAAAGTCCAGCCCGGGCACGTTCTGTTTCTCCATAGCGCTCAAGCGGTCCTCCAACTGTTTGTACTTATCCTCAGCAGGAGGATACTGTTCTTTATCATAATCCGTCTCGTTGTCGGAGACTATAGGGGTAGGAACCCTCCTTTCATGTGGGCTATCTTTCCCTCCAAATGAGGTGGCCAGGTCAACTTTGTTTTGCAGTCCATTTCCAAACCTGCGTCTGGTGTTGAATAGGACAGTCCTCTTCTTCTTCTTCTTCCTCTCTTTCGGAATCAGGGTCTTCAAGTCCTGTTGACCCTTAGTTAGGCTCATGACCAACTCTTGAAACTGGGCATTCTGGGCCTGGAGGGCCTTGATAGCTTGCTCAGTGGAAGGTTTGGTAGACATGATGATTGCTGAAATAAACAGCAAAGAAGATAAGAGACCTGTAATGGTACCTGTAATGCAATGATATGTATGATATATGTATGCAATGTTTTCAAGGATCTCGTGAGGTAAACAAAGAAACTTGTTAGAATTTGAATTTTGCAGCTTGATTGAAGGAACTTCATGTTGCTGAGAGTCCTTCTTCAAGAGTCAGGCTCACCATATCGAGTGGGTCATAGCCCCTGACTCAAGTTATCGTGCTTGGATTTCTAGACAACCTTGGCTAGAGGAAAATAAATCCCCTTTGCCCCTTGTTTGACGTCTGGTTCATCATTACCTGCATCACAAACCCTTGAGATCCTTGAAATGGTTAAGGAAATGCTATGGTATGATGTTATGATGTGTATGTTATGCGTGTGAGGTGATGTAAGTAAGCCCTGCTATAAATCCAAACTGTTGGATAAGGACTGTAAACAAAACCTGCAAGGAACTCATGTTGTCAGATAACAAGAATGTGCAAGTATTTCAAGTTACAAGGCACATAAGTCACACAAAAGAGCCCTTAGATTTCAGGCTGGCATGAAGCTTAGGTACTACCCTCTTTCAGCTTCAGTTGGTTAAGACCTGTCCTAAAAATAGTAATCGGGTTCTAGAGGATCTCAATATCACTGACTACCCTCAATCGGTCATAATTCCAGTTTAGCAACCTTTTCTTGCAGCCGGAACCATCACGAGAGTTTAGTCTCAATGAGTGTAGCATACTGCTACTGTTCTATGGCCAAGTTGGTCAATTTAAGGTTCTAAGGTTAGTTGGTGTTTAATGACTCCTCAGAAGACCCATATTCTCCTAGTTTCAACACAAGGGATACCGGTACAGACTAAGGTGTCACAACAACGTAGCTACTGCTTCATCCGTGTCGGTCTACGTCGGACATATCCCTCACAGTTTATTACTACTTACCTAAAAAAGGGTACCCCCAGATTCGGGTTAGGATCAATAAAACTCTGATACCAGCCCACAAAATTTAAAGCATACAAAGCATACTATTGAAAACACAAGTGATCTAATCCTAAGGTACACCTCACTTATTATGAATGTCCCCAGCAGAGTCGCCAGTTCTGTGATCGGTGGGAATGAGAATTGACTATTTTGGAATGCTGGTTCGCGTTTGCGTTTGTTTTTGCAAAATGTCGCGGTAAGCAAGAGTCGCCACCGTCTTTTATTTTATCCAACAGGGAAAGGACAAAAGCACAGAAAAATTCCTTTTCGAGATGTTTCTCGGGTTCGGGAGGTAGATTATAGAAAGGGAAGGTGTTAGCACCCTTTCTATCTGTGGTTATCCACGGGCTCTTAGGTACTTGCTCACTATGTTTTCAAAAAGTTTTGCTTTTCTTGTGTTTGTGGGTTTTGAAAAGAGTTTTGTTTGAAAACTTCAATTTAACTCTTGTTTCTGTCCTCAAGAGTGTATGAAGTGTTGTTTGAAAACTTTGTTCGAAAAGTGTAAGTGTGAAAAGTTTTGTTTTGAAAGAGCAAGTACCTAAGAACCTCTACCTACTCAAAAGGGAATTAAGCTGTGTAAAAGTCTTTTAGACAGTGCCATCCCACTATTGAGGAGTAGGTAGCACCGTCGTTGGAGTTTTCGGGTCAATTCGATTAAGAGACATGTGGTCACTAAAGCAATGTTAGGACGCCTTAGCGGTAACCCTAATGTCTTAGATCATTTTTTATCGAGGCAACCGTTTCGAGGCAACTTTGATCTTTAGACAGAAGGGCAACCTCTAAAACTTCCTATACTCAATGACCACGTCGAGGCAACCAAGTGAGGCGTACCCTAGGAGTGGCATGTGCAAATGTGTCAATTTTCAGTTATGTTATCTTTGTACATGTTATGGTGAGCTACGGTTGATTTTAAATTAAGGTAGGTCTTGTCATGCATAGCCTATTATTCATACATCTAGCAGTTAATGGTTGCGGAAAATAAAACTAAGCTATTACAAGGCGTCGGGTATTTACATCGCCAAAAACAAACCCTTGAAAAAGTAAAATGCGGAAAAGTAAATGAAAGCGATAAAAAGTCCTAATTAAGACTATTACATCCTCGGAGCAAATACAATTATATGGATCATGAATCAAAAATAAAGCGCGCGAGAAAAATTGAATCGGAGAGTTTTTAGGGTTTTAGCCCTTTTTTAAGAAAGAAGGAGATTTTTTTTGTTATTTTGAATTAAATTAAACCTAAACTAATTAATTAATAAAAAGAAATATTTTTTGGGTTTTTGAATGTTTAAGGAAATAAATAAAAAAAATGATTAAATATATTAAAACCTAATTCTACACCAATTTTAATTTATTGCAAAAGTATTAAAATTATGCCTAATTAGAAACTAAATTAATTAAGTTAATATTTATTTACAAAATAAACTAATTAAATTTAATAAATAAAAATATTATATTTTTTATGTTTTCTGAAATTTTTTAAGAAAATGTTAATTTGTTAATTGGCTAATTAAAATAATAATAATAATAAAAATAATTAAATGAAAGAGAAAAATAAAAAATAAAAAAGGAAGGAAAAGAAATAAACTCATGAAGGGGTGTTGGGCCCAATTTTGGAGGTATGACTGGCAATTTGTGGCCCAAAAACGCTCAAGCCTGCTTTGACTGTGGTCATCCCATACGTGTGCGTTGACTGGAGACTATGGTGAGGACCCCTTTCTGGCCATTGGATTTGGGTTTGGAGACATCTGGCGCACTGAGATTTGAGGTGTATGGTGGATCTCTCTTTTGAAATCTGCACGTGAATACCTGTGGAAGAAAAATAACAAGGTTTTGGGGGACCTGGGATTCGAACCCAGGTCCCAATACTCATTGGCCAGCGTCCCAACCACTCAACCACCTGCATCTTTTTGTTATTATAATATACAGCAATTAACATATATCAAACAAACGCTTATGCTTGGAAAAAAATAAAACACGCGCTAATTCAAATAGACCAACCAGATGGCAACACATCATCATTTTTGTACCCCAAAATTTGCCCTCCCATATTCTTCAAGAATTGCAAAGAGCATGCTTCAAAATCTCCCCAAGGGTTGCACAGTTCAAGGGCCTCCTAACAGTCAAAAATTAGGGTTTTGGTTCTAACAAAGAAAATGAAGTTTCCAAGGGTCCAATCAAGTCCCACATGCCTACAAACATGGTCAAGCATCCTCATGCCAAGTTTCAAGACCTACAGCACAAAATTGCACAGTCAAAAACCCTAATTGCACTACAGTCAACTGTAGGGGCAAAATGGTCATTTGACAGTCAAAAGTTCAAAATTTTGGTCAACATCTCATTTTGAAGCCACAAACATCATTTGATCAATGCTTGATCATGATTCTCAAAGCTTGGCTCAAAAAGTCTCAAGATGCAAAAGTTTCCATATTTGGACAGTTGAAAAAGTCAACTGTAACTTGACCAAGGCATAACTTCCACATGGATTATCAGAAAAATTCCATCCAAAGCTCATTTTTAAGATAAAGACATTTCCTACAACTCCTCTTCACACTTCAAGTCCAAGAAATGCTCTCACAAAAAGTTATCAATTTCAACATTATAGGTCATTTTCAAAAGTCAACAAAAAGGGACTTTAAGTCAAAGGCCATAACTTTATATTGGTAAATCAAAATGACATGGGACCAAAGACATTGGTTCTAGGACTCAAAGACCTTTCCAAAATGTCCAAGAACATGAGCAAAGCTTAAAAATTGAGCAAGATATGCCTTGTGGAAGTTGGGAAATTTTTGGATATTTTGAAAAGTCAACATTGCTTCAAATGTCCTAAAATTGCTAATGGGCCTCTTTTTCTTCCAAGAATCATCATCCTAAGCATGTGCACGACCATTTGGCCCAAAGGGAAGTTTTTCATCATTTTTATTTATTTATTTGAATTTTTAAATGCTAATAATTCATTTAATTAAAATAAATATGTGGAAAATACTAAGCCTAACTTTTTAAATCTTTTTGTGCATGAAATAGTCTCAAGATTTTGTGTATAATCAGATTTGGAAAGAATCTTGATAATTGGACATGATTTGAACTAAAATAGCATGAAAAAGATTGAAAACTCATGGCTTGAAAATCAAATATCTTCTCCATCAATTCAAGGATTCTTGGGACCAAATATTGAACCCTAATCACTCACACACATATATACATGCTAACCCTCGTGCCCAAGACCTCCCAGCTGCGCCATACCCCCATAACAAAACTTGAGTTTTTTGCCAAAAAATTGAAAACTGAAAACTAGGTTCTAGGGCGATTCAAGCCAAGATAATTGTTCCATTGGCTTGCTGAGACTTCAAGGAAGGAGTCTGAATCAAAATCGTAGCTTGAAGCATCAAGAATTGGTAGTTATAACTCAAACTGTTTTCAATAATATGCATATTCGTGTTTTGATTTTCAAGCATTCTCATGGCATTTTATTTGTGGATTTATACTAATTGGATGATTCTGAAGCTAACCACATAATTTGATTGAGTTTTTATACACCATACGCGAAGTTGCCATTGTTGTCTTTTAGGGTTTTCAAAGCTTTGAATTGGGGTTTCCCAGTTAAGGAAAAATTAGAACGTGAGACCCAGGCCATTCAACTCAGCGTGCTTGGACGATTTGGACACACACCTCGCGCTCAATTTATGAGCTACCATGTGTTATTCGCTATTTTGGCATATGTCATATAATGGGGGTTCAAAACCCCCGCAATCCAATTGTTTTTTATTTCAGGAAAACAAAACAAGGAGGAAGATGACGAAGTGTCAGGACATGATAGGGTGATTTGAATTCTCGCGCCAATCTGTCCACTAACTTTTGTTTTATTTCATATTATTTATTTCCTATTATATAACCAAAACGCGTTGATGGTTCAGTGGAAAGCATAGCATTGGTAACCAACAGGACCTGGGTTCGAACCCCAGGTCCCCTCCCTTTCCTTATATTTTTCCTCTAATTGTCATCCTATGCAGTTTCAATACAAGAAGTCCACCATGCAACTTACAATCCAGCTTGCCACGCACATACTAAGACCAATCCAAGGGGCATGGTTTGAAGATCATCATGGACACAAAGTCAAAGATGCCACATGCTAGCGTCAGAGTCAAAGGAGGCCATAGACAAATGGGCCTAAATTACTAAGCAAAACCTCCAATTTGGGGACAGACCCCCCATGGTTTGCCTTTCTAATTCTTTTTTCTCATATTTTTCTATTTTTGTTTTAATTAGTTTTTTAATTTAGTTCTTCAATTTAATTATTTTCATAAAAATATAAAAATGACATAAAAATCAAAAAAGACAAAATTACAAATATATTTTATTTTAATATTTTTTAAGTAAATATCATTAATTAATTTAGCTTTGTAAAATTAGGTTTAATTCAAACATTTTTCTTAATTAACTTAAAATTTGTAGAATTAGGGTTTTAATCAATTTTTATCCTTTTTCTTTTCTTTTCATTAATAATTAATTATTTATTTTTATAAATCAAATTGCTTTAATTAATTAGGTCAATTTAGGTTTAACTTTAATATTTTTTAATAAATAAAAGTTATAGAATTAGGGTTAATTTAATTTTAATTTCAGTTAATCTTCTCATTAAAAATTCACAACTCCAAAAAAACTCAAAAAAATCTTTTCTCCTTTTATTTTAATTTTAACTTAATTAATTTAATCATTTAATTTAATTTCATTAAAAAAAGGGTCCAACGCCCTCGCTTTCAATTTGAATTCGATTCGCGCATTTTAGTTTATTTCGTATAATTTTTATGTACTTCTCCCAAAGCCATGTAAATATTTATCTTTCGCACTTTACTTTATTTCTTTATTTTCTGTCAAATCGGGTCCTGGATTTTAATTTGGCGATGTGGACCCGCGCCTTTGTAATAGTTTAGGAATTTTATCTTTCCGCACTTCTTAAACTGTTAATAATAATGCATGCAAGAATGAATGAAAAAAATAAAAATAAATGCGTAGATCACCCATGACATGACGAAAGACAAAAATATCTGAAAATGGCACACAAATCACACACCACCCCTAGGGTACGCCTCACTGTTGCCTTGCCTCGAAAGGTGATCGTCGAGTAGAGGATGTCTTAGTAAGTCCTCATGATCTGGGAACCTGGCATGAGGGTAGCTTCTAAGGTGTCTTCCCATTGCTCTGGTGATCACCATGTCCCGAACCTCGAATTGACCCGAACACCTCCAACGGTGGTGCTACCTACCTCTCAATGGTGGGATGACACTACTTTAAAGGACATTTACACAGACGAATTCCTTAGGGTAGGTAGACGACTCTAGATACTTGCTCTAATTTCAAAACAAATCAAAAATACTTTTCACACCGACACCTTTTCAAAAAGCTTTCGAAAGCAACTTTTCAAACACTCTTGAGGACTGATACAAGAGTCGAACTGGAATTTTCAAAGAAACTTTTTAAAACCCACAGTTGAAAAGCAAACAAACATTTTTGAAAACACAAATGAGCAAGTATCTAAGAGCCCATGGATAACCATGGATAGAAAGGGTGCTAACACCTTCCCTTTCTATAACCTACCTCCCGAACCGAGAGCAATCTCTTTAAGGAATTTTTCTGTGCTTTTGTCCTTTCCATTTGGAGAAAATAAAAGACGATGGCGACTCTAGCTTCCGCGACATTTCGCAAACCAGCGTTAAACAGTCAGTTCCAGATCCACCGATCACAGAACTGGCGACTCTACTGGGGAAAATTATCTTAAAGTGAGGTGTACCTTAGGACTAAGATCACTTGTGTTTTCAATTGCTTTGACTTGTTTGCTTTAAATTGTGGGACTGTCTTGGGAGTTCTATAGATCCTAACCCGGATCTGGGGATACCCTGTTTAGGTAGCATAAGCTGTGAGGGACATGTCCGGCGTAGACCGACACGGGTGAAGCAGTGGCTACGTTGGTGTGGCACCTTGGTCTGTACCGATATCCCTTGTGTTGCAACGAGGAGAATATGGGTCTTCTGAGGAGTCATTAAGCACCAACAACCTTAGAACCTTAAATGACACAACTTGGCCATTAGAGCAGTAGCAGTATGCTACGCCCATTGAGGCTAAACTCTCGTGATGGTTCTGGCCGCAAGAAAAGATTGCGATGCTGGAGTTATGACCGATTGAGGGTAGTCAATGATATTGGGATCCTCTAAGAACCCGGTTACTTTGATAGGACAGGTATGAACCAACAAACTGAAAGAGGGTAATACCTAGACCTCATGATGGCCTAAACTCTAAGGGTTTCTCTTGTGTGACTTGTGTGCCTTTGTACTTGCCTACTTGCATGCTTGTTAACTAACACATGAACTACTTGCAGGTTTTGTTTATAGTCCTTAATTAGGACTCACAACAAGGTTTACCGAGTTTCTTGCAGGTTTTGTTTTAGTCCTTAATTGGGACTCATGACAGGTTTTACTTGAGTTTCTTGCAGGTTTTGGTTTGCAGTCCTTAATTAGGGACTCATAACATGGTTTACTCACATTACCCCATGCATACCATAACATCATACCATTGCATACATCCTAACCCATTTCAAGGATCTCAAGGGCTTGTGATGCAGGTCATGATAAATCAAACGTCTAGCAAGGGGCAAAGAGGATTTATTTTCCTCTAGCCAAAGTTGTCAGGGGCTATGACCCACTTGATATGGTGAGCTCTGACTCTTGAAGAAGGTTCCCTTAACCAAGGTTGTTTGGAAATCAAAACCAGACATGATGACTAAAGTCAGGGGCTATGACCCACTAGATATGGTGAGCCTTTGACCCTTGAAGAAGATTTATCAATAACATGGGTTTCCTTCAATCAAGCTACCGGACCCAAATTCTAACAAATTTTCTTGTTTACCCTGCGAGGTCCTTGAAAACATTGCGTGCATATCATACATATCATTGCATAACAGGTACCCTTTGGACAGGTCACTTACCATCTCCGCTGTTTATTTCAGCAATGGCTTCCCAACAAGATAACCAGGACTTTCTTGCTCAAGAGACCCAGTTCGAGGAAATCCTCCTGAATCTATCCAAGGGGCAAGAGGAGCTAAGGACACTTCTCATGGAAACTTTGGTCAGGAACAGCGCTGAGGACAAACGGCTGAAACATCTGCAAGCTGAAGTGGATGCATTGAAAGCCCAGATGCTGGGGCAGGTGACTATCATCCAAGACTTAGCTCAAAGACAAGATGAGCTCGGGGTTCTCGTCAACCAACTGCTTCGGGGTAACCAACTGGGGCAAACATCTAAGGGTAAAGAGCTAGTCATCGTTCAACCATCTTTGAGACAGGGAGATAAGGGGAAAGCTCCTCAAATGGCTCCAGTGTCACAAATTCAGCATCAACCTCACCAGCTTCAGCCAGACAAGCCCAGGAGGAAATTCACCCAGCTTAACATGTCGTTGTTTCAAGCTTTACAACGCCTGTTGAGATTGAATCTGATCACATTAAAGGCTCATCCCCGGAACCCCAACACAACATCTCCTATCTATGATCCCAATAAAAGGTGTGCCTACCACTCTGCCAGTCCAGGACATGATACAAATGAGTGTTGGGCTCTGAAGAACAAGATCCAGGACCTGATCGATGAAGGGGCATTGGAGTTCACACAAGATGGTCAGGCTGAATTTTTCTACCATCCCTCCAAGGCTCACCATTTGAAGTGACAAGCCCTGAGATGAAAAGACTTTTGTTCATTCGAATGTTCAAGTTGTAATTTTCTTTTGTTCAAACATTTGCTCATATTAAACGTTGTTATTTCATTAATGCATCGCATATGTCTGTTTTGAAGCAATATATTCGTATTCACTTTATGCAAATTATTTTCATATTTTTTCTGATGATCAACTCTCAATTAATAATTCTAAGCCTCTTGAGGGAGGATGACGAAAACGATACTACAACATTTACAGTATGCTTTTGAACAGACCCCGCTGATGAGGTACAGGCATTGTTTCAAACCCCAAACACTGGAGTTATAAGGAAGATAATCCCTCGTCAACCCCCTCTGAGCCAAAGAAGTAGGAGTTTTTTCTTTTCGAAAATTAAAACCCTTAATCATAACCTGGGGCAGGGTAGTCTCTCAGTTGATCCAAGCGCATAACGAATGGCACCAAAGAGGTCCTTACAAAAAAAAAAGAAGATAGTGACGGTTCCGAAAAATCAATAAAGAAAGGCAGTCATTATCTCAAAAAATAAAAAAACCCATTAAGTCAAAACCCATGAAGGAGACTTACAAAACTGGGGCATCCCGCTGACTGTAATTCCAAAAAAGGTAACAGTTCAGGCAAAAAACAGGGATAACAAGATCAAAAAGAAAGAGGTCTTATAAACCCTCAACAAAATGACTGCCCATTCAAAATAAATTGTCAATATCCGAACCATCACTGGTATATCAAAGCAAAGATTCAAGCAAGGTCTAACGCACGATCAGCTGAGTTTAGGTTTGAAGAACATCACGAAGAACGGGTGGGTGCAAATACTTTGAGCCTTTATCCTTTGTTTCTTAAACCGTGAACCAAGCCATGTTATGACCCTTAAAAGTCCTAGCTGAAGCATGGGTTAGTTCGAAGGCATACTGTACGAAAGGTATCCTGACTCCTTAAGGCTTACGGTAAAATACGGAGTTGACATCACGTTTTACAAACAATCACTTGTTTTATGAAAAGAATGCATTTTCAAAATCTTCAAGACAGACATAAGCTTTGCATTTTTAACGTAACTTTGTTTGCATATGACTTTTTGTTTGAACAGCATAGAAATTCGCACGACGAATGCCTAATGAACAGAAGCACTTCCAATCAAGGGGCACGACATGATCATGGTCCATCATCTGGGGCAATCCAATCAAGATTCGGAGAATCTCTCAAAGGCCAAATAGCCTGGGGCAAATCTCCGCCTGAGTCACTTGGGGCATTCCAGCAACAAATTTTGCACGATCAGACATCTTCTGGTAATATGGCAACACAAACAGCCAGGGGCAACTCCCTACATTCTAAGAGAACGGACATAGCCGAAAAGAATACTACGCAAAATCAAAGACCCGCTAGGCTGACATGCCTAGGCAAAAATTAGGGCTTCCCGGCGAACCAAAAGGGTTCGGGCAAAATGAAGGGATGAAATGAAAAATCTGTATACCCGGCAAGTCGAAAACCTGAAAAGGCGGCTTGGGCAAAAATGGGTATCCCGGTGGACTGAAAACCTGAAAGGGCGGTCCAGGAAAAAGTTAGGGATCAAAGCGTACGACTATGTCCTGTCATCTTGTCACCTGCCTACCAAAAGGAGGTTTGTCCCTCAACAACTATCAGCACCTCACAGGTCTTCCTCTCATACCTCAGAAACAGGGGCAATAAAGAGTTGCTCAAACGATCTAATTGCTCTATCCTCCAAGGTATCAAGGTGGGTTTAGCTAAAGAACATAACCAGATATCTTAACTCCCTAGAGAGTGAGCCAGCAAGTCAGTACACTCTCCTCAAGCAAAGCTACTATCAAACCTTAAGGAAGTTGGGTATCCTCCCGCAGATCTCGACATTCCCCAGCAATGTACGGATATTCTTAACAAGCATCCCCGGCAATCTTGGCCTAAAGATTGTTCCCCGGAGGTATATCAAACATTCAGTGGAGTCACTTCCCCCAATACAGTTCAAAACTTCCCCAAGAGAGTCCAATCCAGTTTCCCCAGGAAAATTGGAATCCATCTCCCCAAGCAGCAAGCTTATCCCCAGTAAATTCTGGAAGCTTATCCTCGCAGAGCACGAACGCGTCTCCCGGCTTTATTCAAAGAGTTATTTCCTCACCAGGATATAACTGGGTTATCCTCAGCCAAAAGCCACGGAAAGAGCGTCCTCGACAAAGTCTTCTTATCCCCAGCGGAGTCTATTAACACTTCCAACACAACAACAGCATCCCCAGCAAGTTATCATCAACATTTCAGCAAGTACCTCTCTCCCCACAGAGTTTTGCTCCCCAGCAAGATCGTTAGAGTACTTTTCTCCCTGCAGATTAATCCATTCGCCAAGTTTATCCCCCAACGAAGTTATCTTCTCCTACCGGTATTCTTGCAACTATCATCCCCAGCGGAGGCAAAAATCTATTCTCCAACGTCAGCCCAGGAGTGACTTCCCGGCACCCGTCAAGGATTTACTTTCCTAGATGACAAACATATATTCATAAACATCACATATATCATTATAGCATGCATATACGCATCATATCTTACAAATCTCATTTATGTTGAGAACATCATTGCTTGATCCATATCACGCATTGCATATGACTGACCTTTACCTTTCAGGAAATATTCAGTTAAGTTCTCAGCTACATTCAAGACCTAGACCGGTTCAGTTAAGTCGACCCTAAGACTTTTCTGTTTCTTATCCAGTCCAAGGCCTTCTCTGGTTCAGTCAGATCGACCCTAAGATCTCCCTGTTTCTTATCCAGTTGAAGACATTTCAAGACCTAGACCGGTTCAGTTAAATCGACCCTAAGATTTCTCTGTTTCTTATCCAGTCTAAGGCCTTCTCTGGTTCAGTCAGATCGACCCTAAGATCTCCCTGTTTCTTATCCAGTTGAAGACATTTCAAGACCTAGACCGGTTCAGTTAAGTCGACCCTAAGATTTTACTGTTTCTTATCCAGTCAAAGGCCTTCTCTGGTTCAGTCAGATCGACCCTAAGATCTCCCTGTTTCTTATCCAGTTGAAGATTTCAAGACCTAGACCGGTTCAGTTAAATCGACCCTAAGATTTCTCTGTTTCTTATCCAGTCCAAGGCCTTCTCTAGTCCAGTTAAATCGACCCCTAACAGATTTCCCTGATAAAGACTCAGCAGAAGTTATCCAAGATTCTCTCAATGATACTGTTGAGGTTGTAGTCGCCTGTGGTTCTCTCCCCGTTACTGCGGAGGTAGTAATCGCCCCAAGATTCTCTCAGCGTTACTGTTGAAGTAGAAGATATCCAAGATTCTCTCAATGATACTGTTGAGGTTGTAGTCGCCTGTGGTTCTCTCCCCGTTACTGCGGAGGTAGTAATCGCCCCAAGATTCTCTCAATGATTACTGTTGAGGTTGAAGTCATCCAAGATTCTCTCAATGATTACTGTTGAGGTTGAAGTCATCCAAGATTCTCTCAATGATTACTGTTGAGGTTGAAGTCATCCAAGATTCTCTCAATGATTACTGTTGAGGTTGAAGTCGCCCAAGATTCTCTCAATGATTACTGTTGAAGTTGAAGTCGCCCAAGATTCTCTCAATGATTACTGTTGAGGTTGTAGTCGCCATTGGTTCTCTCCCCGTTACTGCGGAGGTAGTAATCATCCCCAGATTCGCTCAGCGTTACTATTGAGGTTGAAGTCGCCCAAGATTCTCTCAATGATTACTGTTGAGGTTGAAGTCATCCAAGATTCTCTCAATGATTACTGTTGAGGTTGAAGTCATCCAAGATTCTCTCAATGATTACTGTTGAGGTTGAAGTCGCCCAAGATTCTCTCAATGATTACTGTTGAAGTTGAAGTCGCCCAAGATTCTCTCAATGATTATTGTTGAGGTTGTAGTCGCCATTGGTTCTCTCCCCGTTACTGCGGAGGTAGTAATCATCCCCAGATTCGCTCAGCATTACTGTTGAGGTTGAAGTCGCCCAAGATTCTCTCAATGATTATTGTTGAGGTTGAAGTCGCCCAAGATTCTCTCAATGATTACTGTTGAGGTTGAAGTCGCCCAAGATTCTCTCAATGATTACTGTTGAGGTTGAAGTCGCCTATGGTTCTCTCCCCGTTACTGCGGAGGTAGTAATCGTCCCCAGATTCTCTCAATGATTACTATTGAGGTTGAGGTCGCCGAAGGTTCTCTCAGCGTTCCTGTTGAGGTAGTAATAGTCCAAGGTTCTCTCAGCGTTCCTGTTGAGGTAGTAACCATCCTTGGTTCATTCATCACCTTTTGAAGATCCAGATCCAGCTGCTGTAACCAGTCAGGACACATCTATACAAAGAGTTTGAAGACCAGCTCCTGTCACAGGTCAGGTAATCATTTTCTTTTGCAGGTATGCAAGTTCTCGCTAAGGAATCTCTTACGCGATCAACATCCAGATGGCATCTATAAGCCCATTCACCTTCCATCATCTCTTAGCATGGCATCTATAAGCCCATCATCCTATTCATCAATCTCCAAATGGCATCTATAAGCCCATTCCCCACCATCACACTACTATGTGAGCGCAAATTTCTGGGCACTCTAGTGTTCAATCATCTTCCACCTTCGGATTACGAAAGGCACGTCAGCCAATCTGCATCCTCAGGTCTAAGAAGATTGAACAGGGGCAACTGTTGTACCCCAAAATTTTCCCTCCCATATTCTTCAAGAATTGCAAAGAGCATGCTTCAAAATCTCCCGAAGGGTTGCACAGTTCAAGGGCCTCCTAACAGTCAAAAATTAGGGTTTTGGTTCTAACAAAGAAAATGAAGTTTCCAAGGGTCCAATCAAGTCCCACATGCCTACAAACATGGTCAAGCATCCTCATGCCAAGTTTCAAGACCTACAACACAAAATTGCACAGTCAAAAACCCTAATTGCACTACAGTCAACTGTAGGGGCAAAATGGTCATTTGACAGTCAAAAGTTCAAAATTTTGGTCAACATCTCATTTTGAAGCCACAAACATCATTTGATCAATGCTTGATCATGATTCTCAAAGCTTGGCTCAAAAAGTCTCAAGATGCAAAAGTTTCCATATTTGGACAGTTGAAAAAGTCAACTGTAACTTGACCAAGGCATAACTTCCACATGGATTATCAGAAAAATTCCATCCAAAGCTCATTTTAAAGATAAAGACATTTCCTACAACTCCTCTTCACACTTCAAGTCCAAGAAATGCTCTCACAAAAAGTTATCAATTTCAACATTATAGGTCATTTTCAAAAGTCAACAAAAAGGGACTTTAAGTCAAAGGCCATAACTTGAGATTGGTAAATCAAAATGACATGGGACCAAAGACATTGGTTAGAGGACCCAAAGACCTTTCCATAATGTCCAATAACATGAGCAAAGCTTAAAAATTGAGCAAGATATGCCTTGTGGAAGTTGGCAAATTTTTAGATATTTTGAAAAGTCAACATTGCTTCAAATGTCCTAAAATTGCTAATGGGCCTCTTTTTCTTCCAAGAATCATCATCCTAAGCATGTGCACGACCATTTGGCCCAAAGGGAAGTTTTTCATCATTTTTATTTATTTATTTGAATTTTTAAATGCTAATAATTCATTTAATTAAAATAAATATGTGGAAAATACTAAGCCTAACTTTTTAAATCTTTTTGTGCATGAAATAGTCTCAAGATTTTGTGTATAATCAGATTTGGAAAGAATATTGATAATTGGACATGATTTGAACTAAAATAGCATGAAAAAGATTGAAAACTCATGGCTTGAAAATCAAATATCTTCTCCATCAATTCAAGGATTCTTGGGACCAAATATTGAACCCTAATCACTCACACACATATATACATGCTAACCCTCGTGCCCAAGACCTCCCAGCTGCGCCATACCCCCATAACAAAACTTGAGTTTTTTGCCAAAAAATTGAAAACTGAAAACTAGGTTCTAGGGCGATTCAAGCCAAGATAATTGTTCCATTGGCTTGCTGAGACTTCAAGGAAGGAGTCTGAATCAAAATCGTAGCTTGAAGCATCAAGAATTGGTAGTTATAACTCAAACTGTTTTCAATAATATGCATATTCGTGTTTTGATTTTCAAGCATTCTCATGGCATTTTATTTGTGGATTTATACTAATTGGATGATTCTGAAGCTAACCACATAATTTGATTGAGTTTTTATACACCATACGCGAAGTTGCCATTGTTGTCTTTTAGGGTTTTCAAAGCTTTGAATTGGGGTTTCCCAGTTAAGGAAAAATTAGAACGTGAGACCCAGGCCATTCAACTAAGCATGCTTGGACGATTTGGACACACACCTCGCGCTCAATTTATGAGCTACCATGTGCTATTCGCTATTTTGGCATATGTCATATAATGGGGGTTCAAAACCCCCACAATCCAATTGTTTTTTATTTCAGGAAAACAAAACAAGGAGGAAGATGACAAAGTGTCAAGACATGATAGGGTGATTTGAATTCTCGCGCCAATCTGTCCACTAACTTTTGTTTTATTTCATATTATTTATTTCCTATTATATAACCAAAACGCGTTGATGGTTCAGTGGCAAGCATAGCATTGGTAACCAACAGGACCTGGGTTCGAACCCCAGGTCCCCTCCCTTTCCTTATATTTTTCCTCTAATTGTCATCCTATGCAGTTTCAATACAAGAAGTCCACCATGCAACTTACAATCCAGCTTGCCACGCACATACTAAGACCAATCCAAGGGGCATGGTTTGAAGATCATCATGGACACAAAGTCAAAGATGCCACATGCTAGCGTCAGAGTCAAAGGAGGCCATAGACAAATGGGCCTAAATTACTAAGCAAAACCTCCAATTTGGGGACAGACCCCCCATGGTTTGCCTTTCTAATTCTTTTTTCTCATATTTTTCTATTTTTGTTTTAATTAGTTTTTTAATTTAGTTCTTCAATTTAATTATTTTCATAAAAATATAAAAATGACATAAAAATCAAAAAAGACAAAATTACAAATATATTTTATTTTAATATTTTTTAAGTAAATATCATTAATTAATTTAGCTTTGTAAAATTAGGTTTAATTCAAACATTTTTCTTAATTAACTTAAAATTTGTAGAATTAGGGTTTTAATCAATTTTTATCCTTTTTCTTTTCTTTTCATTAATAATTAATTATTTATTTTTATAAATCAAATTGCTTTAATTAATTAGGTCAATTTAGGTTTAACTTTAATATTTTTTAATAAATAAAAGTTATAGAATTAGGGTTAATTTAATTTTAATTTCAGTTAATCTTCTCATTAAAAATTCACAACTCCAAAAAAACTCAAAAAAATCTTTTCTCCTTTTATTTTAATTTTAACTTAATTAATTTAATCATTTAATTTAATTTCATTAAAAAAAGGGTCCAACGCCCTCGCTTTCAATTTGAATTCGATTCGCGCATTTTAGTTTATTTCGTATAATTTTTATGTACTTCTCCCAAAGCCATGTAAATATTTATCTTTCGCACTTTACTTTATTTCTTTATTTTCTGTCAAATCGGGTCCTGGATTTTAATTTGGCGATGTGGACCCGCGCCTTTGTAATAGTTTAGGAATTTTATCTTTCCGCACTTCTTAAATTGTTAATAATAATGCATGCAAGAATGAATGACAAAAATAAAAATAAATGCGTAGATCACCCATGACATGACGAAAGACAAAAATATCTGAAAACGGCACACAAATCACACACCACCCCTAGGGTACGCCTCACTGTTGCCTTGCCTCGAAAGGTGATCGTCGAGTAGAGGATGTCTTAGTAAGTCCTCATGATCCGGGAACCTGGCATGAGGGTAGCTTCTAAGGTGTCTTCCCATTGCTCTGGTGATCACCATGTCCCGAACCTCGAATTGACCCGAACACCTTCAACGGTGGTGCTACCTACCTCTCAATGGTGGGATGGCACTACTTTAAAGGACATTTACACAGACGAATTCCTTAGGGTAGGTAGACGACTCTAGATACTTGCTCTAATTTCAAAACAAATCAAAAATACTTTTCACACCGACACCTTTTCAAAAAGCTTTCGAAAGCAACTTTTCAAACACTCTTGAGGACTGATACAAGAGTCGAACTGGAATTTTCGAAGAAACTTTTTAAAACCCACAGTTGAAAAGCAAACAAACATTTTTGAAAACACAAATGAGCAAGTATCTAAGAGCCCATGGATAACCATGGATAGAAAGGGTGCTAACACCTTCCCTTTCTATAACCTACCTCCCGAACCGAGAGCAATCTCTTTAAGGAATTTTTCTGTGCTTTTGTCCTTTCCATTTGGAGAAAATAAAAGACGGTGGCGACTCTTGCTTCCGCGACATTTCGCGAACCAGCGTTAAACAGTCAGTTCCAGATCCACCGATCACAATCATCTTCAACCTTGGTTCTGTGTAAACAGAATCAAATAGCAGGGGTTTTTAACCTCCACTACCTCCCTGCACGAAAAATAGCGAATAGACACAGAGCAAACATAAATATTTCGCGAGGTATGGGTTCCAATCGTCTTGGCCTCACGAATTCAACCATGTATCCCATTGGTTCCAATTTTTCCTGGTTTGGAAAGCCCTATTTGAAAGCTTGAAAACCCTAGAAATTCAATCATGGCATCTCTCGATTCAAGGCACTATGGTTCAATTAAATCATTCCATTAGCTTTGTATGATCTCTAGCAATGTAAATCAATCACAAAAACATGTCAAATGCATATGAATTAAGAGATACGATTTTGAATTATAAGTGCAAAGTATGAAACTATATTTCGTGATTCCTTGAGCTTTGGTGCCTGAATTTGATTGCAAATCACTCCTGGTACCTCCTGCAATGTGTTTGGATGGACAAAGCACCTTGAATTGGCTTAGATTGCAAGAACAAGTTTTGAGTTTTCTTGAATTTTCTTGAAATTGATATGGCTGTTCTGCAGTCTTTTTTAGTCGTGTTAGGTTATGCTTGGCTTGCTTACATATAAGGCAATGATTTTAGGTCAAGAGCTGGGCCAATATCCATGTGCATTGAAGATTAAATCTTTGATTGACAAATCAAATATTCTTGATTTTCCATGATTGAACAAGTTGCCAAAATTGGATATTTTGTATCTTTTAGCTTGTGCACGAATTGGTCAGCATATTTGGATCATATTTGGTTCACAAATTGATTTAAGAATCAAATCTTCTATTTTCTTATAATTTAAATTAATTAAATAAATTAATATGTATTAAAAATCCATTTAATCAATAAATTTAAGAAAATAAATTCAATTTGACTTGGTGGGTCGTGCATAGGTCATGGGTGAAGTTTCAAAAAGAGATTTGAGGCCCATTAGCAAAAAAAAAGGTGTTTTGAGCAAACTTGACTTTTGCAAATTCATGAAATTTTCCCAACTTATCTAATGCACAACTTGCTCAATTTTGATTATATGACCATGTTCTTAGACATTTTGGAAAGCCCTTGAAGTCCTTTAACCAATGCGTTTGGTCCCATGTCATTTGGATTTACCAATCTCAAGTTATGGCCTTTGACTCAAAGTGTACTTTTGTTGACTTTTGAAATTGACCTATAATGTAAAAATTTGTAACTTTTTGTGAGGGCATTTCTTGATCTTGGGGTGTGAATATGGATTGTAGGAAATTGCATCCTCTTCAAAATGAGCTTTGGATGGGATTTTTCTGATAAACCATGAAAGAGTTATGCCCTGGTCAAGGTACAATTGACTTTTCTGCTGTCCAAAATTAGTAACTTTTGCATCTTGATGATTTTTGAGCTATTCTTGTGGGATCATGATCAAGACTTGATCAAATGATGATTGTGAACTCAAAACAAGATGTTTGCCAAGAATTCTGACTTTTGACTGCAAAATGACCATTTTGCCCTTGCAGTTGACTGTAGATCAAATGGAGCTTTTGACTGTGCAAATTGGCACTGTGAGTCTTGAAACTTGGCATGTAGGTGCTTGAGAATGTATATAGGCCTATGAGACTTGATTGAACCATTGAAAACCCCAAATTCCTTGAAAGAACCAAAACCCTAATTTTGCATTGACTGCCTTAGGAGGTGATTTGACTGTACAACCCTTGAGCCATTTTGAGCAATTTGAAGATCATTCTTGACAAATCTTGAGGAATATGGGAGGGAAAATTTTGGGGTACAACACTTACGAACGAGAATCATTAAAAAGATTGCCTAAACGAATGGCCTCTTTTCAAAATACTTTCAAAACCACACCAAACACCAAACACCATTTCAAACAAAGCAAAGCAAGTGATCTAAGCAAGTAACTAAGAGCCCATGGAAAATCATGGATGAAAAGGGTGCTAGCACCTTCCCTTTTCATAATCTACCCCCTAAACTCAAGAAAACATATCAAAGGTCTTTCCTGTGCTTTTTTACCTTTCCTTTTGGATAAAAGAAAAGTCGGTGGCGACTCTTGCTAACCGCGACATTTGCGATAAAATGCAAAACCTCAAGTCAGTTCTCCCACCGTATCACAGAACTGGAGACTCTTCTGGGGATTATTATAAAAGTGGGGGTACCTTAGGGTCTAGATCACATTTATTTGCTTACCTTGTTTGACTTGTTTGCTTTAGATTTTGGTTCTATTATTTGGGTTTGAATCCTCCACCCGAATTTGGGAAACATTGTAGGTAAATAGTAATGCGTTGTGGAAACTGTGCAAGGTATACCGACACGGTCTAAGTAATAGCTATGTTAGTGTGAAATATTTGTGGGTACCAGTAGCCTTTGAGTCAATAAAAGAGAATACGGGGCCATTGAGTGATGTCATGAAGCACTAACGAACTTCTAGAACCCTTTACTTGACCAACTTGGCCTTTTAGGATGTAGTGAGATGACCGACTTTGGTGCAGTCCAAAGTTGGTTGATACTCGAAACTACACTCATTGAGGTTTGGTTTCTTGGGATATTTCGGTCGCCAGTAAAGAGGCTTGAACTGAAACAATGAACAAGGAAACAATCCAGTGATATTGAGCTCCTTAGAACCTGGTTACTATTACTAGGACAGGTTGAGCCAACTAAACTTCAAGAGAGTACTTACCTATGAAACCCCATGCAAGCCTAAACTAAGAACTTGCTTGATTTTCTTGTACATATATACTTGTGCATAACATCATGGACGTCATGAGCATCCACTAACCATTTCAAGGATTTTGGAAATTCATCTTTGTTCCTGTTTTGTAGGATAAGGATTCACTTTGCAGGAAAACTATCCAAGTCAACCTTGTAAGAATTCCTCTACAACTCAAGGAGATAGCTTCAAGGATTCCCGAGAACTCTCCATTCACCAAGAGACATGGTCGTCTACTCAACTTAGTCACTTTAAACACAGAGGAAGACATGATGAAAGTTCTCTTCCAGTTCTTTGATCCTTTGCATCACTGTTTCACATTTCCTGACTACCAGCTTGTGCCCACTTTGGAAGAATTCTCTCAACTCTTGAGGATTCCCATTCTCAATCAACTACCTTTCAACAGTACAGAAAGAGATCCAAAGCCAGAAGAGATTGCTCAAGCCCTGCACTTGCACTCATCTGATGTCACAACCCATTGGGAAACTAGAAGTGGTGTCAAAGGCTTCTTGGAAAAGTTCTTGTTTGTGAAGGCCCAAGACTGTTGGAATTCCTTGGACTTGCAATATTTTGAGGAGATTGTAGCTCTTCTTATCTATGGGATCGTTTTGTTTCCCAACCCTAACCAACTCATAGATGTGAGTGCTGTCAAAATCTTCATGTCTCACAACCCGGTGCCTACATTGCTTGGGGATATCTTACACTCTTTTCACACTTGTACAATGAGGAAAATAGGTGTTCTTATGTGTTGCAATCCTCTCCTGGCAAGATGGTTTATTTCTCATCTTCCCCAATCAGTCTTAAAGAATGAGCAAAGTTTGAGGTGGTCACAAAGGTTGATGACACTTAAACATTCAGATGTTCATTGGTGTTCTCGATCCAAAGAGAATGTTATCATTGTCGACCGTTGTGAGGAATTCCCTAATGTCCCTCTACTTGGCATTAGGGGAGGCATCACCTACAACCCGTGCTTGGCTCTAAGACAGTTTGGTTATGCCCGAAGGGAAGGCCCACATGATATGCTGATTCAAGGCTTGGTTTTCGACTACGACAACAACGATCAAGGTCTTCGCCATAGATTCATCTGAGCTTCGAGGATGCTAAACAAGGTGGATAGCAAGACTTTGGGACACAAGAATTCCATCCCTCTTGAGCCTTACCTCAAGTGGGTACGAACCCGCGCTCA
Source organism: Vicia faba (assembly GCA_948472305.1). Classification (NCBI taxonomy): domain Eukaryota; kingdom Viridiplantae; phylum Streptophyta; class Magnoliopsida; order Fabales; family Fabaceae; genus Vicia; species Vicia faba. The sequence goes on along the minus strand of OX451737.1, from coordinate 1,683,532,117 downwards.
AAGTCTTATGATGCCTTATCCTTCCATTCTCCCAGTGATTATTGAGCCTGTTAAGGAGGGAGAAGTTCCATACACTATCCTACATCTTAACATGCCTACATCACTCGAAGACCTACAAAGGGGTTGGATACAACTCAAAGGAGAATGCTATACTTTCGAAGCCCAATTGTACGCAAGCGAGAAGAAGGTTTTGGAACTCACTCGGTTACTTCATGAAGAGCAGACTCTCAATACCTACATTACACCAAAGAGGATGCGCAATGTCTTTTTATCTTAGAATTTTGTATTATTTTGCCCAGGGGGCATTGATGTACTTAAATTCTATCTTATTAATATAACGTGTGTTTCTTTTTGTTTGAAACAAATTTGAATTTTTAAAATCCTTGAAAGCATTGCATGAATACATATCATTCATCATAAACATAAACAGGTCTTTGCAACAAGTTTCCTCATCCTCTATTGTTTATTTCAGCAAGATGGATCTCGAACAGACGGTTAAAGACCTTCAAGCTCAAAATACACAATTTCAACAGTTACTCATGACCTTAGCCAAGGGGCAGGAGGAGCTAAAGACTCTTCTAGAAAAAGAGAAAGAGAAAAAGAAGAAGAAGCCAACTGGTGTGGTTATCATGGGCAGAAGATTTCAGGCACAAGCTAGAAGGACCTTAGATTTTCCAACAACATCTAATGAAGGGGAAAGAAAAGGAAAAGAAATGGCAGTACCATCAGATTCTGAAGAAGAAGAAGAAGAAGAAGAGGAAGAAGAGGACTACTCTGAACAACAATACCTTCCGGCTGATGACAAGTACAAACACCTGGAAGAACGTCTAACCGCTATGGAAATACATAGGGTACCGGGTCTAAATTTTGAAGAGTTAGGGCTGGTGTCAGGAATTGCGATCCCGCAAAAGTTTAAAGTGCCATTATTTGCCAAGTATGATGGGGTGTCTTGCCCTAAAATGCACCTCCGATCATATGTCAGGAAGATTCAGCCGCACTCTGCCAACAAAGACTTGTGGGTCTATTTCTTCCAAGACAGTTTATCAGGAACGCAACGTGATTGGTTTTACCAATTAGAAAGGACCGATGTCCACAATTGGGAAGACCTGGCAGCAGATTTCTATAAACAATACCAGTACAACGCTGATTTGGCGCCTGCCCGTACTCAACTTCAGAGTATGGCTATGGTTTCAAATGAGGGCTTCAAAGACTACGCACAAAAATGGAGAGATTTAGCCGGAAGGGTGCAACCCCCTCTATCTGAAAGGGAGTTGGTGGACATGTTCTTGGGAACACTATCAGGCCCTTTCTTCAATAATCTGATTGGGAGCTCCTATACAGGGTTTACCGAATTGATTTTAACCGGTGAGAGGGTGGAAGCCGGTATAAGAAGTGGGAAGATTCATAGGGACGCGTCTGCCTCTACAGCTGTGAAAAAGCCCTTCACTAGGAAGAAGGAAGTGTTTGTTGTTTATTCACACAGGAATCAAGGAAGAACTGAACGCCGACCAACGGTGGGGGCCGTTATGATTCCAAAGCCTACATCAGACCAGCCAAGAAATAACCAGCCAAGGGTGGAAAGTCCAGTCCAGAAATTCACCAAGATTAACATGACTCCAGCTCAGGTTCTACCACATCTTCTGAAATTGAATCTGGAAAATTTAAAAGAGGCCTCAAAGAATCCCAATACTGCGTCTCCTCACTACCATCCAAATTACAGATGCGCATACCATTCTGAAAGTCTAGGGCACGACACCAACAACTGTTGGGCTTTGAAGAACAAAATTAAAGACCTGATAGACACAAAGGAAGTTGAGTTTGAAGCGTCTGAGAAACCGAATGTTATTTCCGCTTCAATGCCTAGGCATGGTCACAATGCTAATGCTGTTGTGGAAGATTTATTTGTTGCCACCGTGGATACACTGTTGACTCCGCTCCCGATTATTAAGTTGAATTTGTTGAAAGCTGGTATATTCCCAGGTTGTGACAAAGACTGCCATATTTGCATATCCTCATCATTTGACTGCCCTTTGTTGAAAAAAGGTATCCAACAACTGATTGATAACCAACAATTTTGTTTGAGAAAGCTCCTACTTCACCCGTTTCAGTTAAAGAAGTTTCTATCATAACCATCTACGCCAATCCTTCCAAGGTCCATAAAAGACCCGTTAGGATTACATCTGCTCCGAAGACTACTCCACTTAAGATTACAATGCCTGGGCCGGTTCCGTACCAATCAGATAAAACGGTACCATGAAATTATGGTCGAGAAATCTAGTACCATGGTATCAAACAGGATGAGCTGACTGCCGAAGAAGAGAGCTCCAAAGAGGACAATTCCGAAATTATCAATATTGCCGGAACTAGCAAGATTACCCGTAGTGGTAGAATCTTCTCTCTAGAGATTGCCCCTCCAAAGGCAGTCTTTGGACCCGTGGCCGTTCCGAAGATTACCTCTGCACCAGTGATTGTACCTGCAAGCGTACCTACCAACAAAGACGACACAATTCCTATCCCTACTTCCACTGCTGAGAATAAAGGAAAAAATGTGCAAGAAGAGCCTGTCCGGACGAAGGCTCAATCGCTAGCTATCCCTAAAACATCCAAGAAGGAAATGGAAGAAATCCTGAGGATAATAAAGAAAAGTGATTATGATGTGGTTGAACAATTGGGGCAAACCCCTTCCAAAATCTCTATGCTAGCATTGTTGCTATGCTCTGAGGCACATGCAAAAGCTCTGGTAAAATTTTTGAAGACAGCTCATGTGCTGCAAGAGACGTTTGCTGAGTAATTCCAAGAATGTGTGGCCAGTTTGACAGCTGATAATGGCCTGGGTTTCTCTGATGCTGACTTGACACCCAAAGGGAGAAAACACAACAAGGCGTTACATGTCTCAGTGGAGTGTAGAGGAACAACCCTAGCCCATGTCTTGGTAGACACTGGTTTATCTCTGAACGTCTTACCAAAGAAAGCCCTTGATATATTTGATTGCAAAGGGCTGACTTTAAAACCCAGTAACATAGTGGTGAGAGATTTTGATGGGTCTAAGTGAATGGTACATGGGGATGTGGACATCCCGATAAAGGTGGAAACTCAGACCTTCAATTCAACCTTCTATGTGATGGATGTGATCAGTGGATCTGGAACTGACTGTTTAACGCTGGTTCGCGAAATGTCGCGGAAGCAAGAGTCGCCACCGTCTTTTATTTTCTCCAAATGGAAAGGACAAAAGCACAGAAAAATTCCTTAAAGAGATTGCTCTCGGTTCGGGAGGTAGATTATAGAAAGGGAAGGTGTTAGCACCCTTTCTATCCATGGTTATCCATGGGCTCTTAGATACTTGCTCATTTGTGTTTTCAAAAATGGTTTGTTTGCTTTTCAACTGTGGGTTTTAAAAAGTTTCTTTGAAAATTCCAGTTCGACTCTTGTATCGGTCCTCAAGAGTGTTTGAAAAGTTGCTTTCGAAAGCTTTTTGAAAAGGTGTCTGTGTGAAAAGTATTTTTTGAATTTGTTTTGAAATTAGAGCAAGTATCTAGAGTCGTCTACCTACCCTAAGGAATTCGTCTGTGTAAATGTCCTTTAAAGTAGTGCCATCCCACCATTGAAAGGTAGGTAGCACCACCATTGGAGGTGTTCGGGTCAATTCGAGGGTTCGGGACATGGTGATCACCAGAGCAATGGGAAGACACCTTAGAAGCTACCCTCATGCCAGGTTCCCGGATCATGAGGACTTACTAAGACATCCTCTACTCGACGATCACCTTTCGAGGCAAGGCAACAGTGAGGCGTACCCTAGGGGTGGTGTGTGATTTGTGTGTCATGTTCAGATGTTTTTGTCTTGTTCATGTCAAAATGATCTATGCGTTTGTTTTTATTTTCGTCATTCATTCTTGCATGCATTTATTTAATAATTAAGAAATTGCGAGAAATAAAAGTTCTAAAGCTATTACAAAGGCGCGGGTCCACATCGCCAAAATTTCCAGGACCCGATTTGACAGAAAGTAAATAAATAAAGTAAAGCGCGAAAGATAAATATTTACATGGCTTTGGGAGAGGTACATAAATAATTAAAAGAAACGAGATAAATGTGCGAATATGAATTAAAATAGGAAACGAGGGCGTTGGACCCTTTAATGAAATTAAATTAAATTGCTAAATTAATTAAATTAAAAGAAAAGGAAATTGTTTTTTTGAGATTTTTATATTTATGATTTTAATGAGAAAGATTAATTGCAATTAAAATACTAACCCTAATTCTAATTGTTTTTTTTAGTTTATTAAGAAAGTATTAAAGTTAAACCTAAATTAACCTAATTATTTACATGCAATTTTAATTAAAAAAAATAATGGGAAATATTTAATTATTATGAAAGAAAAGAAAAAAGGATAAAAATTATTACCAACCCTAATTCTACCAAATTTTAAGTTTATTGAGAAATGTTAAGATTAAGTCCTAAATTAAAAACTAAGTTAATTAATGAATTTTATTTACAAAAAATATTAATTAAATAAATATATTTTAATTTTGTCCTTTCTGATTTTTTTGTGTTTTTTTTATATTATTGTGAAAATCTTAAATTAATTAAAAACAATAATTGAAATAAACAAAAAGAAATTAAAAAAAATGTAAAAGCTTGCAAACCTAGGGGGGTCTGTCCCCAAATGTGAGGTGAAGTCCAGCAATTTTAGGCCCAATAAGTTCTGGCCTGATTGACTTTTCTATTAGCATGCATGGGCGTTGACTGAGGTTCACCATGTTCCTTCAATCGTGACCCTTTGATCCATCCTAGTAGGCGCGTGTATGGCTTGATTTTGAGGATGTATGATACACCTTAGCGCTGAAACTGCATATGAGCGTTATATGAAAAATAATATGAAAGGGGGTGGGGACCTGGGGCTCGAACCCAGGTCCTGATGATTACCAATGCTTATGCTTGCCAAATGCGCTGCTTTGTTTCTTTGTCCATCATATAGCTAATAAACATAATAAAATAAAACAAAGGTTAGTGCTTCTTTTTCGCGCGAATATTTGAATCAACCAACCAACGCTGGACACTTCATCATCTTCCTCCTTGTTTTGTTTTTTTTCTGAAACACAAAAAAGAACTGGCAACGGTTTTGAACCGTTCCAGAAAGTCACTTTTGCAAAAATAACGAATAGCTCAAGGCAGCTCATAAATTGAGCGCGAGGGTCGTTTTCTTTTCGTCCAAGCATTCTGAATTCATCCATGGCATTGGCATGTCCTAATTTTGTAGTATCAAGAAACCCCTAATTTGAACGTTGGAGAACCCTAATGTCCTTTCATGGTGAATCCTTCAATAACGCACAAAAACTTAATCAAAGCATATGGTTAGTTTCAGAATCATGAGAGCAACACAAAACAAGCGTTAGAATTTAAAATCATGCTATGAATGACAAGATACGATTTATGCAAAAGAGTGACAAAGCTTGAGTTCTATTCACCAATTCTTGGTGTTATGAACGTGGAAAACAATTCAAATATGTTGCTTGATGTCTCAGGAAGCCAATGGAACAGATATTTTGCCTTGAATCGCCTTGTATCCCTGTTTTCAATTTTCAATTTTCAAGCAAAAAATTCAAGTTTGTTTCTTGGTATATGGCGCAGCTTGGAGTCTTTATGCATTAGGGTTACACTATATATGTATGTGTGAAGGTTTTAGGGTTGAGAAATCACACAAAAACCTTTGCATTCATGATTTGCAAGATTTGATTTTCAAAGATCTTTTCAAATATTTTTCCATGCCTATTTGGTACAAATCATGGCTAATTGACTTGATTCTTTCTATATTTGGTCTTGCACGAAATCATAAGCTTATTCCTTGCATAAAAAGATTTGAAAAGTTAGGTTTAGCATTTTTCATGTATTTTAATTAATTAAATGAATTATTAATGATTAAAAATCCAAATAAATAAATAAAAATGATAAAAAACTTCCCTTTGGTCCAAATGGTCGTGCACATGCCTTGGATGATTAATTGTGGAAGAAAAAGAGGCCCATTAGCAATTTTAGGTCATTTGAATCAATGTTGACTTTTCAAAATATCCAAAAATTTCCCAACTTCCACAAGGTATAACTTGCTCAAGTTTTAAGCTTTGCTCATGTTCTTGGACATTTTGGAAAGGTATTTGAGTCCTCTAACCAATGTCTTTGGTCCCATGTCATTTTGATTTACCAATCTCAAGTTATGGCCTTTGACTTAAAGTCCTTTTTTGTTGACTTTTGAAAATGACCTATAATGTTGAAATTGATAACTTTTTGTGAGAGCATTTCTTGGACTTGAAGTATGAAGAGGAGTTGTAGGAAATGTCATTCTCTTCAAAATGAGCTTTGGATGGAATTTTTCTGATAATCCATGTGAAAGTTATGCCCTGGTCAATTTACAGTTGACTTTTTCAACTGTCCAAATATGGAAACTTTTGCATCTTGATGATTTTTGAGCCAAGCTTTGAGAATCATGATCAAGCATTGATCAAATGATGTTTGTGGCTTCAAAATAAGATGTTGACCAAAAATTTGAACTTTTAACTGTCAAATGACCATTTTGCCCCTGCAGTTGACTGTAGTGCAATTAGGGTTTTTGACTGTGCAATTTTGTGCTGTAAGTCTTGAAACTTGGTATGAGGATGCTTGACCATGTTTGTAGGTATGTGGGACTTGATTGGACCCTTGGAAACTTCATTTACTTTGTCAGAACCAAAACTCTAATTTTGACTGTTAGGAGGCCCTTGAACTGTGCAACTCTTGGAGAGATTTTGAAGCTTTAACTTGGAAAATCTTGAAGAATATGGGAGGGCAAATTTTGGGGTACAACAGTTGCCCCTGTTCAATCTTCTTAGACCTGAGGATGCAGATTGGCTGACGTGCCTTTCGTAATCCGAAGGTGGAAGATGATTGAACACTAGAGTGCCCAGAAATTTGCGCTTACATAGTAGCAGTGTGATGGTGAATGGGCTTATAGATGCCATTTGGAGATTGATGGATAGGGTGATGGGCTTATAGATGCCATCTGGATGTCAATCGCATAAGAGATTCCTTAGCGATAACTTGCATACCTGCAAGAGAAAAATGAGTACCTGACATGTTGCAGGATCTGGTCTTCAGATGCTTTGTATAGATGTGTCCTGACTGGTTACAGGAGCTGAATCTGGAGCTTCAAACGATGATGAATGAACCAGGGATGGTTACTACCTCAACAGGAACGGTGAGAGAACCTTGGATGACTTTAACCTCAACAGCAATCATTGAGATAATCTTGGGATTACCACCTCCGCAGTATCGGGGAGAGAACCATAGGCGATTACCATCTCAACAGCAAACATTGAGAGAACCTTGGATAACTTCAACTTCAACAGCAATCGTTGAGCGAAATCTGGGATTACCACCTCCGCAGTATCGGGGAGAGAACCATAGGCGATTACCACCTCAACAGCAAACATTGAGAGAACCTTGGATAACTTCAACTTCAACAGCAATCGTTGAGCGAAATCTGGGATTACCACCTCCGCAGTATCGAGGAGAGAACCATAGGCGATTACCACCTCAACAGCAAACATTGAGAGAACCTTGGATAACTTCAACTTCAACAGCAATCGTTGAGCGAAATCTGGGATTACCACCTCCGCAGTATCGGGGAGAGAACCATAGGCGATTACCACCTCAACAGCAAACATTGAGAGAACCTTGGATAACTTCAACTTCAACAGCAATCGTTGAGCGAAATCTGGGATTACCACCTCCGCAGTATCGGGGAGAGAACCATAGTCGATTACAACCTCAACAACAAACATTGAGAGAACCTTGGATAACTTCAACTTCAACAGCAATCGTTGAGCGAAATCTGGGATTACCACCTCCGCAGTATCGGGGAGAGAACCATAGGCGATTACCACCTCAACAGCAAACATTGAGAGAACCTTGGATAACTTCAACTTCAACAGCAATCGTTGAGCGAAATCTGGGATTACCACCTCCGCAGTATCGGGGAGAGAACCATAGGCGATTACCACCTCAACAACAAACATTGAGAGAACCTTGGATAACTTCAACTTCAACAGCAATCGTTGAGCGAAATCTGGGATTACCACCTCCGCAGTATCGGGGAGAGAACCATAGGAGATTACCACCTCAACAGCAAACATTGAGAGAACCTTGGATAACTTCTACTGAGTCTTTATCAGGAAAATCTGTTTGGGGTCGATTTAACTGGACCAGAGAAGGCCTTTGACTGGATAAGAAACAGAGAATCTTAGGGTCGATTAACTGAACCGGTCTAGGTCTTGGAATGTCTTCAACTGGGTCTTTATCAGAAAAATCTGTTTGGGGTCGATTTAACTGGACCAGAGAAGGCCTTTGACTGGATAAGAAATCTTTGGAGTCGATTTAACTGAACCGGTCTAGGTCTTGAAATGTCTTCAACTGGATAAGAAACAGGGAGATCTTTGGAGTCGATCTGACTGAACCAGAGAAGGCCTTGAAATGTAGCAGAGAACTTAACTGAATCTCTCCTGAAAAGTAAAGGTCAGTCATATGCAATGCATGATATGGATCAAGCAATGATGTTCTCAACATAAATGAGATTGTAAGATATGATGCATACATGCATGCTGTAATGGTGTATGTGATGTTTAGGAATGTGTGTTTTCGTCTAGGAAAGTAAATCCTTGACGGGTGCCAGGAAGTTAACTCCTGGGCTGGTATTGGAGAATAGATTTTTGCCTTCGCTGGGGATGATAGTTGCAAGAATACCGGTAGGAGAAGATAACTCCGTTGGGGAATAAACTTGGCGAATGGATAACTCTACGGGGAGAAAAGTACTCTAGCGATCTTGCTGGGAAGCAATACTCTGTGGGAAGAGAGATACTTTGCTGGAGTGTTGATGGTAACTTCGCTGGGGATACCATTGTTGCGTTGGAAGTGTTAATAGACTTCGCTGGGAATAAGAAGACTTCGTCGAGGACGCTCTTTCCGTGGCTTTTGGCTGAGGATAACCCAGTTATATCCTGGTAAGGAAATAACTCTTTGAATAAAGCCGGGGGACGCGTTCGTGCTCTGTGAGGATAAGCTTCCAGAATCTACTGGGGATAAGCTTACTGCTTGGGGAGGTGAATTCCAACTTTCTTGGGGAAACTGGATTGGACTCTCTTGGGGAAGTTTTGAACTGCGGGGGAAGTGATTCCTTTGAATGTTTGGTATACCGCCGGGGAATAATCTTTAGGTCAAGACTGCCGGGGATGCTTGTTATGAATATGTGTATGCTGCTGGGGAATGTTGAGCTCTGCGGAAGGATACCCAACTTCCTTAAGGTTTGATAGTAGCTTTGCTTGAGGAGAGTGTACTGCTTGCTGGCTCACTCTCTGGGGAATTAAGACATACTGGTTGCGTTCTTTAGTCGAACCTACCTTGGTACCTTGGAGGATAGAACAATTAGATTGCTTAGACAACTCTTTATTGCCCCTGTTTCTAATGTTACCTGTAATTAATCCTTTGTTTCGCATGCAAATATTCCTGAGTTAGAAAATTATTATCAATGCATATATCACAAATTGAACCTTGGACGTTCTTCGCAAAACAAAACAGAAAAGAAAAACAATTGGCAATTTTAACTGAAAAGTGATTTTGTATTGATTTTTGAATTTGCCTGTGAATAGGCGTTTTTATGTACAAGAGGCTGACGTCCTAGTAAGAGAACGCCGCCGAACAAAAGAGTTTATACAAATTTTGTACAAGAGAAAATAAAACAGCTGTGTGAAATGAATGATCCCACTGGGTTTCAACTCTGTTATTGCCTTTATAACTCCGAGCGTCTCATCACTTGATGACCTTGGTTGAAGGTGAAGCTGACTGATCGATGTCGTCTGAACTTGATGTAGATACTGGATTCTGGATGCAAAGTGATCCAATGAGACATAGTATTACGCTTTTATCCCTAACTTTTGCCTGGACCGCCCTTTTGGGTTTTCAGTCCACCGGGATACCCATTTTTGCCCAAGCCGCCTTTTCAGGTTTTCGACTTGCCGGGTGTTGCACCCCAAAATTTGCCCTCCCATATTCTTCAAAGAATTTTCCAAGCCAAGTCACAAAATGCCCCAAGGGTTGTGCAGCTCAGCAGTCTCTCATACAGTCAAAACTAGGGTTTAGGTTCTGATCAAGAAAATGAAGTGTTCAAAGGCCCAATCAAGTCTCACATGCCTACAAAGATGGTCAAGCATCCTCATATCAAGTTTCAAGGCATTCAGCTCAAAATTGCACAGTCAAAACCCTAGATTGCACTACAGTCAACTGTAGGGGCAAAATGGTCATTTGACAGTCAAAAGTTCAAATTTTTGGTCAACATATAATTTTGAAGCCACAAACATCATTTGATCAATGCTTGATCATGATTCTCAAAATTTGGCTCAGAAATCATCAAAGATGCAAAAGTTACTATATTTGGACAGTTGAAAAAAGTCAACTGAAATTGACCAGGGCATAACTTTCACATGGATTATCAGAAAAATTCCATCCAAAGCTCATTTTGAAGAGAAAGACATTTCCTACAACTCATCTTCATACTTCAAGTCCAAGAAATGCTCTCACAAAAAGTTATCAATTTCAACATTATAGGTCATTTTCAAAAGTCAATAAAAAGGGACTTTAAGTCAAAGGCCATAACTTGAGATTGGTAAATCAAAATGACATGGGACCAAAGGCATTGGTTAGAGGACTCAAATATATTTCCAAAATGTCCAAGAACATGTGAAAAGCTTGAAAATTGAGCAAGTTATGCCTTGTGGAAGTTGGGAAATTTTTGGGAATTTTGAAAAGTCAACATTGATGCAAATGATCCAAAAATGCTAATGGGCCCATTTTTCTTCCAAGTTTCTTCATGCCAAGCCTATGCACGACCATTAGGCCCAAAGGGAAGTATTTTCTCATTTTTTAATTATTTATTTGAATTTATATTAATATTAATTCATTTAAATTATTTAAATATATAGAAAATATCTAACTTGACCTAATGAATCTTTTTGTACACATTTTAGGCTCAATAATTCGTGCCTAAGCCAATTTGGAAAGATTTGGAGCATTGGGATATGAATTGATACAAAATACATGAGAAAAAGATTCAAAAAGATCTTGGAAAATCAATTAGCAAAAGCCATTATGGCATGAGATTTTGTTCAATTTTGATGACCTAATATGCTCACTATATGATCAGAATCACAACCCTAAAAGAATTGGACACAAAGCTGCGCTCAGAAGCTATACACAAACTTGAAAATTTTCCTAAAAGTTCAAAACTGATTTCAAGGTTATAAGGCGATTCAAGACACCAAACCTATTGCAATAGCTTCCTTAGGCATTCCTGAACAGATTCCAATCGATATCAACCACCAAAGCGCAAAGAATCGGTAACAAGGACCTTCCCTGTACAGAGAAACTTTCGAAATCCTATATCATAATTCATACATTCTTTTGCATTTTTATTTGTGAATTCTTGTTTAATATGAAGTTTCCAAGCTAACTGATATGTTTAATTGAGTTTTCATAAGCCATACGCGAATCTACCATGTTTGGATATTAGGGTTTTCAGGATTCAAAATTAGGGCTTCTCAAACGAAGCAAAATCATGACTCCAGACTCACACCATTGCACTCAGCTCAACTGGACGAAGAAATCCCAATAGTCACGATGAATTGATGTTCAAGGATAGCCTAATCGCTATTTTCTTGAAAGCTGCCTAAAACCACGCTTCTAAAACCGTTTCCATAGGCTTGTGTTTTCAGAAAAAATAAAAAGAGAACGAAGACGATGATGCGTTGGCAAGCAGTGGTTGGGTGTTTCAAATTTGCGCGCGTTTTTAACCATTATGCTTGGGTTTTGCTTTTTGTTATTTCTTTAATATAATATGTTAATTGAAACGTGATGGCTCAGTGGCAGGGACATGTGTTGGTAACATCAAAGACCTGGGTTCAAGTCCCAGGTCTGGCAAATTGCAATATTATTTTTCAACGTAAATTCTTATGCAGCGCGCCTATTGTGGTTCACCATGTTCCATCCTCATCCAGACCTACACGCGTCCAATCAAACCAATTCAAAGGCCAGGATTCAGGGAGTACAGTGGGGGCTAGTCAATATGCCACACAAAATCTGGAAAAGTCAACGAACTTCAAAGCTTATTGGGCCAAAATGCTAGGCCTGTACCTCCTAAATTGGGACTACACCCCACTCTGGTTTGCAACTTCTTTCAATTTTTTACTTATTTTTATTTTATTGTTAATCATTATGTTATTTATTTTATTGCTTTAATTTAATTAAATATTTTTTACAATACATAAACAATACAGAAAAGACAAAAAAAAAATATAATTAATAATATTTATTTTCTTATAAATTAATATGTAAATTATTTAGTTTAATTAGGTTTTTAACTTTAATTCTTTTTCATAATAAAAATCCAAAAATATAGAATTAGGTTAATTGATAATTTTTATATCTTTTTAATTTTTCCTTTTTCTCACAATATTGTTTATTTATTTATTTTATTTTTATAATTAAATGTACATAAGTAAAAATTAGGGTTTAATTTAGATTAATATAACATTTTTACAATAAACTTAAAAAACAATAGAATTAGGGTTAGTCAATTATAATTAATTCCTTCTTTTTTTCTTTTAAAGCTAAAAAACACAAAATACCAAAAACATTTAATTTTTCATTTTTTATTTTAATTCCTTATTAATTTAATATTTTGCAAAAGGGTCCAACGCCCGTCGCTTTAATTATTTTGTTTCGCGCATTTTACTTTATCGTTTATTATAATTATGTACATGTCCCAAAGCATTATAATTTAAATTTCTCGCACTTTTATTCGCTTTATTTATTTTTCAGTCAAATCGGGTCCGGTTTAATTTTGGCGATGTGGACCCGCGCCATTTGTAATAGCTTTGATTTATTTTCCCGCAAACTTTTAAACTGTTAAATATGCATGCAAGAATGAATGTCTTAATAAAATCAAGCGTAGATCACAACAAACATAACAAGACAAATAACTGAAACATGACACACAATTCGCACACACCACCCCTAGGGTACGCCTCACTGTTGCCTTTCGAAAGGTGATCGTCGAGTAGAGGATGTCTTAGTAAGTCCTCATGATCCGGGAACCTGGCATGAGGGTAGCTTCTAAGGTGTCTTCCCATTGCTCTGGTGATCACCATGTCCCGAACCTCGAATTGACCCGAACACCTCCAACGGTGGTGCTACCTACCTCTCAATGGTGGGATGGCACTACTTCAAAGGACATTTACACAGACGAATTCCTTAGGGTAGGTAGGTTCTCAAGGATACTTGCTCTAATTTCAAAACAAACCAAAATCTTTTCACACCAACACATTTTCAAAAGCTTTCAAAGCAAACTTTTCAAACACTCTGACGTATGAGTCGAACTGAAATTTTTCAAAGGAACTTTTTTAAACCCACATTGAAAAGCAAACAAACATTTTTGAAAACACAATGAGCAAGTATCTAAGAGCCCATGGATAACCATGGATAGAAAGGGTGCTAACACCTTCCCTTTCTATAACCTACCTCCCGAACCGAGAGCAATCTCTTTAAGGAATTTTTCTGTGCTTTTGTCCTTTCCATTTGGAGAAAATAAAAGACGGTGGCGACTCTTGCTTCCGCGACATTTCGCGAACCAGCATTAAACAGTCAGTTCCAGATCCACCGATCACAGAACTGGCGACTCTGCTGGGGACTTAAACTTAAAGTGAGGTGTACCTTAGAGCTAGCTTATAACTATGGTTTCAATTGTTTTCCTTGTGTGCTTTAAATTGTGGGTTGCTTGGGAGTTCTATAGATCCTAAACCCGGATCTGGGGGATACCTTTCTTAGAAAGTAGCAACAAGGCTGTGAGGGAACTGTGCGGGGTATACCGACATGGTTGAAACAGTCTGCTACGTTGATGTGGCACTTTGGTGTGTACCGGTAACCCTTGAGTTCAGTCAAGGAGAGTACGGGGCCTCCGCGTGGTGTCGTGAAGCATCAACTGACCTTAGGAACCTTAATTGAACTATCTTGGCCTCTTTAGGGTAGTGAGATAACTGACTTTGGTGCAGTCCGAGGTTGGTTGATACTCGATACTACACTCAATTGAGGGTTGCTTTCCTGGAATATTTCGGTCGCCAGTTCAGTGGCTAAATCGAAATGATGAACAATGAAAGCAATCCCGTGATATTGGGAACCTTAGAACCCGGTTACTTTGATAGGACAGGTTGAACCAACAAACTGAAAGAGGGTAATACCTAAACCTCATGCTGGCCTTAAACTCTAAGGGCTCTCTTGTGTGACTTGTGTGCCTTCATACTTGACTATCTGCGTGCTTGTTACCTGACACTAAGTTTCTTGCAGGTCTTGTTTATAGTCCTTAATTGGGGACTCATAACAGGGTACTAAATTTCTTGCAGGTCTTGTTTATAGTCCTTAATTGGGGACTCATAACAGGGTACTAAATTTCTTGCAGGTCTTGTTTATAGTCCTTAATTGGGGACTCATAACAGGGTTTACCAAATTTCTTGCAGGTTTTGTTTATAGTCCTTAACTAGGACTCATGACAAGGTTTACCAAATTTCTTGCAGGTTTTGTTTATAGTCCTTAACTGGGACTCATAACAGGGTTTACTAGATCTCTTGCAGGTTTTGTTTATAGCCCTTAATTGGGACTCATAACAAAGTATACTGAATTTCTTGCAGGGTCTGTTTATAGTCCTTAATTGGGACTCATAGCAGGGTTTACCTACATCACCCCATGCATAGCATGACATCATACCATTGCATACCATTGCATACATCCTAACCCATTTCAAGGATCTCAAGGGCTTGTGATGCAGGTCATGATGAACCAACTGCCCAGCAAGGGGCAAAGAGAATTTATTTTCCTCTAGCTAAGGTCGTCAGGGGCTATGACCCACTGGATATGGTGAGCCTTTGACCCTTGATGAAGGACTCTCAACAAAATGAAGTTCTTACAATCAAGCCACCGGTTCCAAATGCTAACAAATTTTCTGTTTACCCCGCGAGGTCCTTGAAAACATTACATGCATGTCATACATCTCATTGCATTGCAGGTATCCATTTGACAGGTTGCTTACCCTCCTCCGCTGTTTATTTCAGCCGCTCGTCATGAATCCTGAATCATCATCCGAGCAGACTATCAAGGATCTCCAGGCTCAGAACGCCCAGTTCCAAGAGCTGATCATAAACCTGACCCAGGGGTAACAAGACCTGAAAGCTCTGCTCTTGAAGAAGGACAAGAAGAAGAAGAGGACGGTCTTGTTCAGCCCTAGACGCAGATCTGGGAATACACCGCAGACTGAAACTGGGAGGACTACCCCATCTGTGAGGGAAAGCAGTCACCATGAGAGGGAGGTGCCCAGTCCAGTGGTCTCTGACAATGAAACAGATTTCGACGACGAACAGTACCCTCCGGCTGAGGACAAGTACAAACAGTTGGAGGATAGGTTGAAGGCTATGGAGGTTCAACAGGTACCTGGGCTGGATTTCGGAGATCTGGGTTTTTCAACTGGTGTGGTTATTCCCCGGAAGTTCAAAGCACCATCCTTTACTAAGTATGACGGGGCATCTTGCCCCAAGCTGCATCTAAGGTCCTATGTTCGGAAGATTCAGCCATATACGGTGGACAAGAATTTATGGATCCACTTCTTCCAGGAGAGTCTTTCAGGGACTCATCTCGAATGGTTCTATCAGCTGGATGGGACCAAAGTTCGTAACTGGGAGGAGTTGGCTACTGCTTTCTATAAGCAGTATCAATATAATGCCGACCTTGCCCCGACGCGTACCCAACTCCAGGGTATGTCGTTAGGATCAAGCGAAGGTTTTAAAGAATATGCGTAGAAATGGAGGGATCTTGCTGGAAGGGTACAACCACCTCTGACTGATCGGGAACTTGTGGACATGTTCTTGGGGACCTTGTCTGGTCCATTTTATAACCACCTGATTGGGAATTCGTCTGCTGGATTCACGGATCTCATCTTGACTGGAGAACGAATAGAAGCTGGCATCCGGTCTGGGAAAATTCAAGAAGCTGCACATTCTGATAAGAAGCCTCATCATGGAAAGAAAGAATCCAATGCTGTGCACGGTAAAAAGAGCCGTCATGAGGCAGGGGCAATTCAAATCTCCAATCCCGGACCTGCTCAACAAGGACAGGGGCAGCAACGAAAGGAGAAACGACAGTATACCAAACTCAACATGTCGCTGGATCAAGCACTGCAACAAATGTTGAAGGCAGGGCTGATCACCTTAAGGGCTCCTCTCCGGAATCCGAACACATCTGCACCCAACTATCATCCCAACGATAGGTGCGCATATCATTCAGATAGCCCGGGGCATACTACAGACAATTGCTGGCCTCTCAAGAATAAGATTCAAGATATGATCGACGCTGGAGAGATTCAGTTTGAAGTGCCAGAGACTCCGAACATAATCACTGCTCCGTTGCCCAATCATTGAAGCCTTTTGTTTATTTGAATTTTTGAGCTGTACTTTTCTTTGCTTATACAAACAATTAATGTCATAGCAAACTCTTTTATGTTATCAATGCATCGCATACGTCTGTTTTGAGAATTAATACAATTGTTTTCATTATATTCAAATTTCTTCTCATATTTTTTCTGATGATCAACTCTTGGTTAATAACTCTGAGCCTCTTGAGGGAGGATGACGAAAACGATACCACGATCTTTACAGTATGCTTTTGAACAGACCCCGCTGATGAGGTACAGGCATTGTTTCAACCCCTAAACACTGGAGTTATAAGGATGATAATCCCTCGTCAACCCCTCTGAGCCAAAGAAGTAGGAGTTTTTTATTTTCGAAAATTAAAACCCTTTGTCATAACCTGGGGCAGGGTAGTTCTCTCAGTTGATCCAAGTGCATGACGAATGGCACCGAAGAGATCTTTACAAAACGAACAAAGACAGTGATGGTTCAGCACAATCAAAAGGACAGGCAGTCATCATCAAAATTCATAAATGAAAAGCCCACAAAGTCTAAACCTACAAAGGGGACTTATGAAACTGGGGCATCCCGCTGACTGTAATTCCAAAAAAGGAAACAGTTCAGGCAAAAAAAGAAAGGGATAACAAAATCAAGAAAGAGGTCTCACAAACCCTCAACCAAAGCAAAAAATGACTGCCTATTCAAAAGAAACCATCAACATCTGAACCATTATTGGAACATCAAAGCAAAGACTCAAACAAGGTCTAACGTATGATCAACTGAGTTTAGGTTTGGAGAACATCACGAAGAGCGGGTGGGTACAAATAAAATTTGAGCCTTTATCCTTTGTTTCTTAAACCGTGAACCAGACCACATTATAACCCTCAAAAGTCCTAGCTGAAGCATGGGTTAGCTCGAAAGCATACTGTCACGAAAGGTATCCCGACTCCTTAAGGCTTACGGTAAATACAGTGTTGACATCACGTTTTACAAACAATCATTTGTTTTATGAAAAAATGCATTTTCAAAATCTTCAAGACAGACATAGGCTTTGCATTTTTAACATAACTTTGTTTGCATATAACTTTTTGTTTGAACAGCAGGGAAATTCACACAATGAAAGTCTAATGAACAAGAGTATCTTCGATCAAGGGGCACGGCATGACTATTGTCCATCATCTGGGGCAGTCCAATCAAGATTCGGAGAATCTCTCAAAAGGCCAACCAGCCTGGGGCAAATCTCCACCTGAGTCACTTGGGGCATTTCAACAACAAATCTCGCCTGATCAAACATCTTCTGGTGACAAAACACTTCTAAACAGGGGCAACTCCCTACTTTCTGAGAACGGACATAGTCGGAAAAATACTACGCGCAATCAAAGACCCGCTAGGTTGACACACCTAGGCAAAAATAAGGGCTTCCCGGCGAACCAAAAGGGTTCGGGCAAAATGAAGGGATGAAATGAAAAAATCTGTACACCCGGCAAGTCGAAAACCTGAAAAGGCGGCTTGGGCAAAAATGGGTATCCCGGTGGACTGAAAACCCGAAAGGGCGGTCCAGGCAAAAGTTAGGGATTAAAGCGTACGACTATGTCCCGTCTTCTTGTCATCTGTCTACCAGAAGAAGGTTTGTCCGCCAACAACTATCAGCACCCCACAAGAAACAGGGGCAATAAAGGTTGGTCTGAGCAGTCTGATTGTTCTGTCCTCCAAAGTATCAGGGTAGGTCCTGTTGAAGAACGTAACCAATACAATTCAATACCTCCCCAGGAGAGTCCAACCCAGCTTCCCCAGGAAAGTTGGAATACATCTCCCCAAGCAGTAAGCTTATCCCCAGACGGTTCGGGAAGCTTATCCTCACGGAGCACGAACGCGTCTCCCGGCTTTATTTAAAGGGTTATTTCCTTAACAGGATATAACTGGGTTATCCTCAGCCAAAAAGCCAAGGAAAGGTCGTCGTCAACGTAGTTCTTTCCTATCCCCAGCGAAGTCCATTCATACTTCCAATACAGCAAGGTATCCTCAGCGAGTCATCCTCAGCAATTCAGCAAAAGCACCCCCCACAGAGTATTTCTGCCCAGCATGGTCGCTAGAGTATCTTATCATCCCCGCAGAATCCTACATTCGCCAAGTTTATTCCCCAACGGAGTTATCTTCATCTATCGGAATTCTTGCAACTATTCTTCAACGTCAGCCCAGGATACGACTTCCCGGCACCCGTCAAGGATTTATTTTCTTAGACAAAAATACATTCATAAACATCACATCGTCATGCATATGCATCATGCTACACGAATCTCCTTAATTTTGAAAACATACAGTTCATGCATCATGATTTTGCATACAATTATGTTTTGCCTTTTCAGGAAAAAGATCAATACAAATGACTACTATCAAACTATCGCAATTCTGTCTAGATATAGTTTCAGATATGATCCAGAGATGGTGACATTCTGATGCTGCTTCCAGAATTCTTTCTCGATATAGTTTCAGATATGATCTAGACATGGTGACGTTCTGATGCTGCTTCCAGATTTCCTTCTAGATATAGTTTCAGATATGATCCAGATATGGTGACGTTCTGATGCTGCTTCCAGATTTCCTTCTCGATATAGTTTCAGATATGATCCAGACATGGTGACGTTCTGATGCTGCTTCCAGAATTCCTTCTAGATATAGTTTCGGATATGATCCAGAGATGGTGACGTTCTGATGCTGCTTCCAGATTTCCTTCTAGATATAGTTTCAGATATGATCCAGATATGGTGACGTTCTGATGCTGCTTCCAGATTTCCTTCCAGATATAGTTTCAGATGTAAACCAGATATGGTGACGTTCTGATACTGCTTCCAGAAGCCCTTTTTTAGATGTTTCCCTCTCCGACGATGAGTGTGAGGTGATATTCTCCCTATGGTTCCCTCTCCAGCGGTGTGTGAGGTAGTAATCCCTTTTTCAGATGTTTCCCTCTCCGACGATGAGTGTGAGGTGATATTCTCCTATGGTTCCCTCTCCAACGGTGTGTGAGGTGGTAAGCCCTTTTCAGATGGTTCCCTCTCCAACGGTGTGTGAGGTGGTAAGCCCTTTTCAGATGTTTCCCTCTCCGACGATGAGTGTGAGGTGATCATTCCTTTCAAATTATAATTGGCTATGGTTCTCTGCCCAATACTGCAAAGATGGTAATTCCCGCCAAGATTTTTCTCAACGAGCGTTGTTGAAGCTAAAGTCGCCCAAGGTTCTTTTATCATTCATGCTAAGGCAGTAACCATTCCTGGTTCATTCATCAGCGTTTGAAGCTCCAGATTCAGCTCCTGTAACCAGTCAGGATACATCTATACCAAGCATCTAAAATCAGCTCCTGCAACGTGTCAGGTACTCATTTTTCTTTTGCAGGTAAGCAGGTTCTCGCTAAGGAATCTCTTACGCAATCAGCATCCCGATGGCATCTATAAGCCCATCACCCTATCCAGCAACCTCTAAATGGCATCCATAAGCCCATTCCCCCATCACTGTTACTATGTGAGCACAAATTTCTGGGCACTCTAGTGTTCAATCATCTTCTACCCTCGGATTACGAAAGGCACGTCCGCCAATCTGCATCCTCAGGTCTAAGAAGATTGAACAGGGGCAACTGTTGCACCCCAAAATTTGCCCTCCCATATTCTTCAAAGAATTTTCCAAGCCAAGTCACAAAATGCCCCAAGGGTTGTGCAGCTCAGCAGTCTCTCATACAGTCAAAACTAGGGTTTAGGTTCTGATCAAGAAAATGAAGTGTTCAAAGGCCCAATCAAGTCTCACATGCCTACAAAGATGGTCAAGCATCCTCATATCAAGTTTCAAGGCATTCAGCTCAAAATTGCACAGTCAAAACCCTAGATTGCACTACAGTCAACTGTAGGGGCAAAATGGTCATTTGACAGTCAAAAGTTCAAATTTTTGGTCAACATATCATTTTGAAGCCACAAACATCATTTGATCAATGCTTGATCATGATTCTCAAAATTTGGCTCAGAAATCATCAAAGATGCAAAAGTTACTATATTTGGACAGCTGAAAAAAGTCAACTGAAATTGACCAGGGCATAACTTTCACATGGATTATCAGAAAAATTCCATCCAAAGCTCATTTTGAAGAGAAAGACATTTCCTACAACTAATCTTCATACTTCAAGTCCAAGAAATGCTCTCACAAAAAGTTATCAATTTCAACATTATAGGTCATTTTCAAAAGTCAACAAAAAGGGACTTTAAGTCAAAGGCCATAACTTGAGATTGGTAAATCAAAATGACATGGGACCAAAGGCATTGGTTAGAGGACTCAAAGATCTTTCCAAAATGTCCAAGAACATGTGAAAAGCTTGAAAATTGAGCAAGTTATGCCTTGTGGAAGTTGGGAAATTTTTGGGAATTTTGAAAAGTCAACATTGATGCAAATGATCCAAAAATGCTAATGGGCCCATTTTTCTTCCAAGTTTCTTCATGCCAAGCCTATGCACGACCATTAGGCCCAAAGGGAAGTATTTTCTCATTTTTTAATTATTTATTTGAATTTATATTAATATTAATTCATTTAAATTATTTAAATATATAGAAAACATCTAACTTGACCTAATGAATCTTTTTGTACACATTTTAGGCTCAATAATTCGTGCCTAAGCCAATTTGGAAAGATTTGGAGCATTGGGATATGAATTGATACAAAATACATGAGAAAAAGATTCAAAAAGATCTTGGAAAATCAATTAGCAAAAGCCATTATGGCATGAGATTTTGTTCAATTTTGATGACCTAATATGCTCACTATATGATCAGAATCACAACCCTAAAAGAATTGGACACAAAGCTGCGCTCAGAAGCTATACACAAACTTGAAAATTTTCCTAAAAGTTCAAAACTGATTTCAAGGTTATAAGGCGATTCAAGACACCAAACCTATTGCAATAGCTTCCTTAGGCATTCCTGAACAGATTCCAATCGATATCAACCACCAAAGCGCAAAGAATCGGTAACAAGGACCTTCCCTGTACAGAGAAACTTTCGAAATCCTATATCATAATTCATACATTCTTTTGCATTTTTATTTGTGAATTCTTGTTTAATATGAAGTTTCCAAGCTAACTGATATGTTTAATTGAGTTTTCATAAGCCATACGCGAATCTACCATGTTTGGATATTAGGGTTTTCAGGATTCAAAATTAGGGCTTCTCAAACGAAGCAAAATCATGACTCCAGACTCACACCATTGCACTCAGCTCAACTGGATGAAGAAATCCCAATAGTCACGATGAATTGATGTTCAAGGATAGCCTAATCGCTATTTTCTTGAAAGCTGCCTAAAACCACGCTTCTAAAACCGTTTCCATAGGCTTGTGTTTTCAGAAAAAATAAAAAGAGAACGAAGACGATGATGCGTTGGCAAGCAGTGGTTGGGTGTTTCAAATTTGCGCGCGTTTTTAACCATTATGCTTGGGTTTTGCTTTTTGTTATTTCTTTAATATAATATGTTAATTGAAACGTGATGGCTCAGTGGCAGGGACATGTGTTGGTAACATCAAAGACCTGGGTTCAAGTCCCAGGTCTGGCAAATTGCAATATTATTTTTCAACGTAAATTCTTATGCAGCGCGCCTATTGTGGTTCACCATGTTCCATCCTCATCCAGACCTACACGCGTCCAATCAAACCAATTCAAAGGCCAGGATTCAGGGAGTACAGTGGGGGCTAGTCAATATGCCACACAAAATCTGGAAAAGTCAACAAACTTCAAAGCTTATTGGGCCAAAATGCTAGGCCTGTACCTCCTAAATTGGGACTACACCCCACTCTGGTTTGCAACTTCTTTCAATTTTTTACTTATTTTTATTTTATTGTTAATCATTATGTTATTTATTTTATTGCTTTAATTTAATTAAATATTTTTTACAATACATAAACAATACAGAAAAGACAAAAAAATAATATAATTAATAATATTTATTTTCTTATAAATTAATATGTAAATTATTTAGTTTAATTAGGTTTTTAACTTTAATTCTTTTTCATAATAAAAATCCAAAAATATAGAATTAGGTTAATTGATAATTTTTATATCTTTTTAATTTTTCCTTTTTCTCACAATATTGTTTATTTATTTATTTTATTTTTATAATTAAATGTACATAAGTAAAAATTAGGGTTTAATTTAGATTAATATAACATTTTTACAATAAACTTAAAAAACAATAGAATTAGGGTTAGTCAATTATAATTAATTCCTTCTTTTTTTCTTTTAAAGCTAAAAAACACAAAATACCAAAAACATTTAATTTTTCATTTTTTATTTTAATTCCTTATTAATTTAATATTTTGCAAAAGGGTCCAACGCCCGTCGCTTTAATTATTTTGTTTCGCGCATTTTACTTTATCGTTTATTATAATTATGTACATGTCCCAAAGCATTGTAATTTAAATTTCTCGCACTTTTATTCGCTTTATTTATTTTTCAGTCAAATCGGGTCCGGTTTAATTTTGGCGATGTGGACCCGCGCCATTTGTAATAGCTTAGATTTATTTTCCCGCAAACTTTTAAACTGTTAAATATGCATGCAAGAATGAATGTCTTAATAAAATCAAGCGTAGATCACAACAAACATAACAAGACAAATAACTGAAACATGACACACAATTCACACACACCACCCCTAGGGTACGCCTCACTGTTGCCTTTCGAAAGGTGATCGTCGAGTAGAGGATGTCTTAGTAAGTCCTCATGATCCGGGAACCTGGCATGAGGGTAGCTTCTAAGGTGTCTTCCCATTGCTCTGGTGATCACCATGTCCCGAACCTCGAATTGACCCGAACACCTCCAACGGTGGTGCTACCTACCTCTCAATGGTGGGATGGCACTACTTCAAAGGACATTTACACAGACGAATTCCTTAGGGTAGGTAGGTTCTCAAGGATACTTGCTCTAATTTCAAAACAAACCAAAATCTTTTCACACCAACACATTTTCAAAAGCTTTCAAAGCAAACTTTTCAAACACTCTGACGTATGAGTCGAACTGAAATTTTTCAAAGGAACTTTTTTAAACCCACATTGAAAAGCAAACAAACATTTTTGAAAACACAATGAGCAAGTATCTAAGAGCCCATGGATAACCATGGATAGAAAGGGTGCTAACACCTTCCCTTTCTATAACCTACCTCCCGAACCGAGAGCAATCTCTTTAAGGAATTTTTCTGTGCTTTTGTCCTTTCCATTTGGAGAAAATAAAAGATGGTGGCGACTCTTGCTTCCGCGACATTTCGCGAACCAGCGTTAAACAGTCAGTTCCAGATCCACCGATCACACCGGGTGTACAGATTTTTTCATTTCATCCCTTCATTTTGCCCGAACCCTTTTGGTTCGCCGGGAAGCCCTAATTTTTGCCTAGGCATGTCAGCCTAGCGGGTCTTTTTTTCATGCGTAGTATCTTTTTACTATGTCTGCATTGGCGGGGTGAGGAAGGTCGTCACCATCCATATTGGTTAGAATCATGGCTCCTCCTGAGAACACATGTTTAACCACAAATGGCCCTTCGTACGTAGGGGTCCATTTGCCCCTTGGATCACTCTGAGGAAGGATGATTCGCTTGATTACCAGATCCCCAACTTGATATTCCTGTGGTCTAACCTTTTTGTTAAATGCCCTGATCATCCGTTTTTTGATACGTCTGACCATGACAGATAGCAGCAAGTCTCTTTTCATCAATAAGGTTTAGCTGATCAAGTCGTGTCTGGATCCAATCATCTTCGTTCAGATTTGCATCCTTCATTATCCGGAGAGAGGGTATTTGCACTTCGATCGGTAAGACTGCCTCCATACCATAAACCAAGGAGAAAGGAGTTGCCCCGGTTGACGTCCTAGCTGAGGTACGGTACCCATGTAGAGCGAACGGTAACATCTCGTGCCAATCCTTATAAGTCACTGTCATCTTCTGCACAATTTTCTTGATATTTTATTTGCTGCTTCTACTGCCCCATTCATCTTCGGTCTGTAAGGAGAAGAATTGTGGTGCTGTATCTTGAACCGCTCGCAGAGCTCAGTGATCATCTTGTTATTCAGATTGGTACCGTTGTCTGTAATGATCCTCTCTGGGATGCCGTACTGACAGATCAGATTATGCCGAATGAACCGTGCAACAACAGTCTTGGTTACCGTAGCGTAGGAAGCTGCTTCAACCCACTTTGTAAAATAATCAATTGCTACCAGGATGAAGCGATGCCCGTTAGATGTCGTAGGCTTAATCTCACCGATCATGTCTATGCCCCACATTGCAAACGGCCAAGGCGCAGTCAGAACATTCAGAGGAACTGGAGGAACATGCACCTTGTCTGCATAAACCTGGCACTTATGGCATATCCTGGAATGTTGGTAGCAGTCAGCTTCCATTGTGGACCAGTAATACCCTGCCCGAAGGATCTTTTTTGCCATTGTATGTCCACTGGAGTGTGTGCCAAAGGTCCCTTCATGTAGCTCTTCCATGATTCTTTCCGCTTCAGTCTTATCCATACAACGTAGTAAGGTTGAATCATGGTTTCGTTTGTACAAGATGTCGTTGCTAAGGAAGAACTTCGCTGCGAACCTCCTCAGAAACTTTTTATCATTGACAGACGCACCTTCAGGATACTCCTGAGCTTCCAAGTACCTCTTCACCTCATGGTACCAAGGCTTCTCAGTCACCAATTCAGTCTCGAGATCACAACAGTATGTCGGTTCGTCCAGTTTCCAGATGATGATCCGGGGAGCCTCATTGTCCCATTTGACCTTGAACATAGAAGACATTGTAGCTAACGCGTCCGCCAACTGATTCTCTTCTCTCGGAAAGTGTTCAAAGGTTATCTTCGTGAAGTGGGGGATCAAGGCCAACACACATTCTCTGTAAGGAATAAGATTCGGATGTTTCGTATCCCACTCTCCTTTGATCTGATTGATCACAAGAGCGGAATCTCCGAAGACACTCAGAAACTTGATCCTTAAGTCGATCGCAGCTTGAAGGCCCATGATGCACGCCTCATACTCCGCCATGTTGTTGGTACAGTTGAAACATAGTTGGGCAGTGAGCGGAGTATGAGTGCCTTGCGGTGATATGATTACAGCGCCGATGCCGTTACCCAAAGCATTGGAGGCTCCGTCAAAGTGCATAAACCATCGGGATCCTTCCTCAGGTCCTTCATCCGGTCCAGGTACTTCACAATCAGTTACTATCATGATGCTCTCGTCTGGAAACTCGAAGTTCATTGACTGATAGTCATCTACGGCCTGATGTGCCAAGTGGTCCGCCAATACACTTCCCTTGATGGCTTTCTGGGTTGTGTACTGAATGTCGTATTCCGTCAAGATCATTTGCCATCTTGCTATTCTCCCAGACAGAGCAGGCTTTTCGAATATGTACTTTATAGGATCCATTTTTGATATCAACAAGGTAGTGTGAGTCAGCATATACTGTCTCAGCCGGCGAGCAGCCCATACCAAAGCGCAACAAGTTTTCTCAAGCAGTGAGTATCGGGTCTCACAGTCGGTAAACTTTTTGCTAAGGTAATAAATGGCATGCTCTTTTCGGCCAGACTCGTCATGCTGCCCCAGCACACACCCCATTGAGTTGTCAAGCACCGTCAGGTATAGTATCAGAGGTCTCCCTTCAACCGGTGGCATAAGGATGGGTGGTTCCTGGAGATACTCCTTGATTCTGTCAAAAGCAGCCTGACATTCATCATTCCAGCGTACTACCTGATCTTTCTTCAGCAGCTTGAAGATTGGCTCACAGGTAGCAGTTAGGTGTGAAATGAACCGAGCAATGTAATTCAGGCGTCCTAAAAAGCCTCTGACCTCTTTCTCTGTCCTAGGAACTGGCATCTCTTGAATAGCTTTGACCTTAGCAGGGTCCACTTGGATACCCTTATCACTTACTACGAAGCCTAGCAACTTCCCAGATCTTACCCCGAAGGTGCACTTGTTCGGGTTCAACCTTAGCTTGTACAGTTTTAACCGGTCAAACAACTTCTGCAGATGATCTAGGTGCTCTTCCTCAGTTTGGGACCTTGCGATCATGTCGTCCACATACACTTCTATCTCATGATGGATCATATCATGAAATAAAGCAACCATGGCACGTTGGTAGGTTGCCCCAGCGTTCTTTAGTCCAAAAGGCATGACCTTGTAGCAGAAGGTGCCCCACTGAGTAACAAAGGTAGTCTTCTCCATGTCTTCAGGTGCCATCTTGATCTGATTGTAACCTGAGAAACCATCCATGAAAGAGAACACCTTATGCTGAGCTGTATTGTCAACAAGGACATCAATGTGAGGTAGGGGGAAGTCATCCTTGGGGCTGGCCCTGTTCAGATCCCTGTAATCGACACACATTCTGACCTTACCGTCCTTCTTTGGCACCGGCACCACATTAGCAACCCACTGAGGATAAGAAGTCACTGTAAGGAACCCAGCATCAAACTGTTTCATAACCTCGGCTTTAATCTTCTCAGACATCTCTGGACGCATACGACGGACCTTTTGCTTAACCGGAGGGCAGTCTTCCTTAGTTGGCAAGTGATGGACCACAATATCAGTATCCAACCCGGGCATGTCTTCGTAGGACCAGGCAAAGATCTCCATATAATCATGTAGTATCTTAGTCAACCGTTGCTTCACGCTGAGCTTTAGGTTGGCACCAATCTTTACCTCTTTCCTGTCTGCCTCAGTACCCAAGTTTATTATTTCCACTGGCTCTTCGTGTGGTTGAATTGCCCTCTCTTCCTGAAGTAACAGTCTTGCAAGCTCGCCAGGCACTTCGCAATCATCTTCACCTTCGTCTTCGGCTAAGTTGATCGGATTTTCGAAGTCATAACTGGCAGTAGCAGAGTCGTTACCAGTGAGATCCAGAGTGGATTGAAACCTGTATGAGTGAGTGTGTGTAAATACAGCTGCTTTGAAATATGTATAAAGGGAGGAAAGACAGAAAAGGAGCATAAGATTTGAAATGCGAGAAAACGTCCAAGATTTTCATTCATGATATATGAAATGACAATTTATATGCCCTCACAAATGAAACCACGGTGCCTCGGGTAAGACACTGGGCCAAAGAGTTTTAATTGTTTATTACAAATAACCAAAACATAGGAATTCATTACTCAGTAACAAGAGAAATAGGTAGATTGTCCTTTGCACTCCAATTGTTAGGTCCACTGTCAGTTGCCGGGTAGATCCAGCTATCAAACTCAGCTTCGTCCACTTCGTCTTCGTCCCCAACAGCATTCACTCCTGGATTTGTGATGAGCACAGGAGGCCTTCTGGTCTTCGCCTTCCGCGTAGCTTTCTGACCCTCTGCAGTAAAACCCAATCCAAATTTGTCAGTTTTCTGTGTAAAGTCGGGAAGCCTGCCCCAGTTAGCATATTCACCTTTTTGAACCACA
Source organism: Vicia faba (assembly GCA_948472305.1). NCBI lineage: Eukaryota > Viridiplantae > Streptophyta > Magnoliopsida > Fabales > Fabaceae > Vicia > Vicia faba. Next base: position 1,683,504,170 of record OX451737.1, on the reverse strand, counting down.
GCCCGGGCATCCTTCAGAGAAGCCATCTTCAAAGGAACATTCTCTTCGACTGCTGTTTCTGCTGCTGCTGAAATTGGAAGAACCTCCTCGAAATGCTGAAAGGGGGTTTCAATAAACTCCCCATCCATCTCAATGTACCTGAAGGAATTCAGATGGCTCACCATATACTCCTCCTCTCCTTGCACAGTGACGATCTTCCCTCTGACGGGGTACTTCAGCTTCTGGTGCAAGGTAGAGGTCACTGCCCCAGCTTTATGGATCCAAGGTCGACCCAGTAGACAAGAGTAAGATGGACGGATATCCATCACATAGAAAGTGGAGTCGAACACCTGGGAACCCACACGAATAGGAATGTCAACCTCTCCATGAACCATCCTTTTTGAATCGTCAAAGGCCCTGACGATGATATTGCTGGATTTTAATTCCAGGCCTTCACAATCCAAACGGTCTAAAGCCTTCTTTGGTAGAACATTCAAGGAAGAACCAGTATCCACCAATACATGTGCCAGAGTAGTGCCCCTGGATTCGATAGAGACATGCAGGGCATCATTGTGGTCTCTTCCCTTCGCAGTCAGGTCAGCATCTGAGAAACCCAAGCCATTGTCCGCTGTCAGATTTGCTACGCAATCAGTGAACTGGACTGCAGATGTCTCCTGTGGCACATGGGCCGTCTTGAGAAATGAGATCAAGGCCTTAGCATGGGCCTCGGAGCATAGCAATAAAGAGAGCATGGAGATTTTGGAGGGTGTGTGCCCCAGCTGTTCCACAACATTGAAGTCGCTCTTCTTTATTATTTTCAGGATTTCCTCCATTTCTTGTTGGGAGGCTTCAGCAGTTATAGGTATTGGTGCCTCCATCTGGGCAGGCTCAACTTCAATCCCTTTGCCCCGAGCATTAGACGACTCGGTGGCAGGGGAAACAACTTGATCAGCAACAGGAACAGGTACACTTGTAGGTGTTATGAGGAGGGGTCTTCGAGTAGCGGGCGGTGCAATGTCAGGCGAGAAGAGCCTGCCACTGCGGGTAACCTTGGCTGGACCAGTGATATCACAGATACTGGTGCCAGTGTTGAATTCTTGTTTGATTCCGTTCACATACACATCTGCCCCATAGTACCAGGGGACAGCCTTATCAGATACGTAGGGAAGAGGCCCCGGAACAGTGATAACCACAGGTGCAACAGTCATGATTTGAACAGGCTTCTTCGGGAGAGCCTTGATTGGATTATTAAAGATGGTAACCACAGAAACTTCTTCTACCGGAACCAACTGAACAACAGACTTTTTGAACAGAATCTCCTTATTGTCCATCAGGCTTTGGATGCCTAACTTCAGCAAGGGACAACCAGATAGGGAAACAGCACAGAACAGGCAACCCTCACTGCAACCCGGAAATAAACCGGCCCGCAGTAGGTTCTTCTTGATAGTCATTAAGGGAGTGGCTAGATCATCCACAGAAACAGCGTACACCTCTTCATCAACAGCATTTACCCCATGCTGAGGCATAGGAGCAGTAACCACATTCGGCCTCTCAGGCGCTTCAAATTGTATCTCCTTCGCATCAATAAGGTCTTGCACCTTATTCCTTAATGCCCAACAGTCATCAGTGGAATGCCCCGGGCTATCAGAATGGTAAGCACAACGAGCTTTTGGGTTGTATTTGGGGGAGGCAGTGTTCACACTTTTTGGCGCCTCTCTGACAGTCACTAGATTGGTGGATAGCAACTGTGGCAAGATCTGTGACAAAGTCATACTCAAACGGGTGAACTCTCTTCGGGGTCTTTCAGCCCTTTGAGGATTGGCTGGCCGAGGAGCGGCAGCAGGCTGAGCAATCATTATCGCACTGACAGATTGGCAGTGCTCAGATTTCTCTTGTCTCCTGGAGCCATATACAGCACTGGCCTCCTTCTTGAAGGGTTTCTTCTCAGAACTAGACGATGCACCCTTCGGAATCTTACCAGACTTCAACCCAGCCTCAATTCTCTCTCCAGTCAGAATAAGATCAGTGAATCCAGCAGAAGAATTCCCAATAAGATGGTTGAAAAATGGCCCAGATAGGGTCCCCAAGAACATGTCTACCAACTCCCGATCAGTCAACGGAGGCTGCACCCTGCCAGCCAGATCCCTCCACTTCTGAGAGTACTCTTTAAAACCTTCACTTGAACCTAACGACATACCCTGGAGTTGGGTACGTGTAGGGGCAAGGTCGGCATTATACTGATACTGCTTATAGAAAGCAGTAGCCAACTCCTCCCAGTTACGAACCTTGGTCCCATCCAGCTGATAGAACCATTCGAGATGAGTCCCTGAAAGACTCTCCTGGAAGAAGTGGATCCACAAATTCTTATCCACTGAGTACGGTTGAATCTTCCGAACATAGGACCTGAGATGTAGCTTGGGACAAGACGCCCCGTCGTACTTAGTGAAAGATGGTGCTTTGAACTTACGAGGAATGATCACACCAGTAGACAAACCCAAATCTCCAAAATCCAGCCCAGGTACCTGTTGTATCTCCATAGCATTCAGCCTGTCTTCCAACTGCTTGTATCTGTCCTCTGCAGGAGGATACTGCTCTTCATCAAAATCAGTCTCGTTGTCAGAGACTACCGGACTAGGACCTTTTTCCGCTTGAGGAGTACTCTTGCCAATAGAAGAACCAGCCTCTTCATTTTGCAGAGTGTTGCCAAACCTTCGGCCCGAGCTGAAAAGAACAGTCCTCCTTTTATTCTTCTTCTCCTTCTTCAGGAGCAGAGCCTTCAACTCTTCTTGGCCCTGAGCCAAACCCATGATTAGTTCCTGAAATTGCGCATTCTGCGCTTGAAGAGCTTTGATGGACATTTCAGTTGATGATGAGTCAGGATTCATGATGCTGAAATAAACAGCGAAGAACTGTAAGCAACCTGAAAAGAGGAAAACCTGCTATGCACATGATGAATGATATGTGTTTATGCAATGCATTCAAGGGTTCGAAAGTTCAAATTTGTTGTAGACAAAAAGGAACACATGTTATCATTAAGGAAATAATTGTTCAGTACATCAAAGCCTCATGGGCAAAATAATACAAAAGCAAATCAATCCCAAAATATACTACGCATCCTCTTTGGAGCTATGTAGGTGTTGAGATTCCTCTCGTCGTGCAACAGGCGGGTGAGCTCCAAGACCTTCTTTTCACTGGCATGTAGATTTGTCTCAAGAGAATTCTGTTCCTCTTTAAGCTGGATCCAACTCTTCTGCATCTCTTCCCAGGATGTGGGCATATCAGGGTGCTGAATAGTGTAGGACACTTCTCCTTCCAAGACTGGCTCTTTGATCACAGGGAGCATATGAGGATAAGGCATCACTAACTTCTGGGAGTGGGCTCGTACCCACTTGAGATAAGGTTCCAACGGGATGAAGTTCCTGTGCCCCAGTGTCTTGCTGTCTATCCTACTTGGCATCCTCCAGGCTCTGATAAGTCTCTGGCGAAGTCCTTGAGTATCGTTGTCGAAGTCAAAAACTATGTCAGGAATTAACATGTCATGAGGACCATCCCTCCGAGCATAACCAAACTGTCTCCAAGCCAGTCATGGGTTGTAAGTAATACCTCCTCTGATTCCAAGTAAAGGAACATTAGGGTACTCTCCGCAACGATCAATGATAGTGACATCCTCTCTGGACCTAGGGCACCAATGTATATCTGCATGTGTAAGAGTCATTAACCGTTGTGACCATCTCAAACCCCGCTCATTCTTCAAAACTGATTGCGGAAGGTGCGAAATAAACCACCTTCCCAGGAGAGGAGTGCAACACATAAGGACACCTCTTTTTCTCATGGTTCGAGTGTAACATGAGTGAAGGATGTCCCCCAGCAACGTAGGTATAGGATTCCTGGACATAAAGATCTGGACAGCACTGATATCTATAAGCTGATCTGGGTTAGGGAACAACACCAAACCATAGACAAGGAGGGCCACAACTTCTTCAAAAGCTTGCAGGTCAAGGGAGTTCCAACATTCATGGGCCTTTTCAAACAGAAACCTGGCTAAGAACCCCTTGATGCCACTTCTAACTTCCCACTGTCCCTTGAGGTCAGATGACTGTAGGTGCAAGGCTTTAGCAATATCTTCAAGCTTAGGTTCCTTTTCTGTACCGTTGTAGGGTAGTTGATCAAGGATAGGGATCTTCAGGAGCCGGGAGAACTCCTCCAATGTAGGTACCAGCTGGTAGTCCAAGAAGGTGAAACAATGATGCAGAGGGTCAAAGAACTGGAACAGGACCTTTATCATATCTTCCTCAATGTTGGTGTTGACCAAGCTGATGAGGCTTCCATGTCTTTCACTGAATGAAGAGTTCTCGGGAATCCTGGATATAAGCTCCTTAAGCTGAGGAGGGATCCTTACAAGACTGATTTGAATTGTCTTTCTACGAACAGTTTCCATGTCCTACAAAACAAGAACAAAGATGAAGATTCGAACCCCTGAAATGGTTAGTCAATGCATATGATGCTGGATGATGTCATGATGCTATGATTAAACACACCACAGATATTTACAAAGACAAACATGTAAGGCACACAAGGCACACAAGACAAGCCCTTAGGGTTTAAGGCCAGCATGGGGTCTGGGTAGTACCCTCTTGAAGTTGGTGGGTTTAACCTGTCCTATTAGAAGTAACCGGGTTCTAAGGGTCTCAATATCACGGGATTGCTTTCATTGTTCATCGTTTCGATTTAGCCACTGAATTGGCGACCGAAATATTCTAGGAAAGAAACCCTCAATTGAGTGTAGTATCGAGTATCAACCAACCTCGGACTGCACCAAAGTCAGTTATCTCACTACCCTAAAGAGGCCAAGATAGTTCAATTAAGGTTCCTAAGGTCTGTTGATGCTTCATGACAACACGGGGAGGCCCCGTACTCTCCTTGACTGAACTCAAGGGTTACCGGTACACACCAAAGTGCCACATCAACATAGCAGACTGTTTCAACCATGTCGGTATACCCCGCATAGTTCCCTCACAGCCTTGTTGCTACTTTCTAAGAAGGTATCCCCCAGATCCGGGTTAGGATCTATAGAACTCCCAAGCAACCCACAATAATAAAGCAAGCAAAGAAAACACTTGAAAACACAGTGATCTTAATCCTAAGGTACACCTCACTTTAAGAGTAATTTTCCCCAGCAGAGTCGCCAGTTCTGTGATCGGTGGATCTGGAACTGACTGTTTAACGCTGGTTCGCGAAATGTCGCGGAAGCAAGAGTCGCCACCGTCTTTTATTTTCTCCAAATGGAAAGGACAAAAGCACAGAAAAATTCCTTAAAGAGATTGCTCTCGGTTCGGGAGGTAGATTATAGAAAGGGAAGGTGTTAGCATCCTTTCTATCCATGGTTATCCATGGGCTCTTAGATACTTGCTCATTTGTGTTTTCAAAAATGGTTTGTTTGCTTTTCAACTGTGGGTTTTAAAAAGTTTCTTTGAAAATTCCAGTTCGACTCTTGTATCGGTCCTCAAGAGTGTTTGAAAAGTTGCTTTCGAAAGCTTTTTGAAAAGGTGTCGGTGTGAAAAGTATTTTTTGAATTTGTTTTGAAATTAGAGCAAGTATCTAGAGTCGTCTACCTACCCTAAGGAATTCGTCTGTGTAAATGTCCTTTAAAGTAGTGCCATCCCACTATTGAAAGGTAGGTAGCACCACCATTGGAGGTGTTCGGGTCAATTCGAGGGTTCGGGACATGGTGATCACCAAAGCAATGGGAAGACACCTTAGAAGCTACCCTCATGCCAGGTTCCCGGATCATGAGGACTTACTAAGACATCCTCTACTCGACGATCACCTTTCGAGGCAAGGCAACAGTGAGGCGTACCCTAGGGGTGGTGTGTGATTTGTGTGTCATGTTCAGATGTTTTTGTCTTGTTCATGTCAAAATGATCTATGCGTTTGTTTTTATTTTCGTCATTCATTATTGCATGCATTTATTTAATAATTAAGAAATTGCGAGAAATAAAAGTTCTAAAGCTATTACAAAGGCGCGGGTCCACATCGCCAAAATTTCCAGGACCCGATTTGACAGAAAGTAAATAAATAAAGTAAAGCGCGAAAGATAAATATTTACATGGCTTTGGGAGAGGTACATAAATAATTAAAAGAAACGAGATAAATGTGCGAATATGAATTAAAATAGGAAACGAGGGTGTTGGACCCTTTAATGAAATTAAATTAAATTGCTAAATTAATTAAATTAAAAGAAAAGGAAATTGTTTTTTTTTTGAGATTTTGATATTTATGATTTTAATGAGAAAGATTAATTGCAATTAAAATACTAACCCTAATTCTAATTGTTTTTTTTAGTTTATTAAGAAAGTATTAAAGTTAAACCTAAATTAACCTAATTATTTACATGCAATTTTAATTAAAAAAAAATAATGGGAAATATTTAATTATTATGAAAGAAAAGAAAAAAGGATAAAAATTATTACCAACCCTAATTCTACCAAATTTTAAGTTTATTGAGAAATGTTAAGATTAAGTCCTAAATTAAAAACTAAGTTAATTAATGAATTTTATTTACAAAAAATATTAATTAAATAAATATATTTTAATTTCGTCCTTTCTGATTTTTTTGTGTTTTTTTTATATTATTGTGAAAATCTTAAATTAATTAAAAACAATAATTGAAATAAACAAAAAGAAATAAAAAAAATGTAAAAGCTTGCAAACCTAGGGGGGTCTGTCCCCAAATGTGAGGTGAAGTCCAGCAATTTTAGGCCCAATAAGTTCTGGCCTGATTGACTTTTCTATTAGCATGCATGGGCGTTGACCGAGGTTCACCATGTTCCTTCAATCGTGACCCTTTGATCCATCCTAGTAGGCGCGTGTATGGCTTGATTTTGAGGATGTATGATACACCTTAGCGCTGAAACTGCATATGAGCGTTATATGAAAAATAATATGAAAGGGGGTGGGGACCTGGGGCTCGAACCCAGGTCCTGATGATTACCAATGCTTATGCTTGCCAAATGCGCTGCTTTGTTTCTTTGTCCATCATATAGCTAATAAACATAATAAAATAAAACAAAGGTTAGTGCTTCTTTTTCGCGCGAATATTTGAATCAACCAACCAACGCTGGACACTTCATCATCTTCCTCCTTGTTTTGTTTTTTTTCTGAAACACAAAAAAGAACTGGCAACGGTTTTGAACCGTTCCAGAAAGTCACTTTTGCAAAAATAACGAATAGCTCAAGGCAGCTCATAAATTGAGCGCGAGGGTCGTTTTCTTTTCGTCCAAGCATTCTGAATTCATCCATGGCATTGGCATGTCCTAATTTTGCAGTATCAAGAAACCCCTAATTTGAACGTTGGAGAACCCTAATGTCCTTTCATGGTGAATCCTTCAATAATGCACAAAAACTTAATCAAAGCATATGGTTAGTTTCAGAATCATGAGAGCAACACAAAACAAGCGTTGGAATTTAAAATCATGCTATGAATGACAAGATACGATTTATGCAAAAGAGTGACAAAGCTTGAGTTCTATTCACCAATTCTTGGTGTTATGAACGTGGAAAACAATTCAAATATGTTGCTTGATGTCTCAGGAAGCCAATGGAACAGATATTTTGCCTTGAATCGCCTTGTATCCCTGTTTTCAGTTTTCAATTTTCAAGCAAAAAATTCAAGTTTGTTTCTTGGTATATGGCGCAGCTTGGAGTCTTTATGCATTAGGGTTACACTATATATGTATGTGTGAAGGTTTTAGGGTTGAGAAATCACACAAAAACCTTTGCATTCATGATTTGCAAGATTTGATTTTCAAAGATCTTTTCAAATATTTTTCCATGCCTATTTGGTACAAATCATGGCTAATTGACTTGATTCTTTCTATATTTGGTCTTGCACGAAATCATAAGCTTATTCCTTGCATAAAAAGATTTGAAAAGTTAGGTTTATCATTTTTCATGTATTTTAATTAATTAAATGAATTATTAATGATTAAAAATCCAAATAAATAAATAAAAATGATAAAAAACTTCCCTTTGGGCCAAATGGTCGTGCACATGCCTTGGATGATGAATTGTGGAAGAAAAAGAGGCCCATTAGCAATTTTAGGTCATTTGAATCAATGTTGACTTTTCAAAATATCCAAACATTTCCCAACTTCCACAAGGTATAACTTGCTCAATTCTTAAGCTTTGCTCATGTTCTTGGACATTTTGGAAAGGTCTTTGAGTCCTCTAACCAATTTCTTTGGTCCCATGTCTTTTTGATTTACCAATCTCAAGTTATGGCCTTTGACTTAAAGTCCTTTTTTGTTGACTTTTGAAAATGACCTATAATGTTGAAATTGATAACTTTTTGTGAGAGCATTTATTGGACTTGAAGTATGAATAGGAGTTGTAGGAAATGGCATTCTCTTCAAAATGAGCTTTGGATGGAATTTTTCTGATAATCCATGTGAAAGTTATGCCCTGGTCAATTTACAGTTGACTTTTTCAACTGTCCAAATATGGAAACTTTTGCATCTTGATGATTTTTGAGCCAAGCTTTAAGAATCATGATCAAGCATTGATCAAATGATGTTTGTGGCTTCAAAATAAGATGTTGACCAAAAATTTGAACTTTTGACTGTCAAATGACCATTTTGCCCCTGCAGTTGACTGTAGTGCAATTAGGGTTTTTGACTGTGCAATTTTGTGCTGTAAGTCTTGAAACTTGGTATGAGGATGCTTGATCATGTTTGTAGTTATGTGGGACTTGATTGGACCCTTGGAAACTTCATTTACTTTGTCAGAACCAAAACCCTAATTTTGACTGTTAGGAGGCCCTTGAACTGTGCAACTCTTGGAGAGATTTTGAAGCTTTGACTTGGCAAATCTTGAAGAATATGGGAGGGCAAATTTTGGGGTACAATAATGGACATCCGTCCCTCTTATTCCTGTCTGTTAATACGCCCCTGGATCCATAATGCCAGTGCTGTCACCTCCACTTTGCATCAGATGCTGAAGTACCCTGTCCAAGGAAAGATCATAATTGTCCACGGGGAAGAGAAGTACATGATTAGTCATCTGAATTCTTTCCGATATGTGAAATTGGATGGCGAGTTCATTGAAACCTGTCATACCCCAATTTTTGACCTAAGATCCCATTTTTAATTTTGCATTTTTATACAAAAGTCAAGGTCATTGATTATGCAAAAATTGTCAAGTGTTTTGAACATTCTTAGCCTATGTATCACTAAGTTCTAATCAAGCACGAAATGTGTGTTTTTTTGTTTGATTTCATGTGCTGACAGGTCTCCTTCGATTCAGCCTACTTCGATTGGACCAGTTCACTGCCTGCAAGCCTGCTTCGATTGGACAAGTTTGCTGCCTGCAAGCCTCTTTCGAATATGGACAAGTTTACTACCTGCAAGCCTACTTCGATTGGACAACATTGCTTCCTTCGAACACGGGCTTTCGTTTGGGCAATACGTCTATTTCGATCCACAAGCTTCGATGGGCAATACAAACTCCCTTTGATCCACATACTTCGATGGGCAATACAGTCTCCCTTCAGTCACAAGCTTCGATGGGCAATACAGTCTCCCTTCAGTCACAAGCTTCGATTTGGAAATACAATCTCCTTCGATTCACAAGTTGGACCACTAAACCCTTCGAAGCAACGTACTTAGAGCACACAAGTGGCCTCCCATATACTGCCAAACTCAAGCCAGATGTGCTGCTATGCAACAGTCCTGCACCAACCTGCCACTAAGCTCCAAATACTGACAAGCCTGCGTTGTCTCAGTCCTATGCCTGCACAAAAAAGGAGTGCACAAGAGCTGCACTGAAGAAAACAAGGGGGCAGTATACCCAAATAATTCAAATATTATTTTGTTTTCCCTCCAAAACCATATCAAGGCTCGCCTATAAATAGAGAGGCTTCAGCACATATTTTGAGAAAAGAAGAGGAGGACCTTCTGGGCCAGACGAACGAATTCTCAAAAAACACCAAATTTTCTCAAACACAAAAAATCTCTCAAGTCCCTTCAATACTTGTGAGAACAAACCCAGAATCCCCAAACACTTACTTCCTTCGATTCTGAAGAACAACCACACTTCACTCTCCTTCGAATCAAAGAAGCATCACCCTTGCTTCTTTCCTTCCTTCGAATCCAGCGCTCCAAGCACAGCCTGTGACCCCTCTTTCAAATCCAGCATCCAGGGCCACCACTCAAGGCCCAGCACACGTTCCAGCCTGAAGCAAGGTAAGTCACTCTTACCCTTGAACTTTTTGTTTCATGGCATAACATGTAAATAATACTTTTGTTCGTTTCAAACATGTACATAAAACTTTGTTTCTTTTCGTTTCCACATTTTTAACATACCTTTCAGAACTACCTCTTTCGTTTTGCTTTCTGTTTTAGCTTTAGCTATTAAACTGTTTGAAAGACAAATACTAGCATGGCCTCAGGCTATGTTGCCATTTAATGTTTGAGATGAAAGAAACAGGAAACAGGAAATAGGAAACGAAGCTTATGGCTTTTACCCCCTTTTTCAGGTCAAACGAAAGAGACAACCAGGAGGCAAACCATGTCCAATCGAAAGACACTCCCTCACTGCTTTCAACCTCCAGTCGAAGAAGGCAACAAGGCAGAATCAAAAGACTTCGCCATACACTGACTTCCAGGCCAATCGAAGGACAGAACCTCACCCCTACCAAGGCCCAATCGAAAGGTGTGACTTTGTTGTTGCCAGCCCCAATCGAAGGAGGCCAACAGAATGTCAGTCGAAAGACACTTTTTTCTTACTTTTATCTTGTTTTTTTTCCTTCATATTTTTATGCTTTTTGATATGTTTGTAATAGCGTAGGATTTTTTCTTTCTGCACTTTATTTACTTTGTACAAATGCTAGTAATTAGGCAAGATAAAATAAACAAGTGAACAAACCAAAAAATCCAAAAACACTCTTTAATCATTACTTGAATATACTTTAAAACATACAAAACACTCAATAAATCAAAACTCCCCCCAAGGGCATGTTATCTTCGTACTACCGCGATACCAGCTGTGCCTATTGCTAGAATGCATGTGTTAATGTCTCCCACTAAAAAACACAAACAAATCAACCTTTTTCTAGAGGAACTATGGTGTTTTGATTCCTTCATTGGATACTGTTGTACCCCAAAATTTGCCCTCCCATATTTCTCAAAACATTTCAAGAAAATTCACAAGTCCAACCCGGCGCGTTATATCCAGGTGTTCTTTCGCCAAGATATCTCTGATAACATATTCTCAAATTCAGGTTCGGCTCAAGAGTCAATTCTTTAAAGAAGGTATCAGAATGTGTGAGTTTTCTTGAAGAAATATAGTGAAAAAGTGTGCTGAAAGTGCAGTTTTTACGCGCTAAAAAATTCATAACTTGAAGATCGTGGCTCATTTTGAACCCGTTCCGGTGGCCAAAATTCCGTCTTGACATTATCTACGTTTTCATCTCTCACGGCTGGAAGCCAATTTCGATCATAAGGTCTTCAAAAATGTGGATTTATCAAGTATTTTCATACAGAAAATTTGTGACAGAAGTTTATTTGCGTCATGTTCAGAAAATCATAACTTGGTCGATTTTCATCGTATCGAGCTGGTTCCGGTGCCAAAATTTCTCAAATTGAGTTGGCTACATTTTCACAGAAGGTATTGAGTTCAAACAGTATTCAAAAGGCCTTCATTTTTTACTCAGAGTGCGTGACACGCTGAAAATCCTGAATGCTGAATATTATTTCATCTGGGCCGAAACTTCGAAAATTCATAACTCGGTCAATTTTTATCGGATTGGACTCATATTTTTACACAAGATTACTGACTCATAGATCTACAACTTTGCTTCAAAAGTCGAGACCAAATTATGCACCAATCAATACCAGTTTTTTATTGAAGAACGTGTCAGAGTCGACACTTGAGCCCAAAATAAGTTTGTCTGAGCTGAAACTTCAAAAATTCATAACTAATTCACCGTTTATCCGATTGAGCCGATTTTCGGACAGGAGTTAGTTATCGATGTAGGCTACATTTTGTTTTCACATTTCAACTTCAAAAAATGCACTTAAGTCCCTGCGATTTAGCCTGGAAATTGAAGAATTCAAGTGAATATTGGAGGCCCAATTGCACATTCAAAGCCCATTTGCTTTACCCTAATTTCCATTATATAATCACCTTCTTTTCACACAAACCAAAGAAAAAAAAAGGAGGAAAAGAGAGAAAAACCTTGCCACAACACTGTTGGAATATCAAACTCTTTCAAGAACCCTAAAACCTTGAAATCCTTATTACAAATCCCTCTCTCACTACAAACAAGCCATCTCAGTTACAAACCAACATCTTATTACTTCTTCAGTAAGGGTAAGGCTGGCTTGATCTCCATGATCCAAAGGGCATAAAAGCATTCATGTCACTACTTTTCCAATAAGGGTAAGGTTGATTTGATCTCCATGATCAAAAGGGTATAATCATTCATACATGCCATATTGTGCCTAAACATTAAATTTCTTCATATATTGGCTTTATTTGCATTTTATGATTTTATTTAATGTGTTCGTGAGATTCAACACTGCAGATTTAGACAGGATCCCATGCAGGTTCATTAAGGAACGTTGAGGGCAAAAGCCAAAAGCCAAATGGCCAAAACAGAACATTTTACACATGACACCAATACATGGCGAGACAGACATCCTGAGAAGATTAAGGAACGTTGAGGCCAAAACGCAAATGGCCAAAAGCCAAAAGCCAAATGGCCAAAGTAGAACAACTTATGCATGATGAGGCCAGAACACAAATGGCCAAACCACTCCAATTCACCTCCAAAAAGGGCCAGACACCCCCATGGTTTGCATCATTTTTATTTTTTATTTGATTTTCCTTTTTCATTCTTTTAATTGTTTTAATTGTTTTCTTTAAATTCATGAATTAATTTTTATAATATAAAACCAGAAAATCAAAAACTAAGAATATGTTAATTAATTTACTTATTAAATATTTTTGTAAATAAATGTTAAATAATTAATTTAGTTAAATTAGGTTTTAAAACTTAAGTCTTTTTCTTAACAAATTAAAATATGTAGAAATTAGGGTTTTTAACTTTTCATCATCTTTTTAATAAATAATTTTTTCTTATTATTATTGTTTACTTATTAAATATTTTTGTAAATAAACATGTACATTAATTATTTAATAAATTAGGTTAAACCTTAATATTTTCTTAATAATTAAAAATAATTTAGAATTAGGATTTCGTTAAACTATAATTTTAATCCTTTTCTTTATTTTCATTAAATACAAAAACAAAAAAAAAAACATTTCTTTTCTTTTATTGAATACTTAATTAATTTTTAATTCAATTTAATTTCAAAAGGGTCCAACGCCCTCAAACGTTCTATTTTTATTCTTTTCGCACGTTATTTTATTTTCTTATAAATATTAATGTAATTCTCCCAAAGCCATGTAATTCGGACATTTATATTTCTCGCACTTTACTTTATTTTATGTCAAATCGGGTCCTGGATTAAATTTGGCGATGTGGACCCGCGCCTTTGTAATAGTTTAGGAACTTTAATTTCCGCACTTTTAAACTGCTAAATTGCATGCAAGAATGAATGTTAAAATAAAAACAAAAGCGTAGATCACCCATGACATGAACAAGACAAAATATCTGAAAACGACACACAAATCACACACCACCCCTAGGGTACGCTTCACTGTTGCCTTGCCTCTCGAAAGGTGATCGTCGAGTAGAGGATGTTTTAGTAAGTCCTCGTGATCCGGGAACCTGGCATGAGGGTAGCTTCTAAGGTATCTTCCTATTGCTCCGGTGATCACCATGTCCCGAACCTCGAATTGACCCGAACACCTCTAACGGTGGTGCTACCTACCTCTCAATGGTGGGATGGCACTACTTTAAAGGACATTTACACAGACGAATTCCTTAGGGTAGGTAGACGACTCTAGATACTTGCTCTAATTTCAAAAACAAATCAAAAAATACTTTTCACACCGACACCTTTTCAAAAAGCTTTCGAAAGCAACTTTTCAAACACTCTTGAGGATCGATACAAGAGTCGAACTGGAATTTTCAAAGAAAACTTTTTTTAAAACCCACATTGAAAAGCAAACAAACCATTTTTGAAAACACAAATGAGCAAGTATCTAAGAGCCCATGGATAACCATGGATAGAAAGGGTGCTAACACCTTCCCTTTCTATAACCTACCTCCCGAACCGAGAGCAATCTCTTTAAGGAATTTTTCTGTGCTTTTGTCCTTTCCATTTGGAGAAAATAAAAGACGGTGGCGACTCTTGCTTCCGCGACATTTCGCGAACCAGCGTTAAACAGTCAGTTCCAGATCCACCGATCACAGATACGTAGGCAAAGGGTCGCGAAACCCTCACGAACGCAATAATAAAAACTCATTTCTTTCTCCTTAAGCAAACATAATTGTAGATAAATACACCTTTGTATATAACAAACAATTTTAACCAAAAAACAGATATTTCAAAAGGTTCCTGCGGAGTACCGCAAATGCATTGGGTGCTAATACCTTCCCATGGCATAACCAACCCCCGAACTCTCGATCTCTTTCAAAAAACACATTGTATTTTCATTATTTTACATTGCATATTTTTAGGGTTTTATTTCGCTCTTTTCCATTTTCCCTTGGAAATAATAAAGCGCGGTGGCGACTCTTGCTTTTGCGAGTCGAGTTAATTAATAGCTCGATCTCCGATTTTCACCGCTACAGAATTGGCGACTCTGCTGGGGAAATATTGACCTCTTGCTGGTCCATCCTTAAGTGGGTTAAGCCTAATTTGTCTTATCTGTTTTTATCATTATTTGATTGTTTGATTATATGTATATATTGTGATTATTTGGGTGTTGATAGTATTTACAAAGGACAAGTCCTATACCCGGACTAAGTTACACTTAGGAATAGGACGGGCGGTATAGTCATGTTAACTTTGAGGGAGTAATCCCGAAGAAGGAGGCATGAGATCCCCCACTCAGTGGAAGGCCCTTTTGAACGTAATGTTTGTTTACCGAGTAATCAGGAAGACATTATTATTTTCGACCTGGGAGCCAGTGAAGCTGAGAACCGTAGAACCCTAACCCATCTTGGCCTTTTAGGTGTAGCGCGGAGATTATAACGGAGTAATCCGGAATTAATTGTTACGCAATGCTACGCTCGGATGAGTTTCTCTTGAGAATATTGCTAATTATTGAGTAATCAAGATGTTGGTAATATCCGAAGGAGGAATGTAGACTCCGGGAACTCTTAGAACCTTGTCTTGAAGGTTTGATTAAACTGTTAGTACATACCTTGGGATGGTCTTTACCTTTGACTCCATGCTCGTGACGTTGAACCTTTCGACTTTATCTGTGACCTTGCTTGTGGTTGTTGCATAGTCATGCCTTCATGCATCCATAAAACCCTTTTTCACTTGATTTTCAAGGAATTTGGAGGTCTTTCTCTGTAAGCATCACAAGTTTCGTCAAGCTCAATGGATCTTGGGTGTTTATGGGGGTGAAAACCCTAATCCACCAAAATGGATGATTGATCTTGACGATAACTTGATCAATGTTTGGATCCAATTTAAAATTCATCTTCCATCTTCATACTTTGATGTTTACAACTTAATATCTTGAGTTCCTTGAAAGTCAAATAAAAACTCTCTTTTGCATATCATGCATCATTCTACATTTTTGGTTTCACTTTCAAAGGTCTTTTTCCGAGTCTTATTTTTCCTTTGGTCTCACCAGTACAACACTCGCGCTAAGGGAACAATGGAGAATATCAAGCAAGAGGTTTCTGAACTCCGCAAAGAGGGGACTATTTTGAAAGCTAGTGTGGAGCACTTAACTGGTTTGGTTGAAAATTTGGTTGCCGCCCAAGTCAATCCTTCAAAGATTAATGTTCAGAAGATGGTCAGAGGTGGTATTTTATCATTTAAAGACGACATTATTAACATTCAAGTCAACCCCTTTACTAAGGCATAAGTGAATCTCTGTTGATTTTGGCCTTGAAGTTAAGGAGAGGTTTCCTTCAGCACAAATCTAGATGGAAAGCCTTCCTAGATTATTAACTTATTCATGCTTTTTGTAATTTTTCTTGTTTATCAAAACATTATTTGCATGTAAGAACTTGTTTGCATCTGAATGATTATCTTAATGCAATGAGTATGTTTGTCTTGAAGAAATTCACTCGTTTCACTCATATTTGCTTTCAAATTTTAATTTGCTTTTGCACTATGATACCAACTTGTTGCCCATTCTCCTGCCTAGGCAGAGATTGAAGGGAGGATGATGATCTGAAAAATACAAAATCTCTGGTTGCATGCTTTTGGATAAAATCTTGCTGATGATGTACAGGCATTGTTTCAAATCCCTAAACATCGGAGATATAAGGAAGATAATCCCTTGCTAACCCCTTTTGAGCCTTTGAAGTAGAAGTTTCTTTTCTTTACGAAAAAACCCTCAAATTTTAACCTGGGGCAGGGTAGTTTTCAGTTAATCTGATTGAGTGTTCAAAATTCATAAGGAAGATATTTCTGAAGAGAAACTACGAGGGTTACCCTTCATGTATAATGAAGCCATAAGATGTGGAACCACAATGTTATCCCCCATTCATCAAGAAACGAGGCAGTCATAATCTTTTCAACAAGTCAATACAAGCTAATGTCACACCTTTGTTCAAAAAAATAAAAAAATCAAGAAGAAAAAGAAAAGCCCGCTAAGTCAAAAAACTTGAAAACAAGTGACTTAGGCAAAAATTAGGGCATCCCGCTAGACTATCAATTCAAAAGAATTAGTTCAGGAAAAAGTTAGGGAAAATAAAAATTGCAAAGAAAGGACTACAAAGAAAAGTCCTCAGCAAAGAACAAATTGGTGACTACAAACACGAAGACATAAGGGTGGTTTCTACTCCGAAAGCCTCGTCGTTTCCTTAACCGTCACAAAATCTTTTTGAGAGATGAACATTCATGTTGAATTAACTGAACATAGGGTTGGAGAACATCATGAAGAATGGATGTGCACCTATAAATTTTGAGCCTTAAAAATCTTTTTTCTAAAAAACCATGAACCAGGCCACGTTATAACCTTCAAAAGTCCTAATTGAAGCAAGGTTATTTTGAAAGCATACTTCAATGAGATAGTGTTCCTGACTCCCATGAATGTTCTAAATAGTTATGTTGGTATCATATGTTTTTCCTATACAAAATAAATGGTGCTCTAACTCGCAAAATTTGTGCGATATTTTTTCAAAATCTTCAAGAGTTACATAACTGTTGCATTAGAATTTTCATTCTCATAATAAACTTTTCTAAGTGCAAAACTTTTGTTTGATATCAAGGAAGCTCACATATAAGCACTGGTGATGAGTTTATTATTTTAAGGCCTGAAAATCTTTTGAGTAATTGGAGAATCATTTCAAGAAAAAATCATATCAAGGGGCATGTCACATGAAGACCTTAAGCATGAACATGTTGTTTCTCCTAGTTGATGCTTTCCCAACTTGTTTACCCTTTTGGGGGAAAATTTGAAGACTTTGTTGTGCCAACTACAGTCAATCTGGGGCAATCACGTCAAGATTCGATGAATATCTCTAAGAGTTTGAAGACACCAGAGCATGGTGAATGCCAGGTCTTTTGTAAAATCCTCTTGAGATTATTTATTCTCATCAACCATATAGCTTGGGGTATTTTATAAGTGAAGTTATTCGCAAGAATTGTCGTGCAACATGCAACTTATCAGCAGTAAACTTGGGGCATCTAAAAATTAGTCCCAGGGGCAATCCAGATTTGTCAAGATATGTGATCTGTTTTGCACACATTATCAGAGGGTGGTGTTCCCAGTATCTCCAGCTAAGCATGACTTTTTCCAGCTGAAACATTGTTTGTGTTGTTATCCTTTCAATGGATTGTTTGCGATAGAAGACTGGACTTTGGGTTTTCTACCTGAAAATATCTTCCTCTCCAGAGAGATTTGAGCCTTGTAAAAGGACTTTGCTCCAATGATGGCCTGTGTTCTATCTCCAGTAATGTTCTCATCTTGTTGAGATTAGCTGAGTGTTGGGTTGTGTTGTGATGTCTTATCATCTTCTGTCTATCTCCTCTATCTATTTTGTCAGCATATACATGACATTCATTTATTCATTCACACTTGCATCATGCACACACATTGATATTTGTTGATGTTCTTGATCTGTATACTTTGGTTATCTTATTTCCTCTCTCCAAATAGAGTGTCAATTTAAGCATAAAGTGCGCCTCCTTTCTAATTCCCCACTGAGTTAACCCTCATGGAAGAATCTTGCTTTAGCTTTCCTTTTCCATCTCTGGATAGGATAAATCCCCATTTGAGTTGTTTCCTCATTGGGTGGAGTATTGTTTGACTGTTTTCTCTCCAGTTTATTCCTGGATTGAGCTTTGTCTCTTGCGAACGATACCCTGTGGATATCTCTAGGCTGTGAAACCTAGATGGAGAGTGCATTTATTTTGCAATTTAAATACTTGGTCTCCTAAGGAAGGATTTATTCATGGTTCCCCATTGAAGATGAACTTTATTCCCTAGTAGTGTTATCATAACCTTCTTCTGGAATATCGACGTGACAACAGGCGATTGACTCTTTATTTGAGTAGTTTGATTATTTCTGAATTTCTTTATGTTATGACAAATGGCGGTCTCTTCATGAGCAGTTTTTCCATCCCTGATGAAATTATTGATTCTCACCTCCAGCAATATCTTCATGATGTGTTATTTATATCTTTGAAAGCAACAAGTGGCGGACTCTTCATGAGCAGCTTGTGTGCTTTAATATTCTTTGAAGACAGCAAGTGGCGGTCTCTTTATGAGCAGCTTGTGGATTATTGGTATCTTTGAAAGTAAGAAGTGGCGGACTCTTCATGAGCAGCTTGTGTGCTTTAATATTCTTTGAAGACAACAAGTGGCAGTCTCTTCATGAGCAGCTTGTGGGTTATTGGTATCTTTGAAAGCAACAAGTGGTGGACTCTTCATGAGCAGCTTGTGTGCTTTAATATCCTTTGAAAATGGCAAGTGGCGGTCTCTTCATGAGCAGCTTGTGGGTTATTGGTATCTTTGAAAGCAACAAGTGGCAGACTCTTCATGAGCAGCTTGTGTGCTTTAATATTCTTTGAAGACAGCAAGTGGCGGTCTCTTTATGAGCATCTTGTGGGTTATTGGTATCTTTGAAAGCAACAAGTGGCGGAATCTTCATGAGCAGCTTGTGTGCTTTAATATTCTTTGAAAACAGCAAGCGGCGGTCTCTTCATGAGCAACTTGTATGTTATTGACACCTTTGAAAAACAACAAGCGACGGTCTCTTCATGAGCAACTTGTATGTTATTGTCACCTTTGAAAACAACAATCGACGGTCTCTTCATGAGCAACTTGTATGTTATTGACACCTCTGAAAGATAGCAAGTGGCGGCCTCTTTATTTGAGCAACTTGTGTATCCCCAACAATAATGTTTACTCAGCAAATGGCATCCCTTCGGAAAAGTCCCATGGGGAAGTTTGTATTTTATCCTTTTCAAGCGATATCTTGGTTTAAAAAGGAATGTGTTACCATTCTTGGTAAAATTCAGAAGTCAGGGATGTTCATTTTCCAGTCTCAGTATTGATGTCAATCATTTTGTTTTCCAGCCTCAGTGCTGATGTCAATCATCATCTTCCAGTCTCAGTACTGATGTCAATCATTTTGTTTTCCAGTCACAATACTGATGTAAATAATTTCTTTTTCAGTACTGATGTAAACCATTCAAGAGTCTCTCATTTGAAGCCTATGGCCATGTCTCCCTAGTGGAGTTATAACCTCTTCCCCTATGGGATTACTGTATAATGTGCTTGGTTTCTCCAGCATAGTTTGTCTCATATGGTGTCATTCCCCATAAAATTCAGAGCATTGCATTCATATCATATCATAAACATAATTGTGGTATCTTAAGGCCAAAAATTGTGTATTCTATATTTAAGTCCCTTCAATCTCGTCGAAATGAAGATTCGAATCTTCATATCTCCGGATGGAAGAAACTTAAATAGGGGCAGCTGTCATACCCCAATTTTGGACCTAAGATCCCATTTTTATTTTTGCATTTTTATTCAAAAGTCAAGGTCATTGATTATGCAGAAATTGTCAAGTGTTTTGAACATTCTTAGCCTATGTATCACTAACTTCTAATCAAGCACGAAATGTTTTTTTTTTGTTTGATTTCATGTGATGACAGGTCTCCTTCGATTCAGCCTACTTCGATTGGACCAGTTCACTGCCTGCAAGCCTGCTTCGATTGGACAAGTTTGCTGCCTGCAAGCCTCTTTCGAATTTGGACAAGTTTACTGCCTACAAGCCTACTTCGATTGGACAACATTGCTTCCTTCGAACACGGGATTTCGTTTGGGAAATACGTCTGTTTCGATCCACAAGCTTCGATGGGCAATAAAGTCTCCCTTTGATCCACATACTTCGATGGGCAATACAGTCTCCCTTCAGTCACAAGCTTCGATGGGAAATACAGTCTCCCTTCAGTCACAAGCTTCGATTTGGAAATACAGTCTCCTTCGATTCACAAGTTGGACCACTAAACCCTTCGAAGCAACGTACTTAGAGCATACAAGTGGCCTCCCATATACTGCCAAACTCAAGCCAGTTGTGCTGCTATGCAGCAGTCCTGCACCAACCTGCCACTAAGCTCCAAATACTGACAAGCCTGCGTTGTCTCAGTCCTGTGCCTGCACAAAAAAGGAGTGCACAAGAGCTGCATTGAAGAAAACAAGGGGGGCAGTATACCCAAATAATTCAAATATTATTTTGTTTTCCCTCTAAAACCATATCAAGGCTCGCCTATAAATAGAGAGGCTTCAGCACATATTTTGAGAAAAGAAGAGGAGGACCTTCTGGGCCAAACGAACGAATTCTCAAAAAACACCAAATTTTCTCAAACACAAAAAATCTCTCAAGCCCCTTCAATACTTGTGAGAACAAACCCGGAATCCCCAAACACTTACTTCCTTCGATTCTGAAGAACAACCACACTTCAGTCTCCTTAGAATCAAAGAAGCATCACCCTTGCTTCTTTCCTTCCTTCGAATCCAGCGCTCCAAGCACAGCCTGTGACCCCTCTTTCGAATCCAGCATCCAGGGCCACCACTCAAGGCTCAACACACGTTCCATCCTGAAGCAAGGTAAGTCACTCTTACCCTTGAACTTTTCGTTTCATGGCATAACATGTAAATAATACTTTTGTTCGTTTCAAACATGTACATAACACTTTGTTTCTTTTCGTTTCCACATTTTTAACATACCTTTCAGAACTACCTCTTTCGTTTTGCTTTCTGTTTTAGCTTTAGCTATTAAACTGTTTGAAAGATAAATACTAGCATGGCCTCAGGCCATGTTGCCATTTAATGTTTGAGATGAAAGAAATAGGAAACAGGAAATAGGAAACGAAGCTTATGGGTTCTACCCCCTTTTTCAGGTCAAACGAAAGAGACAACCAGGAGGCAAACCATGTCCAATCGAAAGACACTCCCTCACTGCTTTCAACCTCCAGTCGAAGAAGGCAACAAGGCAGAATCAAAAGACTTCGCCATACACTGACTGCCGGGCCAATCGAAGGACATGACCTCACCCCTGCCAAGGCCCAATCGAAAGATGTGACTTTGCTGTTGCCAGCCCCAATCGAAGGAGGCCAACAGAATGCCAGTCGAAAGATGCTATTGCCTGGGTCGAAAGACACTTTTTTCTTACTTTTATCTTGTTTTTTTTCCTTCATATTTTTTATGCCTTTTGATATGTTTGTAATAGCGTAGGATTTTATCTTTCTGCACTTTATTTACTTTGTACAAATGCTAGTAATTAGGCAAGATAAAATCAACAAGTGAACAAACCAAAAAATCCAAAAACACTATTTAATCATTACTTGAATATACTTTAAAACATACAAAACACTCAACAAATCAAAACTCCCCCCAAGGGCATGTTATCTCCGTTCTACCGCGATACCGGCCGTGCCTATTGCTAGAATGCGTGTGTTAATGTCGCCCACTAAAAAACACAAACAAATCAACCTTTTTCTATAGGAACTACGGAGTTTTGATTCCTTCATTGGATACGTAGGCAAAGGGTCGCGAAACCCTCACGAACGCAATAATAAAAACTCATTTCTTTCCCCTTAAGCAAACATAATTGTAGATAAATACACCTTTGTATATAACAAACAATTTTAACCAAAAAATAGATATTTCAAAAGGTTCCTGTGGAGTACCGCAGATGCATTGGGTGCTAATACCTTCCCATGGCATAACCAACCCCCGAACTCTCGATCTCTTTCAAAAAACGCATTGTATTTTCATTATTTTACATTGCATATTTTTAGGGTTTTATTTAGCTCTTTTCCCTTTTCCCTTGGAAATAATAAAGCGCGGTGGCTACTCTTGCTTTTGCGAGTCGAGTTAATTAATAGCTCGATCTCCGATTTTCACCGCTACAAAACCACTTTCTAACATTTTGAAGAAGTCTCTCAAGAAATAGTGGTGACCAAAGAGGTATCCTCAATTCCTATAATCACAAGATCTCCACTTCAGATGTCATCTCTAAAGGATGCAAAGGCAGTAGTGGAAGAGGGTGGATGCACCATCTGGGGGCAGCTTCCAGACATTCTGTACAAATCAGACAAGTTTGGCTTGGGGTTTACTTCAACTGCTCAGAAGGCTATGCGCCGCGCTCGTGCCGGAGGGCCACCTGTGAAGATTAGTAACCAAGGGGTCAATGCACTAGAAAACATTATAGAAGATGGCAGCTTGGAAGATTGGATATTTCCTACTGTCAGAGGAGGACTTCGCAACTGGGAAGCCAAAAACTTTGCCCCGATAACTTTCATATCTCAGTAATTTATCTTTTACATTTTTGTTGGACTTGTAATATTCACAAACAATTCGTACATTTTCAACCTTGTGTCTTACCCGAGGCACAATGGTCCATTTGTAAGGGTTTTTATTTCATCTTCATATGACATTCAATGAATCATGGACGCTTTTTCATATATAAACCTTTTGTTCTCATTGTCTTTCTTTTACATTTTATTGTTTTAAGATTGCTATACCCTTACACACACCCACACTCACAATCCGGATCCCATGGGTAACGATACTGCTATAGCCTTCAGTGACTCTGAAGATCTAATCTACCAAGCCGAATACGAAGGTGAAGAAGATTGTGAGGTGCCAGGGGAATTGGCTATACTACTACAACAAGAGGAAAGAGCTATTCAACCTCATGAGGAGCTGTTGGATACAATCAATCTGGGTACCAAGGAAGATAAAAAGGAAATCAAAGTGGGTTCCAATCTAGAGTTGAGTGTCAAGGAGCACCTAATTCAGCTGTTGCATGATTATGTTGATATCTTTTCCTGGTCATACGAATACATATCGGGAATCGATACAGACATTGTGGTACATCGTCTACCCACAAGAGAAGACTGTTCACCAGTGAAGCAAAAAGTCTGCCGCATGAGACCTGACATGTCAGAGAAGATCAAAGCAGAAGTTATGAAGCAATTCAATGCTGGATTTCGGGTTGTTACTTCCTATCCTCAATGGTTTGCCAACATTGTTCCCGTGCCTAAAAAGGAAGGCAAAGTAAGAATGTGCGTGGACTATAGAGATTTAAACAGGGCCAACCCTAAAGATGATTTTCCACTTCTACACATCGACATTCTGGTTGACAATACAGCTCAGCACAAAGTATTTTCTTTCATGGACGGATTCTCAGGCTATAACCAGATCAAAATGGCACCTGAGGACATGGAGAAAACTACATTTGTTACACAGTGGGGTACGTTCTGCTACAAAGTGATGCCATTCGGACTAAAGAATGTCGGGGCAACCTATCAACGCGCCATGGTAGCTTTGTTTCATGATATGATACATCATGAGATAGAGGTCTACGTAGATGACATGATAGACCGATCACAAACTGAAGAAGAACACCTTGATCACTTGCAAAAGCTGTTTGTCAGGTTGAAGGAGTACAAATTAAGGTTGAACCCAAACAAGTGCACATTCGGAGTCTGGTCCGGTAAACTCTTAGGTTTCATTATCAGCAACAAAGGCATAGAGGTTGATCCTGCCAAAGTCAAAGTGATACAAGAAATGCCTGATCCTCGTACTGAGAAGGAAGTCAGAGGATTTTTGGGACGCCTGAACTATATTGCCAGATTCATTTCTCACCTAACATCTACTTGTGAACCAATCTTCAAGTTGTTGAAGAAAGATCAAGTAGTCAGATGGAATGATGAATGTCAGATTACTTTTGACAAAATCAAAGAGTATTTACAAAAGCCTCATGTCCTGATGCCACCAGTCGAGGGAAGACCACTGATCATGTATCTGACCATTTTAGAGAACTCAATGGGGTGTGTATTGGGGCAGCATGACGAGTCTGGCCGAAAAGAGCACGTTATTTACTACTTGAGCAAAAAGTTTACCGACTGTGAAACCAGATATTCACTGCTCAAGAAAACTTGTTGTGCTCTGGTATGGGCTGCTCGCCGGCTAAGATAGTATATGTTGACTCATACCACTTTGCTGATATCTAAGATGGATCCGATAAAGTACATCTTTGAGAAGCCTGCTCTGTCTGGGAGGATAGCTAGATGGCAAATGATCCTAATAGAATATGACATATAGTACACGACCTAAAAAGCTATAAAGGGCAGTGTGCTAGCTGATCATCTTGCTCACCAAGCTGTAGAGGATTATCAGTCCATGAAGTTTGAATTCCCTGACGAAGACGTCATGACATTAGACAACTGTGAAGGAATCAGACCATATGAAGGACCTGAACAAGGCTCCCGATGGACCCTATTCTTTGATGGGGCATCTAATGCACTTGGTAATGGTATCAGTGTTGTACTCATATCTCCGGAAGGATTCCATACTCCTTTTACTACCAGACTTTGCTTCAACTGTACGAACAACATGGCAGAATACGAAGCATGCATCTTTAGTCTCAAGGCTTCCATAGACTTGGGAATCAAATATTTAGTTGTATTTGGAGATTCGGCTTTGGTCATCAGTTAGATCAAAGGAGAGTGGGACACTAAGCACCCAAACCTTATCCCTTACAAAGAACATGTTTTGACATTGCTACCACATTTTGAGCAGATTATCTTCTAGCACTTCCCGCGAGAAGAAAATCAGCTAGCAGATGCTCTATCCATAATGTCATCTATGTTTAAACTTAATTGGGATAACGAGGCTCCCCATATCACCATTGAACGAATGGACGAACCAGCACACTGTCACGAGATTAATACTGAAGAAGTAGTGGACCAGCCTTAGTTTCATGAAGTCAAAAGGTATCTCAAGGCTCAAGAATATCCTGAAGGAGCTTCAATCAATGATAAAAAGTTCCTAAGGAGATTCTCCGCTAAGTTCTTCCTAAGTAATGGCATCCTGTACAAACGTAATCATGATTCTATTCTGCTCCGTTATGTGGATAAGATTGAAGCTGAAAAGATCATGGCTGAATTACATGAAGGTACCTTTGGCACTCACTCTAGTGGGCATACAATGGCGAAGAAAATCCTACGGGCAGGCTATTATTGGTCTACCATGGAAGCAGACTTCTATCAACACTCCCAGACCTGTCATAAGTGTCAAATCTATGCAGACAAGGTACATGTGCCCCCGGTTCTTCTAAATGTTTTAACAACTCCTTGGCCCTTCGCTATGTGGGGAATCGATATGATTGGGGAGATCAAGCCTACAACCTCCAATGGACACCGCTTCATTCTAGTGGCCATTGATTATTTCACAAAGTGGATCGAAGTAGCTTCCTTCGCATCCGTTACTAAGAATGTTGTTGCCCGCTTCATCAAGCAAAATCTCATTTGCCGATACGGTATCCTAGAAAGGATCATCACTAATAAAGGTACAAAACTTAATAATACTATAATTACCGCCTTGTGCGAGCAGTTCAAGATTCAACATCACAATTCATCCCCCTATCGGCCAAAGATGAATGGTGCAGTCGAAGCTGCTAACAAAAACATTAAAAAGATCATACAGAAAATGATAGTCACCTACAAAGACTGGCATGGGATGCTACCGTTTTCTCTCCATGGGTACCGTACCACGACTCGCACATCAACTAGGGCAACACCCTATTCTTTGGTTTATGGCATAGAGGTTGTTCTACCTATTGAGGTTCAGATCCCCTCTTTGAGAATTATGAAGGATGCAGGTTTGAGTGAGGACGATTGGATCCAGACTCGGCTTGATCAACTGAACTTAATTGATGAAAAGAGGCTTACTGCTGTTTGCCATGGTCAGACGTATCAAAAACGGATGATCAAGGCTTTCAAAAAGAAGGTCAGATGCCAAGTATATCACGTAGGAGATCTAGTTATCAAGCGCATTATCTTGCCACAAAGTGATCCCAGGGGAAAATGGAGTCCTACCTATGAAGGACCATTTGTAATCAAGAACATCTTTTCTGTTGGGGCAATGATCTTAACCACCATGGATGGCGACGACCTGCCACAACCTGCGAATGCAGACATAGTCAAAAGATACTACGCATAAGAGACCCGCTAGGTTGAAACACCTAAGCAAAACAAGGGCATCCCGGCGAACCAAAAGGTTCGGGCGAAAATTTGGGATAAAATAAAAAAAAATCTGTACACCCGGCAAGTTGAAAACCCGGAAGGGCGACTTGGGCAAAAAAGGGTTTCCCGGTGGATCGAAAACTCGAAAGGGCGGTTCAGGCAAAAGTTAGGGAATTAAAGCATATGACTATGTCTCGTCGGATCACTTTAAGGACAATCTCTTCACGGACAAACTTGGAGCTTCTGATAAATCCAATCATCTTCGGACGAAGCAACAAATGGACAAGATATTCGGAGATACGAAGGCTATAGCAGAATGGGAATCCCATGGGATTATTACACATAGCTATCTTTATTTGTATAAATTTTCCTTATGACACCATCCTCTTACTAGGATGTCTGTCTCTTTTGTATAAAATACTTATTCAAAGTAAATACAAAGATATCTCTTTAAAGTACAGAAAACTATTTGTCTTGTTCTTTTACATTTGTGTTATATTTGCAAAAACGTCCAATGATTCATTAATGAACATATGCATTTGAACATAACTACTGTTTACAAATGAACAAAATGAAAAAAGAACAATTACTGACAGGATGAAAGAATAGGAAAACGTCTTTAGGCTATTCCACGAGCAATCCCTACAGTACGTCATTAAGATCCCCAGCGGAGCCAAAACTTCGAACTATTAATCCCCACCGGAGCCAAAATTTCAAACTATTAACCCACATTGGAAACCATCCAGTTTCTCCAAATTCTCCAGCAAGTTATCTTGAAGTCTGAAAAATCAACCGGATAACAGTTAACTTCTGTTTCTCCCCAACCTAGGATAATTCCTCAGTAGAATGGCAGACGACCCAAACTCCTGACCTTTTTCCAAACAGGGATAAGTTTTTTTCCCCAGAGTTTTTATTGCTCCCCGACAGAACAAAGACTCCCGTCATTAATCCCCAGTAGAAGCCATCAAAGTTCTCTGGATTCCCCAAACAGGTTCCCCAAGCAGTACATGGCATTACTCTCCCAACAAAAATTTTGCCAACTTCAAGACATGAAGAATCCACATTTCATTTGCAATCAAGGATTTATTTTCCTCAGCAATACAGCAAATCAGCTTACATGCGCATACATTACATCCATATATCATAAACATTGATAAAGTACATATATTGCGTCATACATTTCATGCAACATAACTTTGTGCTTCAGCTAACATTTTACCCTTTTCAGGATAAGATTAACAGCTACCGTTAAACAAAATGCAATCATGATACAGTACGGATACGCTCCAGATACGAACGTCATTCTGTTAATCATTCAGATTAATCTTTCATGATACAGTTCAGATACGCTCCAGATGCGGATGCCATTTTGATACTCATTCAGATCTCAACATCAAGATACAATTAAGATACAGTTCAGATACGCTCCAAATACGGAAGCCATTCTGTTACTTATTCAGATACAATACATATACGCTCCAGACATGGATTCCATTCTGATACTTATTCAGATTCAAACTTCAGATACAGTACAGATACGCTCCAGACACGAATTCCATTCTATTACTTATTCAGATTCAGTCTCCAGATACAACTCAGATACGTTCCAGATATGGACACCATTATGATGTTTATTCTTTTGATTTACAACAAACATTCTTGGATGGCATCTACAAGCCCATCTCCAACAAGATTCTATCACCTCTCCAAATGGCATCTTTAAGCCCATTCCCTCAACTACACTTTGTCGAGTGCAAATTTATGGGTACTCTAGTGTCCAATCATCTTTTACCTTCGAGTCACGAACGACAAAGCTCTCCAATCTAACTCTTCAGGTACAAGAAGATTGAACAGGGGCAGCTGTTGTACCCCAAAATTTGCCCTCTCATTTATCAAGACTTTTCTCATAAGACTTCTTGGACTCAAGACAAGATTAGGGTTTGGTTAGCTCAAGACATCTCATCTTGCACTAATTACCCAAAATTAGGGTTTGAGTTTGCACAAGGATTTTTGGACCACTAATGCTTCATGTGACTTTAATACATCATTTTGGACCCCTAAGATTGCTCATGTTAAGTTTCAAGCCTTGAACCACATTTTTGATCAGTCAATTGGACAGTTGACCTAAAAATCAGCTGTATTGGGGAAAAAGTCAACCATGGCCAATTTACAGTCAAACTTCATAATTTTTTATCCACATCAACATTTTAGACTCATGTACCATTTGATCAAGTTTGAATCACAACTCCTCAAGAAATTTGATCAAATCATCAAAAGGGCAAAATGGCCAAAATTAGGGTTTTTGACTAAGAAAGGGCAATTTCTGATTTTTAACCTAGCCAATGACCAATTGGGTTCAAGCATGATTTCAAGGATTCAATGTCATCATATTGACCTAACTACATGGTTCAAAATATCTCAAGTTCATTGGATTGATAGATGAAATTTGCAGTCAACTGATCAAAAGTCAACTTTATACTGAAAAGTCAAACTTTGACTTTTTGGTCAAAATCAAGTACCAAGGGTCATAATTCGTCAAGATATGTCAAAATATGAAACTTGTTCACCAAGAAAACCAAATTTGAAAATTAGGGTTTTAATTTGAAAATTTTCATAACTTAGAATTTTTCTAAGTATAAAAATTTTCTTATTTTTTCCCAACTTTTCACCACTTTTTCACCATGACGCATTTTGATTCAAGAAAAGTTCCCAACATGAAAGCTGTATTCTTCCATGAAATCTACAACTTTTCTTCACAAACTTTTCCCTAAAGATGCTTGGATCTCAAGTTATGAATTTGTGAATACATGCTCATGAACTAAATAACTTAGTGAAATTTTGCCCTAATTTAGGCAGGTTTTGGACCTAACTTCATGCCAACTTTTCACCTAGTTCCAAGAGGCATCTCAAAATGCATTTGAAAGATGGATTATAGAGCACATTGCAAGCTTTCCAAAATGTCCAAGAACTCTCCAAGATCATTTTTTAGTAGGGATAATCAAAGAAGGGAAGTTGACATTTTCTCACTTTTTGTTCAAGCCATTTTCACATAGCATCAAGTTGCAAATCAAATCTATGTTGGTTATATCTTGCTTTACAGGTCATAATCTTGCTATACACTCCATAATTAAATGCATATTAAGTTGACAAAGCCTTTATCTTTTCTTTTGAAGCTTTACACAAGATGTATTTCCATTTTGGGCAAAAAGGTTACAATGCTATTTTCATAAAGGTGAACTTTTGCAACTTTGTCAATCTTGAGCATTAAACCTGTCCCCTTGATGCATACAAACCTACAAACCACACAGGTCTCAAGCAAGTTGTACAAGCTCATACCAACCCTAAGCAAGCTGATATAAGCAT
The DNA here is from genome assembly GCA_948472305.1 of Vicia faba. Lineage (NCBI taxonomy): Eukaryota > Viridiplantae > Streptophyta > Magnoliopsida > Fabales > Fabaceae > Vicia > Vicia faba. Next base: position 1,683,474,189 of record OX451737.1, on the reverse strand, counting down.
GTGAAGCATGGGTCTTGTCACTTTGCTTCAAGTACAAGAAAGTGGACAAAAAGGCTAGCATTGATAGATCTGTTGGGAAGCTGACTTTGGATCACTTCTATACAAATATACAAACTTTGTACAAAGCATAACACGCTTGGCTTGGACTTGAAACTCTATAAAACTCATAAATAACAAAATTCTGCCTAAACAAAGTTTCTGCAAAAGCTCAGCCAACCCTCATTTGGCTCGTGCGTTTTGTGTCTAATTGATTCAAACATCTCATACACTTGATAACTAATCAATCCAAGCAATCACCCTGTTTCTGTAACCTCTGTTTCAGCATCTGCCATTTTCAACTTGGAAGCTTGCAGTGGGACTTGGTCAGTGAGTTCCAGCCATCCTCAGAGAAAGATAAGCATTGGAATAGGTTCAGGGAAGTTCAAGGAAGCTTAAACAATCACCAGGCCTCCATTTAAGTCCCTACATTGTCCTACACGTTTCCAGCTGAAGGAGGTATTTTTTTAAACTCTATCTCTCTGAATAGGCAACCTCAAGCCATGATTTATAAAGGAAAAATGTAGTCCTTATCATAACGAAGTTCTACATACCATTACATTGCATTTATATTACTTGTGCTAAGAGAATTTGAAGATTGAAAACTCTGAAAAAGTTAGGTCACGAATTAGGGATTCAAAAATTCTCTCTGATTTTAAGAGTTAGGTTACATAATTTATATGGTTAGACTCGTGAGCTCAAATGCCACATTTTTCATGTTATGAGTTTTTGTTTTTATGCAAGCATAAGCAAGTTATAGGTTTGAACATGGAAGCGTGAAGAAGGAGATGAACGAAGGACAGGGACGATGGCTTCTAGGCTTTTTGGCGCCTTGGCCTTTTTGTTTTTTGCTAATCACACCCCCTGACTTGCTATTGCACCCCCCAGGCTGAACTTTTTATATTTTTATATTTTTCTTCATATTTTATATTTAATACTTTCATTTATTTTTCTTAATGATAAAAAATACCAAAAAATGATTTATTTATTTTCACACTTTTTATTTTATTTTTTTTATTTTTTTCTCACATGAAAAATAGTTTATTTTGATAAATAGAATTTATTTTCTTAAATAATTTATAAATATAATTTAAAATACTTAATATTTTTTATTATACATTTTATACTTGCAAATACCAATTTTTACACATATTTAATTTTTAATATTTACATATAATATTATTTATTATTTTCTTATACAAAAAATGTACAAAATAATAATATGAAACATTATTTTCTTTGAATAAAAATTAGGGTTTCATCCTGTTGTACCCCAAAATTTGCCCTCCCATATTCTTCAAAGTTTTGACAAGCATCATCTCAATTTGCTCAAGTCTACTCAAGGGATTGCACAGTCAAACCATCCTCCTAAGCCAGTGAAATTAGGGTTTTGGTTCTTGCAAGGAAGTTGAGGTTTTCAAGGGCTCAATCAAGTCCCACATGCCTATAAACATTGTCAATCATCTACATGCCAAGTTTCAAGGCTCACAAGGTCAAGTTGCACAGTCAAAAACCCTAACTGCTTCACAATCAACTGCAGGGGCAAAATGGTCATTCGGCAGTCAAAAGTCAAAAATTTTGGTCAACATCTTATTTTGAAGCCAAAATCATCATTTGATCAAGTCTTGATCATGATTTCACAAGCATGGCTCAAAAATCATCAAGATGCAAAAGTTTCCATTTTTGGACAGCTAAAAAGTCAACTGTAACTTGACCAAGGCATAACTTTTTCATGGTTCATCATAAAAATCCCATCCAATGCTAATTTTGAAGGGGATGACATTTCCCACAACTCATATTCACATTACAAGTCCAAGAAATGCTCTCACAAAAAGTTATCAATTTCAACATTATAGGTCATTTTCAAAAGTCAACAAAAAGGCATTTTAAGTCAAAGACCATAACTTGAGATTGGTAAATCAAAATGACATGGGACCAAAGGCATGGGTTAGAGGACTTCAAGACCTTTCCAAAATGTCCAAGAACATGTTCATATGATTAAAATTGAGCAAGATATGCATTGGAGAAGTTGGGAAATTTTTGTGAAATGGCAAAAGTCAACTATCCTTGAAACTTCAATTTTTGACAAAAGGGCCCACTTTTTTCCACTTGATTCAGCCTTGTCATGCCACCCACGTGTCCCATGATCAATTTCAAGATTAAACATTAATTTTTCTATTTTTATTTAATTTTATTTGATTTAATTCATTTTAAATCCATAAAATTCAAATAAAATCAAAAAATTAATTAAATAACATCTTTTGATTTGAATGACTTTTATGTGTCATGAACAACCTACCAATTTCGTGCTAGGGCCATTTTAAGCATAAAAATTCAAAATTTGAACAAACTTGGAATGATCTTTAATGGTGGTTATGAAGAATCCAAAAACTTAATTGTAAGGGATCATTGGCTCATAATGTGACTTATTCTCATTCATACATACATATGCAAGTGTTTCATACCTCAAGAACAACCTGAACATTACACAAACGGCCAGAGCAAAATCCAAAAAGTGTCAAAAAAAGTGTGAGATCAAAAGGAGTATTGCAAGCCTTTTCAGGCCAAAAGAAGAACGTGACTCTCTTCTTTGCCATCCCCTGAAGCTAAAGCAACCCTTGCCACGTCCTAAGATCCATCATACCGCGCTGTAAGTTCTTCCCAGGTCCCCCATAATTCCTTGTTATTTTTTTCTTTACATACTTATGTGCAGGTTCACAAGAAAGGTGCATCATATACCTCACACCCAAACACGCCATGTGTCCTCAGAAGCAGATCCAAAGGCCTGGATTGGACGAGCACCATACTCCTGGTCAACCTACGCCATGGAAAATCTCCAAAAGTCAACAAGGCTGGTTAATGGGCCAGCAATTTCAAGGCTTCACACCTCCATTGGGCCATCAACACCCCCTTTGGTTTCTATTTCTTTTTTTTTTCTATTTTCTTTTTCTTTTTTACTTTCTTTAGAAATTATAATTAATATTATTTAATTAATCAATTAATTAACATTTTCACAATAAAAATTCAGAAAAAAAATCAAAAAATATTTTTATTAATTTCAAATCACTTTTTTTTGTAAATAAATTCTAACATTAATTAACTTAGTTGTTTAATTAGGTTTAATTGTAATCTTTTCACAATAAATAAAATTAATTTAGACTTAGGCTTTTCTTTTGACATTTTTAATTCCTTCTTTTATTTTATTCTCATTAAAAACATAAAAACACAAAAATATTTTTCTTTTAATTAAATTAATTAGTTAGTTATTAGTTTTAATTTCATTAATTACAAAAAGTGACAAAAATTCAATTCTTATTCAAAAAAGGGTCAAAACCTTCATGACGTTCCAATTTAATTCTCGCGCGCATTTATTTATTTTGATTATTTATGTAACTGTCTCCAGATATGTAATAGTTAAATAGGAATTTTACCGCTTTATTTAATTTCTCGCATTTATTTACCAAAATGGGTTTTTGTTTTTGGCGATGTATAGACCCGCGCCTTGTAATAGTTAGATTTACATTTCCGCAATTTATTTTCCGCACTCCTAACTGTTAACAATGCATGAAAGAATGTATGAATAATAAAACCAATCCGTAGCTCACAAATAACATGTACAAGATAACATTAACTGAAAAACAACACACATGCACATGACACCCCTAGGGTACGCCTCACCGGTTGCCTCGAACGTGGTCATCAAGTATAGGTTGTCTTAGAGGTCGCCCTTTTTGTCTAAAGATCCAGTTGCCTCGAAACGGTTGCCTCGGATACAAAGGATCTAGGATATTAGGGTTACTTCTAAGGTGTCCTACTATTGCTTCGGTGACCACACTGTCCCTTAATCGAATTGACCCGAACACCTCCAACGATGGTGCTACCTACCTCTCAATGGTGGGATAGCACTATCCAAAGGACTCTTACACAGCTTAATTCCTTATAGTAGGTAGATTCTCCTGGGTACTTTCTCTTTTCAAAACAAACAAAAACAACTTTTCACACCTCACACTTTCTAAAAGTTTTCAAACAAATCTTTCATACACTCTTGAGGACTGATACAAGAGTTACTTAGAAATTTTTCAAAAGAACTTTTTTTTCAAAACCAACTCACACTTGAAAAGCAAACAATTTTGAAAACATAAGAGCAAGTACCTAAGAGCCCGTGGATAACCACGGATAGAAAGGGTGCTAACACCTTCCCTTTCTATAAATCTACCTCCTGAACCGAGAAACATTCTCATAAGGAATTTTGATGTGCTTTTGTCCTTTCCATGTTGGAGAATATAAAAGACGGTGGCGACTCTTGCTTACCGCGACATTTCGCGAAACCAGCTAAAAAACAGTCAGTTCTCATTTCCACCAATCACAGAACTGACGACTCTGCTGGGGAATAATCTGTGAGGTGTACCTTAGGAATTAGACCACTCTTATGTTTTAAATTGCTTGATCTGTTTGCTTTAATATTGTGGGCCTGTTTTGGGAGTTTCATAGATCCTAACTCGGATCTGGGGGATACCTCTTAGAAAGTAGCAACAAACTGTGAGGGAACTGTGCGGGGTATACCGACACGGTTGAAGCAGTTTGCTACGTTGATGTGGCACTTTGGTGAGTACCGGTAACCCTTGAGTCAAGTCAAGGAGAGTACGGGGCCGCCGCGTGGTGTCGTGAAGCATCAACTGACCTTAGGAACCTTACTTGACCATCCTGGCCTCTTTAGGGGTAGTGAGATGACCGACTTTGGTGCAGTCCGAAGTTGGTAGATACTCGATACTACACTCATTGAGGGTTGTTTTCTTGGGATATTTTGATCGCCAGTTCAGTGGCTAAATCAAAACAATGAACACATAAAACAACCCAATGATATTGAGCTCCTTAGAACCCGGTTACTTTTGATAGGACAGGTTTTTGAGCCCACCAACTTCAAGAGGGTAGTACCCCAAACTTCATGCTGGCCTGAACTCTAAGGGCTGTCTTGTGTGACTTGTGTGCCTTCAAACTTGACTACTTGCATGCTTGTTATCTGACACTTGAGTTTCTTGCAGGTTTTGTTCACAGTCCTTAGTATGGACTCATAACAGGGTTTACCTACATTACTCCACGCCTAGCATAACATCATACCATCATACCATTGCATGCATCCTGCATAAGGACTAATCCATTTCAAGGATCTCAAGGGTTTGTGATGCAGGTCATGATGAATCAAATGTTTAGCAAGGGGCAAAGGGGATTTATTTTCCTCTAGCCAAGGTTGATAACTTGAGTCAGGGGCTATGACCCACTCGATATGGTGAGCCTTGACTCTTGAAGAAGGACTCTCAACAACATGAAGTTCCTTCAATCAAGCTACCCAAATTCAAATTCTAACAAGTTTCTCTGTTTACCCGCCGAGATCCTTGAAAACATCGCATGCATACATACATATCATTGCATTACAGGTACTCTGTTCTACAGGTTGCTTAATCTTCTTCGTTGTTTATTTCAGCCATCATCATGAATCCTGAATCATCCAATGAACAAGCTATCAAGGCCCTCCAGGCCCAGAACGCCTAGTTCCAGGAGCTGGTCATGAGCTTAGCCCAGGGACAACAGGAATTGAAGACTTTGCTTTTGAAGAAGAAGAAGAAAAGGACTGTTTTGTTCAACCCTAGACGCAGATCTGGGAATGGATCACAAAATGAGGCTGAGCTGACCACCCCATCTGCTGGGAAAGACAGCCCACAAGGGAGAGAGGTTCCTAGTCTCGTGGTCTCCGACAACGAGACAGATTTCAATGATGAACAGTACCCTCCTGCTGAGGACAAGTACAAGCAACTAGAGGACCGTCTAAATGCCATGGAGATTCAACAGGTGCCCGGGTTGGACTTTGGAGACCTAGGCTTATCTTCTGGGGAGGTGATCCCTCACAAGTTCAAGGCACCTGCCTTTTCAAAATACGACGGGGCTTCCTGTCCTAAGTTGCACCTCCGTTCATACACAAGGAAGATCCAGCCCTACACGGCAGACAAGAATCTATGGATCCATTTCTTCCAGGAAAGTCTTTCAGGGACTCAGCTCGAATGGTTCTATCAGCTGGATGGAACCAGTATTCATAACTGGGAGGACTTGACAACTGCTTTTTATAAGCAGTATCAGTATAATGCCGACCTCGCTCCTACGCGTACCCAACTCCAGGGTATGTCACTGGGGACGGGTGAAGGTTTTAAGGAGTACGCGCAAAAGTGGAGAGACCTGGCTGGCAGGGTGCAGCCACCGTTGACTGACCGTGAGCTCGTTGACATGTTCTTAGGGACCCTGTCTGGTCCTTTCTTCAACCATCTGATTGGGAATTCTTCTGCTGGGTTCACAGATCTGATCTTAACTGGTGAGAGGATAGAAGCTGGTATCAAGTCCGGGAAAATACAAAAGGGTGACTCCTCGAACACTGAGAAGAAACCATTCAAGAAAGAGTCTGATGCTGCGTACAGTCAAAAGGATCGTCGTGACCAACACGTAGGGGCAGTCATGATCTCAGGTTCTGCGTCACGCCGACAACCGCCAAAGGGAAATCAGCAAAGGTCGGACGATCCTAAAAGACAATTCACAAACATCAACATGCCATTGTCACAAGCATTGCAGCACATGTTGAAAATGAATCTGATTGCGGTGATCAACCCTCCTGCGAATTCCAAGACCTCTTCTCCAAACTACAACCCAGATGCGAGGTGTGCTTATCATTCCGGAAGCCCGGGGCACGATACTGAGGATTGTTGGGCGCTGAAATACAAGATTCAGAACATGATTGACGCCAAGGAGATCGAATTTGAGCCTGCTGAGACTCCCGATGTGATCACTGCTCCCTTGCCAAAACATGGCTAGGATTGAGAGACTCTTGTTCATTTAAATTCTGATATTGTATTTTTCTATGCTTATTCAAACAATTATCATGTCAAACTCTATTATTTCATTAATGCATTACACGTGTCTGTTTTGAAGTAATTGTGCTCTCTATATTCAAAATTGCTTTTATTTTTTTCTTGAGGTTCAACTCTTGATTGAAAATTCTAAGCCTCTTGAGGGAGGATGACGAAAACGATACCACGACCTTTACAGTATGCTTTTGAACAGACCCCGCTGATGAGGTACATGCATTGTTTCAATCCCTAAACACTGGAGTTATAAGGAAGATAATCCCTCGTCAACCCCTTTGAGCCAAAGAAGTAGGAGTTTTTATTTTCGAAAATTAAAACCCTTAATCATAACCTGGGGCAGGGTAGTTCTCTCAGTTGATCCAAGTGCACAACGAATGGCACCAAAGGAATCCTTACAAAACAAAAGACAGTGATGGCCCCGAATAATCATAAAGACAGGCAGTCATTATCCCTCAAAAATAAAAGCCCATTAAGTCGAAACCTATGAAGGAGACTTACAAAACTGGGGCATCCCGCTGACTGTGATCATGAAAGAAATAGTTCGGGCAAAAAACAGGGATAACGAAATCAAAAAAGAAAGAGGTCCTACAAACCCTCAACCAAAAAAGGAATGACTGCCTATTCCAAATAAATTGTCAACATCTGAACCATCACCGGTATATCAGGACGAAGACCCAAACAAGGTCTAATGCACGATCAGCTGAGTTTAGGTTTGAAGAACATCACGAAGAACGGGTGGGTACAAATAAAATTTGAGCCTTTATCCTTTGTTTCTTAAACCGTGAACCAGGCCACGCTACAACCCTTAAAAAGTCCTAGCTGAAGCATGGGTTTAGTTCGAAAGCATACTGTTACCAAAGGTATCCTGACTCCTTAAGGCTTGCGGTAAAATAACGAGTTGACATCACAGTTTACAAAATTCACTTGTTTTTTACCGAAAAATGCATTTTCAAAAACTTCGAAACAGGCATAAGCTTTGCATTTTAAATACCATTGTTTGCATATGATTATTTGTTTGAACAGCAGAGAAATTTGCATGACGAATATCCAGTGAACAAAAATCTTCTCAACAAAAGCTCAAATAGAAGAAACACTTCCTATCAAGGGGCATGGCATGATCATTGTCCAACATCTGGGGCAGTTAGGTCAAGATTCGGAGAACCTCTCAAAAGGCCCACCTGCTTGGGGAAAATCTCCATCTGGATCACTTGGGGCATTGGAAGATCAAACGAAGATCTTCTGGTGGCATGGTAACACTGCACTACTGACAGTGACAACTCCCTACATCTTGAGAGCACGGACATAGTCGAAAAAATACTACGCACAATCAAAGACACGCTAGGTTGACACACCTAGGAAAAAATAAGGGCTTCCCGGCGAACCAAAAGGGTTCGGGAAAAATAAGGGATGAAATAGAAAATCTGTACACCCGACAAGTCGAAAACCTGAAAAGGTGGCTTGGGCAAAAATGGGTATCCCGGTGGACTGAAAACCCGAAAGGGCGGTCCAGGCAAAAGTTAGGGATCAAAAGCGTACGACTATGTCCCGGCATCCCGTCACTTGTCTACCAGAAGAAGATTTGTCAATCAAGACATCCACAGGTACTTCCTCCCGCAGAAACTGGGGCAATAATGAATTGTCTAAGCAATCTAGTTGCTCTGTCCACCAAGGTACCAAGGTAGATTCGGCTGAAGAACGTAATCAAGATACCTCCACTCCCCACAGAGTAAGACAAGATTCAACAATTCTCCCCGAACAGAGTTGGTCTCCCGTCAGCCCCGAAAGGCACAATATCTCTAGCAAGTCAACGCTCTCCCCAAGCAGAATTAATCTACTGTCAGCCTTAAGGAAGTTACTGTCAGCCTTAAGGAAGTTGGGTATCCCCAAAAAATCTCAATATTCCCCAGCGGAGTATGCAGATGTTCCTAAGCAAGTATCCCCGACCGTCTTAATATGAGATTGTTCCCCGGCGGAATACAGACATCCAGGGGAGCCGCTTCCCAGTGCAGCCCAAAGTCTCCCCAGGAGAGTTGATTATCCTCCCCAGTAGATTCTAGAAGCTTATCCCTGCAAGGTACGAACACATCTCCCCGGCTTTATTCAGAAGATTATTCCCCACCAGAGCTTATAACTGGGTTATCCTCAACTAATTACCACGGAAAGATCGTCCTCGGCGAAGGTTCTTCCTATTCCCCAGCGGAGTTCATCAAATTCCCCTACATAACTCATCAACGGTATCCCCGGCGGAGTTATCGTCAAAACCTCAGCAAAGTATCTCTTCTCCACAGTAATTCCCTGCAGAGTAATCTCCTCAACAAGTTTATTCCCCAATGGAGTCATCTTCTCCTACCGGTTTATTCTTACAACCATCATCCCCAGCGGAAACGAAGAACTCTACTCTTCAACATCAGCCCAGGATTCAACAAACTCCTGGCATTCGTCAAGGATTTATTTTCCCAGACGAGAATACATTCATAAACATCACATCTTCATACATTATGACATGCATACGCATCACACACCACAAATCTCATTTATTCTTAAGAACATCTTAAAATCATGCAGTTCATGCATCATGACATTGCATACCACTAATACTTTGCCTTTTCAGAAAAAAGTCAGTCAAAAGATGATTACCGTCTACCTTTACAGTTCCAGATCAACACCGGTAACAAGCCAGGAAAATTCTGTGGACGACTGATCATGGGTTAATATCCAAAAGAAAACAGGACAATTATCTACTTGATCATCCTCAGGCAACCCTACACCGGTTCCTTTTCTTTCAGAAGAAGTCTTACACGGGCTCATCAACAGGCAACCCTACGCCGGTTCCTTCTCAACCTCAGATGTAGTTTTACACGAACTCATCATCAGGCAACCCTACACCGGTTCCTTCTCAATTTTCAGATGAAGTCTTACACGGACTTATCATCAAAGTAACCCTACACTGGTTCCTTTTCTTTCAGAAGAAGTCTTACACGGACTTATCTCAAGATGACCTTACCCCGGTTCATCAAGAAGTTTTACACGAACTTATCCTGCAGTAACCTTACCCCGGTTCCTCCAGAAGTCTTACACGGACTTATCTTAAGATGACCTTACCCCAGTTCATCCAGAAGTTTTACACAAACTTATCCTGCAGTAACCTTACCCAGGTTCCTCCAGAAGTTTTACACGAACTTATCCTGCAGTAACCTTACCCCGGTTCCTCCAGAAGTCTTACACGGACTTATCTCAAGATGACCTTACCCCAGTTCATCAAGAAGTTTTACAAGAACTTATCCTGCAGTAACCTTACCCCGGTTCCTCCAGAAGTCTTACACGGACTTATCCCGAAGTGACCTTACCCCGGTTCATCCAGAAGTTTTACAGGAACTTATCCTGCAGTAACCTTACCCTAGTTCCTCCAGAAGTCTTACACGGACTTATCTCAAGATGACCTTACCCCGGTTCATCCAGAAGTTTTACACGAACTTATCCTGCAGTAACCTTACCCCGGTTCCTCCAGAAGTCTTACACGGACTTATCTCAAGATGACCTTACCCCGGTTCATCCATAAGTTTTACACGAACTTATCCTGCAGTAACCTTACCCCGGTTCCTTCAGAAGTCTTACACGGACTTATCTCAAGATGACCTTACCCCGGTTCATCCAGAAGTTTTACACGAACTTATCCCGAAGTAACCTTACCCGGTTCCTCCAGAAGTTTTACACGAACTTATCCCGAAGAAACCCTACACAGGTTCTCTCTCTCCAGACGTAGTTTTACACGGGCTCGTCGTCAAAGAAACCCTACACAGGTTCTCTCTTCCTAAAGATGCAGTTTTACACGGACTCGTCATCAGAAACCCTACCCAGGTTTTACTTCTTCCAGGATGCAGTTTTACACGGGCTCATCATCAAAGTAACCCCATACAGGTTCCCTTCTCAAACTCCAGACGTAGTTTTACACGGACTCATCATCAGTAAACCCTACACAGGTTTCCTTCTCAACTCTAGATGCGGTTTTACACGGACTCATCATCAAAGTAACCCTACACAGGTTCCTTCTCCACTTCAGATGCAGTTTTACACGAGCTCATCATCAGTCAACCCTACACAGGTGTCCTTCTTTCCAAGATGCAGTTTTACACGAGCTCATCATCAGGCAATCCTACATAGGTTCCCTCTTTCAACTTACAAAAATTACAATTCAACAGACCACCTCCAAATGGCATCTATAAGCCCATCCACCTATCCACCATCTCTCCAAATGGCATCTGTAAGCCCATTCCCGCTATCACACTGCTGATACTCCACTATGCGAGTGTAAATTTCTGGGCACTCTAGTGTTCAATCATCTTCCACCTTCGGATCACGAAAGGCACACAAGCCAATCTACATCCTCAGGTCTAAGAAGATTGAACAGGGGAAACTGTTGTACCCCAAAATTTGCCCTCCCATATTCTTCAAAGTTTTGACAAGCATCATCTCAATTTGCTCAAGTCTACTCAAGGGATTGCACAGTCAAACCATCCTCCTAAGCCAGTCAAATTAGGGTTTTGGTTCTTGCAAGGAAGTTGAGGTTTTCAAGGGCTCAATCAAGTCCCACATGCCTATAAACATTGTCAAGCATCTACATGCCAAGTTTCAAGGCTCACAAGGTCAAGTTGCACAGTCAAAAACCCTAACTGCTTCACAATCAACTGCAGGGGCAAAATGGTCATTTGGCAGTCAAAAGTCAAAAATTTTGGCCAACATCTTATTTTGAAGCCACAATCATCATTTGATCAAGTCGTGATCATGATTTCACAAGCATGGCTCAAAAATCATCAAGATGCAAAAGTTTCCATTTTTGGACAATTGAAAAGTCAACTGTAACTTGACCAAGGCATAACTTTTTCATGGTTCATGAGAAAAATCCCATCCAATGCTCATTTTGAATGGGATGACATTTCCCACAACTCATCTTCACATTCCAAGTCCAAGAAATGCTCTCACAAAAAGTTATCAATTTCAACATTATATGTCATTTTCAAAAGTCAACAAAAAGGCATTTTAAGTCAAAGACCATAACTTGAGATTGGTAAATCAAAATGATATGGGACCAAAGGCATTGGTTATAGGAATTCAAGACCTTTCCAAAATGTCCAAGAACATGTTCATATGATTAAAATTGAGCAAGATATGCATTGGAGAAGTTGGGAAATTTTTGTGAAATGGAAAAAGTCAACTATCCTTGAAACTTCAATTTTTGACAAAAGGGCCCACTTTTTTCCACTTGATTCAGCCTTGTCATGCCACCCACGTGTCCCATGATCAATTTCAAGATTAAACATTAATTTTTCTATTTTTATTTCATTTTATTTGATTTAATTCATTTTAAATCCATAAAATTCAAATAAAATCAAAAAAATTAATTAAATAACATCTTTTGATTTGAATGACTTTTATGTGTCATGAACAACCTACCAATTTCGTGCTAGGGCCATTTTAAGCATAAAAATTCAAAATTTGAACAAACTTGGAATGATCTTTAATGGTGGTTATGAAGAATCCAAAAACTTAATTGCAAGGGATCATTGGCTCATAATGTGACTTATTCTCATTCATACATACATATGCAAGTGTTTCATACCTCAAGCACAACCTGAACATTACACAAACGGCCAGAGCAAAATCCAAAAAGTGTAAAAAAAAGTGTGAGATCAAAAGGAGTATTGCAAGCCTTTTCAGGCCAAAAGGAGAACGTGACTCTCTTCTTTGCCATCCCCTGAAGCTAAAGCAACCCTTGCCACGTCCTAAGATCCATCATACCGCGTTGTAAGTTCTTCCCAGGTCCCCCATAATTCCATGTTATTTTTTTCTTTACATACTTATGTGCAGGTTCACAAGAAAGGTGCATCATATACCTCACACCCAAACACGCTATGTGTCCTCAGAAGCAGATCCAAAGGCCTGGATTGGACGAGCACCATACTCCTGGTCAACCTACGCCATGGACAATCTCCAAAAGTCAACAAGGCTGGTTAATGGGCCAGCAATTTCCAGGCTTCACACCTCCATTGGGCCATCAACACCCCCTTTGGTTTCTATTTCTTCTTTTTTTTTTCTATTTTCTTTTTCTTTTTTACTTTCTTTAGTAATTATAATTAATATTATTTAATTAATCAATTAATTAACATTTTCACAATAAAAATTCAGAAAAAAAACCAAAAAATATTTTTATTAATTTCAAATTACTTTTTTTTGTAAATAAATTCTAACATTAATTAACTTAGTTATTTAATTAGGTTTAATTGTAATCTTTTCACGATAAATAAAATTAATTTAGACTTAGGCTTTTCTTTTGACATTTTTAATTCCTTCTTTTATTTTATTCTCATTAAAAACATAAAAACACAAAAATATTTTTCTTTTAATTAAATTAATTAGTTAGTTATTAGTTTTAATTTCATTAATTACAAAAAGTGACAAAAATTCAATTCTTATTCAAAAAAGGGTCAAAACCTTCATGACGTTCCAATTTAATTCTCGCGCGCATTTATTTATTTTGATTATTTATGTAACTGTCTCTAGATATGTAATAGTTAAATAGGAATTTTACCGCTTTATTTAATTTCTCGCATTTATTTACCAAAACGGGTTTTTGTTTTTGGCGATGTATAGACCCGTGCCTTGTAATAGTTAGATTTACATTTCCGCAATTTATTTTCCGCACTCCTAACTGTTAACAATGCATGAAAGAATGTATGAATAATAAAACCAATCTGTAGCTCACAAATAACATGTACAAGATAACATTAACTGAAAAACAACACACATGCACATGACACCCCTAGGGTACGCCTCACCGGTTGCCTCGAACGTGGTCATCAAGTATAGGTTGTCTTAGAGGTCGCCCTTTTTGTCTAAAGATCCAGTTGCCTCGAAACGGTTGCCTCGGATACAAAGGATCTAGGACATTAGGGTTACTTCTAAGGTGTCCTACTATTGCTTCGGTGACCACACTGTCCCTTAATCGAATTGACCCGAACACCTCCAACGATGGTGCTACCTACCTCTCAATGGTGGGATAGCACTATCCAAAGGACTCTTACACAGCTTAATTCCTTAGAGTAGGTAGATTCTCCTGGGTACTTGCTCTTTTCAAAACAAACAAAAACAACTTTTCACACCTCACACTTTCTAAAAGTTTTCAAACAAATCTTTCATACACTCTTGAGGACTGATACAAGAGTTACTTAGAAATTTTTCAAAAGAACTTTTTTTTCAAAACCAACTCACACTTGAAAAGCAAACAATTTTGAAAACATAAGAGCAAGTACCTAAGAGCCCGTGGATAACCACGGATAGAAAGGGTGCTAACACCTTCCCTTTCTATAAATCTACCTCCTGAACCGAGAAACATTCTCATAAGGAATTTTGCTGTGCTTTTGTCCTTTCCATGTTGGAGAACATAAAAGACGGTGGCGACTCTTGCTTACCGCGACATTTCGCGAAACCAGCTAAAAAAAAGTCAGTTCTCATTTCCACCGATCACACATCCCTTTCAAAAAGAATTATTTATTTTTCCTTATTTTTTAGGTTTAAGTTAAATATCCTTTTACACAAAAAACAAGGCATAAAAAATATTTTCTTTTACATACATATTGCATTGCATTTTAAATATTTGTCTAATTTATTTAAATTCGCGCACATTCGATTTGGTTGTAATAATATACCTAGCTTTATATTTGTGCAAATCCCAATTCAAACATGTATTCCCCCCCTCCCATAATAATTGTTGTAATAGCTTAGTATATTTACATTACGCAATTTATCGCTTTATACCATGCTTAGTAATTAGGGTTTGCATGACAAGAACAAAAACAAAGCAAAATAGAAAACCCTAAATACAAGACAAAAGCATGAAAATGACACACTTTGCACACAAGCACCCTAAGGGTTTCTCCCACTAGGTTGCCTAAAATAAAATGGCCATGTTACGTATGCGAAGTATCTTGGCAAAACAAAACAAATATAAGATCATAGTCCCTCGATGACGCTATTCAAAGGTTGCCTAAACAAAATGATCTTGGTCCCTCAAAAATGCTAACATACTTGGCAACATTGCTATCATAGTTATACGATGACCCACGCCCGTCCCGTTAACATCCAAAGATAGGGTTGCTTACCAAATCAATGGTAAGTCAACAATGTCAAAGGAATAAAAATGCACAAGAAAGACATTTGAGTAGGTAGATAGCTTATAAGTTACTTGCTCCATTTCAAACAACAATCCTTGCTATTTTCAAAAACATAAACACACACACATTTCAAAACATTTTACAAAACATTGAAAACATTTTTAAAAGACAAACATCTTTGTATACATTCTTATGAACGAGAATCATTACAAAGATTGCCTAAACGAATGGCCTCTTTTCAAAATACTTTCAAAACAACACCAAACACCAAACACCATTTCAAACAAAGCAAAGCAAGTGATCTAAGCAAGTAACTAAGAGCCCATGGAAAACCATGGATGAAAAGGGTGCTAGCACCTTCCCTTTTCATAATCTACCCCCCGAACTCAAGAAAACATCTCAAAGGTCTTTCCTGTGCTTTTTTACCTTTCCTTTTGGATAAAAGAAAAGTCAGTGGCGACTCTTGCTAACCGCGACATTTGCGATAAAACGCAAAACCTCAAGTTATTTCCCCCACCGTATCACAGTCAGCAAGCATCTTTGGATTATTTCTATCTTTTGTTTTGACCACCTAGGTCCAACCTTCGACCAGATTCTTCTTCAGACATCCCTATTTGATTTTCACCCAATATGTGTCTTTTGAATAGGACCTTTTTATGTATACTTCTAAGGGGCAAAATGCATGCCCCTTGAATGGGTCACCAAAATATGTCATTCGATTAGGACATCCAGGTATGTCTGGCAAGTCCTTCGAATGTGCCACCATTGTACGTTTTTCGAGTGAGACAATAGTTATGTGTCATAGTGTAGAATTTGTGTGTTGAAACAAACTGTTTTCAAGGGAGATACTGCCCAGTCGAAAATAGCATGAAAGTAGCCAATGCTTTGTGAGCGCTATTGCCTTGTGAATGCCAGCCATGGGGGAGCTTTTTGCCTTGTGCATACTGGCCTGAAGGGAGTCCTGGTTTTTGTGAATCGAAGGAATCATGCAAAGGGAAAACGACTTCTGAATCGAAGGAAATCTATAAGAGGTTATTGCTTTGTGACTACAAGCAAACATGCAAGGGGCCTTTGCTCAAACAAAAGATTGCATGAAGAACCACTGCCCACTCAAACATGCCTACAAGGGGTTATATGGCCAAACGAAAGATGTAACCCAAACTTGCATTCGAAGGAAACCACAAACCCAAACGAAGAAAGCAACCAAAGCTTGTATTGAAGGGGGTCACATGCCCAAACAAAGAAATCAACTAAAGCTTGTATTGAAGGAAGCCACACGCCCAAACGAAGAAAGCATACAGGGGGTAAAAGGAACAATCGAAGGAAACCAGAAAAGAGGCCTTTGCCTCTTGAATCGAAGGAAGCCAAACATGAAGCCTTTGCCTTCTGAATCGAAGGAAGCTAATCAGGAGGTCGTCAACTTTCTGAATCGAAGGAGGCCAAACATGAGGCCTTTGCCTTGTGCCTGTTGGCCTGAAGAAGCTAGTATGAAGGTCATTTCCTTCTGAATCGAAAGAAGCTAGCAAAGAGGTCATTTCCTTCTGAATCGAAGGAAGCTTTTCAGAAGGTCATTTCCTTCTGAATCGAAAGAAGCTAGTAAAGGTAATCCAAGCCCAATCAAAGCTGGCTTGAATCAAAGCAAACTTATTTTTCTCCAATTTTGTCAAAACTCAAATTTATCTACTTTTCTCTTTCAATGGTTTCCTCTTTGACCTGATGCTTGGAAATCCAATATGATCTATAGAAATTACAGGGGAACTAAAAACCCAATTGTACTTGTACAAATTTGAACTTTTGAAAATCCTTATGAGAAAATGTCTTGAGAAATGAGAGGGCAAATTTTAGGATACAACAACACAGTAGTTATTTTTTACCAAATTAGAACAAAGTGTTTCATATTAAATCTACCTAGCTTAAATTTAAGATTGCCACATTTGATTATGAAAACTAAAATAACTTAAATATTTATCTTACAAAGTACATCTTAATTTACCAAATTGAAAGTTTAAGGTACATCTTATTTCTTTGCCAAAGTAATGAAGTGTTTTTTTCTCTTTAACAAACTTAAATGACACACTACTTATTTTTTGCCAAATTAGGACAAAGTGTTTGAAATTAAATTTTTCTAGCTTAAATTTAACGTGTCATATTTGATTATGAAAATTAAAATAACTTAAATATTTATCTTACAAAGTACATTTTAATCTATCAAATTGAAACTTTAAGATACATCTTATTTCTTTGTCAAAGTAAAGAAGTGATTTTTTTTTTATCTCTAACAAACTTAAATGACATAGTACTTACTTTTTGCCAAATTAGGACAAAGTGTTTCAAATTAAATTTGCCTAGATTAAATTTAAGGTTGTCATATTTGAATTAAAATAACTTAAATATTTATCTTATAAAGTACATCTTAATTTATCAAATTGAAACTTTAAAGTACATCTTATTTCTTTGTCATAGTAACAGAGTGCTTTTTTTTCTCTCTTTAACTAACTTAAATGACACAATATTAATTTTTTGCCAAATTCTGACAAAGTGTTTTAATTTAAATTTGTTTATTTATAATACTTAAGAATAACTTTATATTACTTAACCTACAATATATATACATATTCTTAAGTCAAGTGAGAGAATTTCAACTTTTCTTTTGAATATTTCCATTTTGTTAGATTAAGAGAGAAAATAAACATAATCTAGATTTGGGTTTGACTTTATCGTGTATTATAAATAAGTTGTCATAATTGTTCTCTCGCCTAACTCTCAGTTTCATCTGTTTCACTTTCTTAGCACACAATGGTAGCTCAAACACACAGAGAGCCCGAAGAAACACTTATGATCCAAACATGTTCCCTCGTGATTGACGACAAAAATTAGGAAATCTACCATAAAGATTCTCCCCTGCCACTGCCACTAGTTGAAACTTAAGCAATTATCAAATATGAGTTAAAGAATAAGCACTTGTTGGATATTTGAATGCACCATTCAACATGTTTAACATATACACATCCGAAGTCACCATGTGAATATGTCAACAGATGTTTTGGATATGCATATCCGAAACATTGCGTGTTTGTGTCATTTTTGTTTAAAACATCATCATTACCACTACCTAATAAACGGACAACAGGAAAACATGAAATGATATGATTTGGATGAAAAATGAAACGAACATAACAATTATATTAGATGTTCAGAAATAGGGAAACATAATATAATACATAAGTTGTTCAGAAAGTGCGTAATATTAAAATATTACATCAGTAAAAAAAACACAACATAACATAGGCTACTGCTACTACGTATGCCTAATCCTAATCCCTGTGACCTCCTCTACCTCTTATATTGTGTCGCACAGGATGCTTCCCTAACCATCCCCCAAGGGTGGCAACCGCCTCAGGACCGCCCCTCTTAATGATCTCAGAATCCAATGCCCCCTTCTCAAGAATGTGTATCCGCTGACAGACTGGCAGGACATCAGTGGCATGGTCATCCTCAGTCTGCTGGTTCTCCAAGAGCTTCTAATGAGCTGGCCTAGGTGGATATCCTAGACCATCCGGTGTCATGATAGGTGTTGCACCCCAAAATTTTCCCTCCTAATTTCATTTGTCTGGCTTAGACTTTTGCATTCGTCCGCATATATTCCATTAGGCCACTAACATAGTATGCATCTCATTCATTAAATACCCTGAGATTTAAAAGATCAGCTGATTGTGCAAGTTAGGGTTTTCAGTGATTAAGGTGTATATATTCAATAAAGTCTATTTCTTCTGGTTATTCTTCAGGCAGTAAAGTGTGGAATTAGGGTTGGGGTCTATGGTTATTGAGGGTTCCATTCCCTTCAAGCTACGAGGCAGTTACTCATTCAGATGCATTCAAGGAAAAAGTTAGAGTTTTTCTCTACCAAGTTGGTGCTTGTCAGCATTTCACCAACTAAGGTTCATTGGGTTTTTATGTCAAGTCTATCTTGGTCATATTTCTTTATGTATTCCCATGTTCATTTTCAAGTTATTCTACAAGGCCGCCTATGGGCTACTAAATCAGGCATTCATCATCTCCTTGTACTCACCATCATCCTTTGATTAGGGTTTATTTCTCTAATTCATATACCATTCAAAAGAGGTTTCTCTGTGAAATTGTGATCACCAGGCAAGGCTATCATCAGAGGATATCGTCCATGAATAACTAGGGTTTCATTTGATATATCTTTGGAAAATAAGAAGGAAATCATTGCTTGAATCTCAAGTCATATGGGCACAAACTCTATTCCAGAGAAGAAGATTCAGTTGGACCCTCTTCACGAATTAGGGTTTATATACCTTATGATACAAAGCTCTTCATCTAGTCGATTGGGTTACTTGTGATACAATATACTTTCTTCAGATTTCATTTCAATGCCTTGAGATCAAAATCTAAAGCTTCGTATGGAAGATTAGGGTTTTGAATTAAGGACATGAAGACATCTAAGCATGGATTCATTCAAGTTGATTTAAGGAAGCTTATATTCATTCATTTGAAGATATTCAAGCAAGAGAGTTCATTCAAATTGATAGAATGCGAGACATTGGGATTTCACAAACATAAGGTCAAAGAAGGACTTGGGAATTCAAATGGAAAGAAAGTAGTTTGAATATTATATGATGTATAATTTGATTCAAGAGTTCCCAAAGTTACATTTTTATTCAAGATCATGTTGCATTACCTTGGTTTCAAGTGAATTACAAGCGCAAAGTCATTTACAATTCACACTATAATATTCAAGTTCATCCAAATTCAGCATTCATTATAAAACCATTATAATCCCATTACACCAATAATCCATAAAGAAAAACTGTTACAAAAATGCACTTGAACAAAATTTCTAAGTCCTAAAGGTGCTAAAATTCCATGAGTGAACTTCCAAGTCCATGCTATGCCAAAGCTCTCCATCTTCATGTATTCTTCAATCTTCATGCCCCAAGTAAACCAACCTGCTGCATTCTTCAAACAACCCTAATTCTAACTTGCTTGGAATTAAGGAGAAATACAATCACCAAAAGTATAAGTATGTGGCTAAGAAGTACTGCCCTTCATCAATACCTCGAGAGTTTTTCTAGAATTGGGCGTAGTTGACATGTTGAACGTCCGATTTCCAGTTGGAAAGCAGTGATTAATACAAAGAGGTTCTTGTATATCTGCTATAATTGATATTCCCCCTCTAATATTGTTTTGCCTTTAAGCTTTCCAGCCTTGCACAATCAAATTAATTCACTATAAAAGCCCTCCATTTTTTATGCACCAGAAAATATGCAAACAGAAAAATGAAGGAAACCGTGAAAACAGAAATTCTGAAAATGAAGAAAACTGTCACAACAGAAAAGTCAGGAGAAATCCAACTATATTCTTTGGCTTTAGTTCAGAAAATCAGAAGGGAGGAAAACTGTGGGAACCATGAAAGAGAAAAAACATATTTTTAGAATTTAGTAATCCTAATTTTTAACAGAAATTTGTGATAGTTATTAACAGGTACTAATCCTAACCGTCTCACCATCACATAACTACCCTTCTAACTATCTTAGCTACAACTAACAAATCAATCCTAACCCTTGGACTCTCTAACAAACTTCCTAACCTATGGCTCAGATCAATAGCTCATGTAACTAACTTTCAGATTCTAACAGAATAAAATAGAAAAACTCGCCTTTCACATTCATTCTTCATTCTGCTGAAGAATCACCAAAAGCTCTTTCTTCTTTCTCTCTACTTCATCTTCCTGCATTCACGCTCCATCATTCATCACTGAATCTTCATCTTCATCAATTACAACAAATTCTCTACAACTTTAACTCCTTTGTTCTTTAATCTTCAATCATCGTTCTGCAATTTCTCATCAACACCAACGCATCACTGCAGGTATCATCATCATCGTAAATCTGCAACAACAACAAATTCTTTGCATCTTCACCTCTGCATCAATAGACAACACACAAAGAACACGAACAAAATAAACTAAAAGATAAGAAGAAGAACGAAATCGAACAGAGGAGAAAACGAGACGTAGGGAATGTACCTGAAAGTTTCATATTCTTCAGCAATCGAGGTTGGTTGTTTGTAACTTTTCGCCATCTTCTTGACACCGTAAAGTAATGCTTACCTCGCTGAATCACAGTCTTCAACCAAGTGTGTTATTCTCGGGTGATTCATCACAAAATTTGAAGCTTATATTGTTAGGGTTTATTCACTTAAGGATAAGATACAATCTTCTTCTCATGAAATAAAGAAAAATGACAGTGAATATGAAGAAATAATGCATAAACAGAGGTTTTGATGTGAGGAAGTGTGAGTTTTGAGCTTCGCCGCCACCAGGGCGATTCCCAGAGCAACCAAGGTGATTTCTGGTATGTTCTCAAGCGAGAGAAAAGGAAAGAGAAACTTCATATGGAAATTGAAAGGTCACAACACCTTTGAAGCTAAAACGCAGTGTATCACCTTCAACTTCATTCTCATTAGTTCTATAAAAAGAGCCATGTTAATTGGTGGATCTGGATAGGTTATGGTTTTAGACCATTATTGTGCGAGAAGCCCGATATTTGTTTTTGGCAGTGCTGGAGAAAGTTGAATGAAAAAGGATCTTCTTGGGCCTAGTAGATTGGGCTCAGTGTCCCACTCTATCTACACCATTTTCTAGTTCACTGCACCTCACATCTAAGTCTTAATTTCTTTTGAATTTTTGTTTTGTTAAGCAATTAGTTTTGATACTTCCCTTCACAAGTTTTGATTGAAATTTTGTATGGATTTTAACATGTTGATTTCTGACTTGGTGATATTTTTTTCATAATTTTTCTATTAGTTTAGTAATTAATCTAACTAATGCTTGTCATATGTTTAGAATTAGGATTTTAATGCATTCTTGTCGATTCCGTATCCTCGATTCGATTTCCTTGGCATGATAAGAGGTTTAATGGTAGATTCTAAGCCTTGAATGATGTTTGGGTTGAGTTACATTGTCTTGTTAGTTGCTAACTCATTTGGTTTATTTTATGCAAGCTTCCAACGAAGATTTCACGCACCACGAGACATAGACAGATTATTTCGCATTGTATAGTTTTTGTGCAGGACTATTATATGATGATTTAGATGCATGTGATTTATTTTTACATGGATGCTACGACGCTTATCTTTTACATCTGATTTTCTTATTATTTCTATTTAGTTGACGCGAAGCTTGCATGAAGTTCTCTGAGTTTCTCTACTTTGTTTGCTTGCTACAAAGTGTTATCCGTTTGGTATCATTCTGTTTCCCTTTTACTATTTTTGCATGTTACTTCTTTTCTAGATATCATGAGAAGTAGGAACTTTACTGCTTTCTAGATATCATGAGAAGTAGGAAATAAAGAGTGTGTGCTCGAAGTCGCTGTTTAAAGTCTTGTAGCAGGAACCGCTTTCTATATGCTATTTGTGTTTGTTTAAAATCCTATCTTTGAAGTAGGTATTTCGCACGTGTGTTTACATTTTTACCTGCATTATATTGCAGATGATAAGTCCTCAAAAGGAGACGAGAAAATAGGGTTAACAATCAACCCCCACAATTTCGTTTGTGTCATCCTTAACTCGTAACACACCACGATGCTTCGGAGTTGTGCCTACTCTTATTATCGAGTCGTCAAGTGGAAAAGGGTTTCGCAATCAAACCCCCAGACTTTGTCAGGAGTTTTCATTGGCTGATGCTAATATTCTATGATTGTTCATATTTCCTTCTATCACCTACGTCAATCTTCTATATCTTGGTTAGGTGTTCAGTCGCTTTGGACATCACAGTTTTGTTTTACATCCTATTCCCGCTTATTTGTCTAGGGTGATCCGCTCCCCTTCACTAAAGCATTTAGCTTTTTTTCCTTTGCTCCTTTAAACTTGCTTGTTTTATCCTTGTACATACCATGTTCCCTTAGGATGTGCTTATTCCGTTCGGATGCAAGTTAGACCTTAGGTTGTGAACCATGCATGCTAATGTTAGATAGAGATTTCCCTTTAATCCAAATCTTAGGACCATCATTATATGATAACATTAGGATTATAAATAGGCTAGTCCCCCGTAGACTTTTTTCTTCCCCTTTTACATATGCCTTAAAAATAAAACCTTTGTTTTCTTAGAAAATCATAAAACATGCTAATCATACTTAAACCTTTTTTCAAGGTAACAAAACACAAACCAATCAAATTTGGCATATTGCCTTGAGGGTGTAACTCAAAACCATTTTCAGGTAAGGACATGTTAATTTACTTCTGTGCTGACGCGTGAGTCTCTAAAGGTCGAGCTGCGGCAGAAGGTGGAATTAACATTGTTCATAGAAAACAAAAAACAAACAAAACATGTGAGCCAAACTACGACTACTATGATTCCTTAAAAGGGATACGTAGGTATTGGGGTAGGGTCCAAGCAAGCACAACTTTATTTTCCCTACATTATTTTCTCTTTTCTTATGCATGCACTCCCTATTTATATTTTCTTTTAGTTCTAAAGCATTAGATTTGACGACACCTATTGTATTAGAATAACAAGAGTGGACACCATAGAGTACTACGGGCGTGGTGGAGTGCTAATACCTTCCCTTTGCGTAACAGACCCCCTTACCCGAACTCTTGGTCGTTTGACCTTGATTTCACCCTTTTCAGGTTTACTCGATGTTTACATTTCCCTTCTCGTGGGATAAAAAACGTTTGATGGTGACTTTATTGATTTCATCTTGATGATTTACTCAACCGATTATTTTAGCTGGTGACTTCACTGGGGACATAGTTGACCAAATGTTGGTCTATCCTGGAGTTGCTCCTAGCTCTTGTTTTCTTTTCTTTGGGTGTTTATTTTTATGCTTTCGTTTTATTCATTTGTACATGATTATCTGAGCATATGTTTTCATTGCATTTTATTGCTTTCCATATTGATTATTTGTTGTGTTGGCTTTTGATTTTCTAGGTCGGGTGGGTCTTACAAGAGGTAAAAGGCCCAATACCCAGGCCAAGTGACAACCATAGGAACCCTATGAGTAGAGTGGAACATGAATGACTAGTTGACTTAGGTTTCACTATTGTCCTCATGTCTTCCATGCTCATATGAGGTACAAATGAGGGTCTATCATTTTCACTTAGGTGATACGGTGATAGTTTTTCAGGAGTACCCTGGATTATGAGTTACCCGGCTTTACCTTGACCTAGTTTTTACCCGTGTGTGGGGAGGGAATATATCTTTACAGGTATGAATGGTGACTATTTATTCTGATGGTGACCTTGTTCTGTTGGTTACCTGGTTCCTTGGTTATGTTCTGGACCTTTGATCCTGATATATTCAGCATGTTCAGAAACTATACAATAGTTATTCAGCAGATTTATACAACAATTATCCAGAGGATTGTACAGATGTTAGTCGATTGTACAGTTGTTATCCATGTTGTGCTGAACTTTTTAACCCATGGTATTTTGCCCGCATCATAACATATTTATTTTCACAAAAAATAAATGTGTAAAAAATGTATGCTTGAAAAATTTAACACACATGTTCTTTCTATTTCCAAGGAATCATGCTTGTGAACATTATGTTGCGTTTGTCTATTTCTTACTAAATCGAAATTGAAACTAAAAGCATGCAGTTTCCTTGAAAATGATTGAACATGGAATTGTATCCACTCATTCACCTCATGCATGTTCATGCATCTATAACAAGGACTTAGAGCGGGGAATTCTTATTCGGGCCCAATAATCTTTTTAGAACTATAAATCTTGACTTCTCGCCGCTTCGCGATCTAAAAAATCCATGGAATGACTTCGTGGGGTATTGGATGAGATGAAAAATCAAACGGGGCTATTTATTATGGACATGTAGACAATGGCCAATGATCAGTTGAAGACTTCGTTGAGTCGGGAATGGAAGTTCTGAAGACAGTGTCAGCAAAGGAAAGTGATCCTATATATGGTGTTTCTATATAAGTTATCATTCATACCCAGCCCATGGGACATTTTTTAAATCATGAGATACTTTGTGGGCCTCATCCAGAACTTCGTGTTCCCGGATTTTTCTTGCTAGTAGCTAGTTTTTGGTCTCCAAGTGAACCCATAGGGAAAAGCTTATCGGCAAAGACAGAAGAAACCTGAGAAGCATGTTGATACAATCCCAATTCCTTACATCAAATTACTTCATCGGTTGTAAGAAATTCAGTTGATTAAGCTTCGTGCTTTGGGTCATCCTACCACAAATTTCTCTCCTAATTTTGATGCAAATGCTAGATGTGTCTCACATTCTGGGGGCCCTGGTTATGATATTGAAGATTGCAAGGGATTGAAGTATGAAGTCTGGCACTTGTCTGGCTTCTTTTCCAAGGTTCAGTCCATGTTTGGTAAACCATTCCAGACTCCATCTCCTCAGCTAAATGCTTCTTCTGTGTAGTAGAAGATGGGGTGATGCTTCTATGATGAAGAAGTATAAGATATCGAGATCTTGGACATCTACCATTGTGTAGAAGGAAAATTTCTCAAAGGTCGAGTTCTACATTCAGAGTTCTTTCTTCTGTGTAATAGAAGATCTTGTTAGAATTTCTAAATGTTGCTTCTATGTAATAGAAGACGGTGTTTCTTTTGTGTAGTAGGAGATGCTCTGGAATTCATCGGCTGATTTTCTCTTCGGTGTAGTAGAAGATGGTTGGCATTTCTTCTATGTAGTAGAAGATACTTTGTGATGCAATTTATGCAAATTCTCTTGATAAAGAATTCATCACATATGTTGAGGAAATCCAATGTGATTACTATGCTGGGCCACCTGGCCATTTAAATGAAGGTTGTAAACTAGAGAAAAGGTGTAAAACCTGCTTGACGCAAAGGCTATTAATTTCTGGCCAGCCAGTCAGATTTGAATTATCCTTTGACTCAGTGAATGTCAAGACTTCCAGATCATCGTCCGAAGCAACAAGTCCATACAAAGACTAGTCTCCTCAACATGGCAATTTTCTAGTTTCATTTGCATTCTCATTTGTAATCTTTCTTATTTTGGTTCAGTACTTTCTTGTGTGCAAAACTTGCTTATTTTTTAATATTAATCATAATGCATTAAATATGTTTGTCTTGAAATAATCCATTCGTATTCACTCATTAATGTTTTCTTTACTTTTTAATACTTAACTCTTGTTAAATAAAGCAAAAAACCTATGGAGGGAGGATGATGAGTAATATGCCAAAAATTTCAAACGGTGTGCTTTTGAGTAAAACCCTGCTGACGATGCACATGCATTGTTTCAAATCCCCAAACACCGGAGATATAAGGGAGATAGACCCTCGTCAACTCCTTTGAGCCTTGAAGTAGGAGTTTCTTTTCTTATCAGAAAAAAACCCTCACATTTAACCCGGGGTAGGGTAGATTTCAGTTAATCCAGTTGAACATTCAAAACTCATCAGGAGTGTGCATCTAAGGATACAATCATGTTTATCCATCAAAAGGTTGAGGAAATTCAAAACCCTAATGGCTAACCCCCATATATCAAAAGTGTGCATAAGAAAAGGGATGATACCACAATGGTTATATCTCACACATCAGAAGGTCAACAGATGACGATACCATAATGGTTATCCCCCATCTACCAATGTCTCCACACAGTGATATGTTTCCTCATTTGTGATATAACCCGTTGCGCCAGTCTCCATGCAGCAATGTTTTTTCTCCTTAGTGATATAACTCATTGCCTCAGTCTTCATGCAACAATGTATTTATCAACCTATTTTCAATCATCTATCCCCTAGGTTGCGATAGATATGTGAATAAATCAGTGTAATCCATTGCATCAGTCTCCATGCAACAATGTTATTATCAAGCTTTTCCACGATATAGACCATTGCATCAATCTCCATATAACAATGTTATTATCAAGCTTTTTCCGCGATATAGGCCATTGCATCAGTCTCCATGCAGCAATGTTATTATCAAGCTTTTTCTGCGATATAGCCCATTGCATCAGTCTCTATGCAACAATGTTATTATCAAGCTTTTTTCTGTGATATCGACCATTGCACCAGTCTCCATGCAACAATGTAATTATCAAGCTTTTTCTGCGATATAGCCTATTACACCAGTCTCCATACAACAATGTTATTATCAAACTTTTTCCGCGATATAACCCATTGCAACAGTCTCCATGCAACAATGTTATTATCAAGCTTTTTCCGCGAATATAGCCTATTGCACCCTAAATTTCGCCCCTAAAAATTTTTTAGTCGCACTTTCATATCATATTTTGGTATTTGGTCATAATCATTAATAGATATCTTCATTCATCACATTTGCATCATTTAGTTGTGTTTAAGTTGACCAAAAGCCAGTTTAAATCGAAGTTAGCATCGTTTTGTAGTTGAAAAATACTTGATATTTTACTTCATGCATTTTTATCTCTTTACACGTTTTATGCATTTCTCCAAATAGTTTATATGTCGATAACATTAATATTTCGGTTTTACAGACATATTGTTAAAAGCAATTTGACACTGTGCGGAAAATTAGCGAGAAAAATATTTCAAGTTTTTACCTTTTACTGATCATTTTATAAATATGCGGTTCGTGTAGATTATGAACGTATGCTTGTTTCATTTTTTCGGTACAATTTGAAGTCTCGTTTTTAACCATAAACGTTTGTTCAGCCTGATGCTTTTATTCTCATTATATTTCGATTTTGACCATTTGAGTAATTTTTCTTTAATCTTTGAGACATATAGTTTATTTTAATTTGTTTATTTCATTATTTCGGATAGATTTTTATCCATTTTTTAAAATCGTTTTTAGTCATTTTGGGGTCTTTACTTTTTTATTCAAAAAAATTTAAATTTTTTTTTTAAATTGCATTAATTTTTATACTTTCAGGTTTCTACTTCATTTTTATTTTTAAAGATCTTTTTGGTCATAAATTATTTTTCTTGAACTAAGCTTTGTTTTGATTGGTTGGTAGAGGTTGTGCAGAATTAAGGAAAAATGGCAAACAAAAATTGCAAAAGCATAATTCAATTTTCCTCTTGATCTTGCTATTTAATAGCCACTTTCTTTTCTTTGTTTACACACAAAAAAACCCACAACACAATATAAACTCCCTCCTCTCTATATAAAAAGCAATCTCACTCCCTCCTCTCTTCAATACACAACAAACAATATCACTCTCTCCTCTCTTCAATACACAACAAACAATCTCAAATCTTAGTAACTCATCTCTTCAATCTACACACAATTTTCATTTTTCTTTTAGTTTAGATTTAATTTAATAATTTTAAAATTTTAGTTTAGCTTAGATTTATTTTAATAACTTTAGATTTTTTATTTTAGTTTAG
Organism: Vicia faba; assembly: GCA_948472305.1. Classification (NCBI taxonomy): domain Eukaryota; kingdom Viridiplantae; phylum Streptophyta; class Magnoliopsida; order Fabales; family Fabaceae; genus Vicia; species Vicia faba. The sequence goes on along the minus strand of OX451737.1, from coordinate 1,683,445,748 downwards.
ATTTATTTTAACAACTTTAGAATTTTTTCTTTTAATTTAGATTTAATTTAATAGTTTTAGAATTTTAGTTTAGCTTAAATTTATTTTAATAATTTTATATTTTTTTCTTTTAGTTTAGATTTATTTTAACAACTTTAGAATTTTTTTCTTTTAGTTTAGATTTAGTTTAATAATTTTAGAGTTTTAGTTTAGCTTAAATTTATTTTAATAACTTTAGATTTTTTCTTTTAGTTTAAATTTATTTTAACAACTTTAGTATTTTTTTCTTTTAATTTAGATTTAATTTAATAATTTTAGAATTTTAGTTTAGTTTAGATTTATTTTAATAAATTTAGAATTTTTTCTTTTAGTTTAGATTTAATTTGATAATTTTAGAATTTTAGTTTAGTCTAGTTTAATTTAATAATTTTAGAATTTTAGTTTATTCTTTTAGAATTTTGATTTTAATTAGTAATCTTAAGATTAATTTAGTGTAACTTTAAATTAGTAAATTAACTTGCTTTAGATTTAAGTTAGTTTGGATATCTTTAGAATTAATTTAACATAGATTTAATTTAGTAAAATCTAGAATTTTAATGTTTCTTAGAATTTTAATTTAGTCTAAATAACTTTTGTTTTAAATTACATCTTTATTCTTTCTTTTTTTTACTTTCTTCTCTATCAAAACACACCGAAAAAACAATTTTCTTTCTCTTTTCATTTGCTCGTAATTTACTATTTTTCGTATTCTTTCGATTATTGTAATTGCTTACGGTTTGTAAATAGTTTAACTAGGCTTTTACTTCATCCCCGTTCAAAAATTTGTACCCCCATTCCCGAAGCATTGTAATAGCATGGAACTTTGTTTTCCGCACTTTACCGCATTTCCTTATATTGTTTAGTAATTAGGCGTGTATGGCAAGATTTAAAATCAATCACTAGACAACCCTAATCAAGATAAATTACACTTGAATCAAACACACTTTTCGCACATGTGCACCTCTAGGGATAATATCGCTTGCTACCTCGGAAAAATAGTCATGTCCCTCGAATATGGGTCACTTTAGAAAAGACCCTCGATAAAAAGATTGTGGTCCCTCGATGATCCTTCTTTGTTTCCTTACGTAAAACGATCTTAGTCCCTTACAAAAATTACTAAAGTGTCTCACAAGTTGCTTTCTATGACTATAAGATGACCCACGCATGTCCCCTCACATCCAATTATAAGGCTTCTTACCAATCAATGGTAAGAAAGCAATACCTAAAGGAGGAGGAAAAGAACAAAGATTTATTTTGATTAGGTAGAACGTTCATAGTTGCATGCTCACAACCATTTTCAAAAACATCTTTCAAACACATCAACACTTTCAAAATGAAATATTTTCAAAAGCCAACACTTTGTATGCATTCTTATAGAGACATGAATCATTACAAAGTTTGCCTAAACGAAGGAACTTTTCAAAAATACTTTCGAATTATCATAAATACATTTAAAAAAAAAGCATTTTAAAGTGAGCTAGCAACTAAGAGCCCGTAGATAACTACAGATTAAAAGGGTGTTAACACCTTCCCTTTTCATAACCTACCCCCCGAACTCAAGAAAATTCTCAAAAGTCTTCCCTGTTCTTTTCACCCTTTCCTTTATTGGATAAAAGAAAAGTCGATGGAAACTCTTGCTATCCGCAACAATTGCGATAAAGTACAAAACACCCAAGTCAGTTCTCCCACTGTGTTACAGAACTGGAGACTCTGCTGAGGAATTAAACTTAAAAGTGGGGTTACCTTAGAGACTAGATCACATCTAAAATGTTTTCATTTATTTGACGTGCTTGCTTTACATTTTGGGTCCATGTTTGGCTTTTGAATAGATGCTCTACTCGGATCTGGGAACATTATTAGGTAAGTAGCAAAGATTGTGGACACTATACGACATAGACCGATATGGTTGAGACAATAGCTACGTTAGTGTGACAAATTTGTGGGTACCAGTATCCCTTATGGTGAATTAAGGAGAATATAGAACCGTTGTGTGGTGTCATGAAGCACTAACTGACCTTAGAACCTTTTGTTGAAAAACCTGGCCTTTAGGAAGTAGTGAGATAACCAACTTTGGTGCAGTCCAAAGTTGGTTGATAATCGATACTAAGCTCATTAAGATCGGACTTTTCGGTCTCTAAAATAGAGGCTTGTGCTGAAACAATGCCCGATGAAGAAAGATCAATGATATTGAGATTCCCTAGAACCCGGTTACTTTCTAGAACAGGTTGAACCAACTAAACTTCAAGAGGGTACTTACCTATAACCCCATGCAAGCCTAAACCTAAGGTTACTTGTGTGACTTGTTTGAATTTATAATCTGACAACTTGAACTCCTTACATGGTTTATTTGTATTCAATATCTAACAAAAACTTGAATTCCTCGCAGGGCTTGTTTGTAATCACTACCTTACACTTTTGCTTGGTGCATAACACACACATCATGACATCATACCATATCATTTCCATTGACCATTTCAAAGATCTCAAGGGCCAGTGATGCAGGTTATCATAAACCAACGTCTAACAAGGGGCAAGACAATTTATTTTCCTCCAACCCATGATGTCAAAGACCAAAGCACATTATCTTGAGTCGAGGGATATGACCCACTTGACATGGTGAGCTTGATTCTCCTGGAAGGACATTCAATGATACGAAGTTCTTCAATCAAAGCTGTAGTCAAAATTCAACTTCTAACATCTTCTTGTGTTTACCCTGCGATATCCTTGAAAACATTGCATCCACATGCCATGTATCATATCATGACAGGTCTTCCCCATACAGGTTTTCTCATCCTCTTGCTGTTTATTTCAGTAAAAATGGCTCTTAAACAAATTGTGCAAGATCTTCAGACCCAAAATGGTTAGCTTCAAGAATTGTTCCTGAATATATTCAAGGGGCAAGAGGAAGTGAAAGCACTCCTCATTGAGAGCATGACCAATAAGAATCCTGAAAACAAAAAGGATGACCAGTTGAAACAATTCCAAGCCGAGATAGGGATGGTGAGAATTTAGATGCTGGGACAGATGGCTCTTATCCAAAACCTAGTTCGGGGATAAGAAGAGTTGAGAATTCTCGTCAACAAGCTTCATCAAGACGGATGCAATCGTATGAAACAAATAGTCAAGGTTGAGGATCAAGTTATTAATCAGCCTCCGATAAGACAATAAATTTGTTTGGTCGAAAGAACACCTTTTAAAATGGCTACTACACCGCGAGTCAAACAACGACCTCGCCAACAATGACAGGGTAGTCAACGTAAGCAAGATACTCCCAAAAGACAATTTATTGAGATCTACATGTCCTTGGATCAAGCATTACATCATGTGTTGGAAGCCAAGTTGGTTGCATTGAAGGAGCCTCCTCAAAAATCTAATACTTCTTCTCCCTGTTACAAACATAATGAAAGGTGCACATACCATTCCAAAAGTCGTGGACACGACACTAACCATTGTTGGGCGTTGAAAAATAAGATTTAAGACCTGGTCGACAAAGAAGTATTGGAATTCACATAAGATGGTCAAATTGAGTTTTTCTATCACCCCTCAAAGACACACCATCTGAAGTGAGAAATTTAGGAGGAGAAGCTTTAATTCATTTGAATTTTCAGTTGTAATTTCTTTGTTTTCTTAAACACTTATCTTTATGTCAGACTTTGGTTATTCTCACTAATGCATTGCATATGTTTGTCTTGAGTTAATTCATTCGTTTTCACTATACTGAAATTATGCTTTTACCTCTTTTTGTATGATATTCAACTCTCGACAACAAGCCTTAAGCCTTTAGAGGGAGGATGACAAAAATAATACCATAATCTCATACAGTATGCTTTTGGACAGACTTTGCTGACGATGTACAGGAGTTGTTTCCAATCCCAAATAGTGGAGTTATAAGGAACATAATCCCTAGTCAACCCCTTTGAGCCTAAGAAGTAGGAGTTTTCTTTTTCTCACGAATTGAAACCTTTAAGTCATAACCTCGGGTAGGGTAGTTTCTTAGGTAATCCAAATGCGCATTCATTCACAAGCTGTTACTTCACAACAAAAATATCCTTCTGAAATAAAAGATGGTGTTGGTTCCTCATAAAATAGACAGTCTTTAGAAAAGCCCACTAGGTAAAAATATATGAAGGAGACTTAAGAAAAACTGGGGCATCTCGGTGGCTATAATCTTAAAACAAGAGCAGACATGCAAAAATTAGGGATAGTAAATCAAAAAAGGAGTTTGTTATGAATCCTCGACAACATGAAAAATGTTACAAAAATAATTGCCTTCCCAAATAAACTTCCAGTATCCGAACCATCACCAAAATATCATTCCAGATCCTAGTAAGAGATAAACGCACGATCAACTGAGTTCGGGACTAGAGAACATCATGGAGAACGGGTTGGGTACAAATAAACTTTGAGCCTTATCCTTTATTTCTTAAACCATGAACTAGGCCACATTACAACCCTCTAAAAGTCCTAATTGAAGTATATGTTAGTTCAAAAACATACTGTTACAAAAGGTATCCTGACTCCTATAAGGCTTACCGTAAATCATGAGTTGAATTCATATTCTTACAAAATTTTGTTGCTTATTACAACTGCATATTTCAAAAATTTTTCTCAAGACAAACATAAACTTTGCAGTGTTTGAATACCGTTGTTTGCATATGGCTAATTGTTTGACAATGAAGAAATTCATACAACGAATATCCAATGTACGAAAACTCTATCAATAAACAGAATCATTTCAAAGGGAAAGACGCCTCCAATGACAAATCTCTCATAATTAAGGGGAATGACATGACCATATGGGGCAGTTAAGTCGAGATTCAAAGAATCTCTCAAGAAGTGCTAAATACCCGGGGGAAGATCTCCATCCAAATCACTTGGGGGCAATGTTACATTGATCATGAGCTTGAAAAAAATCCACTATGAAGACCTCCGATACCACCAAATTGCTTGTCTTTGTCAGTAGTATCAGATGGTGTCAGTATCATGTCTTCAGATCCTTCCATGACAGTTCTTAGAAAATACTGAGACTTGATCAAAAGATCTTGGGTACCACCAAATTTCTTGTTTGTGCCAGTAGTATCAGATGGTGTCAGTATCATGTCTTCGAATCCTTCCATGACAGTTCTTATAAAATACCGAGACTTAATCAAAATATCTTGGGTACCACCAAATTGCTTGTCTTTGCCAGTAATATCAGATGGTGTCTGTATCATGTCTTCGGATTCTTCCATGACAGTTCTTAGAAAAATATACCTAGGAAGTTCAAGACTACAAGAAATTTGATCAAAACTTCAGACATCGAAGTGCACCAGACTAACCCTAGGGGAAAATAGTCGGAAAATACTACGCATAAAAAGAGACCTGCTAGGTTGACATACCTAGGAAATATAAGAGCATCCTGGCGAACCAAAAGGTTTAGGCAAAAATTAGGGATATATACAAAAGATTTTACACCCGACTAGTCGAAAATCCGAAAAGGTGGATTGGGAAAAAAGGGTATCCCGTTGGACTGAAAATCTGAAAGGACGGTCTAGGAAAAATTTAGGGATTAAAGCGTACGACTATGTCCTGTTATCTCATCATTATCAGTAAAAGATTTGTCACTCTGATTAATGTTTACTAAGGACTCTAGGAGAAGACATCGTTCAAGCTGTCCACAAATCTCCACAAGGCCAAATTCATTGATATTCCTATATAATCACTTCAAAAAATATTACTCTCACGGAGTTGAATTCATACAGTCTCCATCTGAAGTTCCAATCTCCAGAAAATCCTCTCCCCAGCTGAGTGTGGCCTTAATTGAAAAAATGAACCTTGTATGAAAGAATTCATGTCCCCAGTAGGGTCTCAAAAATATTCTTCTCAATAGGGTTTATTTCCCCAACAAGATACGAATTCCCCAGTACGATTCTTTCTCTTACAAATCGACAGACAAAACCCCTTGTCCCCAACGGAGTTGATATTATCCCCAGTAAGTTACCACGAAGCCTGAAATTTGACCAGATAATAATTAACTTCATCCTTGCCAATAAGTTACTGCAAAGCCTAGAATCTGACCAGATAATAGTTAACCTTAGAAAGTTGTTGCAAATCCTGGAATCCGGCCAGATAACATTTAACTTCAGTAAGTTATTGCGAAGCTCGTAACCCGACCAGATAACATTTAACTTCAGTAAGTTACTGTGAAGCCTGGAATCTGACCAGATAACAATTAATTTCATCCTCTTCAGTAAGTTATTACGAAGCCTGGAATTCGACCAGATAACAGTTAACTTCATTCTCCTCAGAAAGTTGTTGCGAAGCCTGGAATCTGACCAGATAACAGTTAACTTCATCCTTTCCAGTAAGTTGTTGCGAAGCCTGGAATCTGACCAGATAACAGTTAACTTCGTTCTCCCTAGAAAGTTGTTGCGAAGCTTGGAATTCGACTAGATAACAGTTAACCTCAGAAAGTTGCTGCAAAGCCTGGAATCCGACCAGATAACAGTTAACTTCAGTAAGTTATTGCGACGCCTGTAAGCCGACCAGATAACAATTAACTTCCTCCTCCCTAAAAAGTTGTTGCAAAGCCTGGAATCCGACCAAATAACAGTTAACCTCAGAAAGTTGCTGCAAAGCTTGGAATCCGACCAGATAACAGTTAACTTCATCCTCCCTAAAAAGTTATTGCAAAGCCTGGATTTCGACCAGATACCAGTCAACTATCCTCTCCAAGACAAAAGTTTAACCATCTCTTTTATCCCCAGCAAGGGTAAATAATAATTAAATTCCCCAGTAGAGCGATGGACAACCAAGGTTCCAAAACTCTATTCCCCCAAACAAAAATCAACCTCCCTCGCAGAGTTTCTTCAAACAGCAAACATGAATTCCCGACGAAAGCATTATAAACAAGGTTGAAGATACACATACTCTTCATCTCCAACGGTTGTCCGGGATTTAGCTTCCCAAAACTCCCCAACAATTTGTCAGAGATTTATTTTCCCGGACAAGGATACACTGCAATAACATTTCACATTCCTACATCATAGCATACATGGCAAATGCATATAGCATAGTCTCATTTATTTTGAGAACATCATTACACCATGCATACATCTGCATGCAACTAACCCTCTTCCTTGCAGGAAAAGTCAATCAACAAAACAAAGACCTCTTCTGGTTAGATTTATTTCTTCCAGTTAAAGACAAGCAAACGACATACCTCTTCTTGTTAGATTTATTTCTTCTAGTTAAAGACAGGCGAACGAAGACCTCTTCTAGTTAGAGACAGGCAAACAAACACCTCTTCTGGTTAGATTTATTTCTTCCAGTTAAAGACAGGAGAATGGCATACCTCTTCTGGTTAGATTTATTTCTTCCAGTTAAAGACAGGCGAATCAAAGACCTTTTTTAGTTAGATTTATTTCTTCCAGTTAAAGAAAGGAGAATCAAAGACCTCTTCTGGTTATATATCGTTCTTCCAGTTAAAGACATGAAAATATCATCAACATTTCCCAAATAGGCCATAGAGTAATTCCCGAAACAATTCAGAGTAACTATCACTACGACCAACAAAAAGCGGGTTCCAGATTAATACCTGAAACAAGACAAGACAATTATCCGTGAACAACTGATTATAGATTAATACCTGAAACAAGACAGGACAACTATCTACATGAGCAGATTAAAGATTAACTCCTGAAACAAGACGAGGAAACTATCTTTCTTTCTCTTTGGTCAGATAAAGATCAATTCCTGAAACAAGATGGGGCGACTATCTTTATTACTAATGGTATGAACTCACGAAACAGGACGAGTTTACCAACAAACTGATTGTAGATCAATTCCCAAAACAGGACGGAGCAACTATATACATGACAAATACTTCCTTCAAGACTTCTGCTGGTTTAGTTTAAATCGACCAATGATTTATCCTGATTCCGTTCCAGTAGACACTTTCTCTGGTTTAGTTAAATCGCTCCTAAGATTTATGTTGATTCATTATCTAGTTAAAGATAATTTCAAGACTTCTACTGGTTCAGTTTAAATCGACCAATGATTTATCCTAATTCCGTTCTGGTAGACACTTTCTCTGGTTCAATTAAATCGCTCCTAAGATTTACACTGATTTGTTATCCAGTTAAAGTTTATTCAAGACCTCTTCTAGTTCAGTTTAAATCGACCAATGATTTATCCTGATTCCGTTTCGGTAGACACTTTCTCTGGTTCAGTTAAATCGCTCATAAGATTTATGCTGATTCATTATCCAGTTAAAGGCAATTTCAGACCTCTGTTGGTTCAGTTTAAATCGACCAATGATTTATCCTGATTCCGTTCCAGTAGACGCTTTCTTTGGTTCAATTAAATCGCTCCTAAGATTTATGCTGATTCGTTATCTAGTTAAAGACAATTTCATACCTCTGCTGGTTCATTTTAAATCGACCAATGATTTATCCTGATTCCATTCTGGTAGACACTTTCTACAGTTCAGTTAAATCAATCCTAAGATTTATGCTTATTTGTTATCTAGTTAAAGACAATTTCATACATCCGTTGGTTCAGTTTTAATCGACCAATAATTTATCCTGATTTCGTTCTGGTATACACTTTCTCTGGTTCAGTCAAATCGATTCTAAGATTTTCTGATTCTTATCTAATCAAAGACAAATACAGACATCTTCTGCTTCAGTATAAATCAACCAAAGATTTATTCTGATACTTCTTCCAATCTCTATAAATAACTACTTTGGATGACATCTATAAGCCCATCACAGATTCCTTTATTACCTGTTGAAGTAGTAGTCGCATAAAAATCAAGTCAAGCATTAGACTTACCAACAGTCACTCCTAGACGACTTTGATGTAGCTTCAGATTTAGTATCATCCCACATCTAATGTTCTTCTAGATGTTTTTTATTGTGTTTTCTAGAGATTTTCTTGCCTCATTTAATGCCATTCTTGGATGTCGATGCTTGCCTTTTCAGGGTTTGTTCCCCCTTCTCAAGTATTTCTGGTTACTCCTGGTCACCCTGACGGATATCTAGACTACCTTGTATTCCCTAGCGTGTCTTTCCACGTCATTTCTTTCAATCTACCATAAATCTTTTGTTTCACATTTCTCAAAATAATGTCTTTGTTCTTTGCATTCATTTATAACATATGTTATCATCTCATCGCATAAGTGACGAATATCAAATATGTTTGTATTTAATTACTTTCCGCCTATTTGGCTAAAAGATAATTAAATAGAGGCAGCTGTTGCACCCTAAATTTTGCCCCTAAATTTTTTTTTGTCGCACTTTCATATCATATCTTGGTATTTGGTCACAATCATTAATAGATATCTTCATTAATCACATTTGAATCATTTAGTCGAGTTTAAGTTGACCAAAAGTCAGTTTAAATCGAAATTGGCATCGTTTTGTAGTTGAAAAATACTCGATATTTCACTTCTTGCATTTTTATCTCTTTACTCGTTTCTTGCATTGCTCCAAGGAGTTTATATGTCGATAACATTAATATTTCGGTTTTACAGACAAACTGTTAAAAACGATTTGACACTGTGCAGAAAATTAGCGAGAAAAATATTTCAATTTTTCATCTTTTACTGATCATTTTATGAATCTGCGTTTTGCGTAGATTATGAAGGTACAGTTTGAAGTCTCATTTTTAATCGTAAGCGTTTGTTCAGCCTGTTACTGTTATTCTCATTTCATTTCGGTTTTGACCATTTAATTAATTCTTCTTTAATCTTTGAGACATATAGTTTATTTTAATGTGTTCATTTCATTTTTTCGGATAGATTTTTGTCCATTTTTTTAATCATTTTTAGTCATTTTCGAGTCTCTATTTTTTTATTCATAAAAATTAAAAAAAAAATTTTAATTGCATTAATTTTTGTACTTTCAGGTTTCTACTTCATTTTTATTTTTAGAGGTCTTTTTGGTCATAATTTTTTTTTGTTGAACTAAACTTTGTTTTGATTGGTTAATAGAGGTTGTGCATGATTAAGGAAAAAATGGAAAAAGAAAATTGCAAAAGCAGAATTCAATTTTCCTCTTGATGTTGCTATTTAATAGCCTCTTTCTTTTCTTTGTTTACACACAAAAAACTCACAACACAAGGTAAACTTCCTCCTCTCTACACAAAAAGCAATCTCACTCCCTCCTCTCTTCAATACGCAACAAGCAATACCACTCCCTCCTCTCTTCAATACACAAAAAATATTCTCAAATCTCATTAAATCCTCTCTTCAATCTACACACAATCTCCATTTTTCTTTTAGTTTAGATTTAATTTAGTAATTTTAGAATTTTAGTTTAGCTTAGATTTATTTTAATAAATTTAGATTTATTTTAACAACTTTAGAATTTTTTCTTTTAGTTTAGATTTAATTTAATAATTTTAGAATTTCAGTTTAGCTTAAATTTATTTTAATAACTTTAGATTTTTTCTTTTAGTTTAGATTTATTTTAACAACTTTAGATTTTTTTTCTTTTAGTTTAGATTTGATTTAATAATTTTAGAATTTTAGTTTAGCTTAAATTTATTTTAATAAATTTAGAATTCTTCTTTTAGTTTAGATTTATTTTAACAACTTTAGAATTTTTTCTTTTAGTTTAAATTTAATTTAATAATTTTAGAATTATAGTTTAGCTTAGATTTATTTTAATAACTTTAGAAATTTTTTTCTTTTAGTTTAGATTTAATTTGATAATTTTAGTTTAGTCTAGTTTAATTTAATATTTTAGAATTTTAGTTTAGTCTTTTAGAATTTTGATTTAAATTAGTAATCTTAATATTAATTTAGTCTAACTTTAAATTAGTAAATTAACTTACTTTAGATTTAAGTTAGTTTGGATAGATTTAGAATTAATTTAACATAGATTTAATTTATTAAAATCTAGAATTTTAATGTTTCTTAGAATTTTAATTTAGTCTAAATAACTTTTATTTTAAATTACATCTTTATTCTATTTTTTTTTTTACTTTCTTTTCTATCAAAACACGCCGAAAAAACAATTTGCTTTCTCTTTTTATTTGCTCGTAGTTTACTATTTCTCGCATTCTTTCGACTATTGTAATTGCTTACTGTGATACAGTGGGACAACTGAGTTGGGCGTTTTACGTTTGCGTTCGCAAATGTTGCGGTTTAGAAAGAGTCGCCATTGACTTTTCTTTTATCCAAAAGGAAAGGTGAAAAAGCACAAGAAAGACCTTTAAAGATGTTTTCTTGAGTTCGGGGGGTAGATTATGAAAAGGGAAGGTATTAGCACCCTTTTCATCCATAGTTTTCCATGGACTCTTAGTTACTTGCTAGATCACTTGCTTTTGTTTGAATGTGTGCTTGTGATATGGGTTTTGAAAGTATTTTTGAAAATGTAACTTTGTAATGATTCTCGTTTCTATAAGAACACATACAAAGTGTTTGTTTTAAAAAATGATTCAAGAAAGTGTTTGTGAGATATGTTTTTGAAAGTGATTTTGAAAAGGTGTCTTTGTAATGATTCTCGTCTCTATAAAAACACATAGAAAGCATTATATTTTGAAAATGTTTCAAAGTGAGAGTGTTGGTGTGTAGAATGTTTTTGTTGTGAGCAAGCAAGCAACTAGGAGCGAATCTACCTACTCAAAAGGTCTTTGATGCTCTTTTCCTCCTCCTTTAGACGTTACTATCTTACCATTATTTTGGTAAGAAGCCCCATCGTTGGGTATGAAGGGACGGGCGTGGGTCATCGTATAACCATGATAGCAATGTTGTAAGATGACTTAACATTTTTCTTTTAGGGACTAAGATCATTTTGAAAGGCAACTTTGATAGCGTTATTGAGGGACTATGATCTTATATTTTTGTTTGTGCTAAGACATCCCACATGCATAACATGGCCATTTTTAGGCAACAAGTGGAGTTAACCTTATGGGTGCTAGTGTACAAGTGTGTTTGATTTTCATGTATTTAGTCCTGATTAGGGTAATCTGTTTGTCAATTTCATGTCTTGCCATACACACTCTAATTACTAGCATTTACATTTGAAAGCGATAAATTGCAAAAATGTAAAATCCTACGCTATTACAATATTTTGGAGATAGGGGTACATATTTATGAATGGGTGTTGAAAATGAAGTTAAATCCTAAATTACTATTACAACCATATTGAAATGTACAGTATAAAAATAAAAAGACTTGTTTGGAAGATTTTTTTATCTTAATGAAAAAGAAGTAAATTAATAAAAGAAAAAATATTTTTATGTCTTTTTATGTTAATGTTAAAAATGAAGAAAAGGGAAATAAATGAAAGACAGAAACATCGTGTTACTGCAAGCAAAATAAACAAGGATCAGAAGTTCTGAAGCCAGGCGCGTGATGACTCAGAAAGGAAACGTCAGTGGGAATCAAAAGTTTTGGATTGGTAAACTCTGAGGTCCTTGAACCTGGAGTGTGTGTTTGGAGCTTTGAGTTACTGCCTTTGGATGTTCTGGAATCAGCAAGGGTAACGGAAGATAAAATGCCAAGATCTTTGATTCAAAAGGAAGAACAAAGGTTTGGTTTTCTGTTTGGGATTTCTGGGTTTTTTTTTATGAAGGTTTCACAACTTTCTTTTCTCTCCCTTTTTTTGCCAATCTCTCTCCAAAAGCTAGCCAGCCCCCTGAAAGTGTGATGGAGCAACTTATTTGTAGATGGATTTGTTGTGATTTTTTGGGGGAAAACAAATGGGATTTTGAACCTCTTTTGCATCCTATTCCCTTGCCCTTTGATCACAGTCTTCGTATGCTAATTTGATGCAAATATGGGGCGCAAGCGTATGCTGAATTAACTGTTGGTTATAGGTCCGCAGCGGGTTGTATAAACAAGGTTTTTGGGATTTGGTCAAGTTCTGACCAAAGTGTTGAATATAGCCTTCATATGCTAAAACGCTGCCTTGTTCTTGAAGCAAGCATGCTGGTTAGCAGCTTTTAGCCATGCTTAAGCTGGAGTTGTCAGCGGGAATTAAGGAAAAATAAAAAGCAAAGCATGGGCCTAGTACCAAAGTTTTCTATCCCAAGATAGTAGAGGTACACGTGGTGGAAATCCTTTGGATAAAGACTCAAAAGTGGTTGTGAGCATTAAATGGTGACGAGACTTATCACAACCAGAAATCCTGCAACGTGAGATTCTACACCATGGCTTAGTTCTGGATCAGAAGTTCTGCCTCAACGTAGCATCCAACCTCTGATCTTTGTATCTTCTGGCTCCAGCATGTTCTGAAGGAACTCCCAGGCTTTCCAGGAAGTTTGTAACACGCTTTGTAAACCTTGTTTGAACTGCTCTTGCAAGCTCTGACTGAACCTTCGTGAAAACTTACCCAGAAGTTCTGACCAAACTCTGTCTTGAAAGTGTCTAGAATTTGCTGAGTGTTTCATTTTCAAGGACGTGTCTTTGAGAAGTTAACTTGAAATTCCAGCATTTCTAGGAGAAGTTTCGTTCTGCAGTGTTTTAGATCTTGTTGAGATCTAAAACTCTTGTGTCAGAAGTTGATCCAGAATCAGCTTGCATCATGGTGAAAATCTGGCCAGAAGATCTGAGCTTGTCATATTTTCTTAAACACTTAGAAAAAATTCTAAGTATTTAGAATTTTGACTTCTCCAAAGTAGTTTTGACTTTTGAATTTCTTGATGAAACAAACTTCGTATTTCAACATGTCTTGATGAAAAATGATTCTTGAAATTTGATTTTGATCCAAAAGTCAAAGTTTGACTTTTCAGTGTGCAAATGACCATTTTGCCCTTGTGAGTGATTTTCTTGGAAAATTTGTAGTTCAAGGCTTGAAATTGGATGGAAGTAAACTTGAGGATCCAGGGTGATTCTTTGAGAAATGAGAGGTCAAATTTTGGGGTGCAACAACTGCCCCTGTTCAATCTTCTTACACCTGAAGGGTTAGATTGGTAAATCTGCTATTCGTGACTTGAAGGTGGAAGATGATTGAACACTAGAGTGCCCAGAAAATTTGCACTCGAAGATGTGTTAGTTGATTATGTAGGGAATGGGCTTAAAGATGCCATTTGGAGAGATAATGGATAATTGTTGGAGATGGGCTTACAGATGCCATCCAAAAGTGATTATTGGACTGTATCTGTAAGCTGTAACTGAATGATTATCAGAATGACGTCCGTGTATGGAGCGTATCTGAACTGTATTTGGAAGTGAGAAGGAACCTGGGTAGGGTTGCTTCATGATGAGTCTGTGTAAAAATTCATCCGGAAGGAGAAGGAACCTGTGTAGGGTTGCTTCATGATGAGTTCGTGTAAAACTTCATCTTGGAAAGAAGGAAGTGGTGTAGGGTTGCTTCATGATGACGAGTCAGTGTAAGACTTCATCTGGGAAAGAAGGAACCTGTGTAGGGTTTCCTGATTATGAGCCTGTGTAAAACTGCATCTTGAAGGAAGGAACCTGTGTAGGGTTGCTTCATATTGAGTCCGTGTAAAACTGCATCTTGGAAATAAGGAACCTGTGTAGGGTTGCCTGATGATGAGTCCGTGTAAAACTGCATCTAGAAGTGAGAAGGAACCTGTGTAGGGTTGCTTCATGATAAGTCAATGTAAAAATCCATTTTGGAAAGAAGGAACCTGTGTAGGGTTGTCTGATGATGAGTTCGTGTAAAACTTCATATTGGAAAGAGGAGGAACCTGTGTAGGGTTGCCTGATGATGAGTCTGTGTAAAACTTCATCTGAAATTTCCTGAGATGGAACCTGTGTAGGGTTGCTTCATGATGGTCAAGTAGATAGTTGTCCTGTCTGGTTTCAGGTGTTAATCTACAATCAGTCATCCACAAATAGTTTTCCTGGCTTGTTACAGGTATTAATCTTGGAACTTATTTGAAAATGGTTGATGGTAGCCATCTGTTGATTGAACTTTTCCTGAAAAAGGTAAAACGTTAGCTTTATGCAATGTCATGGTGTATGAAATGCATGACGTCATCATGTTCTAAAAAATAAATGAGATTGTGTCGTATGCACTTATCATATATGCAAATAGGATGTATGAAATTTGACATGTTTATTAAAGTGTATCTTTGTCTGGAAAAATAAATCCTTGACAAAAGCCAGGGAGTCGTTAAATCCTGGACTGCTGTTGAAGAGTTGGTGTGTCTTCAAACTTTGCTTAGAATGTTTCCACTGGGGACTCCTATTTTGTTGTTTGAGGAGAACTCCGCTGGGGAACATTGAAAACTCTGTAGAGAGTGTTGATTCTTGTTTGGGAAAAAGAGTTCAGGAGTCTCGGTTGTCCGTTGCTCTATTGGGGAATTTTCTTTGGCTGGAGAGAATCAAAAGATAGCTATTATCTGGTCGGATTCCAGGCTTCACAATAACTTGCTAGGGATTGTAGAGAAGAGGAGTTGTGGTCCTCTGATTTGTAGTAGTCGGGGAGGCAAACTCAAGTTGGGGAATCCTACCATTTATTGGGGAAATAAACCCTGTTACCGGTCTGCTAGAGAGGTGACTACTTCGTTGGGGAAAGTCCTCGAGGATTCTTGAGGTTATCTCGGCTGGGGAAAGGTTTTCAGAGATTAAACTCTTGCTGGGGAATCATCGTATGAGAAGGACTTTGGGGAGACTTGTTAATGCCCCTAGCAGCAAATGTTTGTGGCATTGCCAAAAATGTTTAATTGTCCGTAACCCTTTGCTGAGATTGACGTTCAATGCCCCAAGTGACGGAGATGGAGACCTGCCCCAGGTGTGCTGGATAGTGACATGTCATGTCCCCTTGTTGACGGGAAATTTGTCACTGGAAGTGTCATCCCACTTGAAGTAATTTTGTTCACTGAGAGAACTTTCGTTCATCGGATATTCGTTGTGTGAATTTCTCCATTGTCAAACAAATATCCATATGCAAACAGTTATATTCAAATAAATTCAAAGTTTATGCTTGTCTTGAAGTTTTGAAAATGCGTTTTTAGCGAGTAAAGAAATTTTTTAAGAAAAATTCAACTCAGGATTTAGAGTAAAGCTCTATAGGAGTCAGGATACCTTTTGTAACGGTATGCTTTCTAACTAACCCATGCTTCAATTAGGACTTTTGAAGGGTTTTAATGTGGCTTGGTTCATGTTTTAAGAAACAAAGGATAAAGGCTCAAATGTATTTGTACCCACCCGTTCTTCGTGATGTTCTTCAGTCCTAAGCTCAGTTAATTGTACGTTTGAAATCCAATTGAGTCTGAAATGACATTTTGATGATGGTTCAGACAAGTTAAGTTTGTCGGAAGGCAGTCATTTTTGAAATATTTTTCACATTGTTGAGGATTTGTAGTGACCTCTTTTTATTTGATCTGTTATTCCTAATTTTTTCCTGACTGTTCCTATTTTAAGATTACAGTCAGCGGGATGCCCCAGTTTTTCTTAAGTCTCCTTTGTAGGTTTTGACTTAGTGGGCTTTACTTTTTTGAGAAATAGTGACTGCCTATGTGATAGGGAAACCTCACTGTCTTTTGATTCCAGAGGAATGTTTTTGATGTCATTTGTTGTATTATGAAATGAGAGTTTGCGGCTAAATGCGCGTTTGAATTAATTGAGAGACTACCCTGCCCCAGGTTTTGATTAAAGGTTTCAATTTGTGTAAGCAAAGAAAACTTCTGCTTCTTTGGCTTAAAGGGGTCGACTAGGGATTATCTTCCTTATAACTACAATGTTTAGGATTTGAAAGAACGCTTGTACATCGTCAGCAAGGTCTGTTCAAAAGCATACTGTATGAGATTATGGCATTATTTTCGTCATCCTCCCTCTAAAGGCTTGTAACTTTTAGCAAGAGTTGAATATCATAAAGTGAGTAAAAAGCATAGTTTAAATGTAATGAAAATGAGTGGATCAAATCAAGACAAACATATGCAATACATTAATGAAACAAAGTTTGACATTAATAGATAATTGTTTGAATAACAAAAGAAATTATAATTGAAAATTCAAAATGAACAAGGCGCTCTCAATGATTTGGAAAATGAGTAATGATCACGTTTGGAGTCTCCGGAGGGTCAAACTCGATCTCCTTGGCGTCAATCAAATTCTGAATCTTGTACTTCAACACCTAACAATCGTTAGTGTCATTCTCGGGACTGTCAGAATGATAAGCACACGTTGCATTAGGATTGTAGTTAGGAGAAGAAGTTTTGGGGTTTGGATGAGGTCCTATCAACGCAACCAAGTTCATCCTCAACAAGTGTTGTAGCGCTTGAGACAGCGGCATGTTGATGTTGGTGAACTGTCTTTTGGGCTCGTCTGGCCTTCGTTGATTTCCCCTTTGCTGTTGTTGATGCAACGCAAAACCAGAGATCATGACTGCCCCTATGTGTTGGTCATGATGACTCCTTTGATAAGCCACGGCATTGGGCTCTTTCTTCCCACTATATGGCTTTTTCTGAGCATCATGAGGTGTAACTCCTTGGATTTTTCCACTTTTGATGCCAGCTTCAACTCTTTCACCGGTCAGTATTAGCTCAGTGAATCCGGATGAGGAGCTTCCGATTAGGTGTTTAAAGAAAGGCCCTGTCAAAGTTCCCATGAAGATGTCAATCAGTTCCATGTCAGTTAAAGGGGGCTGCACCCTGCCAGCCAGATCTCTCCACTTTTGGGCGTATCCTTTAAAGCTCTCGTTGGAACCCATGGTCATGTTCTGCAATTGCACACGAGTTGGTGCAAGATCAGCATTGTACTGATACTGTTTGTAGAAAGCAGCAACTAAATCCTCCCAGGTGTGAATGCGAGAACTCTCCAATTGATAGAAGCATTCGAGTTGAGTCCCTACTAGGCTTTCTTGGAAGAAATGGATCCAAAGCTTTAGATCAGTTGTGTATGGTTGAATCTTGCGGACGTAAGACTTTAAGTGCATCTTAGGGCATGAGACTCCATCGTACAAGATAAAGGTAGAGATTTTGAACTTTGGCGGGATGACCACTCTAGAAACCAAACCCATGTCTCCTAAATCCAAGCCGGGTATCTGTTGAATCTCCATAGCATTGAGGCGATCCTCCAGTTGTTTGTACTTGTCAACAGTGGGAGGATGTTGTTCCTCAGAGTAGTCAGCTTCGGCTTCACCAATCTCTCGACTGTTGTCTTCTTCATGACTGTCCCCCATGTTGGATGGAGTTGAAAGATCTAGAGATCTCTTGACTGGTCTTCTAGGTCTTCTTCTCAAGTTCAGGACACCTATTGACTTCTTGGACTTCTTGTCTTTGAGAAGGAGAGTTTTCAAATCCTCTTGCCCTTTAGCCATAGCCAGGAACATTTGTTGGAATTGAGCGTTTTGAGCTTGGAGATCTTTCACCGTTTGTTCCATATCCATCTTACTGAAATAAACAGTAGGAAGATAAGGATACATGTATGGGACAGACCTGTCGTGATATGATGCATGAAATGTGGATGCGTGTTTTCAAGGATCTCACGAGGTTAGTAGTCACTTACAATTTTGGATTGGAGAACTTTGTATCGGTGGATGTCCTTCCACGAGAATTAAGCTCACCATGTCAAGTGGGTTGTAGCCTTTGACTCCAGTTTGTTGTACTTTGATTTTTGACGACGTTTGGTTAGAGGAAAATAAATCCTCTCGCCCCTTGGTAGACGTCTGGTTCAACGTGACCCTGCATCCAAGGTCCTCGAGATCCTTGGAATGGTATGGTTGATGTTATTGAAAATGCTATGGTATGATGTTATGATGTACAAATATGCGAGGTAAGCAAGTTTATATACAAATAATCATATTCACACAAAGCAGACAAGCCCTTAGGTTTAGGCTTGTATGGAGTTTGTAGGTAAGTACCCTCTTGAAGTTTAGTTGGCTCAACCTGTCCTAGTTAATAGTAACCGGGTTCTAAGGGGTCTCAATATCACTTACCTTTCCCACAAGATTCATTCGATAGGGAATTGACTCACAACCAAACAAAACTCAAGAGTCAAGTCTCAATGAGGGTAGTATCGAGTATCAACCAATTTTCAACTTTACATCGAAACCGGCTATCTCACTACTTCCTAATGGTCAAGTTGGTCAATTAGGGTTCTAAAGTCAGTTGATGCTTCACGACACCATGCTGCGGCCCCGCACTCTCCCTGATTCGACTCAAGGGTTACCGGTACCAACCAAAGTGCCACATCAACGTAGCTACTGCTTCAACCGTGTCGGTATACCCCACACAGTTCCCTCACAGTCTATTGCTACTTACCTAAAAGGTGTCCCCAAATTCGGGTGTAGGATTTAAAATAAACCCAAACAAGGAACCAAAATGTAAATCAAACAAGTCAGACAATGTAAGCAAGTAAATGTGATCTAACCCTAGGTAACTCCACTTTCAATATTCCCCAGCAGTGTCGCCAGTTCTGTGATACGGTGGGAGAACTGACTTGGGTGTTTTGCGTTTGTGTTCGCAAATGTTGCGGTTTAGCAAGAGTCACCATCGACTTTTCTTTTATCCAAAAGGAAAGGTGAAAAAGCACAGGAAAGACCTTTAGAGATGTTTTCTTGAGTTCGGGGGGTAGATTATGAAAAGGGAAGGTATTAGCACCCTTTTCATCCATGGTTTTCCATGGGCTCTTAGTTACTTGCTAGATCACTTGCTTTTGTTTGAATGTGTGCTTGTGATGTGGGTTTTTAAAGTGTTTTTGAAAATGTAACTTTGTAATGATTCTCGTTTCTATAAGAACACATACAAAGTGTTTGTTTTGAAAAATGATTCAAGAAAGTGTTTGTGAGATGTGTTTTTGAAAGTGATTTTGAAAATGTGTCTTTGTAATAATTCTCGTCTCTATAAGAACGCATACAAAGCATTATCTTTTGAAAATGTTTCAAAGTGAGAATGTTGGTGTATAGAATGTTTTTGTTGTGAGCAAGCAAGCAACTAGGAGCGAATCTACCTACTCAAAAGGTCTTTGATGCTCTTTTCCTCCTCCTTTAGACATTGCTATCTTACCATTGTTTTGGTAAGAAGCCCCATCGTTGAATGTGAAGGGACGGGCGTGGGTCATCGTATTACCATGATAGTAATGTTGTGAGATGACTTAACATTTTTCTTTTAGGGACTAAGATCATTTTGAAAGGCGACTTTGATAGCATCATTGAGGGACTATGATCTTATATTTTTGTTTGTGCTAAGACATCCCACATGCATAACAAGGCCAATTTTAGGCAACAAGTGGAGTTAACCTTATGGGTGCTAGTGTGCAAGTGTGTTTGATTTGCATGTATTTAGTCTTGATTAGGGTGATCTATTTGTCAATTTCATGTCTTACCATACACACCCTAATTACTAGAATTTAGATTCGAAAGCGATAAATTGTAGAAATGTAAAATCCTACGCTATTACAATATTTTGGGGATGGGGTACATATTTATGAATGGGGGTTGCAAATGAAATTAAATCCTAAATTACTATTACAACCATATTGAAATATACAGTATAAAAAGAAAAAGACTTGTTTGGAAGATGTTTTTGTCTTAATGAAAAAGAAGTAAATTAATAAAAGAAAAAATATTTTTATGTCTTTTTATGTTAATGTTAAAAATGACGAAAAGGGAAATAAATGAAAGACAGAAACAGCGTGTTACTGCAAGAAAAATAAACAAGTATTAGAAGTTCTAAATCCAGGCGCGTGATGACTCAGAAAGGAAACGTCATTGGGCATCAGAAGTTCTGGATTGGTAAACTCTGAGGTCCTTGAACCTTGAGTGTGTGTTTGGAGCTTTGAGTTGCTGCCTTTGGATGTTCTAGAATCAGCAAGAGTAACGGAAGAGAAAATGCCAAGTTCTTTGATTCAAAAGGAAGAACAAAGGTTTGGTTTTCTGTTTGGGATTTCTGGGTTTTTTTTATGAAGGTTTCACAACTTTCTTTTCTCTCCCTTTTTTGTCAATCTCTCTCCAAAAGCCAGGCAGCCCCCTGAAAGTGTGATGGAGCAACTTATTTATAGATGGATTTGTTGTGATTTTTAGGGGGAAAGACAAATGGGATTTTGAACCTCTTTTGCATCCTGTTCCCTTTCCCTTTGATCACAGTCTTTGTATGTTAATTTGATGCAAATATGGGGCGCAGGTGTAGGCTGAATTAGCTGTTGGTTATAGGTCTGCAGCGGGTTGTATAAACAAGGTTTTTGGGATTTGGTCATTTTCTGACCAAAGCGTTTAATATAGCCTTCATATTCTAAAGCGCTTCCTTGTTCTTGAAGCAAGCATGGTGGTTAGCACCTTTTAGCCATGCTTAAGCTAGAGTTGTCAGCGGGAATTAAGGAAAAACAAAAAGCAAAGCATGGGCCTAGTACCAAAGTTTGCTATCCCAAGACAGTAGAGGTACACGTGGTGGAAATCCTTTGGATAAAGACTCAAAAGTGGTTGTGAGCATTAAATGATGACAAGACTTATCACAACCAGAAATCCTGCAACGTGAGATTCTACACCATGGCTTAGTTCTGGATCAGAAGTTCTGCCTCAACGTAGCATTCAACCTCTGATCTTTGTATCTTCTGGCTCCAGCATGTTCTGAAGGAACTCCCAGGCTTTCCAGGAAGTTTATAACACTCTTTGTAAACCTTCTTTGAACTGATCTTGCAAGCTCTGACTGAACCTTCGTGAAAACTTGCCCAGAAGTTCTGACCAAACCCTGTCTTGAAAGTGTCCAGAATTTGCTGAGTGTTTCAGTTTCAAGGACGTGTCTTTGAGAAGTTAACTTGAAATTCCAGCATTTCTAGGAGAAGTTTCGTTCTGCAATGTTTTAGATCTTGTTGAGATCTAAAACTGCTGTGTCATAAGTTGATCCAGAATCAGCTTGCATCATGGTGAAAATCTGGCCAGAAGTTCTGAGCTTGTCATATTTTCTTAAAAACTTAGAAAAAATTCTAAGTATTTAGAATTTTGACTTCTCCAAAGTAGTTTTGACTTTTGAATTTCTTGATGAAACAAACTTCGTATTTCAACATGTCTTGATGAAAAATGATTCTTGAAATTTGATTTTGATCCAAAAGTCAAAGTTTGACTTTTCAGTGTGCAAATGACCATTTTGCCCTTGTGAGTGATTTTCTTGGAAAATTTGTAGTTCGAGGCTTGAAATTGGATGGAAGTAAACTTGAGGATCCAGGGTGATTCTTTGAGAAATGAGAGGGAAAATTTTGGGGTGCAACACTTACGGTTTGTAAATAGTTTAACTAGGATTTTACTTATCCCCATTCATAAATTTGTACCCTCATTCCGGAAGCGTTGTAATAGCGTAGAAATTTATTTTCCACACTTTACCGAATTTCCTTATGTTGTTTAGTAATTATACGTGTATGGCAAGATTTAAAATCAATCGCTAGACAATCCTAATTAAGACAAATTACATTTGAATCAAACACACATTTCGCACATGTGCACCTCTAGGGTTAACCTCGGTTGTTGCCTTGGAAAAATAGTCATGTCCCTCGAATATGGGACACTTTAGCAAAGACCCTCGATAAAAAGATCGTGGTCCCTCGATGACTCTTCGATGTTGCCTTCGGTAAAAAGATCTTAGTCCCTTACGAAAATTGCTAAAGTGTATCACAAGTTGCTTTCTATGACTATACGATGACCCATGCATGTCCCCTCACATCCAATGATAAGGCTTCTTACCAATCAATGGCAAGAAAGCAATACCTAAAGGAGGAGAAAAAGAACAAATATTTCTTTTGAGTAGGTAGAACGTTCATAGTTACTTGCTCACAACCATTTTCAAAAACATCTTTCAAACACACCAACACTTTCAAAATGAAATATTTTCAAAAGTCAACACTTTGTATGCATTCATATAGAGACGAGAATCATTACAAAGTTCTCCTAAACAAAGGCACTTTTCAAAAATACTTTTAAACCATCACAAACACATTTCAAATCAAAAGCATTTCAAAGTGAGCTACAAACTAAGAGCCCATAGATAACTACGGATGAAAAGGGTGCTAATACCTTCCCTTTTCATAACCTACCCCCCGAACTCAATAAAATTCTCAAAAGGTCTTTCATGTTATTTTCACCATTTCCTTTATTAGATAAAAGAAAAGTTGGTGGCGACTCTTTCTATCCGCAACAATTATGATAAAATGGAAAATACCCAAGTCAGTTATCCCACCGTATTACATAGCCCATTGCATCAGTCTCCATGCAGTAGTGTTATTATCAAGTTCTTTGTGATTTAGCCCATTGCCTCAGTCTCCATGTAACAATGTTATTATCAAGCTTTTTCTGTGATATAACCTATTGCGTCAGTCTCCATACATCGATGTGGGAAATCCGCGATATAACTTATTGCATCACGCTCCATGCAGTAATGTAGTTATCAAGCTTTTTTCAATTATCTATCCCCTAGGTTGCGATAGATATGAGAATTAATCTGCGTAATCCATTGCATTAGTCTCCAAGTAGCAATGTATTATCAGACTTTGTTTTATTCATCCCCTAGGTTGAGATGAATAGACAAAATCAAATCAAAACTTACTATATTAGTCTCCAAGCATTAGTAAATCGACTTTTTCAAAACTTGTGTTTTTTACAAATGAATCTACAATCTCTTAGATACTGACGAGTTATCCATGTCGTCGTGTCTAAGTTCTATCCAACAAACACTTTGGTTCAAACGCTGATAAGATAATACATCATTTATGCCTATTCTGCATAACCGTGGAAATGCTGTACATCGTATCCTTATAATCTTTCTGACAAATTTTAGAGTCTTCCAATAATTAATAAATTTCCGATCAGAACGTGTGAGACCTACGTATTCTCATACTATTCGATCGAAAAATAATTAAATAGGGGCAATTATCATACCCCAAATTTTCCCTACCATTATATTATATTTAGGTTTCTAATTAAATAAATCATATTATGTAGGTTTTATTTCTAGGGGTGTAAAACATGGAAGAGAGGTGTATTGATCTAAAGTGGACCATCAATATCTGATCGCCCATTAAAGTTTCATTCATGTTTTGAGAGAAAGTTCATTTTTTTAATGCGGGTAAACTATTTTGAAAAATCACGGGCTTTTCTAAATTAGAAAGGGACCATTTAATATTTTTAGTCCATTTCAAATATTAAAAAGGGGGTGTATAAAGAAATTCACTTTCTTGTTAAAGCCCAATAAATTAAAACATTATGACCTGTTGTACCCCAAAATTTGCCCTCTCATTTCTCAAGAACTCTCTCATAGGATCTCCATTGATTCAAGACTACACAAAGTTTGATCATCTCAGACACCTCCTCAAACACTGATGACTCAAATTAGGGTTTGAGTTTGCACAAGGACAAATGGACTTTTAATGCCCCATATGACTTTCATGGATCATTTTTGACCCCCAAGATTTCTCACGCCAAGTTTCAAGCTTTGGATCACATTTTTGCTCAATCATTTGATCAGATGACCTAAAATCAGTTGTATTGTGGAAAAAGTCAACTATGGTCAATTTGCAGTCAAACTTCAAATTTTTTGATCCATTTCAACATCGTGAACTCATATATGTCAATTTATCAAGCGTGGATCACAATTCCTCAAGAAATTTGATCAGATCATCAAAAGGGCAAAATGGTTAAAATTAGGATTTTGACTAAGGAGGTACAATTTTTTACTTTTGACCTAACAAATGACTTATTGGTTTAAGACATGATCTTAAGGATTCAAATGCACCATCTTGACCTAATTTCATAGTTCAAATCACATCTCAAGATTATTGGATTGACAGATGAATTTCAGTCAACTTTACACTGAAAAGTCAAACTTTGACTTTTTGATCAAAAGCAAGTCTCAAAGATTACAATTCATCAAGACATGTCAAAATATGAAACTTTTTCATCAAGAAATTGAAAAGTCAAAATTCATTTTTGAAAAGTCAAAATTCTAAGACTTGGAAATTTTTCTGTGTTGGAAAATTAACTTTTTTTCGCAACTTTGTGCCAAATTTCCACCATGATGCAAGATGATTCAAGGAAAAATTCCAACATGAAAGTTGTAGATCTCAATGAGATATAAAACATTGTAGGGCATAAAGTTTCCTATAAATTCTTGGATTTCAAGTTATGAATTTGTGAATACATGTCCATGAAACTAAAAAGACTTAGTGAAATTTTGCCCTAGTTAGGCAGGATTTTAACCTAACTTTATGGAAAGTTTTCACCTAGTTCCAAATTGAATCTTCAAAAATGTACAACATGAAGGTTGTAGAGAATGTTACAAGCTTTCCAAAATGTCCAAGAACTTTAAGAGATCATTTTTAAGCTAGAAGATTCGAAGACTTAAAGTTGGTATGATAAACTTGAATTACAAGTCAATTTTGTGATGAACACTTGACCAAATCCATAAGCCATGATGTATAATCTTGCTTTACAGGTGTCTAACTTGCAAATCACTCCTTAATTTAATGTTTACACAACTGATTGATTAATTGTCCAATTGATTCAAGCATTGCCCAAAGCATTTTTCCATTTTAGGGAGAAAGTCACCATTTCCATTCTAGTAAAGCAAGCCTTTATGCAAAGTCAACTTCTTGAGCTCCCAACTTGTTTCATCTAAGTTCAAGCAATGTTAAAGATAAAAGAAACATGTCTAGAGCCTCCAATAAACTGATACCATGCTTGTACTATGCCTTGAAACCATGTTTTCCACTTTTCTTCAAAATCAAATAACATAGCCATAACTTTATATCTCACAGATCTGTTAAGTTCAAACCCTAAGACCTCTTTCTTATAACTATACAAGTTAATTGAAAGCAAATAACTTAATTGATCAGACAAGATTGGATCAGTTAAACTTGATTGATGAAAAGCAATTGGCTGCTGTTTTTCATGGTCAGATGCACCAAAAACGCATGATTAAGGCTTTTAACAAAAAGATCAAGCCTCAAGTATATCAAGCTGGTGACTTGGTGATAAAATGCATCATTCTTCCGCAAGGAGACCCCAGGGGAAAATGGACTCCCACCTACGAAGGGCCATTTGTTGTCAAGAGAGTGTTCTCTAGTGGTGCCATGATGCTGACTACCATGGATGGTGAAGACTTCCCACATCCCGTGAATGCGGACATAGTTAAAAAATACTACGCATAAGAGACCCGCTAGGTTGACACACCTCGGAAAAATAAGGGCATCCAGGAAAACCAAAAGGTTTGGGAAAAAATTATGGATTTATGTAAAATATTGTACACCTGGCAAGTTGAAAACCCGAAAGAGATACTTGGGCAAAAATGGGTATCCTGGTAGGCTGAAAACTCGAAAGGGCGGTCCAGGCAAAAGTTAAGGATTAAAAGTGTATGACTATGTCCTGTGGAATCACCATAGTCGTGTTTATTACCAAGGTCCGAGTTCAAATGGTCCAAGATCAATCCAATCAACTTTTGTCAATGGCAAGGGGCATTCAAAGACATTGGGGAAATAGTAGAGTCGGAACGCGACGGGATCACTTCCACATGGATATTATCTTTGTTTTCAATCTTGTTTTCCTTTAAACGATTTCCTCTTACTAGGATCTCCATCTCTTTGTACAAAAACGCCCAGTCATGGGCAAAATATCAATACAAATAAACTTTGAAGTGCAAATTTTTTGTTTGGTTTTGAATGCAAAAATGTCCAATGATTAAAATTTAACGAACATATGCATGTGAACATGATTAAAACTATTTGGTACATGTGTCCTGCTAAGCAACAACAAGCATCTCTTTAATTTATATGGAATATACCCCACATAGTTATTTCATTAACATTATCCCTACAAGACCGGCTACAATAAACCAATCCCAACAGAGTTGCCCATAAAGTCTCTTTGCATAGGTTGATTCCCAGCCAGAGTCTCAATCTCTTGACAGCTCTCTCCCCATCTAAGTTGGTCCTAAAATAAGAAGCCTTGTGAATCTCTTCCTCAAAGAACTCACCTCGTCAATAGTTCATCAAGTATTCACCAACATGGTTTATTTCCCCAACCGGGTTTATTTCCCCAACAGGGTTTATTTCCCCAACAAACAACATACAACAAATAACGAACAACAAAATTCCCCAACATAGTCTATCCTCTCCAGTTTGAGTTTTCCTTTCAGGCTATTACAAATTAGAGGGCCACAACTCCTAATCCCCAGTGAATTCACCAACAAAGTCCTTGTTATCTCCAAAAAGTTGCTATGAAGCATGGACCCGACCAGATAATAGTTAATTTTTCAGACACTATGAAGCCTGGACCTGACCAGATAACAGTCAACTTCATTCGTTCAAATACTATGAAGCCTGGTCCCGACTAGATAATAGTATAATTTTCAAATACTATGA
Organism: Vicia faba; assembly: GCA_948472305.1. Classification (NCBI taxonomy): domain Eukaryota; kingdom Viridiplantae; phylum Streptophyta; class Magnoliopsida; order Fabales; family Fabaceae; genus Vicia; species Vicia faba. The sequence continues at coordinate 1,683,418,489 of OX451737.1, read as the reverse complement.
AGCCTGGACCCGATCAGATAATAGTACAACTTTCAGATACTATAAAGCCTAGCCCTGAAGAGATAATAGTACAATTTTCAAATTTTATGAAGCCTAGACCCGACTAGATAATAGTACAACTCTCAAGTAACTTTGAAACCTGGACCCGAACAGATAATAGTGTAACTTCTCTAAGTACTTTGAAGCCTAGACTCGACCAGATAAAAGTTTAACTCCTCGAGATATTGAAGAACCTGGACTCAGCCAAACAAGGGTTTAACTTTTTCTCCCTAGTAGAGTTAGCCTCTACCCCAGCAAGTTACTTTGAAGCCTGGATCCGACCAGATATCGGTTCAACTTCATCTTTCCAAGTAAGTTATTGTGAAGCCTGGATCCGACCAGATATCAATTAACTTTATTCCCTCAGAAATTCATTGTAAAGCCTGGAATCCGATCAGATAACAACTAGTTCCAAGAAAGTTACTGTAAAGCCTGGACCCGACCAAATATCAGTTAAACTTCAAGAAATTTTCCGCGAAGCCTGGAATCCGATCAGATAACAGTTAATTTATTCTTCCCTAGTAAGTTATTGTGAAGCCTGGAACCCGACTAGATAGAAGTTGACTTCCTCATCCTCGGCAAGTTGTTGTGAAGCCTGGATTCGACTAGATAACAACTAACATTCAAGAGATAATCCCCGACGGAAGCATTCTTTCAATAAAGTTTGAAGATATGTATATTCTTCATCCCCAACAGCAATCTAGGATTTAGTTTCCCAGAACTCCTCAGTAGTAGTCAGGATTTATTTCCTGGACAAATATGCATCCCACATTCATACATCATTGCATATACATACGAAACACATTTAGCACAATCTCATTCATCTTGAGAACGCCATGCATACATCTGCATTTAACTAACCCTTTTCCCACAGGTAAAACATCAATTTTTAGTATAAATTGACCAAAGATTTGTGTTGATACTTCTTCCAGTATTTACCATCATTCCTCCAAATGGCATCTATAAGCCCATTCCCAATACATCTTCGAGTGCAAATTTCTGAACCTTTTAGTGTTCAATCATCTTTCACCTTCAAGTCACGAATGGCGGATCCTCCAATCTAACTCTTCAGGTTTAAGAAGATTGAACAGAGGCAGCTGTTGTACCCTAAAATTTTCCCTCTCATTTCTCAAAAACTCTCTCATAGGATCTCCATTGATTCAAGAATACACAAGGTTTGATCAGCTCAGACACCTCCTCTAGTAGTGATGACTCAAATTAGGGTTTGAGTTTGCACAAGGACAAATAGACTTTTAATTCCCCATATGACTTTCATGGATCATTTTGGACCCCCAAGATTTCTCATGCCAAGTTTCAAGCTTTGGATCACATTTTTACTCATTCATTTGATCAGATGACCTAAAATTAGCTGTATTGAGGAAAAAGTCAATTGTGGTCAATTTACAGTCAAACTTCACAATTTTTGATCCATATTAACATGGTGAACTCATATATGTCAATTGATCAAGTTTAGATCATAATTCCTCAAGAAATTTGATCAGATCATCAAAAGGGCAAAATGGTAAAAATTAGGGTTTTGACTAAGGAGCTTCAATTTTTTACTATTGACCTAACAAATGACTTATTGGTTTAAGACATGATCTCAAGGATTAAAATGCACCATCTTGACCTAATTGCATAGCTTAAATCACATCTCAAGATTATTGGATTGACAGATGAATTTCAGTCAAATGTACACTGAAAAGTCAAACTTTGACTTCTTGATCAAAATCAAGTCTCAAAGATTACAATTCATCAAGACCTGTCAAAATATGAAACTTGTTCATCAAGAAATTGAAAAGTCAAAATTCATTTTTGAAAATTCAAAATTCTAAGACTCAGAAATTTTTCTAAGTGTTGAAAAATTAACTTTTTTTTACAACTTTGTGCCAAATTTCCACCATGATGCAAGATGTTTCAAAGAAAACTTCCAACATGAAAGTTGTATATCTCAATGAGATCTAAAACATTGTAGGATAGATCTTTTCCTAGAATTGCTTGGATTTCAGGTTATGAATTTGTGAAGACATGTCCATGAAACTAAAAAGACTTAGTGAAATTTTTCCCTAGTTAGGCAGGATTTTGACCTAACTTCATGGAAACTTTTCACCTAGTTCCAAATTGATTTTTCAAAAATGTCCAACATGAAGGTTGTAGAGTATGTTACAAGCTTTCCAAAATGTCCAAGAAATTTAAGAGATCATTTTTGAGTTAGGATATTGGAAGACTTGAAGTTGGCATGATAAACTTGAATTACAAGTCAATTGTGTGATGAACACTTGACCATATCCATAAGACATGCTGTATAATATTTCTTTACAGATGTATAACTTGCAAATAAATCCTTAATTTAATGTTTACACAACTGATTGATCAATTGTCCAATTGATTCAAGAATTATCCAAAGCATTTTCCATTTTAGGGAGAAAGTCACCATTTCCATTCTAGTAAAGCAAGCCTTTATGCAAAGTCAACTTCTTGAGCTCCCAACTTGTTTCATCTGAGTACAAGCAATGTCAAAGATAAAAGCAACATGTATACAACCTCCAATAAACTGATACCATGCTTGTACTATGCCTTGAAACCATGTTTTCCACTTTTCTTCAAAATCAAGTAACATAGCCATAACTCTATATCTCATAGATCTGTCAACTTCAAACCCTAAGACCTCTTGCTTATAACTATACAAGTTATTTTCAAGCAAACACACAAGCTGAAGCACCCTTAAAACCTCCCAAGCACCTTACTTCATAGAACTGGCCATAACTTGATAGTTTTGAACTTAAAACCCCCAAATCAAAACCCACTCGTGCGTTTTAAAATCTAATCATTCATACACTCTCTATACATCATATCAAAGCTATCCCAATACATGTTACACTCCTGTTACTACATTTTCGTCATTCACCATTTCCAAACATCAACATTGCAGGTTAACTTTAGTAGGGAGAATCAGGGAGTTTCAAAGCAAAGTAAAGTTTACAACACACTCAGGGAGGTCCAAGCAAGCTAAACAGATCATTGGGAAACCTCAAAGCTTGCTCAAACTGAAAACACAACCTCCATCTGCAAGGTGAGTTTTCTGAATTTCTATCTCTTCATACAAGCATCATTTGATTCTGATTTGTGAAGATAAAATATAAATATCATTGCCCTGAAGTTGTACATGTCCATAGTTTTCATTTATATTGCCTGAGCTTAGAGAATTTTAGATTTGAATCTCTGAAAAAAGTTAGGTCAAGATTTGGTACTTTTAGAAATTCATGCTCATCTTTGAGAATTAATTTAAGTTTTTTACATATTCAGAATCCTGGTAAAATTTCTAACAAGTTTGATGTTGGATGTTTTGAGAATGGATGAAAAATAAGTGAGTTACAGGCACCCTGACTGGAGGTTGAAGATGAAGTTCATTTCTAGAACTTGTTTTGCATTATATATTTATGTTTTTGATTAATTTAACGGATTTACAGCCACCCCAGTTGTAAAGGTAGTGCGCGTTTATGGTCAAGGTCATGGGTTCAAGCCCCAACGCTGTCTTTTTTCATATTTCTCAAACATTTTCTTTCTTTTTTGCTGCAAACCATGCGCGCTTGGGTCCTGATTCAGCTGGGCTTTGCCTTATTTTTGTTTTTAACCCCCATGTTTCATTATCACAACCTCTAGCCCATTTCTTTTTTCTGATTTTTAAGCAAAAACCCTTAAAGGGCCAGGCTTCAAACAAAAACTGTTTTCTTCTAACAAACACCCTAAATTCCTTTTTCACCTCCTGACTTTTATTTTTATATTTTATTTTATTTTATTTTATTTTTATTTATTTTTATTATTATTATTATTTTTATTAATAAAAATCCAAACAATAGTTTATTTATTTATATAACTAATATATTTATATTCACTTATATTTTATTCCTTTAAAAAATAAAAAGACAAAACTATTTTCTTAAACAAACTTAATTTATTTTTCTTAATAAATTAATAATTAGATTTGGGTTTAGTGATTTTATTTTTTAATTAAAATCAACTTAGAAATTAGGTTTTCTTTTAATTAATTAATTTCCTTATTATTTTGATTAAACTTAAACCCTTTTCTAAAAAAACCTAAAAAAATGCTTTCTAGCTTAATTTCTTTTCTTAATTATTTTAGGTTTAATTTTATTTATTTTAGTTAATTATTTCTTTTAGTTAATTAGGTCAAAACTAAACCCTTTCCTCAAAAACCAAATAAAAATCCTTTTCTTTTCCATTTATATCCTTGTATATTATATTTTCATTTCTTGTACATTATTCAATATTCAATATGGTTGTAATAGATAATTAGGTTTAATTTCTTGCAATCTCCATTTGTAAATTTGTATACCCCATCCCTAAATGATGTAATAGCGTAGTAAATTTACTTTCCGCAATTTATCGCTTTCATATAAATGCTAGTAATTAGGGTTTGTATGGAAAGATAAAATCAACAAGTAGAGAATCCTAATCAAAGATTAAATGCATGAAAATCAAACACATTATCCACACATGCACCCTTAAGGTTAACTCCACTTGTTGCCTAAAAAATGGCCATGTTATGCATGTGGGATGTCTTAGCAAAAACAATCAAAATACAAGATCATAGTCCCTCGATGACGCTTCAAAATGTTGCCTTACAATTGATCTTAGTCCCTTAAAGAGAAATACTAAGATATATCACAATATTGTTATCGTGACTATACGATTACCCACGCCCATCCCTTTACATCCAAAGATAAGGCTTCTTACCAATCAATGGTGAGATAGCAATATCAAAGGAAGGAAGAAATGAACAAAGACTTTTGAGTAGGTAGATTATTCCTAGTTGCTTGCTCACTTTCAAAACAAACATCCTTGCACACTTTCAAAATAAACATCCTTGCACACTTTCAAAACAAACATCCTTGCACACTTTCAAAACAAACAGCAAACACTTTCAAAACATGAAATATTTTAAAAAGTCCAACACTTTATATACGTTCTTACGAAACGAGAACCATTATAAAGTTTGCCTAAACGAATGCGCCTTTTCAAAAATACTTTCAAAAACCACCACAAAGCTCATTTTCAAACAAAAGCAAGTGATCTAGCAAGCAACCTAGAGCCCATAGATAACTATGGATGAAAAGGATGCTAACACCTTCCTTTTTCATAATCTACCCCCCGAACTCAAGAAATAATCTCAAAGGATTTTCCTGTTCTTTTCAACCTTTCCTTTTGGATAAAAGAAAAGTCGGTGGCGACTCTTGCTAACTGCAACATTTACGATCAAACACAAAATATCCCAAGTCAGTTCTCCCACCGTATTACATGACCCAATTCAGTTTTTGGTTTTTGTTGTAAAAAAATGTTTTGTTTAAATTATAACATTTTAATTATTATTATTAACATTATTATTAACCTATTATTAATCTTACTATTTTTATAATAATAAAAACAAGCAAATCTATGCATTAAACGTTCTACAAACAATATCATACTAAAAGTAGAAACAAATTGATATGAATTAATACTAATAAAAAGATAATCGATTTACAGACAAAATCCTTCCTAATACAGAAACAAATTAAAAATTGTGTTAACTTTACAGACATATTAAATTGTTTCTTAAATATAAAAGCCCAAATTAAAATAATATTAAAATCGTAGACAAATCAATCTATTTCCTAATCTGTAAATCCCTTAAAACTCTATAAAAACCTAAGATTAACAGGGAAGCAGGACAAACAAAAAAATCAGAGAGGAAAGAATTACAGAGTAGAAAATTATTAGAAGGAGGAAAATTCGTAATAGAAGAAGGACAGAGAAGCCTCACCGCTGTAATCCCTTTTCACTGCCACCTGGGGTTTCAACATCTGAAACCCTAGATCAAGTCGTCGCGCTGCCGTCGCCATCAAATTGTCGCCTTGATCGTCATCACCGGCTTCCACCTGTGAATCAAAAAGAGAGAGCTTAGAAAGGGAACCGAAACAAAGAAATTTAAGGCGCCGGAAGATAATCTCTAATTTAGCTTGATGGTTAATTGATGCTTTATACGCCCCCCAGTTTTACTAACGCATTCAAAAATGTACCCCCTTGTCTTATTGGGCCTGAATTCGATATCTGAATTCAAGACCCTACTATATACACCTCCCCATTTTACTGGCCCAAGATAATTTACACCCCTCTATTTTTTTATTTAATTCTTTTTCAATTTTATATTTATATTTTTTATATTTATATTTTTTATATTTATATTTCAAAATATATTTTATACTTTAACATATTTTATTATTATTATCATAAAATCAAATAATATTTTTCTAAACTCGTCCAACATTTATTTATTTATTTGCATTAAATTATTTTTAATCATGGAATTAATAAGACATTTTTTACAAAAAAAATATTTAAACCAACAATAAATCATTTTCACAATCAAATTAATTCAACAATTAATTTTTCAAAAAGGATTAGGAAGCATATTTTAATTAATTGTATGCTTTGTCTAAATATCTTCGCTATTCACACACCTAAACTAAGTATGCGGGAAATTCTAATATCTTTGTAATCCATAAAAAAACACAAACCAACTACCAACTACGAATTGAGACTCTTATTCCTCATAAGAGGATACATAGGCATACAACTTAAAATCGTGGCGAGTTCTCCTAATAAAAATTAAAACCCTATTTCTTAAAAATTGTTCTTCTAAACCTAGTATCCTTGTAAACAAGGTAGATGAGTGGCTCCTAACACCTTCCTTTCATCTAGAACCGAGTCAACAATCTGGAATCTCTGAATTTTTTAGGGTTATCCTTTATACTCTTCCTTAGGATAAAAACTAAGGGTGGCGACTCTTATTTAAAAACCAATTGCAACCGTTGGCGACTCTGCTGGCGACTCAACCCTAGTTTAGGAGCCTTGTCTTTTGGTTTTAGGGTTTTTCTTATTTTTTTGGGTTTTTTATATTTGTTCATTTAGTTATTTATTTATTTATGCTTATTATTTTTATTCATTATATTTAATCATCGGTGATGGGATTTAAATTTTGCAATTTTTTTTTTCAAAAACCCTTAGAAAGAAGGTTCGTCTATTAGCCAAGGGGATACATGAGCTGTTGTACCCCAAAATTTACCCTCTCTTTTCTCAAGATATTTCTCACAAGATCTTCAATAGCTCAAGCTTGCACAAGTGTTGACTAGATCAAGCCATCTCCACAATAATGATGCCTCAAATTAGGGTTTGGATTTTCACAAGGATAATTGGATTTTTAATGCCTTAATTGACCTTCCTATGTCATTGTGGACCTTCAAGAATTCTCATGTCAAGTTTCAAGTCTTAAAGCTCAAAATTGCTCAGTCAATTGGCCAGATGACCCAAAATCAACTATATTATATAAAAAGTCAAATATGGTCAACTTACACTCAAACATCAATATTTTCCCCAATATCAACATTTTGAAGTCATATGTTCCACAAGAAAAATGTTCAAGTCTTCAAAAGGGCAAAATGGTCAAAATTAGGGATTTAACTAAGAATTACCAATCTTTGATTTTTGACCTAATGATTGACTTTTTGGTTTGAAACATGATCTCAAGGATTCAAATACATCATCTTTACCTAATTTCATGACTCAATTCATCAATCAAGATCAATTGATTGATAGTTGAAATTTGGTCAACTGATGAAAAAGTCAACTGTACACCAAAAAGTCAAACTATGACTTTTTGGTCAAAATTCAATTTCAAATATCACAAGGCATCAAGAAATTCAAAAATATGAAGCTTGATCATCAAGAAAGTCAAAAGTCAATGTGAAAAGTCAAACTTTTCAAGACTTGGAAATTTTTTCAAAGTGTTTTTATACATGATAATTTCATTACTTCATGCTAATCTTTCACCAAGATGCACGATGGTTCAAAGAAATCTTTCAACATGAAAGTTGTAGATCTTGATGAGGTCTACAAATTTTATTTTCTTATCAAGTCCTAGAAGTGCTTGGGTTTTGAGTTATAAATTCCTATTGTCATGACATTTTTCATGAAACACTTAGAGAGATTTTCAATAGGTTTTGGTCAGTTTTTATCTCAACTTCTTGGCCAATTTTCATCAAGTTCCAATTTGATTTATCAAAAATGATCAACATGGAAATTGTAGACCATGTTTCAAGCTTTCCAAAACATCCAAGAGCATAAATTTATCATACTTGAGCTAGGAGATTCAAAGGCATGAAGTTGGGCATCCATTCTTGAATTACTAGTCATTTTTATGAAGAACACATAATACAATCTTCATGCTATGCTGTGTAATCTTACTTTGCAGGCCATTTAACTTGCAAATCTCACCATAATTAATTGTTTACACAAACGTGTGAGCTATGATCCAAGTGGTTAAGGCATTATCCAATCCATTTTGCCATTTATGGCACAAAGGCACCATTGTCATTCACATAGAGCATGCTTTATACAAAGTCAACTCTCCTTGAGCCTATCAACTATTTTTTATGCATACACAATGTCAAATCAAGAAGCAATATGCCTAAAAACTCCTATCCACTTCAGATCCCTTTTGTACCATGCATTGGGACATCAAATTTCATATAACTTGGTTGTTTCATCTTAACCAAACCAAAATTCCACAGCTTGTGAAACAAATTCTCTCATCCTCTCAAACCTTCTCTATAAATAGAGAGGCCATTTCCAAGCTAAAGGGCCATAAGTTTTTGTTGTGTAGACAATTTTCTCAAAACCCCTCATACTCTCAAAAAACATAACTGTCCACAAAACCTCCACTCTTGAGCTTTGAAGTCCAAATCTTTGAACCTCTCACACCTTGCAAGCTTTGTGTAAAAAAATTATCCAAACACTCCACATACATCATATGGAGTTGTTCAAACACGAGAACAACTTCTATTACATAATCATCACCATTTTCCAAGCCCAAAAACAACCACCTACAACTTGACTTCTCCAACTCTAAATCAAAACACGAATTTCAATTTCAAGGTAAGTTTTCTTGACTTTAAACTCTTCATACAAGCATCATTAGTGGTTCATTTGTGAATATAAAATGTAGATATCATAGCCCTGAAGCTAACTATATGCTTACTTTTCATTTTCACTAACCATGTGTTGAGAATTGACTTATATATGGGACAAAACAATTTTAGAAGTAAAAAAAAGCAGTATGAGTCGATGCATATCTCTTTGAGTCGACTCATATTAGGTACAAAACATGTTATGAGTCGATACAAGGCCTTATGCATCAATGCATACTGTTATCAAGACATGTTACAGAGAGACAAAATATGTATGAGTCGATGCAAAACACGAATGCATCGATGCAACCAAGAAATGAGTCGATGCAAACCATTATGTATCGACTCATACTGGGTTGGTTTTGACTTTCAAGAACAAGAAATGATATGTATTGATGCATAAGTGTATGCATCAATGAATAAAAGTTTTTGTATCAATGCGTAAGTGCATGCGTCAATGCATAAAAGTTTTCGTATCAATGCATAAATGCATGTGTCAATAGATAAAAGTTTTTTTAAAATAATTTTCCTTTTTTTACATTATCTTTATATTTATTTATATTTTTATTATTATTAATTATTCAATATGGTTGTAATAGTAATTAGGTTTTAATTGCTTTCATTCCCCATTTGTAAATGTGTATCCCCATCCCCTAAAGTATTGTAATAGCGTAGGAAATTTAATTTCCCCAATTTATCATTTTCCATATTATTGTTAATAATTAGGGTGTGTATGAAAATATAAAATTAATTTTAGAGAAACCTAATCTCAAGACAAAAATGCATAAAAATAAACACTTTGCACACTTGCACCTCTAGGGTTAACCTCACTTGTTGCCTTGAGATAAACAGTCATGTCCCTCGAACGTGGGGTACTTTAGCAATGACCCTCGAATACAAGATCGTAGTACCTCGATGACCCTTCAAATGTTGCCTTCGATAAACGATCTTAGGCCCTTACGAAAAATTTCTAAGGTATCCTCCAATGTTGCTTTCTATGACTGTACGACGACCCACGGATGTCCCTTCACATCCAATGATAGGGCTTCTTACCAATCAATGGTAAGATAGAAATATCTAAACGAGGAGGAAAAGAACTAATACTTTTTGAGTAAGTAGAACATTAATAGTTGCTTTCTCACAACCATTTTCCAATATCTTTCTAACACACCAACACTTTCAAATGAAATATTTTCAAAAGTCAACACTTTGTATGCATTCTTATAGAGACGAGAATCATTACAAAGTTCACCTAATGAAAGGAACTTTCAAAAATACTTTCAAAACCAATCACAAACACATTTCAAACAAAGCATTTTAAAGTGAGCTAGAAACTAAGACCCCGTAGATAACTACAAATGAAAAGGGTGCTAAGACCTTCCCTTTTCATAACCTACCCCCCGAACTCAAGAAAATATCTCAAAAAGTATTTCCTGTTCTTTTTACCCTTTCCTTTATTGGATAAAATAAAAGTCAATGGCGACTCTTGCTATCCGCAACAATTGTGATAAATCCCAAAACACCCAAGTCAGTTCTCCCACCGTATTACAGAACTGGTGACTTTGCTGGGGAATACTTAAAAGTGGGGTTACCTTAGAGACTATACCACCTTTAAATTCTTTCATTGTTTGACTTGTTTGATTTACATTTGGGTCCTTATTTGGGTTTTGTATAGATCCTTTACCCGGATCTGGGAACATTATTATGTAAGTAGCAAAGATTATGGAGATTGTACGGTGTAGACCAATATGGTTCAAGCAATAGCTACATTGGCGTGACAAATTTGTGGGTACCGGTATCCTTTGTGTTGAATCAAGGAGAAAATGGGGCCGTTGTGTGGTGTCATGAAACACTAACTGACCTTATAACCTTTAATTGAACAACTTGGCCTTAGGAAGTATTGAGATAGTCGGTTTCGGTGGAAAGCTGAAAATTGGTTGATACTCGATACTACGCTCATTGAGATCATACTTTTAGGATATTTTGGCCGCGGGAAAATATTGATTATGCTGAGACAATGTCCAATGAATAAAGATCAATGATATTTAGATTCCCTAGAATCCGATTACTTTCTAGGACAGGTTGAACCAACTAAACTTCAAGAGGGTACTTATCTATGAACCTCATACAAGCCTAAACCTAAGGACTTGTTTGATTTGTTTGTATATGTTTATTTGTACATAACATCGTGACATTATACCATGGCATTTGCACTAACCATTTCAAGGACCTCAGGATTTATCTTTGTCTGTTTTGTAGGACATGGATTCCACTCATAGAAAGACCATCTGAGTCGGCTTTGTAAAAGGGCCTTCTTAACTCAAGGAGTTAGCATCAAGGGTTCCAAGTAATTCTTTATTCACCAAGAAGTATGGTCGTATCATCAACTTGGTTACCTCAAATTTTGAAGAGAAAATGATGGGGGTACTCTTTCAATTCTTTGACCCTAAGCACCATTGCTTTACATTTCCTGATTACTAATTGGTGCCTACCATGAAGGAGTTTTCTCAACTCTTGGGATTGCCTATTATTTATCAATTATCCTTCACCGGTATTGAGAAAGACCTAAGACCTGAAGAGATTGCTCTAGCTTTATATTTGCAATGGTCCGACGTTGTGGCAAATTGGGAAACAAGAAGTGGTGTTAAGGGTTTTCTAGCCAAGTCTCTGTTTGAGAAGGCTCAACAATTTTGGGATGCTTTGGATTTGAAAGATTTTGAAGAAATTTTGGCTCTTCTACTCTATGGGATGGTACTATTTGCTAACCCGGACCAACTCATAGATATGATGGCGGTCAAAGTTTTTCTATCTCGTAACCCGGTGCATACCTTACTTGGAGATATTTTGCAATCTTTTCATACTCGCACCATGAAGAGAAGGGGGATTCTTATGTGTTATACTCCTTTGTTAGCTAGGTGGTTTATTTCTCACCTTCCTCGATCAGTTTTGAAGAACAAACAAGGTATGGGTTGGTCTCAAAGGTGGATGTCACTCTCGCATTCGGATATCCATTGATGTTCTCAATTTTTGGAGGATGTCACCATCATTGATCGTTGTGGGGAATTCCCTAATGTCCCTCTCTTTGGCATTATGGGAGGTATCACTTATAATCCTTTCTTGACTCTACGACAGTTTGGGTATGCTCGGAAGGATGGCCCTCATGACGCGCTAGTCTAAGGAATTATATTTGACTATGAGAACAATGTCCAAAGTGATTGTCAAAGATTTGTACGAGCTTGGGGCATGGTGAAAAAAAGTTAATAGCAAGATGTTGGGGCATAAGAACTCCATTCCATTGGATCCTTATCTCAAATGGGTGCAAGCTCACGCTTAAAGCCTCATGATGCCGTATCCTGCCATCTTACCTATCATCATAAAGCCTATTGTCGAAGGAAATGTTCCTTACACTATTCTTCATCCTGACATGCCTACTACTCTCGAGGATTTGAAAAGGTCATGGATTCAATTAAAAGGGGAGTAAGACACCTTTGAAGCCCAATTTTATGCAAGCGAGAAAAAGGTTTTGGAGCTCACAAGACAACTTCATGACAAATGAAGTTTGAACACCTGCATTGCGCCAAAGAGGATGCGCTCATGGGAAACTTGAGTCCTTTTTGTTTTAGGAGTTTATTTTGTATTATTTTTGCTTCTTCCATTGCAAGCCCAAGAGGTATTTTTGTAAACTGTTTGAACTTATTAATACAATTAATGTTTGTTCCTTCTTTGTTTAAACAAATTTAAATCCTAAAGGTCCTTGAAACCATTTGCATTCGCATTACATGCATCATAACATAAACAGGTTTTCCGACACAGGTTTCCTCATCTTTCTACTATTTATTTTAGTAACATGGATTCCGAGCAGACTGTGAAGGACTTGCAGACACAAGATTCTCAATTTCAAGAAACCTTGCTCAACTTGGCCAAAGGGAAGCAAGAGTTGATGACACTTCTGGTTGCAAAAAAGAAGACCAAGAAGAAAGCTTTGATCAACATGGGAAAGAGATTCGAGGGCCTGGTTCGACAAGTTCAAGTTGTAGAAGACTCCTCCGAGGAGGATGAGAATCAGGATGAAGATGCAAGGAGGACCCGTGTTGGGGGTGGTAATAATCTAATCTCTGAGGATGAGGACTTTTTTGACGAACAATATCCACCGGCTAAAGACAAGTATAAGCAACTAGAAGATAGATTGAAGGCTGTGGAAATTCAAGTTGTGCCTGGCTTGGATTTTGTTGATTTGGGTTTGGTGCCTGGGGTAGTTATTCCCCAGAAATTCAAGATTCAAATATTTGACAAGTACGATGGTGTCTCGTTCCCTAAGCTTCAATTGAGATCTTACATCCGCAAAATTCAACCACATACCACTAATAAGAAGTTATGGGTGCACTACTTTCAAGAGAGTCTGTCTGGGACTCAATTGGAGTGGTTTTACCAATTAGAAGGTTCCAACATCCATGCCTGGGAGGACTTGGCCACCGTCTTCTACCGTCAGTATCCGTACAATACCGATTTGGCACCAACTAGAGTGCAGTTATAAGGAATGACCATGTGTTCCAATGAAAGTTTCAAAGAATATGCGTAAAAATGGAGAGACCTGGAAGGTAGGGTGCAGCCACCATTGACTGACAGGGAATTAATAGATATGTTTATGGGAACATTGACTGAACCATTTTTCAACTTTTTAATTGGGATCTAATCACTTGGTTTCACTGAGTTAATCTTGACTTGTGAAAGGGTCGAGAGAAGTATTAAAAGTAGAAAGATACCCATGGCCTCTGCCTCTACATCAAATGCTGTGAAAAAGCTGTTTATTGTCAAAAAGAGAGACTAATGTTGTATATGGGTCAAGAAGCCGTGCTAGGAATGACCATCACCATTCTGTAGGGGCTGTATTGATTTCTAATCCAACTCCAACTAAATGACCTCATCAACTAAATAATCAACAAAGACCCGATGTTCAAATAAGACAATGTACCAAAATCAATATTCAACTATCTCAAGCTCGACAACACCTCTTGAAAGATGATTTGGTGACTTTGCGAGATCCTCCTTCTAACCCTAACACTGCTTATCCAAAATACAACCCCAACGTCAGATGCGCCTACCATTCGGATAGCCTCGGACATGACATAAATGATTGTTGGTCTCTCAATAATAGAATCCAGTACCTAATTGACAATAAGCCCATTGAATTTGATCCTCCTCCAACTCCAAATGTAATCACCGCACCTATGCCAAATCATGGCAAAGGTGTCAACGCTATTGAAGATACTGCTTTTGTTTCCTCTATTAATGACATAACCACTCCGTTGAAGTTTGTTAAAAACAATTTGTTGAAAGCTGGGGTTTTCCCTAGTTGCCTTTAAAATTGTTGTTGTTGTGCTGTGTAAATCAACGGCTGTGAATGGTTGAAAAGAGGTTCCCAACACCTAATGGACAATCATAAGATCCTATTCGAAAGAACTCCATCCGTAAAAAGTTTGAGCAAAGTTGTACCTTAAGAAGTTGAAGACATATCCATCATCACTATCTCCAACAAGCCTATTAGGATCACTTCAAAGGGTCCTATTAGGATTTCCAATGAATCGAAGATAGATCCATTGATAATTACTACTCCTGGGCCAGTTCCTTATTCTTCCGATAAAGCGGTACCCTAGAATTATGGCGCTGAAGTATACTACCGTGGTATTAGACAAGACTCCTGGATTGACAAAGACAAAACTGTTGATATTACCAACATTGCTGGCTCTAGCAAGGTAACAAGGAAGGGGATAATCTCCTCTCCTAACATTTCACCTTCAACGACCACAACTACACTTGTTCGCGTTACCATTAACAAACCTAGTACTAATGCTAGGGGCAAAGAAAAGACGATTGAGCTTGTCAAGATGGAGGCGCCCGCCAAAGACATTACAACTGAGGAACCCTCCACCCAAGAGATGGAGGAGATTTTGAAGATCATAAGGAAAAGTGATTATAAGATAGTAGAGCAGTTGGGGAAAAACCCCTCAAATATTTCTATGTTATCTTTATTACTTTGTTCTGATACGCATGCTTGAGCCTTGATAAAATTTCTGAAGAAAGCTCATGTTCCTCAAGAGACTACAGCCGATCAATTTAAAAATTGTGTAGTGAGTTTGACTGTCGATAATGGATTAGGATTCTCGGATACTGATTTAACTCCAGCCGGAAGAAATCACAACAAGGCTTTGCATGCCTCTATTGAATGCAAAGGAACCACTCTAGCCCATTTATTGGTGGATATTAAGTCCTCTCTAGATGTCTTACCCAAGGGTTCCCTAGATCGGTTGGATTGCGAAGGTTTGGTGTTGAAGCCTAGTGACATAGTGGTAAGGGCTTTCGATGGATCAAAGAGGATGGTACATGAAGAGGTTGACCTTCCCATAAAAGTTGGTTCTCAAACTTTCAACTCGACTTTCTATGTGATAGACATCTGTCCTGCCTACTCTTGCCTACTTGGATGACCTTTGATACATGGGGCAAGAGCAGTGACTTCTACATTTCATCAAAAATTGAAATATCCAGTCAAAGGAAAGATCGTTACTGTCTGTGGTGAAGAAGAGTTTATGGTTAGCCACCTGAATTCGTTTAAGTATGTTGAGATGGACGACGAGTTCATAGAAACTCCTTGCCAAGCCTTAGAAGTGGTCTCTCCCATGGTCGCTGCTGCCAAAGCTACTCCTGATGTTCCAAAAGCTATTAAAGATGTTCCTAGAATGGCTTCCCTCAAAGATGCTCGCGCTGTGATTGAAGATAGAGGTTGTAACGTTTGGGGACAACTCCCTGACACCCCTTTTAAATCAGATAAATGTGGTTTGGGCTTAGCTGTAAAATCTCAAAAGGAGGTCAGATGTGCTCGCATAGGAAAACCACCTCTCTGCATCAGTAATCATGAAGTGAGTTCTCTTGAAGACTCCGACAGTGACTGTGATTTTGATGACTGGATCTACCCGACTGCCAGTGAAGGACTTAACAACTGGCGTGCCAAAGATTTCATTCCCATCTCCTTCAACAAGGAGTAATTACCATTTACTGTTTTATCGATTTAAGAACTTTGTCTGTAACTTTATTGAAACAATGAATTTAAGCCATGTGCCATGCCCGGGACACCATGGTCCATTTGTTATGGGTTTGTTCATTTTCATACGCCATATGATCATTTAATGAAAAAGATTGGACTCTTTTGCATTCAATTTTACGCTCATTGTCTTTCTTTTTCTTTATTGCATTTTCAAAATTAGCCATGAAACCTTACATGCACACATACACATTTGCTGATCCTCGTCCACTCCGGGTCTCATTGACAACGACTCTGTTATTTCCACCTATGACTTTGAACATCCAACCTACCAAGCTAAATACGAAGGCGAGGAAGATTGTGAAATACCTGGGAAATTAGCCAGACTTCTAATGCAAGAAGAAAAAGCCATTGAACCGCATGAAGAGCCAGTTGAAGTGATCAACCTGGGTACTGAGGCAGATAAGAAAGAGGGCAAGATTAGTGCCAACTTGGAAGATGGTGTCAAAGACATATTAATCCAGATGTTGCATGACTATGTTTAGGTATTTGCTTGGTTGTATGAAGATATGTCGGGGCTTGATACTGACATTGTGGTTCACCGTCTACCAACAAAGGAAGATTGTCCTCCAGTCAAGCAAAAAGTTCGTCGTATGTGGCCAGACATGTCTGAAAAGATAAAAGTTGAGGTAATGAAGAAATTCAATGCAGGTTTTCTAGAAGTGATGTCATATCCCCAATGGGTTACAAATGTGGTCCTGGTACCGAAGAAAGATGGAAAAGCCCGTATGTGCATCGACTACAGAGATTTGAATAGGGCCAGTCCCAAGGATGATTTCCCACTACCACACATTGATGTCTTGGTTTCTCCGGCTACAATCAAATCAAAATGGATCCCGAGGACATGGAGAAGACCACCTTTGTCACCCAGTAGGGCACCTTCTGTTACAAGGTCATGCCTTTCGGTTTGAAGAATGCAGGGGAAACCTATCAACGAGCTATGGTAGCTCTATTTCATGATATGATCCATCATGAGATAGAAGTGTATGTTGATTATATGATTTCAAGGTTGTAAACTGAGGAACAACACCTTGATCATCTTCACAAGTTGTTTGAGAGGTTGAAGGAATACAAGCTAATGTTGAATCCCCACAAATGCAGCTTCGGGGTAAGATCTGGAAAACTCTTAGGGTTTGTCGTCAGTAGAAAAGGTATTGAGGTTGACCCTGCAAAAGTCAAAGTCGTACAAGAAATGCCAACTCCCTGTACTGAGAAGGAGGTCAGGGGTTTCTTAGGTCGACTCAACTATATTTACGGGTTCATATCTCACCTATCTGATACTTGTGAGCCAATCTTCAAACTATTGAAGAAAGATCAAGTATTCAGGTGGAACAATGACTGCCAAGCAGCCTTTGACAAGATCAAAGAATACTTACAAGAACCTCTCATCCTAGTGCCTCCGGTTAAAGAAAGACCTCTTATTATGTACTTGACGGTATTAGAGAATTTAATGGGGTGTGTGCTGGGCCAACATGACGAGTCTAGCCGAAAAGAGCATGCAATATTCACTTCTCAATAAAACTTGTTGTACTCTGGCATAGGCTGCTCGCCGTCTAAGACAGTATATGTTGACTCACACCACTTTATTGATTTCTAAGATGTATCCTATCAAGTATATCTTCGAGAAGCCGTCTCTCTCCGGATGAATAACTAGGTGGCAAATGATCTTGACTGAATATGACATCCAGTATACTACACAAAAAGCAATTAAAGGAAGTGTACTGGCGGATCATTTGGCCCATCAAGTTGTTGATGAGTACAAATCCATGAACTTTGAATTCCCGGACGAGAATATCATGCTGATAACCGATTGTGAAAAGCCCGGACCGTATGAAGGAGCTGAACAAGGATCTTGATGGACTATGGTTTTTGATGGAGCTTCCAATGCTTTAGGTAACAGAATTGGTGTTGTGATTATTTCCCCTGAAGGTGGCTATACACCTTTAACTTCCAGACTATGATTTGACTGTACAAACAACATGGTCGAGTATGAAGCGGGCATCTTGGGTCTTAAGGCTGCCATTCACCTAAGAATCAAATTCTTAAGGGTGTACGGAGATTCAGACTTGGTAATCAGTCAAGTAAAAGGAGAGTGGGATACTAAGCATACAAATCCGATCCCTTACAAAAAGCTTGTGTCAACTTTGATCCCTTACTTTGAAGAGGTCACCTTTGAACACTTCCCGAGAGAATAAAATCAGTTAGCAGATGCCTTAGCAACAATGTCATCCATGTTCAAGGTCAATTGGGACAACGAGGCTCCTAGAATTACAATCGAAAGATTTGACGAACCAGCGCACTGTTGTGATATTAACACCGATGAAGAGAAGCCTTGGTATCATGAAGTGAGAAGGTACCTTGAAGCACAAGAGTATCCTGAAGGAGCTTACATCAATGATAAGAAATTCTTGCGAAGATTTTCAGCCAAATTCTTCCTAAGCAATGGAATCCTATACAAGCGCAACTATGATTCAACTCTGCTCCGTTGTATGGATAAGAAGGAAGCAGATAAGATCATGTAAGACATGAATGAAGGTGTCTTTGGAACTCACTCTAGTGGACACACTATGGCCAAGAAGATCCTGAGGGCTGGCTACTATTGGTCGACTATGGAAACTGATTGTCACCATCACTCGAGGACTTGCCATAAGTGTTAGATCTATGCCGACAAGGTTCATGTGTGTCCAATACCCTTGAATATCATGATTGCTCCGTGGCCATTTTCCATGTGGAGCATCGATATGATTGGAGAGATCAATCCCACTACCTCCAATGGACATTGTTTCATCCTTGTTGCCATCGACTACTTCACCAAATGGGTTAAAGCTGCTTCATTTTCCTCAATCGCTAAGAATGTGGTAGCTCGGTTTATCAAACATAACCTCATCTGCCGGTACGGAATCCCTGAGAGGATTATCATTGACAATGGAACCAACCTCAACAATGCCATGGTTACTGAACTCTGCTCGCAGTTCAAAATCAAACATCACAATTCTTCTCCATACAGACCTAAGATGAAGGGTGCAGTGGAAGTTGCCAATAAAAATATAAAGAAGATTGTGCTGAATATGGTGGTGACCTACAAAGATTAGAATGAGATGTTACCATTTTCTCTTCATGGCTACCGTACTTCGGATCGAACATCAACTGGGGAAACCCCTTTCTCTTTAGTCTATGGCATGGAAGTTGTCCTGCCTATTGAAGTTCAGATTCCTTCTCTGAGGATTATGAAAGAAGCGGGCTTAGGCGAAGACGAATGGATTCAGACTAGATTGGATCAGTTGAATTTGATTGATGAAAAGAGACTGGATACTGTCTGTCATGTTCAAATGTATCAAAAGCGTATGATCAAGGAATTCAATAAAAAGATCAAACCTCGAGTATACCAAGCTGGCGACTTTGTGATAAAGCGCATCATTTTACCACAAGGCGATCCAAGGGGAAAATGGACTCCCACTTACGAAGGGCTATTTATTGTCAAGAAAGTATTCTCTGGTGGCGCTATGATGCTAACCATTATGGACGGCGAATATTTCCCGCATCTTGTGAATGCGGACATAGTCAAAAAATACTACGCATAAAGAATGACCCGCTAGGTTGACATACCTAGGTAGAAATAAGGGCATCCCGGTGAACCAAAAGGTTCGGGAAAAAGTTAGGGATACATACAAAAGATTGTACACCCGGAAAGTAGAAAACCTTAAAGGGCGGCTTGGGCAAAAAAGGGTATCCTAGTGGACTGAAAACCTGAAAGGGTGGTCCAGGAAAAAGTTAAGGATTAAAGCGTATGACTATGTCCCATGAAATCACTACAGCCAGCTTTATTACTAAGGTCCAAGTTCAATGGTATAAGATAAACTCAATCAACTTCTTTCAACGGCAAGGGATGATGTTTGAAGACATAGGGGCAATGGCGGAGTTGGAACCCAATGAGATTACTTCCACACGGCTATTATTTTGTTTTCACTTTGTATTCCTTTCATTTTTTCGACGATTTCCTCTTACTAGGATTTCTGTCTCCTTGTACAAAAACGCATGTTTATAGGCAAAACATCAATACAAATATACTTTGATGTGCAAAATTTTTGTTTTTTCTATTTTGAATGCAAAAGCGTCCAATAATTAAAATTGAATGAACATATGCATATGAACATGATTAACCATTAACAAATGTACGTAATAAGCATTTCCTTCAGGATTTGGGATATCCCCACAGAGTTGCTTCAATAAGATTATCCCTACAAAGTATAATCTCCTGAAAACCCTCTCCCCAACTGAGTTGGTCTTAACTGAAAAAGAAACCTTGCAGAGTTATCCCCCAAAATAATTCATCTCCCCAATAAGGTATTCAAAATATTCTCCTCGGCAGGGTTTATTTCCCCAACAAACTCCAGATTCTCCAACACGAGTCTTTTCTCAGACTGTTACAAATCAACAGGCCAAACCCCTTTGTCCCCAGCGGAGTCGTTACTATCCCCAGTAAGTTATTGCGAAGCCTGGAATCTGACCAGATGACAATTAACTTCATCCTCCCCCATAAAGTTGCTACAAAGCCTGGATTTTGACCAGATACCAGTCAACTATCCTCTCTAAGACAAAAGTTTAACCATCTCTTTTATCCCCAGTCAGGGTAAATAAGAATTAAATTCTCCAGTAGAGTAATGGACAATTAAGGTTCCTGAGCTCTATCCCTCAAGCAGAAATCGAAATTCCCAGTAGAGGCACTCTAAGTAGGGATGGAGATACACATACTCTTCATTTCCAGCAGTAGTTCGGGATTTAGCTTCCCAAATCTCCCCAGGAGTCGTCAAGGATTTATTTTCCAAACAAAGATTTACTTCAATAAAATTTAACATTCATGCATCATGATATATGCATACAAAATGCATATAGCATAATCTCATTTATCTTGAAAACATCATTACGCAATGCATGCATCATGACATTGCATCACAACTAATTCTTTGCCTTTTCAGGAAAGATAAGTCATCAGATAAATATCATCAGCGACAAACAGACCTCTGTTGGTTCAGTTTAAATTGATCAATGATTTACCCTGATTTTGTTCCGGTAGACACTTCCTCTGGTTCAGTTAAATTTCTCCAAAGATTTATACTGATTCATTCTCCAATTAAAGATTATTCAAGACCTCTGCTGGTTCAGTTTAAATCAATAAATGATTTACCCTGATTCCGTTTTGGTAGACACTTTCTCTAGTTCAGTTAAATGGCTCCAAATTTTTATACTGATTCGTACTTCAGTTAAAGATTATTCAAGACCTCTACTGGTTCACTTTAAATCAATCAATGGTTTACCCTGATTCCGTTCCAGTAGACACTTTCTCTGATTCAGTTAAATCACTCCGAAGATTTATACTGTTCATTCTCCAATTAAAGATTATTCAAGACCTCAGCTGGTTTAGTTTAAATCGATTAATGATTTACCCTGATTCCGTTTCAGTAGACACTTTCTCTGGTTCATTTAAATCACTCTGAAGATTTATACTAATTTGTTCTCCAGTTAAAGATTATTCAAGACCTCTGCTGGTTCAGTTTAAATCGATCAATGATTTACCCTGATTCCGTTCTAGTAGACACTTTCTCTAGTTCAATTAAATATCCCCAAAGACTTATACTGATTCGTTCTCCAGTTAAAGATTACTCAAGACTTCTGCTTGATTCAGTATAAATCGACCAAAGATTTATTCTGATGCTTCTTCCGATCTCTATCAACAAATCACATTAGATGGAATCTATAAGCCCATCTCCGACAACTCTTCATCACCTCTCTGAATGGCAACTATAAGCCCATTTCTGACGCAATCAACTAACACATTACTTCGTGCATCAGCGAGTGCAAATTTCTGGGCACTTTAGTGTTTAATCACCTTCCACCCTGAAGTCACGAATGGAGGACCTGCCAATCTAACTCTTCAGATTTAAGAAGATTGAACAGGGGAAGCTATTGTACCCAAAAATTTGCCATCTCTTTTCTCAAGATATTTCTCACAAGATCTTCAATAGTTCAAGCTTGCACAAGTGTTGACTAGATCAAGCCATCTCTGCAATACTGATGCCTCAAATTAGGGTTTGGATTTTCACAAGTATAATTGGACTTTTAATGCCTCAACTGACCTTCATGTATCATTATTGACCTTCAAGAATGCTCATGTCAAGTTTCTAGTCTTGCAACTTAAAATTGCTCAGTCAATTGGCCAAATGACCCAAAATCAACTATATTGGGTAAAAAGTCAATTGTGGTCAACTTACAGTCAAACTTCAATATTTTTGACCAATATCAATATTTTGAAGTCATACGTATTATTTGATCAAGTTTGGATCACAATTCCACAAATAAAATGTTCAAGTCTTCAAAAGGGAAAAATGTTCAAAATTAGGGTTTTGACTAAGAATGATCAATCTTTGATTTTTGACCTAATGAATGAATTTTTGGTTTGAAACATGATCTCAAGGATTCAAATACATCATCTTGACCTAATTTCATGACTCAATTCATCTCTCAAGATCAATTTACTGATAGTTGAAATTTGGTCAACTGATGAAAAAGTCAACTACAAACCAAAAAGTCAAACTATGACTTTTTGGTCAAAATTCAATTTCAAAGATCACAAGGCATCAAGACATTAAAAAATATGAAGCTTGATCATCAAGAAATCAAGAAAGTCAAAAGGCAATGTGAAAATTCAAACTTTTCAAGACTTGGAAATTTTTTCTAAGTGTTTTTATACATGATAATTTCATTACTTCATGCTAATCTTTCACCAAGATGCACGATAATTCAAAGAAAACTTTCAATATGGAAGTTGTAGATATTGATGAGAGCTACAACTTTGCTTTGCTGATCAATTCCTAGAAGTGCTTGGATTTTGAGTTATAAATTCCTAAAGTCATGATATTTTTCATAAAACACTTAGAGAAATTTTCAACAGGTTTTGGTCAGTTTTTATCTCAACTTCTTGGCCAATTTTCATCAAGTTCCAATTTGATTTATCCAAAATGGTCAACATGAAAGTTGTAAACAATGTTTCAATATTTCCAAAACACCCAAGAGAATGAATTTATCATACTTGAGCTAGGAGATTCAAAGGCATGAAGTTGGGCATCCATTACTGAATTACTAGTCATTTTTTTGAAGAACACATAATACAATCTTTATGCTATGCTGCATAATCTTACTTTTCAGGCCATTTAACTTGCAAACCTCACCATAAATAATTGTTTACACAAACTTTTGAGCTATGATCCAAGTGGTTAGGGCATTATCCAATCCATTTTGCCATTTATGGCACAAAGGCACCATTGTCGTTCATATAAAGCATGCTTTTTACAAAGTCAGCTCTCGTTGAGCCTCTCAACTGTTTTTTCTACACACATAATGTCAAAGAAAGAAGCAACATGCCTAAAATCTCCTATCCACTTTAGATCCATTTTGTACCATGCATTGGGACATCAAATTTCACATAACTTGGTTGTTTCATCTCAACCAAGCCAGAATTCCACAACTTGTCAAACAAACTCTCTCATACTCTCAAACCTTCTCTATAAATAGAGAGGCCATTTTCAAGCTAAAGGGCCATAAGTTTTTGTTGTGTAGACAAGTTTCTCAAAACCCCTCATACTCTCAAAAAAACATAATTGTCCACAAAACTTCCACTCTTGAGCTTTGAAGTCCAAATCTTTGAACCTCTCACACCTTGCAAGTTCTGTCTAAACAAACCATCCAAACACTCCACATACATCATATATGAGTTGTTCAAACACAAGAACAACTTCTGTTACATCTTCATCACCATTTTCCAAGCCCAAAAATAGCCACTACAACTTGACTTCTCCAACTCTAAATCAAAACACAAATTTCAGTTTCAAGGTAAGTTTTCTTGACTTTGAACTCTTCATACAAGCATCATTAGTGGTTCATTTGTGAAGATAAAATGCAGATATCATAGTCTTGAAGCTAACTATATGCTTAATTTTCATTTTCACTAACCATGTGTTGAGAATTGTCTTATATGTGTGACAAAACAATGTTAAAAGTAAAAAATAGCAGTATGAGTCGATGCATATCTCTTTGAGTCGACTCATATTAGGTACAAAACAAGTTATAAGTTGATACAAGGCATTATGCATCAAAGCATAATGTTGTACCCCAAAATTCGCCCTCTCAATTCTCAAGATTTTTCTCACAAGATCTCTATTGATTCAAGACTGCATAATGTTTGATCAGCTCAAGATACCTCCTCAAACACTAATGACTCAAAACTAGGGTTTGAGTTTGCACATGTATAATTGGACTTTTAATGCCCCATATAGTTTCCATGGATCATATTGGGCTCTCAAGCATTAGGTGAAAGATAGAACTTCTGAATCCTTGAAAGGAGGAAGAGGAAACTGTCGAAAGGGCAAATCAAATAAAAAAGGTGTGTAGTTGCAGATAACCATGTCGAATTCAAAATTTTGTTCAGGCTTTTTGAACCACATGACTTATCGAAATGAGTGGTTGGCAGATTTTGACAAGTCGAAGAAGAGCAAGCTTGCTTCGATCCCCAAGCTTCGATTGGAAAATGGCTTCCTTCGAGCAACCTGCTTCGATCCACCTCTAAAACCTTCGACACATATAGTTTTGACACTATGAATTACAATTTAATAAAAAAAACTTGCTGATAATAGTTCAATGCAAGAAGAAGGTACGGGCAACATAGTCTTTAAAATGAGTAATGGAGGAAAAGTTATGATTAAATATGTGCTCTATGTACCTGGAATAAAGTGAAACTTGCTAAGTGTTAGACAACTAGTCAAAAGAAGTTTCTCAATTGTCATGAAAGATGGATTTTTGAGATTGTTCGACATCAAGAACAATTTGGTCTTAAAATCTTCATTGTCGAAAAATAGGACATTTAAGACAATGATTAATTCGACAAAAGTTCAATGTTTGAAAACTGTTCGACCACAAGGATAGTTGGTTGTGGCATTTGAAGTTTGGACATTTGAATTTTCGACCACTTAATCAACTGATTAATCAAGATATGGTTACTGATATTCTAAGTCTTGAGAAGCCTGGAAATTTTTTTTGAAGTTTGTTTAGTAGGAAAGCAATCCAGAAATTATTTCGTTTGGACTATGCCAATGAGATCATCTTGCCTACTCAAATTGGTACATTCAGATGAATGTGGTCCATTCGAAGAACATACAATTGGTGGAAACAAATATTGTTTTTTCTGGTCGAAAGTTGTGGATCTATGTGATCAAAATGAAAGGATGGAGTATTCGACATCTTTAAGAGATTCAAGATGCTTGTCGAAAACTAGAGTAAGAAAAAGATCAAAGTTCTACATATATTCAAGATCTTTGTAGAAGGAATCAAGTTTAAGACAGAATTTTGAAGAACATTGATCAAACCCTTATGCCATGATGCATAATCTTGTGTTGCAGGCCTTCTTGCTTTCAAATCTCATCATAATTTAATGCTTACACCCACTCTTGAGCTATTACCCAAGTTATTAAGCTGTTAACTAAAAGATCTTTCCATAAAGTAAGCTTGTTGGTACAAAACTTGTCTTGAACCCATACCTTGTTTGTTTTTAATTTTACTCCACCAAAAATCATGGAAATCAACCCCTTTAAACAAATAACTTTGGTACTTCATCTTGGGACCATGACATAACTTGATATTTGCAATCCAACCTAGCCATAACTCCATAGTTTGTAAACTAAATCAGCTTGTTCACAAACCTCTTGCCTATAAATAGAAGAAGCATTTGCAAGAGACAAAAATAAAAAAAGGAGGAGAGAGGAGAGAACGAGAGGACCGGCCTTAGAACACTCCCCAAACCCTCAAAACATCTCAAAACTCCTTGAACTCAGAATCTGCATCGAAAGCCATATTGTTTTCCATTTCTGACTTTGAAGAGCCAACTCCAAAATCCTTCTGGATTTCAAAGAAAAGTAGTGATCCCACTAGCTCAAGGGAGGTCGAGGCAAGCTTAATCCATCATCGAACCATTTTTGGAAGTCATATAGAGGTCATTCGAATTTCACTTCAACAGGTAAGATTTCTTAACTGTGATATTTTGATACAAGCATTTTCAGCATATACAAATAAAAGAAAAGATGTAGATATCATATATAGGAACCTGACCATGCTCTTAGTTTTGATTTTTATTGCTTGTGTCTTAAGAATTTCAACTCTGACCAGTTAGGTTATGATTTTGGTACCAAACAAAATTCTTGTTAACCTCTGATCCATAGCTTTTAAAAGTTACATGGTTAGATTCGTATTAAAATTTTGAGCAATTTTGATGTTTACAATTTTTGATTTGGATGAGAAATAAAAGTTTTAGAAGGTTAACAATGGTGATATTTATCCTTGCGCGCGCGAAGGAAGAAGATGAAGCCATATTCAAATTTTCAGACCCCCCATTTTTATTTTAGCAATGCAGCCTATTTTTATTTTTTTAGTTCTCTAATTAAATGATTATTGGGCCAGACCAAACAAAAACTATTTTCATAAAAAACCCTAAAAATGACTTCTTGATTAATTTGATTTCCTTTTAACTTAGGATTAATTTACCTATTTTTTATTAATCACATCCCTTTAGGTTAATTAGGTCAAAATAATTTTCCTAACAAAACTCAAAAGCAAAATCCATTTCTTTTTATATTCCTTGTACATTATATTCATGTCATTTCTTGTACAAATTCAATGTGGTTGTAATACATAATTAGGGTTTAATTTCTTGCAATCCCCATTTGTAAATTTGTACACCCCATTCCCAAAATGATGTAATAGCATAGGATATTTATTTTCCGCAATTTACCGCGTTCATATAAATGCTAGTAACTTAGGGTTTGTATGGAAAGATAAAATCAATGCTTAGAAAACACTAATTCAAGAAAAATCAAGCATGAAATACAAATACTTGCACACTTGCATCTCTAGGGTTAACTCGACTTTGTTGCCTTAAATAAATAGTCATGTTATGCATGTGAGACATCTTAGCAAAAATAATTAAAAATACAAGATCATAGTCCCTCGATGACGCTTCAGATGTTGCCTTATAAATGATATCAGTCCCTCAAGAGAAATGCTAAGATATCTCACAACATTTCTATTCATGACTATACGATGACCCACGCCCGTCCCTTTACATCCAAAGATAATGCTTCTTATCAATCAATGGTAAGATAGCAATATCAAAGGAAGGAAGAAATGAAAACAATACTTTCGAGTAGGTAAAATGTTCTTAGTTGCTTCCTCACAATCCATCTTCAAAAAACAAACATCTTTTCAAACACACCAAACACTAACAAAACATGATATATTTTCAAAAAGTCCAACACTTTGTATGCATTCTTATAGAGACGAGAATCACTACAAAGTTTTCCTAAATGAAGGCGCTTTTCAAAAATACTTTCAAAATCCACCAAAAACACATTTCAAACATCGCAATTTCAAAAGTGATCTAGCAAGCAACTAAGAGCCCATAGATAACTATGGATGAAAAAGGTGCTAACACCTTCGCTTTTCATAATCTACCCCCCGAACTCAAGAAAACATCTCAAAGGTTTTTCTTGTTCTTTTCACCCTTTCCTTATTAGATAAAAGAAAAGTCGGTGGCGACTCTTGCTATCCACAACAATTGCGATCAAACGCAAAACAACCAAGTCATTTCTCCCACCGTATCACAGAACTGGCGATTCTACTGGAGAATATATACTTAAAAGTGGGGTTACCTTAGAGTTAGATCACATTTACTTGCATTCACTATTTGATTTGTGTGCTTTACATTTTTTTGGGTCCTGGTTTAGGTTTATATTGATCCTCTACCTGGATCTGGAAACACCATTAGGTAAATAGCAAATATTGTGGAGACTGTACAGTATAGAACGATATGGTTGAGACAATAGCTATGTTAGTGTGACATATTTGTGGGTACCAGTATCCGTTATGGAGAATTAAGGAGAATACAGGGCCACTGAGTGATGTCATGAAGCACTAATGAACGTTAGAACCTTTAATTGAACAACTTGGCCATTAGGAAGTAGTGAGATAGTCGGTTTTGGAGGAAAGTTGAAAATTAGTTGATACTCGATACTACGCTCATTGAGATTGGACTTTTGGGATATTTTGGCCGCAAGAAAAGATTGATTGTGCTAAAACAATGCCAAATGAAGAAAGATCAGTGATATTGAGATTTCCTAGAACCCGATTACTTTCTAGGACAGGTTGAACCAACTAAACTTCTAGAGGGTACTTACCTACAAACCCCATGCAGGCCTAAACTTAAGTACTTGTTTGCTTTTTCTTGTGTATGATTACTTGTACTTAACATCATGACATCATACCATAGCATTGTCAATGACCATTTCAAGGATCTCAAGGGCCTGTGATAGAGGGTCATGATAAACCAGATGTCTATCAAGGGGCAAGAGGATTTATTCTCCTCTAACCAAATGCTGGTAAAGACCAAAGCACGATAACTTGAGTCAAGGGCTATGACCCACTTGACACGGTGAGCTTGATTCTCGTGGAATGACATTCAACGATACGAAGTTCTCCAATCAAAGTTGTGATCAAAGTTCAACTTCTGACATTTTCTTGTTTTTACCCCGCGAGATCCTTGAAAACATTGCACTTTACATATCATGTCATTGCATAACAGGTATCCTCAAGACAAATTTTTCATTTCCCGCTGTTTATTTCAGTAAGAAAATGGATCTAGATAAAACAATTAAAGATCTCTAAGCTCAGAATGCCCAGTTCCAACAAATGTTCCTGAACTTAGCCAAGGGGTAGGAAGATCTGAAAACACTATTCACCAAAGGGAGCAAGAAGAAGACTAAGAAGAAGGTTGTCATCCTCAACATGGGAAGAAAGTTCAAGGGGCTTGCCCAACTAGCTCAAAAAGAAGATGCTTCTTCTGAGGAAGAAGACAATAAAGAAGAGGAAGCTAGAAGTAGTAGAGCTAGGGATAACCAAGCTACTAAGGACGAAGACTATCCTGAGGAACAATATCCACCCGCGGATCAAAAATACAAATAACTTGAATACCGACTTAAGGCTATGGAAATCAAAGCAGTACCTGGTCTAAACTTTGGAGACTTAGGTTTGGTCCCTGGAGTAGTCATTCCCCACAAATTCAAGATCCCTATCTTTGCTAAATATGACGGGGTCTCTTGTCCTAAGATGCATCTGAGATCTTATGTCTGCAAGATTCAACCACACACCACTGATCAGAAGTTGTGGGTTCACTTTTTTAAAGAAAGCTTATCTGAAACGCAGTTGGAGTGGTTCTATCAACTTGAGAGGGATAATATACACACATGGGAAGATCTAGATGTTGCTTTCTATAATAAGTACCAATACAATGCTGATATGTCACTAACTCGTGTGCAATTGTAGAATATGACTATGGGTTCAAACGAAGGCTTTAAAGAGTACGCGTAAAAGTGGAGAGACCTGGCCGGCAGAGTGGAACCACCTCTAACAGACAGGGAGTTGGTTGATATCTTTATGGTAACTTTTACATGACCTTTATTCAATCACCTAATCAAAATCTCTTTGGCCGGGTTCACCGAGTTGATCCTGACCAGGGAACGAGTTGAAGGCGGAATTAGAAGCGGAAAAATCCAGGTGGCTGCGTCTTCAAGTACTGAAAAGAAGATGTACATTGGAAAGAAAGAGTCTGATACTGTATATGGCCAGGAGGGACATTCTAGAGGTAACCACAACCAATTTGTGGGAGTTGTGCTAATCTCTAATCCTACGCCTGTGCAACGACATCAACAGGGGAATCAACATAAGGAGGTCGTGCCTAAGAGACAATTCACCAAAATCAACATGTCACTAGTTCAAGCGTTACAACACATGTTGAAGGCAGAGTTGATTATGTTAAAGGCTCCTCTTCTGAATCCCAATACTTCTGCTCCTAGTTACCATCCCAATGAAAGGTCTGAATACCATTCTGATAGCCCTGGACATGATACAAATGGCTGCTGGGCTCTGAAGAACAAAATTCAAGATATGATTGACTCCAAGAAGATTGATTTCGTCCCTCCGGATACTCCCAACGTGATCACTACTCCCATGCCAAATCATGGAGAGCGTCGAGTTCATTTTTGAATTTTCAATTATAATTTCTTTTGTTGGTTCGAACACTTATCTATTATGTCAAACTTTGTTTCAATTAATGCATTACATATGTTTGTCTTAAATTAATCCATTCGTTTTCACTATATTTAAACTGTGCTTTTATTCCCTTTTATGGTATTCAACTCTCGTTAAAAGTTGTAAGCTTTTAGAGGGAGGTTGACGAAAACAATGTCATAATCTCATATAGTATGCTTTTGGACATACCTTGCTGATGATGTACATGTGTTTTTTCAATTCTTAAACAATGGAGTTATAAGGAAGACAATTCCTAGTCAACCCCTTTGAGCGAAAGAAGTAAGAGTTTTCTTTTTCACACAAATTGAAACCTTTAATTAAAACCTAGGGCAGAGTTAGTTTCTCAATTAATTCAAATGTGTGTTCAGTCACAAGATTTCACTCCATACACAACGAATGACATCAAAAACGTCCTTATGAATCAAAAGACAGTGATGGTTCCCCATAAAATGGACAGTCATTATCTCTTAAAAGAAAAATCCCACTAAGTCAAAACATACGAAGGAGAAAACTGGGGTATCCCACTGACTGTAGTCTCAAAAATAAGAAAAAACAGTCAGGAAAAAACCAGGGATAATAAATCAAAAAGAGGTCACTACAAATCCTCGTCAACATGAAAAATGTTTGCCTTCTTAAATAAATTTACAAGTATCCGAAACCTCACCAAAATATCATTCCAGATTCTAGTAGGAGATAAACGCTCAATTAACTGAGTATAAGACTAGAGAACATCATGGAGAACGGGTTGGGTACTGTTGTACCCCAAAATTTTCCCTCCCATATTTCTCAAAACATTGCAAGAAAAATCTACAAGTGGCTTAAGGTTGCTCAAGGATTGATCAAGCAAGCTATCTCCTAAGGTAGTCAACCCCAAATTAGGGTTTTGTGTTGCATCAAGATCCTTGAGTAAAAATGAGCTCAAGTTCTCCCCAATGTCCTAATATGTTCTCAAGGTCATCCATGTCAAGTTTCAAGCCTTGCAGAGGAAGTTTGCTCAGTCAATTGCTCAAAGGTCCAAAATTCGACCGTGCTAGGGCAAAAGTCAAATGTGACCCAAATACAGTCAAACTTCAAGAGATTTTGTCAACATTCTCATTTTGAAGGATATTTCATCATTTGATCAAAGTTTGATCATGATTCATCAAGGATTTCCCAAAATCCATCAAGATTCAAAAGTTGCTAAATTAGGGTTTTGTAGGAAAAGTCAACTCAACTTTGACCAAGCATAACTTTCTCATACTTTATGGGAAATGAACCATCCAAATCTCATTTTGAAGAGGATGCAATCACATACAATCCATCTTCATACCCCAAGTTCAAAAAATGCACTCACAAGAAGTTATGAATTTGGACATTATAGGTCATTTTTGAAAGTCAAAAAAAACACCTTTTTTGCCAAAGCTTATAATTTGCGCATGGAATATCAAAATGCGATGAGACCAAAAGGGTTGGTTCGTGGACATCTCAAGATTTCTAAAAAGTCCAAAAACACTTCCAAAAGTTCAAAATTAAAGAAGTTATGCATTGTTGAAGTTGGACCTTTTTGCAAAATTGCCAAAAGTCAACTATCCCCAAAACTTCAAATTTTGCCAAATGGGCCCATTCTTTTCCACTTGATTTGAGTTTGCATTATTGCCCACGTGCCCTAGCTCCAGCCATGTGTCCATATCATTTTTTTATTAATTATTTTTATTTTATTTGAATTAATTTGATTTAAACCAAAATAAATCAAATAAAAATCAAAAGGCATTGATAACCAAGATCTTGTGTTGATTTCAGTCTCCAAATACAGATATTATCATCATCAAATTCGTATCAAGTGAATCATGTGCAAAAAGATTGGAATTAAGAAAATTTGGCAAGTTTGTAAATGGAGATCAAATCAAATATGCAAGCATTGATAAGGCAAGATTTGGATCAAGTTTGTAAACCTAATGCACTGAGTAATACATAAGCAAGCTAAAGCACACGAAATAACGGTTGGCAAGCATTGGTAGAGGCAGAACAAAAGTGAAAAAAATCATAAAAAGCTTGACATCGAAATCCATGTTAGAGGTGTTTTCAGGGATCGAGACTTGTTCCAATCGCTTCCTGGGCATTTACACAAGCTATCCCAACTAAAACTAAGCATTTTCAGACTCCCTAACACACTATAAGTCGCACGCTATTCACCCCTGTTCTTGGTTTCGATTTGAATTATCTTGGCATCTATTGAACAAACTAATGGCATATTCATGATCACAAGAACATTTTAAAACTTTTTGCATCATTTAATTTAATTTATATGATCTGTATTGCAAACCACCATTGTTAGGGTTTGGTCTGCGTTTTTGGGCATTTTTATTTCATGTACAATTGACCTCCATGAAAGATGTGGTTGTGACCGGGAGGGTGAGACGAACACGACCATGCCCTTGAAATTCATTTTTATGGCCTGTACAGGATTTTGGAGATGGGCATGCCTGTAGCTACGAACTTCTGTCCGTTGGTATAGGTGTTTGACCTTTTAGCCACGGACGAGAGGTTAGGGATGATGCGTGGCTTCCCTCTATTGGACCATTCAAATATTACGCGCGTTTTTTCTTCTTTTCTGGCAATTGTTTTGTTTTTATATAATATATATTATTTATATTGTTATAACAAACACAACAGCGTGCCCCAGTGGTTAACACGTCAGCTTCCAAGGCATTAGTGGCTGGAGGTCAGGGGTTCGATCCCTGCCTCCAGCACTTTGTATTTTCTTATTTCTTTTCAGGTTATCACATGCGTACGCTAGCTTGCAACCTACCATGCTCCCTCATGATCCAAGGGCCAGATGGCCAAGGAGCCAGATTTGGTGGTCCACGTTAAAAGTCCACCATAGGCCAGGTCAATGCATGCATATTGGATTAGAGAAAGTCAAACGGGCTAGCTGATAATGGGCCAAGAATTTGCTTTCTACACCATCCAAAACAGGCCCAACACTCCTCTCTCTTTTATTTATTTTGTTTTGTTTTATTAATTGTTTTATTTTATTTAATTAATCTTCTAACCAATTACAAAATTCTTTTTTTATCAAATAAAATCACAAAAATATTTTTATTCAACCAAATTTTAAACTTTTATTTTTCTTAATAAATTTTTTAATTGATTAGGTTTTTTAATTAGAAAACTTTAATTTATTTTTTTGTAAATAATTAAAATTAATTAGATTTAATTAGGTTTTAATTAATAATTTAATTAGTTTATCTTCTTTCTTAAAATAACAAAAAAACCAAAAATATGTCATAATTTATTTTTTTCATTAATTAATTTATTTTATAATTAATTTAGTAATTAATTTAGGATCAATTTCTTTTCTCAAATAAAAATAATAAAAAGATGGCATTTTCTTTCAAAAGGGTCAAAACCTTAAACTCGCACTCGATTTAATTTTCCGCGCGCTTTATTTATTTTTATCCAATAATGTACCCGCTTCCGGATTGTAATAGTTAAATAGGACATTTAATTATTTTTTTACCGCTTTACTTTATTTTTCAAAGGGTTTGTCTTTGGCGATGTAAATACCTGACGCCTTGTAATTTAAATTCCGCATTTTATTTCCGCAAATTATAACTGCTAGATGTTTGATAATAGGGTTTGCATGACAAGACTGAATGTTAATCTTAAAATCAAATTAGATCACCTTTAACATGTACAAAGATAAAAATAACTGAAAACGACACACTCGCACATGCGCACTCTTAGGGTACACCCCACTTGGTTGCCTTCATACGCGGTCATTGAGTATAGGTCGTTTTAGAGGTCGTCCTCTTGTCTAAAAGATCATAGTCGCCTCGAAACGGTTGCCTCGAATATTGTTGCCTCAAACAAATGATCTAAGACATTAGGGTTACCGCTAAGGCATCCTAACATTGCTTTGGTGACCGCACGTCCCTCATTCAAATTGACCCTTAAACTCCAACGACGGTGCTACCTACTCATCAATAGTGGGATAGCATTGTCTAAAGGAAATTAGCATAGAATGATTATTTTTTTCGAGTAGGTAGATGGTTCTTAGATACTTGCTCTTTCAAAAACAAAACTTTTTTTCACACTTACACTCCTTTTCAAACAAAGTTTTCAAAAACACTTCATTACACTCTTTAGGACAGAAGCAAGAGTTAAATCGAATTTTCAAACAAAAACTTTTTCAAACCCACAAGCACAAAGAAAACAATTTTGAAAATAATTGAGCAAGTACCTAAGAGCCAGTGGATAACCACAGATAGAAAGGGTGCTAACACCTTCCCTTTCTATAATCTACCCCCCGAACCCGAGAAATATCTCGAAAAAGGAATTTTTCTGTGCTTTTTTCCTTTCCTTGTTGGATAAAATAAAAGTCGGTGGCGACTCTTGCTTACCGCGACATTTTGCGAAAACAAACGCAAAACACAAACCAGCATTCCAAAAAGCAGTCAGTTCTTCCCACCGTATCACATAACTGGCGAATCTGCTGGGGAAACATTATAAGTGAGGTGTACCTTAGGAATAGTTCATAATGTTTTCAATTGCTTGACTTGTATGCTTTATCTTTGTGGGTTTGAATAGGAGTTACTATAGATCCTAACCTGGATCTGGGGGATACCCTTTAGGTAAGTAGCAATAAACTGTGAGGGAACTGTACGACGTAAACCGATACGGTTGAAGCAGTAGTTACGTTGGTGTGGCACTTTAGTATGTACCGATATCCCTTGTAGGCAACGAGGAGAATATGGGTCTAATAAACTTACCTTAGAACCTATAATTGACCAACTTGGCCATAGAACAGTAGCAGTATGCTACACTCATTTAGACCAAACTCTCGCGATGATTCCGGCCGCAAGAAAAGGTTGCTAAACTGGAATTATGACCGATCGAGGGTGGTTAGTGATATTGAGATCCTCTAGAACCCGATTACTATTTCTAGGACAGGTTTGAACCAACTGAACTGAAAGAGGGTAGTACCTAATCTCCTTACCAGCCTGAAATCTAAGGGCTATCTGTGTGACTTGTTTTCCCTTACCATGTTTTCTATTTGTGGATACTTATGGTGTGTTTTCTATCATGACATCATGCATCATGACATTGCATGCATCTTGCATTGGACTAACCCATTTCAAAGACAAAGGGGATTCATCTTTGTCCTGTTTTGTAGGTCATGGCACCCATGCGTAGAAACACTATTCGGATCAATGTTGTCTAGATTCCCACTTAGCTTAAAGAGTTGGTTGCAAAGGTTCCAGATACTTCCTCTTTTATCAGAAGACATGGGCACCTCCTTGGTTTGGTCACCTCCAAGATGGATGAAAAAATGATGAGTGTCTTAGTCCAGTTCTTTGATCCATTGTACCACTGCTTTAATTTTTCGGACTACCAGTTGGTCCCTACCTTGGAAGAGTTCTCTGATCTACTTGGTATCTCTATTCTGGAGCAGACCCCGTTCACAGGTTAGGAGAAAGTCCTTAGGACGGAAGAGATTGCTTCAGCCCTTCATCTGATAAAGGCTGAAGTAATGTCTAATTGGGAAACTCGTAGTGGGACAAAAGTCTTCTTGACTAAGTTCTTGGTTGGTAAGCCTAATCAGTTCTGGGACAGTCTAGACCTTCAGGCATTTAAAGATATTCTGACTCTTCTCATATATGGTTTGGTGTTATTTCCTAACTCAGACTCTTTCATCGACGTGAATGCAGTGAAGATTTTCATGTCCGGTAATCCTGTGCCCACTCTCTTGGGTGACATTTTGCACTCTCTTTATGCCCGTAATGCTCGGAAACATGGAACCCTTATATGATGTGCACCATTGCTGGCGAGGTGGTTTATTTCTCACCTCCCCAAATCAGTTTTGAAGAACAAGGAAGGCATGGGTTGGGCCTACAGGATTATGTCTCTCTCTCTCTCACATGGATATCATTTGGACTATTAAGGGCATGGAGGACATGGCCATTATTGATCGCTGTGGGGAATACCCCAATGTTCCGCTGCTAGGAACCAATGAAGGGATCACTTATAATCCGTGCTTAGCCTTACGTAAGTTTGGGCGAGCTAGGAGGGAAGGACCTCATGAGTTGCTGATGCCAAGTATTTTCTTTGACTTCCAGGGGGATAGTGACAAACAATGTTGCAGGTTCATACGGGCTTGGGATAGGGTACACAGGTCCGATCCACACGAGCTAGGTGCAAAGACTTCTCTTCCGATGGAGCCATATCTCTGATAGGTTCGAATCCGTGCCCAAAAGCTGGGAATGTCGTACGAAGCCGTCTTGCCTATAATTGTTGAGGTTGCTGATGAAGAAGGGTTTCCTCCTACCATCCTCCATCCATACATGCCTACTGACATTGGGGCATTAAAGTGATATTGGATGCAGCTGAGAGAAGAGCGGGATACTTACAGAGAAAAGTATCACGAGCAAGAGCAGAAGATTCAAAAGTTGACAAGGCAATTGGAGAATGAGAAGATCCTCAACGACTATGTCCACACCGACGGGAAACGACCATGGGAGCGCTGATTGTCTTTTGTTATTTCTAGTTTTGATTTACCTTTCAGTTTTTCTTTCTTGTAACGCCTTAAAGGCATTTGTTGAACAATTGAATTTCAAAGTTTATCTAATAAAAGTGTGTTTCATTTTGGTTTTACGAATTTGAATCTCTAAAGTCTTTGAAATCATATCATGCGCATATCATTCCCATGAACTTCATCACAGGTACCCTTACAGGTTTCTCATCTTCTTCGCTGTTTATTTCATCATCATGTCTTCTGAAACATCAACTGAACAAGCAATCAAGGCTCTGCAAGCTCAAAACGTCCAGTTCCAGGAATTGTTCATGAGTTTGGCAAAAGGTCAGCAAGATCTGAAGAACCTTATCTTGAAAGAGAAGAAGAAGAAGACGGTCCTACTGAATATGGGTCGCAGATTCGGAAACAATTTGCGAGAAGAGGTTGATTTGACTCACTCAACTTGAGAGGGAGATAATCAGGAAAAAAGGAGGGCTCCTAGCCCTGTGGTTTCAGACAACGAGACTGACTTTGACGAAGACCAGTATCCTCCGGCTGAGGATAGATATAAACAGCTCGAAGACCGGTTGAGCGCGATGGAAGTTCAGGAAGTGCCTGGTCTGGACTTTGGGGACTTAGGTTTGTCATCTGGGGTGGTAATTCCCCACAAGTTTAAAGCACCAATCTTGGCTAAATACGACAGGGTTTCTTGCCCAAAGCTGCACCTCTGTTTGTATGTTAGGAAGATTCAACCATACACCGCTGACAAGAACCTCTGGATCCATTTCTTTTAAGACAGTCTCTCAGGGACTCAGCTTGAATGGTTTTACTAGCTGAAAGGAGCAAGTATCCGTAATTGGGAGGACTTGGCTGCTACTTTCTACAAGCAGTACCAATACAATGCCGACCTCACTCCCACGCGTACCCAACTTCAGGGTATGTCTATGGGTGCGGGCGAAGGTTTCAAAGACTACGCTCAGAAGTGGAGGGACCTTGCTGGAAGAGTGCAACCACCCTTGGCTGATAGGGAGCTAATGGATATGTTTCTAGGGACCTTGTCTGGTCCATATTTCAACCATCTGATTGGAAGTTCATCGTCCGGGTTTACAGAGCTGATTATGATCGGGGAAAGAATTGAGGTCGGTATCAAATCCGGTAAAATACAGAAGGGTGCTTCGTCAAGCACCGAGAAGAAGCCTTTTAAGAAGGATTCAAGCGCAGTGTACAGCACAAAGAGCCATAATAGACCTGAACGCCGCCAACTTGTTAATGCGGTTGTTATATCAAGACCTGTTGTTGCCCCTCAGCGCAACAATCAGCCAAGGGCCGAGAGGCCGCGAAAACAATTCACTCAGCTCAACATGACTTTATCCCAAATTCTCTCGTAGTTATTGAAGACCAACTTGGTGATTCCGAAGGAAGCCCCGAAGAATCCCAATACAACATCACCCATGTACAATCCGAACGCTCACTATGCTTTTCATTCTGGTAGCTCGGGGCACGATACGAATGACTGTTGGGTTTTAAAGAATAAGGTACAAGACTTGATTGATGCGAAGGAGATTGAGTTCGAAGCGCCTGAAAGGCCTAATGTTGTGACTGCTCCTATGCCCAACCATGGAGTGAATGCTATAGATAAAGACTCGTTTGTGGTTTCTGTGAAAGACATTGCTACTCCATTGATGACTGTGAAGAAGAACCTTCTGTTAGCCGATTTATTTCTGGGTTGCGGTGAAGGTTATTGTTTGTGTGCTATCCTATCTATCGGTTGCCATCTTTTGAAGTCAGGTGTCCAGCGCCTGATGGATAATAAAGAAATTCTGTTTGAGAAGACTTTTGTTCCTTTGGTTCCTAGTGAAGAAGTTACTATAATCACCATTTTCGATAATTCTTCCAAGGCTTCCTCGAGAAAGCCTATTAGAATTACATTCGTTCTAAGAATTACACCGTTGATCATCACCATTCCTGGGCCTATCCCCTATACATCAAATAAAGTTGTCCCATGGCACTACGGGGCTGACGTATACTATCACGGAGTTAAATAAGATTTGAATGCTGATACTGGCGTCAACAATATTGTTGGACCTGCCAAAGTCACCCGTAGCAGAAGACTTTTCTCCCCTGAGATCTCTCTACCAGTTGCTCTGAAGCCTGTTGTTATCACACCTGCCAGTGCACCTGCTACCGTCTCTGTTCAAGTTCCAATTCTTACCCCTGTTGCCGAGTCATCTAACACTCGAGGTAAAGGAACCACCGGTGAGCCAGCCCAGACGGAGGCACCGAAGACAATTACTGTTGAAGCCTCTAGACAAGAGATGGAGGAAATTTTGAAGATCATCAAAAAGAGCGACTACAATGTAGTCGAGCAGCTGGGGCAAACCCCATCCAAAATCTCTATGTTGTCACTATTGCTATGCTCAGAAGCCCATGCCAAGGCTCTGATTGCTTTCCTGAAGATTGCACACGTACCGTAAGAAACATCAGCTGATCAGTTTAAAGATTGCATGGCTAGTCTGACAGCAGATAATGGGTTGGGTTTCTCCGACGCCGACTTGACTGTTAAAGGGAAGAATCACAATGACGCCTTGCATATCTCCATTGAATGCATGGGCACTACTCTTGCTCACATATTGGTGGATACTGGGTCATCGCTGAATGTTTTACCTAAGAAAGCTCTAGACCGGTTAGACTGTGAAGGGTTGGAGCTGAAACCAAGCAACATTGTAGTCAGGGCTTTTGATGGGTCCAAGAGAATGGTGCACGGTGAAGTGGATATTCCGGTAAAAGTTGGTTCTCAAGTTTTTGCATCTACATTCTATGTGATGGACATTCGGCCATCTTATTCTTGTCTGCTGGGTCGCCTGTGGATCCACAAAGCTGGGGCAGTAACGTCTATGCTCCATCAGATGCTGAAATACCCGGTAAAGGGGAAAATTGTCACAGTACGAGGGGAGGAGGAGTACATGGTGAGCCACCTCAACTCTTTCCGATATGTAGAGATGGATGGTGAGTTCATTGAGACCCCGTTTCAACATTTTGAGGAAGTCCCCCAGACACTAGCATCAACTGAAACTGTTACTGAAGATCCTCCAATGAAAATGGCTTCCCTAAAGGATGCTCGGACTGTTGTTGAGAAAGGTTGGTGTGCAAATTGGGGCCAACTCCCTGATTTTGCACATAAGACTAACAAGTTTGGTTTGGGTTTCACTGTAGAAGCTCAAAGAGCTGTTCAGAGTGCACGGATCGGAAGACCTCCCCTGTTTATCAGCAATTCAGGAGTGAATGTTATTAAAGACGATGTTGAAGAGTCTGACTTTGACAGTTGGATCTACCCGACTACCGACGGTGGATTAAGAAATTGGACGGCAAAGGACTTCGTCCCAATTTCTTTTATTACCCTGTAATGAGACTTTTGTTTTGAATTTCTAACAGACAATTTTAAACTTTGTGGCCCGGTGTCTTACCCGAGGCACCGTGGCTTTGTTTGTGAGGGCTTGATATTTGTCATCTCCATTTATCATTAATAAAAGCATTGGAAGTTTCTTGCATTTTAAATTTTGCACTCCCTATTTTTCTTTTATTATATATTGCAAAACAGCTATTTTACATACACTCACATATACAGGTCTACATCCACTCTGGATCCTACTGGTAACGACTCTGCTACTGCCAGTTATGACTTCGAAAGTTCGATCAACTTAGCCGAAGACGAAGGTGAAGATGATTGCGAAGTTCCTGGTGAACTTGCAAGACTGCTACTTCAAGAAGAGAGGGCCATACAGCCGCATGAAGAGCCGGTGGAATCAGTAAATCTGGGTACAGAAGAAGACAAGAAAGAGGTCAAGATCGGTGCAAATCTGGAGTCTAGTGTTAAGCAACGGTTGATTCAGATGTTGCGTGACTATGTTGAGATCTTTTCCTGGTCTTATGAAGACATGCCTGGGTTGGACACCGATATTGTGGTTCACTGCCTACCTACCAAGGAAGACTGTCCTCCAGTAAAACAGAAAGTCCGCCGAATGCGCCCAGAAATGTCTGAGAAAATCAAGGTTGAGGTGATGAAGTAGTTTGACGCCGGTTTTCTAGCAGTTACTTCTTACCCACAGTGGGTGGCCAACATGGTTCCAGTGCCGAAGAAGGATGGGAAAGTTCGAATGTGCGTTGACTATAGGGATCTGAATAGGGCAAGCCCCAAGGATGATTTCCCTCTGCCTCATATCGACGTTCTGGTTGACAACACCGCACAACATAAGGTCTTCTCCTTTATGGATGGTTTCTCCGGTTATAATCAGATTAAAATGGCTCCCGAAGACATAGAGAAGACAACCTTTGTTACTCAATAGGGTACCTTTTGCTACAAAGTCATTCCTTTTGGATTAAAAAATGTTGGGGCAACGTATCAGCGCGCCATGGTCGCTTTGTTCCATGACATGATCCATCATGAGACTGAGGTATACGTCGACGACATGATTGTAAGATCCCAGACTGAAGAAGAAAACCTTGACCACCTTCAGAAGTTATTTGACAGGTTGAAGTTGTACAAGTTGAGGTTAAACCCGAACAAGTGCACCTTCGGGGTGAGGTCTGGTAAGCTGTTGGGTTTCGTCGTAAGTGATAAAGGTATCCAAGTGGATCCTGTAAAGGTGAAGGCTATACAGGAAATGCCGGCTCCCCGAACAGAAAAATAAGTTAGAGGCATTCTGGGACGTCTGAACTACATTGCCCGATTCATCTCACACGTGACTGCTACTTGTGAGCCAATCTTCAAGTTGCTGAAGAAAGATCAAGTGGTAAGATGGAACGATGAATGTCAGGACGCTTTCGAAAGGATTAAAGAATATCTCCAAGAGCCACCTATTCTGATGCCTTCAGTTAAAGGGAGACCTTTGATCTTATACTTGACAGTACTCGACAACTCAATGGGGTGCGTGCTGGGGCAGCATGACGAGTCTGGCTGAAAAGAGCACGCTATTTATTACCTTAGAAAAAAGTTTACCGACTGCGAAACCCGATACTCGTTGCTTGAGAAAACTTGTTGCGCTTTGGCATGGGCTGCTCACCGGCTGAGACAATATATGCTGACTCACACTACTCTATTGATATCAAAAATGGATCCAATCAAGTATATCTTCGAGAAGCCTGCCTTGTCCGGAAGAATAGCAAGATGGCAGATGATATTGACTGAGTATGACATCCAGTACACGACCCAGAAGGCAATTAAGGGAAGTGTGTTAGCGGATCATTTGGCACATCAAGCAGTAGATGATTACCAGTCTATGAACTTTGAATTTCCGGATGAGAATATCATGATAGTGACTGACTGCGAAGAACCTGGACCGGATGAAGGACCTGAGGAAGGATCCTGATGGTCTATGTACTTTGATGGAGCTTCAAACGCTTTGGGTAATGGCATTGGCGCGGTGATCATATCTCCTAAAGGCTCTCATACTCCGTTCACCGCTCGACTATGTTTCAACTGCACCAACAATATGGCGGAGTATGAGGCCTGCATCATGGGTCTTCGAGCAGCAATTGACCTAAGGATTAAGTTTCTAAGTGTTTTCGGAGATTCCGCTCTCGTGATCAATCAGATCAAAGGCGAGTGGGATACAAAACACCCAAATCTTATTCCTTACAAGGAGTATGTATCTACGTTGCTTCTGCACTTCGAGGAGATAAACTTTGAACTCTTCCCTAGAGAGGAGAATCAGTTGGCGAACGCGCTGGCTACGATGTCTTCTATGTTCAAATTCAATTGGGACAACGAAGCTCCCCGGATTATCATTGAAAGGTTGGACGAACCTGCACATTGCTGTGACATTGAGACTGAAGAGGTAGCATACAAACCCTAGTTTCATGAGGTGAAGAGGTACCTTGAGGCTCTCGAATACCCTGAGGGTGCATCTGTTAATGACAAGAAGTTTCTGAGGAGGTTCGCGGTGAAGTTCTTCATCAGTAACGACATCCTTTACAAGCGCAACCATGATTCAACCTTACTGTGATGTGTGGATAAGAACGAGGAAGAAAGAATCATGGAAGATTTACATGAAGGTACTTTAGGAACTCATTCCAGTGGACACACCATGGCAAAGAAAATCCTACAGGCAGGATATTATTGGTCTACTATGGAAGTCGACTGTTATCAGCATTCTCGGACCTGCCACAAGTGCCATGTTTATGTTGATAAAGTGCACATACCTCCAGTACCTCTGAACATCTTGACAACCCCTTGGCCTTTTGTAATGTGGGGCATTGATATGATCGGCGAGATCAGACCTACGACATCCAACGAGCATTGTTTCATCCTGGTAGCTATTGATTACTTTACGAAGTGGGTTGAAGCAGCTTCCTTTGCTACTGTGACCAAGAACGTCGTGGCACGCATCATTCGACAAAATTTGATCTGTCGATATGGTGTACCAGAGAGGATCATTACAGACAATGGTAATAATCTCAACAATAAGATGGTCACCGAGCTCTGCAAGCAGTTCAAGATACAGCATCATAACTCTTCTCCCTACCGGCCGAAGATGAATGGGGCTGTTGAAGGGACTAATAAGAACATTAAGAAGATTATGCAAAAGATGACGGTGACATACAAAGATTGGCACGAGATGTTACCGTTCGCTCTTCATGGGTACCATACCTCAGCACGGACGTCAACAGGGGCAACACCCTATTCCTTGGTATATGGCATGGATGTTGTATTACCCATTGAAGTTTAGCTACCCTCTCTTCGGATTATGAAGGACGCAGGTTTGAGCGAAGATGACTGGATTCAGACCCGGCTTGATCAGCTGAATTTAATCGACGAAAAGAGACTTACTGCTATTTGTCATGGTCAGACGTATCAAAAGCGGATGATCAAGGCATTTAACAAGAAAGTTAGACGACAAGAGTATCAAGTTAGGGATCTGGTGATCAAGCGCATTGTCTTACCTCAAGGTGATCCCAGGGGAAAATGGACCCCTACCTACGAAGGGCCATTTGTGGTTAAGAACATTTTCTCGGGAGGAGCTATGATTCTAACCACCATGGATGGTGATGACCTTCCTCACTCCGTCAATGCAGACATAGTGAAAAAATACTACGCATAATCAATGACCCTCTAGGTCGATTGGCCTAGGAAAAAATAAGGGCTTCCCGGCGAACCAAAAGGGTTCGGGCAAAAATAAAGGATGAAAATGAAAAAAACTGTACAGCCGGCAAGTCGAAAACCTGAAAAGGCGGATTGGGCAAAAAGGGGTATCCCGGTGGACTGAAAACCCGAAATGGAGGTCCAAGAAAAAATTAGGGATTAAAGCGTAACACTATGTCTCATTGGATCACCTTGCAACCAGACTTCGGTATCGACAATCAAGCTCGGACGACACTAATCAATATGATCTACCTTCAACTAGTAGCAAAGTGATGAGATGCTCGAGGATATAAAGGCAATATCAGAGTTGGAACCCAGTGGGATTATTCACATAGCTATTTTGTCTAGTTTTACACAAACTGTATAAATTCTATTTATTCGGCGGCGTTCTCTTACTAGGACGGCAGCCTCTTGTACAAACTTCAAAGTCAATACAATTCATTTTCAAAAAATTTTTTTTATCTGTTTTGTTTTGCAAAGAACGTCTAATGTTCATTTTTGATATATGCATTTGATATTAATTACTGCTCATAAATATTTACATGCGAAACAACAGGCGATTACT
Organism: Vicia faba; assembly: GCA_948472305.1. Classification (NCBI taxonomy): domain Eukaryota; kingdom Viridiplantae; phylum Streptophyta; class Magnoliopsida; order Fabales; family Fabaceae; genus Vicia; species Vicia faba. Next base: position 1,683,373,948 of record OX451737.1, on the reverse strand, counting down.
TGTAATATCAGAAATAGGGGCAGATAAGATTTGTCCAAGCTTTACAGTTGCTCTATCCACCAGGTACAAAGGTAGATTCAGCTGAAGAATATGGCTAAGGTACTTTCACTCCCCGCAGAGTAAGATAATAATGATAGCTCTCCCCAACTGAGACTTGCAACTAAATGAGTCGGTAATATTCTCCCCAAGAAGAGTTTATTTACCATCAGCACTGAAAGGTCTTAATATTCCCCAGTGGAGTATAAGAATATGCCTCGGCAAAATACAAAATATCCCCAGTGGAGTCTAAATTTTTTCCCAATGCAGTCTGAAAAAGCTTCCCCTGTGGAGTTTGGAGAATCATCCCCAGTAGACTTTGGAAGATTATCCCAAAAAGAGCTCGAAGGATTATCCCCATTAGAGTCTAAAAGGTTATCCCCAGTGAAATTGCAACTGAAAGATCGTCCCCAGTGGAGTTCTTTCCTTTCACAAACAAGAATTCAATCCCCAACAGGATTCAGTATCACCAACAACAGTAATTCATCCCCAGCAGAGCATCTCTTCTCCACAGAGTAATCTCCTCATCAGTTTATCCCCCAACGGAGTTATCCTCTCCTGCAGGTTTATTCTCACAGTCATCTTAGTTCACTAACCCCAACGGAAACGAAGAATTCAACTCTTTTCTCCAGCAGCTATCCGGGATTTATTTTCCCCAGCTAAAAACATAACATTTCCATACATCATGACACATGCATATATGCATCATACAACACAATCTCATTTATTTTGAGAACATCATTGCTTGATACATATCATGCATGATGTTGTACCCCAAAATTTTCCCTCCCATATTCTTCAAGGTTTGTCAAGAATCACCCTCAGATGGTTCAAGACTTCTCAAGGATTGCACAGCCCAACATCCTCCTAAGCCAGTCAAAATTAGGGTTTTGGTTCTTGCAAGGAATTTGAGGTTTTCAGTGGCTCAATCAAGTCCCATGTGCCTATATACATTGTCAAGCATCTACATGCCAAGTCTCAAGACTCACAGAGACAAGTTGCACAGTCAAAAGTCCCATTTGGTTCACAATCAACTGTAGGGGCAAAATGGTCATTTGGCAGTCAAAAGTCAGAAATTTTGGTCAACATCTTATTTTGAAGCCACAATCATCATTTGATCAAGTCTTGATCATGATTCAACAAGCATGGCTCAAAAATCATCAAGATGCAAAAGTTTCCATTTTGGGACAGTTGAAAAGTCAACTGTAACTTGACCAAGGCATAACTTTTTCATGGTTCATCAGAAATATCCCATCCAATGCTCATTTTGAAGGGGATGACATTTCCTACAACTCATCTTCACATTCCAAGACCAAGAAATGCTCTCACAAAAAGTTATCAATTTCTACATTATAGGTCAATTTCAAAAGTCAACAAAAATGCACTTTAAGTCAAAGACCATAACTTGAGATTGGTAAATCCAAATGACATGGGACCAAAGGAATTGGTTAGAGGACTTCAAGACCTTTTCAAAATGTCCAAGAACATGTTCATAGCTTCAAAATTAAGCAAGATATGCATTGGAGAAGTTGAGAAATTTTCATGAATTTGCAAAAGTCAACTTTGCTCAAAACACATCATTTTTGCTAATGGGCTTCAAATTCCTTCTTGAAACATTGTCCAAGGCCTATGCACGACCCATTGAGATTAAATTGATTTATTTTCTTATTTTTTATTAATTAATTGAATTTTTAATCAATATTAATTCATTTAATTCATTTAATTGTAGGAAAATTCAAAGATATGATTTCTCAATCTTTTTGTGAAGCAAAAGAGGTCAACACATGCTGAAGATTTCGTGTATCAATCAAGGGGACCAAAATCTCCAAAATTAGCAAGTTTTGTCAATCAAAAATATGCAAAAAGATGTGATTGGAAATCAAATATTGAAAACATAATGCCATGGATCTTTTGCCCAAAGATTTAACCTAATTCAGTCCTCTATATGTACTAAACCTAAACCTAATCAGGCACACGTGAGATTGCTGCAAGAAACACCATAACCAATTCCAAAAAATATCAAAAAAACTCAAAACTGAATTCAACCTTCCAGGCCAATTCAAAGCCTTTTCTTGATTCCAATACATTGCTAGGCCTCCCAGGAACAATTTGCAATCAAAACCAAGCTTCATAGCTCAAGAAATCGTGGCAAACAGTTTTACAGTTTGAATCTTTTTTTCCATAATTGTATATATCGATTCTTGCATATTTAACATATTATTGTGGTTGTTTTGTGCTAATAGGACTCATACAAAGTTGTTGGTGTGATTTAATTGCATTAAAATACCCTGAAGCAGAAACTGCCATTGAAGGATTCTAGGGTTTCCAAGCTCTCGAATTAGGGCTTTACAGCATAAGCAAAATTAGGACTACTGACGCCTATGGTTGAATTCGTCAAGGCCAGACGAATCAAACCCAACCCTCGCACCCTATTTATATAGCTTGTATATCTAATCACTATTTTTGGTCATGCTAAGTTGTGGGGGTTAAAAACCCCCACTATTTGATATGTTTTTATGCAGGCAATTGAAGAAGACGATGACGCGTAGGAATGCTATTGGTGGATTCAAAAAGATGGCGCGCGTTTTGTTTGTCCTTCAGGACGTTATTTGTTTTATATATTATGATTAATCACCACTATGCTAACAAAGACAGGCGCTTGGCTTAGTGGAGGATGAGTTGTTTGGCCACCATTGGGACCTAGGTTCGATTCCCAGGTCCACCCAAATTCCTTGTATTATTTTTCATAACATGATCCTATGCAGATTCATAACAACATTCCACCATGGGCTCCCACGTTCCCAGATGCCATGTGTCCTTCAACAGCAATCCAATGGCTATGAAGCGTTGAACACCATGTTCCCTGGTCAATGCATGCCTGAACGATTCCAGAAAGTCAAAGCAGGCTTGATTCTTAATGGGCCAAATTGCTTCTCCACACCTCCAATGGGTCCATCAACCCCCCTGGTTCTTCCACAATTTTCCTTTTATTTTCTTTTTACTAATTTTTATTAACTCTTATTAATTATTATTATTAATTCATAAATTAATTATTTTTCATATTAAATTCAGAAACTTAAAATATTGTTTATTTTTATTATTATTTTCACTATTAATAATTATTATTTTGTAAATAAATACTAACCCAAATTGACTTAGTTTTAATTAGATAATTTTGACTATTTTTACAATAAATAAAACCAATTTAGAATTAGGGTTTTTCTTTTGACTTTTAATTTCTTTTATTTTATTTTTATTAAAGACTTAAAAAACACAAAAAAAACTTTTCTTTTAATTAATTAATTAATTAGGTTTAGGTTTAATATTTGATTAATTGCAAAAAAAGGACAAACTACTTTATTTATTTCTCAAAAGAGTCAAAACCCTAAGGACGTCCTGATTAAATTTCTTTTCGCGCATTATCATTATTTTTGATTATATTTGATGTAACTGTTTCCAAGGATGTAATAGTTAATTAGGTCTTTTACCGCTTTCTTTACTTTCCGCACTTATTTTCCAAACGGGTTATGTTTTTGGCGATGTATAGACCCGCGCCTTGTAATAGCGTAGATTTATCTTTCCGCAATTTATTTTCCGCACTCTTAACTGTTAATATGCATGAAAGACTTGTATGACAAATAAAATAAACCTGTAGCTCACAAATGCATGTTCAAAGATAAACATAAACTGAAAAAACAACACACATGCACATGCCACTCCTAGGGTACGCCTCACTCGGTTGCCTCGAACGTGGTCGTCAAGTATAGGGTGTTTTAGAAGTCGCCCTCCTGTCTAAAGATCCAGTTGCCTCGAAACGGTTTCCTCGGATAAAAAGGATCTAGGACATTAGGGTTACCGCTAAGGCGTCCTACTATTGCTTTGGTGACCACACATGTCCTTAATAATCGAATTGACCCGAATAACTCCAACGATGGTGCTATCTACCTCTCAATGGTGGGATAGCACTATCTAAAGGACTCTTACACAGCTCAATTCCTTAGAGTAGGTAGATTTCTCCTGGGTACTTGCTCTTTCAAAAAAACAAAAACATCTTTTCGCACCTACACTTTCAAAAGGTTTTCAAACAAATATTTCATACACTCTTGAGGACAGATACAAGAGTTACTTAGAAAATTTTCAAACGAAACTTTTTTCAAAACCCACACACACTTGAAAAGCAAACAATTTTTGAAAACATAGAGCAAGTACCTAAGAGCCCGTGGATAACCACGGATAGAAAGGGTGCTAACACCTTCCCTTTCTATAAATCTACCTCCCGAACCGAGAAACATTCTCGAAAAGGAATTTTGCTGTGCTTTTGTCCTTTCCATGTTGGAGAACATAAAAGACGGTGGTGACTCTTGCTTACCGCGACATTTCGCGAACCAGCTTAAAAAAATAGTCAGTTCTATTTCCACCGATCACACATGACATACAACTAACCTTTACCTTTCAGGAAGGATGCGGTTAAATTCTCATAAAATTCAAAGCTTTGAAGCTTTTACTCCAGTCGAGCTACTGACCAATTCTTAAATCTCAACCGAATTATCCTTAGTTGAATTACAGATAAGGTTCTAAATCTCGACAAGTTCCTCCGTCGAATTACAGACGAGTTCCTAAATCTCAGCAAAGTTCTCTCAGTTGAATTACGGGCAAGTTCTTAAATCTTGATGAAGATGTTTCCCTCAGTCGAAGTACTAACCAGTTCTTAAATCTCAATAGAATTATCCTCAGTTGAATTACAGACAAGGTCCTAAATCTCGACAAAGTTCCTCCGTCGAATTACAGACAAGTTCCTAAATCTCAGCAGAATTTTCTCAGTTGAATTACGGGCGAGTTCTTAAATCTTGATGAAGATGTTTCCCTCAGTTGAAGTACTGGCCAGTTCTTAAATCTCAACAGAATTATCCTCAGTTGAATTACAGATAAGGTCCTAAATCTCGAAAAATTTCCTCCGTCGAATTACAGACAAGTTCCTAAATCTCAGCAGAGTTTTCTCAGTTGAATTACGGGCAAGTTCTTAAATCTCGATGAAGATGTTTCCCTCAGTCAAACTACTGACCATTTCTTAAATCTCAACAGAATTATCCTCAGTTGAATTACAGATAGGGTCCTAAATCTCGACAAAGTTCCTCCGTCAAATTACAGACAAGTTACTAAATCTCAGTAGAGTTTTCTCAGTTGAATTACGGGCAAGTTCTTAAATCTCGATGAAGATGTTTCCCTCAGTCGAACTACTGACCATTTCTTAAATCTCAATAGAATTATCCTCAGTTGAATTACAGATAAGGTCCTAAATCTCGACAAAGTTCCTCCGTCGAATTACAGACAAGTTCCTAAATCTCAGCAGAGTTTTCTCAGTTGAATTACGGGAAAGTTCTTAAATCTCGATGAAGATGTTTCCCTCAGTCGAACTACTGACCATTTCTTAAATCTCAACAGAATTATCCTCAGTTGAATTACAGATAAGGTCCTAAATATCGATAAAGTTCCTCCGTCGAATTACAAACAAGTTCCTAAATCTCAGCAGAGTTTTCTCAGTTGAATTACAGGAAAGTTCTTAAATCTCGATGAAGATGTTTCCCTCAGTCGAACTACTAACCATTTCTTAAATCTCAATCGAATTATCCTCAGTTGAATTACAGATAAGGTTCTAAATCTCGACAAAGCTCCTCCGTCGAATTACAGACGAGTTCCTAAATCTCAGCAGAGTTTTCTCAGTTGAATTACGGGAAAGTTCTTAAATCTTGACGAATATGTTTCCCCCTCAATTGAATTACGGGAAAGTTCTTAAAACTCAGCAGAGATGTTCTCTCAGTTCAAGCACAAGCAAGTTCCTAAATCTCAACAAAGATCAGACTCCCCCAGCGGAATCTTCTACAACAACAGGTATACAAGTTCTCGCTAAAGAATCTCTTATGCGATCGACACTCCTTCAGCTGGCATCCTTAAGCCCATCCTCCCGCCAACAATCTCCAAATGGCATCTTTAAGCCCATTCCAGACATCACAAGGCTGATACCACTTCAAGCGAGTGCAAATTTCTGGGCACTTTAATGTTCAATCATCTTCCACCTTCGGATCATGAAAGGCATAAAAGCCAATCTACATCCTCAGGTTTAAGAAGATTGAACAGGGGCAGCTATTGTACCCCAAAATTTCCCCTCCCATATTTCTCAAAACATTGCAATAAAAATCTCCAAGTGGCTCAAGGTTGCTCAAGGATTGATCAGGCAAGCTATCTCCTAAGGCAGTCAACCCCAAATTAGGGTTTTGTGTTGCATCAAGATCCTTGAGTCAAAATGACCTCAAGTTCTCACCAATGTCCTAATATGTTCTAAAGGTCATCCATGTCAAGTTTCAAGCCTTGCAGAGGAAGTTTGCTCAGTCAATTGCTCAAAGGTCCAAAAATCGACTACACTAGGGCAAAAGTCAACTGTGACCCAAATACAGTCAAACTTCAAGGTTTTTTGTCAACATTCTCATTTTGAAGTATATTTCATCATTTGATCAAGGATTGATCATGATTCATCAAGGATTGCCCAAAATTCATCAAGATTCAAAAGTTGCTAAATTAGGGTTTTATAGGAAAAGTCAACTCAACTTTGACCAAGCATAACTTTCTCATACTTTATCAGAAATGAACCATCCAAAGCTCATTTTGAAGAGGATGCAATCACCTACAATCCATATTCATACCCAAAGTTCAAAAAATGCACTCACAAGAAGTTATGAATTTAGACATTATAGGTCATTTTTGAAAGTCAACAAAAACACTTTTTTCCCAAAGCTTATAACTTGAGCATGGAATATCAAAATAAGATGAGACCAAAATGTTTGGTTAGAGGACATCTAAAGATTTCTAAAAAGCCCAAAAACACTTCCAAAAGTTCAAAATTGAAGAAGTTATGCATTGTTGAAGTTGGACCTTTTTGCAAAATTGCCAAAAGTCAACTATCCCCAAAACTTCAAAATTTTCCAAATGGGCCCATTCTTTTCCACTTGATTTGAGTTTGAATTATTTCCCACGTGCCCTGGCTCCAGCCATGTGTCCATATCATTTTTTTATTAATTATTTTTATTTTATTTGAATTAATTTGATTTAAACCAAAATAAATCAAATTAAAATCAAAAGGCATTGATAACCAAGATCTTGTGTTGATTTCGGGCTCCAAATACAAATATTATCATCATCAAATTCGTATCAAGTGAATCATGTGCAAAGAGATTGGAATTAAGCAAATTTGGCAAGTTTGTAAATGGAGATCAAATCAAATATGCAAGCATTGATAAGGCAAGATTTGGATCAAGTTTGTAAACCTAATGCACTGAGTAATACATAAGCAAGCTAAAGCACACGAAATAAGGGTTGGCAAGCATTGGTAGAGGCAGAACAAAAGTAAAAAAATCACAAAAAGCTTGAGATCGAAATTCAGGTTAGAGGTGTTTTCAGGGATAGAGACTTGTTTCAATCGCTTCCTGGGCATTCATACAAACTATCCCAACCAAAACCAAGCATTTTCAGACTCTCTAACGCACTGTAAGTCGTACGCTATTCACCCATGTTCTTGGTTTTGATTTGAATTATCCTGGCATCTATTGAACAAACTAATGGCATATTCATGATCACAGGAACATTTTCAAACTTTTTGCATCATTTAATTTCATTTATATGATATGTATTGCAAACCACCATTACTAGGGTTTGGTGTGCATTTTTGGGCATTTTTATTTCAGGTACAATTGACCTCCATGAAAGACATGGTTGTGACCGGGAGGGTGAGACGAACACGACCATGCCCTTGAAATTCATTTTTATGGCCTGTACAGGATTTTGGAGATGGGCATGCATGTAGCTACGGACTTCTGTCTGTTGGTATAGGTGTTTGACCTTTTATCCACAGACGAGAGGTTAGGGATGATGCATGGCTTCCCTCTATTGGACCATTCAAATATTACGCGCATTTTTTCTTCTTTTCTGGAAATTGTTTTGTTTTTATATAATATATATTATTTATATTGTTATAACAAACACAACAGCGTGCCCCAGTGGTCAACACGTCAGCTTCCAAGGCATTAGTGGCTGGAGATCAGGGGTTCGATCCCTGCCTCCAGCACTTTGTATTTTCTTATTTCTTTTCAGGTTATCACATGCGTACACTAGCTTGCAACCTACCATGCTCCCTCATGATCCAAGCGCCAGATGGCCAAGGAGACAGATCTGGTGGTCCACGTTGAAAGTCCACCATAGGCCAGGTCAATGCATGCATATTGGATCAGAAAAAGTCAAACGGGATAGCTGATAATGGGCCAAGAATTTGCTTTCTACACCATCCAAAACAGGCCCAATACTCCTCTCTCTTTTATTTATTTTGTTTTGTTTTATTAATTGTTTTATTTTATTTAATTAATCTTCTAACCAATCACAAAATTCTTTTTTTATCAAATAAAATCACAAAAATATTTTTATTCAACCAAATTTTAAACTTTTATTTTTCTTAATAAATTTATTAATTGATTAGGTTTTTTAATTAGAAAACTTTAATTCATTTTTTTGTAAATAATTAAAATTAATTAGATTTAATTAGGTTTTAATTACTAATTTAATTAATTTTATCTTCTTTCTTAAAATAACAAAAAAACCAAAAATATGTCATAATTTTTTTTAATTAATTAATATATTTTATAATTAATTTAGTAATTAATTTAGGATTAATTTCTTTTCTAAAATAAAAACAATAAAAAGATGGCATTTTATTTCAAAAGGGTCAAAACCCTAAACTCGCACTCGATTGAATTTCCCGCGCGCTTTATTTATTTTTATCCAATAATGTACCCGCTTCCGGATTGTAATAGTTAAATAGGACATTTAATTATTTTTTTACCGCTTTACTTTATTTTTCAAAGGGTTTGTCTTTGGCGATGTAAATACCCGACGCCTTGTAATTTAAATTCCGCATTTTATTTCCGCAAATTATAACTGCTAGATGTTTGATAATAGGGTTTGCATGACAAGACTGGATGTTAATCTTAAAATCAAATTAGATCACCTTTAACATGTACAAAGATAAGAATAACTGAAAACGACACACTCACACATGCGCACTCTTAGGGTACACCCCACTTAGTTGCCTTCGTACGCGGTCATTGAGTATAGGTCATTTTAGAGGTCGTCCTCTTGTCTAAAAGATCATAGTCGCCTCGAAACGGTTGCCTCAGATATTGTTGCCTCAAACAAATGATCTAAGACATTAGGGTTACCGCTAAGGCCTCCTAACATTGCTTTGGTGACCGTACGTCCCTCATTCAAATTGACCCTTAAACTCCAACGACGGTGCAACCTACTCATCAATAGTGGGATAACATTGCCTAAAGGAAATTAGCATAGAACGATTCTTTTTTTCGAGTAGGTAGATGGTTCTTAGATACTTGCTCTTTCAAAAACAAAACTTCTTTTCACACTTACACTCTGTTTCAAACAAAGTTTTCAAAAACACTTCATTACACTCTTGAGGACAGAAGCAAGAGTTAAATCGAAGTTTCAAACAAAAACTTTTCAAACCCACAAGCACAAAGAAAACAATTTTGAAAACAATTGAGCAAGTACCTAAGAGCCCGTGGATAACCACAGATAGAAAGGGTGCTAACACCTTCCCTTTCTATAATCTACCCCCCGAACCTGAGAAATATCTCGAAAAAGGAATTTTTCTGTGCTTTTTTCCTTTCCTTGTTGGATAAAATAAAAGTCAATGGCGACTCTTGCTTACCGCGACATTTTGCGAAAACAGACACAAAACGCAAACCAGCATTCCAAAAAACAGTCAGTTCTTCCCACCGTATCACATGTACAAATAAACTTTGAGCCTTATCCTTTGTTTCTTAAACCGTGAACCAGGCCATGTTACAACCCCTTAAAAGTCCTAATTGAAGCATGGTTTATTTCGAAAGTATACTGTTACAAAAGTTATCCAGACTCCTGTAAGGCTTGCTGTAAATCCTGAGTTGAATTCATATTCTTACAAAATTCTTTTATTTGCTAAAATGCATTTTCAAAACTTCAAGACAAACATAAACTTTACATTGTTTGAATACCGCTGTTTGCATATGGCTATTTGTTTGACAACAGAGAAATTCGCACGACAAACATCTAATGAACAAAAAATATCTCAAGAAACAGAACCACTTTAAAATTGGAAGACACTTCCAATAACACATCTCCCATAATCAAGGGTGCATGATAGGTTACTGTCCAACTCATCTGGGGAAATCAAGTCGAGATTCCAAGAAATCTCTCAAGAAGTGCTGAATAGCAGGGGCAGGTCTGCATCCAAATCACTTGGGGCATTGAACTTGAATTCCAGCAAAAGGGTCATGTATGACCAAGCACACATTTTCTGGAAGCGCTACAACACTTACTATTGTGGACATCGACAATTCCCCACAGAGCCACCTCTATAAGGTTATACCCATAAAATAATCTTCACGGATAAGGGTATAAACCCCTCAAGGACAAATTCATGGATATCCCTATAAAACTGGATCCATGCAATCCCCAGCCAAAGTTTCAGTCTCCGGAAAAGCTCTCCCCAACTGAGTTGGTCTCAAGAAGAATCCTCGAGGAGTTCTTCCAAAATAAAACACCTCCCCAGCAGTTCGTCAAATATTCTCTTCAACAGGGTTTATTTCCCCAACAAACTACAAATTCCCCAGCTTGAGTTTTCCTCTCAGACTATTACAAATTAAGGGACCACAACCCCTAATCCCCAGTGAAGTCGCCAACAGTTACTAAAGCCTGGACCCGACCAGACAGTAGTTTAACTTCTTCAATTGCTGAAACCTAGACCAGACCAAATAATAACAAATCTCAATTCTTAGTTACTAAAGCTTGGACCCAACCAGTTAATAGTTTAACATTTCCAATTGCTGAAACCTAGACCCGACCAGATAAGAGTCGATCTCAATTCCAAGTTACTAAAACCTGAACCTGACCAGATATTAGCTTAACTTTTTCAAATCACTAACAAAACTCCTTCTCCCCCAGTAGAGTTTGCTACTATCTCGGTGAGTTGTTGTAAAGCCTGGGATCTAACCAGATAACAGTCAACTTCTTTACTCCCAGAAAGTCGTTGTGAAGCCTGGAAACCGACCAGATAACAACTAAACTTTCTTTCTCTCTAATTAAGAGATAACTCCTCAGTAGAGCGAAGGACAACTAAAAATCCTAAGCTCTTTTCCCCAAACAGAAACCAATATTTCCCAACGGAGTTCTCCTCAAACAACAAAATAGGAATCCCTAGCAGAAACATCCTAAAACAAGTTCTGAAGAGGAGCATACTCTTCATCCCCAGTAGCATTCCAGGATTTCATTTCCCAAGGCTCACCAACATTTGTCAAGGATTTATTTTCCCAGACAAAGACACACTTCAACAACACTTCACATTTCATACGTCATAGCATATCCATACTATTGTACCCCAAAATTTGCCCTCCCATTTCTCATTGATTTCTCACCACAAAGCCCTTGGAGATCAAGATCCAGTTAGGGTTTCATCTGTTCAAGACTTCTCCTTGCATTGTTGACCCACATTAGGGTTTGTGTTTGCACAAAGATGTTTTGACCTAAAATGCCTAAGATGACCTTCTTGCTTCATATTGGAATCCCAAGTTTATCCATGTCAAGTTTCAAGTCTTGATTCCAAGTTTTGCCCAGTCAATTGGACAGTTGACCTAGAAATCAACTGTATTGGGGAAAAAGTCAACTGTGGCCAATTGACAGTCAAACCTCATGAAAATTGACCCACATCAACATTATGAACTCATATGGACCATTTGATCAAATTTGGATTACAATTCCACAAGAAATTTGATCAGATCACCAAAAGGGCAAAATGGTCATTTTTAGGGTTTTGACTGCACAAAGGCAATTTTTGACTGTTTGACCCAACCAATGGCAAACCAAGCTCACATATGGACTCAAGGACCCCATGGAATTATCTTGACATGCTCAACAAGTTCAAAAGATCCCAAGTACACAAGATTGACAGTTGAATTTCCCAGTCAATTGATCAATTTTGACTGTATACTGAAAAGTCAAACTTTGACTTTTTGGTCAAAATCAAGAGTCAAGATTCATTTTTCATCAAAACATGCCAAATCATGAAACTTGTTCACCAAGAAATCAAAAAATGCAAATTAGGGTTAGAAATGAGAATTTTTCATAACTTAGAATTTTTCTAAGTTATGAAAAACCCTAATTTTTTCCCAACTTTGCCCCACTTTCTCACCAAGATCTATTTGGATTCAAACAAAAGTCAAAACATGAAAGTTGTAGCTTGTTGCATAATCTACAACTTTGATTCACAAAGTTTTCCCAAATGAGGCTTGTATCTCAAGTTACAAATTTTTGAATAAGGGCACTAAACCATTCTTAACTTAGTGAAACTTTAACCTATTTTGACAAGGTTTTCTACCCAACTTCAAGGCCATTTTCCATACACTTCCACTTGGAATTTCAATTTGCATTTCAAAGATGGATTGTAGTACACATTCCAAGCTTTCCAAAATGTCCAAGAACTCATCAAACAACCTCATAACTTGAGAGATTCGAATTCACAATTTGGCAAAAACTCACTTTTGAATTGGTCAATTTACATGTCCATAACACTAGGCATTTTCAATCTCAGCTTGCATATCTTGATTACAGGTCCTTAAACCATCCAACACTCATAAATTTAATGCATATTCATTGTGCCAAGACCATGTTCTTTGTGTTCTAGCATTGCATAGTGGATTAATCCCAAAATAGATAAAGTACTTTATCCATTTTTGCAAAAGCAAGCTTTATGTCCAATTGAAAATCCAACAAGTACAGATGAGATCTAATTGGCACAAGATTATGAGCATAACACACTGATCAAGGAGGGGTTTTGCAGCATGATTAGGGGCCCTCTACATGCCTAGAACACAACTTGGCTTTTCTTGCTTAAGTGTTAAGAAACATCACATATCACAACACAACTTTCCTCTCAGCATTAGAACACTTAAGCATTTGTTTTGTACACCTTCTAATCATCCTAACCAAGCTAGAACACGACTCCAATACCTCCCAAACACTCCCATTCCCAGAATCACTCTCAAACTGCAAAAACAGGGCAAGGCCTGCAGATTGAACACCATCTCTCATTCCTTGCATGATTTCTTGACCAAAGCTCATCAAACACATTCCCTAGCATCAATGCAAGCTAACCAAGACCTAAAACACGACCTGTAATTCCTCTAACAAGTTCCACCATTTTCACTTTCTCATTTTGCAGTTTAAGGTCCATAGCTCGATTCAAGGTGTCTCAAGGCAAAGTAAGCATTGGAATAGCATCACCACACTTCAGGCAAGCTGTACAGACCATCATCTTGCACTGAAAGCTTCTCCATTGCCAGATAGAACTTCAACTGAACAGGTAAGTTCATGGATTCGTATCTCTCTCATTAGGCATTGTTAGCTTTAGGTTTGTGAAGAGAATATGTCACATTCATAGCCCTGAACATGCCCATATAATTAGATTTCATTTATATCATGTGTGCTGCAAGAATTTTGAGTCTGAACATGGCAGAAAACTTAGGTCAGGATTTGGGAATGTCAAAATTCTCTCTCATTTCTGAGAGTTAGGATGAGTTTTTTATATATTTAGAATCGTGATTCAATGCTTAACATGTCTTATGTTGGAAGTTTGTGCAAAAGATCAAAGAATCCAGGTGTTTGAATGGGAAGAACAGGCGCGCGTTTTGACATGTTTTTTAGTCTGAAGGTTGAAGAAGAAGTTCCTGGGCTGGGCTTGCTTCTGATTTTCTTTCCACACCACATTTTTGGTTTCATACCCCCTTGGCCCATTTGGTTTATTTCAATGATTTTTTGATTTTTCTTTTTTCATTCTGACTTATTTATTTTTGCTTATAATATAAAAAATATAAAAAATATTTTTCTCACCATTTTTGAATTTATAGGCATTTATTTGTTAGTTTAAGTTATTTGTACATAAGTATATATATATATATATATATATATATATATATATATATATATATATATATATATATATATATATATATATATATATATATATATATATATATATATATATATATATATATATATATTATTTAGAATAAATAGGAAAAATAATGCAAATATACTTTCTTTTCTGATTTTACTACATTTTCCCTTTTGAAAATATTCTATACAAAATATACTTTTTTTTATATAAATATTAAATATTATTATTTTTATATATATAGTATTTATTTAATATATAGTATTTATTTAATATATATATATATATATATATATATATATATATATATATATATATATATATATATATATATATATATATATATATATATATATATATATATATATATATATATATATATATATATATATATATATATATATATATATATATATATATATATATATATATATATATATATATATATATATATATATATATATATATATATATATATATATATATAATATATATATATATATATATATATATATATATATATATATATATATATATATATATATATATATATATATTAATATACTTAGGAAAAAAAAACTAAAATACATACATTTTTATTTTATTAATATTTGATATGGAAAATACTTTTTTTTTATGAATATACTCCATTTTATTTTATTTTTGTATATAATTATTAAATATTATACATGTTAAATAGTTAATATATTTATTTAATAAAAATTAGGGTTTTACCCTAAAAATACAAAAGCTCCAAAAATAATACCTTTTTATTTATTTGACATAAATAATATTTTTTTTCATACATAGAAAAATCTTTTTTTGCATTCTTGCATATTTGTTTTATTTCTATTTAATTTATGCCTTTAATTATATTGTAAATATTCAAAGAAAATGATGTAATAGCTAGGTTTAATTTCTTGTCTAAATATCCCCCATTTGAACATTTGTACCCCCCTTCCCCATATTATTGTGTTGTAATAGTGTAGGAATTTTATTTTTTCGCACTTTAACGCTTTTTAAATATGCCATGCTAGAATTAGGGTTTGTATGCGAATAAAACGAACAAAATAGTTTTGACCTAATTTCAAGATAATCAAGCATGAAAATGGACAACACATCTCACACTTGCACCCCTAGGGTATCCCACTTTGTTGCCTTCAAATAATTGGGCCATATTGCATGTTAGGTTTCTTTGGGTAAAACAAGCAATCAAATGATCATAAGTCCCTCGATGACGCTTTCGAAAAGTTGCCTAAAATGATCAAGTCCCTTTCAAAGAGAAATTGCCCAAAGAGACTTAGCACTATTGCAATTATGGTCTAAACGATGACCCGCGCCCGTCCCTTTCACCTCCTAATGCAAGATTGTCCACCAAATACAATGGTGGAACAAAATTGTCAAAAGGTTTAAAACATAACAAGAATCTTTGAGAAAACTTTAGGGTAGATAACTCCTAGGTACTTGTCAATTTGCAAAGGAAACACTTGCCTATTTTTTAAACCACACTCCACAAACATTTTCAAAATAAACTTTCAAAAACCTTGAAACATCTTTCCAAAAGACAAAACACCTTTTGTAAAACATTCGAGTAAAGAATTGTTACAAGGGTAGCCTATACAAGGCATCTTTTCAAAACATTTTCAAAACCACACACCGAGCACCATTTCAAACAAATGAAAACCAAGGCAAGTTGATCTAAGCAAGTACCTAAGAGCCCATGGATAACCATGGATAGAAAGGGTGCTAATACCTTCCCTTTTTATAATCTACTCCCCGAACCCAAGAAAAATCTCAAAGGTTTTTGCTGTGCTTTTTAAACCTTTCCTTAGGATAAAATAAAAAGTCGGTGGCGACTCTTGCTCAACCGAAACATTTGCGAAAACAAACGCAAAACCATAGTCAGTTCTCCCACCGTATCACAGAACTGGCGACTCTGCTGGGGAGAAAATTAAAAGTGGAGTAACCTTAGGGCTTAGATCACCCTCTTGCATGACTAATTGTTTGATTTGTTTGCCTTATATCTTGGCTCTATTGTTTGGGTTTGCAATCCTACACCCGGATTTTGGGAAACATTCATAGATAGCAATACGTTGTGGAAACTGTGCGGGGTATACTGACACGGTCGAAGCAATAGTTATATTAATGCGACATATTTGTGAGTACCGGTAACCCTTGAGTTCAATCGAGGAGAGTACGGGGCCGCTGAGTGATGTCACTAAGCACTAATGACCTAGAACCTTACTTGACCATCTTGGCCTTTCATTAGGGGTAGTGAGATGACCGGCTTTGGTGCAGTCCGAAGTTGGTAGATACTCGATACTACACTCATTGAGGGTTGTTTTCTTGGAATATTTTGGTCGCTAGTTAAGTGGCTAAACCAAAACAATGAACAATGAAAACAATCCCGTGATATTGAGTTCCTTAGAACCCGGTTACTATTTATAGGACAGGTTTTTAAGCCAACTACACTCAAGAGGGTACTTACCTATGAAACCCCATGCAAGCCTGAAACTAGGGTTTGGTGTGATTTGCTTGTACATATGTTTTGTGCATACATCATAAACATCATAAAACATCATATGCATTCACTAACCATTTCAAGGGTTTGGATCTTCATCTTTGTTCTTGTTTTGTAGGTCATGGAAGTTCCTCGCAGAAATACCATTCAAGTCAACCTTGTGAGAATCTCTCCTCAACTCAAGGAGCTCACCTCAAGAATTCCGGAAAACTCATCCTTCAGTGAAAGACATGGCAGACTGCTCAGCCTAGTCAACACCAACATTGAAGAAGACATGATGAAAGTGTTATTCCAGTTCTTTGACCCTCTTCACCACTGTTTCACTTTCCCTGATTGTCAGTTGGTGCCCACTTTGGAGGAGTTTTCTCAACTCCTAAGAATCCATATCCTTAATCAACTACCCTTCAACGGTACGGAAAAGTAACCAAAGCCGGAAGATGTTGCTCGAGCATTACATCTACAACCATCCGACATCAAGGGGCATTGGGAAACCAGAAGCGGCGTCAAAGGATTCTTAGCAAAATTCTTATTTGAGAAGGCACAAGAATGTTGGAACTCATTGGACCTACAAGCCTTTGAAGAGATTGTGGCACTCCTTATCTATGGGTTGGTCTTGTTCCCAAATCCTGACCAATTGGTAGATGTAAACACCGTCAAAATCTTCTTGTCCAGGAACCCAATACCAACATTGCTTGGGGACATTCTTCACTCATTTTACACACGAACAATGAGAAAGAGGGGTGTTCTCATGTGCTGTACTCCTCTCCTTGCAAGGTGGTTTATTTCGCACCTTCCACAATCTGTCTTGAAGAATGACCAAGGTTCAAGGTGGTCCCAACGGTTGATGACTCTTACTCATTCTGATGTGCATTGGTGTTCTCGGTCCAGAGAAAATGTCATCATTGTCGATCGTTGCGGAGAATTTCCTAATGTTCCTTTACTTGGAATCAGGGGAGGTATCACCTACAACCCTTGCCTAGCTTTGAGGCAATTTGGATATGCACGGAGGGATGGCCCTCATGACATGTTGATTCCTGACCTAGTGTTTGACTTCGACAACGATGCGCAAGGACTTCGCCAAAGATTCATCAGAGCTTGGGGAAAACTTAACAAGGTCGATAGCAAGACTCTGGGACACAAGAACTCCATCCCTCTCGAGCCTTATCTCAAGTGGGTACGAGCCCGAGCCCAAAGTCTGATGATGCCTTATCCTCATGTTCTCCCTGTGATTAAAGAGCCCGTCAATGAAGGAGAGGTTCCATACACCATCCTACATCCAGACATGCCTACATCGTGGGAGGAAATGCAGAAAAGTTGGATTCAGCTCAAGGAGGAACGGAATACTTTCGAAGCCAGCTTTTAGGCTAGTGAGAAGAAGGTTCTAGAGCTTACCCGCCAACTCCATGAGCAAGAGGCCCTCAACACCTACATCGCACCAAAGAGGATGCGCAATGTCTTTTTGCCTTGAGAAGTTATTTTGTAATATTTTGCCCATGGGGCATTTATGTACTAACAAATTTCTTCTTATTAATATGACATGCGTTCTTCTTTGTCTGAAACGATTTTGAATGTCCTAAATCCTTGAATGCATTGCATACATAAGCATACCATTCATCATGTGCATAAGAAGGTCTCACTCCAGGTTTCCTTATTTGTCTGCTGTTTATTTCAGTAGGATGGATCTCGAGCAAACAGTCAAAGACCTACAGGCTCAGAATGCACAGTTCCAGCAACTCCTGATGACCTTGGCTAAGGGTCAGGAGGATATCAAAACTCAATTGGGGAACAAGGACCCAGTGAAAAAGAAGAAAAAGAGACTCGGGGTGGCTACTTTGGGTAGAAGATTTGACGGAGAAGCTCGGAGAGTGCTTGAATTTCCTCCTATCTCTGATGAAGGAACCAGCAAAGGAGGTGGAGCTGCGGTACCTTCCGAGTCTGATGCGGAAGAAAAGGAGGTCGGAGAGGATGAAGATTATTCTAATCAGCAATACCCTCCAGCTGATGATAAATACAAGGGTTTAGAAGACAGGTTGGCCGCCATGGAGCTACAAAGAGTACCTGGTTTGGATTTTGAAGACTTAGGCTTGGTCGCCGGGATTGTGATTCCCCCAAAATTCAAAGTGCCAGTGTTTGTGAGGTATGATGGGTTGTCCTGTCCCAAAATGCATCTCAGGTCCTACGTGAGAAAGATTCAACCCTATACGGCAGATAAAAACCTCTGGATTCATTTCTTTCAAGACAGCCTTTCGGGAGCTCAGTTGGAATGGTTTTATCAGCTAGAAGGAACCAGTGTCAGAAATTGGGAAGATTTGGCCACCGCTTTCTACAAACAATACCAGTATAATTCTGACCTTGCTCCTACTCGTACCCAACTTCAGGGTATGTCGTTAGGAACCGACGAAGGATTCAAAGAATATGCACAAAAATGGAGGGATTTGGCTGGCAGGGTGCAGCCTCCTTTAACCGACCGTGAACTCGTTGATATGTTTCTTGGGACCATATCTGGGCCATTTTTCAATCATCTAATTGGTAACTCTTCCGCGGGGTTTACCGATTTGATCTTAACAGGCGAGAGAATAGAAGCCGGCATCAAGTCAGGAAAGATTCAGAAGGGTGTTGCTGCAAGTGTTGAGAAGAAGCCTTTTAAGAAAGAAACAACTGTGGTATATTCTCAGAGAAGAGCAGGGAAGACGGAGCGTCGGCCAACTGTGGGGGCCGTAATGATTCAAAACACTCCAAGTGAGCAGCCTCGCTATAACCAGTCCAGACCAAATCAGCAACGGGTGGAACGGCCACAACGGCAGTTCACCCGTATTGATATGACTCCAGCGCAAGTGCTTCCCCATCTATTGAAGTTGAATCTCGCCACCATCAAGGAGGCACCAAAGAATGTGAATACGTCCTCTCCACATTATCATGCTAACGCTAAATGCGCCTACCATTCAGACAGTGTTGGACACGACACCAATGATTGTTGGGCACTCAAGCATAAGATCCAAGACCTGATAGAAGCAAAGGAGGTGGAGTTCGATGCTCCGGAGAAGCCTAATGTGATATCTGCACCCATGCCGAAGCACGGCCGAAATGTCAATGCCATTGAAGAAGATTTGTATGTTGCTGATGTCAGTGATCTGACTACCCCATTGCTAACCATTAAGTTGAATTTGTTAAGGGCCGGGATCTTCCCGGGATGTAAAGAAGACTGCTATTGTTGTCACTCTCTGCCGTTTGATTGTCCGTTACTGAAGAAAGGCATCCAAGGCCTTATGGATAGTCGACAAATTTTGTTTGAAAAAGTTTTCGCTGTTCCAGTTCATACTGAAGATGTCTCAATCATAACCATTCACGCCAATCTTTCCAAGGCCGTCAAAAAGCCTGTTAAGATTACACCAGCTACGAAATCTGTTCCTTTGAAGATAACAATGCCAGGGCCTGTCCCCTATGTTTCTGAGAAGTCCATACCATGGAACTATGGCGGCGACGTCTATTACCATGGTATCAAGCAAATCGAAATAACTGAAGAAAGTTCGGATGATGAAGAAGCCAGCATTAGTAACATTGCAGGCACTAGCAAAATCACCAGGAGCGGGAGAATATTTTCTCCAGAGATTGCCCCTCCAAGAGCAGTCTTTGGACCCTCATCTGCCAACAAGGTCATCCCTGCACCAATAAAACTCTCTGCTAGAACTCCTTTGATTGAAGATGTTATTGTTCCTAGTACTGTCTCTCCTACCGCTGCTGATAAAGGTAAGGGAATCCAAGATGAGCTCGTCAGGACGAGGGCTCAACCCTTGGTCATCCCGGAAACCTCCAAGAAGGAAATGGATGAGATCTTGAAGATAATCAAGAGGAGTGACTACGATGTGGTAGAACAGCTGGGGCAAACCCCCTCCAAGATCTCCATGCTGGCACTACTACTTTGCTCGGAAGCGCACGCTAAAGCTCTGATAAAGTTCCTGAAGGTAGCTCATGTGCCCCAGGAAACCTCTGCGGATCAATTTCAAAATTGCGTGGCTAGCCTGATTGCGGACAATGGATTAGGTTTTTCTGATGCCGACCTAACTCCTAAAGGTAGAAACCACAATGATGCTTTGCACATTTCGGTCGAGTGTCGAGGAACTACTCTCGCGCACGTCTTGGTCGACACTGGTTCGTCGCTGAATGTTTTGCCTAAGAAGGCCTTGGACCGACTAGATTGTGAAGGGTTGGAATTGAAGCCGAGTGATATTGTTGTCAGAGCTTTCGATGGTTCAAAAAGAATGGTCCATGGAGAGGTTGAAATTCCCATCAAGATAGGCACTGAGGTGTTTAAATCCACTTTCTATGTGATGGACATTCGTCCGTCATACTCTTGCTTGCTGGGTAGGCCTTGGATACACCATGCTGGGGCAGTCACCTCCTCCTTGCATCAGATGTTGAAGTATCCTGTCAAGGGAAAGATCATTACTGTCCATGGCGAAGAAGAGTACATGATTAGCCACTTAAATTCTTTCCGAAATGTGGAGGTTGAAGGGGAATTCATTGAAACGCCTTTTCAGCATTTCGAAGAAGTCCTTCCTGAAATAGCAGTAGCAAAGTTGGCAGCTGAGACACCGAGGCAGATGGCCAGGATGGCATCTCTGGAGGACGCAAGGGCCGCAATAAAAGAAGGGAAGAATTCAGCATGGGGGCAGTTACCTGATATTCTGCATAAGACAGACAAATTTGGATTAGGGTTCACTACCGCAGGCCAAAAAGCTATGCGCCGTTCGAAGATTGAAAGGGCGCCAATCAAAATTTCTCCCTACGGAATCAACGCTTTGGAGGATGAAGACAAGGAGAGCAACATTGAAGAGTGGATTTATCCAACTGTCAAAGGAGGATTGAGCAACTGGGAGGCAAAAGACTTTGTCCCCATCACTTTTATTCATCAGTAATTTATCTGTTAAACATTTCTTATTTGGTCTGTAATATTTACTTTCAAACACTCCGTACACTATCTTTTCACCTCATGCCTTGCCCGGGGCATGTAGGTCCACTTGTAAGGGTTTTGACTATTTTTCATATCCATATGCCATGTTTAATGATTCATTGGACGTTTTTCATTTGATAAACTGCTTGTGTTCATTTTCTTTCCTTTTTGCATTTTTGTTTAAGGATGGCTATCCCTTACACACACCCACACTCACCAATGCAGGTACCCATCCACTCCGGATTCCATGGGTGACTATTCTGCTATATCTTTCAATAACTCTGAAGATCTGGTCAATCTAGCCGAGTATGAAGATGACGAAGGTTGTGAAGTACCCGGGGAACTAGCCAGACTTCTACAGCAAGAGGAAAGGGCCATCTTACCTCATGAAGAGTCATTGGAAACTGTTAACTTAGGGACCGAGGAAGACCGGAAGGAGGTACAAGTGGGTGCCAATCTGGAATCAAATGTCAAGGAACGCTTGATACAGTTGTTGAATGAGTATGTTGAAATCTTCGCTTGGTCTTATGAAGACATGCCAGGTTTAGACACAGACATCGTGGTTCACCGTCTCTCCACAAGAGAGGATTGTCCACCGATCAAGCAAAAAGTTCGCCGAATGAGGCCTGACATGTCTGAAAAGATCAAGGCAGAAGTGATGAAGCAATTCGACGCTGGCTTTCTGGCTGTTACGTCCTATCCTCAATGGGTCTCTAACATCGTGCCAGTACCTAAGAAAGATGGCAAAGTCAGGATGTGTGTGGACTACCGGGATTTGAATAGGGCCAGCCCCAAAGATGATTTTCCACTTCCACACATTGACATTTTGATCGACAATACAGCGCAGCACAAAGTGTTTTCCTTCATGGACGGATTCTCGGGCTACAATCAAATCAAAATGGCCCCCGAAGATATGGAGAAAACAACTTTTGTCACACAGTGGGGCACTTTCTGTTATAAGGTGATGCCGTTCGGGCTGAAGAACGCAGGGGCAACTTATCAACGCGCCATGGTAGCTTTATTTCATGATATGATACATCATGAGATTGAAGTTTACGTAGACGATATGATAGCTCGTTCACAAACAGAGGAAGAGCACCTTGAGCATTTAGAAAAATTTGTTTGCCAGATTGAAAGAATACAAGCTCAGGCTGAATCCAAGTAAATGCACTTTTGGAGTTAGGTCTGGTAAACTCCTGGGATTCATTGTAAGCAACAAAGGCATTGAAGTCGATCCCGCAAAAGTAAAAGCAATACAAGAGATGCCTGCTCCCCGTACTGAAAAGGAGGTTAGAGGGTTCTTGGGGTGCTTGAACTATATTGCCAGATTCATCTTGCATCTGACTTCTACCTGTGAGCCAATTTTCAAACTCTTGAAGAAAGATCAGGTAGTTGAATGGAATGACGATTGTCAAGCTTCTTTTGATAGAATCAAGGAGTATTTGCTAGAACCTCCTATTATGATGCCACCCGTCGAAGGAAGACCATTGATCATGTATTTGACCGTCTTGGATAACTCGATGGGGTGTGTTTTGGGCCAGCATGACGAGTCTGGTCGAAAAGAGCATGCTATTTATTACCTTAGCAAAAAGTTTACCGACTGTGAGACTCGCTACTCACTGCTCGAGAAAACTTGTTGCGCTTTGGTATGGGCTGCTCGCCGACTAAGACAGTATATGTTGACCCATACTACCTTGTTGATTTCCAAAATGGATCTTATCAAGTATATCTTCGAAAAGCCCGCTTTATCTGGAAGGATAGCTAGATGGCAAATTATCTTAACTGAGTATGACATCCAGTACACCACCCAAAAAGCTATAAAAGGGAGTGTACTAGCTGACCATCTGGCTCATCAAGCTATCAAAGACTATCAACCCATGAGATTTGACTTCCCAGACGAGGACATCATGAATTTGGACAACATTGAAGGTGACGGACCGTATGACGGACCCGAAAAGGGATCCCGATGGACCCTGTACTTTGATGGTGCTTCAAATGCACTTGGAAACGGTATTAGCGCAGTACTCATTTCTCCGGAAGGTTGTCACACACCTTTCACGGCCCGACTTTGCTTCAGCTGCACAAACAATATGGCTGAGTACGAAGCTTGCATCTTTGGTCTCAAGGCTGCTATAGACTTGGGGATCAAATCTTTGATCGTATTTGGGGACTCGGCTTTGGTCATCAGTCAAATCAAAGGAGAGTGGGATACCAAGCATCCTAATATTATCCCATACAAAGAACATGTCCTGACATTGTTGCCGCATTTCGAGCAAATCACCTTCGAGCATTTCCCGCGAGAAGAGAATCAGCTAGCAGATGCTCTAGCCACAATGTCCTCCATGTTTAAACTCAACTGGGATAACGAGGCTCCCCAAATCACTATCGAGCGAATGGATGAAACTGCGCATTGTCACGAGATTAATACCGAAGAAGTAGTGGAACAACCTTGGTTCCATGAAATCAAAAGGTATCTCGAGACTAGAGATTATCCCGAAGGAGCTTCCGTAAATGACAAGAAGTTCTTAAGGAAATTCGCTGCTAAGTTCTTCCTGAGCAACGGCATCCTTTACAAACGAAGCCATGATTGTGTATTACTCCGATGCGTAGACAAAGCTGAAGCAGAGTTGATCATGACCGATATACACAGCGATACATTTGGCACTCACTTGAGCGGGCATATAATGGCTAAGAAGATCCTAAGGGCAGGCTATTACTGGTCTACCATGGAAGCTGACTGCCATCAACATTCCCGTACCTGCCATAAATGTCAAGTCTATGCTGACAAAGTTCACATCCCTCCGGTTCCTCTCAACGTCCTGACTGCTCCTTGGCCCTTTGCAATGTGGGGCATTGACATGATTGGAGAGATCAAGCCCACGGCTTCAAATGGACATCGCTTCATCCTGGTTGCCATTGACTATTTCACCAAATGGGTCGAAGCAGCTTCCTTCGCCTCTGTTACTAAGAATGTGGTTGCCCGCTTTATCAAACAAAATCTCATATGTCGGTATGGTGTTCCCGACAGGATCATCACAGACAACGGTACAAATCTGAATAACACGATGATCACCGCATTGTGCGAACAGTTCAATATTTATCATCATAATTCATCTCCCTATCGGCCGAAGATGAACGGTGCTGTTGAATCTGCGAACAAAAACATTAAGAAGATCATTCAGAAAATGACAGTCACTTATAAAGACTGGCATGAGATGTTACCGTTTTCTCTGCATGGATACCGTACGACAACACGTACTTCAACTGGGGCAACCCCATTTTCTTTGGTTTATGGCATGGAAGCTGTTTTGCCTATGGAAGTCCAGATTCCTTCTCTAAGGATTATGAAGGATGCAGGTTTGAATGAAGATGATTGGATGCAGACCCGACTTGATCAACTCAATCTGATCGACGAAAAGCGACTCGCTGCTATATGCCATGGTCAGACGTATCAAAAACGGATGATCAAGGCCTTCAATAAGAAAGTCAGACGTCAAGCGTATCAAGTCGGAGATCTCGTAATCAAGCGGATTATCTTGCCGCAAAGTGATCCCAGGGGCAAATGGACTCCTACATATGAAGGACCATTTGTGATCAAGAGCATATTTTCTGGAGGTGCAATGATTCTGGCCACCATGGACGGCAATGATTTGCCGCACCCTGCGAACGCAGACATAGTCAAAAGATACTATGCATAAAATAACCCGACAAGTTGAAAACCCGAAAGGGCGGCTTGGGCAAAAATGGGCATCCCGGTGAACCGAAAACCCGAAAGGGCGGTTCAGGTAAAAATTAGGGATAAAAACAAAAAAAATCTGTACACCCGGCAAGTTGAAAACCCGAAAGGGCGGCTTGGGCAAAAAGGGGTTTCCCGGTGGATCGAAAACCCGAAAGGGCGATTCAGGCAAAAGTTAGGGAATTAAAGCGTATGACTATGTCTCGTCGGATCACTTCAAGTACAATCTCTTCATCAACCGGTTCCAGGCTTCTGATCAATCCAGTCATCGTCAAACGAAGCATTGAATGGACAGATATTCAGAGTTGTGAAAGCTATAGCGGAATGGAATCCCATGGAATTATTTTACATAGCCACCCTTATTTTGTATAAATCTTTCAAATATTTACGACAAAATCCTCTTACTAGGATGATTGTCTCCTTTGTACAAATATACTCATAGAAAATCAATACAAATACTTTTCCCAGAAATTTGTGTCATTTCCTTTTCTTTTCTCTTGCACTGTTTGTTTTATTTTGAGAAACGTCCAATGTTTCGTTAAATAGGCATATGCATTTGAACATAATCATTTCCTTACGAATCAGGAGAGAGGATTACTGATAGGTCAAAGGTGCGGTTGGATATCTTGATACCCTCTCAAAGGAAACCCCCAGGAGATTTGGAATCCATATCCTCCAGCAAGTCTTGAAGCTTATCCCCAGTAGATTCTGGAAGCTTATCCGCTGCAGAGTACGGACGTCTCTCCCGAGTTTTATTCAAAGTTATTCCTTACAAGGGCTTATAACTGGGTTATCCTCAGCTTATTTCCACGGAAGATCGCGCTCGCCAGAATTCTTCTTATCCCCAGCGGAGTTCATCAAAGTTCCCCAACATAACTTATCCATACAATCCCCAGAGGAGTTTATCTTTGTTATCCCCAGCCAGAGAATCCTCCAGAACTCAATTCCCCTCAGAGTTCAAATTTTTAGTATCCCCAGCGGAGCCAGACTAATGAGCCTTCTCCCCACAGAGTTTTAGAAAGGAAAATCTTGAGTTCCCCAGTAAGGTCGCCAGAGATGCTTCCCTCCAAACGGAAGTTTCCCAGTCTTACCTCTCCAGCATGAGTCTATTAACTTGGAACTCCCCAGTAGAAGTCATCAGGAATTCCCCAGAAGATTGGTATGCAGCCCAAACTCCTTATTCTCCAGCAACAACCAGGAATTATTCTCCCCAGCAGCAGTCAAGATACTTTTATCTTCAGCCATCTCGGATTCATCTATCCTTTGCAAGACAGCTCTCCAGCTTACATGCGCATCCACTTACATTCATATCATATAACATATATTGTATCATGCATCATGACATTGCATACAATTAACTCTTTATCTTTTCAGGTAAGATCAGTCGACAGACTAAAATCATTATCTTCCCAGATCTTTGAAAACAGTTTACAGACGCTTCCCAACAACAGATGCTGCTCTATTGCTTATTCAACTTCAAGACTTCTGAAAACAGTTCGCGGGTTCTCCAGTAACGGATGTTAACGCTTGTTCAGATTCTTCTCAAGACTTCTGAAAATAGTTTATGGATTCTTCCCGACAACGGATGTTAATCTATCACTTGTTCAGATGCAACTTTTGAAAACAGTTTACGGATGCTTCCCAACAACGGATGCTGCTCTATTGCTTATTCAACTCCAAGATTTCTGAAAACAGTTCACGGGTTCTCCAAGTAACAGATGTTAACCTATCGCTTGTTCAGACTCTTCTCACCTTTGAAAACAGTTTACGGACGCTTCCCAACAACGGATGCTGCTCTATTGCTTATTCAACTCCAAGACTTCTGAAAACAGTTTACGGGTTCTCCAAGTAACGGATGTTAACCTATCGCTTGTTCAGATTCTTCTCAAGACTTCTGAAAACAGTTTATGGATTCTTCCCAACAACGGATGTTAATCTATCACTTGTTCAGATGCAACCTTTGAAAACAGTTTACGGATTCCTCCCAACAACGGATGTCAATCTATTGCTTATTCAAACCCCCAGTTCGAAGATGGTCCAAAGCATGGACGCCTTCCTGATACTCATTCCAGATGGCATCTCTAAGCCCATCTCCAAATGCCATCTCTAAGCCCATTCCAACATCCTTTGCTTTGACGAGTACAAATTTAAGGGCACTCTAGTGTCCAATCTCCTTTTACCCTCGAGTCACGAAAGGCAAACTTGCCAATCTAACTCTTCGGATTCAAGAAGATTGAACAGGGGCAAATGTTGTACCCCAAAATTTGCCCTCCCATTTCTCATTGATTTCTCACCACAAAGCCCTTGGAGATCAAGATCCAGTTAGGGTTTCATCTGTTCAAGACTTCTCCTTGCACTGTTGACCCACATTAGGGTTTGTGTTTGCACAAAGATGTTTTGACCTAAAATGCCTAAGATGACCTTCTTGCTTCATATTGGACTCCCAAGTTTATCCATGTCAAGTTTCAAGTCTTGATTCCAAGTTTTGCCCAATCAATTGGACAGTTGACCTAGAAATCAACTGTATTGGGGAAAAAGTCAACTGTGGCCAATTGACAGTCAAACCTCATGAAAATTGACCCACATCAACATTATGAACTCATATGGACCATTTGATCAAATTTGGATTACAATTCCACAAGAAATTTGATCAGATCACCAAAAGGGCAAAATGGTCATTTTTAGGGTTTTGACTGCACAAAGGCAATTTTTGACTGTTTGACCCAACCAATGGCAAACCAAGCTCACATATGGACTCAAGGACCCCATGGAATTATCTTGACATACTCAACAAGTTCAAAAGATCCCAAGTACACAAGATTGACAGTTGAATTTCCCAGTCAATTGATCAATTTTGACTGTATACTGAAAAGTCAAACTTTGACTTTTTGGTCAAAATCAAGAGTCAAGATTCATTTTTCATCAAAACATGCCAAATCATGAAACTTGTTCCCCAAGAAATCAAAAAATGCAAATTAGGGTTAGAAATGAGAATTTTTCATAACTTAGAATTTTTCTAAGTTATGAAAAACCCTAATTTTTTCCCAACTTTGCCCCACTTTCTCAACAAGATCTATTTGGATTCAAACAAAAGTCAAAACATGAAAGTTGTAGCTTGTTGCATAATCTACAACTTTGATTCACAAAGTTTTCCCAAATGAGGCTTGTATCTCAAGTTGCAATTTTTTGAATAAGGGCACTAAACCATTCTTAACTTACTGAAACTTTAACCTATTTTAACAAGGTTTTCTACCCAACTTCAAGGCCATTTTCCATACACTTCCACTTTGAATTTCAATTTTCATTTCAAATATGGATTGTAGTACACATTCCAAGCTTTCCAAAATGTCCAAGAACTCATCAAACAACCTCATAACTTGAGAGATTCGAATTTCACAATTTGGCAAAAACTCACTTTTGAATTGGTCAATTTACATGTCCATAACACTAGGCATTTTCAATCTCAGCTTGCATATCTTGATTACAGGTCCTTAAACCATCCAACACTCATAAATTTAATGCATATTCATTGTTCCAAGACCATGTTCTTTGTGTTCTAGCATTGCATAGTGGATTAATCCCAAAATAGATAAAGTACTTTATCCATTTTTGCAAAAGCAAGCTTTATGTCCAATTGAAAATCCAACAAGTACAGATGAGATCTAATTGGCACAAGATTATGAGCATAACACACTGATCAAGGAGGGGTTTTGCAGCATGATTAGGGGCCCTCTACATGCCTAGAACACAACTTGGCTTTTCTTGCTTAAGTGTTAAGAAACATCACATATCACAACACAACTTTCCTCTCAGCATTAGAACACTTAAGCATTTGTTTTGTACACCTTCTAATCATCCTAACCAAGCTAGAACACGACTCCAATACCTCCCAAACACTCCCATTCCCAGAATCACTCTCAAACTGCAAAAACAGGGCAAGGCCTGCAGATTGAACACCATCTCTCATTCCTTGCATGATTTCTTGACCAAAGCTCATCAAACACATTCCCTAGCATCAATGCAAGCTAACCAAGACCTAAAACACGACCTGTAATTCCTCTAACAAGTTCCACCATTTTCACTTTCTCATTTTGCAGTTTAAGGTCTATAGCTCGATTCAAGGTGTCTCAAGGCAAAGTAAGCATTGGAATAGCATCACCACACTTCAGGCAAGCTGTACAGACCATCATCTTGCACTGAAAGCTTCTCCATTGCCAGATAGAACTTCAACTGAACAGGTAAGTTCATGGATTCGTATCTCTCTCATTAGGCATTGTTAGCTTTAGGTTTGTGAAGAGAATATGTCACATTCATAGCCCTGAACATGCCCATATAATTAGATTTCATTTATATCATGTGTGCTGCAAGAATTTTGAGTCTGAACATGGCAGAAAACTTAGGTCAGGATTTGGGAATGTCAAAATTCTCTCTCATTTCTGAGAGTTAGGATGAGTTTTTTATATATTTAGAATCGTGATTCAATGCTTAACATGTCTTATGTTGGAAGTTTGTGCAAAAGATCAAAGAATCCAGGTGTTTGAATGGGAAGAACAGGCGCGCATTTTGACATGTTTTTTTGTCTGAAGGTTGAAGAAGAAGTTCCTGGGCTGGGCTTGCTTCTGATTTTCTTTCCACACCACATTTTTGGTTTCATACCCCCTTGGCCCATTTGGTTTATTTCAATGATTTTTTGATTTTTCTTTTTTCATTCTGACTTATTTATTTTTGCTTATTATATAAAAAATATAAAAAATATTTTTCTCACCATTTTTGAATTTATAGGCATTTATTTGTTAGTTTAAGTTATTTGTACATAAGTATATATATATATATATATATATATGAAAAATAATGCAAATATACTTTCTTTTCTGATTTTATTACATTTTCCCTTTTGAAAATATTCTATACAAAATATACTTTTTTTTATATAAATATTAAATATTATTATTTTTATATATATAGTATTTATTTAATAAATAATAGATATATATATATATATATATATATATATATATATATATATATATATATATATATATATATATATATATATATATATATATATATATATATATATATATATATATATATATATATATATATATATATATATATATATATATATATATATATATATATATATATATATATATATATATATATATATATATATATATATATATATATATATATATATATATATATATATATATATATATATATATATATATATATATATATATATTAATATACTTAGGAAAAAAAATACTAAAATACATACATTTTTATTTTATTAATATTTGATATGGAAAATAATTTTTTTTTATGAATATACTCCATTTTATTTTATTTTTGTATATAATTATTAAATATTATACATGTTAAATAGTTAATATATTTATTTAATAAAAATTAGGGTTTTACCCTAAAAATACAAAAGCTCCAAAAATAATACCTTTTTATTTATTTGACATAAATAATATTTTTTTTCATACATAGAAAAATCTTTTTTTGCATTCTTGCATATTTGTTTTATTTCTATTTAATTTATGCCTTTAATTATATTGTAAATATTCAAAGAAAATGATGTAATAGCTAGGTTTAATTTCTTGTCTAAATATCCCCCATTTGAACATTTGTACCCCCCTTCCCCATATTATTGTGTTGTAATAGTGTAGGAATTTTATTTTTTCGCACTTTAACGCTTTTTAAATATGCCATGCTAGAATTAGGGTTTGTATGCGAATAAAACGAACAAAATAGTTTTGACCTAATTTCAAGATGATCAAGCATGAAAATGGACAACACATCTCACACTTGCACCCCTAGGGTATCCCACTTTATTGCCTTCAAATAATTGGGCCATATTGCATGTTAGGTTTCTTTGGGTAAAACAAGCAATCAAATGATCATAAGTCCCTCGATGACGCTTTCGAAAAGTTGCCTAAAATGATCAAGTCCCTTTCAAAGAGAAATTGCCCAAAGAGACTTAGCACTATTGCAATTATGGTCTAAACGATGACCCGCGCCCGTCCCTTTCACCTCCTAATGCAAGATTGTCCACCAAATACAATGGTGGAACAAAATTGTCAAAAGGTTTAAAACATAACAAGAATCTTTGAGAAAACTTTAGGGTAGATAACTCCTAGGTACTTGTCAATTTGCAAAGGAAACACTTGCCTATTTTTTAAACCACACTCCACAAACATTTTCAAAACAAACTTTCAAAAACCTTGAAACATCTTTCCAAAAGACAAAACACCTTTTGTAAAACATTCGAGTAAAGAATTGTTACAAGGGTAGCCTATACAAGGCATCTTTTCAAAACATTTTCAAAACCACACACCGAGCACCATTTCAAACAAATGAAAACCAAGGCAAGTTGATCTAAGCAAGTACCTAAGAGCCCATGGATAACCATGGATAGAAAGGGTGCTAATACCTTCCCTTTCTATAATCTACTCCCCGAACCCAAGAAAAATCTCAAAGGTTTTTGCTGTGCTTTTTAAACCTTTCCTTAGGATAAAATAAAAAGTCGGTGGCGACTCTTGCTAAACCGAAACATTTGCGAAAACAAACGCAAAACCATAGTCAGTTCTCCCACCGTATCACACATACGAAACACATATATCACAATCTCATTTATTTTGAGAACACCATTACACAATGCATTTCAATGGATTTAATACATCATTACATTGCATGCAACTAACTCTTTATCTTTTCAGGAAATATCAATCGTCTAATAATTATCACCAGCATTTTTTCAAGAGGTCCAAGATTAGTTCCTGAAGCAAGACAGGGTAACTATCTACACAACCAGACGCAGCTTTACACGGGCTCATCCTGAAGCAATCTTACACGGATTCCTTCCTATCCTAAAGCAGCCCTACCCAAATGAAGTTTTTACAAGGACTCATCCCGAAGCGGCCCTACACAGGTTCCTTCTCATGAATTTTCAGATTCACTATAGAAACAGTTCAGATACGATCCAGAGACGGATGACATTCTGACACTTATTCCAGATTCAATATAGAAACGATTTAGATACAATCCAGAGACAGATGACATTCTGACAGTTATTCCAGATTCACTATAGAAACAGTTCAGATACGATCCAGATACGAATGACATTCTGGCACTTATTCCAGATTCACTCTAGAAACGATTCAGATACAATCCAAATACGAATGACATTCTGATACTTATTCTAGAAAAGGATGTCATTCTGACACTTATTCCAGATTTTCTCCTAAATATAGTTCAGATATGATCCAGATGCGGATGTCATTCTGACACTCATTCAATACATCTTTCAAATAGAGTTCAGATACGATCTAGATGCGGATGTCATTCTGACACTCATCCAACACATCTTTCAAATATAGTTCAGATACGATCCAGATACGAATGACATTCTGATACTTATTCCAGAAACGGTTCAGATATGATCTAGAGACGGATGTCATTCTGATACTTATTCCATATTTTCTCCTAATTATAGTTCAGATACAATCCAGATGCGGATGTCATTCTGACACTCATTCAATAAATCATTCAAATACAGTTCAGGTACGATCCAAATGCGGATGTCATTCTGACACTCATTCAACACATCTTTCAAAAGCGGTTCGGATACGATCCAGTTATGGATATTATTCTGATACTCACTCCAGCATATCATTCAATATTAAATCGACCGAAGATTAATTCTGATACTTCTCCCAGTTACAGTCAAGCTCAGACTTGGTCTAATTTGTATCAACACTCACCTTAGATGGCATCTATAAGCCCATCTCCGAGAACTCTCCATCATCTCTCCAAATGGCATCTTTAAGCCCATTCCCTACACAATCAACTAATACATAATCGAGTGCGAATTTCTGGGCACTCTAGTTTTCAATCATCTTTCAGCTTCAAGCCACGAAAGACGATCCGTCAATCTAACTCTTCAGGTTCAAGAAGATTGAACAGGGGCAGTTGTTGTACCCCAAAATTTGCCCTCTCATTTATCAAGATTTTTATCACAAGATCTCTATTGATTCAAGACCGCATAAGGTTTGATCAACTCAAGATACCTCTTCAAACACTGATGACTCAAAACTAGGGTTTGAGTTTGCACAAGTACAATTGGACTTTTAACGCCCCATATAGTTTCCATGGATCATATTGGGCTCTCAAGCATCAGGTCAAAGATAGAACTTCTGAATCCTCGAAAGGAGAAAGAGGAAACTCTCGAAAGGGCAAAGCAGATAAAAAAGGTGTTCAATAGCAGATAATCATGTTAAATTTAAAATCTGGTTCAGGTTGTTCGAACCACATGACTGATATATAGGAATGGTTGGTAGATTTTGACAAGTCAAAGAAGAGCAAGCTTGCTTCGATCTCCAAGCTTCGATTAAGAAATGTCTTCCTTCGAGCAACCTGCTTCGATCCACCTCTAAACCCTTCGACACACATAGTTTTGACACTATGAATTACAAGTCTATCTTCATGCTTGTTTCGATCCATAAGCTTCGACTGGGAAATGGCTTCCTTCGAGCAACCTACTTCGATCCACCTCTAAACCCTTCGACACACATAGTTTCGACACTATGAATTACAATTTAACAAAAAAAACTTGCTGATAATAGTTCATTTTAAGAAGAAGGTACTGACAACATAGTCTTTCAAATGCGTAATGGAGGAAAAGTTATGATTAAAAATATTCTCTATGTACCTAGAATAAAGTGAAACTTGCTAAGTGTTAGACAACTAGTCGAAAGAAGTTTCTCAGTTGTCATGAAAGATGGAGTTTTGAGATTGTTCGACACCAAGAACAATTTAGTCTTAAAATCTGCATTGTCGAAAAATAGGACATTTAAGACAATGATCAATTTGACAGAAGTTCAATGTTTGGAAACTGTTCGACCATAAGGATAGTTGGTTGTGGCATTTGAAGTTTGGACATTTTAACTTTAGACCACTTAATCAACTGATTACTCAAGATATGGTTACTGGTATTCCAAGTCTTGAGATGCCTGAAAAAACTTTGTGAAGTTTGTTTAGAAGGAAAGCAATCCAGAAATTCTTTCATTTTAACTATGCCATTGAGATCATCTAGCATACTCAAAGTGGTACATTCAGATGAATGTGGTCCATTCAAAGAACATATAATTGGTGGAAACAAATATTGTTTTGTCTGGTCGAAAGTTGTGGATCTATGTGATCAAAACGAAAGGATGGAGTATTCGACATCTTTAAGATATTCAAGATGATTGTCGAAAACCAGAGTAAGAAAAAGATCAAAGTTCTACAGAGATTCAAGATCTTTGTAAAAGGAATCAAGTTTAAGATAAAATTTTGAAGAACATTGATCAAACCCTTATGACATGCTGCATAATCTTGTGTTGCAGGCCTCCTTGCTTGCAAATCTCATCATAATTTAATGCTTACACCCACTCTTGAGCTATTACCCAAGTTATTAAGCCATTGTCCAAAAGATCTTTCCATAAAGTAAGCTTGTTGGTACAAGACTTGTCTTGAACCCATACCTTGTTTGTTTTTCATCTTACTCCACCATAAATCATAGAAATCATCCCCTTTAAACCAACAACTTTGGTACTTCATCTTGGGGCCATGACATAACTTGATATTTGTAATCCAACCTAGCCATAACTCCATAGTTTGTAAACCAAATGAGTTTGTTCACAAACCTCTTGTCTATAAATAGAAGAAGCATTTGCAAGAGACAAAAAGAAAAAGGAGGAGAGAGGAGAAAACATGAGGACCAGCCTTAGAACACTCTCAAAACCCTCAAAACTTCTCAAAACTCCTTGAACTCGGAATCTGCATCGAAAGCCACATTGTTTTCCATTTCTGAATTTGAAGAGTCAACTCAAAAATCCTTATGGCTTTCAAAGAAATGTAGTGATCCCATTAGCTCAAGGGAGGTCCGGGAAAGCTTAATCCATCATCGAACCATTTCTGGAAATCATATAGAGGTCATTCGAATTTCACTTCAAGAGGTAAGATTTCTTAACTATGATATTTTAATACAAGCATTTTCAACACATACAAATAAAAGAAAAGATGTAGATATCATATCTAGGAAGCTGACCATGCTCTTAGTTTTGATTTTCATTGCTTGTGTCTTAAGAATTTCAACTCTGACCAGTTAGGTTTTGTTTTTGGTACCAAACTAAATTCGTGCTAACCTCTGATCTATAGCTTTTAAAAGTTACATGGTTAGATTCGTATTAAAATTTTGAGCAGATTTGATGTTTAAATTTTTTGATTTGGATGAGAAATGAAAGTTTTAGAAGGTTAACAATGGTGATATGCATCCCTGCACGCGCGAAGGAAGAAGATGAAGCCATATTCAAATTTTCAGAAATGAGTTCATTTTATTTAGTGCAAGGTGTATAACTAACAGATGAAATAAGCCATTCCAGTGGTACAACAAGTGCGCGCGAATTAGAAGGTTCTGGGTTCGAGCCCCAGCGAGACCTTTTGAAATTTTCACATTTTTTTCCATTTTTTTTGTTTGTTTGCAGGAAGCGTGCATGGGCCTCAATTGGCTGGGCCTTGACATTTTTATTTTTCTGACCCCTCATTTTACTTCAGTAATGCAGCCTATTTTTATTTTTTTAGTTCTCTAATTAAATGATTATTGGGCCAGGCCAAAAAAAACTATTTTCATAAAAAACCCTAAAAAATGACTTCTTGATTAATTTTATTTCCTTTTAACTTAGGATTAATTTACCCATTTTTTATTAATCACATCCCTTTAGGTTAATTAGGTCAAAACAATTTTCCTAACAAAAATGCAAAGCAAAATCCATTTCTTTTTATATTTCTTATACATTATATTCATGTCATTTCTTGTACAAATTCAATGTGGTTGTAATAGATAATTAGGGTTTAATTTCTTGCAATCCCCATTTGTAAATTTGTACACACCATTCCCAAAATGATGTAATAGCGTATGATATTTATTTTCCGCAATTTATCGCTTTCATATAAATGCTAGTAACTTAGGGTTTGTATGGAAAGATAAAATCAATGCTTAGAAAATACTAATTCAAGCATGAAATATAAACACTTGCACACTTACACCTCTAGGGTTAACTCCACTTTGTTTCCTTAAATAAATAGTCATGTTATGTATGTGAGACATCTTAGCAAAAATAATCAAAAATATAAGATCATAGTCCCTCGATGACGCTTCGAATGTTTCCTTATAAATGATCTTAGTCCCTCAAGATAAATGCTAAGATATCTCATAACATTGCTATTCATGACTATACCATCACGCCCGTCCATTTACATCCAAGATAAGGCTTCTTTCCAATCAATGGTAAGATAGCAATATCAAAGGAAGGAAGAAATGAACAAAAGACTTTTGAGTAGGTAGAACGTTCTTAGTTGCTTGCTCACAATTCATCTTCAAAAAATAAACATCTTTTCAAACACACCAAACACTTTCAAAACATGAAATATTTTCAAAAAGTTCAACACTTTGTATGCATTCTTATAGAGACGAGAATCATTACAAAGTTTTCTTAAACGAAGGTGCTTTTCAAAAATACTTTCAAAACCCACCACAAACACATTTCAAACAAAGCAGTTTCAAAAGTGATCTAGCAAGAAACTAAGATCCGATAGATAACTATGGATGAAAAGGGTGCTAATACCTTCCCTTTTCATAATCTATCCACCGAACTCAAGAAAACATCTCAAAGGTCTTTCCTGTTCTTTTCACCCTTTCCTTATTGGATAAAAGAAAAGTCGGTGGCTACTCTTGCTATCCGCAACAATTGCAATCAAATACAAAACAACCAAGTCAGTTCTCCCACCACATCACACATACTGTTTTCAAGACATGTTACAGAGAGACAAACTATGTATGAGTTGATACAAAACACGAATGCATCGATGCAACCAATAAATGAGTCGATGCAAACCATTATGTATCGACTCATACTGAGTTGGTTTTGACTTTCAAGAACTAGAAATGATATGTATCGATGCATAAGTGCACGCGTTAATGCATAAAAGTTTTCGTATCAATGCATAAGTGCATGCGTCAATGCATAAAAGTTTTCGTATCAATGCATAAGTGCATGTGTCAATACATAAAACTTTTTTTAAAACAATTTTCCTTTTTTTACATTACCTTTATATTTATTTATATTTTTATTGTTATTTATTATTCAATATGGTTGTAATAGTAATTAGGTTTTAATTTCTTTAATTCCTCATTTGTAAATTTGAATCCCCCATCCCCTAAAGTATTGTAATAGCGTAGGACATTTAATTTCCGCAATTTATCGTTGTCCATATTATTGTTAATAATTAAGGTGTGTATGGCAAGATAAAATCAATCTTAGAGAACCCTAATCTCAAGATTAAAATGCAAGAAAACAAACACTTTGCACACTTTCACCTCTAGGGTTAACCTCACTTGTTTCCTTGAGAAAAACAGTCATGTCCCTTGAACGTTGGATACTTTAGAAATGAACCTCGAATACAAGATCATAGTTCCTCGATGACCCTTCAAATGTTGCCTTTGGTAAACGATCTTAGACCCTTACGACAAATTTCTAAGTTATCCTACAATGTTGCTTTCTATGACTGTACAACGACCCACGTATGTCCCTTCACATCTAATGATAGGGCTTCTTACCAATCAATGGTAAGATGGCAATATCTAAAGGAAGAGGAAAAGAACTAAGACTTTTTGAGTAGGTATAACGTTCATAGTTGCTTTCTCACAACCATTTTCAAATATCTTTCAAACACACCAACACTTTCAAATGAAATATTTTCAAAATACAACACTTTGTATGCATTCTTATAGAGACGAGAATCATTACAAAGTTCGCCTAAGCAAAGGCACTTTCAAAAATACTTTCAAAACCAATCACAAACACATTTCAAACAAATCATTTTAAAGTGATCTAGCTACTAAGAGCCCGTAGATTACTACAGATGAAAAGGGTGCTAACACCTTCCCTTTTCAGAACCTACCCCCTGAACTCAAGAAAATATCTCAAAAGGTCTTTCCTGTTCTTTTCAAACTTTCCTTTATTGTATAAAAGAAAAGTCGATGGAGACTCTTGCTATCTTCAACAATTATGATAAAATGCAAAACACCCAAGTCAGTTCTCCCACCGTATTACATCAGCCTTATGAGTTTATGTGACGACTTCTCCTAGAGTCGGTGGAATTCCGTGAAAGGAATACCTCTCAAGAGACATCCTCTTGGGAAGTAGGACTTTAGAATGAAACCTATGACTATTTGTACAACCCTTAAAACCAAAATCTCATGACGAGACCATTCATGACCTAGAGACAAAAGTTTCGGTCTGTAAAAAGGATCCACTTAAGGGAGGCCCTTGTGCCTTTCCTCTAGTGTTATTCATGATACCCTTAAGGAAACCACCTTATGGGGAGGGTAGAATATTTGTACGACAATACTAGGAACCTACCAACTAAGGATACCTTTCTAAAATCCCACTAAAAACCCTAAACCCGCGAGGGTTATCTTTTCTGCCACTATCATCTTTAGCCCGTAGGGCTTCCGTCTATGTCATAATCCCTAGCTTGTAGGGATTTCGTTGTCTTTCATTAGGACATAATTCTAAAGAAATTCTTGCATGTCTCAATCTCCGAGACAATGTAGGATATCATCATTTCCATGTATGTCATTATCTTCGTCTTTAAGGGGTTCCGGCCTGTCTCAATTTCTGAGTCAGTGTAGTACATCATCATTTTCATATCTACCCATAAGCCTGTATAGGGTACCCCTATGTCTACCCTCATAATACTTCTACGTCGCATTACATATCCATTAAACATTTTTGTGTACCTAAAAGCCAAAAAAATATTTTTTCATACCCAAGCATTTTTATACATTTTCATTTTCATCCATCTCCGTAAAGCTCATATCTCTTCCACTTACAGAAAACTTCCAACCATAGTCCAACAAGGTGATTCACGGATACTCAAAACGAACTCAAAACAACTCACAAAGCAAGCATAACGTTAGCTATGGAATTGATAAAAGGTAAACAAGCCACAACTGAGGACGTCATTACACTTCAAGAAAACACTCAGGCTCGACCTCGACCTATACAAGCTTCAATTAAGAACCTTGATGTGCAGGAACATGCCGTTTTCCAAGATGGGTATACTCCATCCCATGAATCTATTGAGTATCATAAATTTTTATTCCCTATGCCAAAACCCCAAGGGGAAAACCTGACCATGAATACTGAAGAGCCACAGGATGTTGAGGACACCAAAAGATACCACATGCTGGAAATAGGATTAACACCATAGAAGGACATGACACTCATAGCTTTGATGCTTCTGATTTATGTTTGGTTGAAGACATGGTATTTTCTCCGAAGTTTAAGATGCCTTATTTCGAAAAGTACATAGGAGGTAGTTGTCCTAAGACTCATTTGAAGATGTATGTTAGGAAAATGGCAGCATACCCACAGGACGACAAATTGCTTATCCACTATTTTTAAGACAATCTTACTGGAGTATCATTGGAATGGTATACACAATTAGAAAGAAACCGTGTTCTCAACTAGAATGACTTGGCTTTAGCATTTCAGAAGCATTATCAATATAACACTGTCATGGCTCCAAGTCACATGCAACTTCAAGATTTATCTCAGAGGAGTAACGAACCCTTTAAAGAATACGCACAAAGATGGAGGGAGTTGGCTGCTCGAGTACAACCACCGCTATTGGATAAGGAGTTGGTAGACTTGTTCATGAGCACCCTACGAGGTCAATACTATGAAAAAATGTTGGGAATTGTATCATCACGCTTCTCTGACCTAGTAATAGTTGGGGAACGCATCGAGAACGACATCAAAAATGGAAAAATCCAGAGCATCTCGAGTAACCCGACTAGTGAATCCCTTAGAGTTTTCCAAGGGGAAGAAGAAAATGAAACAAATGCAATATGGGAAACTTACCAAGCTCCATAAACTCCATCTCATGTGCCTTATCATCAATGTTTGTATGAAGTAGATGCTCAATGCCAACAACCATCCTCTGGTCTTCAACACCAGAAGTCATGGCCTATACCACAGAACCAGCAGGCTAAGATTTCTCTTCAACGTCGACGTCAAAATTGATAGGTTCGGATTCAAAACAATCACCATCAACGCATGAACTAACATAAGCATCCAAACCGCCGAGAAAGGGAAACTCTCCAGTTTGACTCGATCCCTATGACATACAGTTAATTATGGTCGTATCTGGTCCAAAATTCATCAATGACCCCTAGACAAACTAGATCCAAGAAGTCTTCATTTCCTCCTTGGTACAACTCGGAGGTTCAATGTGAGTTTCATGATGGAGTAGTGGGGCATTCGATTGAAGAATGCAATTCATTCAAAGAAGTGGTACAAGAGATGATTGACAATAAGCAATTAACTTTTGAAGAAGATGGCCCGTATATGGTGGAAAATCCCTCTCCCTAATTGGTGGATCACTAAGAAAGCTCACCCATAGGATAGTTAGGCTTTATCATGTGTAATTTATTTCTTGCTAAGTGTTATTTGTTATAAACTGTGTACTCTGTGATCAGTAATTTGAATGAATAATCATGCATGTTTTTAAAATCGATTCATTCCACAAATAATCAATGAATTTCTATTCTTATTTTTTATTTTCCATTGCACAACTTTAACAAACTTCGAGGGAGAATGATGAAAATACAAAATAATCGAATTTTACTGACGTATGCTTTTTAATAGTAAGACCTAGCTGACGATGTAAGGCATTGTTTCAATTACTAAATAATGGAGAATTAAGGAGTTAATTCGTAGTTAACCCCCTCGAGCCAGAAGTTGGAGTTCTTTCTATTTTCAAAAACCCTTAATTTTTCACCAGGGGCAGGGTAGATTTCTATTAATTCATGGATGCATTCTAATATCAAGAGAATCTGTTTATCTACCTAAAAGGTTAAAGCATATCTCCTCCCTCGATACATTATTGAGGAAACGGTCTAAGCAAAGGTTCAAGCATATTTCCTTCCTTGATACATCATTGAGAAAATGGTCTAAGAAAGGGTTCAATCACATCATCTTCCTCGTGCACATCAATAAAGATTGAGAAAGAAATTAACAAAGACAAAATCCGCGAGATCTTCTTTCTTAATACATCATTCAAAATCGAGGAAAACAATGAAGACGAAGCTTACAACAATCAGCATGGCAGACACAATTTTAAAATCAAAAACAAAAAAAAAATTTCAAACAAAAAAAAAATTAAAAAAAAATTAAAAAAAGCCCGTTAAGTCAAAGGAAATCAAAACTTGACTTAGGCAAAAGTTAGGGCATCCCGATGGACTGGAAATTTAAAAGAATTGGTCCATGCAAAAATAAGGGATTGAAAACAAAATTGGAGAACAATCTTGTGACTACCACCTCAAAAATCATCAAGGGATCTTATCAATGCTCGGATCTTACCAATGCTTTTCATCGGTGCTTGGATCTTTATCTACGCTTCTCATCATCTATGTGACTATAAAATTTCTTTTGGAGATTAAACGCATATGTTGCATTAATTGTATTTAGGATTGAAGAACATCAAGGAGAATAGGGTGGGTTAAAATAAATTTTGAGCCTTATATCCTTTGTTTCTTAAACCACGAACCATGGTCATGTTACAATCTTCAAAAGTCCTAATTGAAGCTAGGTTCACTATGAAGGCATACTCAGCAAAATTTGCATTAAACCGACTCCTATGTTTGTTAAAATTATTGCTAACCACTTCTTCGAATCTCCATCTCTAATCATCCATTTCTATTCAAACTTCAATTTCAAAGCTTGCATGTGCATCAAAAAGAATTACTTTTTCAAAATATATAATTTTATCTACAAATCAATACTTAGCATCAAGGAGATCTCAAAAAAATTTAGTTTTATCAAAAGCGATCCATTCAGGGGAAAAGCATCTAAGGAAGAACCCTATAATCATAGGCAAGACTAATGATCGTAGGGGTATATCACATGAAGATACTATTGACAAAAGGTGATCATTCTGAGATTCAATCAACTTGGATCAAGTTTCAAAACACTGTTCAGTCAAGGGGCATACCTTTCGAAGGAGCATTCCTTAATTAAGTTATATCACAATAGGGTGCGACTTGGTTTCTTCATTTTAACAAACCTCTCAATGCCTTGATAATCAGGGACAACCTTCCAAGATTCAAATGTTGGGCACTACATACCAAGTTTATCCTACTGCACATAGAGTCCAAATTTCCTTTCAAGCAACTTCAAGTACAAACCTTTCAAGCTTCGAATACTTGGGGCAATCTATGTCAAGTTCGTGGTGAGGTTTAAGTTCTTTCAGAGGGCACTTCTTCCAGATCCAGGAGATTGAGGGGCACCTCTTTTAAAATTAAAATGGTGGGGAAAACAACTACAAGCCTTGACCAAAAGGAGTTGATTTAAAATGGTTCATCAAAGATAAAAATTTTCAAGAGTCTTTTAATCAGGGGAATGATGAAAAATAGTGGGGTCATTCATATTATGATAAATCTATTTCCATCCTCTTATCAATGAGAATATCCTCCAAGACCCTACCAACAAATTAGGGAAAGACGGTCCACATAGGGGCAAGCTCTTCGCGTACTTTCATAACCTCCAGTGGGTCTTTCTCCTACATCAAGCAATCTTCAAGTTCAAATCGAGTATCGGGAAATAATGATAGCATAATATCCAATCATCATGTGACAAGCAACCTTGTTGCATAGGAAAACCTCTACACTTTAATCATCGACGACCCATCACATGGGCGCCATTCAAAAACTGTTTGAGTCATAATTATAAAGCGTATAAATCATGCATTAGGGCTCTTCGATCCATAATCAAGCTATACTTATCATCTCATCCATCTGACGAATTTTGACAGCATGGTTCGAGCATATCTCAAAAATCCAAATTACGCATTCGCATTTCAAAATCCAACATCCATCCAAGTCACTCACTACATACATCAGTCAATCATTACATTTCATGCATCAATAAAATATGCATGCATAGAATAAACCTTGCTTCATGTGAAGACAATCATCATTGTCGATCAAGTTATCAATTCTACATTGAATCTCGACAACAGAATCCCCTTGTTAATCTTGGTGTTTGATTATCCAGAAGATCTTGGTAGAAGGTAATTCTAGGTTGAATCTCAATAGTAGATTCCCATGGTTAATCTCAGCAGATGATTATCCAGAAGACCTATGTAGAAGGTAATTCACAATCGAATCTCGGCAGAAGATTCCCCTGGTTAATCTTGGAAGATAATTATCTAGAAGACCTTGGCAGAAGGTAGTTCGCAATCAAATCTTGGCAGAAGATTCCTCTGGTGATCTTGGCAGATGATTTTACAGAAGACCTCGGCAGAAGGTCATTCACAATTGAATCTCAGCAGTAGATTCCCCTGGTTAATCTTGGCAGTTGATTATCTAGAAGACCTCAGTAGAAGGTAATTCTATAATGAGTCTCGGCAGTAGATTCCCCTAGTTAATCTTGATAGATGATTATCCAGAAGACCTCGACATAAGGTAGTTCACAAACGAACATCGATAGTAGATTCCCCTGGTTGATCTTGACAGTTAATTATCCAGAAGACCTCAGTAGAATGTAGTTCTCAATTGAATCTCGGTAGAAGATTCCCCTGGTTAATCTCGATAGATGATTTTCCAAAAGACCTCGGAAGAAGGTAATTCTAGGTTGAATCTCGGAAGAAGATTCACCTGGTTAATCTCTACAGATGATTATCCAGAAGACTTCGGTAGAAGATAGTCGTTAACAAAATCTCGACAGTAGATTCTTCTGGTTAATCTCGGTAGATGATTAT
Source organism: Vicia faba (assembly GCA_948472305.1). Lineage (NCBI taxonomy): Eukaryota > Viridiplantae > Streptophyta > Magnoliopsida > Fabales > Fabaceae > Vicia > Vicia faba. The sequence continues at coordinate 1,683,329,781 of OX451737.1, read as the reverse complement.
CCAGAAGACCTCGGTAGAAGGTAGTTCTCAACAGAATCTCGAAAGTAGATTCTTTGGAAATCTTAGCAGTAGATTTCCCGTTAAAAAGCCTCACATCAAGCATGACATGCACATAACCATATCAAAATCTCAAGGTCATTCATAACATTTGGTGGATCTAATATACAGAAACACCAAAGAGCATTTGATAAAGCACCAAAATTTATTCTGGTTAGAAAAACATCGAAAGAGGCCCATGCCTGCATCGATGTATATGTCCACACCTACGCTTATGCCTATGATACAAATATCAAGACACTCTTCATCATGTTGGGGAATTGGTAACTCAAAACTGGTGGTTTAAAAGGAGAGAATACCAAAAATATTTTTCATAACATTTTGGGGCATATACACATGTTTTGTACATATGTAAATATTTGTATCAGACTTGTTATCTAAGACTCGATCATCAAAGATAGTTCTTTCTACGAAGCAACTCATCGCATCAGTCTCCATACAACGATAGGTTTCCTCATATGCGATATAACTTGTTGCGTTAGTATCCATGTAACAATTTGTTTTCTCCTTAGTGATATAACTCATTGCCTCAGTCTCCATGCAACAATGTAGTTATCAACCTGTTTTCAATTATCTATCCCCTAGGTTGCGATAAATATGCGAATAAATCTGCATAATCCATTGCATCAGTCTCCATGCAACAATGTTATTATCAAGCTTTTTCCATGATATAGACCATTGCATCAGTCTCCATGTAGCAATGTTATTATCAGGCTTTATCCGTAATATAGCCTATTGCATCAGTCTCCATGCAACAATGTTATTATCAAGCTTTTTCCGCGATATAGCCCATTGCTTAAGTCTCCATGCAACAATGTTATTATCAATTTTTTTTGTGATATCGACCATTACATCAGTCTCCATGCATCAATGTTATTATAAAGCTTTTTATGCGATATAGCCTATTGCATCAGTCTCCATACAACAATGTTATTATCAAACTTTTTCCGCGATATAGCCCATTGCATCAGTCTCCATGCAACAATGTTATTATCAAGCTTTTTTTGTGATATAGCCCATTTCATCAGTCTCCATGCAACAATGTTATTATCAAGTTCTCTGCAATTTATCCCATTGCCCCAGTCTCCATGCAACAATGTTATTATCAAGCTTTTTCTATGATATAACCCATTGCGCCAGTCTCCATGCAACGATGTGGGAAATCCGCTATATAACTAATTGCGTCATGCTCCCTGCAGTAATGTAGTTATCGAGATTTTTTCAATTATCTATCCCCTAGGTTACGATAGATATGCGAATAAATATGCACAATTCATTGCATCAGTCTCCAAGCAGCAATGTAATATCAGACTTTGTTTTATTCACCCCCTAGGTTGCGATGAATAGACAAAATCAAATCAAAACTTACTATATTAGTCTCCAAGCATTAGTAAATCGACTTTTTCAAAACATGTATTTATGCAATGAATCTACAATCTCTTAGATACTGACAAGTTATCCACGTCATCGTGTCTAAGTTCTATAAAAAAAAAAACTTTGGTTCAAACACTGGTAAGATGATACATCATCATCTATGCCTATTCTTCATAACCATGGGAATGATGTACATCGTATCCTTATAATCTTTTGGACAAATTTTTGGGTCTTCCAATAATTAATAAATTTCTGATCCAAACGTGTGAGACCTACGCATTCTCACACTATTCAATAAAAATATAATTAAATAGGGATAGTTGTCATACCCCAAATTTGCCCTACCATTATATTATATTTAGGTTTCTAATTAAATAAATTATATTATATAGGTTTTATTTCTAGGGGTGTAAAACATGGAAGAGAGGTGTATTGATCTAAAGTGGACCATCAATATCCGATGGCTCATTAAAGTTTCATTCATGTTTTGAGAGAAAGTGTATTTTTTTAATGGGGGTACACTATTTTGAAAAATCATGGGCTTTTCTAAATCATAAAGGGCCCATGTAATTTTTTTAGTCCATTTCAAATATTAAAAATGGGGTGTATAAAGCAATTCATTTTCTTGTTAAAGCCCAATAAATTGAAACCGTATGACCTAATTCAGTTTTTGGTTTTCGTTTTAAAAAAAAACATGTTTTGTTTAATTATAACATTTTTATTATTATTATTATTATTATTATTATTAACCTATTATTAATCTTACTATTTTTATAATAATAAAAACAAGCAAATATGTGCATTTAACGTTCTACAAACAATATCATACTAAAAGCATAAACAAATTGATACGAATTAATACTAATCAAAACATAATCGATTTACAGACAAAATCCTTCCTAATACAGAAACAAATTAAAAATTGTATTAACTTTACAAACATATTAAATTGTTTCCTAAATCTATAAGCCCTAATTAAAATCATATTAAAATCGTAGACAAATTAATCTATTTCCTAATTTGTAAATCCCTTAAAACTCTATAAAAACTTAAGGTTAACACGAAAGCAGGACAAATAAAAAAAATCAGAGAGGAAAGTATTACAAAGAAGAATATCATTAGAAGGCGGAAAATTCATAACAGAAGAAGGACAGAGAAGCCTCACCGCTGTAATCCCCGTTCACCGCCTCCTAGGGTTTCAACATCTGAAACTCTAGATCCAGTCGTCGCATCGTCGCCGCCATCAAATTACCACCTTGATAATCATCACCGACTACTACCTGTGAATCGAAAAGAGAGAGCTTAGAAAGGGAACCAAAACAAAGAAAATTAAGGCGCCAGAAGGTGATCTCTAACCTAGCTTGATGGTTAATTGATGTTTTACACGCCTCTAATTTTACTAACGCACTCAAAAATATACCCCCTTGTCTTATTGGGCCTGAATTCAATATCTGAATTCAAGACCCTACTATATGCACCTCCCTATTTTACTGGTCCAACATAATTTACACCCCCCTGTTTTTTTATTTAATTCTTTTTTAATTTTATATTTATATTTTTTATATTTATATTTCAAAATATATTTATACTTTAACATATTTTATTATTATTATTATCATAAAATCAAATGATATTTTTCTAAACTCATCCAACATTTATTTACTTATTTGCATTAAATTGTTTTTAATCATGCATTTAATAAGACATTTTTTACAATTATTACATAAAAAATATTTAAACTAACAATAAATCATTTTCACAATCAAATTAATTCAACAATTAATTTTTCAAAAAGGATTGCGAAGCATATTTTGATTAACTGTGTGCTTTGTCTAAATATCTCTACTATTTACACATCTAGACTAAGTATGCGGGAAATTCAAATATCTTTGTAATCTTTAAAAAAAACATAACCCAACTACGAACTACAAATTGGGACTATGATTTATGATAATAGGATACGTAGGCATACGATTTAAAATCTTGGTGAGTTCCCCTAATAAAAACTAAAATCCTATTTTCTAAAAATTGTGCTTCTAAACCTAGTATCCTTGTGAACAAGGTAGGTGAGGGGTGCCTAACACCTTCACTTCGTCTAGAACCGAGTCAATAATCTGGAATCTCTAAATTTTTTAGGGTTATTCTTTATATTCCCTTCCTTAGGATAAAAATTAAGGGTGGCGACTCTTATTTAAAAACCATTTGCAACAGAGAGTACGACAATCTGACTCCTAGGAGGCTTGCTAAAACTTTTGAGTAGGTATCACTCCATATTTTTAATTTCTTTCGCACAAAAAGTTTGATGTTTAATCCTTCCAATAAAAGTTTTTTTAACTTCAAGACAAACATGAGCTTTGCATTAGAATTATCATTCTCATAATAAACATTCTTTTCACATGAACAAGTGCTTAAATATCAAGTGAGTTTGCATAATGAGCATCAGATGGAAGTGTGATTATCTCGAGGTACAAATTGCTTCAGGATACCGTTGAAAGGTAAATCATTTTCAAGAATGACTTTAATATAGGGAATACCTTCTATTGACTCCGTTGAGTAAAAGAATACCAGTTTGAGAAATTATGTGAAGCAAATTGCAAAAGTTGATTGCCCAGAGTCTCTGTCAAGCAGTGGTGCACTACTTTCAGTTGGTCATGAGGGACATATTTCTTCAAGTATCCATTGGAGAATGAAGAAGTTCAAGTTGAGAAGTATAGTTGTGTACTAACCTAATTTCAAGATGTAAGCCTGCCACCTTAAGGTTGTGTTGTCTTTATAACTCCGCAAGCTTCTCATTTCTCTGTGAGCATAAGATGAAGAAAAGGTTTGTCAAGACTCTGCTGAGCAGGGGAAAGCATGTTGAATACTCTGTTGATTAAGTGTTCGGACAATTCGATGCATTCATTCCAGGATTTGATCCCTCAAAGTACAGTTAAACTCGGGTAGTTATGTCGAGGTTTAATAAATTTCTCTGAGAATCTGTTGATTAGAGGAGAATCCTTTCAGAATCTGAAGATGCATGGGAATTCACTCAAGCATGGTTAAAACCATATTCAACTGGTCAGTCACGGGTAGTGTGTTGAAGTTCAAAACACCGAGGTTGTTTATATTGATGGTATAGATCTCAAAAAGTCCTCTCGAGGCATGTTTTCTTCAAAGGCCCTACAGATTGGGGCAAGAAATTATACAGGCGAATTTTCTCATCTTCAAGGGTTGATCAGATCAAGTCCATTCCCAGGCTAAACAACTTGTAAATTTGAAAAGCATGTCGACAGAAGTCAGGATCATTATCTCCAATTGAAGTTTGGATTGTTATCCTCAGCAGGATACGAGCAGGAACGCAAAGAGCATGTGAGGTTGTTACCCATACAAGGTTCATGATGGAAATACTATTTTCTAAAAGGACTCCTTTCCCCAGTAAAATATCCATTGCTACTTGACAAAAGCCTGTCTACTAAGGGGTTTCTCTTCAGAGGTCTTTATTCCCCAACAAAGCATCCTCATTTCTCTGCAAGAGGAGAATGGATCTTCTCCCCAGAAAATTAGAAGTTATTTGAAGTCAAGATGATTTCTTCTCAATGGACTGTAATTTATTTTTTCAGTATCCCCTCCAAAGTCCATTTTTCAGTGGCATTCCTCCTCGGAGTTGACATGATAAAGTTGCAATCTTGCATCATAATTATTATCCAGTGGTCGGTAGTTCAAACTATTTATTCCTAAACAGAGGTTGTCATTCCACACATGGGGCATATTGCTATAATTTTTGTTTTGGTAAGTATTGTTGGTCTTTTATGACAAGAAGCATGCTAGCAAATGAATCAAGAAGGGTCTGTATGCGACCAACATGAGGATTTCTATAGAATGAGATTGAATTTCCCCAGTGAATGTTCACTTCTGCTCAAGACAAAATCATTATTCCCCAGTGAATGCGTACTCTTTCCTAGGAAGAATCCAGTATCTCCAGTGAAAGTATACCCATGTGTAATCCCTACTGAAGTCGGTACTCTTGATAAGAGTTTGCTTAAGAGTTTGTCCCTTCCAGAGGGATGATCTCCAAAGAAGTGTATTTTAGCAGGATTCTGTACAATCTTCTTCTCCAGTGTAGTCTACTCTTTTTGGAGAAGCTGGGAAGGATCATTTCATCGGACTGGATACCTCTATTATATACCCTTGAAGTTAGTACCTTGTGTCTCTATGGTTGGCATTTGTCTCCCTAGTGAGGTTGTCGTTCACCGTCCCCATGAAGTTCGTATCTTTTCTACCCATGGAAGTTTGCCCAAGTCAGGTTTTCTTGAAGAGATGTTTGATCAGCATACTTGCTACGCCCCAGTGGAGCAAGTCTCCTATTTTTCTAGAGTGATGTGCATAGACGAATTCCATCTAAGGCTATTTTATCCCCAATGATAGAGTATTGCTGAAATATTTCCTCAGTGGATTTCTTAACCTCAACCTTATGGTTCAAAGATGCCCTCCTCTTCCCAAGTGAAGATTGTTACTCTCAATAGTAGTATCCTCAGTGTGGCCTGGGTAGAATTCTTTTATTTAAGAATTCCTACGATTCCCCAGTCGAAGTTACTTTTATTGAGGATTCACATCAGAAGATCCCAGTTTTCAGCAAGGTTCTCTGTATCCCTGAAAAGAGATATTTGATCTTTTCCCCAGGGAGGTTGGAGTTGGATCAGAGTTCAAAATTTTCTTTGAACTGCAATTTATTTTTTGCAGTATTTCCCCCAATGAAGGCGTACTCCCGCTTGAGTATTCCTCCTTATCAGTGCATTCTATTTCTTTTCAAGTTTTCTTGGAAGAATTATTTTGTTCACCAACCAGAGATTCTTGGTATACTTTCCTTGAAGTCGACATTCTGCGACTTCCCCAGTGAGATTCGTACTCATTATCCCCATGAAGTATGCATTCTCCTACTTAGTGAGGGATGCACTCTCTCTCTCCAATGTGGCCTGCCTATATCAGAGTTTCTTGAAGAGATTCATGTTTACCTATGGGAGGTTCTGGTTTTGTATCCTCATGAGGACGACCATCACCCTCAATGAAGTGATTTTTGCTTCCAAGTACAAAAATCCTTGTTGGCTTGAATCTTTTAGATATGGCTACACCCAGTGCAATGGGTATTATTGATGTTACCATCTAAATTTGGTTGGCTCCCCAGTGTAAGAGGTAGTCTTTATCCCCAGTCGAAGCCGAATTTCAAGGACCTGCCATAGTAACCTATCTATTATTCCCCAGTGGAGCAAGTTTTATTTCCCTAGTGGAGCAAATGTTCTGTCTCCCCAGTGTGGTGTATATGGGAATGCTAGTCATAACTCTTTCATCCTCAGAGATATAAGATTTTGTTGAGATGTCCCCAGTGGAGCTTTTGTCCCAGAATGTTTGTTTCTTCCCCAAGTGAAGATTCCCCCCCCCCCCCCCGGCGGTGTTATCCCTAGTATGGTCTGAGTAGAATTATTTTTAGTTAAGAATTTCTATACTCCCCAGTAGAAGTTATCTTCGTCAAGAAATTCTACGCGAGAAAGTTTCCACACCCAGTGAAGCTCTCCTCTTTCTAACAGAAGATAAATAATTTGTTCCCCAAGAAGTTGGGAGTTTGATCAGAATTCAAGAGTTTCTATGAACTTCAACTTATTTTTGTAGTATTGCTCTCCAAGAAGTTACTTCCTCAGTGACATTGATCTTTAGAGGTTGGTGGTTCCAAATCTCGGTTCCCCAATGAAGTTCAAATTTCCTTTTCTCTACAAAAGATCAAATGTGCAAGAATAATCATTTGGAAGTTCATTGTCTTCTCCGCAGCCAATTATTGATGTGATTTCCTCAGTGCATTGCTAAACATGCATCATTACATTGCATCTACTAAAACACCTAGCATTTCCATTGTATGGAGCATTACGATATAAAAATAATAATTCAAACATGCATAAGTATAAGCCAATTATGTTTACTAGCAGTAACCAAATTGTTATATGCTCAGATTTGGATTATCTCCATAATAAGCTTTGGGTGATCTTATTTTGTTTCCCCAGTGGAGTCTGTTTTGATTTACCACCAGCCGGGCCTTTGGTATCTTCCATTTCCCCAGTAAGTTACGGTTTTCCCTTGACCTTGCAAACCCTTGGTTATTTTACCCATGTTTGTTTTTGCTGTTTGAGTGCAAGTAAGAGTCACTATATAACCTTTCTTATTTCTCAAGTATTTGAGTGTGCATACTTGGTGTGTGGTAATCCATACAATTGCCACTCTTGAAGAATTAATACCCTGCCTTTGGTTTAAGGGATATCATAATTCTTGCACACTTGAAACCTCTTAAAAGTCTAATATGTGTTGGCAATCCTTGTCAGAGTACCCATCAGTTGTAATACCCCAAATTTGTCCTACCCTTTTACTTCCTATCTGGCTTACGCATTTTTGCATTTTTCTCACATATATAATTTCCATTAGGTCATCTAACACATCATGCATCATTAATCGATAAATTGGCATAAGATCATGGATTTCGAGGAATAAGGGTTGGTGTATGGCTTTAAGGCTCCCATCTTCGCACAAGCTTGTTTCGGTTGATTTCTCCATTAATAATTTGTTTGAAGCTAGGTTTTCATTTCATGGACCTTATCATCATCATCATCATCAAGTTACAAGGCTATTCTTTTCTTCTCAATGTCAAGTTGCAAGGTTTTATGAGACGAAGCTAAAAATCAGGGTTTATACATTTTCATACTTGAGCTTGTCAGCATTCTACCTGAGGTTCATTCCATATCAAGGTATTCGCATGTCTCATCTTTCATATTCATCTGCAAAGAATCCCTCAGGGCATAGTCATTATCATCTATTGAGAAGGGGTCCAAGACGTCATTATTCTAGTGCTCATATAGTCGGGACATGGTACAAGATGTTGATTATGATCAAGGTGTCATTATTTCAAATGCTTGTTGCTTGACACACAAGTTTGGTTTATACTGAGGAATTGAATTGAAATAGGGATTCATTGAAGTTGTAATTTGATCGAAACTCGTTCATTAAGATTTGAAGAGGATTTGGAGTGAATAAAAGTTCTTAAATATTTGTGTGGGATTTCTTAGAATAAAAAGGCATGTATCAAACTCATTTGTTTCATCCAACAATCAAAAGTGTCATCCAAACAGTCATTCAAGAACTCATTAAAGATTCAAGTCTCTTCGTGATTACCTTGCAAAATATTTTGGATCCATACCATGATTATTTGAATTCATACAAAAGCCATTTCATTATGTGGAAATAAAGTCAACATACATTCCAATGTGTATTCAAATACATACAAGTCCAAATTCCATTACAATTATACATAACATCTATACATTTTTACCAAAACCTATCCTAATTTTCAATCATTCTTCATGTTTCAAACTTCAAGCTTCCAAAACTTCGTGTTATGCGTCTTTGTTCCAACTTCATATCATCTCCAAACTCATTCAAATCCTCACTTGGTGTTTTCCTTTTGCTTTGCTTCCCAATAGCCCTGATATGAACCAAACCTGCAAAAATATTGGATAAACTGTCATAAGCATGAACCGCTTACACTACCGCTAGTACACAAACTTGCAATGTCAAGCCAATATCAAACTAATTTCAAAAAAAATCCAAACATATTCCATTTATAAGCCACAGCCCGACATTTGACAGAAAAGTGAGTCCATAGAGCATACAAAACCGAATCTCTAAAACAACAGACCATTTCGCCACATCCAGTTAATTGAGAACGAAATTAAATCAGGAAATCAGAAGAAAAAGGACAGAAGGAATAAATCAGAAAATGGCTAAGATTTAAAAATCAGCAGAAGAAAGTTTGTCAGAAAAATCAGGGGGAAACTGTGGAAAATAGATTTACAGTTCAGCATAGCAATTCACATAACAGAAATTCAAAAGCAAAACTAACTTCTAACTAACAGCTAACCAATCTCTAAACCTCTCCTTAACCATAACAAACTAACAGTAATTCCTAACAGTCCTTTTCTAACTCATTCCTAGTTATAATCCAAAACCATATCTCAACTAATCCTAACCTCTATAACAGAAACCTATAAACAAACCCTCTAACTGTCAACAAACTCCTAACTAATTTCTAACATTATCCTAACTAACTCTCTTAGCAACCATAACAAAATTTCCAAATAACTTGTTCAGATAACCTCTAATTGCAGTTAACAGAAACTTCAACAGATTTTAACAAACTCTAACTGATTAATCCCCACCCTTCAATATCTAACTGAAACTAATAGATCCAATGGCTCAAACACAATCATCTTCATCTATATAAACGATCCTCTATCTCCTTTCTTCGGGGCACGACCATTTTCACAAATTCACTCTCATCCTGTCTGCAACTTTCTCTCATCCCTCTCACGCCCTCACCATACACTCATATCGCAGAGGCCGTTGAGGCTTCTCATCGAAGCTTTAGTCGGTTGAACTTAACCATCACCTTCGTTATCCTCTGTAACCTACAACGAACATCTCAGATTATCCCTCACTCTCATAACAACAACCTCACGGATCCATATTCTCCCTCGCGCTCGAATACCAGCGATAGAGAAAATGCAGAACAGAGAAGTAGAAGAAGAGGAAAAGTATGAGTCAAGGAATCATACCTGAATTCTTTGCGAAGGAGGATCTTCAGTTTTCTCTCCGATATCATCGTATTCGAAACCGCCATTGGAGCGTCTCCGATCGATTTGATGCGTGAGTGAAAATCGGGAGAGGTTCAGAACAAGAACGAGAAAGGAGAGGCGATCGAATTGTTGTAGCCTAGAGGTCGATTGCTCTTCCGCCACCAGAGGCGCTTTCCGGCGCGGCGGAGATAAAATCGTAAATCGCACCGAAGAGAGGAAACGAGAAGCTGAATCTTTTCTCTAAAACCCTACTCCTAATTCAATTTCATTTTTTTATTTTTATTTATTTATTTATTTTTATTTTCTTTTAATTGTAATAAAATAAAATCCTGGATCCAAGTAACTTCGTTGGGCCGAAGTGCACCACCCTAGGCCTGTTTTCAATTTGTTTGAAATCCAATTGAACAAAAAAAAAATAATCTATTGGACTTCACTTCTACAATGGGCCTAACATCAGCATGCTAAATACACTCCCTCTTCTGATCCGAATCCCCTAGGATTTCTCTAATTTTTTCATTTTTGTTCTTAATTTTGTGCAATTAATTTTGATGTTTTCTTGCATGATTTCTTGCTGAAATTGGGTGTGGATATTAATATGATGATTCCCGACTTGTTGATATTTTAATAATTTTTTAGCATATGAATTAATTAAATTAGTGTTTAGTACATGGTTAGAATTAATATTTTTACGCGTTCTCGTCGATCTTGTATCCTTGATTCAATTTCCTTGGCATGAGGAGTGGTTTGGAGGCGAGTTCTGATCCTTGAATAATGGCACGTTATTTTTGACACGTTTGTCCATTGTGCAAGAAGTTTCTGATTATGCTTTGCATTTGCAACACGCATTTACCTTTATCTTAGTCGAATATTGTTTCTGACTCTGTTTGTTTCTTGGTGAAGCTTGCTTGACGCGTACTCCCTACTTTTTCAGTGCTTTCGTTCGCTCTTGACGATTTGCTCATTTTGGTAGCCTCCGCTACTACTCTTACACTTCTCTTCATTTTATTTCAATTTGTTATCACTTTATAGAAATCATGAGAAATAGGGCGTTATCATAAACCATATGCATGCCAACATCAGGTAGAATTCCCTCAAATTCTAAGTTTAGGTCTAACGCACGATAACATTAGGTTTAGAAGTAGGTTAGTCCCTTTGACTTTTCTTTCCCTTTCGCATACGCATCTAAAACTAAAACTTCTTTTTTCTTTTCGAAATTCAAAACACTTTAAAACTATTGATGAGAATCATGCTTTTGCTTAGTACTAGAAATGATAAGCGGGTCTCTTCTCGATCTTATCGTTCTTCATCTCAAGCATAGGTGTGGTTCAATTCTCAAAAACTCCTTTCATAGCTAAGTAGAAAAGTGGCTAATATCTCTCTCTTGAGGTCGATCAGTCATCATCTACAACAAAAATACAAAACAAATTCAAACCATTTTGTGCGCTCAGGCACTTCTCTCTAAAAACCCTTTTCAGGTAAGGACACGATTAGTTTACTTCTGTGCCAACGCATAAGTCTCCGAAGGTCGAGCTGCGGCAGAAGGCGGAATTAACTTCGTCCACAAAAAACATCTACGACAAAATATAAACCAATTCAAATATTTTGTGCGTTCGAGCACCTTTCATTTAAAAAACCCTTTTCAGGTAAGGACACAATTAATTTACTTCTGTGCCAACGCATAAGTCTCCAAAGGTCGAGCTGTGGCAGAAGGCGAAATTAACTTCGTCCACAAAAAACACGAACAAACAAAAACATGTGAGCCGAACTACGGTAGCTCTGATTCCTCAAAAAGGATACGTAGGCATTGGAGTAGGGCCCAAGCGAGCACAATTTTATTTTCCCTACATTCTTTTTCTCCTTTCTTTTGCTTGCATTCTTCCCTTAGCAGTAATAAACAGTAAGCATCACACCCATAAGATAGATAACAAGAGTGGATACCGTAGAGTACTACAGGCGCGTGGGGTGCTAATACCTTCCCCTCACGTAACAGACTCCCTTACCCGATCTCTCGGTTGCAAGACCATGACTTCTCCCTTCTCAGGTTTTCTCGATGTTTACCTTTCCCTACATGTGGGATAAAAGATGTTCGATGGCGACTTCATTGTTTTGATGATTTTCAGCCGGTTGTTTCATCAGTTAGTTTCTTTCTCTTGTAAAGTTCGCCTTTGATTTGGCATTCTCTTTGAATTTACTTTGGTCAAAATTCTCGTCCAGTTTCCCCAGTGGAATCTGTCACGTGGTATCCCTAGAAAGTCCGCCTTTGGTCAGTGTTCTCTCTCCTAAAGTCTACCTTTGGCTATTCTTATTCTCACTGTGGAGTTCGTGTTTGATCGGCGTTAATTTCTTAGGAGTCTACCTTTGGTTAAGCTTCCTTGTTAATTCTCCTTTGTGCAGACATCCTTTGTTAAGAGTCTACTCTGGTTGGTCTCTTTCTTATATGTATTTAACTCTGACCAGGCACATATATTTTATCCCCAGTTCACCTTGAGTCGGTGTTCTTTCTCCAGGAGTCTATTTGCGGTTAGTATTCCTTGTTTGATATATTTGGTTGAAGTCGTTGTGTTAGATTCCTTCCTTCCTTGATATATATGGTCGAGATCATATTTTTAGATCTATTCCATCTTCGATATCTTCGGTCAAGTCCGATGTGTTAGGTCTCTTCCTTCTTTGATATCTTTGGTTGAAATTGTTGTGTTAGATTTCTTCCTCCCTTGATATATCTGGTCGAGGTCACTTTGCTAGATCTCTTCCATCTCTGATATCTTCGGTCGAGTCCACTGTGTTAAGTATCTTCCTTCCTTGATATCTTTGGTTGAAATTGTTGTGTTAGATTTCTTCCTCCCTTGATGTCTGATCTAGATCGCTTTGTTAGATCTCTTCCATCTTCGATATCTTCGGTTGAGTTTGCTATGTTAGGTCTCCTCCTTCTTTGATATCTTCGGTTGAAATTGTTGTGTTAGATTTCTTCCTCCCTTGATATATCTGGTCGAGTTCACTTTGTTAGATCTCTTTCATCTCTGATATCTTTGGTCGAGTCCGTTGTTTTAGGTCTCCTCCCTCTTTGATATCTTTGGTTGAAGTCGTTGTGTTACATTTCTTCCTTCCTTGATATATCTGGTCGAGATAACTTTGTTAGATCTCTTCCATCTCCAATATCTTCGGTCAAGTCTGTTGTGTTTGGTCTCTTCCTTCCTTGATATCTTTGGTTGAAATCGTTGTCTTAGATTTCTTCCTTCCTTGATAGATCACTTTGTTAGATCACTTCCATCTCCGATATCTTCGGTCAAGTCCGGTGTGTTGTGTCTCTTCCTTCCTTGATATCTTTGGTTGAAATTGTTGTGTTAGATTTCTTCCTCACTTGATATCTGGTCGAGATCACTTTGTTATATCTCTTCCATATTCGATATCTTTGGTTGAGTCTGTTGTGTTAGGTATCCTCCTTCATTGATATCTTCGGTTGAAGTCGATGTCTTCCTTCCTTGATATATCTGGTTGAGATCACTTTGTTAGATCTCTTCCATCTTCGATATCTTCAGTCGAGTCTGTTGTGTTAGGTATCCTCCCTCTTTGATATCTTTGGTTGAAGTCACTTTGTTAGATTTCTTCCTTCCTTGATATATCTGGTCGATATCACTTTGTTAGATCTCTTCCATCTTCGATATCTTTGGTCGAGTGCGTTGTGTTAGGTCTCCTCGCTTTTTGATATCTTTGGTTGAAATCATTGTGTTAGATTTATTCCTCCCTTGATGCCTTTGTTTGAAATTGTTGTGTTAGATTTCTTCCATCTTTGATATCTGGTCGAGATCACTTTGTTAGATCTCTTCCATATTTGATATTTGGTTGAGATCGATTTGACAGATTTCTTCCATCTTTAATATCTTCCTTATGTCCGCTACCAACTCTGGGCATATATCTTTGATATCTTCCGCATTTGTCTGCTACCAACTTCAGACACGTACTCTTGGTATCTTTGTTAGAGCTTTCTTAGGTCTGTCTCTTTCGTATGTATCCGCTACCGACTCCGAATATGTATTTTTGATATCTTTTTCATATGCATCCGCTACTGACTCTGGACGTATATCTTTGATATCTTTCTCGTATGTGTTCACTACCAACTCCGAACATGTATTTTCTGTAATACAGTGGAAGAAATGACTTTATTGGTTTTTGCGTTTTATCGCAAATGTTGCGGTTAGCAAGAGTTCCCACCAACTTTTCTTTTATCCAACAAAGGAAATGGTGAAAAGAACAGGAAAGACCTTTTTAAAGATTTTAAGTTCGGGGGATAGATTATGAAAAGGGAAGGTGTTAGCACCCTTTTCATCCGTAGTTATCTACGGGCTCTTAGTTGCTAGCTCACTTTGAAAATGATTTTTTTGTGTAAGTCTATTTGAAAATATTTTTGAAAAGACGCCTTAGTGCGGAGATCTTTGTAATGATTCTCGTATCGTTGAGAACGCATACAAAGTGTTTTGGTCTTTGAAAATATTTAGAAAAGAGTTTGTGTATGTGTGAGAAATTGTTTTGTTTGTTTTTATGAGCAAGCCACTATAAGCGGTCTACCTACCTGAACGATCTTTGTTCTTTTCCTATTTTCCTTTAGACAGTGCTATCCTACTATTAGTCAGTAGGTAGCCTTATCATTGGATGTTTGAGGGACAAGCGCGGGTCATCGTACAATCATAGAGGCAATTCTTAGGGCACTTTAGCAATTTTATCGTAAGGGATTAGATCGTTTAACGAAGGAAGCATCAGAGAGTCATAGAGGGACTACAATCTTTTTGTATTGGAGGGACTTTTCTAAAGCGTCCCCACGTTCGAGGGACATGACTATTTTTCTGAATGCAATAAGTGGAAGTACCTTAGAGGTGCACATGTACGAAGTATGTTGTGTTTCAGTTACGGTTATCTTGGATATTAGGTGTTCTAGCATACATCTAGCAGTTAAATATATATAAGTGCAGAAAAATAAAATGCGGAAATTTAAACTACGCTATTACATCTCTTCGGGATGGGGGGGAATACAAACCAAAAATGGGGGAAAGAAAAAATGTAAAAAATCCTAGTTTAAACTATTACATTCCTTTGTACAATTACATAATCCATAAAAATAATGCGAATAAAGCAAACAAAGGTGCGGAGGAGAAAAGGGAAAAGATGAAAAACCATAAACGAGTTCTAAGCATTGGAAAAATGTTTTTTTGTTGTTTTTAATTTGGAAATGTAATTAAATTACGAGAATCTAATTCTTAATTAATTAAAAAAGGGTTAAATAATTAATTAAAATCAACAAAATTAATTTAATTAATAAAAAAAACTTAAAATATATTTTTGTGGTTTTTTGATTTTTATTGATTAAAGGAAACTGATTAAAATAAATAAATAAAATAAATGTTGATTAAGTAAAACAAATAATACTAAAAAAACGCAAATGGGCCTAGCTACAAAAAAAGGGTTAGGGTGTGCAATGGTTGAAATTCTTAGGCCCAAAAATGAATGAGCCCAGGAGCTGAAAAGGAAATATTGAAAAGAGAAAATGCAAAACCTGGGGATCGAACCCAAGACCTAGAAGGGGAATGCCTTAAGGGCGCGCTTACTACCACGGGGCCATGCTATTCATTCGTTATGTACAATAAAACAATAATAATATAAAAACAAATGCCAACTAGTGTCAGATCATCAAAACACCCGCGCACTCAGTGGGCCCCTAGAAATATAAATGGACGAATCAGAGCTTCTTGTTTGGCCACGCAAGCCCTTGCCCGAAGTCAACAAACTCAGGGACGCCGGAGTCAAACTCCAGTCATCTTCTCTGACCCTATCAAAATGCAAACCTGCAAAACAAAAGAGATTAAAGGCTCAAATAAAACCTAACCCCCTTAAAAGATTCCCCTGAATCCGAATCTGGCATTGGTTTGGCCTGAAAGTCCTTGTATCACATAATCCGAAGCTCGAAAAGCTTATAGCCCTAACCATGGAATCTAGCACATAGGGTGTTCATCTGCACATGAGATCGTCCTAAACTATTTTAAATCATCTCTAAAACACATATCAATCCACAAAAGTAATTTATATCACGTGAATAGACATTTTCAGATTCAAGAAATTTTATCAAGCCTGTACAATTGGATATGAGAGTTCTAAATGTGGAAGGGCTTGGTTATGAGCCTAGTTCAACTCCTGGGAGCCTCAGGGAGATGAATGGATCTTTTGTTTTGCTTAAGAGCGCCTGGAAGTGTGGTTAAGAATTTTTGCAAGTTTGAGAAATTTTTGAGAATTTTGTAGAGCTTTGTTATGCAATGGTTTTCGTGTGCATTGCTTCTGACTTGTAGTGTATTATATAGAGGGAGGAAAGAAGTATATTAATATGGAAATGAATCACACCATTAAACCATGGTTTTAAAACAAAAATCAATAGCCATATTTGTAGCATTTTTGCCAATTTGAACTTTCAATGAACCTGGACCATTTATGTTGGTCTTGCACGAATTAATGGGCTTCAAAGAAGATCAAATCAAGCCCATATGCATAGCCCATGAATTTTTGTGATTTTATTTAATTTATTTTGATTTTAAATAAAATCAAGATAAATATAAATAAAAGTAAAATCCATGTATAAATGGACTTAAAGGTCCTCTAATATATAATGAACACGTTTGAATTAGGCCCATTGATTCAAAGATTCAAAATTTCCCAATTTAAGCTTCAAGAATTTCTTAAAAATCTAACAACTTGTGAAACTCATAACTTGCTCAATTATAATATTTTTAAGATGATATTATACTTTTTCGAAAGATCAAGATTCCCTCTAAAATCTCTATGTTGATCATTTTTGCTTTTGAATACATTATCTTGATGTAAGTTGCCTTGACAAAAAGTGTCTTTTTTTTTTTACTTTTGAAAATGACCTATAATGTATTAGCTCATATCTTTCAAATGAAGAATTTTTAGGAATTGAGCATATAAAAAAAAGTTGTAGGGAATTAAATTTTCTTCAAAATGAGCTTTGGTTTGGGAAAAGTTGATGAAGTATGTGAAATTTATGCTCGGTCAAAGTTCAGTTCACTTCTCCTAAGGAAACCCTAATTTGGTAATTTTGGACTTTTGATGATTTGAGAGCTTTGCTTGGGGAATTATGATCAACCCTTGATCAAATGATGAATATCACTTCAAAACATTGATGTTGACCAAAAAATCTTGAATTTTTACTGTATGTTGACCATAGTTGACTTTTTGATCAATATAGTTAATTTTCAATCATCTGAGCAAACTTTTGATGTAGGACTTGAAACTTGACATGGACCTTGTTGAGGGCCTATGGAGAACCATGGAAGCAATTTGAAGCCTTTTCAACCCAAATTTCCTTGAGAAACTCAAAACTCTAGTTCTAGACCTTTAGCTTAGGAGGAGCATTGACTGGTCAACCCTTGTGTATCTTGAGGGTTTGAGAAGATTTAAAAGAATGTATTGAGAAAGATGAGAGGGAAAATTTTGGGTTACAATAGCTGCCCCTGTTCAATCTTCTTAAACCTGAAGAGTTAGATTGGCATGTCCGCCATTCGCGACTTGAAGGTAGAAAATGATTGAACACCTAAGTGTCCAGAAATTTTCACTCGCATGTGCAAGAGGTAACATTGTTGGTTGATTGTATCAGGAATGGGCTTATAGATGCCATTTGGAGAGGTGACAAAGATTTATTGGAGATGGGATTATATATGCCATCCAAAACAACTGTTGACTTCAACTGGAAGAAGTATCAGAATAAATCTTTGGTTGATTTAAATTGAACCAGAGAAAGGTCTACTGGAAAAGCATCATGAAAAATCATTGGTCGATTTAAATTGAACCAACAGATGTATGTACTTAACTTTAACTGGATAAGAATCGGAATAAATCTTTGAGTGATTTAAACTGGACCAGAGAAAGGTCTTGATTGTCTTTAACTGGATAAGAATCGGAATAAATCTTCGGGCAATTTAAACTGAACCAAAAAAAGTGTCTACGGGAAAAGAATCATGATAAATCATTGGTCGATTTAAACTGAACCAACAGATGTAGATAATTGTCTTTAACTGGATAAGAATCAGAATAAATCTTTGGGCGATTTAAACTGAACCAGAGAAAGGTGCCTATTGGAAAAGCATCGGGATAAATCATTGGTTGATTTAAACTAAACCAACAGACGTCTATAATTATCTTTCACTGGATAAGAATCAAAATAAATCTTTGAGCGATTTAAGCTGAAACAGAGGAAGGTGTTTACCGGAAAAGAATCAGGATAAATCATTGGTCGATTTAAACTGAACCAAACAGAGGTGTCTATTTATATTTACCTGTATAAGAATCGGAATAAATCTTTGGGAAATTTAAACTAAACTAGAGAAAGTGTCTACCAGAAAAGAATCAGGATAAATCATTGGTCGGTTTAAACTGAACCAGCAGAGGTGTCTATTTATCTTTAACTGGATAAGAATCAGAATAAATATTTGGGCGATTTAAACTGAACCGGAGAAAGTGTCTACCTGGAAGAATAAGGATAAACCATTGGTTGATTTAAATTGAACCAATAGATGTCTGTACTCTGAGGAAATTGCTGAAATAGCCCTTTGTCAGATGTAGCCTTTGAGAAGACTGTCAGGTCATTTAAGTAGTTGAGGATGTTTGTTTATTGATTAATCTTTCCTGAAAACGTAAAGAGTTAGTTGTATGAAATGAATTGCGTAATGATGTTCTCAAAATAAATAAGATTGTGATATATGCGTTTCATATGCATATGCTA
The DNA here is from genome assembly GCA_948472305.1 of Vicia faba. Lineage (NCBI taxonomy): Eukaryota > Viridiplantae > Streptophyta > Magnoliopsida > Fabales > Fabaceae > Vicia > Vicia faba. The sequence goes on along the minus strand of OX451737.1, from coordinate 1,683,310,923 downwards.
TGATATTTTGTATATGATGTATGAATATGGAATGTTTTTGAAGTGAATTTGTAAATTCGAGCAGCATCTTTTTATGGGGAAAATAAATCCCTGACTATCACTGCGGATGAAGAGTATGTGTAGCTTCGATCTTTTGGGGATTATTTCCGCTGGGGACCCCTGCTTGCTGGTTTGAGGAAACTCCGTTGGGGAACATTTATTTTTGCTCTTTGTTTGAGGAAACTCGGGTGGAGAGTATTAATTCATGATTGGGGAGACTAATTCAAGAACATTGGTTGTTCATTGCTCTATTGGGGAATTTATACCCTGACTGGGGATGGAAGAGATAGATAACCTTCCGACTTATCTGGGTAAGATAAGGTTAACTGGTATTTGATTTGATTACAGGTTCCATAGCAACTCTCTGGGGATAGTGGCAAATTCACCGGGGAGAGGATTTCAGCCGGTGATTTATGGTAAAAGCATACTCAAGCTAGGGAGTGTCAGAATAAATCTATGCCTTGATTGTATCTGAAGATGTATTGAATGGGTATCAGAATGATATCCATATCTGGACTGTATCTAAACCGTATCTGAAAGATGTATTTAATGAGTATCATAATGAATCTGTATCTTGATCATATCTAAACTGTATCTGGAAGATGTATTGAATGAGTATCAGAATGAATCTATATCTAGATCGTATCTGAATTGTATCTAGAAGATACATTTGAATGAGTATCAGAATGACATCCGTATCTAGATCATATCTGAACTGTATCTGCAAGAGAATCTGGAATGAGTGTTAGAATGAATATATATCTAGATTATATCTGAACTGTATCTAGAAAATGCATTTGAATGGGTATCAGAATGACATCCATATTTGGATCGTATCTGAACCGTATCTACAAGAGAATCTGGAATGAGTGTTAGAATGAATCTATATCTAGATCGTATCTGAACTGTATCTGAAGAAAATCTAGAATGAGTTCCAGAATGAATCTATATTTAGATTGTATCTAAAAATTGTTGGCAATCTCTATCTGTTTGGGAACTACATGATGTGTGTAATGTATTGGCGCGTTTTTCGGGAGAAGATCAATAATCCTTTGTCCGCTAGAGCGATCTACCAGAGATATTATGAGGTAATCTATGGAAGTGATTCTGTGGGGATTTATGGACAGCTTAAACTTTGTCCTAACTCCCAAGTCTTGAGTAAGTGTTGATCAGGGTGATAAGTCTTCTATTGATAGATAGGTAACGAGATGACAGGACATAGTCGTACGCTTTAATCCATAACTTTTGCTTGGACTGTCCTTTAAGATTTTCAGTCCACCGAGATACCCTTTTTTCCCAAGCCGCCTTTTTAGGTTTTCGACTTGCCGGGTGTACAGTTTTATTTATATATCCCTAATTTTTTCCCAAACTTATTTTTGGTTCGCCGGGTGTCTTTTTTTTTCTTCATGCGTAGTATTTTCTGACTATGTTTGTGTTCACCAGGTGTAGAGAATTGTCACTGTCCATAGTAGTAAGTGTTACAACACTGTCATAAAATGTTTGCTTGATCGTACGTGGCCCTTTGATGAAACTCATGTTCAATTCCCTAGGTGATTAAAATGGAGGTCTGGCCCTAGCTATTTGGCACTTTTAAGAGATTCCTTAAACTTTGACTTGGCTGCCTCCAGATTAGTTAGACACCATGTCATGCCCCTTGATTGTGAAAGGCCTGTTACTGGAAATGTCTTTCCATCTGAGGAGATTATGTTCATTGAGAGGATTTCTGTTTATTGAATATCCGTCATGCGAATTTCTCTGTTGTCAAACAATTAGTCATATGCAAACAATGGAATTTAAAAATGCAAAGCTTATATCTATCTTGAAGTTTTAAAAATGCATTTTTAGTAAACAAACAGAATTTTGTAAGAATATGAATTCAACTCAGGATTTATAGTAAACCTTACAGGAGTCAGGATACCTTTTATAACAATATGCTTTCGAACTAACCCACGCTTCAGCTAGGACTTTTAAAGGTTGTAGCATGGCCTGGTTCACAGTTTAAGAAACAAAGGAAAAAGGTTCAAAATTTATTTGTACCCACCCGTTCTCCGTGATGTTCTTCGGTCCTATACTCAGTTAATTATGAGTTTGGATTCCCATTGAGTCTGGAATTATAGCAATGATATTTCGGTGATGGTTCGAATATTGAGAGTTTATTTGAGAAGGCAGTCATTTTTGTGACATTTTTTCTGTTGTCGAGGATTCGTAGCAACCTCTTTTTTATGGTATTAATCATACCTTTTTCTGAACTATTTCTTTTATGATTATAGTCAACAAGATGCCCCCGTTTTTTTCTTAAGTCTCCTTCATAGCTTTTGAATTAACAGGCTTTTCTTTTGAGAGATAATGATTGCCTGCTTTACGGGGAACCATCGTCGTCTTTTGATTTGGAAGGACGTTTTTGATACTATAAAGTGAAAGCTTGCGACTGGATATGCTTTTTAATTAACTGAGAAACTACCCTGCCCCCGATTATGATTAAAGGTTTCAATTTGTGTCAAAAAGAAAACTCCTACTTCTTAGGCTCAAAGGGGTTGACTAGGGATTATCTTCCTTATAACTCCACTATTTAGGATTTGAAACAACGCCCATACATCGTCAACAAGGTCTATTAAAAAGCATATTGTATGAGATTATGGTATTGTTTTCATCATCCTCCCTCTAAAGGCTTATAGTTTTTAATCGAGAGTTGAATATCAAAAAAGGAAGAAAAAGCATAGTATAGTGAAAACGAATGGATTAACTCAAGACAAATATATGTAATGTATTAATGGGAAGAACCAAAGTCTGACATAAAGATAAGTGTTTAAACAAACAAAGAAATTACAAATGAAAATTCGAATGAACAAAAAGCTTCTCCTCCTGAATTTGTCACTTTAGATGGTGTGCCTTGCAGCCTCGATATTTGAGGGATAACAGAAGAACTCGATCTAACCATCTTGCATGAACTCGAAAAATCCTTCGTCAATCAGGTCCTGAATCTTATGTTTTGACGCCCAACAAATGTCAGTGTCATGCCCTGGACTGTTGGAGTGATACGCGTACCTTACATTAGGATTATGACGGGAAGAACAAGTATTGGGCTTCTAAGGAGGATCCTTCAATGTAACTAGCTTGGCCTTCAACATGTGTTGCAATGCTTGAGCCAAAGACATGTTGATTTTAGTAAATTTTCTTTTGGGTGTATTTTACTTACGTTGATTACCATGTTGTTATTGGCGAGGTCATTGTTGGACTTGCGATTTAGTAGCAATACGAGAATACCTACTTTTAACCAAGCCAACTTCCTGTCTCATCGAAGTTTGATTATGATTTAATCCCCCATACTAGCCATTCATCCCATAAGGTTGTATTCATCCTGATAAGGCTTGCTGATGAGAATCCTCAACTCTTCTTGCCCCCGAGCTAAATTTTGGATAAGAGTCATCTGACCCATCATCTGGATTCTCATTGTCGCCATCTCAGCTTACAATTGTTCCAACTGGTCATCCTTGTTATCTTCAGGGTTTTTCTTGGCCATGTTCCCAATTAGGAGTGTTTTCAATTCTTCTTGCCCCTTGGATAGACTTACGGACATTTCCTTGAATTGAGCATCTTGAGTATGGAGATCTATGTCGTTCTGTTCGAGAGCCATTTTCCTTGATAAAATAAACAGTGAGAAAATGAGAAACATGTCTTGAGAATATCTGTTATGTAATGACATGCATGCAATGTTTTCAAGGATCTCGCGGGATATACATAAGTGAACTGTTAGAAGTTGTTGCAGCTTTGAATGAAGAACTTTGCATCTTTGAATGTTCTTCTATGAAAACCAAGCTCACCATGTCAAGTGGGTCCTATCCTTTGACTCAAAATAGTGTACTTCAGTCTTTGACGGCATTGGTTAGAGGAAAATAAGTCCACTTGCCCCTTGCTAAATGTCAGCTCATGATACTTTGACGACATTTGGTTAGAGGAAAATAAATCCTCCTTCCCCTTGCTAGATGTTGTACCCCAAAATTTTCCATCTCATTTCTCAATTAATATCTCACAAGATCTCATTTGGTTCAAGACTGCACTAAGGTTGATCAGCTCAAGACATCTCCTCAAGCACTGATGACTGAAAATTAAGGTTTGAGTTTGCACAAGGACAAATGGACTTTTAATTCCCCATTTGACTTTCATGGATCATTTTAGATCTCAAGATTTCTCATGTCAAGTTTCAGGTCTTGGATCGCATTTTTGCTCAGCCAATTGATCAGATGACCTAAAATCAGCCGTTTTGGTGAAAAAGTCAACTGTAGCACCAAAAGTCAAACTTTGACTTTTTGGTAAACATTAAGTTTCAAATATCACAATTCATCAATACATTCAAAAATATCAAGCTTGATCATCAAGAAGTTAAGAAATTCAAAAGTCAACTTGAAAAGTCAAGATTTCCAAGACAAATTTTCTTAGTGTTTTTACACATGATAATTTCACCACTTCATGCCAATTTTTCGCCATGATGCAAGATGATTCAAGGAAAACCTCCAACATAAAAGTTGTAGATGTCAATGATATCTAAAACATTGTAGAGCAGGACTTTTTTTAGAAATGTTTGCATTTTGAGTTATAAATTCATGAAGTCATGGCATTTTGGACAGGTTTTTATCCTAACTTCTTGGCCAATTTCCATCAAGTTCCAGTTTGATTTAATAAAAGTGGTCAACATGAAAGTTATAGAGGATGTTTCAAGCTTTCCAAAACATCCAAGAACATGAATTTATCATACATGTGCTAGGAGATTCAAGGGCATGAAGTTGGACATCCACCCTTGATTTGCAAGTCATTCTATTAAAGAAAACACAACAAAACCCTTATGCTATGCTGCATAATCTTATGTTGCAGGCCTTATTCCTTTCAAATCTCTACATAATTTAATGTTTACGCCCATTTTTGAGCTATTACCCAAGTGTTTAAGCCATTGTCCAAAGGATCTTTCTATTTATGGCATAAAGGCACCATTGCTATTCTTGAAAAGCAAGCTTTTTGTACAAAACTTGTCTTGAGCCCATACTTTGTTTGTTTCTGATTTTACTCCACCATAAAACATGGAAATCAACCCCTCTAAACCAGTAACTTTGGTACTTCATCTTGGAAACATGGAGTACTTGACATAGTTTGATACTTACATCCCAGCCAAACCATAACATGTTGTCTTGTAAACTTATTCAACCTTTGTTCCCAAGTCCTTTGCCTATAAATAGAAGGAGCATTTGCAAAGAAACAAAAAAAAAGCAGAGAGGAGGGAAAAAGGGAGAAAGAAAACCAGAAGTTTTGTTGAAAAAATCTCAAAAAATCTCATAACTGAAAAAGGTCATAACAGTCCACAAGGCAACACCTCAAGCTTAAAATATAAATTCTAGCTACAAGGTAAGTCTCCTTAAATTTAAACTCTTCATTTCAATCATTATCATTTGGTTCATTTTTTAGGCTAAAATACAGTGACCTTTGAAGAAAAGTTTTGTGAAAAAAATCATGAACAATTGCCAAGATTGAGTGAAAAGTTTTCCATGAAATAGTATCATGAACAGGCAGGTGTAAGGCTGCTGTTTTTTTCAAAACCATACAGCAGGCAATCGATTGCACCCTTAATACAAATCGATTGCACGGGGTTCCAGTAGCAAAATTTCTAAATATTTTGAGTGCACAATCGATTGCACAACCATGCAAATCGATTGCACGGGGGTTCCAGTAGCCCGATTTCCAAATATTTTGAGTGTGCAATCGATTGCACAACCATGAAAATCGGTTGCACGGGGTTCCAGTAGCCAGATTTCCAAATATTTTGAGTGTGCAATCGATTTCACAACCATGCAAATCGATTGCACTGGAAGTCGGTAGCCAATGTTTTGAAAAACTGAAGCATGCAAACGATTGCACTAACATGCAAATCGATTGCACTCAAATATAAAATGTTTCTTTTTGACCATTAAGCATCTATATCTTAAGTTCAAGGTAAGTGTTATCATTATACCTTGAAATTTGCTAAGGGCTTGAACCAAAGACTTCATCCAAAGAGGCTTTTAGCTTGATCAATAATTTTTGCCTTCTTTATCAATCATGATTTGTCTTCATCAAAACAAAAGTTCATTCGAGAAGATTGATTTTACGGCATGTGTCGACACATAATGATCCAAAATGTTTTCTTTTCCTTTCATTTTTCTTTATTTTTACATGCTTCATATATTTTCTTCATGGCTATTCAATATGGTTGTAATAGATAATTAGGACTTTAATTTCTTGCAATCCCCATTTGTAAATTTGTACACCCCATCCCCAAATGATTGTAATAGCGTAGGATATTTACTTTCCGCAATTTATCGCTTTATGTATAACATGTTAATAATTAGGGTTTGAATGGCAAGATAAAACCAATCAAATAGAAAACCCTAATTCAAGACAAAATCAAGCATGAAAATGACTCAATTTCACACAAACACCCCTAGGGTTACTCCACTTGGTTTCCTTGAACAAAATGGCCATGTTACGCATGTAAGGTATCTTAGCAAAATAAACAAAAACAAGATCATAGTCCCTCGATGACACTATTCAAAGTTTCCTTACAAAAATGATCTTAGTCCCTCAAAATGCTAAGATACTTTGCAACATTGCTAATCATGGTTATATGATGACCCACACCCGTCCCATTTACATCCAAAGATAGGGTTGCTTACCAAATCAATGGTAAGACAACAATATCAAAGGAAAAGAAAATGAACAAGAAAGACATTTGAGTAGGTAGATTACTTTTAGTTACTTGCCCCATTTTAAAACAAATATCCTTGCTATTTTCAAAATAAACACCTACACATTTCAAAATATCTTACAAACTTGAAAACATTTTTAAAAAGACAAACATCTCTGTATACATTCTTATGAACGAGAATCATTACAAAGATTTCCTAAACAATGGCCTCTTTTACAAAATACTTTCAAAACCACACAAAGCATAATTTCAAACAAAAGCAAGTGATCTAGCAAGTAACTAAGAGCCCATGGAAAACCATGGATGAAAAGGGTGCTAATACATTCCCTTTTCATATTCTACCCCCCGAACTCAAGAAACAATCTCAAAGGTCTTTCCTGTGCTTTTTTACCTTTCCTTTTGGATAAAAGAAAAGTCGGTGGCGACTCTTGCTAACCGCAACATTTGCGATAAAATCCAAAACCTTCAAGTCAGTTCTCCCACCGTATCACAGAACTGACGACTCTACTGGGGATTATTCTAAAAGTTGGGTTGCCTTAGGGATAGATCACATTTATTTGCTTACATTGTTTGACTTGTATGCTTTACATTTTTGTTCTTTGTTTGGGTTTGAATCCTCTACTCGGATTTCGGATACATTATAGGTAAGTAGCAAAACATTGTGGAAACTGTGCAGGGTATACCGACATGGTCTAAGAAATAGCTACGTTAGTGAGACATATTTGTGGGTACCGGTAGCCTTTGAGTTAATCAAATAGAATACGGGGCCGCTGAGTGATGTCAAGAAGCACTAATAAACTTCTAGAACCTTTACTTGACCAACTTGGCCTTTAGGATATAGTGAGATGACCGGCTTTAGTGCAGTCCGAAGTTAGTAGATACTCGATACAACACTCATTGAGGTTTGGTTTCTTGGGATATTTCGGTCGCCATTAAAGAGGCTTGAGCTGAAACAATGACCAAGGAAACAATCCAGTGATATTGAGCTCCTTAGAACCTGATTACTATTATTAAGACAGGTTGAGCCAACTAAACTTCAAGAGGATACTTACCTGCAAACTCCATGCAAGCCTAAACCTAAGGACTTGTCTGCTTTACGTGTATATGATTATTTGTATAAGCTTGTTTACTTTGCGTACTTGTGCATAACATCATGACATCATACCATAGCATTCTCAAAAACATTGAACCATAGCATTTCAAGGATCTCAAGGGTTTTTTATACATGGTCACATTAAACCAGACGTCTATCAAGGGGCAAGAGGATTTATTTTCCTCTAAGCTAAGCATCGTCAAAGATCAAGTACAACCACTTGAATCGAGGGCTATGACCCACTCGACATGGTGAGCTTAATTCTCGTAAAAGGACATACACCAATACAAAATTCTCCAAATCAAAGCTGTAATTGACTACTAACATTTACCCCGCGAGATCTTTGAAAACATTTGCATGTCATACACGTCATTGCATAACAGGTAGCCTCTAGTGCCGGTCTCTCATGTTCTCGCTATTTATTTCAGCAATGGCTCTCCGACAAGACAACGAAGATCTTCAAACTCAAGAGGCTCAGTTTAGGGAAATGTTCCTTAACCTATCCAAGGGACAGGAAGAATTGAAAGCACTCCTAGCTAGTAATATGACCAAGAAGCATCCTGATAACAATAAGGATGACCAGGTTGAATAGCTGCAGGTTGAGATGGAAGCAATGAGAATCCAAATGATAGGTTAAATGGCTCTCATCCAAAACTTGGCTCAAAGACAAGAAGAGCTAAGGACTCTCGTCAACAAACTCCGTCAAAACGGATGTAACCAAGCGGGATGATGTCATACCCCAATTTTTGACCTAAGATCCCTGCTTCATCTGCATTATTTTATATATACATCAAGGTCACAAAATATGGTAGGTTCCGAACATTTCGCTTTCGAGCTTTAACTGTGTAGAGATTATCAAGTGTTGTGAGCATTTTATCTTACGAATGACTAACCACTAATCAAGCACGAAGTGTATGTTTTGTTGTTTTGTTTTCATCTGCAGGAAATAGGTCTGAAAGAAGAACATCGGACGTCGTACATCAATTAGGGTTTCGAGTCTCGACGCAGAAATGTGGTCGGTCGTTAATTCCCATAAGTTGATTCATCAAAAGAATTTCAGAGAATTGTGCGTTTATTTTCACACTGTCCAACAGATGGTCTCCAATTTTTCTGAATATTTTTTCAGAAAGAACGGTCGAAGTTCTATTTTCTTTGGTTCATGTGTGTTTCACATTATTCTAAGATACAAGAAAAACCAGGCTACACCGTCATTTTCGATTTCTTTGACCAAAAGTCATTTGCAAATTTTCTCATAACGCGGGGTGAATTTCGCCAAAATGGGATGATTAAATTAAAAACCGTTCTAGAAGAATTTATTTGGAATATTTGGAATTTTTCTTTATTTGAATTCAAGTGATAATTAAAGAGGAGCTACCAAGAGATCTCATCCAAGAATAATCATTTATCGCATGAAATATTTATTCAAGATTATTTTTGTGATTATTTTGGTGGATTTACATCATGGTTATTTAAATACATGAAGCATTTATTCAAGAAGTTAGTGGGAAAAGAAATTCGATCTAATTAATCGGTCATCACAAGATTAATTACATGAGGATTTCTATTTGATTACAAAATCAATTCATGTGATTTATTTGGATCTCTATTACAAAAATGCAAGATTAAAGTCTAAGACTTGCATTATTATTTATTCATCATTCAACAATTTATTCAAGTATTGTTCAACTCTTTCCCAATTCAAATGGAAGGCCTTGAATTTTTATCAAGACATATCAAGATTCATGTTCATATGAAGATTCAAGGTTATTTATAACTACAAAAGCAATTGAGAATATATTGAAGAATACATGTTTATTCATGTTACAATTTATTTGGACTTATTGTTACAAAGTTACAAAATAAAATACAAGTTTTGTACATGAAAATAAAACTATTATTCTTACTACAAAACAGTCCCAATGCTGCCCATTTTTCCAGCACTATATTAATCCATAACAGTCCATTTTTTTGAGTGTAGTGCTGTCCATTTTCTCCAAACTTGTGTCAACAAAGACCATGCCAAGCTGCTGTCCAAACCTGCCTTGCAAAACAGTTCAGAATGCAGCCCATAAGACAAAAATCTTCACATTTTTCTACTACAAAAACAGTTTGCAAAGCTCCAAATATTGCACTAAAATAGATACTTCAAAAAGCTATCCCATAAAACATCAAAACAGGGCCTAGAATAGTTCAAACTTCTACTGTTTTCCCCCTTAAAACCCCACACATTTCACTATAAATAGAGGCTTTTATCAACACAAAAAAGGAGACACCAAGAGAAGTCAAAAATCCAGCAACAGAGTAAAAACAGAAAAAGATAGTTTTGTTCAACAATCCAACAAGAGAGTGAAAACAGAAAAAGATAGTTTTGTTCCAAAATTCAGTAGAGAGAAAAGCCAGAAGAACATAGAAAACTCAAGGAAAAACTTACTATCTTTTAGAAGCCCCATCAGAGAGGCTCCGATAGGTATTATTTTCTTCTCCCTCTCTATCTACTGCTGCATATATTCATGTTTGAATCACTTTCTGCACCATTTTTCTTTGCCATACAATGTTTGCCTTATCATTCTTTTCTTTGTTGTATTTTATTTGAGTGGCTGCATTTTGTTGGCATTTAAACATGTTTAGAAATAATAATAACACAAAAAATGTACAAATCCAGAGATAAAAAACACACCTTCAAATTTCTTTTTCAGAGTATACTAATCCCAGACAGAAAATCATCGCCATTGTCTCTACACTTACAGTTGATAACCTTAATCCCTACTTCTATCTCTTCCTCTCCGTGTATCTAACAACCTGCAACCAACTCTGCTCAAACAGAAGAGATTCCAAAACATAAATTCGTTCTTAAAATTAGAAGAATAGAAATCTGAACAAAGAAAAACCAGAACTGGATTATAAATATCGCTTCTACCACACCTTTCTCAACAACCATAACAACAAAACTTGTTAACCTGTTAACAAAATTTAGAACCTGCATAACAAAACTAAACCATTAACATGTTTATGTTAAACCAAAACTCTAACCTATTAAAAAACCACTAAACAAAACCTATAGAGAATATATGCATAAACCTCATAAACTCCCAGCTTTGCAAAAACATCCAAGCAGCTTTTACAAAGCCAGCTTGAGGACTCGAGCCAAGATTACCGTCCCTTTAAATGCAAAACGTGTATGAAGCTCACAAAAAGACTCACCTCCATAATCACCAACCTTCAAGTAGTGGAATCCGGATTTTGTTTCTACTGATATGCACCCTGCAACATCATAATAGCGCTGTTAATATTCTATTGTATACATGTGTATTAATCTTTTCTTCCAATAATTTACCTTGTTCTTGAATCTGAGCATGCAAATATTTGGCGAGATGAGCCAGGCGGCCGGTCACGTTCCTCCGCAGCGGAGATGGTGATGGCAACCGTGATGGCTGTATGTCTTCCGTTAGGTCGATCCAAGAAGGCGATAAGAGAAGCATTTGATAATGTTTGTAATGCGTTCGAAGCTGTTGATGGTGTTGGAAAGGTTAGAGAAGATTCTTCCTTCAAGGTAGTGACCTTACTGATGAGAGGTTAGAGAGAAAAAGTTTTGATTTGTTTTGTGATGAACTTAGAAAATAGATTTTACAGTAATAATAATAATTCAATCGGTTTTCCTTTTCCAAGATGAACACTAACCCACGGTGCTGTAGCTTAGGGTAACAAGCACTTCTTCATTTCTTCTAACCGGGTCAACTCCCTATTGGGCCTTTTGGCCCAATCACCCAATCCAATTATCACTTTTCCATTTTGTATTATTAGTTTTAATAACAATAATGATTAGTAAGATAGCTCAACTGGCAAAGTGCACTACCCATTACCCTTAAAGTGTCAAGCTCGATTCCTGCTGGGCACGTTTTTTTGTTGTTTCTTTTGCTCTTTTAACCCTTTTATTTCAATTCTATTTGATTTATATAATTTTAAGTTAGTTCTTTATAAAAATACAAAAAACATGTTTAATTAAAATTTATCTTTTATTTAAATTATGTCATGCTATTGATCTTTCTTTTTTTTGTTATTTATTAAATTGCTTAGAATACATGTTATAAATTAATCTTTTGTTTAATTTTTTATTATTTATTTACATTTTTTTATAAATTAAATCTTCTACTTAATTTTTGTTATTTTTAATTATTCAAATACATGTTTCTTTTTTTATTTAATTTTTGTTTAAAATGCATGCTAATATAAATTAGTCTTCTATTTTGTTGTTTACTCAATTGTTCCATTTGTCGTTATAATTAACTTTATTCTTGATCATTTAATCTTTATCTTTCGTCCGTCTCAAATCCAAGGGAAATGTTTTAGCTTTGTTGACTTCACGTCATCAAACACATCTCATCCAATCGTGCGAATACCCTCATTCATCTTTTGTTTGTTTACAATTTTGCTAAACCTAAGATAATTTTCCTAAAAGACTCCACTTTTAAATTCACACCTTTTAAGTCAAAACTTCGACATTAGGTCGTTGTATTTTCAAAATCTCGTCAACTCCCATTTTAGCCAAACAAACCATTTTAATCAAACAAACAAATTTTATAAACAGATATTTCAAAAGGTTCATATAGGATACTATAGATGCATTGTGTGCCAATACCTTCCCATTGTATAACCAACCCCCGAACTCTAGATCTCTTTTCAAAACGCATTGTATTTTCATTATTTTTAAGTATTATTTTACATTGCATATTTTAGGATTTTATTTCGCTCTTTTCCCTTTTCCCTTGGAAATAATAAAGCGCGATGGCGAATCTTGCTTTTGTGAGACGAGTTAATTAATAGCTCGATCTCCAAATTACCCCTCTACATTTTTTATCGCTACAGAAATGGAGACTCTGCTGGGGAAAGATTGACCTCTTGCTGGTCCATCCCTAAGTGGGTTAAGTCTAGTTTGTTTTATCTGTTTTATCATTATTTGATTGTTTAATTATATGTTTATATTGTGGTTATTTGGGTTTTTGCAAAGGACAGGTCTTATACCCGGACTAAGTTACACTTAAGAATAGGACGGGCGGTATAGTCATGTTAACTTTGAGGGAGTAATCTCGAAGAAGGTGGCATGAAATCCCCCACTCAGTGGAAAGCCCATTTGAACGTAGTATTTGTTTACCGAGTAATTGGGAAGACATTATTATTTTTGACCTGGGAGCCAGAGAAGTTGAGAACCGTAGAACCCTAACCCATCTTGGCCTTTTAGATGTAGTGAGGAGACTAGAACGGAGTAATCCGAAAGTATTCGTCATGCGATGCTACACTCTGATGAGTTTCTCTTGAGAATATTGCTAATTATTGAGTAATCAAGACGTTGGTAATATCCGAAGAGGAATGTAGACTCTGGGAACTCTTAGGACCTTGTCTTGCAGGTGTGATTAAACCTTTAGTACATACCCTCGGGTGGGATTTACCTTTGACTCTATGCTCGAAGAGTTGAACCTTTGAACCCCATGTTTGTGAACTTATGTGTAACTGTTGCATTATCATTCATCCATACATCCATAAACATTTTTTGTAAAACATGTTTTCAAGGAACTTAAGAATGATTTTGCAGACATCTCAGGTACTGTTATTATGGATTTTGGAAGAAGAAACACTCAAAGTTATAGTTTTAAGGAGCCTGAGATTGAAGAGTTGAAGAGTTTGATTCCTAAGATCGAGAACCCTACGGAGTTTAAAAATAAATATGGGTCCATTATACCTCTCATGAAGCCCAAGATGAAGGAAGGAATCCTTAGTACGTTGGTCCAATTCTATAATCCATTGTATCGATGCTTCACCTTTCCTGATTACCAGTTAATTCCTGTTGTACCCCAAAATTTTCCCTCTCATTTTATCAATATTTCCCCTCACAAGACTCTTTGAACTCAAGACCAGATTAGGGTTTGCTCAGCTCAAGACATCTCCTTGCACTGATGACCTGAAATTAGGGTTTGAGTTTGCACAAGGAATTTTGGATTTCCAATGCTCAATGTGACTTTCATACTTCATGTTGGACCTACAAGATTGCTCATACTAAGTTTCAAGCCTTGAATCAAATTTGTGCCCAGTCAATTGGACAATTGACCTAAAAATCAACTGTATTGGGGAAAAAAGTCAACCATAGCCAATTTACAGTCAAACCTCATAATTTTTTATCCACATAGACATTATAGACTCATATGAACCATTTTATCAAGTTTGGACCACAACTCCTCAAGAAATTTGATCAGATCATCAAAAGGGCAAAATGGTCATTTTTAGGGTTTTGACTGCAGAAGGGCAATTTTTGATTTTTCACCTAGCCAATGGCAAATTGGGTTAAAGCATGGTTTCAAGGACTAAATCGCATCATCTTGACCTAATCACAAGGTTCAAAAGATCTCAAATGCATTGGATTGACAGATGAATTTTCCAGTCAACTGATCAAAAATTAACTGTACAATGAAAAGTGAAACTTTGACTTTTTGGTCAAAACCAAGTGCCAAGAGTCATTTTTCATCAATATGTGTCAAAACATGAAACTTTTTCACCAAGAAACCTAATTTTGAAAATTAGGGTTTAAAATGCAAAATTTTCATAACTTCGAAATTTTCTAAGTTATGAAAATTTCTTATTTTTCCCCAACTTTTTCTCCATGATGCATTTGGATTCAAAGAAAACTTCCAACATGAAAGTTGTAGTCCTCCACAAAATCTAAAACTTTGATTCACAAAGTTTTCCCAAAATATGATTGGATATCAAGTTATTATTTTGTGAATAGGGGTCCAAAAACTTTCTAACTTTGTGAAATTTTGTCCTAGTTTATAGGCAGGATTTTGACCTATATTCATGGCAATTTTTCACATAGTTCCAAGTTGAATCTCAAAATTCATTTCAAATATGGATTATAGATCATGTTACAAGCTTTCCAAAATGTCCAAGAAATCTCCAAAATCATTTGTGGTTAGGGAGAATCGAAGGATTGAAAATGGAAAAAATTATCACTTTTGGCCAAGGCATTTTACACATTGCTACAACTTGCAATTCTGTCCAAACCTTGCCTGTACTTGGTTTACAGTTTATAATCTCTTCTACACTCAAAAATTAAATGCAAACACATTGGATTATGGCATTGTTCTGATCTTTGAAGCATTATACAAAGGTTTAATCCATTTTTGGCAAAAAGGTAACATTGCTACTTTGATAAAGCATGCTTTATGTCAAATTGTTTATCTTGAGCCATGGACCTGATTTCTTTATGCAAACAATATCCACAAGCATCAGAAAAAGTTCACCAACTCTTAGCAGACCTGAAGATAGCTTGTACAACTTTGCCTTTGTCACTTCCCATCTTTTCTCTAAAAACAAGCAAGTGTGCAAAAGTCAGCATATCTTTGGTATCTGATAAAAACAAACTTTGTAAACATTTCAAACAAGTTCAACACATTTTCTAAGGCAAGAAACACGAGTTACAAGCCTCTCAAACACCCTAATACACCAAAACACCAAGTTCTTTCAAAAACAGGGCAAGTTCTTCAGATTCACTTCCAATACAATTTCCACTCGTGCGTTTTGTCCCAAACCACTTCAAACACATTCTATACAACCCATCTGAATTGTCCAAGCCATTGTTCAGTAACTGTAGCTTCATTTTCAAGATTCACCATTTTCAAATTCTGAGTTTACAGGTTGAGTTCTACAAGAAGTTTCAAACCATTTCAAAGCAAGCTAAGCATTGGGAAAGGTCAAGGGAACATCAAGCAAGCTCAAAAGTCCTTCAGGCCTCATCAAAAGTTGTTGCATTGCCATACTCAAACTTGACTGAAACAGGTATTTTCCAACTTTCTATCTCCTTATTTAGGAATCATTAGGCTTAGGTTTGTGAAGCAAAAATGTAGCCCTTAATGCCCTTGAACTGTACATATGCATAGAATCCATTTATGTTAACTGAGCTAGGAGTATTTGATAGTTGAAGTTACTGAAAAAACTAGGTCAAGATTTAGGGCCAATGAAATTATCTCTGGTCTTTGAGAGTTAGATCAAGTTTTTTACATGGTTAGAATCGTTTGATCATGGGCTATAACTTTCATGTTGCAAGATTTTGTTTTTGAGCACGTATGCAGGAGTTACCAATTTGAACATGGCGCGCGTGTGTTTCTGGCCAAAGGACAGGGATGAAGCGTGACTTGGGCTGGGCCTGGCTTGTTTCTCCTATTGACACCCCCTTGCTTGCTTTCTGCACCCCTTTGGCCCATTTATTTATTTTTGCATATTTTTCATTTCTCTTTTTATTTTCTGACTTTAATTATTTTCTCTAAATATTAAAAATCACCAAAAACATTTTCTTAAATTTTCACATTTTATTTTATTATTTTTATTATTTTTTTTGGCATAAGAATAGTTAAAAAAATAATATATACTTTTATTTTCTTAAATAAATTTGTAAATAATACAAAAATATCATATATTTTTATTTTATTATTTATACACTTAAATAATATTTTCTCACACATTTTAATTTTTTAACACTTTTGTATATATTTTTATTTATTTTCTTGTACATAAATAAATAATTTAGAATATATATTTTCTTAAAACAAAAACTAGGGTTTTCTACCCTTTCCAAAATAATCATTTTTATTTTCTTATTTTTTAGATATAAATAATTTATTTTACATACATAAAATAAATACAAAAATATCCTTTGCATATTTATATTTATTTGTACATTTAAATATTTGTCTATTTATTTATTTGTGCAATATTTCAATTTGGTTGTAATAATAGTTTTAGGGTTTATTTTTTAGCAAATACCCCTTATTCAAACTTGTATCCCCCTCCCCATATCAATGTTGTAATAGTCTTAGATTTACTTTTACGCATTTTATCGCTTTCAAATGCCATGATAGTAAATTAGGGTTTGTATGCAAAGACCAAAATCAAACAAATAGCATGACTAACACAAGACAAAATGCATGAAAAATGACAACACAATGCACACAAGCACCCCTAGGGTTTCATCAACTTGTTGCCTTAAAAACATGGCCATGGTATGCATGCTAGGTATCATGGAAAAACAAAATTAAAAAAAAAGATCATAGTCCCTCGATGATGCTATCTTGGTTGCCTATACAAAAATGATCTAGTCCCTCAAAAAACTTGCTAAGATACTTGGCAACATTGTTATCATGGCCATACGATGACCCACGCCTGTCCCGTTTAACATCCAAGCACAAGGTTGTTTACCAAATACAATGGTAAAACAACAATGTAAAAGGGTTAAAAATGTACAAGAAAGATCTTTGAGTAGGGTAGACAACTCCTAGTTACTTGATCAATTTGCAAACATCCTTGCTATTTTTGAACAAACACACACACAATTTCAAAACATTTCCCAAAGGCAAACTTTCAAACATTGAAACATTTTTTAAAAGACAAACACCTTTGTATATATTCAAACAAGAATCATTAAAAAGGTTGCCTAAACAAAGACCTCTTTTCAAAATACTTTCAAAACCACACACAAAGCACCATTTCAAACAATTGAAAAGCAAAAGAAAGTGATCTAAACAAGTAACTAAGAGCCCATGGAAAACCATGGATGAAAAGGGTGCTAGCATCTTCCCTTTTCATAATCTACCCCCCGAACCCAAGAAAACATCTCAAAGGTATTTCCTGTGCTTTTTGACCTTTTCTTTGGATAAAATAAAAAGTCGGTGGCGACTCTTGCTAAACCGAAACATTTGCGAACACAAACGCAAAACCTCAAGTCAGTTCTCCCACCGTATCACAGAACTGGCGACTCTGCTGGGGAAAATCATTAAAAGTGGGGTTACCTTAGGGTTTAGATCACATTTACATGCTTACCTTGTTTGCTTTGATTGCCTTACATTTGGTTCTATTGTTTGGGTTTGAATCCTCTACCCGGATTTGGGAAATATTCATAGGTAAATAGCAATATGTTATGGAAACTGTTCGGGGTATACCGACATGGTTGAAGCAATATCTATATTAGTGCGACATATTTGTGGGTACCGGTAGTGTTTGAGTCAATCAAAGAGAATACGGGGCTGCTGAGTGATGTAATGAAGCACTAATGGACTTTTAGAACCTTTACTTGACCATCTTGGCATTTTAGGATGTAGTGAGATGACCGGCTTTGGTGCAGTCCGAAGTTGGTAGATACTCGATACTACACTCATTGAGGGTTGTTTTCTTGGAATATTTTGGTTGCCAGTAAAGTGGCTAAACTGAAACAATGAACACATAAAATAATCTGGTGATATTGTGCTCCTTAGAACCCGGTTACTATTTATAGGACAGGATGAGCCAACTAAACTTCAAGAGGGTACTTACCTATAAAGCCCCATGCAAGCCTAAAACTAGGAACTTGTGTGATTTGCTTGTACATATAATTTTGCATAACATCATGGACATCATGAAGCATCATTTGCATACACTAACCATTTCAATGATTTTTGGATCTTCATCTTTGTTCCTGTTTTGTAGGTTATGGAATCACTTTGCAGGAAAACCATCCAAGTCAACCTTGAGAGAATTCCTCCTCAACTTAAGGAGCTTGCTTCCAAGATTCCAGAGTATTCTCAATTCACTGAAAAACATGGTCGACTTCTCAACTTGGTCAACTCCAACACAGAGGAAGACGTGGTGAAAGTTCTCTTCCAGTTCTTTGACCCCCTACAACACTGCTTCACATTTCCTGACTACCAGTTAGTGCCTACTTTGGAGGAATTTTCTCAACTCCTGAGGATTCCTATTCTCCATCAACTACCCTACAACAGTATGGAAAGAGATCCAAATCCTGAAGATGTTGCTCAGGCCCTACACTTGCGACCATATGATATCATAGGTCATTGGGATACCAGAAGTGGTGTCAAGGGCTTCTTGGCAAAGTTTCTGTTTGAGAAGGAACAAGACTGCTGGAATTCTCTAGACCTGTAAGCTTTTGAGGAGATTGTATCTCTTCTCATCTATGGGTTGGTCTTGTTCCCAAACCTTGACCAGTTTATAGATGTGAATGCTATCAAGATTTTCATATCTCGGAATCCTGTACCTACTTTACTTGGGGACATCCTACACTCATTTCACACTTGAACAATGAGGAAAAGAGGTGTTCTCATATGTTGTACTCCTCTTCTAGAAAGGTGGTTTATTTCTCCTCTTCCCCAATCAGTCTTGAAGAATGAGCAAGGCTTAAGGTGGTCACAACGATTGATGACTCTTACATATTCAGATGTTCATTTGTGTTCTCGGTCCAGAGAAAATGTCATCATCATTGATCGTTGTGGGGAATTCCCTAATGTCCCTCTACTTGGCATTAGGGGAGGCATTACCTACAACCCCTGCTTGGCTCTAAGACAGTTTGGGTATGCCCGAAGGGATGGCCCACATGACATGCTGATTCTAGACTTGGTTTTTGACTTTGACAACGACGTTCAAGGACTTCGACAAAGGTTCATCCGAGCTTGGAGGATGCCTAACAAGATAGACAGTAAGACATTGGAACACAAGAATTCCATCCCCCTTGAGCCTTACCTCAAGTGGGTATGAACCCGCGCCCAAAGTCTTATGATATCTTACCCCTACATTCTTCCTGTGATCAAAGAGCCTGTTATGGAAGGAGAGGTTCCATACACCCTCCTACATCCTAACATGCCAACATCACTAGAAGATTTTTAAAGGAGTTGGATACAGCTCAAGGGAGAACGCGATACTTTTGAAACCCAATTCTATGCCAGCGAGAAGAAGGTTTTGGAACTTACTCATCAACTTCACGAAGAGCAGACTCTCAACACCTACATTGCATCAAAAAGGATGCGCAACATCTTTTTACATTAGAATTTTGTATTATTTTTCCCATGGGGAATTTATGTACTAACAAATTCTATCTTATTAATATGACGTGTGTTTCTTTTTTGTTTAAAACAAATTTGAATTTCTGAATCCTTGAATGCATTACATGAATACACATCATTCATCATATGCATAAGCAGGTCTTCACACCAGGTTTCCTTATCTCTCTGATGTTTATTTTAACAAGATGGATATAGAGCAGACGGTCAAAGACTTACAAGCGCAGAATTCACAGTTCCAACAGCTGCTCATGACCTTGGCAAAGGGTCAGGAGGATCTCAAAGCTCTGCTGGAAAAGGAAAAAGAGAAAAAGAAAAAGAAAAGAGTTGGTGTGGCTACTTTGGGTAGAAGATTTGAAGGTCACGCCAGAAGAGTCCTAGATTTCCCATCAACATCTGAAGAAGGTGAAGGAAAGGGTAAAGGGGTTGCGGTGCCATCTGAATCTGAGGCTGAAGAAGAGGAAGATGGGGATTATTCAGAACAACAGTATCCTCCTGCAGATGAAAAGTATAAGAATCTGGAAGAACGTCTAGCTTCCATGGAGGTACAGAGGGTGTCTGGGCTGCATTTCGAAGAGTTAGGGTTGGTATATGGAATTGTCATTCCTCCCAAGTTTAAAGTACCTCTTTTTGCTAAGTACGACGGGGTGTCGTGTCCAAAGATGCACCTACGGTCTTACATCAGAAAAATTCAACCTCATTCTTTTGACAAGGACCTGTGGGTCCACTTTTCCAGGACAGTCTAGCGGGGACGCAGTTGGATTGGTTTTACCAGCTAGAGAGGTCTGACGTGCATAATTAGGAAGGTTTGGCTGCTGCCTTCTACAAGCAGTGTCAATATAATGTGGACTTAGCACCAACTCATACTCAATTACAGAGTATGGGTATGGTCTCCAATGAAGGCTTCAAGGAGTATGCCCAGAAATGGAGAGACTTGGCGGGACGAGTATAACCACCTCTATTTGAGAGAGAGCTTGTAGATATGTTCTTGGGTACAATGTCAGGCCCCTTTTTCAATCACCTGATTAGAAGTTCGTCTGCGGGGTTCACCGAGTTGATTCTTACTGGTGAGAGAGTTGAAGCCGGCATTAAGAGCGGGAAAATTCAAAAAGATACATCTACTTCCGCTGCCATCAAAAAGCCTTTTCCAGCAAAGAAAGAAGTCTCAGCTGTCTACTCCCAAAGAGGTCAAGGAAGAGTTGAGCGCCGGCCAGCGGTGGGGGCCGTAATGATTTAGAAGTCTGCAGCTGATCAGCCCAGAAACAATCAACCCAGAACCAATCAATCAAGGGTGGAAAGACCACAACGGCAGTATACCCGGATAAACATGACTCCCGCTCAGGTTCTACCCCATCTCTTGAAGTTAAACCTTACAACCTTGAAAGAGGCACCAAAGAATCCGAATACAACTTCTCCGTTTTACCATGCAAACGCCAAGTGTGCTTATCATTCAGATAGCATAGGGCACGACACCAACAATTGTTGGGCCCTCAAGAATAAGATTCAGGATTTAATAGACGCTAAGGAAGTGGAATTCGACGCCCCTGAAAAGCCAAATGTGATCTCTTCTCCAATGCTAAAGCATGGCCACAATGCCCATGCTATTGAAGAGGATCTTTTTGTTGCTACTGTTGATGATTCGATGACTCAGTTGCGATAATCAAGCTGAATTTGTTGAAGGCTGGGATTTTCCCAAGTTGTGAAGAAGATTGTTGTCTTTGTTCATCCTTACCATCTGATTGTCCGTTGTTGAAGTTAGGCATCTAACGCCTAATGGATAATCAAGAAATCCTTTTTGAAAAGACTCCTATTATACCAACTCTTGTCAATTATGTTGCTATAATTACCATATACGCCAATCTTTCCAAGGTCTCCAAAAGACCTGTTAAGATTACATCTGATCCGAAGATTGTACCTCTGAAGATAACCATACTGGGGCACATCCTGTATAAGTCCAACAAATCAATACCGTGGAACTATGGGGGAGAGATCTTCTACCACGGTATTAAACAGATTGAGTCAGTTGAAGAAAGTTCTAATGAAGAGACTTCCAACATTGGAAACATTGCTGGGACGAGTAAAATCACCCGCAACGGAAGAATTTTATCTCCGGAGATTGCTCCTCCAAGGGAAATCTTCGGACCCTCAAATTCTCCTAAGGTTACTCCTATACCGGTCAACATATCTGCAAGAACTCCAGTTATTGAAGAAGTTGTTACTCCAGTGGTTGTCCCCTCTGCTGTTGTTGATGATAGAGGGAAAGGGATCCAAGAAGCACCCGTCAGGACGAGGGCACAGCCTTTGGTCATCCCTGAGACCACTCAAAAAGAAATGGAAGAAATTTTGAAAATAATTAAGAAAAGTGACTATGATGTTGTGGAACAACTGGGGCAAACCCCCTCAAAAATCTCTATGTTGGCCCTGTTGCTCTGTTCAGAGGCTTATGCCAAAGCTCTGATCGGATTCTTGAAGACGGCCCACGTGCCTCAAGAAACCTCCGCGGATCAGTTCCAGGAAAGTGTAGCTAGCCTAACAGCAGACAATGGACTTGGGTTCTCCGATGTTGATTTAACATCTAAAGGGAGAAAGCATAATGACGCTCTGCATGTCTCGGTGGAATACAGAGGAACTACTCTAGCTCACGTTCTGGTTGATACTGGGTCGTCTTTAAATGTCTTGCCGAAGAAATCATTGGATAGATTGGACTGTGAAGGCCTAACCTTGAAGCCCAACAATATCATTGTCAGAGCCTTTGATGGTTCTAAAAGGATGGTCCACGGGGAGGTGGACATCCCAATTAAAGTGGGAAGTGAAACCTTCAACTCCACATTCTATGTGATGGACATCCGTCCTTCCTATTCTTGCTTGTTGAGAAGACCCTGGATCCACAATGCTAGGGCCGTCACTTCTTCTCTGCACCAAATGCTCAAGTACCCTGTCCAGGGGAAAATTATAACAGTTCATGGTGAAGAGGAGTACATGATAAGCCATCTAAATTCTTTCCAACACTTTGAAGAGGTTTCTCCTGAAGTTGCAGCAACCAAGACAATGGCTTCTGTACCCATGATTACCAAACCTGTGCCTCGGATGTCCTCCCTCAAAGATGCAAAGGTTGTGATTGAAGAAGGAGGAAGTACAATCTAGGGTCAGCTACCAGACTTTCCTTTCAAGACAGATAAATTCGGCTTGGGTTTCACTTCTTCTGCTTAAAAGGATGTAAGCCTCTCCCGGGCTGGAGGGCCACCGTTGAAGATCACCCATCATGGAGTCAATGCTGTGGAGGATGGTGAAGAGGAGAGCAACTTTAAAGACTGGATTTTCCCTACTGTTGGCGGAGGACTAAGCAACTGGGATGCGAAAGACTTTATTCCCATTACTTTCATAAATCAGTAATTTATCTTTCAAACATTTCTGTTGGTCTGTAATAATTCTTAAACAATTCGTACATTTTTTGCCTTATGCCTTACCTGAGGCATATAGGTCCATTTGTAAGGGTTTGATTTTTCATCTTCATATGCCATTTTAATGAATCATGGACGTTTTCACATATAAACTTTTGTGTTCATTTTCTTTCTTTTTACATTTTATTTGTTTAAAGGTGGCTATCCCTTACACACACACACACTCACAAATGCAGGTGTCCTTCCACTACGGATTCCATGGGTAACAATTGTGCTATGGCCTTCAGTGACTCTGAAGATCTGGTCAACCATGCCAAATACGAAGGTGATGAAGACTGTGAAGTGCCGGGAGAATTGGCTAGGCTGTTACAACAGGAAGAAAAGGCTATTCTGCCCCATGAGGAGCTGTTAGAGACAATCAACTTGGGTACTGATGAAGACAGAAAGGAAGTTAGAGTGGGTGCCAACCTAGAGCCAAGTGTCAAAGAGCGCCTAGTTCAGTTGTTACATGAATATGTTGAGATCTTTGCCTGGTCTTATGAAGACATACCGGGACTCGATACAGATATTGTGGTTCACCGTCTCCCTACAAGAGAAGACTGTCCACCAATTAAATAGAAAGTCTGCCGCATGAGACCCGACATGTCAGAAAAGATGAAAGCTGAAGTGATGAAGCAGTTCAATGCTGGATTTCTCGCTGTTACATCATATCCATAATGGGTTGCTAACATTGTGCCCATGCCTAAGAAGGACGGAAAAGTGAGAATGTGCATGGATTACAGAGACTTAAACAGGGCTAGCCCTAAAGATGACTTTCCACTACCGCACATTGACATCTTGGTTGACAATACAGCTCAGCATAAGGTATTTTCTTTCATGGATGGATTTTCAGGGTACAACCAGATCAAAATGGCCCCTGAAGACATGGAGAAAACTACTTTTGTTACACAGTGGGGTACGTTCTGCTATAAAGTGATGCCATTCGGACTGAAGAATGCCGGGGCAACCTATCAGCGTGTCATGGTAGCTTTGTTTCATGACATGATACATCAAGAGATTGAAGTCTACGTAGACGACATGATAGCTCGTTCACAAACAGAAGAAGAACACCTCAACCATCTACAAAAGCTGTTTGTCAGGTTGAAGGAGTACAAGCTCAGACTGAACCCTAACAAGTGCACTTTCGGAGTCAGGTCCGGTAAACTCTTGGGTTTCATTGTCAGCAACAAAGGCATCGAGGTTGATCCTGCCAAAGTCAAAGCTATACAAGAAATGTCTACCCCTCGCACTGAGAAGGAGGTCAGAGGTTTCTTGGGACACCTAAACTACATTGCAAGGTTCATTTCTCACCTAACATCTACCTGTGAGCCAATCTTCAAGCTGTTGAAGAAAGATCAGGTGGTTAAATTGAATGATGACTGTCAAGTTGCTTTCGATAAAATCAAGGAGTATTTGCTAGAACGTCCTATCTTGATGCCTCCCATCGAAGGAAGACCGCTAATCATGTATCTGACCGTCCTAGAGAATTCAATGGGGTGCGTACTGGGCCAACATGACGAGTCTGGCCGAAAAGAGCATGCCATTTATTACCTTAGCAAAAAGTTTACCGACTGTGAGACCCGATACTCACTACTCGAGAAAACTTGTTACGCTTTGGTATGGGCTGCTCGCCGGCTAAGGCAATATATGTTGACTCATACCACTCTACTGATATCTAAGATGGATCCGATCAAGTACATCTTCGAGAAGCCTGCTTTATCTGGAAGAATAGCTAGATGGCAAATGATCCTGACTGAGTACGATATACAGTACACGACCCAAAAATCTATAAAGGGGAGTGTGCTAGCTGACCATCTAGCTCATCAAGCTGTCGAAGATTACCAATCCATGAAATTTGACTTCCCCGACGAAGACATTATGACTTTGGACAACATTGAAGATAACGGACCGTATGACGGACCTGAACAAGGATCCCGATGGACCCTGTACTTTGATGGTGCTTCTAATGCACTTGGCAATAGTATCGGTGTTGTGCTTATCTCACCAGAAGGTTTCCATACACCTTTCACTGCTAGACTCTATTTCAACTGCACCAACAACATGGTCGAGTATGAAGCTTGTATCTTTGGTCTCAAGGCTGCAATAGACCTGGGAATCAAATCTTTGGTTGTGTTCGGAGACTCAGCTTTGGTCATCAGTCAGATCAAAGGAGAGTGGGACACTAAACATCCCAACCTCATCCCTTACAAAGAACATGTCTTGACATTGCTACCTCATTTCGAGCAGATTACCTTCGAGCACTTCCCACGAGAAGAAAATCAGCTAGCAGATGCTCTAGCTATAATGTCATCCATGTTTAAACTTAACTGGGATAATGAGGCTCCCCAAATCACCATCTAGCGAATGGATGAACCTGCACATTGTCATGAGATTAATACCGAAGAAGTAGTGGACCGGCCTTGGTTTCACGAAGTCAAAAGGTATCTCGAGGCCCAAGAATACCCTGAAGGAGCTTCAGTCAACGACAAAAATTTCTTGAGGAGATTCCCTGCCAAGTTCTTCTTGAGCAACGGTATCCTGTACAAGCGCAATCATGATTGCATTCTACTCCGTTGTGTGGACAAGGTTGAAGCTGAGCAGATCATGGCTGAACTGCATAATGGTACCTTTGGCACCCACTCTAGCGGGCACACGATGGTTAAGAAGATTCTAAGGGCAGACTATTACTGGTCTACCATGGAAGTTGACTGTCATCAACATTCTAGAACTTGTCACAAATGTCAAATCTATGCGGACAAGGTACATATTCCTCCAGCTCCTCTCAATGTCCTAACAGCTGCTTGGCCATTCACAATGTGGGGAATCGACGTGATTGGAGAGATCAAGCCTACAGCATCCAATGGACACCGCTTCATCCTGGTGGCTATTGATTACTTTACCAAGTGGGTCGAAGCAACTTCCTTCGCATCTGTCACAAAGAATGTGGTTACCCGGTTCATCAAGCTGAACCTCATTTGCCGGTATGGTATCCTCGACAGGATCATCACTGAAAACGGTACAAACCTTAACAACACTATGATCGCCGCCTTGTTCGAGCAGTTCCAGATTCAACATCACAATTCATCTCCCTATCAGCCAAAGATGAACGGTGTTGTCGAAGCTGTGAACAAAAATATCAAGAAGATCATACAAAAGATGACAGTCACATACAAGGACTGGCATGAGATTTTACCGTTGCTCTCCACGGGTACCGTACCATGGCACGTACATCAACTGGGGCAACACCTTATTCTTTGGTATACGGCATGGAAGTTGTTTTGTCTATCGAGCATCAGATTCCCTCCTTGAGAATCATGAAGGATGCTGGTTTGAGTGAAGACGATTGGATTCAGACCCGTCTTGATCAACTTAACTTGATTGACGAAATGACTTACTGTTGTTTGCCATGGTCAAACGTATCAAAAGTGGATGATCAAGGCTTTCAACAAGAAATTCAGGCGCCAGGTATATAATGTCGGGGATCTTGTAATAAAGCGGATCATCTTACCGCAAAGTGATCCCAGGGGCAAATGGACTCCTACTTACGAAGGACCATTTCTGATATTCATTTAAGTTTTCAAAGTTCAGATACAGTCCAGATACGCTCATGACATGGTAGCCATGCTGATCACTCATGCTGATGTTCCCTAGCTCAGATACACTTCAAATATGGAAGTCATTTCTGTCACCTATTCAAGATACAGTCCAAATACGCTCCAGACACAGTAGCCATGCTGTCACTTATTCTGACTTTTCCCCCAATACAGATACACTCCAGACATGGAAGTCATTCTGTTATTTATTCAGATTCAAATACAGTTACAACTCGGATACGCTCCAGACACGGATGTTATTCCCTTGCTCATACAGATCCAATCTCCAGATACAACCCAGAGACGTTCCAGATACAGATACCATTCTGATGTTCATTCTCCTGATTTACAACAAACATCCTTGGATGGAATCTACAAGCCCATCTCTGACAAGATTCTGTCACATCTCCAAATGGCATCTTTAAGCCTATTCCCTCAATTATACTTTTACAAGTGCAAATTTACAGGCACTCTAGTGTCCAATCATCTTTTACCTTCAAGTCACGAACGAAAAACTTGCCAATCTAACTCTTCAGGTTCAAGAAGATTGAACAGGGGCAGTTGTTGTACCCCAAAATTTGCCCTCTCATTTTATCAACATTTCCCCTCACAAGACACTTTGAACTCAAGACCATATTAGGGTCTGCTCAGCTCAAGACATCTCCTTGCACTGATGACCTGAAATTAGGGTTTGAGTTTGCACAAGGAATTTTGGACTTCCAATGCTCAATGTGACTTTCATACTTCATGTTGGGCCTATAATATTTCTCATACTAAGTTTCAAGCCTTGAACCAAATTTTTGCCCAGTCAATTGGACAGTTGACCTAAAAATCAGTTGTATTGGGGAAACAAGTCAACCATAGCCAATTTACAGTCAAACCTTATAATTTTTTATCCGCATCAACATTATAGACTCATATGAACCATTTTATCAAGTTTGGACCACAACTCCTCAAGAAATTTGATCAGATCATCAAAAGGGCAAAATGGTCATTTTTAGGGTTTTGACTGCAGAAGGGAAATTTTTTATTTTTCACCTAGCCAATGGCAAATTAGGTTCAAGCATGGTTTCAAGGACTCAATGGCATCATCTTGACCTAATCACAAGGTTCAAAAGATCTCAAATGCATTGGATTGACATATGAATTTTCCAGTCAACTGATCAAAAATTAACTTTACACTGAAAAGTCAAACTTTGACTTTTTGGTCAAAACCAAGTGCCAAGAGTCATTTTTCATCAAGATGTGTCAAAACATAAAACTTTTTCACCAAGAAACCTAATTTTGAAAATTAGGGTTTAAAATGGAAAATTTTCATAACTTAGAAATTTTCTAAGTTATGAAAATTTCTTATTTTTTCCCAACTTTTCCCAACTTTTTCTCCATGATGCATTTGGATTCAAAGAAAACTTCCAAAATGAAAGTTGTAGTCCTCCACAAAATCTACAACTTTTATTCACAAAGTTTTCCCAAAATATGCTTGGATCTCAAGTTATGATTTTGTGAATAAGGGTCCAAAAACTTTCTAACTTAGTGAAATTTTGCCCTAGTTTAGGCAGGATTTTGACCTATCTTCATGGCAATGTTTCACATAGTTACAAGTGGAATCTCAAAATTAATTTCAAATATGGATTGTAGAGCATGTTACAAGCTTTCTAAAATGTCCAAGAACTCTCCAAAATCATTTGTGGTTAGGGAGAATCGAATGATTGAAAATGGCAAATTATCACTTTTTGCCAAGGCATTTTGCACATTGCTACAACTTGCAATTCTGTCCAAACCTTGCTTGTACTTGGTTTACAGTTTCTAATCTCTTCTACACTCAAAAATTAAATGCAAACACATTGGATTATGGCATTGTTCTGATCTTTGAAGCATTATACAAAGATTTAATCCATTTTTGGCAAAAAGGTAACATTGCCACTTTGATAAAGCATGCTTTATGTCAAATTGTTTATCTTGAGCCATGGACCTGATTTCTTTATGAAACAATATCCACAAGCATAAGAAAAATCTCACCAACTCTCAGCAAGCCTGAAGATAGCTTGTACAACTTTGCCTTTGTCACTTCCCATCTTTTCTTCAAAAACAAGCAAGTGTGCAAAAGTCAGCATATCTTTGGTATCTGATAAAAATAAGCTTTGTAAACATTTCAAACAAGTTCAACACACTGTCTAAGGCAAGAAACACGAGCTACAAGCCTCTTAAACACCCTAATACACCAAAACACCAAGTTCTTGCAAAAATAGGGCAAGTTCTGCAGATTCACTTCCAAAACAATTTCCACTCGTGCGTTTTGTCCCAAACCACTTCAAACACATTCTATACAACCCATCTGAATTGTCCAAGCCATTGTTCAGTAACTGTAGCTTCATTTTCAAGCTTCACCATTTTCAAATTCTGAGTTTGCAGGTTGAGTCCTACAAGAAGTTTCAGACCATTTCAAAGCAAGCTAAGCATTGGGAAAGGTTAAGGGAACATCAAGCAA
Source organism: Vicia faba (assembly GCA_948472305.1). NCBI lineage: Eukaryota > Viridiplantae > Streptophyta > Magnoliopsida > Fabales > Fabaceae > Vicia > Vicia faba. The sequence continues at coordinate 1,683,281,673 of OX451737.1, read as the reverse complement.
GCTCAAAAGTCCTTCAGGCCTCATCAAAAGTTGCTGCATTGCCATACTCGAACTTGACTGAAATAGGTATTTTCCAACTTTCTATCTCCTTATTTAGGAATCATTAGGCTTAGGTTTGTGAAGCAAAAATGTAGCCCTTAATGCCCTTGAACTGTACATATGCATCTGATCCGAAAAAACCTCATAACAAAGAAGCCTCCTCCTATCGCACCGAATAATACTTCTCCTTGGTACAAGGTGGATCAGTTCTGTGCATATCACCAAGGTTCGTCGGGGCATAACATTGAAAATTGCTTTTCTTTGAAGGCAGATGTCCAGAGGTTAATTAAGAACGGTATTTTGTCTTTCAAGGATGTTAACCCGAATGTTCGAGATAATCTTTTGTCTCGACATGGGGCAGCGTCGGTGAATATGGTGGAAGGATGTCAGGGAAAGTTTCGAGTTTTCCAAGTTGAGCACATAAGAGACTCGTTGATCAGGATACATCAAAGCTTAATAAGACTCGCCTTCTTTTAGCATCAGCGTGATTATGACGTTTGTGAATTTTGTTCAATAGAAGATGATTTCCCTATTGTGAAAGAGGATATTCAAAAATTGTTAGATCAAAGGTTTATCACTATTACACATGACATAGATCCATTTGATAAAGTGGATGTTATAGTACTGCAGTTCAACGTGCCTAAACCAGTAGAGATTGTTTATGACAGTCAGACTGCACCTGTTGCTCCTTTGATTATTTGTCCACCTGGTCCCGTGCCTTACAACTCAGACCAAGCCATACAATACAAATATAATTCCACAATGATTGAGAATGGGGTAGAGGTTCCTATACCGCCAATGCCATCTTTTATTAATATTGCTGATGTGAGTAGAGTCACGAGAAGCGAATGTATCTTTGCAGCAGTACCATTGAAAAGACCTAAAGTTCAAGTCAGAAGGCCTATACCGGTAGAAATTCTAGCGAGGAATGTTGAACCAAGGGTTGAGGTAGGCCTATCCAATGAACCTGGCCCACATCCTTATGATGATGAGATTTTGAAACTCATTAAGAGAAGTGAATACAAGATTATGGACCAACTACTGCAAACCCCTTCCAAGATTTTTGTGCTTACTTTACTAAGAGATTTTGGTGCCCATAGGGAAGCTTTGATGAAGGTCTTGGACCAGGCATTCATAGATCATGATGTGACGGTTGACCAATTTGATGGAATTGTGGGAAATATTACTTCGTGTAACAATCTTGGTTTCAGTGATGAAGAGCTTCCGAAGGAGGGAAGGAACCATAATATGGCTTTGCATATCTCAATAAGTTGTGGAAATGATACTTTATCAAGTGTTCTAGTAGATACAGGTTCATCATTAAATGTAATGCCCAAAACTACATTATCTCGACTTTCATTTCAAGGTGCTCCCATGAGACCTAGTGGGGTAATTGTCAAAGCGTTTGATGGTTCTAGGAAAACTGTCATTGGTGAAGTGGATCTTCCTATAATAATTGGTCCTCATACCTTTCAGATCACTTTTCAAGTAATGGATATTTGTGCCGCCTACAGTTGCCTATTGGGTCGCCCATGGATCCATGATGCAGGGGCAGTCACTTCCACGCTCCAACAAAGATTGAAGTTTGTAAGGAATGGAAAGCTGGTAATAATTGGTGGAGAGCAGGCTATGGTGGTAAGCCACTTGTCATTTTTCTCTTTTATTGATGCTGATGAGGATGTTGGAACCCAATTCCAAGCTCTATTTGTTGCTAATAATGAAGTGAAGAAGCAAGGGATATATATTTCTTCTTTTGAGGATGCGCGATGAGTGGTTGAGAGTGGTTCGGCTGAAGGTTGGGGCCAGGTGTTGACTTTGCCTAAGAACAAGTCTGGAGAAGGTCTTGGTTTTCATCCTGTGTCTATAAGAGTTAAGCAGGATACAGTTACCTGTCCGACACAAGAAGTTTTTCGAAGCGCAGGTTTTATCCATCCGACTCCGCCCGAGGTTGATGCTATAATAGGAGATGATTCTGAAGGGGATTTACCCGACTTTGTAACACATGGAGTGGTTTGCCAGAACTGGAATGCTGTTGATGTTCCTGTTGTGATGCACATTTCTGAGTAATGCTTTGTTTTATTTTGAAAAACCTTTCGCTCTGCCCACGGCGAAAAAGTATTTGTGTCGGGCTATGTTGAAAATAAATCCTTTTGCTCTGCCCAAGGAAAAAGAGAATATGTTTGGGCTCTTTTGTTTCAAGTATTTACAATCATGAATAAAAATGTTATTTTGTCCTCTACTGTTTTTATTTTTCACTTTCTTTGGAAAATGGTATTGAAAATTAGTTGGTAGTAATAGGAAAATATAATAATATTTTTATATATGTACAACATTCACATTAATCGATTTCTAAAATAAAGCATAATAATATGTGCAGATTAATCCATAACTTAACCATTGAAAACAATGATCCTATTCCCCCTCCCAACTTTGAATTCCCTTTGTTCAGAGTCGAGGAAGAAGATAGTGAAGAGATTCCTGATGAAATTTCCCGTTTACTTGAGCACGATGAAAAGACTATTCAGTCGTTTGAAGAGCCTATAGAGATGATCAATTTGGGTAATGAAAAAGACAAAAAGGACGTCAAGGTCGGAGCGTTGCTTATCCCAGAGGTCAAAGAGAAGATGTTGGAGCTTCTCAGAGAGTATGTGGATGTGTTTGCTTGGTCCTACCAAGACATGCCAGGTTTGGATAACAATATTGTGGAGCATCGTTTGCCGTTGAGACCTGAATGTCCGCCGATTAAGCAGAAGATGAGAAGGACTCGTCCCGATATGGCTGACAAGATCAAAGAAGAAGTTCAAAAACAAATTAATTCAGGTTTCCTTGTTACATCGGTCTATCCTCAATGGTTAGCCAATGTAGTTCCTGTTGCTAAGAAGCATGGCAAAGTTCGAATGTGTGTAGATTATAGAGATCTCAATAGGGCTATCCCAAAGGATGATTTTCCATTACCATACATTGATGTATTGGTCGACAGCACCGCAAAGTTCAAAGTCTTTTCTTTCATGGATGGTTTCTCTGGTTACAATCGAATCAAGATGGCACCAAATGATATTGAGAAGACAACTTTTATTACACCTTGGGGAACATTTTGTTATCGGGTAATGTCGTTTGGTTTAAAGAATGCTGGTGCAATGTACCAAAGGGCCATGACTGCCTTGTTCCATGATATGATGCATAAAGAGATAGAAGTTTATGTAGATGACATGATTTCCAAATCACAAACTGAAGAAGATCATTTGGAGCATTTATTGAAATTATTCCAACGTTTGAGAAAGTATAAACTCCATCTGAATCCTAACAAGTGCACTTTTGGTGTTTGTTCTGGGAGACTTCTGGGTTTAATTGTCAGCCAGCGAGGTATTGAGGTAGATCCTGATAAATTCAAAGCTATTCGGGAGATGCCCGCACCCAAGATGGAAAAACAAGTAAGAGGATTCCTTGGGAGGCTGAACTATATTTCTAGATTTAGATCTCATATGATTGCTACCTGTGGGCCTATTTTCAAGCTTCTTCGAAAGAACCAAGGATGTGTGTGGATAGAAGATTGTCAGAAAGATTTTGATAGCATCAAAGAATATTTACTTGAACCTCCCATATTGATCCCTCCAGTGGAAGGAAGACCTTTGATTATGTACCTGACTATATTGGAAGATTCCATGGGATGTGTGCTCGGTCAACAAGATGAGACTGGAAGAAAGGAGCATGCCATATATTATCTGAGTAAGAAATTCATAGACTGTGAGTCTCGATACTCAATGCTTAAGAAGACCTGTTGTGCTTTAGCTTGGACTGCTCGCCGTCTGCGCCAATATATGATTAACCACACCACTTGGTTGATCTCCAAAATGGATCTGATCAAGTATATCTTCGAGAAGCCCGCCTTATCTGGAAGAATAGCCCGTTGGCAGATGTTGTTATCTGAATATGACATTGAGTATCACACTCAGAAAGCAATCAAATGGAGTATTTTAGCCAATCATTTGGATCACCAACCAATTGAAGACTATCAATCCATCAAGTTTGACTTCCCAGATGAAGATGTTATGTACTTGAAAGCTAAAGATTGTGAGGAGCCATTACTTGAAGAAGGACCTGATCCTGAATCCCGTTGGGGTTTGATATTTGACGGAGCTGTAAATGCTTCTGGAAATGGAATTGGGGCAATCATCGTCACCCCCCGAGGTGCTCATATCCCGTTCACGGCGAGATTGAAGTTTGACTGTACGAATAACATGGCTGAGTATGAAGCATGTATTATGGGTCTCGAAGAAGCAGTGGACCTAAGGATTAATATTCTCGATGTATACGGAGACTCGGCATTGGTAATTAATCAAATCAAAGGAGAATGGGAGACTCTTCATCCTGGTTTGATCCCTTACAGAGATTATGCTAGAAGATTGTTAACCTTCTTCAACGAAGTGGAATTACATCATATCCCTAGAGACGAAAACCAAATGGATGATGCTTTAGCTACTTTGTCTTCAATGTTCCAAGTGAATGATTGGAACGAAGTTCCCTCAATTAGAGTTATGCGCCTCGACAGACCTGCTCATGTGTTCTCAGCAGAGGAAGTCACTGACGATAAACCGTGGTTCTATGACATTAAACGTGTTCTTCAAACTCAAGAGTACCCGCCTGGGGCATCCAATAAAGATAGGAAGGCGTTGAGGAGATTGGCAAGTAGTTTCTTCCTCAATGAAGAAGTATTATATAAAAGAAATTACGACATGGTCTTACTCAGATGCGTAGACAAACATGAAGCAGACATGTTGATGCAAGAAGTACATGAGGGATCCTTTGGCACTCATGCCAACGGACATGCAATGGCTAAAAAGATGTTAAGAGCTGGTTACTATTGGATGAAGATGGAATCTGATTGCTGCAAATATGTGAAGAAATGTCATAAATGCCAAATTTATGCGGACAAGATACATGTGCTACCGACCCTCCTCAATGTTATCTCTTCACCTAGGCCTTTCTATATGTGGGGCATTGATATGATTGGAATGATTGAACCCAAAGCTTCAAATGGTCATCGTTTCATCTTGGTAGCCATCAATTATTTTACTAAATGGGTGGAAGCAGCATCTTATGCTAATGTAACTAGACAGGTGGTAGTCAGATTTATCAAGAATCAGATCATTTGTCGGTACGGCATCCCGATCAAGATCATCACTAATAATGGTTCGAATTTGAATAAAAAAATGATGAGAGAGCTTTGTAAAGAGTTCAAGATCGAACATCATAACTCTTCTCCCTACAGGCCAAAGATGAATGGTGCGGTTGAAGCTGCTAATAAGAATATCAAAAAGATTATCCAGAAGATGGTGGTAACTTATAAGGATTGGCATGAAATGCTTCCGTTTGCTCTGCATGGGTACCGTACTTCAGTTCGAACTTCAACAGGCGCAGCCCCATTTTCCCTAGTATATGGCATGGAAGCAGTACTCCCCGTGGATGTTGAGATCCCGTCTATGAGAGTTTTGATGGAAACTAAACTTTCTGAGGCTGAATGGTGTCAAAGTAGATATGACCAGTTGAATTTAATTGAAGAGAAGAGATTGACAGCGTTGTGTCACGGTTAACTATATCAGCAAAGAATGAAGAAGGCTTTTGATAAGAAGGTTCGACCACACGAATTCAGAGAAGGTGACCTCATGCTCAAGAAGATGTTATCTTTCCAACCTGATTTTAGGGGAAAATGGGCTCCGAATTATGAAGGACCGTATGTCGTTAAGAAGGTTTTCTCTGGAGGCGCCATGATTCTCACAAATATGGATGGTGAAGAACTCCCGCGCTCCGTGAACACCGATGCAGTCAAGAAGTATTTTGCCTAGGTTTGAGTTGACAGTTCACTAAGTTGAAAACCCGAAGGGGCGGCTTAGGCAGGCTTTTGGTCAGACCAGTCATGGCATTTGAGCACATCTCGGGAGAATAATGATCATTGTTTTTGTGTAACCTTTTTCTTTCATGTACTATTTCCTAAATTGTTGTAAACCGTTGGAGTCGCATTATTAGCGAACTACCATCTTATTAATGAAATTTGAGCATTTATCTTTTGTGGGACAAATTTTAGCTTTTGTGGCAATATTTGAAACAAAGTTAATTAACGCATTCTTATTTTGAAATGTGTCATGAATATTGGAAGGAATATTAATAGTTGCTCCGAGGATGGTTAAGCCATGAAATGCAAAACAATACAGTAATTTATCCTTGCATGATGAACATGTTTTCTTTCAAAATCGTCATGAGGTGTTGGTTGTGTAAACTTGCATTTCTAGTATAGTACTAAGCTTGGTGACTCCCCAGCAATTCCGATTAAGCTTTGTTTTGGTTATCTCTATTTTAGAAAATTTCTGAAGTGTGGTACGTTTTGTATCATGTCAGTGGTCTATTGGTGTTAGAAGATTGGATTTGAATACTTTTCTCCCCAGAAGACTTGAGCCTTGTAGCGTGATATGCTCTGACGTTGCCTTTGTTCCAGTTCCAGTTATTTTTCGTATCTTTGAGATTGGCCGAGTATCTAATTTTTGTGTTATCTTATCATCTTCAAGTTATTTCCTCTATCTGTTTTGTCAGCATAATATTCATTTACTCATTTACACTTACATCATGCATATGCATCACATTTGTCGATGATTTTGGGTCGTATACCTTGTTTATGTTTATTCAAACAGCGTACCTGTTCTTTCCAAGTAGAATGTTAACTTAGGCAAAAAATGTGCTTCCTTTCTAATTCCCCAGCTGAGCTAATCCTCGTGGATGAATTTTTGATTTAGCCTTCCTTGTCCATCTTTGGATAGGGTGAATCCCCAATTGAGTTATTTTCTCATTGGCTGGAGTCTTGTTTGACTGTCTTCTCTCTGGTTTATTCCTGGATTGAGTTTTTGTCTCTTGCATAGGCTATCTCGTGGTTCTCCGGGATAGGCAACCTAGATGAATGGTGCATTTATTTTGCGAATTTAAGTATTTGATCTCTTCAAGAAGGATCTATTCATGGTTCCCTTTGAAGAATTATTTTATTCTCTGGCAGTGTTATCACAACTTTCTTCTAAAACATCTTTGGAAAACGACAAGCGGCGGTCTCTTCATGAGCAACTTGTGCATTATTAACATCTTTGGAAAATGACAAGCGGCGGTCTCTTCATGAGCAACTTGTGTGTTATTAACATTCTTGGAAGACAACAAGTGGCGGCTTCTTTATTTGAGCAGCTTGTATGTTATTAACATTCTTGGAAGACAGCAAGTGACGGCTTCTTTATTTGAGCAGCTTGTATGTTATAGACATCCTTTGGAAAACGAAAAGCAGCGGTCTCTTCATGAGAAACTTGTGCGTTATTGACATCTTTGGACAACGACAAGCGGCGGTCTCTTCATGAGCAACTTGTGCGTTATTGGCATCTTTGGAAGACGACAAGTGATGGTCTCTTTATTTGAGCAACTTGGGCGTTATAGTTTTCTTAGAAGACAGCAAGTGGCGGCTTCTTTATTTGAGAAGCTTGTATGTTATAGACATCCTTGGAAGACAACAAGTGGCGACTTCTTTATTTGAGCAGCTTGTATGTTATAGACATCCTTTGAAGATAGTAAGTGGTGGCTTCTTTATTTGAGCAGCTTGCGTATCTACAACCATATGTTATTTCAGCATCAAATGGTATCTCTCTGGAAAAATATCGCAGAGAAGTTGGTTGTCAAATCTCCACCTTCAGAAGTCGGTAGTTCACTATCTGCAAATTTGATACATCTTTTGTCTATCTTTGACCTTGGGTTATGAACTCACCATTATCTTGGGTCAATAATCTATTTTTTTCGTGACCTATGCAAGGCGTTTTTCTTTGTTAGGGTCAGGAGTTGTCTTCTCTCAATTTTTATTCTCTGTTAAGAGTCTATCATTCGAAGTCGATGGCTCATTTCTCCAGTAGTGTATAATCTTTGTTCCTGTGGATTATTTGTGATTGGTTTCTCTAACATTATTTTGTCTCGTACAGTATCATTCTCCATAAAGTTAAATACTACATTCATATCATAAACATAATGGTGGTATCTTAGGGCAAACATTGTGTATTATGTATTTAAGTACCTTCAATCTCGTCGAGACGAAGATTTTAATATTCATATCTCCGGATAGAAGAAACTAAAATAGGGGAAGCTGTTATACCCCAATTTTTGACCTAAGATCCCTGCTTCATCTGCATTATTTTATATATACATCAAGGTCACAGAATATGGTAGGTTCCGAACATTTCGCTTTCGAGCTTTGACTGTGTAGAGATTATCAAGTGTTGTGAGCATTTTATCTTACGAATGACTAACCACTAATAAAGCACGAAGTGTATGTTTTGTTGTTTTGTTTTCATGTGCAGGAAATAGGTCTGAAAGAAGAACATCGGACGTTGTACATCAATTAGGGTTTCGAGTCTCGAGGCAGAAATGTGGTCGGTCGTTAATTCAGCTGATTCATCAAAAGAATTTCAGAGAATTGTGCGTTTATTTTCACACTCTGTCCAACAGATGGTCTCCAGTTTCTCTGAATATTTTTTCAGAAAGAACGGTCGAAGTTCTCTTGTCTTTGGTTCATGTGTATTTCACATTATTCTAAGATACAAGAAAAACCAGGCTACAACATCATTTTCGATTTCTTTGACCAAAAGTCATCTGCAAATTTTCTCATAACGCGGGGTGAATTTCGCCAAAATGGGATGATTAAATTCAAAACCGTTCTAGAAGAACTTATTTGGAATATTTGGAATTTTTATTTATTTGAATTCAAGTGATAATTAAAGAGGAGCTACCAAGAGATCTCATCCAAGAATAATCATTTATCGCATGAAATATTTATTCAAGATTATTTTTGTGATTATTTTGGTGGATTTACATCATGGTTATTTAAATACATGAAGCATTTATTCAAGAAGTTAGTAGGAAAAGGAATTCGATCCAATTAATCGGTCATCACAAGATTAATTACATGAGGATTTCTATTTGATTACAAAATCAATTCATGTGATTTATTTGGATCTCTATTACAAAAATGCAAGATTAAAGTCTAAGACTTGCATTATTATTTATTCATCATTCAACAATTTATTCAAGTATTGTTCAACTCTTTCCCAATTCAAATGGAAGGCCTTGAATTTTTATCAAGACATATCAAGATTCATGTTCATATTAAGATTCAAGGTTATTTATAACTACAAAAGAAATTGAGAATACATTGAAGAATACATGTTTATTCATGTTACAATTTATTTGGACTTATTGTTACAAAGTTACAAAATAAAATACAAGTTTTGTACATGAAAATCAAACTATTATTCTTGCTACAAAACAGTCCCAATGCTGCCCATTTTTCCAGTACTATATTAATCCATAACAGTCCTTTTTTTTAGTGTAGTGCTGTCCATTTTCTCCAACCTTGTGTCAACAAAGACCATGTCAAGCTGCTGTCCAAACCTGCTCTGCAAAACAGTCCAGAATGCAGCCCATAAGACAAAGATCTGCATATTTTGCTGCTATAAAAACAGTTTGCAAAGCTCCAAATATTGCACTAAAATTTATACTTCAAAAAGCTATCCCATAAAACATCAAAACAGGGCCTAGAATAGTTCAAACTTCTACTGTTTTCCCCCCTTAAAACCCCACACATTTCACTATAAATAGAGGCTTTTATCAACACAAAAAAGGAGACACCAAGAGAATTCAAAAATCCAGCAAGAGAGTAAATGCAGAAAAAGAGAGTTTTGTTCAACAATCCGACAAGAGAGTGAAAACAGAAAAAGATAGTTTTGTTCCAAAATTCAGTAGAGAGAAAAGCCAGAAGAACATAGCAAACTCAAGGAAAAACTTACTATCTTTTATAAGCCCCATCGGAGAGGCTCCGATAGGTATTATTTTCTTCTCCCTCTCTATCTACTGCTGCATATATTCATGTTTGAATCACTTTCTGTACCATTTTTCTTTGCCATACAATGTTTGCCTTATCATTCTTTTCTTTGTTGTATTTTATTTGAGTGGATGCATTTTGTTGGCATTTAAACATGTTTAGAAATAATAATAACACAAAAAATGTACAAATCCAGAGATAAAAAACACACCTTCAAATTTCTTTTTCAGAGTATACAAATCCCAGACAGAAAATCATCGCCATTGTCTCTACACTTACAGTTGCTAACCTTAATCCCTACTTCTATCTCTTCCTCTCCGTGTATCTAACAACCTGCAACCAACTCTGCTCAAACAGAAGAGATTCCAAAACATAAATTCATTCTTAAAATTAGAAGAATAGAAATCTGAACAAAGAAAAACCAGAACTAGATTATAAATATCGCTTCTACCACACCTTTCTCAACAACCATAACAACAAAACATGTTAACCTGTTAACAAAATTTAGAACCTGCATAACAAAAATAAACCATTAACATGTTTATGTTAAACCAAAACTCTAACCTATTAAAACACCACTAAACAGAACCTATAGAGAATATATACATAAACCTCATAAACTCCCAGCTTTGCAAAAACATCCAGGCAGCTTTTACAAAGCCAGTTTGAGTACTCGAGTCAAGATTACCGTCCCTTTGAATGCAAAACGTGTATGAAGCTCACAAAAAGACTCACCTCCATAATCATCAACCTTCAAGTAGTGGAATCTGGATTTTGTTTCTACAGATCTGCACTCTGCAACATCACAATAGCACTGTTAATATTCTATTGTATACATGTGTATTAATCTTTTCTTCCAATAATTTACCTTGTTCTTGAATCTGAGCATGAAAATATTTGGCGAGACGAGCCAGGCGGCCGGTCACGTTCCTCCGCAACGGAGATGGTGATGGAAACCGTGATGGTCGTATGTCTTCCGTTAGGTCGATTCGAGAAGGCGATAAGAGAAGCATTTGATAATTTTTGTAATGCGTTTGAAGTTGTTGATGGTGTTGGAAAGTTTAGAGAAGATTCTTCCTTCAAGGTAGTGACGTTACTGATGAGAGGTTAGAGAGAAAGAGTTTTGATTTGTTTTGTGATGAACTTAGAAAATAGATTTTACAGTAATAATAATAATTCAATCGGTTTTCCTTTTCTAAGATGAACACTAACCTGCGACTCTGTAGCTTAGGGTTACAAGCACTTCTTCATTTCTTCTAACCGGGTCAACTCCCTATTGGGCCTTTTGGCCCAATCACCCAATCCAATTATCTCTTTTCCCTTTTGTATTATTAGTTTTAATAACAATAACGATTAGTAAGATAGCTCAGCTGGCAAAGTGCATTACCCATTACCCTTAAAGTCTCAAGCTCGATTCCTGCTGGGCACGTTTTTTTGCTCTTTTAACCCTTTTCTTTCAATTCTATTTGATTTATATAATTTTAAGTTAGTTCTTTATAAAAATACAAAAAAACATGTTTAATTAAAATTTATCTTTTATTTAAATTTTGTCGTGCTATTAATCTTTCATTTTTTTTTGTTATTTAGTAAATTGCTTAGAATACATGTTATAAATTAATCTTTTGTTTAATTTTTTATTATTTATTTACATTTTTTTATAAATTAAATCTTCTACTTAATGTTTGTTATTTTTAATTATTCAAATACATGTTTCTTTTTTTATTTAATTTTTGCTGTTTAAAATGCATGCTAATATAAATTAGTCTTCTATTTTGTTGTTTACTTAATTGTTCCATTTGTCGTTATAATTAACTTTATTCTTGATCGTTTAATCTTTATCTTTCGTCCGTCTCAAATCCAAGGGAAATGTTTTAGCTTTGTTGACTTCACGTTATCAAACACATCTCATCCAATCGTGCGAATACCCTCATTCATCTTTTGTTTGTTTACAATTTTTCTAAACCTAAGATAATTTTCCTAAAAGACTCCACTTTTAAATTCACACCTTTTTAGTCAAAACTTCGACATTAGGTCGTCGTATCTTCAAAATCTCAGCCACTCCCATTTTAGCCAAACAAACCATTTTAATCAAACAAACAAATTTTATAAACAGATATTTCAAAAGGTTCCTATAGGATACTATAGATGCATTGGGTGCTAATACATTCCCATTGTATAACCAACCCCCGAACTCTAGATCTCTTTTCAAAATGCATTTACTTTCATTACTTTTAAGTATTATTTTACATTGCATATTTTAGGGTTTTATTTCGCTCTTTTCCCTTTTCCCTTGGAAATAATAAAGCGCGGTGGCGACTCTTTCTTTTGTGAGACGAGTTAATTAATAGCTCGATCTCCGAATTACCCCGCTACATTTTTTATCGCTACAGGTGAATAGCTAGAAGTAGGGGTCAAATCGTTATCCATCCACCCACAAGACAAGAAGCAGGTTCAAGAGAAAATAGACCATTTCAAATTTCCGCCACGTCACGGGTCCAACAACGGCCTCGTCAACATCAAACAGAAAATTAGCAAAGGCTAAAAGAGCCCAAAAGACAGTTTACTAACGTCAACATGCCACTGTCTCAAGCTTTGCAACATATGTTAAAAATGGATCTGATTACACCAATAAGACCGCGTCCAAATCCCAAAACTTATGCTCCCAGTTACAATCCTGATGCCAGGTGTGCCTATCATTCCGACGGTCCTGGACATGATACAAACGATTGTTGGGCGTTGAAGTACAAGATTCAAAACTTCATCGATAAAGGAGAATTGGAGTTCACACAATACGGTCAATTGGATATTTTTTCTATCACCCCTTAAAGGCTCACCACTTAAAGTGACAAGTCCATACAAAGAGGCTTCTGTTCAGTGGAATTTTCAATTGTAATCTCTTTTGTTGCTCAGACAATCATCAATTAATGTCGAACTTTTTTCATTAATGCATTGCATATGTTTGTCTTGAATCTGTCCATTCGTTTTCACTATACTATGCTTTTTACTCTCTTTATGACATATAACTCTTGCTAAAAGTTACAAGCCCTTAAAGGGAGGATGACGAAAACAATGCCATAAATCTCATACAGTATGCTTTTGAATAGACTTTGCTGACAATGTACAAGCGTTCTTTCAAATTCTAAACACTGGAGTTATAAGGAAGATAATCCCTAGTCAACCCCTTCGAGCCAAAGAAGTATAAGTTTTACCTTTTTTACAAATTGAAACCTTTAATCAAAGCCTGGGGCAGGGTAGTCTCTCAGTTAGTTGAAATGCGCGTTCAAATCGCGAACTCTCATCTCGTAATACAAAGAGTGACATCAAAAACATTCCTCTGAAATCAAAAGACAGTGATGGTTCCCTACCAAAAAGGAAGTCATTATCTCTCAAAAGCCCACTAAGTCAAAAAAAGACTTAAGAAAAAAACAGGGGCATCCCGCTGACCGTAATCTCAAAACAGGAACAGTCAGGAAAAAATTAGAGATAACAAATCAAAAGAAAGAGGTCACTACAAATCCTCAACAAAAAAAAAAGGTGTGTTACGAAAAATTATTGCCTTCCGACAAACCTTACTTGTCTGAACCATCACCCAAAACGTCATTCCAGACTCAATTGGAGTTCAAACGCACAATTAACTGAGTTTAGGACCGAAGAACATCACGAAGAGCGGGTGGGTACAAATACACTTTGAGCCTTTATCTTTTGTTTCTTAAATCATGAACCATGCCACGTTACAACCCTTCAAAAGTCCTAATTTAAGCATGAGTTAGTTTGAAAGCATACTGTTACCAAAAGGTACCCTGACTCCTGTAGGGCTTTACTCTAAAATCTTGAGTTGAATTTTTCTTACAAAAAACTTCTTTACTTGCTAAAACGCATTTTCAAAATTTTTGAGACAAACATAAACTTTGCATTACTTGAATATCACTTTGCATATGTTGATTTGTTTGACAGCGAAGAAATTCACACAACGAATATCCAATGAACGAAAGCTCTCAGTGGACAAAATCACTTCAATTGGAAAGACACTTCCAATGATAAATCTCTCATGATCAAGGGGCACGGTATGACCTTTGTCCAACACATCTGGGGCAGTCAAGTCAAGATTCAAAGAATATCTCAAAGAATTGTTGAATAACCAGGGGCAAATCTCCATATGTATCACTCAAGGGGAAATGTTACGTTGATCAGGGGTTTGAACAAAATCCACTCTGAAGACTTTCGGTACCATCAAATTACTTGTCTGTACCAGTAGTATCAGATGGTGTCAGTATCATGTCTTCAGATCCTTCCACGACAGTTCTTAGAAAATTCTGATACTTGACCAAATATCTTGGGTACCACCAATTCGTTCGTGCCAATAGTATCAGATGGTGTCAGTATCATGTCTTCAGCTTTCTTCCGCAACAGTCTTAGAAAAATATCTCTAGGAAGTTCAGGGCTACCGAAAATATGATCAAAATATCAAGCGTCGAAATACATCAGATTAACTCTAGGGGGCAAACAGACTCCCACATAAAGGTTCATATCCGACCAAGCAAACATTTTCTGGAATTTACTACTAGGGGCAGTGATAAATCTCCCCAAAATCCTTCTCATATATTGACCCCAGCCAGAATTGCAATCTCTGAAAATTCCTCGCCAGCTGAGTCAACCTCAAGAACCCTCGAGAACTTTCCTCAGTGAAAAAGACACTTCTCCAATAGACCGACAACAGGGTTTACTTCCCCAAAAAACTACAGATCCCTCAGTGTGCAGTTTAATCCCCAGTGGAACGAAACTTCCAGTTATCAATCCCCAGTAGAAATCACCAAAATTCTCAAGATTCCCCAACAGGATTTTACAGGCAGTACACGGTATTTCCCTTACAACAGAAAAATAAGCATACATCTAGCAGTTAAATATATACAAGTGCAGAAAAAATAAAAATGCAGAAATTTAAACTACGCTATTACATCGCTTCGGGATGGGGGGAATACAAACCAAAAATGGGGGAAAGAAAAAATGTAAAAAGTTCTAGTTTAAACTATTACATCCCTTTGTACAATTACATAATCCATGAAAATAATGCGAATAAAGCAAACAAACGTGTGGAGGAGAAAAGGGAAAAGATGAAAAACCATAAAGTAGTTCTAAGCATTGGAAAAATGTCTCTTTGTTGTTTTTAATTTGGAAATATAATTAAATTACGAGAATCTACTTCTAATTAGTTAATTAATTAAAAAAGGGTTAAATAATTAATTAGAATTAACAAAATTAATTTAACTAATAAAAAAAACTTAAAATATATTTTTGTGGTTTTCTGATTTTTAATGATTAAAGGAAACTGATTTAAAAAAATGAAATGTTGATTAAGCAAAACAAATAATACTAAAAAAATGCAAATGGTACTCGCTACAAAAAGGGTTAGGGGTGCAATTGTTTAAATTCTTAGGCCCAAAAAAGAATGAGCCCAGGAGCTGAAAAGGAAATATTGAAATGAAAAAATGTAAAACCTGGGAATCAAACACAGGACCTGGAAGGGGAATGCCTTAAGGGCGCGCTTGCTACCACTGGGCCATGTTGTTAATTCGTTGTGTACAATTAAACAATATTATATAAAAGCAAATTCCAACTAGTGCGAGATCATCAAAACACGTGCGCGCTCAGTGGGCCCCTGGAGTTCAAATGGATGAATCAGAGCATGTTGTTTAGCCATGCTAGCCCTTGGGCGGAGTCAACAAACTCAGGGACACCGGAGTCATACTCTGATCGTCTTCTCCGACCCTATAAAAACACAAACCTGCAAAATGAAGAGACTTCAAATCAAACCTAACCCCCTTAAAAAATTCCCCTGAATCCGAATTAGGCATTGGTTTGGGCTGAAAGTCCTTGTATCATAGAATCCAAAGCTTGAAAGCTTATATCCCTAACCATGGCATCTAGCACATAAGGTGTTCATCTGCACATGCGATCATCCTAACTTGTTCTAAATCATCTCACAAACACATATCAATGCACAAAAATAATTTATATGACATGAATAGACATTTTGAGATTCAAGAAATTTTACCAAACCGGTACGATTGGATGTGAGAGTTCTAAACATGGAAGGACTTGGTTATGAACCTGGTTCAACTCTTGGGAGCCTCAGGGAGATGAATCGATCTTTTGTTTTGCTTGAGAGCGCCTGGAAGTGTGGTTAAGAATTTTTTTAACTTTGAGAAATTTTTGAGAATTTTGTATAGCTTTGTTATGCAATGGTTTTCGTGTGCATTGCTTCTGACTTGTTATATATTATATAGAGGGAGGAAAGGAGTAGATTAATATGGCAAGGAATCACACCATTAAACCATGGTTTTAAAACAAAAATCAATAGCCATATTTGTAGAATTCTTGCCAATTTGAACTTGCAATGAACCTGGACCATGTGTGTTGGTCTTGCAAGAATTAATGGGCTTCAAAGTTGATCAAATCAAGCCCATATGCATAGCCCATGATTTTTTGTGATTTTATTTAATTTATTTTGATTTTAAATTAAATAAAATCAAGATAAATATAAATAAAAGTCAAAGCCATGTATAAATGGACTTAGGGGTCCTCTAATATATCATGAACACGTTTGAGTCTAAAAATTTAGGCCCATTGATTCAAAGATTCAAAATTTCCCAATTTGAACTTCATGAATTTCTTAAAAATATGACAACTTGTGAAACTCATAACTTGCTCAATTTTCATCTTTTGAAGAAGATCTGGGAATTTTTAGAAATCATAAGATGTACTCTAAAATATATATGTTGATCATTTTTGCTTTTAAATACATTATATTGATGTAATATGCCTTGACAAAAAGTGTCTTTTCTTGACTTTTGAAAATGACCTATAATGTATTAGCTCATATCTTTCAAATGAAGCATTTTTAGGACTTGAGCATCAAGACAAAGATGTAGGGAATTGAATTTTATTTAGAATAAGCTTTGGTTTGGGAAAATTTGATGAAGTATGTGAAAGTTATGCCTGTTGAAAGTTCAGTTCACTTCTCATATGGAAACCCTAATTTGGAAATTTTGGACTTTTGATGATTTGAGAGCTTTCCTTGGGGAATCATGATCAACCCTTGATCAAATGATGAATATCACTTCAAAATGTTGATGTTGACCAAAAATCTTGAAGTTTGACTGTATGTTGACCATAGTTGACTTTTTGACCAATATAGTTAATTTTCAATCATCTGAGCCATTGACTAAGCAAACTTTTGATGTAGGGATTGAAACTTGACATAAACCTTGTTTAGGACCCATGGAGAACCATGGAAGCCATTTGAAATCTTTGCAACCCAAATTTACTTGAGAAACTCAAAGCCCTAGTTGTAGACTTTTAGCTTAGGAGGAGCATTGACTAGTCAACCCTTGTGTATCTTGAGGGTTTGAGAAGCTTTGAAAGAATGTCTTGAGAAAGATGAGAGGTCAAATTTTGGGATGCAACACTTTAAATATCTTTACTTGTCTTGTGTTTGCTACCAACTTCGAACAAATGTTCCTTGATAACCAAGTTCTCTTTTGCGTGTCTAACCCTGGCCTGACATACATTTACTCCCGATAACCCCTCTAACCCGAAAAGCAAAAAAAATACAAAAAATACAAAAAACCAAAAAATATAATGATACCTGACTGGCTCCGGAGTGCAAATTTTTTGGTTCTTTTAAGTATTTAGTCTTCTTCCACCTTGAATGTTCAAAAGGCTAGCGCCAATCTCACCTTTAGGTTGAAGGCGATTAAATAGGGGCAGCTGTTACACCCCAAAATTTTCCCTCATAATTTATTTTTTCTGGCTTAGACTTTTGCATTCGTATACATATATTCCATTAGGTCACTAACATAACATTCATCGCATTCAATAAATACCCTAAGGTTTAAAAGATCAGCTGATTGTGTAAGTTAAGGTTTTCAGTGATTAAGGTGTATATATTCAGTAAAGCCTATTTCTTATGGTTATTCTTCAAGCAGTAAAGTGTGGAATTAGGGTTTAGATCTATGGTTATTGAGGGTTCCATTATCTTCAAGCTACGGGGCTATTACTCATTCAGATTCATTCAAGGAAAGAGTTAGAGTTTTTCTCTACCAATTTGGTGCTTGTCAGCATTTCACCAACTAAGGTTCATTGGATTTTTATGTCAAGGCCATCTTGGTCATATTTCTTTCTGTATTCCCATGTTCATTTTCAAGTTATTCTACAAGGCCTCATAAGGGATACTAAATCAGGAATTCATCATATCCTTGTACTCACCATCATCCTTTGATTAGGGTTTATTTCTCTAAATCATGTACCATTCAAAAGAGGTTTCTCTGTGAAGTTGTAATCATTGGGCAAGGCTATCATCAGAGGATATCGTCCATAAATAACTAGGCCTTAATTTGATATATATTTGGAAAATAAGAAGGAAACCATTGCTTGAATCTCAAGTCATGTGGGCACAATCTCTATTCCAAAAAAGAAGATTCAGTTGGACCTTCTTCACGAATTAGGGTTTCTATACCTTATGATAGAAAGCTCTTCATTTGGTCAATTGGCTTACTTGTGATACAATCTACTTTCTTCGGATTCATTTCAATACCTTGAGATCAAAATCTAAAGCTTCCTATGGAAGATTAGGGTTTTGAATTAAGGACATGAAAACATCTAAGCATGGATTCATTCAAGTTGATTTAAGGAAGCTTAGATTCGTTCATTTGAAGATATTCAAGCAAGAGAGTTCATTCAAATTGATAGAACGCGAGACATTGGGATTTCACAAACACAGAGTCAAAGAAGGACTTGGGATATCAAACTCAAAAAGAAAGGAAAGCATTTCATTCATGGGAAACTCAAAATCATATGGAAAGAAAGTAGTTTTAATACTCGATGATTTGTCATTTGATTCAAGAGTTCCTAAAGTTACATTTCTATTCAAGATCATATTGCATTACCTTGGTTCAAGTGAATTACAAGCGTAAAGTCATTTACAATTCAAACTATAGTATTCAAGTTCATCCAAATTCACCATTTATTATAAAACCATTACAATCCCATTACACCAATAATCCACAAAGAAAAATTGTTACAAAAATGCACTTGAAAAAAATTCCTAAGTCTTAAAGGTGCTAAAATTCCATGAGTAAACTTCCAAGTCCATGCTATGCCAAAGTTCTCCATCTTCATGTATTCTTCAATCTTCATACCCTAAGTGAACCAACCTACTGCATTCTTCAAACAACCCTAATTCTAACTTTCCTGCAATTAAGGAGAAATACAACCAGCACAAGTACAAGTATATGGCCAAGAAGTACTGCCATTCATCAATACCTTGAGAGTTTTTCCAAAATTGAGCATAGTTGACATGTTGAACGTCCGATTTCCAGTTGGAAAGCAGTAGATCAATAGAAAGGGGTTCTTGTATATGTTCTTTAATTGATATGCCCCCTCTAATCTTGTTTTACCTTCAAGCTTTTCAGCCCTGCACAATCAAATTAATTCACTATAAAAGTCCTGCATTTTTTATCCACCAGAAAAATGGAGGAAACCGTGAAAACAAAAAATCTTAAAATGAAGAAAATTGTCACAACAGAAAAGTCAGGAGAAATCCAACTATATTCTTTGGCTTCAGTTCATAAAATCAGAATGGAGGAAAATTGTGGGAACCGTGAATGAGAAAAACCTATTTTTAGAATTTACTAATCCTAATTTTTAACAGAAATTTTTGATAGTTATTAACAGGTACTAATCCTAACCATCTCACCATCATATAACTACCCTTCTAACTATCTCAGCTACAACTAACAGATCAATCCTAACCATTGGAGTCTCTAACAAACTTCCTAACCTATGGCTCAAATCAATAGCTCATGTAACTAACTTTCAGATTCTAAAAGAATAAAATAGAAAAATCACCTTTCACATTCATTCTTCATTCTGCTGAAGAATCACCAAAAGCTCTTTCTTTTTTCTCTCTTCTTCATCTTCACGCATTCACGCTCCATCATTCATCACTGAATCTTCATCTTCATCAATTACAACAAATATTCTACAACTTCAACTCCTTCTTTCTTTAATCTTCAAGCATCGTTATGCAATTTCGCATCAACACCAACACATCACTGCATGTATCACCACCATCGTAAATCTGCAACAATAACAAATTCTTTGCATCTTCACCTCTGCATCAACAGACAACATGCAAAGAACACGAACAAAAAAAACTAAAAGAGAAGAAGAAGAACGAAATCAAACAGAGGAGAAAATGAGATGCAGGTAATGTACTTGGAAGTTTCATCTTCATCAACGATTGAGGTTGGTTGTTCGTAACTTTTTTCCATCTTCTTGACACCGTAGAGTAATCCTTACCTCGTTGAATCACAGTCTTCAACCAATTGCGTTATTCTCGGGTGATTCATCACCAGATTTGAAGCCTATGTTATTAGGGTTTATTCGCTTAAGGATAAGATACAAGATTATTCTCATGAAATAAAAAAATGATAGTGAATATGAAGAAAGGAGGCATAAATAGAGGTTTTAATGCGAGGAAGTGTGAGTTTAGAGCTTCGTCGCTGCCGGGGCGATTCGCGGAGTGACAAAGGAGCTTTTCCGTCTGTTCTCAAGCGAGAGAAAAGGAAAGAGCAACGTGATATGGAAATTGAAAGGTCACAACACCTTTGAAGCCAAAACACAGTGTATCACCTTGAAATTCATTCTCATTAGTTCTATAAAAAGAGCCATATTAATTGGTGGATCTGGAGAGGTTGTGTTTTTAGGTCATTATTGTGTGAGAAGCCCGATATCCTTTTTTGGCAGTGCTGGAGAAAGCTGAATGAAAAATCCTCTTCTTGAGCCTAGCAGCTTGGGATCAGCGTCCTACTCTATCTACACCATTTTCCAGTTCACTGCACCTCACAGCTAATTCTTAATTTGTTTTGAATTTTTGTTTTGTTAAGCAATTAATTTTGATACTTCCCTTCACAAGTTTTGATTGAAATTTTGTATGGATATTAACATGTTGATTTCTGACTTGGTGATATTTTTTCCATAATTTTTCTATTATTTTAGGAATTAATCAAACTAATGCTTAGCATATGTTTAGAATTAGGATTTTAATGTGTTCTTGTCGATTATGTATCCTCGATTCGATTTCCTTGGCATGATAAGAGGTTTAATTGTAGATTTTGAGCCTTGAATGATGTTTGGGTTGACTTACATTGTCTTGTTAGTTTCTAACTCATTTGGTTTATTTTGTGCAAGCTTCCAACGAATATTTCTCGCACCATGAGACATTGGCAGATTATTTCGCATTGTATGGTTTTTGTGCAGGACTACTACATGATGATTCGGATGCATGTGATTTATTTTTACATGGATGCTTCGACGCTTATCTTTTACATCCGATTTTCTGATTATTTCTCTTTGGTTGATGTGAAGCTTGCACGAAGTTCTCTGGGTTTCTCTGCTTTGTTTGCTTGCTACAGAGTGTTATCCGTTTGGTATCATTTTGTTTCCCTTTTACTATTTCCGCATGTTACTGCTTTTCTAGATATTCTGAGAAGTAGGAACTTTACTGCTTTCTAGATATCATGATAAGTAGGAAATAATGAGCGTGCGCTCGAAGTCGCTGTTTAAAGTCTTGTAGAAGGCACCGCTTTTTGTATGCTATTTGTGTTTGTTTAAAATCCTACCTTTGAAGTAGGTATTCTGCACGTGTGTTTACATTTGTGCCCGCATTATATTGTAGATGATAATTCCTAAAAAGGAGGAGGGCGAAGAGGTTTAGAAATCAACCCCCAAAATTTCATTTGTGTCATCCTTAGCTCGTGACGCACCATGATGCTTCAGAGTTATGCCCACTCTTGTTATCGAGCCATCAAGTAGAAAAGGGTTTCACAATCAAACCCCCACACTTTTTCAGGAGTTCGCATTGGCCGATGCTGACATTCCGTGATTGTTCATATTGCTTTCTGTCGCCTACCTCGATATTCTATATCTTGGTTATGTGTCTAGTCTATTTGGACATCACATTTTTTTTACATCCTACTCCCACTTGTTTGTCTCGAGTGATCCACTCCCCTTGACTAAAGCATTTAGCTTTTTTTCCTTACCATTTTATGTGTGTGCTTCTTCGAGCTTGCTTGTTTTATCCTTGTACATACCATTTTCCCTTAGGATGTGCTTGTTCCTTTCGGATGCAAGTTAGACCTTAGGTTGTGAACCATGTCTGCTAACATTAGGTAGATATTTCCCTTTAATCCAAACGTTAGGACCATCATTGTATGATAACATTAGGATTAGAAATAGGCAAATCCCCCCATAGAATTTTTTGTTCCCCTTTTGCATATACATTAAAACTAAAACTTCCTTTTTCTTAGCAAATCATAAAACATGCTAATCAAACTTAAACTCTTTTTCAAGGTAACAAAACACAAACCAATCAAATATGGCATATTTCCTTGAGGGTGTAACTTAAAACCATTTTCAGGTAAGGACATGTTAATTTACTTTTGTGCCAACGCGTGAGTCTCCAAAGTTCGAGCTGCGGCAGAAGGAAAAATTAACATTGTTCATAAAAAACACAAAACAAACAAAACATGTGAGCTGAAATACGACTGCTATGATTCCTTAAAAGGGATACATAGGCATTGGGGTAGGGCCCAAGCGAGCACAACTTTATTTTCCCTACATTATTTTCTCTTTTCTTTTGCATGCATTCCCTCTTTGCATTTTCTTTTAGTTCTAAAGCATTATATTTGACCACACCCATTAGATTAAAATAACAAGAGTGGATACCATAGAGTACTACGGGCGTGTGGGATGCTAATACCTTCCCTTCATGTAACAAACTCCATTACCTGATCTCTTGGTCGTTTGACCCTGATTTCACCCTTCTCAGGTTTACTCGATGTTTACCTTTCCCTTCTCGTGGGATAAAAAACGTTCGATAGCGACTTTATTGATTTTATCTCGATGATTTGTTCAGTCGGTTGTTTCAATAGGGTGTGACACGTTAAATAACCATGTCATTTATCCCAATACACAATGCCAACTCTCGAATGACGGCATCATGCGCTACTCCTGTGGCACCAAATGACTCTCCCAATCCTTAAAGATATCATAGAATTGAGTTGAAAAGAGTAAAAAATCCAATTTTGAGTAGAAATTATGTGGGGGTTGTTTTGGGTTTGTAAACACATGTGTCCTGAAGCGTGAAAATGTTCTGTTTGAAAACAATTAAATGACTTCGGATATGCACATGTGAAGTATTAAATTATGGGGTTGATTTGGATATGCATTGTGAGTGCAACTTCACTATAAGATGTTTTACATGATGTCAAAACTCGGAAAGATAGCATTTCAGTATGGTGGATGATATCCTTATGTCTTATGGCACCCTTTTTCATTAGAGGTATTAAGAATCCTTTTAAAAAATTTAAAATTGGTCCCAATCATGAAAATCAGTTTTTGCACAAAAATAACACTTACGCGTCGACCTGAAATATTTATGTGTCGACACATAAATTCTGCATTTCTGCATTTTCTTAAAAGCTTTAGTATGTGTCGACACATATAATTTTCAGGTCGACACATACAACCTATGTGTTGACACATATGATTTATGTTTCAACACATGTATTGTATTATTAAAGCATTTAGCCACTGTTTCTCATGTGTCGACACATAAATTTTTTAGGTCGACACATATTGTTTTGTGGATTATTTTTTCATTCTGAAAGTGCCCTCTTTTACCTAAAAAGAGTCCAACTATAAATATATCATTCATGCATCATTCCAACTTGATCAAACCATAAAATTAGCCTACTTTTTCTCTTCTTCTTCAACCTTCCAATCTATGCATACACACCAACATTACATTGTAATGATGTTCTGTCGGGGTGTCATCTAGACGAAGAATTGTGGATTTCCAATTGGTTTGGTTTGAGATTTTGTAGGAGTCTTCATCCGGAAAAACCATCGGGTTTGTCCTCCAAGATCATTTGTTGATTTGGGGGTTTTTATGCAAGATCGTTCGAAAGTTCATCCATGTGAAAAATCCCTTGGGGTGGTTGAAATCCTTTCAAGGAACCTTAAAGTGGTTGAAATCTTTTTAAAGAATTGGCAAGGATTGGGTGATAGAATCGGTGATCTTGTATTGATAGTTTGCAATCAAATTTACTTGAGTGAAAAATCCCTTAGGGTGGTTGAAATCCTTTCAAGGATCCTTAGAGTGTTTGAAATATTTTTAAGGAAGTAACTTAAGCGGCGAATAGGTTGCATCTATCGGTCTTGGTCTTGATGAAGATCAAAAGAGGATAAAGGGTTGAATCGACATAAAATGGTTATGATTTATAATGTTTCTCTGAACACTTCTCTTGTATTCATACTTTTACAAAGTAAGAAAGAATCCTAATTCTAAATTTGGAATTGGGGGGAGATGTACCCACATGCAAGGACAAAAGTGGGGAACCTCTTAAACAAATCCTCGTGTCTCTTTTACTTTTCCCTTTTACTTGCTTTTATATTTATCAATCAATTTATCAAATAACATTGTGTTATCAATTGAATTGTAAGAATTTTCCTAACCGATTTAAATTTTAATTCAAGTGTAGATATAGCTTATAATCACTTTTGATTATAAGTAGTTTTGTATATCAACACTAATCAAGAAAAAATTCTAAAAATTAACTTGCACTCCAAGTGTTTGATAAATTGCTTAGCTTATTGAACTCAAAGGATAATTGATATGTTCTATCTCTTACTCTCATTTACTTTCTATATACAATTTGTTGAATGTGTTGTTTGATCGATTGATTCGTATAGAATTTCTCTTTGATTATGAAAGTTTAAATTACTTTATTTATTAGCTTATAATTACTTTGATTGTAAATGCTTTTGCATATCAACAAAACTCAAAGAAAATTCTGAAAAATTGATTGTGCATCACATGTTCGATAAATTGTCAAGTTATGATTTTAATATGATTTTATTGGAAATAGAAAACAGTTGTGTTGGATATTAAACGGTTAATTGAGATATTTTTATGTTGATTGATTTTATCATTATGTTAATTCCATATGGCTTGTACATATCCGAGTTTCCAATAACTAGGTTTGTTTAGACTACTATATTGATCTAGGTCAAAAACCATCCTCTCAACATTGTTTTTCAAATAAGTTTTAAATAAACATTTTGAAAGGTAGTTTTTATTTGAGGATATATTTACCCCTCTAGATCTGGTGTCTTAGTCTAACATGCACATGCAAAGTCACCTTTTCTTGACAAAATAAAATGACTTTGAATATACACATGTGAACCCACCTATTCTTGACAAATACGGTGAGTTCGGATATGCACATCTGAAGTTTGAGGGTAGTTTGGGTTTTTCGCTAAGGGCCTCCAAGAAAACATAGAGGCAGGGAAAGAAATTCTCTAACTATTATTCTCCTTGGGCCGGTCGGACTTGAACATCCATGGGTCCAAATTCAGCATCCTAAATCGACCAACTATATCCATTTGAGCCTATTTTTCCTTAAACAGTTAATCCGATGACCCGACTAACCCGATCCACATGTTTTTGGGTCCCTTGGGTAGGTCGGTTTGGTAAAATATGTCCAGCCTTATTATAAATTAAATATTAATTTACCAAATATAAACTTTAGGGTACATCTTATTTCTTTGCCAAAGTAACAAAGTGTTTTGTTTTCTTTTTAACAAACTTAAATGATACAGTACTTACTTTTTGTCAAATTAGGACAAATTAAATTTGCCTAGCTTAAATTTAAGGTTTCCATATTTGATTATGAAAATTAAAATAACTTAAATATTTATCTTATAAAGTATATCTTAATTTACCAAATAGAAACTTTAAGGTACATCTTATTTCTTTGCTAAAATAACGAAATGTTTTTTTTCTCTTTAACAAACTTAAATGACACAGTATTTATTTTTTGCCAGATTAGGACAAAGTGTTTAAAATTAAATTTGTCTAGCTTAAATTTAAGGTTGTTATATTTGATTATGAAAATTAAAATAACTTAAATATTTATCTTACAAAGTATATCTTAATTTACCAAATTGAAACTTTAAGGTACATCTTATTTCTTTGCCAAAGTATCAAAGTTCTTTGTTCGTCTCTTTAACTAACTTAAATGACAAAGTACTTACTCTTTTTTTCAAGTTATGACAAAGTGTTTCAATTTAAATGTGTATATTTATATTACTTAAGAGTAACTTTGTATTACTTAACCTACAATATATATACGCGTACTCTTAAGTCAAGTGAGAGAATTTCAACTTTTCTTATAAATATTTCTATTTTGTTAGATTAAGAGAGAAAAGAAACATAATCTAGATTTAGGTTTGTCCTTATCGTGTACTATTAATAAGTTGTCATAATTGTTCTCTCTCCTAACTCTCGGTTTCATTTGTTTAATTTTCTTAGCGAACTATGGTAGCTCAAACACACAAAGAGTCCAAAGAAACACTTATGATCCAAACATGCTTCCTTGTGATTGACGGAAAAAAAAGAGGAAACCTACCATAAAGATTCTCCCCTGCCACTGTGTTTCCAGTGATTTCTGGTAAACAACCGCTAGTCTTCCAAACTATCGAATAATCTTTGTTAACGCTATTCAATCTCTCTGGTAACTCACAGGATCGACTAGATTGATCCTAGGACTCCTTGGATATTAAGGTTACTCTCACAATCGAACAATTATTCATGGTTACTATTGTACAAGTGTTTGGTTTATTTCGATCCCTCTCTCTAAGAGTTTAAGAATGTGGTCAAAATGTATATGAAAACTAAGTTATACGAATAAATGCTAATTGTAATGCTGATTGAAGAAACATATAAAACTGTATGAAAAACGAAGTAAGTGGTTTCGATTTACAAAACATTTAATATAAAAGGTTTCTGGAATGTAGAAGTTTAAAATGTGAAGAAAGTGTTTAATGCAAGAAATCTATAAATGATTTAAGTAAAAGTATGCGCTTGAAAAACAATACTTGAAAGTAAAGGTATTGAAAGTGTAACAGTTCTCTGGAATATAAAGTGCTCGAAGTATAACGAAAGCAGTAAAACGTAAAACTTTGAGGAAAAGACTTTGAAATGAAAAGACAGTGAATAAGGAAACTTGCAAATGTTATTCGACAAAAAGAAAAGAGGAGAGTGCTGGAAATGGTAAAAAGGCTTTCATTAAGTTAGAAATACATGGTGCTATCATACATACATTTCTCTTGCATTCGTTTCCCTTGCCATGTGGTAGTTTGAATGTTATTGAGTATTTTGTATAACAGATATGACACACTGAAATCCTAATACTAAGACTTCTATTTATACTAATTCGACCCTAACGGTCTCGCTATAGGATCATGCCACGTTTCGAACATGCAAGACAATGCTTCTTTCATCTTTCCACGTGTCCCCAAATGCTCCAACACATAACTTTCAAACTTTGAAAGTCCCGCTTCCATTTGAATTTTAAATGCTTTGGTGTTTCTCCGTTTCGAACGCTCTTCCCAAACCTAGCCTCGCTCTTGTTTCGAGACCCCTTTGGATATGTTCCCATAATCACCGTTCGAAGCTTCAAGCTTTGACACACTCATTCGAAACACTGCTTCTGCAACTTCGAAATATGGCGTTTAATTCCATTTCGATCAGAACTTTTAACTCTTTTGAATTCTAAATAACATTATCAAAATCTTCAGCCAACAAATTGCCCCTTTAAAATATGTATTTCGATCTCTTTGAGAAATACCTATTTTAAACATTTATACAAGATTTTGATAGGATTTTCGAATCATCATAACATTTAATGCCTTTGACTCCAGTCACATCAATCATAGCACCTTTTGGGTTCCTTAACCGCCCAGAGTCACTTCACAGCGTGGTGCAGTTATAAGTAATGATTGTTTTTAAATCACGCCTATTACCTATATCAACTTCTCGCCACCTCTTCATCACACCAACCCATGATCTCCACGTATCACACTCTTACTCGGTGGATGCTTAATCTTCTCATTATAAAACATCAATTTAATCTTCTTTTTTCTTTTTACACTCTAAATCTTTCATACTCTGGATTTTTACTCTTCTTCTCTCATAAAACAATCTAAGCTCTCAAACAACAAAAATGTCTTCTTCCACCTCATCCCAACTCAAGAAAGTCTCAAAGAAGAAAGGAAAAACTACAGGAGCAACCATGGAGAGTAAAATCGTCACCATTCAAGGCCAATCTGCTCTTGCTCCTCAAATGATTTCCAAAGAAAAAGAAATGCTGTACGCATCACAGGTACTCATCCCTACCCATGTTGCTGGTAAGAGGTTAGCCTTAAATGGCCCTCTTACAGTTTTTGAAATACTAAAGGACACCAGGACAATTTTTCCCATATGTTATAGCTTCAAACCCTTATTCAACAAAATGGATGCCCCTAGGGTAGTAGAATCCCTCAGTTCGAATACCGTAGAAACCCCAACTGTTCCTCCCAAGGACCCATTTGTTTTGGATTATGTAAAAAGCAATTTTAAGCCATTTCGATCTTGCCCTACTTCTGATATTGCTTATCAAAATTGGTTCACGAAAGTAGAAGCCAAAAAATCCCAGCAATGGGAAGAACTAGGCATTTATAACCTCATTAAACTATCGAAACCTGGATTCACCTATAGCCATCCTCTGCTGTTTGCGTCCCTTTACTTCTGGGATAGTACCTACAACACTTTCCATCTCCCAGGTGGAAAGATTACCCCAACCTTCTTCGATATAGCGGCTATTACTGGGCTGTCGCCAGTGGGAGAAACTTATGTTCCTGACAATGAAGAACACTCCAGCATAATTGACTTCGAAGTCAAGTTAGCCAGCTTTTCCAAGTTTATCAGCCATTATCATGCTGAAGGGGACAATGTGTCTGACACAGAGCACATTGCTTTCTTAACCCTGTGGCTGTCTAGGTACGTTTTCTGCAGTAGATCCCTGCAGGTAGCTAGTAGGTTCATTCCTCTAGCTAGGGATTTACACGAAAATCGCAAAGTGTGCCTAAGTGAATTACTCTTAGTTGACCTCTATGAGAGCCTGAGATCAGCCGTTTCGAGTCTCAAATCCCACACCTCTAAAAACATTCTATTAGCTGGCCCATTTTGGTTACTCCAATTATGGCTAAACGCCATGCTCGAACCTTCTTTATCAACCGCCAACACCATAGATGAGCAAGATTCGGAAATAAGCGATAGGATAGTCGAAGGCACTAGGCTTCGAAGACTAACTCCTAATGATGACAAGGATGACTTCAAGGTTCAATTCTCGAAGTACATCATGATACTCTCCAAAAGGCATAAGTTCGAAGAGAGCATGGCGCCTTTTGCTTCGAGGGCTCATGGACCTTCTTGGTTCACCATGGCTCTCTCAGAAGCCATCAAGAGCAAGGAGATCCAAGATGTATGGAGAGCTTTCTTGCTTCCTAGACTCATCTCTTCGAGGATAACCCCAGCTAAGAACCAAATTCTTCTTTTTGCCTACCAACCAAACTTCGTTTCGAGGCAGTTTGGCTTATGCCAACTGATTCCTGAACCTTTGTTCCAAACTGAGAGCGCCATCACATCTGGTCGAACTTTCAAGGCAAGGGAAGCCAAGATCCAGCAAGAACAATATCAAGGCTTTGCCCAATTTGAGCTGATAGCCTTCGAACCTACCCATCTCGCGGCTAAAGGATTTCTGGAGTGGTGGATTAAGTTTTATCAAACTTGTATGTTCGATACACTTACAATTCGACAGAAACTAATTGATGCCTTCGATGTGCAGGTACCAGCAAAGAAAGGTATGTTTACTCATGCCAAAGAGATAAAAGCTTTTCAAAATTATTTTGAAACTACTTACGACCCCACGCGCTTGGACTCCACTGTGCATCAAGCAGCTGAGACCTTGAAGGAAAAATTTAAACAAAAAGTTTCTAAGCTAAAACTTCCTTCAGGGCTGTCACCTGAGGATAGGTATAGGTTGGCATTCGAAATGCATCCACCTAAATTTCCCAGATTACCTACCTCAGAACTGGCTCTGGCTTGGTTTCCCCCATATCCATGGTGGTTTACTTGCAAAGAGATGTTCAAATATCTTCAAAGGAAACCAAAGCCATCTGAGACTGTGAAATGGGCTCGATACTGGCTTCATGATTTCCCAGGACACCTTCGATATGACCTTTCTGCCATGTCAATTAAATCTGATCAAGGCACAGGTGCGAATGCTTGGGAACAATCCCAAATGTCTTTTATTTTCCATATCTTTAACCTTTGCTTTAATTGTTTTGATTTTCAGCTATCAGGATAAAGACTGTTGCCTCGAAATCGAAGGAAGGGAGTGCCTCTCAAGCCTCCATCGAAACCATCGAAAAAGCTAATCCACCCGAAACAACTACTACTGCTGCAACTACAACAACAACAATAACGCCAACAACAACAAGTGCCCCAATTCCAACGGTAATCACTTAGTTTTTGATGCTTCGAATTCACTCAAGCTTCTTATATCTAACTTCGTTAAAATTCATTCAGACTAACAAGCTTCCTCCCACTACTCCCAAGAAGCGGAAACCAAGCACTACTAGGGAAGATCCCACTGCTGGAGGAAACTCAAATACTGCTTCGAAGAAGAAGCTAAAGAAAGCTACACCTAAAAGTACTGTTCCGCCTAGTGTCTCTGGACTCGACTCCAGGGATGCTGCTCCCTTACCTAAATCCAAAAATCCACCTTCGACCTCCAACCCAACGTTGGAACGCATAGATAGTAACCTCTCCTCTGAGGGTCCACAGGTAAATCGAACTTCTTCTAAAAAATGTTTAACTTCTTATTACCTTGGTGAATGTTTTTCTTTAACACTCTGTTGCTCCTTGCAGAACATCTTGAATCCCACTTCTACCATTTCGACCTCACCGTCCAGAGCTGCTGCTCCGCTTAACTCCTCTCCTCAAGGAGAATCCAGCAATTTGGTCCAAAACAAAGGTTCTTCCAATGTGGCGGTTTTGGCTGGAACTTCTGAACAGCCAGATGACCAAGGTACCTCCATTCCTCTGAAAGAGGTGAACGAAACGATACTTCAAACGTCTGCAGAGGATTCACAAAGGGTTCTTAAAAAGTCCCCTCTTGAAACTCTTCAAGAGGACCCGAAGGATACTCAGACTGAAGAAGAAAAAGCTGATTTTGGGCGAGGATTCGAAGAATCTGCAGGCGAAGAATCTGAGGAGGAAAACGCCAATGACGAGGAAAACGTCAATGACGAGGAAAACGTCAATGACGAGGAAAACGTCAATGATGGTTCGACTGCCGGGACGGAGTCTAACGCACATAGCGGCGAAAGGGATGGTATCGAAGTGGTAGATTTGGACGAAGATGAAGAAGACCAAGAGCACGAAGCAAATGAAGGGGATGGTGATGCAATCAACGAAACCCTAGAGGTTGAAACAAACGTGGTTCCCCTACGCGTGGAATTCCCCCAATCCTCTCCGTCTCGAATGACTGACGAGGAACTGGCACTTCTGAGGCGAAATGACCCCATTGGGTATATGAAGGCAAAGTTGGCTCAGAGGGACGTTCCACTCGCTAGGGCTGGCACAAGTTCAACCAGCTATCCTCTTCCCACAGATGAAAGAGTTGTTCTTCGCAACAAAATTAGGAGAACTATTCTCAATGTGGATATATTCGAAGTGCTTAAGCAAGACAGTACTGCTTGCTATACTATGAAGGAGCTGCTCACAAAGGTTAATCTTTCCAACTGCTCTTTGCCAGTTAGTACTCTCTTGTTTGATCTTCAGAATTTGCTGGACAACGTAACTGGCTACCTTCTCCAAGACGAATCTGCTGCCAAGAAGGTTCACGAGAAACGCATTGCCATGGATGCCGCTTATGAACAAGCTTCGAAGCTTTCTCAAGAAGCCGAGGATCAGGCTATGCATCTGAAGCAGGCGAAAACTGAATATGAGGCTCGAGCTGAGTCCATTCTTATTTGGGAAAGGCAGATTCTGGAACTTCAGCAGAAAGTTAAGGAGGCTAAGGAACAACAACTAGCCTTCGAAACTAATCCTGCAGGTCACCAATTCGAAGAGCTTCTCAACCAGGGGCTTGCAGAAATGGAGACTGCAGAACAACTTAAAGGAGAAGTGGCAACCTTGGAAGGTGCCAGGCGGTTTGCTCAGCAGAAACTTGAAACATTTCGAAGCACCTTTAATCGATTGAAAAATAATGTTTATTTCTAGATTTTTATGTCTATCTGACCATAACTTTGGCTTTTTACATGTAATATTCGAACAACGCCATTTTGGCATTCTATCTTGCCATCTTGGCTTTTATAATATTTTGTTTACGTTGTTACTATTCGAATCTCCCGCAGGCTTGGCTTATATTTCTTTAAATATTTCCCATTAACCTTTA
The DNA here is from genome assembly GCA_948472305.1 of Vicia faba. NCBI lineage: Eukaryota > Viridiplantae > Streptophyta > Magnoliopsida > Fabales > Fabaceae > Vicia > Vicia faba. The sequence goes on along the minus strand of OX451737.1, from coordinate 1,683,249,339 downwards.
GGACACGTTTATCATCCGAGAGTTCTTCGACTTCGTATGCATTGTTTGAGAATACTTTTAATATTCGAAAAGGTCCTTCCCAATGAGGTGACCATTTACCCAATGCTTTGTTCTTCTTATCCATAGGCAATACGACTCTCCAAACCAAGTCATTAATAACGAATAATTTTTTCTTCACCCTTTTATTGTATGTTCTGGCCACTCTTTCTTTTTGCCTCATCAAAATTTCCAACGCATGTAATCTAATTTCGTCCAACTCAACTAATTCATTCATCATCATTTCCCAATATAATGCAGCTGGGATTTCGTTTTGTTTCTGTATTCGAACTGATTGCAGATGAATTTCTACTGGCAACACTGCATCATGGCCGAATGTAAGTTGGAAAGGCGTAGTGTTAGTGGCTTCCTTAGGAGATGTTCTACAAGCCCATAACACTTGGTCCAGAGTTTTGTGCCAATTTCTTGGCTTCTTGCCAATATGCTTCTTGATTAATCCTATTATTACTTTATTTGCTGCTTCGACTTGTCCGTTTGCTTGAGCATAATATGGTGTTGATGTTAGCAATCTAAACCCCATTTCTTGGGCAAATCCTTGCATCTTTCTACCAGTAAATACAGAGCCTTGGTCTGTAGTTATACTTTCTGGAAATCCAAACCTATAGATAATGTGCTTTTGTATAAATTCGATAATTGCGTCTTGATCAGCAACTACCAAAGGTATAGCTTCGATCCATTTGGTAAAATAATCTACTCCTACCAAGATATATTTCTGACCTTTGGACGAAGCAGGATTTATCTCCCCTATCAGATCCAATGCCCATCCTCTGAATGGCCATGGTTTGATGATCGAATGCAACTCACTTGCAGGGGCGTGTTGAATTCCTGCATGTTTCTGACATTCCTCACATCCTTTAGCAAAGTCTATGCAATCTTTGAGCATGCTAGGCCAATACAAACCGTATCGAAATAGCAACCATTTCATTTTATGGCCTGCTTGGTGTGCCCCACATGCCCCATTATGGACTTCAGACAGTGCTAAATATGCCTCACTTTCTCCTAGGCATTTCAATAATACACCTTCTTGGGTCTTTTTGAACAATTCGTTCCCCATGAGGAGATATGACAATGCTCTATATTTTGTTTTTCTATCCACCTTTAGAGTTGGGTCTGCTAAATAACTCTTTAATGGACTTCGCCAATCTGTATCTGACAAAGTATTTATGGCTAAAATTTCGAATCCTTGTTTCTCAGCATATCCCAATCTCATACTTTCCAGATCCGATGGTGTGAATCTAGTAGCCATAACTCTTCCCCTTATTTCGACCAAATCCTTAAGATTCTTGGTAGATACTCTATAACCTGAAGCCAACTGTGCTAAGTCATTTGCTTCTTGGTTTTCTAATCTTGGTATGTGTTGAATATCCATGTATTCAAACTTTCTTAATAGCCTATTGACTATGACGAAGTATACCATCAAATTTTCCTTTATGCACTTGTATTCTTTTGTGATTTGTTTGACCACCAATTCAGAGTCTCCTTTAATTTCGACTCTGGTTGCCCCCAATTCCAACAAAGCTTCAAGTCCAACAATGAGCGCTTCATACTCAGCTTCGTTGTTCGAACAACGAGGACCATCCAATTTATACTTGAATTTTGTTGGAATTCCTTCAGGAGAAATTAGAAGAACTCCAACACCACTTCCATTCCTGTGGGTCGAACCATCAAAGTACAATTTCCATGGTTGCATTTCGACGTAACTCATGCTTGTCTGCTCAACCAACGAATGATCCACGACGAAATCAGAAATCACTTGACCTTTCATAGCTTTTAAGGGCATGAAAATCAATGAATATTCTGTTAAGGCCAGAGCCCACTTTCCAACTCTACTATGCATTATTGGCTTTGAAAGCATATGTTTAATGACATCGAAGTGAGACGAAACATAAACATCAACAGGTTTTATATAATACTTGAGTTTCATACAAGAGAAATATAAACAGAGACATAGCTTTTCTAAATTGCTATATCTGGTCTCTGCATCATTTAGCACTCTACTTAAATAGTATATGGCTCTTTCGACGCCATTGTTATCCTCTTGTGCTAACATACTACCTATGCTAACTTCAGAAGCAGATATGTACAATCTCATGGGCTTCCCCCATGATGGTGGAGACAAAATAGGAGGCTGGGAAAGATATTCTTTTATTTTGTCAAACGCCTCCTGGTGAGCTTCGTTCCATTCGAAGGCCTGACCTTGCTTCAGACGAAGTAACGGAGAGAAAGCTTGGGTCCTTCCACTCAGGTTCGAAATGAATCTTCTGAGGAAGTTAACTTTCCCTAGTAGAGATTGCAACTCCCTTTTTGACGCAGGTGCTTTCGTCTCCATTATGGCTTTGGTTTTGTTCTGGTTGATTTCAATTCCTTTCTTGTGGACCACAAAACCAAGAAAATCTCCAGCCTTGTTGTTCTGATGAATTTGCAACGCAGCAACCTTTCGATCTCAGCTTTAATTTTTGTGAGAACCGCTGGTGCGAATCTTCTGGGAGTTTGTTTGATGGGCCTCTTGCCATCTTTGATTGGCAGTCTATGTTCGACCAACTCCCTCTTTAAACCAGGCATCTCATCATAATCCCATGCGAAACAATCTTTGTTTTCCTTAAGGACTTCGATCACTTTTTCCTTGAGGCCTGGGCTAAGTTTAGCACTTATGTAAGTTACTCTTTTTGTTTTTTCATCCCCTAAGTTGACTTCTTCGAGCGGGTCATGTGCCAACATTTTGACACCTGAGTTTATGGGGTCCCTTTCGAAGCCTAAGGGTTCTTTGTCATAGATGGCATCCAACCTTTGATCCATCTCCAACTCTTTGATGGGTGAGCATTTCGAACCCCCCCCACTAAGTTCATTCGTCTTTACAGTTGATTCATTTATTTCAGCCTCTAAGGCCGCTTTTGATTCATTCTCAGCCATATAGGCCGAAATCCTTTCGAAGAAGGTAGACTCAGTCATGGTTAAGGTTGTCGAAGTCCCAGCCTGCTGGCCGTTTTTGCATAGCACCTTCAACTTCCTCTTCTTCGCTGATTATTGTTCTATCCCAGTAAAGACCATCATGACGAAGTGTCATGTAGTAGTGGGTGTTTCTAGTTTCATTCATCTCATCGTTTGGAACACATGGAGCAATCTTTGCCAGATTTTTATCATAATCCCTTTTGTCAACTAAATTGACAGTTGACATAAAGTAACTCTGGTCTGCTTCGATGTTTTTCACGATTCCGTCATCTCTCCACAGAACTAGTCGTTGATGCATTGACGAAGGAACTGCCCCCACGCCATGGATCCACTCTCTTCCTATCAGTAGGTTATAGTTGGCCTTGGCTTCGATAACCATAAACATGGTGGGCCTGCAACTTGAGCCTATTGTCAATTCCAACTGGACCACCCCCAGTGTTTTGCCCACTTTTCCCTCATAATTGGATAGAACCATATTATGGGGCTTGATATCTCCTTCGCGGATCTCTAACCTTTTTAGCATGAAATGGGGAATCAGGTTGACTGCAGCACCCCCATCCACTAGAACTTTGTTCACACCATGGACACCTACTTTTGCCCGAATGAAAAGTGGCTTGAGATGATTCTTCATTGCAGGCTCTGGACGTTCGAAGAACGCATTTTGTTCCTCAACAGCCCCATTGTCCATCACGTAGTAGCACACGAGCCTATGTTTCATTAAATCTGTGGTGTCTTCCTCCTCATATTCATTGATTTCGGTTTCCTGCCCAAATTCGCAGGGAAGCACAGACACCACGTTACAGTACAGGTTGAATGAAGACTCCCCCTCCGATTCGAAGTTATCTGTTATCATATCTTCGTCCTCTTCCGGGCCTGGAGTGTATTCCTTTGGTTCGTCTCGTTGGTCTTCAGAAAAAAGCCTCCTATTGACTGGAGGTTTCTCTTCAGTCTGATTTTTTGGTTTGTTGGTGCTTGATTCACCTTGTATCTTTGTTGAAGTATCCCCTTTGTTTGCCACAGCTTCTCTCTCAGCCTTTCGAATCCTTTGTTGTCTGCGCCACTGGGATCTTGACATGGGGTTCCTTCCTTTGTAATTCTCTAATCTCACTTCCTCCCTTTTTTGTGTGTTGAATTGCCTCCTGTATGTCACAGCATGGCGTGCATTTCGTTCAGCACTCCTCCATTTGTCTTTGCCTTTGTCATTTCTGACTTGTAGCCATCTATCGGTTGGCACTTCAGCAGGGAGTTTGAAAGTCACTCTTCGAGCAACTTTGGGGTGAGGGCTATCAGGTCTTCGCTGTTTGTATCTGCTGTCGAAACGCGGGCCCATCTGGGCAGTTTCTTGACGGTTCCAGCAAGGGGCGAAGGGGATCGTTTCGAAGGCCCTGGCCATGCTTTGGTCATACACAGCAGAACACCTTGGGCAAACCAAGCACTTAGTTGCCCCTTTGTAGCAGCGAAAAACAAACTCCAACAAACTCTCTCCAGCCTTGGGATAGCACCTAAAAAGCTGGTTATCCTGGCGCCAATTGTTGCCAGTTCGAGCCCTCTGTACCCTTTCGAAATTTGCAGCAATTCTTTGGTTGCAGAGGATGCTGCACCTAGGGCACAATATCATGCCTGGATCTCCTTTGTGGCATGTCATGAGATAGTCTTTGAGAGTAGCATCTCCAGTGTGATTATCCCCCATTCTGTGCTTTTCTTTTTCTAAGTATTTTTCCACTTCCTCCATCTCAGAACGGGGTCCTTCCATATCCACCATATTTATTTCCACATCCCCCTCTTTAGTTTCATCATCGCCCCATCCTGTGGGCTTTATGTCTTCGATCTGGACCTTTGAACTCTCTGGGGCAGAATATTTGACCAGATAGTCAAATTTTCCACTGGGTTCCCCTAGAGTGTCCCATATCTCCTTCTGAAGGGGAATTGGCTGCGTAATTTGGACTTTCTCCAATTCCAGCCTCAAGCCCTCAGTGACTTGTGTCAACCCTTCGTTTTGATTCCCTTGGCCTTCAGTAGCCTGGGTTTCTCCTGCAACAGCCACAGGTGCAGCAATCGAAGTATCTGGCGTATTCTGGATGTCTTCAGTGACTTCCTCGCTGACTTCGACCATCACCCAGTTTTCGACTTCAGTGTCCTTCTCTCCTGTTAGGGCGTCGCTTCGATCAGTTTCCACCATGTTGACCTCTCCAATGCATGCAGGCTCGGAGTAGTTGGTGTCTGCGACGTCCAAAGGATCTTCGTCCACTTTCATCTTCACCTTATCAGCAAACTTTAGTCTGCCATCTTTGATCGCGTTTTGAATCAAATCCCTGAAAAGAAAACATTGTGAGGTCTTGTGGCCTAGGAAACTATGATATTTGCAAAATCCCCTTTTCTTCCTCTGATCCAAGGGAGGTATTTTGACATTTGATGGCACAATTAGTTGGCCATCCTTGACAAGCAAGTCAAAAATTTCGTCACACTTAGTGACGTCGAAGGTATAAACCTTCTTTGGAAACTTGTCACTTTTCTCATTTTCAACAATATCTTTCCCTTTCGTGAGAACTAACATTTTGCAGGAGTAAGGCGGGGCCTGTTTTAATTCAGCGAGGTCAATTTCGACCTCTTCGAATTCGAATTCAGGATATTCTTCTACTTCCTCAGTCCCAACATAGGAAATCCTTTCTTTCTTACTATTCTTAAAGACTCGGGCTTTTTCGGCTTTTAGTCTTTCGACCTGTCGAACCCTATCGGCTAATTGAGCCATATCCCTCAAATACTGAGTATCTAATTTCTTTCGAATAGAATAATCCAAACCCCCAGCGGCCATTTCGACTAACTCATGCTCAGGCACTACTGTGTAACATCTGGATTTTAACAGCCTAAATCTATTCAAATAATCATCTATGGGTTCAGTGAACTTTCTCTTAACACTGGCCAATTCCTTCAAACTTATTTTCGATTGTCCCATGTAAAATTGTTCATGGAATAATCTCTCTAAAAGGGTCCAAGTGTCAATAGACCCAGGAGGCAACGTGGTAAACCAAGTGAAGGCATTTTTTGTCAAGGAACTTGGGAAGTATTTGATCCTGAGATCTTCATTATTGGCTATATCTCCCGCTTCGGTTAGATATCTCGCTATGTGTTCGACTGTTGACTCATTGGTATCCCCAGCGAACTTTGTAAATTTAGGGACTTTGTATCCCCTTGGTAAATCAGTATGCATTATACAATCCAATATAGGAGAAGCGTAATTTGGCCTCCTCATTCCCGTATTGAGGCCATTCTGGGCCATGATCCTCTCTATCATGGTGGTTAGGTTATTTTCCGCCAAGATGTTATCGTTTCGAATCCTATGAACGACGGTATCGGCATCTTGATTTCGACCAACCAAAACAACTCCCCTAGGTTGTTCTTCTCGAAATTATGGGGCTTCTGGCCTTTCGATCCTTGCCCCTGGTTCCATAACTTCCCTTTGTGGGCCCGGAATTATTGGGGCTTCTAACCTTGGTGCTCTGGCCCCTAAGTTAGCTTCTTCTCTGGGTGGTCTATGAATTGGGTCGTTAGCAATTCGTTCTATAACAGGCATGTTTGTTCGAAGTCCCGCCTGGTTCTGCCTACGCCTTTCTGTGGGAGCAAAGAAATCTGCTATTCGACTCATATTGTCAGCGTTTTCCCTGTTCGTCACAGTCACATTCTGAACTATTGGGGCAAATATTTCCTGCATGGTTTGCGCTAACACCCCTATCATATTGTGGTTGCTGTCATCCATCAATTTCCTAAAAGCCAACTGGTTATCTGTGGTTAGGATAGGCAACGTGCTATAACCCACTGACCCTTGGTTATTTGTCATAAATTGGTTCGCCCCAGACCCAGATCCTAGTTGTGGGGATGAATTCGAAGTGGAATTGTGTAAACCTGCCATAAAAGATGTTGGCATTCCGTAAGAAGAACTTCTAATTCTATTCCCATCGAAGCCGGGTGGTCTAGTTGATGGTGTGGCGAAATGGGATTGTGTTCCTGGTGGTGGAACGAATCCCCCAGGGTAGCCCATAGTTCCAGTATTTCCTAAGATCGAACTGTTAGTTGATATGCCACTTACTCCATTGGTGGCTATGTTACTGGTTGAAGATGCAACAGACTGTGCATTCGAAGGGATTACATTAGATGTTCCGCTCGAAATGGACGCGTTGGTGCCTGTTGCATGTGGGTCACCTTGGTTTCCTTGTTGATTGTCTGAATTAGACATTTTGTCCAAACGTTTTCTTCTGGATAAAGGTTGGTTGCTGTTGGTTATCTTACCACTTCTCAGGTTCATAAAACAACAAATTTCTTATGGTTCCTACGTTTTTGGGATGGCTACGTCTCGACAATCCTTAATTCTGATATCCAACTATTGGTCCCACCAGGTGTGCCAATTTGTTTCCAGTGATTTCTGGTAAACAACCGCTAGTCTTCCAAACTATCGGATAATCTTTGTTAACGCTATTCAATCTCTCTGGTAACTCACAGGATCGACTAGATTGATCCTAGGACTCCTTGGATATTAAGGTTACTCTCACAATCGAACAATTATTCATGGTTACTATTGTACAAGTGTTTGGTTTATTTCGATCCCTCTCTCTAAGAGTTTAAGAATGTGGTCAAAATGTATATGAAAACTAAGTTATACGAATAAATGCTAATTGTAATGCTGATTGAAGAAACATATAAAACTGTATGAAAAACGAAGTAAGTGGTTTCGATTTACAAAACATTTAATATAAAAGGTTTCTGGAATGTAGAAGTTTAAAATGTTAAGAAAGCATTTAATGCAAGAAATCTATAAATGATTTAAGTAAAAGTATGCGCTTGAAAAACAATACTTGAAAGTAAAGGTATTGAAAGTGTAACAGTTCTCTGGAATATAAAGTGCTCGAAGTATAACGAAAGCAGTAAAACGTAAAACTTTGAGGAAAAGACTTTGAAATGAAAAGACAGTGAATAAGGAAACTTGCAAATGTTATTCGACAAAAAGAAAAGAGGAGAGTGCTGGAAATGGTAAAAAGGCTTTCATTAAGTTAGAAATACATGGTGCTATCATACATACATTTCTCTTGCATTCGTTTCCCTTGCCATGTGGTAGTTTGAATGTTATTGAGTATTTTGTATAACAGATATGACACATTGAAATCCTAATACTAAGACTTCTATTTATACTAATTCGACCCTAACGGTCTCGCTATAGGATCATGCCACGTTTCGAACATGCAAGACAATGCTTCATTCATCTTTCCACGTGTCCCCAAATGCTCCAACACATAACTTTCAAACTTTGAAAGTCCCGCTTCCATTTGAATTTTAAATGCTTTGGTGTTTCTCCGTTTCGAACGCTCTTCCCAAACCTAGCCTCGCTGTTGTTTCGAGACCCCTTTGGATATGTTCCCATAATCACCGTTCGAAGCTTCAAGCTTTGACACACTCATTCGAAACACTGCTTCTGCAACTTCGAAATATGGCGTTTAATTCCATTTCGATCAGAACTTTTAACTCTTTTGAATTCTAAATAACATTATCAAAATCTTCAGCCAACACACTGTCACTAGTTGAAACTGAAGCAATTATCAAATATGAGTTCAAGAATAACCGCTTGTTGGATATTCGAACGCACCATTCCACACGTTTCAGATATGCACATAAGAAGTCACCCTGCAAATATGTCAACAGATATTTCAGATATGCATATCCGAAAGATTGTCTGTTTGTATCATTTTTGTTTAAAACATCATCATTACCACCACCTAATAAACGAACAAACGGGCAAACATAAAATGACTCGATTTGGAAGAAAAATGAAACGAATATAACAATTAGATTAGATGTTCAGAAATAGGAAACATAACATAATACATAAGTTGTTCAAATAGTGCGTAATGTCAAAATATTACATCGCTAAAAAAACATAACATAACATAGGCTACTGCTACTGCGTATGCCTAATCCTAATCCTCTGTGACCTCCTATGCCTCCTATATTGCGCGTACTGGATGCCTCCCTAACCATCCTCCCAAAGATGGCAACCGCCTCAGGACTTCTCCTCTAAATGATCCCAGAATCCAATACCTTATCCCCAAGAATGTGTATTCACTTACAGATCGATAAGACATCAGTGGCATGGTCATCCTCAGCCTGCTCGTTCTCCAAGAGTGCCTCGTGAACTGGCCTAGGTGGACGTCATGGACCATCTAGAGTCATGATAGGTGTGACACGTTAAAGAACTATGTCACATATCCCTCTACATAATACCAACTCTCAGATGCCGATATCATCTGATACTCTTGTTGCACCAAATGACTCTCCCAATCTTGAAAGATATCATCAAGATCTTGGCGGACAAAAATGTTAGGAGAAACTTAAAGAAGAGATCTGGGTATTATCTTCACGAAGCCAACTTGTCGCATGCACCACTTTGGAAGATAACTTACCATCATGTTAGTGCCACTTGCAAGCCATCCGGGGTATAATGAGAAGGGGTCGAAGGGGACAACATCCATGTGATCCTCGAATGGCGTCCATTTGATGTCATCGTGATTAGTACGATCAAGATACACCCGATAAGGAGGAAATTTCTGATTCCCTCTAGGGAGGACATACTTTACAGCCCTCGCATGTTGTCAGTATAGGCCGGACTAGGCTCGAAACCATGAATGCATATAAAAAGTTTTACTATTTTAAAAAAAAATGTGGTATACTAAATATTTCTCAACCTCTTAAAAATCCAGTAGGATTTATTTAAACGGTTGAGATTTCATTGGCACTTTTGTAATGTTATGATTAGACCGACAGTTTTGTGCGGTCCATAACATGTTTCATATTTTGTTAACAAAAACACCTCACAATTTCTCAATTTTGGTATCACGCATTTGTATAATTCAATGTGCAAAATCCTATTAATTTTAGGCTCATAGAGGACACCCTTCTTGATGTTCTGAAATCCAAAGTAGATAATCTCTTGCACCATACCGACAACAAAAGGGTGGTTAAGAATCGAATACCTTTCACCATCAATTGATAATGAAAGAAATATTAGGTTCAATAAATTTGAGATAAAGATGGATGATGATTTAAAAATCATATGGAACACATCTCACTTTATGAAACAAATGGTTCAATTGAGGTGGATGTGGCAGTGGCGAGATATATCAGCGATATTATCAAGATATTGAAACATCCTGAATCATCTAGTAATATTCAAGTTTTGTTCATGTTATTTTCTGGTTAAGTTATGTTAAGCAACGTTCATGTTAAGACATGTTAGTTCCACAAGAATGTAATGAAAATTTTATCTAATGCAATGTTAAGGTAAAATGTTAGTAATATACAAATAATCCATTACAAATCCAAAATCTAATAAAATCTACGCATGTCCACCATGGGAAATATGTGCTATCAGAGATAACCCTTTATAGACCTCACTATATGGATTTACCAAATTTATATGGTTATCTGAAAGAAGTGATACCATCTACAGTCGTTGCTGATATGTCATACCATGTGGAGTCGGTGACATGTTATTTGAAGGTTCTCCATCATGGGAAGGTCCAACAACATCTGTAGGTTGAACATGTATGATATAAGGGTGTGATACTATAAATTATCACTCTAAGTAACCATCCATACATTGCCCAAGGAACCGGACCTTCACAACATTCTTTTTAATGTTAGACCTAAACCATCTATCAATGCCCCTATTGGAACAACATGGACTAGTCTAGGAATTCCTTGAACGTATCCAAACTGGAGCCGACGCCTCTTAGGTAAATATCTAGACACACAACTTTCCCATCGTAGATAACCTAAAAAAAGGGTTGTGTCGTCAAACTCCTGATGCACTATATGGTCTGCATATGGTGTCCATATGACATCGTCTACGGTTAGAGAATGTTTGGCCTCTTGAAGACCTCTTGAATGAGAATGTTTGGCCCTCTATCTTGTGTCCTGTGGCACTCCATCAGTGATAGGACTATGATCACGCATGTCACAAATGAATGGGAAATGCTCGTATATCTAACATTGTACAAGAAACACAAATTACATATCTAAAATGTATTTGATAAATAAGAACTAAATAAATAAAACATAATATATATTCATACCTAAAATAGACTCATATAACCAACAAGTTGTCTCGTCTCAAAGGTAGTTTTTTGTCCAAAGGTAGTATATATTATCGTCAAAGCAACACAACCCCATGTCCATTCGAGATGCACAAAGTTAGCAAACAAGGACATGTACTTGGAATTGATGTATACATGAGACTTATCCGCTAAGATAACACATTCTACAATATGCATCATGTATACCCTAGCGGGCACCTCATTCATAGAGTGTTCCACCAGATTCTCATACATATCCCATAGTCAAGAGAGACAAAATTGAGCACCCATGTTAGCTCTAAATACATCTAAGACAAATCATGATGTGACCCCCGTGTATGTCTCATCCATCATACACACAATTTCTTGGTTAATGATAGGAGCGACAAAGAAGTTACCTGCAAGGGGGATATGGAAGAGGCTGAAGACATCATTTGTTGTAATCGTCATCTCACCAAATGAAAGATGAAAGGAGGATGTCTCCTTATGCCACCGCTAAAAAAAAAGTATACAGTAATGAAGCGTCGATCATGGTGAGGGAACAATCCACCAACAGAAGCAACATCAGTGACAAACGCTCTGACCTCATATGACATCCGCACATGAGAGAATTTATTCAACTTTCCCCATGGGTGGGCATCTTAAATGGGGTGCAATCCTATAACACTTAAAGCATAAACCATCAACTACTTTAAATTAATCAACGATAAATAAAAATAAATTAAAATAAAATATTTATACTTCTCACTGCCATAATCTAAATGCCAAATGATCGCCCTACCCAATGAACAATGTATGGTCAGTGGACCCTCCATGGAACCCTTTATCTATGTGTACAAACAACTAGGTATCATCCTGAGTCGTCACCTCCCTATAAGCTACAACAGGAACATATGTATCATCCTAAGGAGGAACCTCAATATCATCTTAAGTTGTTGACTCTACATCAACGACAATATAGCTCGACATCAAGATCTCTGGCTCGTCCAACACTACCTCCTCTATAACAGGAACCTCCGTATTAGTCTGAGGAGGAACCTCAATATCATCTTGAGTTGTTGACTCTACATCAACAACAACATATGACTCAACATCAAGATTTCTGGCCCGTACAGACTTACTTATTGTAATATTTATGAATTTGAATATTGATATTAATATATAAAACAAATGAGAGAAGAAGAAAAGAGAGTAGAGAGAGATAGAAAAACAAACAAAGTATTAGAGAGGAGAAAAATAAAATCAAAGAGACATTGTTGGAAGAGAGAAGATTGACATTATTGGTTCTACAAATAAATAGTCTTAATGTAGTTGATATATTATCAAATTTCACAACAATTTTTTTTATGTGATTGAACCTTTCACAACACTTTTAAAAGGAGATATTTTTCCACTTCGTAATCAATTTCATTTTTACGTCAAGTAAAATTTCTTTCCACCACAAGAAATCCCAATATCTATAGTGAATTAGATATAATCAAATAGTATCTTATTTGAAAAGAAACATCAATCTTCATTTTCTTAGCAATGCTAGATGGAAGAAAGCTAGATTTACTACACATGACACTCTTTCTTCTTTCAGCAAGTATATTTTTCCCACCTCACCCAACATATCTTCTTCTTCATTGAATTTGTGTGAGTTGTAACAACACCTTTTTTTTAGCCTTCAGCCTTGTGAAAACAAGAAGAAAAATCAGCATGCTACGAAGAATTAAATTTATAAGAGCAACTCGTCCACCTATCCATAAATACTTTCTTTTCCACCAAGAGAGTCTTTGTTTGAACAATTCAATTACCAATTTCCAAGTTGATGATCTCATAGAATTAGCTCTTACCAAATAATCCTAAAAATTGAAATGGAATCCTAACAATGCTATAATAGAGAAAATTTTGATGTCGCTTCAAGAAAACTTTATCTAAGTTCAAATCATGTAGTTTTCTTTTGAAATAGTTCTCTTTTAATCTCAAAACCAACTCAAAACTTCTCAAAATAGTTTTGATCTTCCATAACCTCCAAAACGGTGTCATCCACAAACTGTGATGCTCACTATATTCGAGACTACTATGAACTTTGTAACTTTTGAGCATATCTAACTCAATCACATTATGTGCTGATCCAATAAAACCTTCCTCCACCATTAAGAATAATAAAGGGGCATAAGGATAGTGCTATAGAAAATACAAGACCCTATCCAATTTATTCAAAATTTTAAAAATTCCCTCTTTTAAAACATGAATTTCAAATAATTCAATTTCAAGTTAAATGAATCATAAGTATTTTTCAAAATTAACATTCATAATCAAATTTTTTTCATGTTTTTTTGAATCAAACACACAATTATATGATTAAAAGCCATACGCTCTATCAGCTGAGCTAAGATAGCATTTTGAAAAGAAATTAAATTCACATATTAAATCATTTTTATTGCATTACCTTTATGTCATTTCAAATAAATTAATTCGAATAGACTTTTAATTTTATTGGTCTTTTATCTCATTCGTTTAATTAAAATAAATTAGTTACTAATTAAATATGTTTAAAAGAAATAAAATTTAAGGAAGCTACAAGACCAACAATTCTTTCGAAAAAGGAAGACTCAAATATGAAAATAAAACTGTCATACAATCAGACCTAATTTATTATCACTTGTACTTAGAACAACTATTATATCACAAATTATATTAATATATTTACTACATCAAATACTTATGACTTCATCACATTTCCTAAATATCTTCTTTTGTTCATTGGCATGTTGGTGTTTGTTTTTACAATCAATGATGTAAATTTTGTTGAGTATTTTTAATACTAATTTTGGCTCGAGAAGATTTCGTTATTTACCTCGATAAAAATGATTGTTTATGTTAGGGAGAGTTATTAAGAACATTAATATAAAGTTGAAGATTATATATCTTTGTGAGAGATACATCACTTATCTAGCTAAAACCTTAAGGTGATAGGTGAGTGAATTTTCTCACTTATATATTTTCAAATCACCACATTCTTATCTAATATGTGACTATTTCCCCACTTGCTCACACATATATTATTATTCTAACACTCTCCCTCAAGTGTGAGTCTGTTGGCTGAGAATTTCAATTATATTAATATTGAGCTAGAAAGACGAGATCAGAAGATATTTAGTTCGAAAGAAGAATATTGAAGATATTATCTTAAAGATTTCGATGGGTTGAGATTAACGAGAATCTTGCATCATTAAGTATTGTCAAAGAAATTCATTGGTGAGTCCATTGAATTTAGTTTTATTTGAAGTATTGTTGAAAAGATATTTCGACTGTCTCGAGAATGATTGGCGCTTAGAAGACAAAAGGTTTTCAAATTTAAAAGTTTAATCTTATCTGAAAGGACGCGTGGGAGTCTGAAGCAAATCGAAGAGCATGCAATAGTGAACGTGTCATTGTTTCGTTATTTGACCGTTAAGGTCGAAGTAGTATAAATTAGGATCTTTATGTTAGAATTTTGTGTGTGAACATCTTTTGTACAAATTACCCTGAATTACTCAAAGTATCAAGCGTTCGATAAAAGAGTTTGAAAGAATGTACGTATGATGCACCAGTTTTATGTTTATTGTTATTCAATTTCAATCGAAGTTTTATATGTTCCTTTTAAATTTAAGTCAAAAGTATTTTACATAACAGTCTTTACTTTAAAACATTACATTACAACATTTGAAATCACAATCTCAATCGAAGAGATTGATAATAAGAAAGAAACGAAATTAAACTAAACATGTGTCCTTAGGATCAATCTGGTCGATCCTGCAAGTAACCAAATTCTCTCTTTTTGATTTGGAGGATCCGCGGTTGTTTACCAAACTACACGGTAAACAAATTAACACGCCCAATGAGACCATGTCTAGTTCTTTGTTAGCATTTCTTTCGTATTTATTTGTCATTTTTTATAACTTGTTTGTTAACATTGTTGCATGATTTTGAGAAGTGGAAAATTAGCCAATACTAACAAACTTATACCAAAAAGGAAGTACAATAGGAAAATGGTTAACCCACCCAATAATAATGCAGAACAAGTTTCTCCTTTGACATGGGGAGGCACAATCGCTTCTAGTGCAACCAGAGTCGTATCAACAAGTCAAGGAACAATGAACATTCCTTCGACTGAAAATTCTACAGCCATGCCTTCAAACCAAGGAATAATGGCTATACCATCAAATACAAAAAGTATACCATCCTTTACATATGCATCCAGTCAGGGGTAGCCTATAACCCCAAGACCCACATGAGTTAACATGTCTAGAACATATGTGTCTGGAGTTTCGATTCCAACAACAGATCTAATCTATGACATGCCAACATATTTTATGGCAGGATTGCATGATAGTACATCTACATATACAAACCCTTCAACGTCGGCATTTTCACCTTTACAAGGTGTGATCGGTGGATCTGGAACTGAATGTTTAACGCTGGTTCGCGAAATGTCGCGGAAGCAAGAGTCGCCATCGTCTTTTATTTTCTCCAACATGGAAAGGACAAAAGCACAGAAAAATTCCTTATTGAGATTAGTTCTCGGTTCGGGAGGTAGATTTATAGAAAGGGAAGGTGTTAGCACCCTTTCTATCCATGATTATCCATGGGCTCTTAGATACTTGCTCATTGTGTTTTCAAAATGTTTGTTTGCTTTTCAAGGTGAGTGGGTTTGAAAAAGTTTCGTTTAAAATTTCAGTTCGACTCTTGTATCAGTCCTCAAGAGTGTTTGAAAAATTGTTTTGAAAGCTTTTTGAAAGTGTCGGTGTGAAAAGAGTTTTGATTTGTTTTTGAATAGAGCAAGTATCTACGAGTCATCTACCTACCCTAAGGAATTAGTCTGTGTAAATGT
The DNA here is from genome assembly GCA_948472305.1 of Vicia faba. Classification (NCBI taxonomy): domain Eukaryota; kingdom Viridiplantae; phylum Streptophyta; class Magnoliopsida; order Fabales; family Fabaceae; genus Vicia; species Vicia faba. The sequence continues at coordinate 1,683,233,358 of OX451737.1, read as the reverse complement.
CCTTAAGATAGTGCCATCCCACCATTGAGAGGTAGGTAGCACCACCGTTGGAGGTGTTCGGGTCAATTCGAAGATTAGGGACATTGTGGTCACCGGAGCAATAGGAAGACACCTTAGAAGCTACCCCCATGCCATGTTCATGGACATGAGGACTTACTAAGACATCCTCTACTCGACGACCACGTTTCGAGGGGCAAGGCAACAGTGAAGCGTATCCTAGGAGTGGTGTGTGAATTGTGTGTCATTTTCAGTTATTATTTGTCTTGTTCATGCATTGGGTGTTCTACGCTTTGATTTTATTTTTGGCCATTCATTCTTTCATGTGATTATTAACAGTTAAAAGGTGCGGGGATTAAAATGCGGAAAAATAAAGGTCCTACGCTATTACAAAGGCGCGGGTCTACATCGCCAAATTAAACCAAGACCCGATTTGAATAAAAGTACGGAAAATAAATATCCTAATTATCTATTACAAAGCTTTGGGGCAATTACATGAAATTTAAAAAGGAAATAAAAAGCAAATGCGCGAAATGTAATTATAATCGAAGGTGCGAGGGCGTTGGACCCTTTAAAGAAATTAAATCGAAATTATAAATTAATTAAATTAAATAAAAGAAAGAACTTATTTTTTTATGTTTTTTGGATTTATGAAATTAAAGAGAATTAAATTGGAATTAAAAGTTAAATAAAACCCTAGTTCTAATTGTTTTTAATTTATTAAAAATATGTTTAAGTTTGACCTAATTTAACCTAATTATTTAATGATAAGTTTACTTTACAAAATGATTAAGAATTAATAATAATGAAAAAAAAAAGAAAAAAAAGAATAAAAGTATTAAAACCCTAATTTCTACACTTTTTAGTTTATTAAAAAAAACAAATTAGAATTAAACCTAAAATTAAATTAATTACTTATTAGAATTTTATTTACAAAAATAATTACTAATTAATAGTGATAAGAAAAAAAGGTTATTTGTTAAAAAAGAATAAAAAATGCTAAAAGACTTATTTTTTATATTTTTTAGTTATTAAGAAAATAATTAGAACTCTAAATTAAAACTAAGATGATCATTAAAATTATTTACAAAATAATTAGTGAATTAAATATTAAATGAGGCATATTTTTATTTTTTATGATTTCTGATTTTTTTGTATTTTATGAAAATTAATTTTTATGGATTTAAATAAAGCAATTAACATAATTAAACTAAATAAAAGAAAAGAATAAAAAGAGAAAAAAATGCAAACATGGGGGGTGTTCTGACCCAATTAGGAGGTATGCGAGAAGCATTTTGGCCCACTTCAATCAAGGCCTGTTTAACTTTTCTGGGATTGTGTATTGGTGGTTGACTGAGCGTGCATGGTGAGCCTCACATCTTGATCTTCAGATCCATCTCCTGGGACATGTGGCGCGCCAAGGTATTGGATGCATGATGGACCCTGGGCAGAGAATTACACCTGAACGCATATTGAACAAAATTATGAAGAATATGGGGGACCTGGGAATCGAACCCAGGTCCCAATTCTTGAAGGACACCTCACTTTCCACCCAGCCAAATGCGTTTGTTTGTTAACTATATGGAACATGATTAATATGAGAGAGAATAAGTGCTATTGGTAAACATAAAAAACACGCGCGAATGTTTGAATGGTCCAGTCTGGTTGAGACAACTCAGCATCTTCTCCATGGCTTCTTCGTTTTGCCTGCAATTACAGAGTAGATAGCGGGGGTTTTAAACCCCCACTAACCCTAACACACAAAAATAGCGATTAGCTCATAGCATAATATAAATAGGGCGCGATGTATGGAATTAGTTCGTATGAAGGTCACGAGTCCAGTGATGCTGGTCTTATGGCTTAATTTTTCCATATGAAAGAGTCCCTAATTTCCAACCTCTGAAACCCTAAAGAGCTCCCATGGTGGATTCTCACACAGGCCTTATCAATTCAATTAAAGCATGCTATCAGCTTCAGAATACTCACATTAGTCCAAATTCATGATCAAAAATCAAAAATATTGCATGAATGATGAAACACGAATATGAAATTTTTCAAAGAAAGTTAGACTTGGTTATACCGATTCCTTGCGTATGGAGAGTTGAATTTGATTGGAATGGCTTCCTGGATGTGTCGGGAGTGCAATGGAATCCTTATTTGGCTTTGAAACGTGCTCTATGTGTGTTTTCAGTTTCCAATTTTTTGACAAAAAATGCAAGGTGCTTCTTTGGTTTGAGGCGCAACTTCTGAGCTCTTGTTATTAGGTTTAGGTTTGTGTATGTATATGGAATGAATTAGGGTAGAAATCCAAGTCCATAATCCTTTGCATTCATGATTTTGAATTCTTGATTTTGCATAATCTTTTTCAATCTTTTTCATACCTTTTTGATACCAATCATTGCTAATTCTTGCCTTTTTAGTGATGCACGAAATCTTGAGGTTATGATGAGTAGAAATGCTGCATAAAAAGATTTGAAAGGTGGCATTTAGTATTTTTTCATATTTAATTTGAATTAAATGAATTAATAGATTTAAAAATTCAATTAATAAATTAAAAATAAGAAAATAACTCCCCTTTGGGTCAATGGGTCGTGCATAGCTTTTGGGTGATGATTCTTGGAAGAAATTGAGGCCCATTAGCAATTTTGAGGTATTTGAAGCAAAGTTGACTTTTCAAAATTCCCAAAAATTTCCCAACTTCCACAAGGCATATCTTACTCAATTTTTAAGCTTTGATCATGTTCTTGGACATTTTGGAAAGGTCTTGAAGTCCTCTAACCAATGCCTTTGGTCCCATGTCATTTTGATTTACCAATATCAAGTTATGGTCTTTGACTTAAAGTGCCTTTTTGTTGACTTTTGAAAATGACCTATAATGTTGAGATTGATAACTTTTTGTGAGAGCATTTCTTGGACTTGAAGTGTGAAGAGGAGTTGTAGGAAATGTCATTCTCTTAAAAATGAGCTTTGGAGAGAATTTTTCTGATAAACCATGTGGAAGTTATGCCTTGGTCAAGTTACAGTTGACTTTTTTTTCAACTGTCCAAATATAGAAACTTTTGCATCTTGAGACTTTTTGAGCCATGCTTTGAGAATCATGATCAAGAATTGATCAAATGATGTTTGTGGCTTCAAAATAAGATGTTGACCAAAAATTTGGACTTTTGACTGTCAAATGACCATTTTGCCCCTGTAGTTGACTGTTGAGCAATTAGGGTTTTTGACTGTGCAATTTTGTGATATAAGTCTTGAAACTTGGCATAAGGATGCTTGACAATGTATGTAGGCATGTGGGACTTGATTGGACCCTTGGAAACTTCAACTTCTTTTCCAGAACCAAAACCCTAATTCTTGACTGTTAGGAAGCCATTGAACTGTGCAACCCTTGGGAGATTTTGAAGCATGCTCTTTGCAAATCTTGAAGAATATGGGAGGGCAAATTTTGGGGTACAACACAAGGGTCAGGATATGCCATGAATAACACAGGTCGAAATACCTAACCACCAGAGTATGTTGCCCAATTGCCTCATCTTACAACTAATTTGCATGCAGCATGGAGACAATGGATGGATGATAGCAACCACGAAATGGTTAGAGTTCTTTCTCAAAAAATGGGTGAAATTTTTAACCCGTTAATTCACAATGCTACTCAGACAAATTTGCAGAATGCACAGGCGAATCAGCAAATGGCGGCGCAGATGGGACGAATAGCATATTTCTTTGGGGCTCCAAGGGAAACAGTTTGACACCCTCAGCGTGAATGGATAATGGAGAATCAGGGAGTGGTGTTCCAAGAAGAGCCAACAATTAATCAAGCCCAACTAGTTATCTAAAATTATGTCGAAAATAATCAAGGGGCTCGAGTCGAATAACCAAGATTTCAACAGGAAATCCCTAGGGAGGAACTTTGAAGGGTGGTGATGGTAAATTGAAAGCAGGACATTGACGAAGTTGTTCAAGGCCTTCTACATGACGACATGGTAGGAAATAATAACCTAGCTGCTAGGGTCGAAAGGATCATGGAACGAAATGGGGTAAATGTTAGCCTTTGAAGGCCAAATTATACTTCCCCTCTATCTGAATATATTTTGCAAACTGAATTGCCCAGGGGTTAGAAAGTCCCAAAGTTCACAAAATTCTCTGGTGACACCAGCGAATCAAATGTTGAACATATAGCCAGGTATCTTACTGAGGCTGGGGATATAGAAAACAATGAAAATTTAAGAATAAAATACTTCCCTAGTTCACTAACAAAAAAATGCTTTCACTTGGTTCACTGCCCTTGCAACAAACTCAATCAAAGACTGGACGCGTTAGAAAGGATATTTCATGAACATTTTTATGCACGCCAATCAAAGATAAGTCTAAGAAAATTGGCCAATGTCAAGCATAAGTTCAACGAACCAGTAGATGATTATATCAATAGATTCTGTTTATTAAAGGCAAGATGCTTTACGCAAGTGCTTGAACATGAATTGTTGAGATGATTGGAAGAGGATTAGATTTCTCCATTAGAAAGAAGTTGGATCCTCATTACTTAAGAGACATGGCGCAATTGTCCGATAGGGTTCGGCAAGTGGAACGATTAAAGATCGAAAAGGCTAGAGCAAATAAGAGACATTGAAAGGAAAGGGTTGCATACGTCGAATTAGGGGAGGACGAATAAGAAACCTATGCTGAAATCACTGACTTCGAAGAAGTCGAAGTTGATTTGGCTGAGTTAAAACAAGGGCAACCATACCCTTGTAAAGTCCCGACTCATTCGAATGGCAAGAATCTTGTCGAGCATGAAAAGAATGATAAATTTCCTAAAAGAACTTATACCTTTGACGTTATAAAATGTGACGAAATATTCGATTTATTAATAAAAGATGGTCAAATTATAGTGCTACCTGGCGCTAAAATTCCTCCGTTAGATCAACGGAAGAAAAGAGGTTTTTGTAAATATCATAATTTTTATGCCATAAAACCTCACAATGCTTCCTTTTCAAGGATCTGATTCAAAATACCATCAAGGAAGGGAGATTAAAGTTTGGTTACAAAACCAAGCCACAAATGAAGGTCTATGTTGATCCTTTAAAAGTAGCAGAGACTAACTATGTCGAACCAATTTTCATTAACATGTTGGAGATTGTTGACAAAGTTGATCAAAATGCTAAAATAAAAAAGGCTGCTGAGAGCCTCTTCAGCGAGCAACTTGTTAACCATACTGTTAGAGGTCTAACGAAACAAATGTTCGAAGGCAATATTATTGAGGGTGTTGCCCTAGATGCTGAAATGTTAGAGACCATTGAAGGTCTCAGAGTCATGTTTGAAAAGATTATATTACTGATGGTCCTAATCTCGAAGTCAACATGGTGGACTTAAACCAGCCTACTCTTGAAATGGAAGAAGTTGAAAGGCGTCTCTAAAAGAAGATGCCCTGTTGAATAATACCTATATGAAAGCTGGAGAACTTTGCTGGATTATTTGGCTCACTGCCACATAAGAACTTCAAAGGATTGATTTTCCCAATATGTAGTATAATTTATGATCGAAAAGAAGCAGAGGCTTATCAACAAACCCAATAGGCTCGAACTGGAGGCAGTTGGAGGAGAGATGATTCGATGAAAATGGTCTACCCAAAAGCTGGTGAAAATTTGCTAGGTTTTCTTGTCCATTGCCATAAAATGAAATCAGAATGCTTAATGTTCCCTAGGTGCAGTGGTGTCTATGATTGAAAGGCTTCAGAGGAGTACAAACAAATCCATTATTCCCGAACTGTGGGTAATTAGAGAAGTCAACATGGTAGTTTCTCTTTCGACAAAAGGGGAGTTCCCATAAGGGTTGATAGTCCACATCCTAAAGCTAATGGAAGGGTTACCTTCAAAATCCCACCAGACATCCCTAATGATAACTGGACTAAGCCAAATGAAGATAGAAGATCAGAACAAGGAAAATAGAAGAGTTTTGAGCTTGGAAGAGGATCATCAATTTCTTACAGAAAAGATTTCCAAATATTGAGACAAAAAACATTATATCTGATAATTACAAGAGAACTAACCTTATGACCAGGACCCGGTGGCGAAGGCACTAAAGGATTAGAAAGGCTCAAAATCAATTATCAGAGAAGGAAATAGGGGAGTCAAGCATCAATCAGTGTCTCCCAACAAACATCGATGAACAAGACAATCTATCAAAAGAAAACTTTTTCCCCAAAGAAGGAGATAATCGAGAAAAAGACCAAAGATATCTAACCAATGATGATGGCATGATGATGGATGATTTCAAATCAGATGGGGAATCTTCACTCAACATCAATTTCAACATGGTGTCTGTACTTCCACATGAATATGATCAAGTGATAGAAGTGGAGGATTCTGGAGAAGTGGATGAGGTTGAAATGGCTAGGCACAAACATGTGTATTACTATATCTTGAACAATGGCGATGTGGAGGAGCATAACGTTTTTTTGAGCATCCTGATCAGTCAATGGAGAACCACCTTAAGCCTATTTTTATAAGAGGAAAGGTGGAAGGAGTTGGGATCAACCATATTTTGGTTGATGATGGGGAAATAGTAAATTTGATGCCTCAATTCATGTTAAAAAGAATTGGTATGTTCGACACAGATATTAATCCATACAATATGGTGTTGTCTAACTATGAAGGAAATATAGGCCGCACATTGGGTGTGGTGTAACTAAATCTCACTGTGGGTTCGATCACCATGCCTACTATGTTCATGGTGATTGAGGAAAAGACAAATTAGAACATGCTATTGGGTCGAGAGTGGATCCATAACATAGGAGCAGTCCTCTCTTTGATGCACCAAAGAATAATAATCTGGAGGGTTGATCGAATAGTTGAGAATGTTGAAATAGATCAGAGTTATTACATGGTAGAAATTAACCATGTGGATAAAATAAAATTTGATAGAAACTTGGCCAACATAGGGCCATGTAACCTAGCTGGTAAAGCCTATTCACCCAACAGAAATGCCCTATATTTCTTGACTCTACACCCAATTCATGGGTTCCAATGGGACAAAGAAATAATGGGAGAATAAAACAAAGTGAAAGGCATTCTAGGATTACGGCCAACTGGATGGACTGACGAAGACATTGATCATATCTGAGTCTGATTTTTTTAGAAAGATTTCGGCTTATCTAGCCGAAAACAAATTAAAAGCGGCTTTAGAGGCCGAAGTAAAATACATGGTTGCGGAGCCAAAAATGAAACTATCCATGTAGAGGGGCCTGGGGTGCACTTCAAACCAAAAACCCTAGATGAAGAAGCACCTTTCAAAGGGAAAGACCAGAGGCTAGATGAAATCTTTGATGAAGAGCCTTTGGGATTCGAGAAAGATCCTACATCGCCAAATGTAAAGATGAGAGTGCAAGATCCACTTGAAGAAATTGATCTAGGTGATAGGTCCATCAAAATAGCCACGTACATTAGTGCTAAGCTAAGCCTGTGAGTAAAAGAAAAATTAATCCAATTACTGAAAGAATACAAGGATTGTTTCACTTGAGACTATGACAAAATGTCTGGTTTAAGAAGAGACTTGGTAGAACTAAAGTTGCCCATCAAGGATGGCAAGAAGCCCATCAAGCAGGCTGCTAGAAGGTTCGCGCTAGAAGTGCTCTCGAAGATTAAGGAAGAGATCAAAATACTCCTCTGTTGCAAGTTCGTCCAGGCCACAAGGTATTTCGAATGGATTACAAACATAGTTATGTTATTAAGAAAAATGGGTCTTTAAGGGTTTGTATAAATTTTCGAAATTTAAATGCACCAACCCTAAAGATGAATATCTCATGCTTGTGGCAGAAATTCTAGTTGATTCAGTTGCATGCTTCCAGTATCTTAGTATGCTTGATGGATATTCTGGATATAGTCAGATTTTTGTTACAGAAGAAGATGTACCCAAAATAGATTTTTGATGCCCTGGGGCACTAGGCACCTATGAATGGGTGGTCATGCCTTTTAGATTAAAAAATGTTGGGGCAACTTATCAAAGGGCAATGAAGTCAATACTCCATGATTTCATCGAAATGTTTATGCAGGTTTATATTGATGACATAGTGATAAAATATATGTTAGAAGAAAGTCACATGAATCACCTTCTCCAATCATTCGAAAGATTGAGGAAACATGGCTTGAAGATGAATCCCCTCAAATGTGCCTTTTTTGTGCAGGATGGAGATTTTTTGGGCTTTGTGGTCCATAAGAAGGGTATAAAGCTTAACCTAAATAAAACGAAAGCCATTAGGGAGAATAAAGCGCCATCAACAAAGAAAGAATTACAATCACTGCTTGGAAAGATAAATTTGTTGAGAAGATTCATTTTGAACTTAAGTTGGCGTACTCAAGCTTTATCTCCCCTTCCGTGCTTAAAACAAAGAGGATTCAAATGGAAGCAAGAGTATCAAGAAGAGTTTGACAAAATAAAGCAATACCTTGTCAACCCTCCTATACTACTACCTCCTTGTAGAAATAAGTGTATGAGATTATATATTTCTACGTTTGATGCAACTATAGGCAATATGCTTGCATAGGAGGATGAGAATGGTATCGAAAGAGCCATTTATTACCTCAGTCGAGTGTTAAACGATGCAGAAACTATATATAGTATGTTGTACCCCAAAATTTGCCCTCCCATTTCTCATTGATTTCTCCTCACAAAGCTCTTGAAGCTCAAGATCCAGTTAGGGTTTCATCTGCTCAAGACTCCTCCTTGCACTGCTAATCCCAAATTAGGGTTTGTGTTTGCACAAAGATGTTTTGACCTAAAGTGCTCAAGATGACTTTCTTGCTTCATATTGACCTCCTAAGTCTATCCATACCAAGTTTCAAGTCTTGATTCCAAGTTTTGCCCAGTCAATTGGGCAGTTGACCTAGAAATCAACTGTATTGGGGAAAAAGTCAACTGTGGCCAATTGACAGTCAAATCTCATGAAATTTGATCCACATCAACATTATGAACTCATATGGTCCATTTGATCAAGTTTGGATCACAATTCCACAAGAAATTTGATCAGATCACTAAAAGGGCAAAATGGTCATTTTTAGGGTTTTGACTGTACAAAGGCAATGTTTGACTGTTTGACCTAGCCAATGGCAAACCAAGCTCACATATGGACTCAAGGACCCTATAGATTTATCTTGACATGCTCAACAAGTTCAAAAGATCCCAAGTACACAAGATTGACAGTTGAATTTCCCAGTCAATTGATCAATTTTGACTGTATACTGAAAAGTCAAACTTTGACTTTTTGGTCAAAATCAAGAGTCAAGATTCATTTTTCATCAAAATATGCCAAATCATGAGACTTGTTCACCAAGAAATCACAAATTGCAAATTAGGGTTAGAAAATGGAATTTTTCATAACTTAGAATTTTTCTAAGTTATGAAAAACCCTAATTTTTTCCCAACTTTGCCCCACCTTTTCACCAAGATTCATTTGGATTCAAACAAAAGTCAAAACATTAAAGTTGTAGCTTGTTGCATAATCTACAACTTTGATTCACAAAGTTTTCTCATTTGAAGCTTGTATCTCAAGTTACAATTTTTTGAATAAGGGCACTAAACCATTTTAACTTAGTAGAATTTTAACCTATTTTGACAAGGTTTTCTACCCCACTTCAAGGCCATTTTTCATACCCTTCCACTTGGAATTTCAATTTGCATTTCAAAGATGGATTGTAGTACACATTCCAAGCTTTCCAAAATGTCCAAGAACTTCTCAAACAACCTCATGGTTAGGGAGAATCGAATTTCACAATATAGCAAAAACTCACTTTTGAATTGGCCATTTTTCATGTTCATAAGATTATGCAACTTCTCAAAACCAGCATGCCCTTGATTACAGGTCCTTAAACCAAGTTACACTCATAAATTTAATGCATATTCTTTGTACCAAGACCAAGTTCTTTGAGTTCAAGCTTTGTCTAGAGGATTAATCCCAATTTGGAAAAAGTAAACTATCCATTTTTGCAAAAGTTCACTTTATGTCAATTTGAAAATCAAACAAGTACAAGCTAAATCTCTTTTGGCACAAGATTATGGACAATTTGCTCTGATCAAGAGAGACTTTGCAGCAGGATTAGAGGCCCCCTACTGACCTAAAACACCAACTTGCACTTTGTTGCTTAAAGGTTAAGAAACATTGCATAATTAAAAAGAACTTCCATCTCAGCCTTAGAACAAGAAAGCAAATATTGTAGACACATTTCAAACATCCCAACCAAGCTTTTGCACGAATCCTTGACCCCTCAAACACTCTCCATCTCAGAAACACCATCAAACTGCTCAAACAGAGCAAGCCCTGCAGATTGAGTGCCATCTCTCAATCCCTTCAAGCTTTCTGGCCCAAACTTGTTCCTCTACCTTACTTACAACCTATGCAAGCTATCCAGAAGCTAAGGCACGATCTGTAATTGCTCTAACCACCTCCACCATTTTCACATCTTTGACTTGCAGGTGAAGTTCTACAGCTTGATTCAGAAGCTTTCAAGACGAAGTAAACATTGGAATAGCATCCCTGGACCTCAAGGAAGCTTTTCCAATCATCACCTCGCACTGAAAGTTCCTCATTCTCCAGATAGAAGTTCAACTGAATAGGTAAAATTTTGAACTCGTATCTCTCTTATTATGCATCTTTAGTCTTAAGTTTGTGAAGAAACAAGGTTCTACTCATAGCCCTGAGCATGTACATAGCTTTACATTTCATTTCTTTTGCCTGAGTTGAGAGAATTTAAGCTTTGAAAATGGCAGAAAGTTTAGGTCAAGATTTGGGATTGATAAAATTCTCTCTCATTTCTGAGAGTTAGGATGAGTTTTTTATATATTTGGAATCGTGATTCAATGCTTGACATGTTTTGTGTTGAAAGTTTGTGCAAAATCTCAAAGAATCAGGATGTTTGAATCTCTGTAACAAGGCGCGCGTTTTTGGCCAAAGGTTGAAGAAGAAGTGGATTGGGCTGGGCCTGTATCATTTTGCTATCCACACCTTTTTTTCTGTTTCACACCCCTGAGCCCATTTGCTTCATTTTTTAATATTTTTGACTTTTTCTTTTTTTGTTTGACTTGTTTATTTTTTCTCAGCATATTAAAATTTTGAAAATAATTTTCCCACCATTTTTTGATTTTATTTGGTATTTATTTGATTTTCTTTTGATTTATACATATATGTATATATATTATTATTTAGGATAAATAGAAAAATAATGTAAATACATTTTCATTTTCATTTTTTATTTTACATTACCCTCTGAAAATATTTTATATAAAAAATACTATTTTCTAAAAAATTTGAATATTATTATTATTTGTATATAATACATATTTAAAATAATATAAGTATACATATATATACATTAATATACTTAGAGTAAAAATACCAAAAATGTCCATATTTTATTTTTTAATATTTAAATACTAAAAATCCCCTTTTTACAAATATACCATATTTTATTTTATTTTTGTATGTAAATAATAAATATTATGTGAATTAATTAATTAATATATATTTTGATTAAAATTAGGGTTTTTGCCCTAAATATGAAAATACTCAAAAATAATACCTTTTTATTTTCTTATTTTATTTTGCATAAACAACATTTTTTCATACATATATAAAAACTTTCTTTTTGCATTTTGCATATTTATTTAATTTCTATTTAATTATGCAATTTATTTACCTTGCAAATATTCAAAAATGATGTAATAATTTAGATTTAAATTTTTGTCTAAATATCCCCCATTTGTAAATTTGTACCCCCCTCCCTATATTATTATGTTGTAATAGCGTAGGAATTTAAATTTCGCACTTTATACGCTTTCTAATTATGCCATGTTAGAATTAGGGTTTGCATGCGAAAAAACGATAAAAAATAGTTTGACCTAATACAAGATAAATGAGCATGAAAATAAACAACACATCTCACACTTGCACCCCTAGGGTATTCCACTTTGTTGCCTTCAAATAATTGGGCCAGATTGCATGTTGAACTTCTTTGGGCAAAACAAACAAATTGAATGATCATAGTCCCTCGATAAAACTTTTCAAAACAAACAAAAACAAATGATCAAGTCCCTTAAAGAAAATTGCCCAAAGACCTTTAACACTATTACAATTATGGTCCAAACGATGACCCGTGCCTGTCCCTCTCATCTCCTAAGATAAGATTGTCCACCAAATGCAATGGTGGAACAAAATTGTCAAAAGGCTTAAAACATGACAAAAATCTTTGAGAAAGCTTTAGGGTAGATAAACTCTTAAGTACTTGTCAATTTGCAAAGAAAACACTTGCCTAATTTCAAAACCCACTTCACAAACACTTTCAAAATCAACTTTTCAAAACCTTGAAACATCTTTTTAAAAGATAAAACACCTTTTGTAAAACATTCGAGTAAAGAATTGTTACAAGGTTAGCCTAGCACAAGGCATCTTTTCAAAACATTTTCAAAACCACACACAAAGCACCATTTCAAACAATTGAAAACCAAGGCAAGATTGATCTAAGCAAGTACCTAAGAGCCCATGGATAACCATGGATAGAAGGGGTGCTAATACCTTCCCCTTCTATAATCTACTCCCCGAACCCAAGAAAAATCTCAAAGGTTTTTGCTGTGCTTTTTAAACCTTTCCTTAGGATAAAATAAAAAGTCGGTGGCGACTCTTGCTCAACCGAAACATTTGCGAAAACAAACGCAAAACCCTAGTCAGTTCTCCCACCGTATCACATAGTACTATAGAAAACTTATGTCTTTGTTTGTACTTATCTTGTTCCAAACTAAAATATTATATAAAGCCTGTTGATGTGTATGTTTCTTCTCATTTCGATGTCGTCAAACATATGTTTTCTAAGCCAATTTTCATAGTCAAATTGGAAAATGGGCACTTGCCTTAACTGAGTATTCCTTGAATTTCTTACCTTTAAAGGGCAAGTGGTCTCTGATTTTATAGTTGACCATGCAATGGTCGGAGTTCCCCAAGATTATGTGGAACTAGAACGTTGGAAACTATTTTTCAATGGTTCGACTCACAAAGAAGGAACTGGTGTTAGAATCTTGATTATTTCTCCTGATAAAATTCCAACCAAGTTCAAGTACAAAATTGAAGGTCCTCCTTATTTGAATAATGAAGTTGAATATGAAGCTTTGATAGCAAGACTTGAAGCTTTGATGGAATTGTGGGAAACTAGAGTTGAAATAAGAGGTGATTGCAAACTAGTGATCAAACAGATAATAAAGGAGTACAAATGTATAAAATAAAATATGATCAGGTACTTCGTGATGGCGAATAGACTGCTTAAAAAATTTGAGTATGTTGACATTAAACACATTCCTAGACTAAAGAACCAAGAAGAAAATGACCTATCCCATATTGCATCAGGTTACAAAGTATCGAAAGGAAAGTTGGAAGAATTGATCGAGGTCCTGGAAAGGTACTAGCCACTAAACTATCTCTGGTAGATTTAAAAGATTCAAGTTTAGGATATGAAAATGGAGACAATTTTGAAGTGCTAGACATAAATAGTTTAACAGATACAAATTGGAGAAGTCCTATAATAAATTATATAAAATACTCAAGAGCGAATACAGACAGAAATATTAAGTATCACATGTTAAGTTATATTTTAGTGGGTAACAAATTATTCAATAAGACACCAGAATGAGTCCTACTTAAATGTTTAGGAGAAAGCGAAGCATACTTGGCGTTGTCAAGCGTACATGGTGAAGCATGTAGAGTGCACCAAGCAAGTCACAAGATGAAGTGGCTCCTATTTCGATATGGCATGTATTGACCCTCTATGTTGAAAGATTGCATCGATTTCGCCAAAGGATGCCAAGAGTGACAAGTTCATGCAGGAAATTAACATGTACATGGGAGAGAATTGCACTCAATCATCAAACCATGGCCCTTCAGAGGTTGGGCATTAAACTTAGTTGGAGAAATTCAACCAGCTTCATCCAAAGGTCAAAGATACATTCTAGTAGGGAATGATTATTTTACGAAGTGGATTGAAGCGATACCTTTGGTGAATATGGATCAATAAAGCATCATCAATTTCATTCAGAAGCATATAATATACAGGTTGGAATCCCAGAAATGATCACAACAGATCAAGGGTCAGTCTTTACTGGTAGAAGGGTGCAAGAATTTTCCAAGGAAATAGGATTCGAGTTATTAGCTTCTACACCCTACTATGTCCAAGAAAATGGACAAGTAGAAGCTGCAAAAAAAGTGAACATTTACTTAATAAAGAAGCATGTGGGAAAAAAAGTGAAAGAATTAGAACAAGTCTTTAGACCATGCTTTGTGGGCTTTTCGAACATCTCCTAAAGAAGCAACGAATTCAACTCCATTTTGTTTAACTTTTAGGCATGATGCAATTTTGCCTGTAGAAATATATCTACAATCAGTGAGGATCAAGAGGCAAAAATAAATTCCATCTGACTATTATTAGGAAATGATTATGAATGAATTAGTTTATTTGGACGAAGAAAGGTTGCATGCTTTAGAAGTTCTAAGAAGACAGAAAGAATATCAAGAGCATACAACAAAAGAGTCAGAGGTTAAAAAAATTTCGGTTGATGATCTAGTTTGGAAGGTAATATTGCCAATGGACCGGAAGAATAAGTTGTTAGGAAAATGGTCTCCACATTAGGAGGTACCTTTTCGAATCATTCAAACATTTACAAATAATGCCTACGAAATAGAAGAGTTGGCTGAGGATCGAAGAGCTTGAAGATAAATGGAAAATACTTAAAAAGGTATAAACCCATCCTTCAAGAGCTAAAAATCATGACAGAATAGCAGAAGTAAACAAGCAAAAGATAACATGGTGTTTTCATAAAATTCCAAAATGGCTCTGTTTCGAAATTACATAATAGTAAAACTACGCAAATAAAGGTTGAAATAAAACCAGAGTTAACAAGTCTAAAAGGGAAAGTTGGCTTTCATCCTTTTGTATTTGGTTTTCACTAGCCTTAGTCTGCAGTCAATAGAAGACTTGGTGACTTGAAGAGAATTTATTGCATCCCCTAGCCTCCTAGCTTCATCCATATATTCAACACTTTGAGCAATCTTCTGGTCAATCTCAGTTTGATCCATTTGTTTGATAACCTTCTGGCGGGCTTCAGTGCAAGAAATTTTCTCTTGCAATTCTTTAATATGTTCTTTCCAAAAAGAGATTGATCGAGCATTGGTAGCAAACTCCTCTTTGACAGTCTTTAAATACTTCATAAGTTCCTCAGCTTTATTAGTCAACTCAAGTGTTTTCGACAGTCTTGAAGTTTTAAATCCGTATCTTGGTCCCTAAGGAAATATGCATTGATTTGGGTAATCAGAGTAATCGTGTTCATCAAAACTTTAGTAGTTTCAGGAGGACAATAGACTATGTCAATCTGGTTTATCAGATTCCTTATTACTGCACCAACAATACCATTAGTTTGCAGGTTTTCAAACAGATCAACTTCGAAGATTTTTTCTTTATCTTTCAAGAGAAGTTGATCATTGGTTTCAACAGCAGAACTCCCACTCGAAGTTATAGATAAACTGAGGCAAGTCTTATTGGCAAATGGTACCCTTTTCACTGTAAAGAGTTTTACATATTCAAGAGGATTGCTCTTTTTCAATGCCTCCTTTTCTTCTAAAGAGGGAAGTGTGTTCTCAGGGTTTGAAGGATTTGGATGGTTGCGATTAGTTGTAAGAGTTTGTTGAGCCTGCTGTTGGTTTAATTGATCAAGAATAGTGTTGGCTTCTTTGAGACCTACATCGAGATCTTCTTCTTCATTATTGAAGAATTTTTTGACATCACTAACCGAGGACTCATCTTCATCAGAAGGTCCCATATTCATCTTTGGAGAAGAGTCAACGGGACTTTTTTGTTTGGTTTTTCATTATCAAGAAGTCCTTTGTTTGTAGTATCTTCTTGGTCACTCTCATGATTGTTGGTCTTTGATTTCTAGGATGGGCCAGGAGAATTCATTGTAGCATGTGGTGTATTATCTAAAATATGCACATCTGTGGTGGATCCTTTGTTGGAGTCCTTCGCAGATTGGAGATGAACAAAAGGATTGTTGTTGATCCTAGGAATTTTTTTTTTGTTAGAACAAAGTAAAATTGGAAACTTAAGGATTTCGATAGAGGATTCTTACCTTTACTGTTTCGTCCCCAGGGCTTGAATTGTCACTTTTAATTCGCTCCAAAATAGGACCACTAGATGTGTTAAATTGTTTTTTCCTTTTTGGGGCAGGAGGTGGAATTTCGACGTTAAACGTGTTTTATGGTTGGGAAGCAGAATCAGAAAGCTTTGGCTTCTTTTTCTTGGTCTTATTTGTTTTTGTTGTTTGGGGAGAAGCATCACTGTCTTTGACAGTAATCTCAGTCTCTTCAGTTTATTTTCGCTTACTAGCAGTGCAAGGTGGTTTTTGGTTAGCCTGAAAAGATAACAAAGAAGTTAGATTGATACATGAAAAATTTAAAAATAAAATAGTAATGATCATTACCTTGGTGTTTGTTGTTGGTTTTTTAACCTCTACAACATCACTTTTTTTAGAAGTGGTTGTTTGTTGCGTCAGCTTTTTAGATCCTACAGTCGAACCAGGCTGCTCCTTTTTGGATTATTTCTTTCCAACAGCTAAAAGGGCATTCGGGTTTAAACATATGTGTTAATATTAAACATTCCAAAAAGTGGAAAACATTCGAAGTAACCAAGGAGTCCTTTGGTTCCACACCTTCACCTTCTGGGGAGAGTATTTTTGACATGTTCTAAGTCGAAGTGAAGGAAGCCTTTGAAACTATCTAGAGTAAGTTTAGTCGAAACCACTCATTCAGCATGTATTTTACATTGTTGTTGTAAAAACTTGTAATAATCCCCACAGACGAACCAATCTAGGTAAGGTGGACAAAATGTTAGGCGAAAATCAGCGTTGGGTATTTTAGGGAACTTTGGTGGTTCAAATCGAAAAGCTAAGCTATAACTATTTTCAGGCATAATGCATGAAGGAATATTCAAGCGAAGAAGTTTGTTTCTCAACTTCTCTTTTAGGGTTTTCGCTGCCTCTCGAATGGTTCGACTAATATCATCTAGCATGTAAATAATTTCAAAGTACTTTTGGAATGCTAGGATTTCCTTGATGTGTTTCTTCATACCTTTCTTGGATTTATCCTGCACAGTAGCAAAAGATTTAGTCAAGTGTTCAGAAAAAATAGTCACATCAAACATGTTTGAGGAATGATACTTCTTCCACCATTTATCGAAAGCTTGAGTGCAATAGAATGCTAGTTTATAAGGTATAAGTGTAACCATAGCAGCATTGGCATACATAGCCATACGTCGTTCCCCCTCAGATTTGGTGAAAGTCAATCCCTGATAGTAAAGATTACTCTTTCATTCGAACAAGGGTTCAGAAATAATTTGGCAAAGGCCAAATTGTCTAGAAACAAAGTTAGGTTGATAGGCAAAATGGACATTATGGGATTTAATAGGCGTCAGTCTTATAACAATTAGCCTAGGTAGCAAAAAGGTTGTACAAATGGCGAGGGTTTCTTCTTCTTGATCTGGCAAAATGGTTTCAAGAGATCTTGTAAACCACTCTGGTCCATGGGTTCGTTGAACAAAGGGAGCCATTGAAGAAGTAAAATTGTGGTATTTTGTAAACATCATCACAAATGTGGTGAAACACTCCTTCAATATCTTTCATTTATCATTTGGAATCAATTGAACCAATCTGATTCCTTTGACAGCCCTATTCTGAATCATAGACTCTGATTCATCACTTGAGACAACAGTTGGAAGTTAATGTTCGAAAGTGGCATTTAACCACAATTGAAGAAGCCAAAAAGGGCCAACAAGTAATAGGTTTGTTCTTGTCTATATTTTTTCAGGTTTGTAGTTGCCTCTTGTTGTACCCCAAAATTTTCCCTCCCATTTTTCAAGACAAATTAATTCAATATACCTCCTCATGCACATGAAGGTCTCAAACACTCAAGACTACTTAAGGGTTGACCAAACAAACCCCCCTCTTAAGCAATTGACCTACAATTAGGGTTTTGCTTCTCTGAAAGGTTTTTTTAGTTTTTAATGCCTCAAATGGGCTTCATGGTTTCCCATATGTCTCAAGGTATCCTCATATCAAGTTTCAAGTCTTGCAGCACAAGTTTGCTCAGTCAATTAGCCAGATGATTGAAAATCAACTGTATTGGACAAAAAGTCAACTTTGAGCAATTTACAGTCAAACTTCAAGATTTTTTGGTCAACATCAAGATTTTAACTCATATTCATCATTTTATCAAGGGTTGATCAGGATTCATCAAGAAAACTCAAGATTCATCAAAAGTCAAAAGTTACTAAATTAGGGTTTCTTAAGGAGAAGTCAACTGAACTTTGACCAAGCATAACTTTTACATACTTCATAAGAAATTCCTCAACGAAAGCTCATTTTGATGGAAATTAAATTCTATACAAATTTGTCTTTTTACGCTCAAGGCAAAAAATGCTTCATTTGAGAGATATGGGCCAAAACATTGCAGGTCATTTTAAAAGTCAACAAAAAGACATTTTTTGTCAAAGCAATTTTGCATCAAGATTAAGACTTCAAATGAAAAAATGACCAACATAAAAGTCATAGGAGACATTTTGATCTTTCCAAGGAGTTCAAGATCATCTTCATATGACAAAAAGTGATTGAGATATGATTGGTGCAAGTTGGGCAATTTGGAGAAAATGCATGAAACTCAAATTGAGCAAACATGAAATTTTGGGCTAATGGGCCTAAATTTTGAAGTTTAAACATGTTTATAACGTGTTAGAGGACCTCTAAATCCATTCACATATTTTTTGTGATTTTTATTTCTTTTATTTTGATTTTATTCATTTAAATTCAAAATAAATCAAATAAAATATAAAACTCATGGACTTAGGCGCATGGACTCTTGTTTTGATCATATTTAAAGCCCAAAAATCACATAACCAGCTAGAAAAAACATGTGGGATTGATTGGTACATGATTGTCCTAAAAAATAAATATTTCATGCAAAACATTAATCAAATATTTGATCATGAAATACAAAAGATTCAATTCAATTTTGTTGACCTAAATCTTCCACTATATATAGAGAATATGTTTAGACCAAGAGACACACAAAAATTTGCCTTAAGAACAAGTCCTAAAAAATTTCAAAATTGTCAAAACTAGGGCAGCTTGAAACCCTCGTGTGCAGCTGTTTTCAATCCATTCCAAGCATTCCATCATGTTCCTGAAGATCCCAGGAGTCCATCCCAATCATCCTTGAAGTAATTCCACATCCAAAACAGCCACACCAAGTTGCATCGGATGGGTAACTTTTATGAATCTCAAGCTTTTAATCTATGCATATTTAATTAATTTGATGCATGTATACATGTTCATGATCATGTTTAGGACTATTTTGATCCATTATTCGCAAGCTTTGATGTAGGAATCATGAGCTGCCATTGTTAGGGCACAATCTGGCTTTTGTTTTGAAACTTACAATACAAGTGTTTTCAGGCCAAACTAACGCCACCATTGAATTTAGGAGGTCCAAATTAGGGGGACACGACCCCTCTTGATCTTTAAATCTTGTTATTTTGCAGGTTGCATGTTTGAATGATTGGAGAAGACTATCAGAGCTAGGGCTCCAACACTTCTCTTATATACGTTTTATTATTTATTTGTTTGTTTGTATTATATGAACAAAAATGCAATGCAGCGCAGTTGGTTAGAGATTGAGGCATGTAACGTGAGGGGCGTGGGTTCGATCCATATGTCTTGCAATTATTTTTTGTTGTTTTTCCAAACTAACGCGCAAGTTTATAATATAATAATTGATGCCTATTCTCAAACACAAAATGCAGCTTGGCCTAGTGGCAGGAGGGCGCGCCTGTGAGATCCAGGGCGTGGGTTCAACACCCACCCCATGCATTTTTTTTCCTTATTTTCTCTAACCCTATTTTCATTCTAATTTTCATTATTTTTTCTTAATTATTTTTTAATTAACAATTAACTAACTTAATCTTTTTAACCCTTCAACAAATTAGGATTAGGGTTTTTAATTGATAATTAAATTCTTGACTTTTTTAATTAATTAATTAATTAATTAACTTTCTTTTTTTCTTAATATTAAAATTAATTAGAAACAATTAGGTTTTAAATACTATTCATTTAAATTATTTTCTACATAATTTTTTTAACATTTTAACATTATTTTTCTCATTACTTTTTGCTATTTAATTTCTTAGACAAATTGTATAGGTTGCACTCTTTAATTGTAGCTTAGATTTATTTTCTCGCACTTTTTCTAATTATGTATCTGCTTCGAGGATGTAATACCGTAGGTTTACTTTTTCTGTAATTTCTATACCTATGTATCTCTCCCAAAGCCATGTAATAGCTTAGGTCTTTATATTCCCCACTTTATTTTTCTGTACATATTTCGTTGCTAGTAACTAAGATTTGTATGGAAAGACTAAAAACAAAATAAAAAACCTAATTCCCAAGATAATATAACTGAATTAACACACTTTTCACACTTGCACCTCTAGGGTAACCGCTCTTGTTGCCTTACGATACTTGGCCACGTCCCTCGAAAGTAGGGATACTTTAACATAAAACCCTCGATCAAATCATCATGTCCCTTTTGAATAAAGATCATAGTCCCTCGATGACCCTTCGAAGTTGCCTACAAAATGATCTAGTCCCTTCGATACAGTTGCTAAAGTATCCTTACATGTTGCCGTCGATGACCATACGATGACCCTACACCTGTCCCTTCATATCCAATAGATAGAGCTACCTACAAACTAATGATATGGATAAGCAAATATATTTTTCACATCACACTTTCAAATAAAATATTTTCTAAAAAAAACACTTTGTATACATTCTTGAGGACTGGTACAAGAATCATTACAAAGTTAGTCTTACATTGGTAGTCAAAATATTTCCAAACAAATCACACACACACAAAGCAAGTTTTTCAAAAGTGAGCTAAGAAATTAAGAGCCCGTAGATAACTAAGGATGAAAAGGATGCTAACACCTTCCCTTTTCATAACTTACCCCCCGAACTCAAAATCTATCAAAGGTCTTTCTTGTTCTTTTCACCTTTCCTAAGTATTGGATAAAAGAAAAGTCAGTGGTGACTCTAGCTATCCATACATTTGGATAAAACCAAACTCAGTTCTCCCACCATATTACAGAACTGGCGACTTTGTTGGGGAATACTTAAAAAAGAGGGGTTACCTTATAGTATAGATCATTTTTTACTTGTTTTAATGGTTTGATTTGTTTTCTTTACTTTAATAGCTTGTTTGGGTTTATTTGCTTGTAAGATCCCACATCCAGATCTAAGAATTCCTTAGGTAAGTAGCAATAGATCATAAATATTGTACAGCGTAGACCGATATGGTTAACATGATGGCTACAGTTAGTGTGACACTTTGGTTTGTACTGATGTTCCTTGAGTCATTCAAAGATAATATTAGGCTTCAGCATGGTGTCGTTAACACTAACTTACTTTTAGAACCTTAATTGACCCATCTTGGCCATTAGAAAGTAGTGAGATAGCCGGCTTTGGTCTAGTCCAAAGTTGGTTGATACTCGAGACTACGCTCATTAATATTCGACTTTTAGGATGTTTTGGTGGAAAGCCAATTGCCGTTCTAAAATAAAGCCTGCGAGAAAGATCCGTGATATGAGATTCCTAGAATTCAATTACTATTTTAGGATAGGTTGAGCCAACTTAACTCGAATAAGGAAGGGTATTTACCTATGGACTTCATTCAAGCCTTTAAACCTAAGGATCTTGTATGACTTTTTTGTGTGTGCTACTTATTTAACATGAACATAACATCATAACATCATGCCATCATAACATCATGCCATCATAACATAACATTTTCACTAACCATTTCAAGGACCTAGGGATTTATCTTTATTCCTTATTGTAGGTTATGGCATCCGCTTGCAAAAATACTATCTGAATCAACTTTGTAAGGGTACCTTCCAAGCTTAAGGCGTTAGTCTTAAAGGATCCTGAAAACTCTCAATTCAGCAAGAGACATGGTTATCTACTCAGTTTGGTTACCTCAGGTTTTGAAGAAGACATGATGAGTGTTCTGTTCCAGTTCTATGATCCTAGGAATCACTATTTTACCTTCCCAGATTACCAGTTTCTACCCACTATGGAAGAGTTTTCTAAGCTACTTGGAGTACCTATTCTTGATCAGACACCCTTCATCGGTTTAGAGAAAGCTCCAAAACCTAAAGATATTGCAGCAGCCTTACATCTGAAACAGTCAGACATTGTATCTAATTGGGAAACAAGAAGTGGAGTTAAAGGTCTTCTCGCTAAATTTTTGATAGATAAAGTTCAGTTGTTTCTAGACACTATGAGTTTCCATGATTTTGAGGAGATCTTGGCTCTGTTGATCTATGTTTTGGTACTATTCCCTAATCCAAACCAACTCATAGATGTGAACGTCATTAAGATATTTCTTACTCATATCTTGTTCCTACGTTTCTTGGAGATATTTTCCACTCTCTTCACACTCGTACAATAAGGAAGCGAAGAACTCTCATGTGTTGCATACCTTTACTATTTAGGTGGTTTATTTCGCACCTTCCCCAATCAGTGATGAAGAATGAACAAGGTTTGAGGTGGTCTCAAAGGATGATATCACTCTCTCATTCAGATATCTATTGGTGTTCCCGATCTCAAGAGGATATCACTATTATTGATCGTTGTGAGGAATTCCCTAATGTGCTACTCCTTGGTATTAAGGGAGGTATTACTTACAACCCTTCTCTAGCTCTACGTTAATTTGATTATGCTCGAAGAGACGGTCCTCATGATATGCTTATCTAGGGTATTATATTCGACTACGAGAATGATCCTCAAGGTTACTGTGATACGGTGGGAGAACTGACTTGAGGTTTTGTGTTTGTGTTCGCAAATGTTTCGGTTTAGCAAGAGTCGCCACCGACTTTTTATTTTATCTTAAGGAAAGGTCAAAAAGCACAGGAAAGACCTTTGGGATATTTTCTTGGGTTCGGGGAATAGATTATAGAAAGGAAAGGTATTAGCACCCTTTCTATCCATGGTTATCCATGGGCTCTTAGTTACTTGTTTAGATCACTTGCTTTGCTTTTCAATTGTTTGAAATGATGCTCTTCAATTGTTTGAAATGGTGCTTTGTGTGTGATTTGGAAATATATTTTGAAAAGAGGTCATCGTTGTGGTAACCTTTGTAATGATTCTTGTTTGAATGTATACAAAGGTGTTTTTGTCTTTTGAAAAGTTTTCAATGTTTAAAAGTAGGGTTTTGAAATTGTGTTGTGAAGTGTGTTTGAAAGTAGAAAGGATGTTTTTGCAAGCTTCTGATCAAGTAACTAAGAGTTATCTACCCTATTTTACTCAAAGATCTTTCTTATGTTTTTAACCCTTTTAACAGTGTTGCTTCACCATTATATTTGATGAACAACCTTGTGTTAGGATGTTAAACGGGACAGGCGCGGGTCATCGTATAGACCATGATAGCAATTGTATCAAGTATTTTTGGCAATTTTCTTGAGGGACTTGATCATTTTTGTTTTGGCAACTCAGATAGCGTCATCGAGGGACTATGATCTTTTGCTTTGTTTTTGTTTTGCCAAAGTACTCAACATGCATACCATGGCCCATTTTTGAAGGCAACAAGTGGATTGTAACCCTAGGGGTGTAAGTGCGCATTATGTTTGTTCTTTTCATACATTTTTGTCTTTGATTAGGTCAAACTATTTGTTGATTTTGATTTTGCATACAAACCCTAATTCTCTAATCATGGCATAATTGAAAAGCTTAAAGGTGCGAGAATTTAAGTTCTAAACTATTACAACATGATATAGGGAGGGGGGTACAAATTTGAATAGGGAATTATTTTACAAGAAATTAAACCCTAAATTATTACAACCAAATTGAATTTGCAAGACATAATATTTAAATGTACAATATTTAAATAAAATAAAATATTAGATAAAATGTATTATGCAAAAAAAGGGTTTTTTATGTATGTAAAGTATCTTTAAATGGAAAGAAATGTAAAGAAGTAAATAAAATAAAAAGTTAATTTTTATTATTTTTAGGGTAAACCCTAATTCCTTAAAGAAATGGTATTATTTATTATCTATATACAAAAATGTATCAATATGTACAAAAATAAAAGTATATTGAAAAAAAGGTATTTTTTAGTAAAGAAAATAAAAATGTATTATTTTTTGTGTTATATATATATATATATATATATATATATATATATATATATATATATATATATATATATATATATATATATATATATATATATATATATATATATATATATATATATATATATATATATATATATATATATATATATATATATATATATATATATATATATATATATATATATATATATATATATATATATATATATATATATATATATATATATATATATATATATATATATATATATATATATATATATATATATATATATATATATATATATATATATATATATTAAGTGTGTAAAAAATAAAATAAATTATTTACAAAAATGTATATATTTCAAGAAAATATTTTCAAATGTGAATAAAAATAATAAATGAAAATAAAATTATTTTTTACATTATTTTTAAGTTTAAACAAAATAATATAAAGTATTTAAACATTTTAATGTTGGAAATAATTAAAATAAATACCAAATAAAAATGTAAAAATTTATGAAAATATTTTTTAGCCATTTTTTATGTTTGGAAATAAAATAATAAAGTCAGAAATTAAATTAAAATGCAAAAATAATAAATATACAAAGAATTGGGCCAGGGGGGGTGTGAAACTGAAAATGGGGATCTCAAAAGTAGGAAGTAGCCAGGCCCATCCCAGCTACTTCATCTTCTTTCTCTGTCCAACAGAAACGCGTGCATGGCCAGTTCAAACTTGTATCTCCTGTTTAAGTGTTTTTTTGACAAAACTCAAAACATGAAACTTGTAGAGCATCAAACAACGATTTCAACCATATAAAACATTAAATCTAACTCTCAAAGACCAGAGAGAATTTCTCTGGCCCTAATTTCTAACCTAGTTTTTTCAGAAAGTTCATGGATGAAATTCTCCTAGCACGATTAATATAAATGAAAACTAAGCACATGTATGGTTTCAGGGCAATGAATACAACATCTTTCATTCACAAACCTAAAGCTAAATGTTCCTAAATAGAGAGATAGAAGTTCATGAAATACCTGTTTCAGTTGAGTTCGAGTTGGCCAATACAACAACTTTTAATGGGGCCTGAGGTTCTTTTGAGCTTGCTTGATGTCCCCTGAACCTTTCCCAATGCTTAGTTTGTTTTGAAGTGGCCTGGATCGTGCTACAGAACTCAACCTGCAAAGCTTCCAAACAAAAATGGTGATGTGTGTAAATGGAGTTACAGCAGCTTGTGAATGGTCTGGATAGCTTAAGTATATTGTTTGGAATGTGTTTGAAGTGATTTTGGACAAAACGCACGAGGGGATTTGATTGTGGCTTATGATTTGCAGAACTGGCATCGTTTTGGGCAGAAATGTAGATTTTATGCACAAGGGGGTTAGAGAGGTCAAAGACTCGTGTTTCTGGCTTACAAGGATATGAGAAACTTGTTTGAAAACTTTTCTTGAGTTGATTTTATCAGATATGTGTGTTATGAGCTTTTGGCCATTTGACTAGTTTTGAAAGCAAAGATGTGAAGTGACCAACCTATGGCCTGTACAGGCTAGTTACAAGCATTCTCAAGTTGGTGTAATATTCCTGAGATTAGGGAACTTGTTTGCTGCAAGGAAAAAAGTCCAAGGCTCAAGAAAATTCAAATTGACATAAAGTTGCCCTTTATGAAAATGGAAGTGTGACCTTTATGCTCAAAATGGAAATGTTCATTGTACAATGCTCTCTTAATCAGAACAATGTCAATGTCCAATATATTTGAATTCAATTTTTGAGTGTAAATTGGTTTAGAGGCCTGTAATTATGTACTAAGCTAGTTTGGTCAGATTTGGCAAGTGGTATGAACATGTATTGGCCATGGTTACAAAGTGAGTTTTTGCCAACTTCAAGCATTCGATTCTCCCTAACCACAAAGGTGTTTGAGGAGTTCTTGGACAATTTAGAAAGCTTGCAACATTTACTATAATCCATCTTTGAAATGAAACTTAAGAATCTAAGTGGAACTATGTGAAATATGGCCAAGAAGATGGGTCAAAATCATGCCTAAACTAGGGCAAAATTTCTCTAAGTTAAAAGTTTTAGGGACCCTTGTCCCAAAAATCATAACTTGAGATCCAAGATTCTTTTGAGAAAACTTTGTGAACCAAAGTTGTAGACGTTGTTATGGACTACAACTTTCATGTTGTAAGTTTTGTTTGAATCCATTTGCATCTTGGTGAAAAAATGGGACAAAGTTAGGAAAAAATAAGAAATTTTTATAACTTAGAAAATTTCTAAGTTATGAAATTTTTCCATTTTAAACCCTAATTTGTAAATTTGGATTTCTTGATGGACAAGTTTCATAATTTGACATGTCTTGATGAAAAATGACCCTTGGCACTTGATTTTGACCAAAAAGTCAAAGTTTGACTTTTCAGTATACAGTTAAATTTTGATCAGTTGACTGAAAAATTCATCTGTCAATCCTATGCATTTGAGATCTTTTGTACTTGTTGAATGGGTCAAGATGATGTCATTGAGTCCTTGAGTCCATGGTTGTGATTTATTTGCTATTGGCTAGGTCAAACAGTCAAAAATTGCCTTTGTACAATCAAAACCCTAGAAATGACCATTTTACCCTTTTGGTGATCTAATCAAATTTCTTGTGGAATTGTGATCCAAACTTGATCAAATGGTTCACATGAGTTCATAATGTTGATGTGGGTCAAAATTCATGAGGTTTTACTGTCAATTGGCCACAGTTGACTTTTTCCCCAATACAACTGATTTCTAGGTCAACTGTCCAATTGACTGGGAAAAATTTGATTCAAAGCTTGAAACTTGGTATGGACAAACTTGTGAGTCCAACATGAAATATGAAAGTCACTTTGGTCATTGTAGGTCAAAACATCCCAGTGCAAACTCAAACACTAATTTAGGTCAACAGTGCAAAGGAGGTGTCTTGAGCAGAGCAAACCCTAGCTTGATCTTGAGTTCCAAAGGCCTTGTGATGAGAAATGTTGATAAAATGTGAGGGAAAATTTTGGGGTACAACAGTTGCCCCTGTTCAATCTTCTTGAACCTGAAGAGTTAGATTGACAAGTTTTTCCTTTCGCGACTCGAAGGTAAAAGAAGATTGGACACTAGAGTGCCCGTAAATTTGCACTCGTCAAAATATTGTTGAGGGAATGGGCTTAAAGATGCCATTTGGAGATGGTAGAATCTTGCTGGAGATGGGCTTAAAGATGCCATCCAAGAATGTTTGTTGAACTATAATGTTGTAGGTCAGAAGAAAGAGCATCAAAATGGTATCCGTGTCTGGAATACATTTGAACCGTATCTGGAGACTGAGTCCGTATGAGCAAAGGAATGGCGTCCGTGTCTAGAGCGTATTCGAGCTGTAACCGAAGTTGAGATCTGTATGAGTAGCAGAATGACTTCCGTGTTTGGAGTGTATCTGAAACTGTAACTGGGATCTGAATAAGCGACAGAATGACTTCCGTGGCGACTGCACTGGGGAGAATCAAACTGCTGGTGTAAGGGCCAGAATGACATCCATGTTTGGAGCATATCTGAACCTGAAGTTGATAGTTGAATCTGGATGAGAGATAGAATGGCCGCCGTGTCTGGAGAGTATCTAGTCTACATCGGATTGCTGAAATCTGAATGAGTAGAAGAATGATCGCCGTGTCTGGGGTGTATCCGTACTGTATTTTGACTTGAAATTTTGAAGGAGTAATAGAATGACCGTCGTGTCTGGGGTGTATCTATACTGTATCTGTCTTGAAATTTTGAATGAGTAATAGAATGACCGCTGTGTATGGGGTGTATCCATACTGTATCTTACTAATTGTTAACGATAGCCTTTTAATCTTATCCTGAAAAGGGTAAAATGTTAGCTAAAACACAAAGTTATGTTGCATGATATGTATGATGCAATGAACTGTGTTTCATCAATGTTTATGATATATGAATGTAATGGTTATGCATGTAAGCTGAGTAGATATCTTGCTGAGGAAAAATAAATCCTTGATAGCCGGAAATAATGAAATCTTAGACTGCTACCGGAGAAAGTAAATTCTTGACCGATGCTGAGGATTCAAAATATTTGATTGTTGAAGATGAGAAATCCTTGCTGACTGCTTGGGGATTAAAAATCCTTGATGACTTGTGGGAATTTACAAGGGTTCTGACAACTTCTGCGGGGAATGAGGATCCTTCATGACTTTCCTGGGAACTAAGGAAAATTCTGAAAATCTCTATTGGGGGGTTGGAACCTAGGAGGCCTCTGCTGGAGAAATGAAACCAAGAATCTTTGATCTACTGGGAAATAACTCTGTGGGGAGAATGTTTACTCAGCCGGCGGAATCAGGAGCTTGGGTTATACGCCAATCTACTGGGGAAGCCAAGAAATTAACCGTTATCTGCTTGATTCTCAGACTTTTAAGATAACCTGCTAGGGAAATAGGTTTAGAATATTCTGGTTCCGCTGGGGATATGTATTTCAGGGTTTTCGGGCTCCACTATGGATCTTTTAACTCCGCTGGGGACACATACTCTAAGGCTTGAGGATCTGAACGATATACTGTAGGGTATTTCTTCTGGAACAGCACAATGATATCTTCTTACACCTTCAACCTACCAGTAATTTTCCTTTCTCAAATTCGTTTTATTTGTAAGTAGTGATTATATTCAAATGCATATGCCTATTTAACAAAACTTTGGACGTTTTCAAAATAAAACATAAGTGTAAAAAGAAAGAAAAGCAAGAAAATCTCTACGTTTTGAACTGTTTTTGTATTAACTTTTGTAAGTATCTTTGTACAAAGGAGACAGACATCCTAGTAAGAGAATTTTGTCGTAAAAAATTGAAAAAATTTATACAAAAAGAAAGATGGCTATGTGTAATAATTCCATGGGTTTCCCATTCTGCTACAGCCTTCACAACTTTGGGTATCTTGTCCATTTGCTGCTTCGTCCGTCGATGATTGGATTGATCAGTAGCTTGGAGCTTGTTAGTGAATAGATTGTTCTTAAAGTGATCCGACGAGACATAGTCATACGCTTTAATTCCTTAACTTTTGCCTGGACCGCCCTTTCGGGTTTTTGATCCACCGGGAAACCCTTTTTTGCCCAAGTCGCCCTTTCGGGTTTTCAACTTGCCGGGTGTACAATTTTTTTTTGTTTTATCCCTAATTTTTGCCTGAACCGCCCTTTCGGGTTTTCGGTTCACCTGGATGCCCATTTTTGCCCAAGTTGCCCTTTCGGGTTTTCAACTTGTCGGGTCATTTTATGCGTAGTATCTTTTGACTATGTATGCGTTCGCAGGGTGCGGCAAATCGTTGCCGTCCATGGTGATCAAAATCATTGCCCCACCAGAAAAGATGCTCTTGATCACAAATGGTCCTTTGTAAGTAGGAGTCCACTTGCCCCTGGGATCACTTTGCGGCAAGATGATCCGCTTGATTACAAGATCTCCGACTCGATATTCCTGACGCCTGAATTTCTTGTTGAAAGCCTTGATCATCCGTTTTTGATACGTCTGACCATGACAAACAGCAGTAAGTCGCTTCTCGTCGATCAAGTTGAGTTGATCAAGCCGGGTCTGAATCCAATCGTCCTCACTAAAACCAGCATCTTTCATAATCCTTAAGGAAGGAATCTGAACTTCCATAGGCAAAACAGCTTCCATGTCATATACCAAAGAAAAAGGAGTTGCCCCTGTTGAAGTACGCGTCGTGGTACGATATCCATGCAGAGCAAACGGTAACATCTCGTGCCAGTCCTTATAGGTGACTGTCATATTTTGAATGATCTTCTTGATATTTTTGTTCGCGGCTTCAACATCACCGTTCATCTTCGGCCGATAGGGAGATGAATTATGATGATAAATCTTGAACTGCTCGCACAGAGCGGTGATCATAGTGTTGTTAAAATTTGTACCGTTGTCCATAATGATTCTGTCGGGGATACCATACCGGTATATGAAGTTCTTCTTGATGAAGCGGGCAACCATATTCTTTGTAACAGAGGCAAAGGAAGCTGCTTCGACCCATTTGGTGAAGTAATCAATAGCCACCAAGATGAAGCGATGTCCATTGGATGCCGTAGGCTTGATCTCTCCAATCATGTCAATGCCCCACATTGCGAATGGCCAAGGAGCTGTCAGAACGTTGAGAGGAACAGGAGGAATATGTACTTTGTCGGCGTAGACTTGACATTTGTGGCAAGTACGGGAATATTGATGACAGTTAGCTTCCATGGTAGACCAGTAGTAGCCTGCCCTTAGGATCTTCTTAGCCATCGTATGTCCGCTCAAGTGGGTGCCAAATGTGCCACTATGTATATCAGTCATGATTAACTCTACTTCAACCTTGTCCACACAACGAAGTAGGACATAATCATGGCTGCGCTTGTAAAGGATGCCATTGCTTAGGAAGAACTTGGCAGCAAATCTCCTTAAGAACTTTTTGTCATTGACTGAAGCTCTTTCAGGGTATTCTCGAGTCTGGAGATACCTTTTGATTTCATGAAACCAGGGTTGTTCCACTACTTCTTCGGTATTAATCTCATGACAGTGCGCAGGTTCGTCCATTCGCTCGATGGTGATTTGGGGAGCCTCGTTATCCCAGTTGAGTTTAAACATGGAAGACATTGTAGCCAGAGCATCCTCTAGCTGATTTTCTTCTTGCGGGAAGTGCTCGAAAGTAATCTGCTCGAAATGAGGCAACAATGTCAGGACATGTTCCTTGTATGGGATAAGATTAGGATGTCTAGTGTCCCACTCTCCTTTAACTTGACTGATAACCAAAGTCGAGTCCCCAAATACGACCAAAGATTTGATTCCTAAGTCTATAGCAGCCTTGAGACCAAAGATGCAAGCTTCATATTCAGCCATGTTGTTGGTACAGCTGAAGCAAAGTCGGGCAGTGAAGGGTGTATGGAAACCTTCCGGAGAAATGAGTACCGCACCGATACTGTTGCCAAGTGTATTTGAAGCACCATCAAAGTACAGGGTCCATCAGGATCCTTGTTCAGGTCCGTTATACGGTCTGTTACCTTCAATGTTGTCCAATGTCATGATGTCCTCGTCAGGGAAGTCGAATCTCATAGATTGGTAATCTTCGACAGCTTGATGAGCTAGATGGTCATCTAGTACACTCCCCTTTATAGCTTTTTCGGTAGTATACTGGATATCATACTCAGTCAGGATCATTTGCCATCTAGCGATTCTTCCAGATAAAGCAGGCTTCTCGAAGATATACTTGATCGGATCCATTTTGGAAATCAGCAAAGTGGTATGAGTCAACATATACTGCCTTAGCCGGCGAGCAGCCCATACCAAAGCGCAACAAGTTTTCTCGAGCAGTGAGTAGTGAGTCTCACAGTCGGTAAACTTTTTGCTAAGGTAATAAATGGCATGCTCTTTTCGGCCAGACTCATCATGTTGGCCCAGTACACACCCCATTGAGTTATCCAAAACAGTCAGATACATGATTAATGGCCTTCCTTCGGCGGGTGGCATCAAAATAGGAGGTTCCAGTAAATACTCCTTGATCTTAGCAAAAGCAACTTGACAATCATTGTTCCATTCAACTACCTGATCTTTCTTCAACAGTTTGAAAATTGGCTCACAGGTAGATGTCAGGTGAGAAATGAACCTCACAATATAGTTTAAGCGTCCCAAGAATCCCCTAACCTCCTTTTCAGTGAGGGGGGCAGGCATTTCTTGTATAACCTTTACTTTAGATGGATCAACCTCAATGCCTTTGTTGCTGACAATAAATCCCAAAAGTTTACCAGACCTAACTCCAAAAGTGCACTTGCTTGGGTTCAGTCTGAGCTTATATTCCTTCAACCTGGCAAACAACTTTTGCAGATGATCAAGGTGTTCTTCTTATGTTTGTGATCGAGCTATCATGTCGTCTACGTAGACTTCAATCTCATGATGTATCATGTCATGAAATAAAGCTACCATGGCGCGTTGATAGGTTGCCCCTGCATTCTTCAGTCCGAATGGCATCAATTTGTAGCAGAAGGTACCCCATTGCGTGACAAAAGTAGTTTTCTCCATGTCCTCGGGGGCCATTTTAATCTGGTTGTATCCCGAGAATCCATCCATGAAGGAAAATACCTTGTGTTGAGCTGTGTTGTCAACCAAGATGTCGATGTGTGGTAGTGGAAAATCATCTTTAGGGTTAGCCCTGTTTAAATCCCTATAGTCCACACACATTCTGACTTTGCTGTCCTTCTTAGGAACGAGCACAATGTTAGCAACCCATTATGGATAGGAAGTAACAGCCAGAAAGCCAACGTTGAATTGCTTCATTACCTCAGCTTTGATCTTCTCAGACATGCCGGGCCTCATTCGGCGGACCTTTTGCTTGATCGATGGACAGTCTTCTCTTGTAGGGAGACGGTGAACCACGATATCTGTGTTTAATCCCGGCATGTCTTCATAGGACCAGGAAAAGATCTCAACATATTTGTTCAACAATTGCACTAGACGCTCTTTGACACCTGGTTCCAGGTTGGCACCCACTTTTACCTCTTTCTTGTCTTCCTCTGTTCCCAAGTTGATGGTCTCTAGCAACTCTTCATGAGGCAGAATAACCCTCTCTTCTTGTTGCAAAAGTCTGGCTAACTCTCCCGACACTTCACAATCTTCGTCAACTTCGTACTCAGCATGATTGACCAAGTCTTCAGAGTTACCGAAGGCTAAAGCAGAATAGTCACCCATGGAATCCGGAGTGGATGGGTACCTGCATTTTGTGAGTGTGGGTGTGTGTAAGGGATAGCCATCCTTAAACAAAACAAAATGCAAAAAAGAAAGAAAATGAACACAACAATTTATAGATGAAAACGTCCAATGATTCATTAAAACATGGCATATGATAATGAAGAAAATCAAGCCCTTACAAATGGACCTATATGCCCCGGGCAAGGCATAAGGTGAAAATAGTGTACGAATTGTTTAGTTATTACAGACCAAAATAGGAAATTGTTTAAAGATAAATTTACTGGTTGATGAAGGTGATGGGAATAAAATCCTTTGCTTCCCAATTGCTTAATCCCCCTTCGACGGTTGGAAAGATCCAATCTTCAAAGTGGTCCTCTTCATCATCATCCTCTACAACATTAATTTTGTGGTGAGTGATCCTTACGGGTGGCCCTCCAGCCTTGGAGAGACGCATAACTTTCTGTCCTGCAGCAGTAAATCCTAATCCAAACTTGTCCGTCTTATGGGGAAAATCAGGCAGTTTCCCCCACACTATGCTCTTTCCTTCTTTGATTACAGCCTCTGCGTCCTTGAGAGATGCCATCCTAGGCACATGCTTGGTAATGATAGGCACCTCAACCATTGTCTTCGCAACTGCGACCTCAGGAGAAACTTCCTCAAAATGTTGGAAAGGCGTTTATATGAACTCGCCATCCAACTCCACATAGCGGAAGGAGTTGAAGTGACTTATCATGTACTCTTCCTCGCCGTGCATCGTTATAATCTTACTCTTAACAGGATACTTCAGCATTTGGTGTAAAGAGGAGGTAAATTCCCCAGCATAATGGATCCACGGTCTTCCCAACAAACACAAATATGAAGGACGGATGTCCATCACATAAAAGGTGGAGTTAAAAAATTCAGTGCCTACTTTGATAGGAACGTCAACCTCTCCGTGAACCATTCTTTTGGACCCATAAAAGGCCCTAACAATGATGTTACTGGGTTTGAGGGTCAATCCTTCGCAGTCCAAACGGTCTAACGCTTTCTTCGGCAACACATTCAAGGAAGAACCAGTATCAACTAAGACATGGGCGAGGATGGTTCCCCTGCATTCAACTGAGACATGTAGCACGTCGTTGTGTTTCCTTCCCTTGGGAGTCAAATCGGCATCGGAAAAACCAAGACCATTATCAGCAATAAGGTTGGCCACGCACTCCTGAAACTGGTCAGCCGAAGTTTCTTGGGGCACGTGTGCCGTCTTTAAAAATTTGATTAAGGCCTTAGCATGGGCCTCAGAGCAGAGTAGAAGAGCCAACATGGATATTTTGGAAGGGGTCTGCCCTAGCTGTTCCATGACATCGAAATCGCTCCTTTTGATTATTTTCAAGATTTCTTCCATTTCTTTCTGGGTGGTTTCGGGGATTACCATAGTCTGAGCCTTCGTCCTGACAGGCACTTCTAGTATCCCCTTACCCTTATTGGTAGCATCAACAGATGGTCTTACTTCAGGAGTATCCAACTCTTCAATTTTCGGGCCTTGCACAGATGGTCTAACAGGCACAGAAGCTTTCGAGGGTCCGAAAACTGCTCGAGGGGGAGCAATCTCGAGAGAAAAAATTCGTCCGCTGTGAGTTATCTTGCTTGTTCGCGCAATGTTCCCTATATCAGGGATTTCCTCTTCAAAATTCTCTTGGACTGATTCAATCTGTTTGATTCCATGATAGAAGATTTCTCCTCCGTAGTTCCATGGTATCGTCTTGTTAGATTGATACAGGACAGGCCCCGGCATAGTGATTTTCAATGGTACAAATTTAGGGTCGGGCGTAATCTTGACAGGCCTTTTGCAAGCCTTGGGAAGATTTTCGGAGATGGTTATTATTGCAATGTCGTTGGTTGAAGCAGCAAAAGTAGCAGGAGTAACAGGAGTGAAGGTATCAACAGGGCTCTTTTGGAAGAGTATCTCTTGGGTATCCATCAGGCGTTGGATGCCTGACTTCAACATTGGACAATCAGCTCGTATGTTTAAACGAAAGTAACAGTCCTTTCCATAGCCTGGGAATATCCCAGCTCTCATCAAATTCACTTTAATCACTGATAAGGGAGTCAAAAGGTCAGCAACATCGGTAACATGAAGGTCTTCCATAACGGCATGATTATTATGACCGTGCTTAGGCATCGGAGCGGATATCACATTGGGCTTCTCAAGAGCATCAAACTCTACCTCCTTAGCGTCTATCAGGTCTTGGGTTTTGTTCTTAAGCGCCCAACAATTATTGGTATCATGCCCGACGCTGTCAGAGTGGTAAGCACACTTTGCATTGGAGTGGTAATATGGAGAGGAGGTATTAGGGTTCTTTGGCACTTCCTTCAAATTGGTAAGATTCAGCTTTAACAAATGAGGGAGTACTTGAGTTGGTGTCATGTTGATTCGGGTGAACTGTCGTTGTGGCCTTTCTATCCGTTGTTGATTAGGTCTTGACTGATTGCCGCGAGGTTGATCATTTGAAGAGTTTTGAATCATCACAGCCCCTACAGTTGGTCGGCGCTCGGTTCTTCCTTGACTTTTCTGAGAATAAACAGCAGAGGCTTCCTTCTTAGCTGGGAAGGTTTTCTTAACAATGGTGGATGTTGAGGCATCTTTCTAAATCTTACCACTTTTAATACCGGCCTCGACCCTTTCGCCAGTCAGAATTAATTCGGTAAATCCCGCGGAGGAACTTCCAATTAAATGATTCAAGAAAGGGTTAGACAGGGTCCCCAGAAACATGTTAACTCGTTCTCTATCCGACAATGGTGGCTGCACCCTTCCATCCAGATCACGCCACTTCTGGGCATACTCTTTAAATCCTTCATTGAAAGCCATCCCCATACTTTGTAGCTGAGTACGAGTGGGTGCCAAATCAGCATTGTATTGGTATTGACGGTAAAAAGCAGCAGCTAAGTCTTCCCAGTTATGAACCTCTGATCTCTCAAGTTTATAGAACCAACCCAATTGTGTGCCTGACAAACGGTCTTGGAAAAAGTGTACCCAGAGGTCTTTATCAGATGAGTGGGGTTGGATCTTTCTGACATAGGATCTCATATGCATCTTTGGGCAGGACAGACCGTCATACTTAGCAAATGTTTGTACTTTTAACTTGGGAGGAATAACGATCCCAGCGACCAACCCTAGTTCTTCGAAATCTAAACCAGGTACCCTCTGTAACTCCATGGCTGTCAATCGATCCTCAAGATTTTTATATTTATCATCTGTCGGGGGATATTGCTGTTCGGAGTAGTCTTCATCCTCTTCCTCTTCTTCCTCTTCAACTTCAGATTCAGAAGGTCCCGCAACTCCTTTTCCTTTACCAGCCCCTTCATCAGACGTTGAGGGGAACTCGAGAACTTTTCTAGCATTGCTTTCAAACCATCTTCCAAAAGTGGCTACTCCGGGCCTTTTCTTCTTTTTCTCTTTATTTTTCTCCAGCAGTGCTTTAAGTTCCTCTTGACCCCTCGTTAAGGTCATGAGGAGTTACTGGAATTGAGAATTTTGTGCTTGCAGATCCTTAATCGTCTGATCCAAATCCATCTTGTTGAAATAAACAGCAGAAAGATAAGGAAACCCGGTGTGAAGACCTGTTTATGCATATGATGAGTGATGCGTTATTCATGTAATGCATTCAAGGATTCAGAAGTTCAAATTTGTTGCAAACAAAAAGAACACACGTCATATTAAGAAGAAATTTTTTAGTATATAAGTGCCCCATGGGCAAAATATTACAAAATTCTTAATGTAAAAAGACATTGCGCATCCTCTTTGGTGTGATGTAAGTGTTGAGAGTTTCCTCCTCATGAAGTCGGCAGGTAAGCTCCAAAACCTTCTTCTCACTGGCATAAAAGCTGGCTTCAAAAGTATTCCGTTCTTCTTTGAGTTGGATCCAACTCCTTTGTAATTCTTCCCATGATGTTGGCATGTCAGGATGTAGGAGGGTGTATGGAACCTCTCCTTCCATGACAGGCTCTTTGATCAAGTGGAGAATGTGAGGATATGGCATCATAAGATTCTGGGCGCGGGTTCGTACCCACTTGAGATAAGGCTCAAGAGGGATGGAATTCTTGTGCCCCAGTATCTTACTATCCACCTTGTTGGGCATCCTCCAAGCTCTGATAAACCTTTGTCGAAGTCCTTGCGCATTGTTGTCGAAGTCAAAAACTAGGTCAAGAATTAGCATGTCATGAGGGTCATCCCTCCGAGCATATCCAAACTGTCTTAGAGCTAAACAGGGATTGTAGGTAATGCCTCCGCTAGTTCCAAGTAGAGGGACATTAGGGAATTCCCCACAACGATCAATGATGATGACATTTTCTATGGACCGAGAACACCAATGAACATCAGAATGTGTGAGGGTCATCAATCGTTGTGACCACCTTAAACCCTGCTCATTCTTCAAAACTAATTGTGGAAGGTGAGAAATAAACCACCTTGCTAGGAGAGGAGTACAACACATGAGAACACCTCTTTTCCTCATTGTTCGTGTGTAAAATGAGTGTAGGATGTCCCCAAGCAATATGGGTATAGGATTCTGGGATATGAAAATATTGACAGCATTCACATCTATAAGTTGATCATGGTTTGGGAACAAGACCAACCCATAGATGAGGAGTGCCACAATCTCTTCAAAGGCTTGTAGATC